>CAMTDV010000019.1:56912646-58401388 GCA_947069175.1 Scalesia atractyloides
AAGTTAGAAAATAGCCTTAAACTCACAAAAATATATCCAAAAGTCCTATTAAAATTGTTAATAAAATCCATTTATTTACCTTACTTTTTCGTTATTAATTAGGTTAGTTTTTCCTCATCGATCAATCCTCTAAACTCGTGCGCATTCAACATCATCCACCGAACGCACCCAATGTGAGTGAATCTCTACAAATTCCCCGTTTTAATCACGTTTTTGGGGTGTATCATGTGTCTTATTTATTATATTTAAGCTATTGTGCATCCATCATATCAATGAACAAATGTGTATTCAACATGTATCAACTGTTTGTGTGGTTATTGTTTAGATTAAATTTATCATTTTCAGTACATACATTATCATAGGCCGCCGCTCCCCATTACATTGTGAGCTTTGAGCTGTTCCCCATTACATTATGTGCGTGAACCAGGCATTGCCAACATACGATCGGCTCCGTTTGATTGAGCCTTGACCTTACATACATTATCATAGGCCGCCGCTCCCCATTACATTATGAGCGTAGAGCTGTTCCCCATTACATTATGAGCGTGAACCAGGCGTTGCCAACATACGATCGGCTCCGTTTGATTGAGCCTTGATCGCACAGATATTTATCATAGGCCGTCCGTTCCCCATTACATTATGAGCGTGATCGTGACGTTGCCAACATATACAGTTTCATTCATGTTATATATTCATGCAAGTTGGTTTGTTATTGTATGTTATGGTTTGTTATTGTATGTTATTGTTTGTTGTTGTTTGTTATTGTATGATTATTTACGTTTGCTCACATATGATTATTGCACAATTTTTCCAAATTAAATACAACAAGAAATAAATATTAAATGTTTTCTAACAAGGTTCACTCGCCAACTTTTGTTGATTAAAAAAACCATTTTTACACATGATACAGGTGGACAGGATGAAGCAAGGAACACATAGGAAAGTGCCTTAGAAGAAAAATAATGAAGTTTAGATAGATGCATAGAACATGTTGTATTTGTATGATTTGATTGTATGATCTCCTTTAAATTTTAATAATAAATATGAAACATTATAATAAATGTCATGAGCTTTGATGAAAACCCAATCATGCCCCGATCACCTTTTCCGCTGCGGGTTGGGGTGTGACAGGACGTGAATGTCTCGATTCCTTGGTATAGTAATTGTTCTAGACTCAAGACGTTTTTTCGAGACTTGGCACAAAACTAACGCAAGGGATTGTCTTGTTTTTCTCATCTACCGGAATTTTCACTTCACCAATCCCGTGTACAAAATAGAAATCCTTTCTTTTCTGTTTGTAATCAACCCTAAATGCCTTTTGAAACATTTGAATACTTTCCTATTTCCAGTCATATGTATTTTGTAACTTAGGTCTACCACCCACATTGAATCCCAATCTCCTCCGCAAGTATCGTTAATGAGAAAATCACTTTCTAGGGGTAAGGGTGATAAGCTAACGTACTTAATTGGACAGATCGATGCAATATGACCGAACTCTTGGCATTTGAAAAAATGGATTCCCGCCTTTCTTGGTCTTCCAACCGACGCACTACCCTTCATACCGGATTTCTTCATGAAACCTTTCGGGACCATTCTCTTAGGAAAATTCTTCACGGGTGATTTCCAAGAGCGTGTGGATGGCTTCCCATGCGTGTACTTCTTCGACCCTTCCGCTGCCCCGACTGCACTTTCCACCACTCCCTGCGACATCACTGAAACCAGTCTCCACCGATTCACCCTTATCTCCCTTCAAATGATCTGCGTTACCATTATCAACGTTCTCCGCCTTCATAGAACCTACGGCTCTGATACCAATGTTGGTATCACCACTTACGAGTTCCCAGGACTATTATGAACAAGAACGACATGATGGCAATCATATACATAACCATAACAAACATGAAACCATGTAGTCTTCATGATAACAATGAACAAACAAACAAACTAAACTAAACTGAATATGCAGATTCGAACTAACCGAAATATACGAACAAAACTTCGATAAGTCAAATGAAATCAACGTGTAAAATCTGAAAGGTAGGTACCATGTATTTATACGAGATGAATAGTCATGTCTGAGGAGTTTCGTCGTTCCAGGAAAAGATACGTCGATTCCCCATAAAACTGTATTTATGATCACTTCTCGTTGACACACCGTCAGTAAAAACATGGCCCAAACCTTCATGACCCAATACTTAAACCTAATGGACTTACTAGTGTTTGACCCAATAAACATGACATGGCCTATGGCCCAAATTCGAATACATAAAAACAATAAACAGTGCATATGTTCGACCCATAATAGACTACGACTCGTACGTAATGTGATAAACGAACAACCCATCGTGCTTTCAGAAAGACGCCTTTAAATGGAATGAGGATGCTCAACGGGCTTTTGATCATTTGAAAATTGCTCTTACCACAACTCCTGTGCTAGCATTACCAGACTTTTCAGAGGTATTTATAATAGAGACTGATGCTTCTTCAAAAGGATTGGGAGCCGTATTGATGCAGGATGGTCATCCATTAACATTTATCAGTAAGGGAATCTCAACTTTACAGCAAGCCATGTTAGTCTATGAAAAGGAACTATTGGCTATTTTGATGGCTGTCAAACATTGGCATCGTTACTTAATTGTCAAACATTTTATCATTCGAACTGAACAGAGAAGTCTAAAATATCTTTTCGATTAGAAGGTCAGCACTCCTTTACAGCAGAAGTGGTTAGCAAAAGTATTGGGGTACGATTATGAAATTCTTTCCAAGAAAGGAGGTGAAAATCTAGTGGCAGATGCTTTATCTAGAGTAAAAGGTTTAGCTTTGTTCCATATGGCTATGAACTCTTTTGATCCTTGTCTATGGTCAAGAATTAAAGTAGTAATTGGTGAAGATTTGCAACTGAGACATGATATTCTGCATTTATATCATTCTTCTCCTGTGGGGGGGGGGGGGGGCATTATGCGAATTTTCCAACATTACAAAGACTTAAACACATGTTTTGTTGGAAGAGGTGTGATAAAGATGTCAAACAGTGGATTAAAGATTGTACTTGTTGTCACAAAGCAAAATATGAAAAAGTGGCATCTCCTGGGTTGTTGCAACTCTACCCACCTGTTTTTTTCCGATATTGCTATGGATTTCGTAATTGGTCTTCCTAAGTCTGCTGGTAAGAATGCTATTTTAGTATTGTTGAGAGATTCACTAAATATACACATTTCATTGCTTTGTCTCACCCATACACTGTTGCAAGCGTGGCTCAGATAGTTTTTGATCATGTGTTCAAGCTACATGGATGTCCTAGCAATATTGTATCTGACAGGGATTCCTTATTTTTTAGCCAACTCGGGAAGGATTTTATGAAATTGAAGGGTGGTCAACTAAACTTCTCAACTACCTACTATCCACAAATAGTGGCCAAACAGAAGTGCTTAATATATGTGTTGAAACTTGTTTTGGATGCATGGTTATGGATGATCCTTTGTTATGGCCAAAATGGTTAACTCTAGTTGAATGGTGGTACAACACTACTACGCAATCTGCTATTGGCATGTCTCCTTTTGACGCCTTATATGGTTTACCACCTCCCCTACATATTCCCTATATTCCAAACGACACTAAGTTTGCTTCTGTGGAAGAATATTTTGGTACACGAGAGGAAAAGATAGCTACTTTGAGAGCTAATCTAGCAAAGGCCAGGAATCGAATGAAACCATCTGATGATCACAAGCGATTTGAGAGGCAATTTAATGTGGAGGTTGGGTCTTTGTAAAGTTACATCCATATGTTCAAACATCTATTAAGAAGCATGGTCATCAAAAGTTGGGGCCTAAGTATTATGAACCCTATTTGATTATAGAGAAAGTGGGTATGGTTACTTATAAGTTGGATTTACACCCGAGTCTCAAATTCACCCAACATTTCATGTCTTGTTATTGAGAGTTGCTCCGGGTCCAGCTCCTGTTGTTTCGCCTTTGCTAGCACAACATAAGATGGTCGTTCAGCCCCGAGCTATATTAGACAGGATGTGCATCAATAAAAACAATCGGGTAAGGTTTGGGGGGTTGGTTGTCAGTCTATGATAATATGAGGTTAGAATATAAACAAGTTAGTTGGGTAGGTAGTGTTTATTTGTGCTTATACGTACGAGATATATGAGAATGATATGCTTGGTTTGATCGAATTCCTATTCTGTTTCATGTTCAATCGTATCATTCCCTAGACAATTATAGAACGAACATATGTATTTTGCGAATTGACGGTGGTCAAATCCTTAGATGCCCTTCTATGTCTGTTCTTACCTTCTTCTTCCTAATCAATATTGTTTTTTTAACGGCCAACAGAATTAATCTCGAACATTTTTGGAGCTCCCACCGGACCAATGAAGTAATCCGAGAGTAACCCACGTCCATCACCAATTCCGGGGAAAACTCGATAACCCACCTGCTCGTAGGCAGGACGATGAAATTACCGTAAAACTAGTTTAGCTCAAGGAGCAAACCCAAGTTTCAATGGGTCTTCTATCATTGTCCAACAATGCCTCATTCTACACCAAGTGGGAGTTGAACCTGCATCTCCCAAGAGAATTAAATGCAAGTCTTCCACCACTTAATCTAGAGATCATTGGCTCCTAAACAATATTGTAATAACACACTTGGATGTAATACATCGAGTCGTCGGGAAAACTTGTGTCACCACAGCTGCGACACTAAGGTCAGAATGCCGTAGAGAATGAGTGGTGGGGAACGAATACCCTTTAACGACGAAAATTTGTCGCTAAAGCGTCGTTGAAAATAAAAATAATATTTAATTAAAATTTGAATACAACTGTTCGTGACAACAAGTCGTCGCTAAAGGTTTGTTGTATTTAAAAAATAAAGTATATTCGAGCTTGTACCGACAACATGTCGTCGGAATAGAGTTGACATGTCAGATAAGATTTCTTGTAGTGTATACCCACTTGATTCACAATGGTCCCTCTGACCATCACTACCTCCGATAACGAATTGGTCCTCCAAATCAATCACGGATCTTTCGTTCAAATACCCACAGAACCTTGACTCTAATACAATTTATTGAATTCGAAAAGAACTTTCACTTTAACAATTGAGACAATAATACTTGCCTTCAAATTGAATTAGAATGTTTTGCATCCAGGCCTATTTATACCCGTACATACGACGGTTATCTAGTAACTGTCTTGACATTTAGTTACAGTTTGTTAACCCACATACCACCAGACGGGTCTCTAATACCCATGACCCGTAACACAAACCTATACTATAATGTTTAGTCACATAATAATAATAACTATATTAATTCTAATACAAAGTTTCCTTTGATGCCTATTAGATTACTTCCAACGGATATACAAAGGCAAAATTCAAGAATCCAAAAATGTGAAAGGTTGGTATATACAGATATATACTTTTGAGGGTATTTATAGGGACAGAAGATGCAAAGCGTATAGTGGATTACAAGGGCAAAGTTTGGCATTTGATTTTAAAGGATAAATGAACTGTGATGTTTGGGCATTTGTCTCCCCAATCCTTAATTGTAGCACCTATAGAACTGATCTTTATATAAAATGCTAGTTCGGTAAACAGAATCCTTCATATATAATTTGGTTGCGCACTTGGATGACCACCCGACATCTGCAATGAATAAAATATATTTTCTAATTTAACTATTAATGGCATTTCAGCTTGTACGGGGATGTGCAATCATTGAGTTGTTAAGTTCTCTGTATCTAAGCACAACTTAAGATTACATACGTAAGTCTGTCTTATTATTTAGTTTCAGGACCTTATAATTATATGTGATTAACTTCTTAAATTTTTTTGAGAGGACTATTTTACTAGATCAAACTTCCAATTTGCTAGCTTGAGGAATTCTCATAAATAATTATATACAATAGGTGAAAAAAGGTAAATGCTTCCAATTTGCTAGCTTGGGTTCAAAATAAAGCCTTTAATTGTAGTCGTTGATGGGAGTATAAATAGTGAATTCCTTTTCATAGTTCTGATATTTATAGCAACAATTTCGGTTCTTATGGGAAGGGATCAATGTACACTACAGTTCAAGACATAAAAATAGGAATAAAAAAACTGAGATTATATAGTAAATTAGTATGCATTGCCAATATGTGATACAAAACTTCCTAGAACACTTCTAAAATATACAAAGGGCACATTAGATGTCTAACAAACAACCATGTTGAGAAGTGATGCTCGGTGCTGAACCAATCTCCTGAAGAGGAAATTTAGTCCCGGCTCAATCCCGTCGAGGCTAACATCTAGAATTTGCAAATTCCTTAGGATCGTTTGGAGATCAGTATCCTTCATCTCATTGTTGTCTGCACTTTTATGTAGAGACAAAGTAGCCATATCAACGGTTTCTACCTCATTGACAAACACCTTCACATTTTCATGTGTAGACGTACTCTTCAAAGCAAACTTTGAAAAGAGTTGAAATCCGTTAGTAGGCTTGGGCTTCGCCAAGACAAAGGTTAGAAGGGTTTTGAATACGGATATCGTTAGTAGATTAACTTCTACAAGAACCTTACTTACCATTGAAACATGGTGATCTACATCTTGAAATGGAATTAATCTCATTTTCTTTTCTATACTCCTTAATGTACCAAGGTTTTTGATGATGCTCTTCTTTACTTTTTTCCTAAAGCATAGATAAGTGGCAATTTGATTAGCGACTATCAAATCGCCAGCTTTTCTTCGTAGGGCTGATTGAAGAATTTGCACGTTTTCCTTCATTTGTATAATCAATTCGTTGAGGACGTTACACGAGTCAAGCAACACAATTGACCACTCCAAGGCATCCTCTACCAAAGGTGACAGAGCTTGTTTGGCGTGTGGAGATCGATAAAGCTCATCCACGCAAACGAACAAGTCCACCAATCCAACCAAACCTTTTTGAACAGTTTGAGACGAGCATACCATGTATCCCCATGCTTTCAACTCGTTTATTTTTGTTTCGATCGATGTATGAGAAGGACTAGTTAACCTGGATGGAAGACTAATAGATCTGAAATGAGATGTAGATGTAGATGATGAGCCTTCCATCTTTATCAACTTTCTTGAAAACAAAGGCAAAACTCAAGAATCGGAAAATGTGAAAGCTTGGGTATAGGAATATACTTTTCAGGGTATTTATAACAAAAGAAGCAATGGGCGTAGTGGATTGTGAAGACAACATTTGGCATTTACTGAATTATTTGCATGATATATTAGCTGTGATGTTTTGTCATGCCCCCCCATACTTTGTTGTACCTGTAGATCTGATCTTAATATACGTTTCTAATTCTTATTAGTTTATATATTATGATTGGTATTGGGTGTACCCATAGCTATATTAATTCATTGGTAAACCCGTATAAATATATTAATTCTTTTATGTCATTTGGATACTCACTTCAATGACCCGACATCTAATTTAACTAGTGGTGGGATATCAGTTTTGTCTGGAACAGATAATCATGAAAATTGGTTATTTTTGTGTAGACAAGAATCTAGCTCGACCACGCAAATGTACGGAGTTGGGCAATCATTTAGTTGTTAAGTACTCTGTATCTAAGCACAATTCCAATATAATTTTGTTTCCGGTTTATATAATTATATGAGATTAAAACTTGGGTATAGAAAAATATAAGACATTTTTTACGATGAGTATTTTATTTCAATTTTGTTAGAAAAATAAGAGTCGATTTTGATTCCAGATGTAGGAGCACAACTATAAAAGCAATTTATTTTTTCTTATAGAATTTGAGTACCTGTAAAAATAAGAAAAAAAAAGAATGGTAGAGAAAAGATTCTTTGTTGTTTAAATTTAATGCCGGCCATGTCACTACAAGAAAATTCAGCTTTAGCGGCGACAACTCGTCGCCAAAGCTGTCGTCGCCTGTCGCCGCTACTGGTTCGTCGCTGTGCTTGCTTTCGTCGCTAAAGCATTTCGTCGCTAGTCTCTTAATTAATAGCGACAACTGTTGTCGCCACTAAACCCTTTTTTTGGATTTTTCTGGTTTTTTCATTTTTTCCAGTTTTTTTTTCATATTAAAACCTGTCTATTTCGGGTTCACGACAAACAAAAACTAACCAAACACAAACTACATAAGCATAATCGAGATAAGCGTAAACTACATAAAAACGTCACAATCCGAAATCGTTTTAAGTAATTAATACGTTATAAAACTACTTAACATCTAAAATGTCATAATTTTACATCATATTCGTGTCATCATCGCTGCCATCATTCACTTCTTCACCATCAACATCTTCGCTTCCAAACTTAGTCGGGTATAACTCGAACTCAAAAAGTTTTGAAGTTCATCTCTAAAATCCGGGTTTTGGAAGCAACACTTGAATAGTGCCTACAAAAATATACATACCAAATATACTAAACTACCAAGTAAAGTAACCAACATATACGAAATACCCAAGTATTAACCTAACATAATCCATAGATATATAAAGCATAACTTATTTGAAAGAAGTACTAGCGAAGAGCTAGATCCCCCTTGGTTTGCGTATCTATGTTTCCCGCGACTTTGATACACTTAACACATCCAACTTTTAGTGTTTTAAAGTTCACCCATAACATTTTGACCCGTTCAAATTTTGACCTATTCATCATTTCTCCAAAGTAAGATGGGTTTGCTTCATTTCAAATACAAAAGGAGCCGAACTCAAGCTTGAAAAAATTTCTACAAGCCGAGCTCTAGCTTTAAAAACAAATTGAGGTGAGCTCGAGCTCTCATAAGTTAAATGAGCCCGGGCTCGGCTTAGCTCATTTACACCCCTAATTCATTTCTAAATTCTTGTAAGTTACTTTTTTTGTTTATGACATTGTTATTATTATTATTATTACTTTATTACTGTAACTAGATTTAATCCCCGCACGCGTTGCGCCGTGAATTCCATGACAATCACCTAATCGTTTAAACGTTTAACCCTGACACACCCCTCAAGTTTTGTTTTCACACTAATCTCTTTTAGCACAACAACTCTAACTTAGCCTCTTGCTTTCTAGTTAACCACTTTTTATTAATTTATAGACTATAAATATGCATGTATCTTTTAACAAAAAATCTTTTAAGAGTGAACCCTTGGAAAATAAATATATATAACATAGAGAAAAGGACAAGGAGAAACCTGTTAAACACCAAAAAGGATGCTAAAGTAGACGTATGAGAAGCCAAACACCAATCCTTGTAGACAAACCTACAATTCAAAAATATACAATCAATCAATAGTAAAATAATACGAACACAAAAAGAAATATTTAGATAAATTAAATATATAAAGAATACCAATTCCATGTAAATATAATAGCATAATTCATTTCACGGAAGAAAAAAAGTTAAATTTGATAGTCAAAACAAGCCTCGTTGTTGGTTGTTCGGTACTACCAAAAGAATTTGGTATAGAACCCTTCAGCATAATCATCACATACTATGCAATACAAAACCATAAGTTAATAGGCAAACCTTGGGAGCAATCAACGATGGCTTGTTGCGCACTGGTACGGCTCGCAACCATCAAACACCACCACCGCCACTTTCATCTCTAAGATCAGACCTGCAAAACGAAAGAGCTTGACCAGATATCAACCGGAACCTTAATCTAGCCAGAACCTGAGCAAACATCATCGTTAACACCAACATGTACATTACATCTTGTAAACACTAAGTACAAAAAAACGTAAGAATAATTTTCAGGAAAAAACTACATACCAGCAACAATTTTGCTTCATGGACATGGACCACAACATCGATTTCATGGATTATCACAACCAATGCGTAGCCGCATCCAAAACTTTCCTTGCTATCTGTAAAAAAATATGATTTATTACTAATTGTAAGATGATATGAAGTATTGCATTTCCATACTATTTTAAAAAAAATAAATGAAATGCATAAAAACTTACTTAAAATACATCCAGACCCTATCGCCATGGCTGCAAGAAGCCAGTAACTTCCCAACTCCAGCCAGATATCTTCAATCATTTACCTAGTTTTCGCTAAAATTCATAATCGAAAGTATACAGAACATAATTTCTATTAAAAATTATTAACTTTCAATTATGATATCGTTTTCGACATCATCTTCTTCGAATTGTGAAAGCACCACCGCCCTTTCTCGAAATGTCTCATTTGACTCGGATGGGTTATCCTACAAACCCTCATAACAGACCATAAAACTTGCCTTCATTTTCTTTGAGTATATGACTTCCTCCTTGTTCGTTCCCGACGAACCTTCACCATAAGCCTTCTTTTCCTTTTCCTTCTTAAACTCCATTACGTAGAAATCTTCTACACATTCTTGTAACTTTGCCTTTTCTTCCTTATGACCATTGTCAACATCGAGGTTGTCATAAAATTTGTCGAGATATTCTTGCTCGAGATCAACTTCTGATTTGTTCTTAAAGAAATCAAAACCCTTCGGTCTACTACCGAACATCTTTTTCAAGACACACGTGTCATTGGACGTGAGTGTCTCGATTCCTTGGTATAGTAATTGTTCTAGACTCAAGACGTTTTTTTCGAGACTTGGCACAAAACTAACGCAAGGGATTGTCTTGTTTTTCTCATCTACTGGAATTTTCACTTCACCAATCCCGTGTACAAAATAGAAATCCTTTCTTTTTTTTTGTAATCAACCCGAAATGCCTTTTGAAACATTTGAATACTTTCCTATTTCCAGTCATATGTGTTTTGTAACTTAGGTCTACCACCCAAATTGAATCGCAATCTCCTCCGCAAGTATCGTTAATGAGAAAATCACTTTCTACGGGTAAGGGTGATAAGCTAACGTACTTAATTGGATAGATCGATGCAATATGACCGAACTCTTGGCATTTGAAAAAATGGATTCCCGCCTTTCTTGGTCTTCCAACCGACGCACTACCCTTCATACCGGATTTCTTCATGAAACCTTTAGGGACCATTCTCTTAGGAAAATTCTTCACGGGTGATTTCCAAGAGCGTGTGGATGGCTTCCCATGCGCATACTTCTTCGACCCTTCCGCTGCCCCGACTGCACTTTCCACTACTCCCTGCGACATCACTGAAACCGGTCTCCACCGATTTACCCTTATCTCCCTTCAAATGATCTGCGTTACCATTATCAACATTTCTCCACCTTCATAGAACCTACGGCTCTGATACCAATGTTGGTATCACCACTTACGAGTTCCCAGGACTATTATGAACGAGAACGACATGATGGCAATCATATACATAACCATAACAAACATGAAACCATGTAGTCTTCATGATAACAATGAACACACAAACAAACTAAACTAAACTGAATATGCAGATTCGAACTAACCGAAATATACGAACAAAACTTCGATAAGTCAAATGAAATCAACGTGTACAATCTGAAAGGTGGGTACCATGTATTTATACGAGATGAATAGTCATGTCTGAGGAGTTTTCGTCATTCCAGGAAAAGATACGTCGATTCCCCATAAAACTGTATCTATGATTACTTCTCCTTGACACACCGTCAGTAAAAACATGGCCCAAACCTTCATGACCCAATACTTAAACCTAATGGGCTTACTAGTGTTTGACCCAATAAACATGACATGGCCTATGGCCCAAATTCGAATACATAAAAACAATAAACAGTGCATATGTTCGACCCATAATAGACTACGACTCGTACGTAATGTGATAAACGAACAACCCATCGTGCTTTCAGAAAGACGCCTTTAAATGGAATGAGGATGCCCAACGGGCTTTTGATCATTTGAAAATTGCTCTTACCACAACTCCTGTGCTAGCATTACCAGACTTTTCAGAGGTATTTATAATAGAGACTGGTGCTTCTTCAAAAGGATTGGGAGCCGTATTGATGCAGAATGGTCATCCATTAACATTTATCAGTAAGGGAATCTCAACTTTACAGCAAGCCAGGTCAGTCTATGAAAAGGAACTATTGGCTATTTTGATGGCTGTCAAACATTGGCATCGTTACTTAATTGTCAACATTTTATCATTCGAACTGAGCAGAGAAGTCTAAAATATCTTTTGGATTAGAAGGTCAGCACTCCTTTACAGCAGAAGTGGTTAGCAAAAGTATTGGGGTACGATTATGAAATTCTTTCCAAGAAAGGAGGTGAAAATCTAGTGGCAGATGCTTTATCTAGAGTAAAAGGTTTAGCTTTGTTCCATATGGCTATGAGCTCTTTTGATCCTTGTCTATGGTCAAGAATTAAAGAATGTTGGACACTTGACAATAAAATACAAGATTTTTTGTACCAGTTGCAGCATCAATCTAAGGTAAAGCATTATACTTGGGATGGTACGATATAAGAGAAAGAATAAAGTAGTAATTGGTGAAGATTTGCAACTGAGACATGATATTCTGCATTTATGTCATTCTTCTCCCGTGGGGGGGGGGGAGACATTATGCGAATTTTCCAACATTACAAAGACTTAAACACATGTTTTGTTGGAAGAGGTGTGATAGAGATGTCAAACAGTGGATTAAGATTGTACTTGTTGTCACAAAGCAAAATATGAAAAAGTGGCATCTCCTGGGTTGTTGCAGCTCTACCCACCTGTTTTTTCCGATATTGCTATGGACTTCGTAATTGGTCTTCCTAAGTCTGCTGGTAAGAATGCTATTTTAGTATATTGAGAGATTCACTAAATATACACATTTCATTGCTTTGTCTCACCCATACACTATTGCAAGCGTGGCTCAGATAGTTTTTGATCATGTGTTCAAGCTACATGGATGTCCTAGCAATATTTATCTGACAGGATTTCTTATTTTTGAGCCAACTCTGGAAGGATTTTATGAAATTGAAGGGTGGTCAACTAAACTTCTCAACTACCTACTATCCACAAATATGGCCAAACAGAAGTGCTTAATATATGTGTTGAAACTTGTTTTGGATGCATGGTTATGGATGATCCTTTGTTATGGCCAAAATGGTTAACTCTAGTTGAATGGTGGTACAACACTACTACGCAATCTGCTATTGGCATGTCTCCTTTTGACGCCTTATATGGTTTACCACCTCCCCTACATATTCCCTATATTCCAAACAACACTAAGTTTGCTTCTGTGGAAGAATGTTTTGGTACACGAGAGGAAAAGATACTTACTTTGAGAGCTAATCTAGCAAAGGCCAGGAATCGAATGAAACTACCCGATGATCACAAGCGATTTGAGAGTCAATTTAATGTGGGGGTTGGGTCTTTGTAAAGTTACATACATATGTTCAAACATCTATTAAGAAGCATGGTCATCAAAAGTTGGGGCCTAAGTATTATGAACCCTATTTGATTATAGAGAAAGTGGGTATGGTTACTTATAAGTTGGATTTACCACCCGAGTCTCAAATTCACCCAACATTTAATGTCTTGTTATTGAGAGTTGCTCCAGGTCCAGCTCCTGTTGTTTCGCCTTTGCCATCACAACATAAGATGGTCGTTCAGCCCCGAGCTATATTAGACAGGATGTGCATCAAGAAAAACAATCGGGTAAGGTTTGGGGGGTTGGTTGTCAGTCTATGATAATATGAGGTTAGAATATAAACAAGTTAGTTGGGTAGGTAGTGTTTATTTGTGCTTATACGAACGAGATATATGAGAATGATATGCTTGGTTTGATCGAATTCCTATTCTGTTTCATGTTCAATCGTATCATTCCCTAGACAATTATAGAACGAACATATGTATTTTGCGAATTGACGGTGGTCAAATCCTTAGATGCCCTTCTATGTCTGTTCTTACCTTCTTCTTCCTAATCAATATTGTTTTTTTAACGGCCAACAGAATTAATCTCGAACATTTTTGAGCTCCCACCGGACCAATGAAGTAATCCGAGAGTAACCCACGTCCATCACCAATTCCGGGGAAAACTCGATAACCCACCCGCTCGTAGGCAGGACGATGAAATTACCGGTAAAACTAGTTTAGCTCAAGGAGCAAACCCAAGTTTCAATGGGTCTTCTATCATTGTCCAACAATGCCTCATTCTACACCAAGTGGGAGTTGAACCTGCATCTCCCAAGAGAATTAAATGCAAGTCTTCCACCACTTAATCTAGAGATCATTGGCTCCTATTCAATATTGTAATCACACACTTGGATGTAATACATCGAGTCGTCGGGAAAACTTGTGTCACCACAGCTGCGACACTAAGGTCAGAATGCCGTAGAGAATGAGTGGTGGGGAACGAATACCCTTTAACGACGAAAATTTGTCGCTAAAGCGTCGTTGAAAATAAAAATAATATTTAATTAAAATTTGAATACAACTGTTCGTGACAACAAGTCGTCGCTAAAGGTTTGTTGTATTTAAAAAATAAAGTATATTCGAGCTTGTACCGACAACATGTCGTCGGAATAGAGTTGACATGTCAGATAAGATTTCTTGTAGTGTATACTCACTTGATTCACAATGGTCCCTCTAACCATCGCTACCTCCGATAACGAATTGGTCCTCCAAATCAATCACGGATCTTTCGTTCAAATACCCACAGAACCTTGACTCTAATACAATTTATTGAATTCGAAAAGAACTTTCACTTTAACAATTGAGACAATAATACTTGCCTTCAAATTGAATTAGAATGTTTTGCATCCAGGCCTATTTATACCCGTACATACGACGGTTATCTAGTAACTGTCTTGACATTTAGTTACAGTTTGTTAACCCACATACCACCAGACGGGTCTCTAATACCCATGACACGTAACACAAACCTATACTATAATGTTTAGTCACATAATAATAATAACTATATTAATTCTAATACAAAGTTTCCTTTGATGCCTATTAGATTACTTCAACGGATATACAAAGGCAAAATTCAAGAATCCAAAAATGTGAAAGGTTGGTATATACAGATATATACTTTTGAGGGTATTTATAGGGACAGAAGATGCAATGCGTATAGTGGATTACAAGGGCAAAGTTTGGCATTTGATTTTAAAGGATAAATGAACTGTGATGTTTGGGCATTTGTCTCCCCAATCCTTAATTGTAGCACTTATAGATCTGATCTTTATATAAAATGCTAGTTCGGTAAACAGAATCCTTCATATATAATTTGGTTGCGCACTTGGATGACCACCCGACATCTGCAATGAATAAAATATATTTTCTAATTTAACTATTAATGGCATTTCAGCTTGTACGGGGATGTGCAATCCATTGAGTTGTTAAGTTCTCTGTATCTAAGCACAACTTAAGATTACATACGTAAGTCTGTCTTATTATTTAGTTTCAGGACCTTATAATTATATGTGAATTAACTTCTTAAATTTTTTTGAGAGGACTATTTTACTAGATCAAACTTCCAATTTGCTAGCTTGAGGAATTCTCATAAATAATTATATACAATAGGTGAAAAAAGATAAATGCTTCCAATTTGCTAGCTTGGGTTCAAAATAAAGCCTTTAATTGTAGTCGTTGATGGGAGTATAAATAGTGAATTCCTTTTCATAGTTCTGAAAATTTATAGCAACAATTTCGGTTCTTATGGGAAGGGATCAATGTACATTACAGTTCAAGACATAAAAATAGGAATAAAAAAACTGAGATTATATAGTAAATTAGTATGCATTGCCAATATGTGATACAAAACTTCCTAGAACACTTCTAAAATATACAAAGGGCACATTAGATGTCTAACAAACAACCATGTTGAGAAGTGATGCTCGGTGCTGAACCAATCTCCTGAAGAGGAAATTTAGTCCCGGCTCAATCCCGTCGAGGCTAACATCTAGAATTTGCAAATTCCTTAGGATCGTTTGGAGATCAGTATCCTTCATCTCATTGTTGTCTGCACTTTTATGTAGAGACAAAGTAGCCATATCAACGGTTTCTACCTCATTGACAAACACCTTCACATTTTCATGTGTAGACGTACTCTTCAAAGCAAACTTTGAAAAGAGTTGAAATCCGTTAGTAGGCTTGGGTTCGCCAAGACAAAGGTTAGAAGGGTTTTGAATACGGATATCGTTAGTAGATTAACTTCTACAAGAACCTTACTTACCATTGAAACATGGTGATCTACATCTTGAAATGGAATTAATCTCATTTTCTTTTCTATACTCCTTAATGTACCAAGGTTTTTGATGATGCTCTTCTTTACTTTTTTCCTAAAGCATAGATAAGTGGCAATTTGATTAGCGACTATCAAATCGCCAGCTTTTCTTCGTAGGGCTGATTGAAGAATTTGCACGTTTTCCTTCATTTGTATAATCAATTCGTTGAGGACGTTACACGAGTCAAGCAACACAATTGACCACTCCAAGGCATCCTCTACCAAAGGTGACAGAGCTTGTTTGGCGTGTGGAGATCGATAAAGCTCATCCACGCAAACGAACAACTCCATCAATCCAACCAAACCTTTTTGAACAGTTTGAGACGAGCATACCATGTATCCCCATGCTTTCAACTCGTTTATTTTTGTTTCGATCGATGTATGAGAAGGACTAGTTAACCTGGATGGAAGACTAATAGATCTGAAATGAGATGTAGATGTAGATGATGAGCCTTCCATCTTTATCAACTTTCTTGAAAACAAAGGCAAAACTCAAGAATCGGAAAATGTGAAAGCTTGGGTATAGGAATATACTTTCAGGGTATTTATAACAAAAGAAGCAATGGGCGTAGTGGATTGTGAAGACAACATTTGGCATTTACTGAATTATTTGCATGATATATTAGCTGTGATGTTTTGTCATGCCCCCCATACTTTGTTGTACCTGTAGATCTGATCTTAATATACGTTTCTAATTCTTATTAGTTTATATATTATGATTGGTATTGGGTGTCCCCATAGCTATATTAATTCATTGGTAAACCCGTATAAATATATTAATTCTTTTATGTCATTTGGATACTCACTTCAATGACCCGACATCTAATTTAACTAGTGGTGGGATATCAGTTTTGTCTGGAACAGATAATCATGAAAATTGGTTATTTTTGTGTAGACAAGAATCTAGCTCGACCACGCAAATGTACGGAGTTGGGCAATCATTTAGTTGTTAAGTACTCTGTATCTAAGCACAATTCCAATATAAATTTTGTTTCCGGTTTATATATTATATGAGATTAAAACTTGGGTATAGAAATATATAAGACATTTTTTTACGATGAGTATTTTATTTTAATTTTGATAGAAAAATAAGAGTCGATTTTGATTCAAGATGTAGGAGCACAACTATAAAAGCAATTTATTTTTTCTTATAGAATTTGAGTACCTGTAAAAATAAGAAAAAAAAAAGAATGGTAGAGAAAAGATTCTTTGTTGTTTAAATTTAATGCCGGCCATGTCACTACAAGAAAATTCAGCTTTAGGCGACAAAAATCGTCGCTAAGCTATCAAAAATAGTCGCTAAAGCAAGAAAAATCAATAGCGGCGACAAGTCGTCGCCAAAGCTTACTGCTTCGTCGCTGTGCTTGCTTTTCGTCGCTAAAGCATGTCTCCGCTATTGCTGATTTCGTCGCTAGTCTCTTAATTAATAGCGACAACTGTTGTCGCCACTAAACCCTTTTTTTGGATTTTTCTGGTTTTTTCATTTTTTCCAGTTTTTTTTTCATATTAAAACCTGTCTATTTCTGGTTCACGACAAACAAAAACTAACCAAACACAAACTACATAAGCATAATCGAGATAAGCGTAAACTACATAAAAACGTCACAATCCAAATCGTTTTAAGTAATTAATACGTTATAAAACTACTTAACATCTAAAATGTCATAATTTTACATCATATTCGTGTCATCATCGCTGCCATCATTCACTTCTTCACCATCAACATCTTCGCTTCCAAACTTAGTCGGGTATAACTCGAACTCAAAAAGTTTTGAAGTTCATCTCTAAAATCCGGGTTTTGGAAGCAACACTTGAATAGTGCCTACAAAAATATACATACCAAATTTACTAAACTACCAAGTAAAGTAACCAACATATACGAAATACCCAGTATTAACCTAACATAATCCATAGATATATAAAGCATAACCTATTTGAAAGAAGTACTAGCGGAAGAGCTAGATCCCCCTTGGTTTGCGTATCTCTGTTTCCCGCGACTTTGATACACTTAACACATCCAACTTTTAGTGTTTTAAAGTTCACCCATAACATTTTGACCCGTTCAAATTTTGACCTATTCATCATTTCTCCAAAGTAAGATGGGTTTGTTTCATTTCAAATACAAAAGGAGCCGAACTCAAGCTTGAAAAAATTTCTACAAGCCGAGCTCTAGCTTTAAAAACAAATTGAGGTGAGCTCGAGCTCTCATAAGTTAAATGAGCCCGGGCTCGGTTTGGCTCATTTACACCCCTAGTTCATTTCTAAATTCTTGTAAGTTACTTTTTTTGTTTATGACATTGTTATTATTATTATTATTACTTTATTACTGTAACTAGATTTAATCCCCGCACGCGTTGCGCCGTGAATTCCATGACAATCACCTAATCGTTTAACGTTTAACCCTGACACACCCCTCAAGTTTTGTTTTCACACTAATCTCTTTTAGCACAACAACTCTAACTTAGCCTCTTGCTTTCTAGTTAACCACTTTTTATTAATTTATAGACTATAAATATGCATGTATCTTTTAACAAAAAATCTTTTAAGAGTGAACCCTTGGAAAATAAATATATATAACATAGAGAAAAGGACAAGGAGAAACCTGTTAAACACCAAAATGGATGCTAAAGTAGACGTATGAGAAGCCAAACACCAATCCTTGTAGACAAACCTACAATTCAAAAATATACAATCAATCAATAGTAAAATAATACGAACACAAAAAGAAATATTTGGATAAATTAAATATATAAAGAATACCAATTCCATGTAAATATAATAGCATAATTCATTTCACGGAAGAAAAAAAGTTAAATTTGACAGTCAAAACAAGCCTCGTTGTTGGTTGTTCGGTACTACCAAAATAATTTGGTATAGAACCCTTCAGCATAATCATCACATACTATGCAATACAAAACCATAAGTTAATAGGCAAACCTTTGGAGCAATCAACGATGGCTTGTTGCGCACTGGTACGGTCGCAACCATCAAACACCACCACCGCCACTTTCATCTCTAAGATCAGACCTGCAAAACGAAAGAGCTTGACCAGATATCAACCGGAACCTTAATCTAGCCAGAACCTGAGCAAACATCATCGTTAACACCAACATGTACATTACATCTTGTAAACACTAAGTACAAAAAAACGTAAGAATAATTTTCAGGAAAAAACTACATACCAGCAACAATGTTGCTTCATGGACATGGACCACAACATCGATTTCATGGATTATCACACACAATGCGTAGCCGCATCCAAAACTTTCCTTGCTATCTGTAAAAAAAATGATTTATTACTAATTGTAAGATGATATGAAGTATTGCATTTCCATACTATTTTAAAAAAAATAAATGAAATGCATAAAAACTTACTTAAAATACATCCAGACCCTATCGCCATGGCTGCAAGAAGCCAGTAACTTCCCAACTCCAGCCAGATATCTTCAATCATTTACCTAGTTTTCGCTAAAATTCATAATCGAAAGTATACAGAACATAATTTCTATTAAAAATTATTAACCTGTCATTTTTAAACTGTTGCCAAGCTCTCCATCTCTATCTCCTGTACAATCTTTGTTTCTTGCTGGATCCTAGTATGGCAATTTTCTTGAGTATAGCAGACGAATGGCGCTGTGCTTCAATCACTGACCCTTAATAACTCCCTGTGGATATTGTGCCGGTGATGTCATCTGAGAGTTTAGAGGCCTCGTTATATAAAGATGAAGAACAGTAAGTCACGTCTCGGTCATCACATTGCTAGCTTAAGTCGAACTCCTTTGCCCTCGCACTTCTCTGTTCTTGATAGCCTATACCTAATAATTTGGAAGTTGGCACTGTTCGTTTCGTTTTGGTTTTAATAATTTGATAATTTTAATAATTTGATAATGAAATAGCAAGACTTTCTTTCTTTAAATATAACAATATACATAATAAGTTTGAAATCAAGGTACCACTTGTTTAACTTCAGAGTAAAAAATGAGCTGTTACTCTAATAACACAAAGTGACAAAACACAATAAAAATTCAGTAATTCTTGAACTAATATTGTGTTTTAACATGGATGGTATGGTTCGTGAAACATTTAGAGTGATATTTAGTTCTTAATCTGGTCCAAAGGACAATCAATTCATATGTACCAAAAATTATTAATTTTCACCCTTCCCCAATTCCCACCCTTGAATTCACCGACATAGAAGTTTGGTTTGCTATCTAGTTACAAAGTGATTCTTCCTTTTGATGAGAAACAAACCTCCAAACCTCAGTTAATATCTATCTATCTCGTTGTCATAAGGTGTGCTTCAATTCAGTTTATAAAAAAAAGTTCAAATTAGGTCACGAAAATTGAGAAAAATGTAAGAAAAAGAACCAAGAACTATTCTCAATCTCCCATCTACCTAATATGGCTATTTTCTTCTTTCAAGTCAAACTATTCTACGCTTTCAACGAACAGATCTACTCAAATATTCACTCAAATTACAAAGAAATTCGGAGGGTACGTACCGTTCCGAAACACCCAATTCATCCCCAACCCGCAATTTAGTCTCAAGACTAAAGAGGAAGAAGAAATTACCTAGTGGTCCGGCGTTGCTGAGGAGGTGGTCCGGCGACTGGCGGAGATGAAGCGGCGTCAATAGAGGATTTGGGGAGGCAACTGGTGTGTGATTTGGGGGGAACGAGGAAGTGTCTAACCCGCCAAAGGTTTTGATAACCTTTATGCTTTACTTTGAGTTCAACCGTTGGATTGTGTGATGATCGAACGGCCAATGATATGTTTTAAAGGTTGAACACGGATTGAAGCTTTAGCGACGACGTTTCTAAAGTCGCCGCTAAGAGAGTCGTCGCTAAAGCTGCTATTTCTTGTAGTGTCTATAGAGTTTATAGGACCTAGTAAATCCTTATTCAACTACAATGAAGAACCAAAACATCAAGAACAAAGAAGATGGGATGTATCCGTAAAACATGTATCCCTAGTAAATCCTTATTCAAACACACTTTGAATGTTTACACAGTCATCGTATATATACTCTATAGATAGTGACTGTAGGGAGGGAACGGGGCAAAGATTCACCAATTGTCATACACATTAACCCTAATGTAAAGGAATCGACACGAAACTAAATTTTACAAAGTAATTACATAAATAACTCTTAAGACTTTTTGTAGAACTTGTCTCTTGTTCCATTCTCTTCAAAAATTTGAAAAAAAAAAACGTTACTCAGCTTTAAATGGCATTCGCCTCATGGAAGGATTTAAAGTGTACCAAGGATAAGGTTTACCTACCGAAAAAAGCGATGTACGGCTTACACCAGGTCCTGAGAGCCTGGTACAAAACGCTTTCCAAACATCTTCTTCTGGGTAACGGTTTCGCCAGAGGAACAATAGCCAGTACCCTCTTTACCAAGGAAGTGGATGGACATCTGATCATTGTGCAAATCTATATGGACGATATCATCTTCGGGTTGCAAATGAACAATTGTGTAAAGACTTTCAAAAAGTCATGAAAGAAAAATTTGAAATGAGTACTATGGGAGAGATGAAATTCTTTTTGGGGCTTCAGGTTGAATAACTGTCAGATGGTATTTGCATTCACCAAATGAAGTATGTTCATGACGTGTTGGAGAGATTTGACATGACAGGAACTAAACCAGCATCTACTCCACAAGCCACAAACCACGGCATTTGTCCAAATGAGTATGGAGTCAAAGTCGATGAAACACTATATCGCTCCATGATCGGATCCTTGATGTATCTCACAGCTTTCAAGACCACATATCATGTATCCTACATGCCTTTGCGCCAGATATCAGTCAAATCCAAAGGAATCACATCTGCTGCTCGTCAAAAGAATCATGCGATACCTGAAAGGATACCCAAGCACCGGCTTGTGGTATCCACGTTATGACGACTTCGGTCTCGCGGGTTACTCTGACTCTGATTTTGGTTGTTGCAAGCTGAATGCTAAATCTACAATGGTTGGTTGCCAGTTCTTCGGAACCCGTTTGGTAACATGGCAATGCAAGAAATAGACCGAGGTTGCCCTCTCTACTTGTGAAGCTGAATACGTTTCAGCAAATAATCGGTGCATTTTAGATACACTTTATTGTATAATAATTATGATGTAAATGCACCAATATTGTTGTAAAAATATATTAGTTACATTTGTTTTCTAGTTGGTAGATTATTAAGAAAATGAATTTAAATTGGTGTATTTATGATAGTAGATAATAAATGACACATGACATGAAAGAATTAATTGAATTAATGGTGGTTTTGGAAATACTACGTGCATATCCTTGAAAGAATTAATTGAATTAATATTGTGATTAATATAGTAATGAGCTAAGAAGTTAATTCATGTGTTTACTTTGGTTGTTGATATTCAACGAACAGGAAGAAAAGAATGGCTGAAAAAAAAAAAGATCAACCAAACCAATTAGAAATTCTGTTGGGCCGTGTGACATGAAGGATTCAATTGGAAGTGGACTTTAACTAAATACATTGGGCTGCAAGTATGGAACGTGAGTTGGTGGGAGAAGCTTGGCTCTGAATTTTGTGCTGAGATATATACAAAACATCTTACGGCAGAACAAGGGGGGAGTTCGAATAATATCTTTTGTTGACGGCTGAGAGGATTGGAGTTCGCAACTTTTGGCTTGCTTTTGGGCATGACAAGCATGAGCGGCTAGGCTTCTTGCGGCTTCCTCCAGGCGGACGGTTCACTTAGGTTTTTACATTTCTCAGTTTATACTCACGTTTGGATGTGTTTTTGACCTTGACAAAGTTGTATGAATACATTGATGTGTTGGTTTCTTTAAACTATTTGCATGTGTTTTGAGTTCTTGCTTTACAACTTGTTCGGTTGATGACAAAACCTAGTAGCTTGACATAAGTAGGTTGACTCACACTAGTAAATAGGGTAATTGAATTATAAAAGATCTGATGACAAAGGCCTATTTTTTATTACCATCTTAAATTAACAACTTTCCTAACATCTTGTCTATGTGGTGACCAATTAACTGAGTAAACTGAGTTTTGTGAAACCTAGAACCCGAAGTTTGGAGGAGGTTACGTTTTATAAATCTGATATCTTTTCTCTTAATTAGTTTAAAGTTTTCCTTCAAATCAATCACAACCCCCAAATCCAGATTAGTGGTAGTTAATTGGATAATCTAGCTAAACACTAATCATATATTCCGCGTGGATACGATACCCTACTTACGCTATCTATTTAGTTTAATTAGGTTTTTGCATGACTCTTACGACAGTCATCAAAATGGCGCTGTTGCCGGGAAATTAGTGCGCTTAGTGTTAGTTAGTTAGTTAAGTTAATTAGTTTAGTTGTTCTTGCTTTCTAAAAAAATCTAAAAAACCCAAAATATTTTACTTTTTATTTTATTTTTGTTAGTTCGATATTACGCTCGGGTGTTTTGTTTCTGCTTGTATAGGTCTTCAAATCATGGATAGAGCCTATCAGCCCGAGTTTAATGAATTTCAGGATGTTGAATTCTCACAACACAACCGACCAGTGCAACAACAAATTAGTTTTCAAAACAGACAGTTACCGCTGAGAACCGATATGCCAGATATAATGTAAATGAAGAGGATGGGTATTATGACCAGTTTGGTTGTTATGAGTATAATGATTTTGTGCCTCCACAGCAACAGTTTACTCAAAGAGGTCAGAATCGGGTCAATTTGGGTCAGCAAAGGTATGATGATGCTCAACAAAATAGTTATGGAAGGTCTTTCGAGGTATCAAATCAGAATCACCGGCAAGGAAATCAAGGGAATTATCAGCAGGGATTCTACAACCACTGGAGCAATCCAGGAGATTAAGATAAGTATGGAAGCAATTGGCGGCCTCAAGAGAATAGGCAAACGGGTCAGCATGAGTCGGATGATAACTCCATCAATGAAAAATTTGATACGATTATGGAGCTCTTGAAGGATATTCAGAAAAGCAATGAAGCCAGAGATAGGGAGGTTAAGGCATTGTCACAGCAGGTTGGACAATTAGCTGAAGAAGTGGCTATCATTAGAAGAAATCAAGATAAGTTTCTTAGTGATTTTCAGGGAAATACAACTCTCAAATCTTCTGACACAATGAGTGTCCACATAGATGAGGTAAGTACTCGTTCTCTTTCTAAAATTTCTACTGTTGAAACCCAATCAACGCAATATGTTGGGGGTATGGTAGAGGATGTGACTGAGTTGAGGTGAGAGTGCACGTGATCAGGAAATTGAAAGTTTTATAAAGTCTAAACATGGTTCAAATAAAAGGTTTTCTATAGTGATAAAGGGGATGTAAAGGTTCCATTCCCTATGGCCTTAATTGCACCCAAGAATTTAAGTAAAAGGAAATCATCTAAGGGTGAAAGCTGGGAAAGTTTTGAAAAGGTAAAAATAAATAAACCGTTTCTTGAAAAATTTAAAGAAAGTCCTGATCATGTTGAATTTTTTGAAGAGTTGGGTACCCAAAACGACGTCACAAGTTTCCTAAACAACTTGATACCGTTCATGTGAATGCCGTTTTGATGGGTACCCTTCCCCCGAAACTCCAAGATCCAGGAGCACCTATTATTTCAATACAAATAGGTGATTTTAAATTGGACAGGGCGTTGTTGGATCTTGGAGCCTGTGTGAGTATTTTACCGGGGAGGTTATATGATCAGTATGATTTTGGGCCACTACAAAAAGTTGAAACCATAGTGGTGTTGGCTTATCAAACTCCTACGTGTCCTCGGGGGATTGTAAAAGATGTGATTGTGAAAGTGGGTGAGTTTTATTATCCTGTCGATTTCTTGGTGCTTGATTGTGTTAAAAATAACAAACCAACTGTTATATTGGGTAGACCGTTCCTAGCTACTGCTCATGCAATCATTAATTGTGTTGAGGGAACAACCAGGTTTAGGTTTGGGGATCAAAAGTTGACTTTAAAAGTATTTTCAAACTCAACCAAATCTATGGCTAACAAGTGTAGACCTTCTGAAAAGAAGAGTCTTGTGGAAGAGAAAGAATGTTTTATGATTGACAGGTTGGTAGAGGTTAAGAAAAAGTAGAAGAAACCGAGGAGGGGCAGGAGAAAGAAAGGAAAGAAACCACAGAAGATGGATGAAGAAGAAGGAAAGTGTGAGTTGAATAGCTGGTTATTGAACAAGTTGGATGGTGTTTCAAAGTTGTGGATGAATAGGTTAATGAAAATGAGAGATTGCAAACACCCTACACGTCCACCATGACTTGACAAGTATGATCTGGCTGATGATCTAAAACTTAGCGCTTCTTGGGAGGCAACCCAAGTTTTGGTTTTATTTTAATTTGTTTTTTTTTTTTTTTTTGCGTCGAACGGACAAGTGTGAGGAAGTTTTACAGAGTTGTTTGGTAAGCTTCAATGCGGTTGAGGGTGATTCACATGTTTTCAGGGGGCAGGGCAAGGTTGAAAAAGGATTTTGAATATGAAATAGCCCTAGATTGTAGTTTTTGTACAATGAGTCAGTTTAACGTGTTTGGGAGTGTTTGAGCATTATGTTGCAGATTTCGATCACTCTGTTTATACTCAATCTCCATTTAGGCGGGGATGATTTGAATATATTTTGAGAAGAGCATCCCACATTTTTGTCGCGGCCACGAATGAAATGCTATACGGTTGCTGTGGAACACGACTTATGAGGATTCTACCATTTTAAACCAGGGAGTCTGTTCCATTTTTGTTGTTATTGTTGATTTTTTTAATTCCTTTTAGTAGGTAGTTTCTCGCTCCATTTAGGACAATGCATAATTTATGTGTGGGGAGGGGAAACTAGCGTTCTAGTTTGTGTTGTATATATGTGTCTGGGTCAAAAAAAAACTGAAAAATAAAAAAAAAATTGAAAAACTAAAAAAACAAAAACCATAAAAATTGAAAAATGTCCCGTAAAAGTTTTTGCACAAAATGGAAAATGATAGGTATAATTAGATCGTTGGATTTCGATTAGTATATATACGAGATAACGAAACGGTTGAATATGCGTCTAACTTAGGATAAGTGGGTAGGCCCAGCCAGTTGAAAAATTCCTTAGGATTGATATAATATACTTAACTTAGGAGTCTTGTGGGTTCTCATCTTAGAAGCTATAACAAAACCGAAACTGTAGAGAGTATAAGGGGGTACCGTCATAAGTAAAAAGCTTATAAGTTTTCCGATTAAATTGGCACACATGTTTCTTCTTGTGAAAACAAATCCGAAACAGTGTGGCGCCTGAAAAAAAACATTCCATCAATCCATTTGAGCTATGTGTTGAAAAAAAAGAAAAAAAAACAAAGCCTATGGTATTGCCGCGGGGATAGCGACTCATGCGGTACATACCCTCTAGGTGGAGTTATTAATATATGTGAAGTTTATGGCATTAATTGCGGGGATGGTGACTCATGCGAGGTATGTCCGCTAAGCTGATCATAAGCAAAAGCATGTCGAAGCTCATAAACATCATCCATTATCCATTATAAATTTAATCGGAAATACATAAGAGTTTTTTTATATAAAATGGTATCCTCATAAGCTCGAATTGGGATTAGGTAGAGTTGTATTATTTTGAGTGTGGGATCTATAGATGACTATAATGCACTTGAACTTAAGAATCATGAATGAGGGCTTGGAAACTGGTGGTTGGGTTTAGGTGGATCATATACCCGCAATCTTGGTTAACGTGTGACTATATTTGTTTTAATAAAATAACCGAATATATTGAAGGCCATTGAATTTGATTGTGATTCCATTACAAATGAATATTTTCGGGACGAAAAAAGATAAGTGTGAGGATTTGATCGGTGTATTTTAGATACACTTTATTGTATAATAATTATGATGTAAATGCACCAATATTGTTGTAAAAATATATTAGTTGCATTTGTTTTCTAGTTTGTAGATTATTAAGAAATGAATTTAAATTGATGTATTTATGATAGTAAATAATAAATGACACATGACATGAAAGAATTAATTGAATTAATGGTGGTTTTGGAAATACTACGTGCATATCCTTGAAAGAATTAATTGAATTAATATTGTATTCATATAGTAATGAGCTAAGAAGTTAATTCATGTGTTTACTTTGGTTGTTGATATTCAACGAACAGGAAGAAAAGAATGGCTTAAAAAAAAGATCAACCAAACCAATTAGAAATTCTGTTGGGCCGTGTGACATGAAGGATTCAATTGGAAGTGGGCTTTAACTAAATACATTGGGCTGCAAGTATGGAACGTGAGTTGGTGAGAGAAGCTTGGCTCGGAAGCTTGTGCTGAGATATATACAAAACATCTTACGGCAGAACAAGGGGGAGTTCGAATAATATCTTTTGTTGACGGCTGAGAGGATTGGAATTCGCAACTTTTGGGCATGACAAGCATGAGCGGCTAGGCTTGCGGCTTTCTCCAGGCGGACGGTTCACTTAG
Organism: Scalesia atractyloides; assembly: GCA_947069175.1. Taxonomy (NCBI): domain Eukaryota; kingdom Viridiplantae; phylum Streptophyta; class Magnoliopsida; order Asterales; family Asteraceae; genus Scalesia; species Scalesia atractyloides. The sequence goes on from CAMTDV010000019.1 coordinate 56,940,162, forward strand.
GTTTTTACATTTCTCAGTTTATACTCACGTTTGGATGTGTTTTTGACCTAGACAAAGTTGCATGAATACATTGATGTGTTGGTTTCTTTAAACTATTTGCATGTGTTTTGAGTTCTTGCTTTACAACTTGTTCGGTTGATGACAAAACCTAGTAGCTTGACATAGAGTAGGTTGACTCACACTAGTAAATAGGGTAATTGAATTATAAAAGATCTGATGACAAAGGCCTATTTTTTATTACCATCTTAAATTAACCAACTTTCCAACATCTTGTCTATGTGGTGACCAATTAACTGAGTAAACTGAGTTTTGTGAAACCTAGAACCCGAAGTTTGGAGGAGGTTACGTTTTATAAATCTGATATCTTTTCTCTTAATTAGTTTAAACTTCTCCTTCAAATCAATCACAACCCCCAAATCCAGATTAGTAGTAGTTAATTAGATAATCTAGTTAAACACTAGCCATATATTCCCCGTGGATACGATACCCTACTTACGTTATCTATTTAGTTTAATTAGGTTTTTGCATGACCCTTACGACAGTCATGAAAATGACGCCTTACAGCAAGCTGAATGCTAAATCTACAATGGTTGGTTGCCAGATCTTCGGAACCCGTTTGGTAAAATGGCAATGCAAGAAATAGACCGAGGTTGCCCTCTCTACTTGTGAAGCTGAATACGTTTCAGCATACAGTTGTTGTTCCCAAATTTTGTGGATACAACAACATATGAGAGACTTCGGAGTGCAATTTTTTTAATACACCCATATATGTAGATAAAAAGGCGACCATTCATATCATGGTCAATCCTTGTCAACACTCACGCACTAAACATATTGAAATTCGATACCACTTTATCCAATGGTTGGTTTGAATTGAGAAAATCCACACTGATGACCAAAAAGCAAATTTTTACACCAAAGCTTTTAATAGAGCAAGATTTCGAAATCTTTTAAAATTAAATGGTTTAAGGAATCTGACATCAGGGGATGTTCATGAGGTTGAGTTTGAGGATGACGATGTTGTGATGTGATTCTCATCGATATGTCACATGTTTTTCTGTAAATATTTTTCCTGCTTTCTTAAAAACAAAAATCCAAAAATACGTTTTTGATTTTGGGGGAGAAAAGTTGTGAAAAATATAAAAACATTGAAAAATTTGAAAATACAAAAAAAAAATTGAAAAACCTTGAAAAATACAAAACATTAAAAAAGAGACAAAAAGAGTTTTGTATATAAAAGAAGATGATAGTATATCAGTGGACTATTACAGTCCGCTAAAGAAATGTATTGTTTAAAAAGTGTCTAGACAGGTATTACTAAGGATGTGCCAGTAGGCTTCGCATGTTCAGTAAATGAGATATAAACCTAAAAAGATAAACTGATAAATCTATGGCTTAACATCTCTCGGATATAAGGACTTAGTACTCCGAAATTTCGTTTGAGAAAATGCCAGATTCTGAGATACTAGGTCTTTATATTAGTTGATATCTGGGATATTATACGAGTTCTTCTTATTTTGCGTCAGCAATGGCTTAGAACTTGTATAATACTTTCGCATTATTTCACCCCCAAAGCTGCATAAAAAATGAAGAAAATGTCATAAAAATATATGATATTCTACAGTACAAAAATTATAAAAGATTCCCAAGAGGAACACCACCTAAAGTCGAGCCTTCATCTCTTTCTCTATATGGAAGTACTAACCTGAGCTCTCAAGGTTTCGCATTCACCCCTTTACAGATATCAGTTAGATATATTCACCTGTGAATGAAATCTAGGGAATCTCGATGCGGGAGTATATTCTGAGGTGGAAAACACAGATTAGGCCATGTTGCTAAAAATTACCTAACATATCTTAAAGCAGTTGAGAAATGTGTAGAGGTTTAACAATCTAAGTAAATCTTTTTAAGAACTTAAAGTTTTATCTAGAGCAACGGTACTGGTGACGTATCTCAATAAACTGATATGATCCTCTAATACAAACTTGCAAAAATATGTCTGTAAAAATGTTTGTACAAAGCTTTAATTTGTCTACTTTTCGGAAAATCCCAAAGAAAACCAAAAAGATTTTTGTTTTATCTTAGTTTTGGATTACCGATGATGGAGAACTGATCTGAAAAAAAAAGTTTGTTCTGAAACGATAAAAAGTGTTTTTATCTTAGATCTGAAAGCGACAGAATGCCGAAGGAAAGCTAAGAGATTATGGGCTGGGAGCTAATCTGAAAAAAGAGTTTGTTCTGAAACTATAAAAAGTTCATTAATTTGAAACTTAAAATTCTACAAAAAGTGTCACTTTTTTGGGTCATAAAGCGGTTGTCCAAGGTCATTAACTTGGACTTGGTCAACTGAGTGGGTGCTTAAAACTGAAAACACATGAAAGAAAAGAAAGGTCAAGAAAAGAGAATGGAATTCGCATGAAATAAGCATTTTCGTACGAAAATAGGGTAAAGTTTCGTACGAAATTCTCAATATAATTTTCGTACGAAAATCCATTGCCTATATATAACAGTAGCCATTTTTCATACGAAATCTTCATTAGTGTTTCTGTGCGATTCAAGTTCTCTCTAGACGATTTGCATCTCTACTTACTTTCTGACCTAGTTTTTCACGTTAAGGAGGTTGATACGCACACCTCTCATAATGGTGAAGGTATATTATCAAGTTTGGACCGTGAATTTGATGTATTTTGGACTGTTTGGACTTAAAATGTAGTTTTAGGATAATTGGGCCGGTAAAAGATAAAATTGATTTCATATATGCAATATCGGCACTTTTAGTCCTACTTCGATCGTTCAATTTCACAAAATTCACAAGTTTAATGTCGGTTTCAACTTGGCTAGTTTTGGTGCGAATGGGATAATTTTCATACGAAAATTGGTATTTTTCGTATGAAAATCAAGCTGAGAAACTTTGGTACTTGAAATCGTTTCGTATGAAAATCAGTTAATAGTTTTCGTACGAAATTCGTTATTTTCGCATGAAATCTCAAGTTTCCAAGTTGTTAGAAAAATTTTCTAACTTTCTTGTGCTCTTTGTCATTGCAGGGTAAGCGACCTGATTTAGGCCCAGTGCATAATTCATGTTGTCTACTAGATGAGAATGAACCGAAATTTGCAGCTTTTTAAGATATCCACGAATTTTTGAAGCGCTTGCCAATCTTCAACGCTCTTAACAAGAAACACGATGTTTATCAACACATATTGAGATGTTTTGGAAGTCGGCTAGGCTCCAAGAAAACCCAAGGACTATTGTATCAGTAGTAAAAGTCAAAGATAAAGATGTTGAAGTTGTATTACTGAAGAGCTGATCAGATCCGTTCTAGATATCAATGATCAAAGTCACTATCTGACATGCTATTCAGAGCGAATGGTTAAGGGATGCTTTACCACATGGGGTACAATGGCTATGTGAATCAAGCTCCATTCAAGATCAACTTTCTTGGGAAACCGTATAGATTTCTGGCACACTGTATCGTTCGATCTTTTAGTCACATGAAGGGAGGATGGGATGATCTGATTGACTATCAGATGTGTATGATAGCTGCTCTTGCTCTCAACTTTCCGTACAATTTCAGCAAGCTGGTTTTTGAACAGATGGTGATTAACCTAGGGAGAGACCGCTTCTAGCAATATCCAAGATTTTTACAGATGATGATAAATCACTTGCTTCCAGATCTCGAAAAGAAAAAAAGATGACTTGCTAGAATTAGAACACATGACGGCTTCAGATCTACATAATATCAGCTCATACAAGAAGAAAGGACGATAGCCTGCATACAAACCACTATTTGACGCCTTCATCAACAAAGATTGCAAGCCTCCACCGTCAGGAAAGTGGAGAAATGAAGGTAGTGGTGATGAGAAAGATGAGTTGGAACATCTGGAAGATTTTGAAGCAAAGCGGAGTAGTTGGTATGTCAAGGATGATGAGAAGAAAAGGAAAGAGTCTTATAAGAGACAAGAGACTACTGATACTTCAAAATCTAAATCTAACAGAAAGAAGTCTATTGAATCTTCATCCTCTGCTCCTAAACGACAGAAGAAAGCAAAAGTCAGTACAAGTTTGATTGATGAACCTCATGTAGAGGAAGTGCAAATAACCAAACCAGTGCAGACTACTGAGCATGTTGAAGAAACACTTGAAGAAATGATAGCAGATATAGAACGACAGGTTATTGGAGAGCTTGTAGGGGGGATGGTGATGATGAAGGTCCATCCTCTAGCACGAATAGAGAGGATAGGTTGGACGCTCAGAAAAGGGCAAAAGAAAAGAAAGAAATAAAGAAAACAGAGGAGGAAAGAAAGAAAGCTGAGGCTAGAAAAAGAAAGGAGACAGGAGAAGATGATGATCCATATGAACCATCAGATTCAGAGGAAGAGTTCTCAGTTGTTAAGCCTGCAAGGAAGCCTGCTGCAAAGCGAGTCAAACATATAGCAGCGAAGAAACCAGAATTAACTGCTGGAAAGCTGAGAATAAAGCTGAGAAAGCAAGTTGCAGATCCTCCAGTTATTCCTCCTTCTGTTGAGACATTAGTTCATCTACTTCCTCCACAGCCGTCTCCACAACATGTTCCACCGCAACAACCACCATCTCCACCACCTCATCATACCGCTTCAGTACCTCATATGCCTTCTTCTCCTCGTCCTCCAATCCTTACTCGTCCTTTCTCCCAGCCCCAAGCCCAATCATCTTCTCATCCTACTCATGTAACTATAGATACAGGGTTTGGAGACTTTGATTTTGACTTTGGGGCCATTCCAAGTGGTGAAACATTTTCTGTTTATATGGTGTATGAAGGTAAGGATTTTTGATCTTGAAAGACAAATCAAGGAGCATGAAGCAAGGATAAAATTATTGGAGGATGACAAAAAGAGATTATAAGGTCTGCTAAAGTTCCTAGTCAATAGCAGCGAGAAAGTTGATGAGGTAGAGAAACTTTAGAAAGCTCATGATGAAAAGGTTAAGAGATTGGAAGATGAGCGAAATGATCTAATGGTTATGCTTCAAAGTTATCAAACGGAAGACAGGCGTCTTAGAAAGAAGATGATTGAGTATGAAGCTGAACGATTATCAAACAATAGACAAGTGGAGCTAATGCAAAAGATTCTTATTAAGAAGTTGGGAATCGATTTCACTGCTGAGGTTAGGGAGATTGAGAGAGAAGAAGCAAGAGAAAGAATTGCTGAAAGAGAAAGAGTTTTGAAAGCTGCCTCAGAAGCTCAAGGCAAAGGCAAAGGGCTGATGTTTGAAGATCCTCAAAGTGAGACAACAGATCTCGTTGTTGAATCTTCTGCCCATGTCTCTGAGCCTCAAGTTGTTGTTTCAAGTTCCTTGGCTATTGTTCCTCCAGAGACTCGATCTGTGGTCATTAGTGAAGGGGAAGGAGAAGTGATAGAAGTGACAGTGGATGAGGTGTTTGATATGATAGAGAAAGCGGGTCTTGATACTGTGATGAATTTACTTGTTAATGAAAACGAGGAAGTTGATGCTTACTTGAATGACTCTATTTATGAACTAACCGATTTACAGGTTCAGAGGAGTCGTAGAATGTTGATCCAAATGTGCCTAAGCCTAAAGTCATCTATATTGAGCATGATGTTGATGAGGGAGAGTATGTGCATAACTACTCTAAGGAAGAGGTTGCTAGAATGTTGGGAGTGAATGAAGATACATTTGAGTTTGATTTCGAAGATGAATTGAATAACATTAGTGCTACACAGCCTAATGATTATGTGTTTGAAGATGTGCCTGACGCGAATGACTATGATAAGGTTATCGTGGAGGATGATTCCGACAATGATACAACTGCCAAATACACTAGTCAAGGTACGGATGACTTCCCAACCTTCAGCGAGATGTTTTTTGAATCGACAGACAAGTTATTGAAGCGAAAAGTTGAAGAAGTTGTAAAGGATGGATCTGCACCAAAACCACCAACTCGTGAAGAAATTGCTGAAATGAAAAAGAAGTGGTTTAAGGAATTGCCTCCAGAAAGAAAGTTTAAGCGTTCATTGGCTTTCTTCACCAGAGATCCAGAGATCCTGATGTTTCATTAGGTGATATTATTAGTTGGGGTTGGATTGAAGAGCTTGATGTGTATGCTATTAAGAGAGAATTCGGAGTGCAGTACTTCAGGTACTTGAAGGACATGTTACCATATTGGGATGTAACAGAGTTGACAAAGACTAAGTTGTTCTATCTGAAGATCAAGTTTCACGATATAGAGTTGTGGAAAGTTATCAAATACGAAGCTATGCACAACTTTCCTCGCTGGAAGCCACACATTCTGAGAAAGATTACAAATATTGATCCGGTTACCAACAAAAAGGATGTGACTTTGCACATCAAAAGGCCACGGGTAATGAAGAACATGCCACTGATGAAAAGGAAACACGATTTTTATAAGATCTTCAAGTGGTGGCAATATGATTCGAAAATTGGAGAGGTTATTATTTATGTACAACCTGATGAGGATTCATGGAAGATCACCGAAGAATTATCCGAATCCGTGATTGCGAACAAAAGGATATATGGTTTGTGGAGAGGGATTCGAGTTTTGAATCCTATGTGGCTAGTAAATTGCTCCGAGAAAGATATCGAACGTTTATTCTATGTGAAGATTAGTTACGAGGATAAAGACAAGGAGCATGCTCAGCAGTTCCAGAAAGTTGTTAATGTGTGTTATGCCAACGGTATTAATTCAGGTAAAGCATGGAATACAAACTAGAGGAAGCTGGAAGTTGTTGAACAGATAAAGAAGGATAAGAAAGAGGAAAGGATTGCTGAGACTATGAAGCAATCAGCAACAAAACCGTTCAAGTTTGGAAACACCTACAATCGTCCTCCTCTTACTGATCAAACTCCAATTCCATCTGAGGTGCGTCGTAGGCCACCAAAGAACTTTTTCGTTAAAACACGTCAAATACATTTTGAAAATTTTTGAAGACCATTCAAGACTGCGGCACCATCCAAGGGGGAGTCTGTTGGTGCATAATGTCTATTGCCTACGTCTAGGATGAGTCAGTCATGTTATTAGGACTTTATAATTGTCATATCTTGTGTTTTGATAGTTTGGAATACAATTCGTTTGAAATATTACTGGTTTCGTACGAAATGGTAGATATAGATTTTTGTACGAAATGTCTTTTCGAACGAAACCCAAGTCACTTGTGTCTTGCATGTTGCCTATAAATAGGGGACTTGGGTGATAGAGATAGTTGGCTGTTTTTGAGGTCTAGTGGCGAAAGCCCTGTCCAACTGTGTCTGTATTCCTTCAAGTTTATGAATAAAAAGAAGTAGACGTGTTACACAGTATTTCAGATCTTATCGTTTGTTTGTTCAACTTAGCTAAAATGAATTCCGCCTCTGTTAGTTAAGCAAGTCAGTCCGGTAACTCACGAGTTGGAGCCGATCCACACTCACAGAACGTTATGTCAATTGTCCCATTTCTACAGTCTATTAAAGCGTTTGAAGTCTCTAAAAACGGTCTACCAAGTATGACATTAGGTTGTTTAGTTTTATCAATTGACACATAGTCTAAAACCAAGAAATCAACTGGATAATAAAAATCTTCAACCTTGACAATGACATCACACAATCCCCCGGGGTAGTTTTAAGGTCAAATCGGCCAACACCACGGTGGTCTCGACTTTTTGTAATGGTCCGAAATCATATTGGTCGTATAAACTACCTGGTAAGATACTAACACTTGCCCCCAATCTAGTAATAGTTTTAAAATCACCCACTTGGATGGGAATCAACGGAGCACTTGGATCTCGGAGTTTTGGAGGTAGGGCACCTGACAAAACTGCACTAACATTTTCAGTTAAATTCAATTTTCTTTGGAAATTTGTTGTGTCGTTTTGGGTGTAGAGATCCTTTAGATATTTAGCATAGGCCGGAACCTGTTTAATGGCTTCTAATAAGGGGATACTGATTTTTTACTTGTCTAAAAATTTCCCACACTTCTTCCTGTTGTGGGCCCCTTTATCCTGTTTTTTTCGGTTTTTGTTTCAGGAATGCCTTAGGAAACGAGATGGTATTATCCTCCACACCCTTTTCCTTCGGTTTGGACAAGTCATTCTCTATTACCCCATTGTTAGATTCTTTAAAAATGACCTTTTTTAATCTTTTTAGGGTTGACAGTTCTAACTTAATGTCACTCTTATCATAAACTTTACCACTATGAAGGATACTAACATGGCTTACGTTCACATTTCTACCATTATTTGAACTTGAAGATTGATGTGCTGGATTAATGGTAATAGTGCTTGGTAATTACCCGGATCTCTTCTTATAGTTGCTACTTCATTGGCCAATTGCCCAACTTGCTTTGCTAATGCTTGGTCATCCTTTTCTTGAAGTTCTTGTATCTGAACAATTCCTTTGACTAAAGCCGTCAGCTCCTTGATATCTGACTGAATATCATCCAACCAGTCGAATTTCCTTGTCGGTACCCCTGATCTTGCCAATTGTTTAGTTGCCTTGATTTTGTTGTTGGTTGTTAGATTGAGATCCTTGATTGTATTGGACTCTATTCTGATTTCTTCCTTGAGAGTAGTTTCCTTGCCGGTTTTGATACTGTTGTCCTCCTTGATTAGATACCTAAAAATTGGGATTTAACTGATTAGAAGTATTACCATATTTAAAATTGGGATGATTACGAAAACTGGGTGATACGTGTTTGAGTTCATATCAAACTCTTTACGTTCACCATAAACCTGATTAACTTCTTCACGCATCCCCAATTGTGTTGGACAATTAGCACATGATACGTTAATTCACCGCAGTCTTTGCATACCGCAATTGTATTAGCAACTCTTGCTTGACCACCACTTCCTACTATCAGTTGTGCTATTTGTTGCTCCAACTTCTTAATCCTTCTTCCTGCTTCATAATCCATTGCTTTTACCAACCCAGATTTAGCCCTCCTTTGAGGTTGTGCTTGTCGTTTAGAAGTAGCACTCATTCGTTCGAAATACTCCCAATCCACATCTTCATGATTAGTCAGAAATGTACCATTAGTAGTGGATAGAAGATTTTGGATATCCTCAGGAAGCAACCCATCATAAAATGCCTTAATTAGCTCCCACATGCGAATGTCATGATGTGGGCATTTTATGAGCAACTCCTTGAATCTGGTAAAGGCTTCATGAAATGACTCTATTCCATGTTGTTGAAAAGATCTAATGACCTCTCGCGCATCGGTAGTCCTACCCATGTATAGTATTCTTCCAAAAACACTTGCTGCATTTCCTGCCTGTGGGTAATGTTATAAACCACTGCTTCGCCTTGTCTTTCAGTGTGAATTGACACAACATTAATTTCACATCATCTGGTTCAAAACCTGAACCCCAATGGTACTACATATGGATTCACATTCAGCAATATGGAAGTACGATTCTTTAGTTGCTCTTCCCATAAACGTGGTAAGATGTCCCAAGTATTGAGGCCTTACCTCAAAAGCCCTTCTATTTTGCCCAATTGGTGTCACTATTGTAGACGAGTGTGGGGCTATGATTGGTCGGCAATGACTGTCAACTTCTTTAACCTGGGGCCTGTAATTAACCCTGGGCACACCATCTATGTATTGAATGTTACCACCTCCATATCGGTTGTTGATGTTGTAAGGAGGTGGTCCATTGAATCTCCTCGGACCTTGATTAACTTGATTCACCCTTCTTTGGTTATTCCTACCTGGATTCTGATTCTGTTGAATAGGTCCTTGATGGACTCCTAGATTATACTGATAGCCTCCCTCATCATACCATCCATCTCCTTCTTCATTGTCATTCCAACCATCTACCCTTACTTGGTCATTATCTACATACGCGTCATCATCTTGGCGAGGTTGTAGGTGAATTAGGTCAGGTTGAAATTGTTCATAATCTGCAAACCCACCCACTCGGAACTGTTGGTTGGGTTGTTGTTGTGGTGGTGGTGGTGGCACAAGGATTTGTGGAATTGGTAAACCACCTTGTGTACGAAGAGGTTGGTTCTACAGATTTCCCTAATAAGGCTGAAAGTTTGGATTAGTGTGGTGGCTGTGATTACTATGATTACTTTGTTGACTCATCTCTGATGCTACACGTTCAATTGGTTTAGTAGTTCAAGATTGATGGTCTTTCCGACTCTTACGAGTTGTTCTTTCGAATCTTATGATTACTGGGTTTACTCATTCCCCGGCAACGGCGCCATTTTGATCGATGTCGAAAGGTCGGTCAAAAACAAGTTTAAAATTTGGTCCTAAGTACCTTTACTAGCAAGGGTAAGTAGCGTCGTCTCCACAGGGAATATGTGGTTAGTGTTGATTATATAAATCTAAATTAACTAAAAACGAAGAAAAATGGTTGCTTTGATTGAGTTTTGAGAATTTTGATGGAGTATTATTAAGAGAACTATCAATTTTAAAGAAAAGCCCTCTGGATTTCTTGTTCAATGATTCACCCAAACCTGTTTAATTAGATAGATACCAACAGGTCTTGTTAATGGTTTATTTGACTGATAATTAAAGACAAGTTTTTAATAATAACTTATGCAATTTAATTACCAAATTACTAGTGCCAAGAACCCACCCAATAACCAAACTACTCACGATGCAGAAAATCGAATGCGAATGGTAAAAGATGATTAATTTCCACACAAACAATTCTTTTAAACAAAATTAAACCACAAGTATTCTTCAAGTTATGAAAAACAATCCAAAAGAACTAAATAAACAAGGTTTGAGTTTCACATACATGAACCATCCACTCGGAGGTGGTCACAGAAGAATCTAGCCTCTTATCATCATGATTTGATCCTCTTGGTTGTCTTGGATGTTTGATTGCATGAATGATTGATGAAAATTGAGGTTAGGAACTTGGGAATTCTTCTTTGGGAAGCTAAAAACGATTAGGGTTCAAGGCCCTTTCGTTTAGGGTTGAAGATATCTTTATATAGGGTGAAATCCTGAATTTTTCCTTTTTCACATTTTTCAACTCCAAACTTGTGTGTAAGCTTCTAACCTTCATATTCTTTCCGAAAACCTCCTGTTTAGCTTCAAAAGCCATCCGTTAAGCTCTGGGTACCTTCAAATCAAAACACACTCAAAGTAACCATGTTTTATGATAATAAACACTTAAACCCTTTTATTTACACATGTTAAAACATGGTTATTTACCCTTCTATTAGTTACCCAAAATGCGTCTTGTCACATCGTCCCGAAAATTTACTAATGTAGGGTAATGGACAAAGTAGTGTGTGATCCAATAATTCCCCGAATTACTGCCACGTCTAGTGTTAGGATACATTAAATGTAAGTATTGAAGAAAAATATGATCATAATAGATCATGCATGAAGAATGAAGAAATCAGCAATAGAAGGAAGAAAAGAACAGAGAAGAAACAATCTTCAAATAATCAGAAATACATCAAAATTATCAGAAAACAATCAGAAACAACATTTCTGGTAAACCTGATATGGTTTCTGGTAGAAACCAGCAGTTTCTGGTAAAAGGAACAAATATCAGAATTTCTGATAATTTTAGCCACCAGAAATTCTGGTCAGTTGACAAGTTTCAGTTTCTGATCTTGTCAACTTGCTCATCTGCTTGTCTCTGCCATTTTCGAACGTAACAAGTTGGCCCATGCAAATTCATTGAACATACCCAAGGGAAGCTTTTCTTAGCAGGTGCAAGTAGAAGAATAAACAAATTGTTCATTCATTCAGGCCTTCTATAAATAAGAGAGCCAATCACAGGAAAGATGGATAAGAGAGTACAAACTTAGCATTAAATACACTGCACAACTCTCTTACACCCTTTCACCACAGTATTCTCTCATGTATTTGTTTTTCAACAGCCAATAATCTATTTGTAAACCTATTTGTTTTTCAAAGTGATATAAACGAGAAAATTATGTATCTTGTATCTTTGAAAGTTTGATTTCTAGTTCCGCACAATATTTTCAATCTTTGTTGAAATCACTTGCCATAACCAAAGATAAGGAATCTCATTGTTAATCTGGGACCAACAATTGGTATCAGAGCAGATTGAATAAAATATTTTCAAAAGATCAATTGCTCACTTTCATTTTCTAAAGTATGGCAAACTTTCAAACATGGAATAACGCTTTTAATATTGGGTCAATGTCAAAACCACCAACTTTGGTAAGGGAAGAATACCCCCAATGGAAGATCAGGATGATCAATTTCCTAAATGGACATGAGCTCTGTTCCAATCCATTATGAGAGGTCTCCATGTACCCAAACTTAAAATACAAGAAATTCCAGCAACTGAAGACACTCCAGCAGTGCCTGCATCTTATGTCCCAAAGTCTGAAAAACAGTGGGATGGACAAGATAAAGCACTGGTGGATGCTGATGAAAGGGGCAAATCACTCTTGTTTATGGCACTTCCAAATGACATATTTTCTCAAGTTGATGCTTGTGCATCAGCTAAGGAAATATGGGATCAGTTGGAAAATTTATGTGAAGGAGGAGAAAGAGTGAAAAGAAACAAAAGAACCAACTGTGTTTCCTCATATGAACGTTTTAAAAGTCTACCAAATGAAAGCTTATATGAAACATATATGCGTTTTGCAAAAATCTTAAATGAATTAAAGAAATTTGGTATAGAAAAATCATGATGAGAGAAATGTCCAATTTCTGGACTCTCTACCAAGAGAATGGAGAAGTCTAACTATGACTCTTGCCTCCACACTTGAGTTAGGAAATATGAATCTTCATGATTTGTATAGCATCTTAGTACCCAGAGAGGAAGAAATCTATGAAAATACAAATCAAAGGGGAGGACCAGTAGCACTTATTTCCAACTCTCTAAAATTCCCAAACACTGATCCACAAACCTCATATATTCAATGCACAGAAAATGCTGATTCAACATCAGATTTCACAGCTTTTGCTGAAGCAATTGCATTGCTCACTAAAACTTTTGAGCAGAGGATGAGAGGTGGAAGCAATAAATACCAGAAGAGTGATAAAACCAAGATGAAGATGAGAAGTAAAGACAAAGGAAAAGAAGAGGTTGTTTGCTACAAATGCAAGCAAAAAGGTCATTATGCCTCAGAATGCAAAAACAAAAGGCTTAAAGATGTTGCTTACTATGAAAAGAAGTTAGAGGAAGCTAAGAAACAACAGCAGGCTGTAGGATTGATAGCTAGAACAGATGCATGGCTGACAGAAGACTCATCAGATGATGAAGAGGAAAAAATAGCAAATTTCTGTCTTATGGCAAAATCATCTGACAATGAACCAGATGCTGCTAAAAATTCTGTAAGTAACAACTCCGATCTTGAACTAGAATTGAAACATCTGATTCAAAACTTTGCTAATCTCTAAGAAAAACAGAATTTGGTTCAAAAGATTTCTGAAAATTTACAAAAAAAAAATTAAAAGGTTCAACACTTGAAAATCAACTTTTGATAAAAGAAAGTTTAAATAAACAAGCCAAAATTGATTTTTATGAAAAAGAAAGAAAAGAACTTTATAAAAGGATTCATGAAAAGGAAATAAACGTGAAAGGATTTCAAGAAGCAAAAAAATTCATAGACTACATTGAGTCCACAAAAAGAAACAAAGGAGAAGGACTAGGATATAACAAAACAAACTAAACAGTCCAACTGTTTTTGTAAAATCAACAGAAGGAAATTTCAGTGAGTCAAAAAGCGAGTCCAACAAATCAGAAATCTCAAGTGATGGTTCATATAGTTCAAAACAAAATTCCTTTGAAATCAATAATAAATCTTCATCAAACACGTTTGTGCTAAACAACACCTGCATGTGCAAAGACATAATCAAAATTGTCAAAAAATATATGCAGCTGAAAAATGAAACCACAACTGTAAGTTCAAAACTTTACAAAGTTTCTGATGAGAAAACTGAACCAGAAAGATTAAAGCTAAACATAATTCCATCAGAAAATGTACCCAAGCAAGTATGGGTACCAAAATCCTTCTAACCTTACCATTTCAGGACCATTATGTGCAGCAGATCTGGTACTGCGATTCTGGAAGCTCCAAGCACATGACTGGGAACAGGAGCTTGCTTAGTAACTATGTTTCTAAGCCTGGTAAATTAGTTAATTTTGGTAATGGAGTGAAAGGAAGAACTTTGGGCTATGGATGCATCAAACATGGTACATTGACCATAGAAAAGGTAGCCTATGTGGAAGGACTGAAATACAACTTACTGTGGTCAGTTCTGTGACAAAGGATTTCAGGTAACATTTGTACCTGAAAAATGCTTACTAATTGGTTTAGATGACAACAAAATTTATCTATGAGGAAAAAGAATAAGAAAATCCATTTACTACTTCAATTTTAATGAAGAGATTGAGCATCCTAAAATATGCTTATTTTCAAAAGAAAGCAGTAGTAGTAGTTGGATATGGCATAAAAGATTAGCTACATAAACTTTAAAAATCTAAACAAATTAGCAAGCAAAAGTCTAGTAAAAGGGTTACCTTACATATCCTCCAAAAAGGATAAATTATGTGAAGCTTGCGAAATGGATAAATCAAAAAAGAAGCTCATATAAAACTGTGTCTGAATCTTCAATAAAACAAAACTTAGAACTCTTACATATGGATCTGTGTGGACCGATAAGTACAGCAAGTTTTTCAGGAAAGAAGTATTCTTGTAGTAGTAGATGACTACTCAAGATACATTGGGTAGAATTCTTGACTAAGAAAAGTGAAACACCAGAATTACTTATAAATTTCATCAGAAAAATTGAAAACTTGCTGAACTTACCAGTAAAAAGGGTCAGAAGTGACAATGGAACAGAATTCAAAAACTCAAAACTTGAGACATTCCTCATTTCAAAAAGAATATCCCATGACTTTTCTGCTCCAAGGTCACCACAACAAAATGGAGTTGTAGAAAGAAGAAATAGGACTTTGGTTGAAGCAGCAAGAACAATGCTTGCTTATGCCAAATTGCCCATTTACTTTTAGGCTGAAGCAATTGCCAATGCATGCTTTACACAAAACAGAACAATCATCAACAAAAGACATCAGAAAACACCTTATCAAATTATAAATGGTAGAATTCCAAATGTAAAATTTTTACACATATTTGGGTGCAGATGCTTTGTGTTTAATGATTTTGAAAGTCTTGAAAAGTTTGACAGAAAAGCAGAAAAAGGAATTTTTCTTAGATATTCATTAACATCAAAAGCATTTAGAGTATTCATAATTAGCACAAGAACAATAGAGAAAGTCTGTATGTATCATTTGATGACACATCAGAATGTGAAGTGTTTTATGAAACACACAAAGAAGCATACAGTGAAAAATCATCAGAAAACTTGAATCAAATGTTAAGTAAATTAACGGAAGAATTTTTAGAATGTTATGAAAACCAAGAAAATGCATGTACAAATTTTAAAATCAACCCTGAGCCTGAAACAAGTTCACCAGAAAACGATACAATGAACCAGAATTCTGATGAAATACCACAAAACAATTCAGAAAATCAGAACTTTGATTTCATGCAACAATCAGAAAATCAGAGGGAAACCTCAAACCATCAGAAAACTTAAACAGGTCTTATAATCAAAGATGGATCAAGGGTCACTCTCAATCAGACATTATTGGAGATCCAAAAGAGGGAGTAAAAACGAAATCTGCTACTACACATGAATGTCTATATGCTGGTTTTCTAAGCACAATAGAACCAAAAGCTGTCAAAGAAGCTCTAAATGATCCAGATTGGGTTATTGCAATGCAAGAAGAGCTTAACCAGTTCGAGAAAAGTAAGGTATGGAACCTAGTACCAAACCAAATGATAAAGCTATTATTGGTACAAAATGGGTATTCAGAAACAAATCAAATGAACAAGGAGTCATAACCAGAAACAAAGCAAGATTGGTAGTAAAAGGGTATTGTCAACAAGAAGGAATAGACTATGACGAAACCTTTGCACCAGTAACAAGACTTGAAGCTGTAAGAATATTCCTGGCTTATGCAGTATCAAAAGATTTCAAGATATATCAAATGGATGTCAAGTCTGCATTCTTGAATGGTGAAATAGCTGAAGAAGTGTATGTACATCAACCGGAAGGCTTTATTGATCCACCCTTTCCAAACATGTTTACAAACTAAATAAAGCACTATATGGTTTGAAACAAGCACCAAGAGCCTAGTATGACACACTCTCAAAATTTCTGATCAATTCTGGCTTCACAAGAGGTACAATTGATACAACTCTGTTTATAAAAACACACAAAGGTCACACACTTTTAGTCCAAATTTATGTATATGATATTATCTTCGGATCAACAAATGAAAAGTTTTATAAAAAGTTTGAAAAGTTAATGACCAATCATTTTGAAATTAGCATGATGGGAGAATTAACATTTTTCCTAGGCCTTCAAGTCAAACAAAGAACAGATGGAATATTTCTAAGTCAGTCTAAATATGTTAAAACAATTTTAAAGAAATATTCATTAGAAAATTGCTCATCATCAAAAACACCAATGGCAACAAGCAATAAACTGGACTCAGATCCAGATGGAGTATGTGTTGATGTTAAAACCTACAGAGGAATGATAGGATCACTATTATATTTCACAACAAGCAGACCAGATATTATGTTTGCAACATGTTTTCTGGCCAGATATCAGTGCAATCCTAAGGAGTCTCACTTGAAAGCTGTAAATGGTTTTTAAATATCTCAAAGGCACAACAAATTTAGGTTTATTTTACCCAAAAGATACAAATCTTGAACTAATTGCGTATACATATGCAGATTATGCAGGTGTAAAATAGACAGAAAAAGCACATCTGGTACATGCCAACTGCTTGGAGAAAAATTGGTTTGTTGGCAAGCAAAAAAGCAAAATTGTGTTTCCACATCCACTGCAGAATCAGAATATGTAGCTGCTGCAAGTTGCTGTTCACAAGTAATCTGGATGTAAACTAAACTTAGAGATTATGGAGTGTATCTGACCAAGACACCAATTCTCTGTGATTCCATGAGCGCAATCGCCATCATAGAAAATCCAGTGCATCACTCAAGAACCAAACACATTGATGTCAGGTACCACTTTATTAAAGATCATGTTGAAAAGGGAAGCATAGAAATGTACTTTGTTCCAACAGAAAACAAAATTGCTGACATTTTCACAAAACCTTTTGATGAAAAAAGACACAACTTTTTGGTTAGTAAACTTGGTATGGTCAACATAACTGAAGAAGAACATACACAAAACACTTTGTCATCAGACAATAATAAGAAATTAGGTGAAAATTCCGACACTACATCAAATCAAAAATTCTGGCAAAGGATCGGAACTTCTGATAACGTTTTCAAAGATAACTACAATAAAGGAAGTTTCACAAAAGATATGAAATTTTACATCCTTTGAAATTCTTTTCAAAAATTTGTCAAAACTTTATTTAAAGTTTCTCAAATTTTTTTTATTTTTTTCCTTTCTTTGCCTTCATCAATGAACATCTTTTTAATGAAAGGAAAGTGAATTTTTTTTCTCTCTCCAAAAAAAAGGAGGGTATTTCTGATTAGTTTCTGACGAAAGGAACACATATATGGCAAAATTCTGGCAAACTCCAAGACTTCAAGAAGAAACCAGAAATTATGATCATTCCAGAAATTCTGATCATTCTAGAAATTCTGATCATTTAGGAGAAACCATAACTTCTGATCATTCAGGAGAAACCAAAATTCTGATAGAAACCAGAAATTCTGATCATTCAGAATAAAAACAAAAATCTGAAAAAGTGAAGATAAAGGTACAAGGAATAACAGGAACATTCAATTGGACCTTTTTGAATTTTCAGGGCCCACATGGAGAAAGCGGGGTACTCGACCGTTAGTGGTAACCAATCAAATCCAGCAAATTCCTGTACCAATTTTGATAAAACCTGATAAGGACAAAAGAAGGGAATATTAGAAGATTATCCTAACGGTTATTTATCTTAATTGCTCAAAAACACACCCACGTTGTCCACAACATTAAAACCGCAATTAAACAAGCTACAAATCAGTACCCACTATCACCCTTAACAAACATAGTTCAAAACACTCATCTTCTCCATTCAAACCCTAGAAATCTCTCATAACTCTCAAAATCAAACCCAATGGCCGCTCAAAACACCGTCAATTTGAACCTTCAACCAATAGAACACGCCATACCATTCATTGATCCTCAATACCATCTGCCCAAAAAGGAGAACAATTTGCAGATGCATCCAAACATTGAGGACTATGATACCAAAACTCAAGTGTTGATAGAGTTTCTGACGAAGTCTCCAATCTCTCAAGCCCTTATAAAAACCCGTGAAGTACCAGAAGAAATCATCCAACAGGTAATCTACACCCTAGATGATTCAGGGGATACAAAAATAGGAGCACATGTATGGGGAAATCTGTCAATAATTGTTACTCCAAGAAAAGTAAGGGAATGTTTAGAACTTCCAGTATATGCAGAGTTTGCACCAATACCACCAAAAGAAGAACTATTAGAGAAAATTATCATCTTGATGAACTACAAGAAGAAGTGCACAACAATTACCAAATTCAGAAGAAAATATTTGCCTGCTTTATGGCAAGTATTGATGGAAGTTCTAACAAAATGCTTGACATAAAAAATAGGGGGAACCGATCAGATAAGCCAGAATGTAATGACAATCATGTATGGGGTAATCACCGAAACACAAATAGACTATGTTGCGGAGATCTTTCATCTGATAAGAAGATCAGTAATCACTCACAACAAAAGATTACTACCCATCTTCCATTTCCAAGATTCTGGTCCATCCTGATAGCTCAGAAATTTGAAGAGGCAGTTATGGAGATACCCATCTCAGAGAATATATGGAAGACACCAATCATGAGGCCTTGGAATGCAAAGGGGGCATGGAATTCAATCAAAGACTTTCCCATGTTGCCAGAAGCTATCACAAGCATGATACCAGAAAAGACTGAATACAGGGTAAAGTACGAGTTTCTCAGACAGGAAATGTCAACTCAACCAGAAGCATATAACCGCAGCTCACCAGTTGGAGAAGACGAAGGTTCTGCTGCAGATGAAGAACCAGAAAAGGAAGAGATAGATGAACAGTCAACCAGAAATCCTCCAGAAACATCTCTGCATCAATCAGATGAACGAATTTCTCATCCTGTCTATACTGCTAGAAGTGATAGTGACAGAACCTTTAGTGGTTCTGTTGGAGGCACTTAGAGATTAAGAGCCAGAAGAAATCAAACTGAAGATCCATACTCTGAATCAGAAAATGAGGAGTATGCATCAGCAACAGGTGGAGGTCACTTAGGTGATCAAGGATCCTGGAAATGAGAAAGGTGCAATTCTCAACAACTCATGGAGAATCATTGAATACAATGGTACGAGGAAAGTGAGGAAAATCCAGGATTGAATGTGTTTCAAAGACCTGGTAAGGAGACTCAAACTGAGCTCAGTGCTCATTTTGAACCCTTAACAACAGCAGCAGGTTTGTCCTTTGCTGGTTTGTTAGCAGGAACATCTGTTGTTCCACCACTCACACAACAAAAACAAATCTCACATGAAGATATAGATCTCCAAACACTGGAGAATGTGGTCAAAATCTGCACTAAGTCAACAACAGAAGAAAAGTTGGACCAGATATTGAAAGAACTTTCTGAACAAAAGTCTGCAATCAAGCTCATCACTGAAGAAATCAGTTGTGTCAAAAGACAACCGGAAAGCAACTCACAAATACTGGAACAACTACAAAAACAGAACAACAACAAGTTTGAAGCTAAAGTCATCAATTCCATTGAAGAAATCAAGAAGGCAGTTGAATACAAGGAGTCTTCTTCTGGTTCAAAAATGGAAGAAATTCAAACAATAAAGGCAACCTTTGCTAGCCTGGCTGACACAACTGGGAAACTTGGAGAAGAATGGAAACTATTCAAGGAACAAGCAAGCAAAGAGCTCTCACTGGTGCATGAAGAAGAAAAGAAAAATGCAAAAATAATTGAATCAACTTTGAAACAGCTGCAACAGCAAGTCAGTGATATTTCAAACTTCCAGAAACAAAAACCAGAGTCTGCAACAATAGAAACTCCAACCACAGAAGAAGCACCTCAAAAGGAACCACAAGAAACTGCCCTAATCATCATACAAGAAGTAAATCCTAGATTTACTATCATGGGACCACCACTATCTGTACCTGACAGAGACATGCTCACAAGGCTTACTACTCCACCACCTCCAACTCAGAAAGCAACTGGAACATCAAGCTCACAGCAGAAACCTACATCATCAGGAGAATCTCTTTTCAGTAGGAACTTAAACGTTCAAATAAAAAGAAAATGGGAAGCCTCAGCTACCTCTTCCAAGATAGCAAGAAAAAGTTCAAATGTTAGACTAGATGGAAAGGTAATTGAAGGATACATACTTGAAATAGATCCTGACACCATGATGTTTCCAGAAAGCTACCTGCAGAATTACTACTGGGATGACTCCCAAGATGAGCTGAAAAGACCACTTAGCCCAATCAGCAGGGATCTAAAAAGTTTGATAGAAAAAGAGGGAAAAGCTCTTCATTTACCAATGACTAATCCAATCAGAAAACTCCACTGCATCACCCCTAGCAAAACCAGTGATAGACTCATTGGCTACCATATACAAAACATGTAAGAAGTTGAAAGAGTAGATGGTAGTATAGAAAGAATCCTGGACAGTGAATTAGAAGAAGGCATTCATCCTCTAGATCTCATTAAAATCAAGCAGGACTGGACCAAAGAGATAACAACACTCAAGAAATTAGAAGAGGTCTAGAAAGTGTCACTCAGACAGCCACGGAAATGTATGCAAGGGCTGCACTAGCTGACTTTGATCTTTGCATCACTTTTGACCACCTTGTCAACAAGAAGGTACATGTCCCTCCACATGATACTTCAATACCATCAAATGTTGAAAAAGAAGCAAGAACAGGGGTAATTCTTGAAAGACCAACACTTGTCGTAGCATTCCGGGATAAAGATGAGAAGAAAGTGTTTTTAGAGTTAATGAAATTTACAAGTACTCAAACCAGACTCTCAGTATATCCAAGAGTGTATGAACAAGAAGCAAGCACAGTTGAAGATCAAGGGACAATACAAGGAGGCACTCAGGAAGAAGATTGATGACATGATCAATGAATGGGTGACAACAAGAGGCTGGTACAAGGAAATGATCAGATTTGCAACAAGGTGATTGAATACAAAAAGAAGCTCAAGAAAGGAGATGTCTACAAAAGCAATCTGAAGATCACCATGTGATTTCTTTGTGTATGCAACAATTCTTGAAAACAAAAACAATATGTCTGTAATTTTAAGTACTTCTGACAGTTGGTAGTTTCATCTTATTCCTATTTTTGTCTATTATTTTTCTAACAATACCTAGGGGGAAATTGTTAGGATAGTTTAAATGTAAGTATTGAAGAAAAATATGATCATAACAGATCATGCATGAAGAATAAAGAAATCAGCAATAGAAGGAAGAAAAGAACAGAGAAGAAAAATTCTTAAATAATCAAAAAATACATCAGAATTATCAGAAAACAATCAGAAACAACATTTCTGGTAAACCTGATATGGTTTCTGGTAGAAACCAGCAGTTTCTGGTAAAAGGAACAAATATCAGAATTTCTGATAATTTTAGCCACCAGAAATTCTGGTCAGTTGACAAGTTTCAGTTTCTGATCCTGTCAACTTGCTCATCTGCTTGTCTCTGCCATTTTCGAACGTAACAAGTTGGCCCATGCAAATTCATTGAACATACCCAAGGGAAGCTTTTCTTAGCAGGTGCAAGTAGAAGAATAAACAAATTGTTTATTCATTCAGGCCTTCTATAAATAGGAGAGCCAATCACAGGAAAGATGGATAAGAGAGTACAAACTTAGCATTAAATACACTGCACAACTCTCTTACACCCTTTCACCACAGTATTCTCTCATGTATTTGTTTTTCAACAGCCAATAATCTCTTTGTAAACCTATTTGTTTTTCAAAGTGATATAAACGAGAAAATTTTGTATCTTGTGTCTTTGAAAGTTTGATTTCTAGTTCCGCACAATATTTTCAATCTTTGTTGAAATCACTTGCCATAACCAAAGATAAGGAATCTCATTGTTAATCTGGGACCAACATCCAGTAATTCCCCGAATTACTACTACGTGAATGTTTGTGTTTGAACTTGTGTAATGTTTAATGCACTTAATTTATCTAAAATTGTCGGGTGTCACATCATCCCCTTGTTGAAAGAAATTTCATCCTGAAATTTAGTAACAAGTCACTGAAGAAAACAAAGTGTCTGAGGATTTTCCCTGGGTATCACATCATCCCCAAGTTGAATATGAATTTTGTCCCGAAGTTCATTAGTAGGTTCGATATTTCGTGTAACAGTTTTAAACACTTGAGGATATTTACACATCATTTTATCTTCTCGTTCCCAAACGAACTTTGGTCCTCGTTTTGAATTCCAATGAACTCTCACCACATGAATCTTGTTGTGTTTATTAATTTTGACTTCTCTATCCATGATCTCAACTAGTTCTTCGATAAATCATAGTTGGTCATCGATTTTTAGTTCCTTGAAAGGAACAACAAGTGTCTCATTAGATAGGCACTTCTTTAGATTCGAGACATGAAAGACATGATGCACTCCACTGAGTTCTTCAAGTGGGTCCAATCTATAAGCCACTGTGCCGATTCTTTCTATAAGTTTGAACACTCCGATCGTAAAGCAGATTTAACTTGCTTCGTATTCTAAAACGAACCACATCATTCCAACGTGGGACATTCAAAGAAACATTGTCACCTACTTGTAATTCCAATGGGTTTATGGGCTTCTCGGCATAGCTTTTCTAAGAGTCACGAGCTGCCACCAAAATATTTCTGATTTGAGCGATCATCTCAGAGGTTTCAAGCATGAGTTCGGGACCAGTGATCGGGTTGCCTCCGACTTCAGCCCAATAGAGGGGGTTCAGAATTTCCATCCGTACAATGCCTCAAACGGTGTTACCTAAATACTAGAGTGGTAACTATTGTTGTAGAAGAATTCGACTAGAGGTGGGTATCTCTCTTAACTGTTACCGAAATCGATAACCCATGCCCGCGACATGTCTTCAAGAGTTTAGATTGTACACTCACTTTGATCACCAGTTTAGGGATGGTAGGTAGTGCTTATATCTAAGTGTGAGCCTAAAGATTTCTACATAGATTGCCAATGGTGAGATGTAAAACGGGAATCATGGTCCAATATGGTGGAAATTGGCACTTTGTGCTGAGTGACTACTTCCTTCAAGTAAATGCTAGCAAGTTTGTCGTACTTGTCTGTTTCTTTGATTTCAAGGAAGTGAGCAGATGTGGTTAGGTGATCCATAATCGCCCAGATGGTGTCGTTCTCATTTTGAGTCCTGGGTAAACCAGTGATAAAATCCATAGAGATTTGCTCCCATTTTCACATTGATAGTTCTGATTGTTAACACAAGTCAAATGGCTTTTGGTATTCGATTTGGACCCAGCGCATGTCAAACACTTACTCACTTAAGTGGTTATGTTAGCTTTTTTGGTTGGCCACCAATACAGGGCCTTTAGGTCATGATACATCTCGTCAAAGCCACAGTGTATAGAATATCGAGACTTGTGTGCTTCGTCCATCACAAGATCCCTCAAGTTCTCGTGCAGAGGGACCCATATTCGCTCCATGAAGTAGAAAATACAGTCCAATTTGGTTTCGAGTTGTCTCTCCATGCCCCGCATGGATTCAGCTTGAAGGTTCTCCTCCTTCAGCCATTTAACTTGAGAAGAACATATTTGATCAAAATGTTGGAATGAATGGTGAGTTGTAACTCTCGAAACTCGTTTAGGTTTGGTTTCTTTTCGGCTGAGGACATTAGCTACTACGTTAGGTTTACCCGGATGGTATCTGATAGCACAGTCATAATCATTTAGGAGTTCAACCTAACAACGTTGTCGCATGTTTAGCTCCTTATGTTCGAGGATGTGCTGGAGACTCTTGTGATTGGTGTGAATTGCACAATTTGTAGCGTACAAATAATGTCTCCAAATTTTGAGAGTAAGAACCACGACTCCCAATTCTAGATTGTGGGTAGTGTAGTTTTTCTCATGAACTTTAAGCTGACGGGACGCGTACGCGATTACCTTCTCACGTTGCATCAGAATGCAACTGAGACCCTGAACAAATGCGTCACCAGTAAACAACGAAACCATCGATACCTTCTAGTAAGGACAAGATGGGTGCGCCACAGAGTTTCTGTTTCAATAGTTGAAAGGCGGATTCTTGGGCATCACTCCACGTATAAGTGGTACCCTTTTATAGTTATACATGTGAATAGTCGGGCGATTTCGGTGGGGGTTTTCGGTCCTGGTCAATTCTTAATAGTGTCAATCTTGGATGGATCGACATGTATCCCGGCTTCGGTGACTACATGTCCAATGAAATGAACTTCACGAATCCAAAAGTCATATTCAGGAATTTAGCGTAAAGTTGTTCCCTTTCCAAAAGCTCCAAGGTATGGCGTAAATGCTCTTCGTGTTCCTTCTTTCTCTTAGAGTTATTCAGAATGTCATTAATGAAGACGATAACGAATTTTGTCGAGGTAGCTTAGGGTTTGCTTACTTGGTTCATGAGGTCCGTGAAGACCGCTGGTGCATTAGTTAATATGTAAGGCCTAACTAGAAACTCGTAATGGTCGTACCGAATTCGAAAGGCAATCTTAGAGATGTCCTCATCGGACTCTCAACTGATGGTAGCCTGATCACCGATAGGTTTTAGAATATAACTAAATCCTTGCAGTTGATATTGATTGATAATGATATTCAAAGCAAGCTCAGTATCAGCTCTCGATGTCCACGCAACATCTCCAGCAGGTCGGGTCCTCTCCATACGGCGGTTATAGACTAGCACCGGTGATGTAGAAGCTCACGACTCGGAAAGTGGAACAGACAACTCAGGTATGACAGCTGGAGGGTCTTAGACATTGGCTCAATAGTGACAGTGGGTGGGACTACCAATGGCAGATCAAGAATCGTTGTCCTTCTTAAACTGGTACGCACATCGTCAGAGTCTCGGATTGGTAAACTGGATACACTGTAATTTGTAAGTAGTTTTAAATTGTTGAATTAATGTTGATGACTTTTACTTTGATTATTTTTTTATCCTTGTTATTAAAATATCCTGTCGGTATCTTTTATTGCCATTCGCCATAACGGGCTATCTAACAACAAAATCAAAATCAGTAGTTCTATTCCTTTTCCACTTAGTGATTGTCTTTTGGAATTGGAAGTCTGAACATCTTTTATAAATGTAAGTTTACTTTTTCAATATCGTGGTTGGAGACTCTAGGCGTTTGTTGTTACCTGATAACTTATGGATTTTAGTCCTTGTGTTTACTACTGATTATGTATTACTTTGTATAAATGTACGTATCGATAGGCCTTTAGATTTATGATGTTTATTTGGTAAAAAATGGTTTTTTTTATGTGAAAGAAATGTAATTTTGATTTCAAATATTTTCTACCCCTCAATTTAAATTCTTAAGATCCACCTAATGAAGTTTACTGAAACAGAAAATTATTATATAAAAGTTACGGAAATAAATTAAATCTACAATAAAAAATGAAAAATAAATAAAAGAACTAAGAATATATAATAAGCACTAAGCGTTACAAGTAAAGCACATGCAAAATCTTGTTACAAATATATATATGCCAACGTTCAAAATGCACATTACAGGCATAGAAAACTTTAGACGTCTAACAAACAGCCATGTTGAGAATAGATGCTCTGTATTGAATCAATCTCCTGAAAAGGCGATTTAGCCCATCATCAAACCCATCAATGCAAACATCTAGAATTTGCAAATTCTTTAGGGTCATTTGGACATCAGCATCATTCATCTCATGGTTGTGTGAACTTTTGTGTAGAGACAAGGTTCCCATGTCATTGGCTATCACACTATGTAAGTGAATAGCAATGATAAATAAGGACGAGTAGTAAATTTCCTAAGCAAATGTGTAGTAGAACTAATAGCAAATTCCCTAAGCAACTTTTTTCTTTGCCTTTTACTCTGTATGAAATTCCCTAGCTAATGGCAAATAGCAATTTAAATTTAACATTACCTATGCAATAGTGTGATAGCCAACTGCCAATAACCATTACCAATCATCAATTTCTTCACTCTTCTCAGTTCTGTGAAATGATTTTGTGTTATGCCTTCAAACTTTATAATCAATTACATGGCATATATCAAAGTTGGATCTGAACAAGAAGTTTTATTAGTACTTATAAACAAAAGCAATAATAATCTAAGCTACAAAGTTTCAATATGATATTCATCTAACTTAAAGTTCTAACCAAATTGTTTAATTATCATCAAGTTCAGTACTGATTTATTTAACAGTTATATTAATGGTTTATATTGAATATATTTGTATTGGTACTATATTACAATTACAAAAATTTAGCATATTAATACAATACATTATAACAATAAAGTTATAATCATATTAGAAAAATTACCATTCTTCCCAACTTTGTCTAATACCTGTTATGTGGAAAATAAATCAAGAGCTCCAGTATAAAGATATTATTACGGTTGGTTGAAATACACAATTTAAATCCATTTACGCTGGGGTCAAACTAGTTTGATTTGCCACTGTAAAATTTTATATTACTTAGTATCTTCACCGTTTGGGACAACAAACTAATTGCAATTTCAGGATCGACGGCAAACTCGAACATGAGGAAACCTTTTACAGTTATCATGATAAAAAGAAAGCACTGCATTTAATTCCCAAAACAGAACTTACAAATAATACCCAAATAGTGATTGAGTAAATCGCAATATATAGAGATTATTATACAAAATAGTTGTTAACCTACCTAGATTATCCTTACGAAGCCCACTGATTAACCCAAATCATGACGCCATTGAGCGGAATGAGCGATGATGAAGAAGCAGAACTACGAGAAGAAGTCTGATGGCGCCCTAATTTAAAAGGTCGAATAAAGAACTGCATTTTACTTGGACTGGGCCTTAACTTTTTTTGCAGCTCATTCTTCAATTGGGCCTCTACACTTGTACTATGTATGAAAAAAACTTATTAATTTGGAGGCCCTAGGCTTCTGCCTAGTTTTAATAGCCCATTGGGCCGGCCCTGCGCGTTCTCATGTGTAGACGTAGTCTTCAACACAAACTTTGATAAGAGTTGAAAACCGTTACTAGCCTTGGATTTCGCTGACAAAAAGACTAGAATGGTTTTAAATAGGAACATTGTGAGTGCATTAACTTCTCCAAGAACTTTAGTCACCATTGATACATGGTGATCTACATCTGGAAATGAATATAGACTCATTTTCTTTTCTATACCCCTTATTGTCTTAAGGCTCTTAATGATTCTCTTCTTTATTTTTTTCCTAAAGCATAGATAAGCTGCAATTTGCTTAGCAACTTTCAAGTCACTAGCTTTTCTTCGTAGGGCAGATTGAAGACTTTTCACGTTATCCTTCATTCGCAAGATCACTTCTTTGAGGATGCTACACGAGTCTAGCAACACAATTGACCCCTCCAAGAAATCTTCGACCAAAGTTGTACTTTGGTATCTTGAAAATGCTTGTTGGGTATGTGGAGATCAAAAAAGCTCATCCACACAAACATACAACTCCACCAACCCAGCCAATCCGTTTTGAATGGTTTGGGACGAGGCTACTAAGTCTCCCCATGCTTTCATCTCATTTAATTTTGTTTCGATTGGTGTATGAGAAGGATGTGTTAATCTAGATGGTAGACTAATAGATCTGATATGAGATGTAGATGATGAGACTTCCATCTGTATTAAGTTTCTTGAAAACTAAAACATAAATCAAGAATTCGAAAATGTGAAACCTTGGTATAGAAATATACTTTTGAGGGTATTTATAGGGGCAGAAGAAGCAATGGAGGTAGTGGCTACAAAGGCAAAGTTTGGCATTTACTGAATTATTTAGAAGGATATATGAGCTGTGATGTTTTGGCATTGCCTCCCCAATCCTGTATGGTACCTATATTTCTGATCTTTATATACGTGGCCGCTTATTTTTAGTTTATATATTGCGAGTGGTATTGGGTGTACCCTTGTATATATAATTCATTGGTAAACCCGTATTATTTGATGGTGACATATCAGCTGTCTGGAAAGATAATTAATTATAAAAATGGATTATTTTGGTGGTGACATAAATCCAGCTGGACCACGCAAAGAGGTTATAGCAATCATTTAGTTCATGCTAAGTACTTTGTATCTAAGCACACAACTCCATGATTACATAAGTAAATGAGTCTTAAATGGATTATTTTGGTGGTGACATCAATCCAGCTCGAGGAATTCCCATAACAAATATTAATATCTATAATAGTTGAATAGAAGCAAAGTTGGGAAGATCTCATATTGTTTAGACAAAGGAAGAAAAATCGAAGCTCCATTTCCTTAGGGGTAAATGTCACAGAATAGTAATCAAGTTTCAAAAGTGTTCTAATTAGGTCACTCGTATCGTTTTTGTCCCAATTAGATAACTTAATATTCAAATCGAGTCATGTCCTTTTTTCCATGTGTCAAGAGAAAAATAGAGGATAAGATGCTAGGGTCGGATTATATTAATATATGAAATTTTATTTATTAAAAATAAAAACACTATAATTACATTAAAAATTAAAAAAACAAGTTAAAATTCACGTCATCACTGGACGTTAGCATCAAATGAAAGGGAAAAAAAAACAAAAATTCACATCACCACAGTTACCTATGAAATGGATGAAAAAACCCTCAATTTTAATAAAAAATGAATGATGAGTGACTTGATTAGAACACTTTTGAAACTTGAGTGACCTAATTGGAACACTTTTAAAACTTGGTTACTATTCTACAAAGTTAAGCGTGTAAAAGCTTGTGGGATTTGCTAGGGATACCCTCTTCTTTGGATGGGTGTTGGCGTGGCTTTTGAATGTCGAGCTTGTTTGGTGAGGCTATCTTTGGTGGTCTTTTTTGTTTTTGTAGTGTTCTTATGGTGTTTGGCGTGTTGTATTTTAGTTTCTTGCTAGCTTCTTGATGGTAATGAAATTTCATTTTGCGGTTAAAAAAAGATAATGATTCCTAAAAGAGAATTTCACGAAAATAGTCCTGTTAACCATAAAAATTTACATAATTGATATTGACTTTGAGCCTATACAAAATAAGATTCACCACGTACGATGGCTAGAATTAATCCAGCACAAAAAGTTTTGAAAAATACAATGGGTTCCAAAGAACAGTAGAAATTTTACACATGCATTGGCCCAACCAAAACGGGCACTCGGGGTGCTCCGATCTCGGCCGACCAGATTTCATTTACTTTGGTATATGATGACATCATGTTTTTTAAGTTTATACACCATAGAGACGCAAGCTAGAAGAATGTAAGATGAACAGAGAATAGTGCACTGACGGTGGATGAAAAGGGATGGCTAAATTTAGTTGGTGGATAAAAATGAAGGCGAAATCAAGCTGGCGAATAAAAACCTCAGACTAAATCCTAGTCGCTGGCTAAATCTAAGTCATGCTTTACACATGTTTGAATTTGGATGCCTATTATGTTGACCCTTTTATACATCATCATGAGTTTATGCCAGCAAAACTTAAACTACCTCAGCTGGGGATCTTATTTGTTGTCTTCTTTTTAGCAATTTTCGACATGTTTAAATGAGCTGCGCAAGCTTTTGAGCTCAAACGTAATCATTTAAAAACATGTAAATTCAGATCTTTATTTTGGCATGTCGGAGCCCATGTTGAAATGATCTTATTAAGAATGAGGGGTCCATGAACTTTTTTCACTTTAATATGATGTGTCATATATATGTGACTATTTATTTCTAATATGTTCATCGAGAAAGTTATGGATTTCATGATATATTTTAGTATGAATGCTCTGTAGATGTATTATTTTATTGTAAATAGACGTTTCTGTTTCTTGTTTAATAACTATTTTCATAGTTCTGATCTTTTATAGTAAATGGACGTTTTTTGTTTCTTGTTTAATAACTTTTTTCATAATTCTTATACTATAACCGGCCATGATACATTTTTCTGGGAACAAAATTCAAGTTCATAAATCCAAAGATAAATGAGAATAATGTAAAAAACTGAGATTGTATATATAGTACACATTGACAAACTGTGATACAAAATGCCCACAAATGCTTCTAAAATGCACATAATAAAAACTATTGACGTCTAACAAACAGCCAAGTTCAGAATGGACGCTCTATATTGTATCAATCTCCTGAAAAGGCAATTTAGTCCAGCATCAAACCCATCAATGCAAACATCTAGAATTTGCAAATTCTTTAGGATCATTTGGACATCAGCATCATTCATCTCATGGTTGTGTGAACTTTTGTGTAGAGACAAGGTAGCCATGTCAATGGCTTCCACCTCATTGACAAACACCTTTACTTTTTCATGTGTAGATGTACTCCTCAACACAAACTTTGATAAGAGTAGAAAACCGTTAGTCGCCTTGGACTTCGGTGACAAAAAGACTAGAATGGTTTTGAATAGGGAGATTGTGAGTTCATTAACTTCTCCAAGAACTTTACTCAGCATTGATACATGATGATCCACATCTTGAAATGAAACTAGACACATTTTCTTTTCTATACTCTTTAATGTCCCAAGGCTTTTGATGATGCTCTTCCTTATTTTGTTTCTAAGCGTAAAAACGTTGCAATTTGATTAGCAACTGTCGAATTGCTAGCTTTTCTTGTAGGACTGATTGAAGAATTTGCACGTTTTCCTTCATTAGCTCAATGAATTCTTTGAGGATGCTACACGAGTCTAGCAACACGATTGACCCCTCCAAGGCATCTTCGACCAAAGTTCGACTTTGATGTCGTGAAAGAGCTTGTTGGGTATGTGGAGATCGAAAAAGCTCATCCACGCAAACATACAACTCTACCAACCCAACCAAACCAAACCATTTTGAATGGTTTGAGACGAGCATACCATGTCTCCCCATGCTTTCAACTCGTTTATTTTTGTTTCGATCGATGTATGAGAAGGATTAGTTAACCTGGATGGAAGACTAATAGATCTGAAATGAGATGTAGATGAGAAGTAGATGATGAGCCTTCCATCTATATGAACTTTCTTGAAAACTAAGGCAAAATTGAAGAATCCGAAAATATGAAAGCTTGGTATAGAAATATACTTTTGAGGGTATTTACAGAGACAGAAGAAGCAAAGGCCATTGTGGGTTATGAAGGCAAAGTTTGGCATTTATTGAATTATTTTGAAATATATATGAGCTGTGATGTTATGGCATTGTCTCCCAATCCTTTATAATACCAATATATATATGATATTTACACATATTGCTAAATCATTATTTTTTGTATATTACGAGTGGCATTGGCTGTACGTACCCATAGGTAATATTTAATTCATGGCTAAACCCATATGAATATACAATTCTCATATATAATTTGTATACTCAGTTCAATTCAATGACCCGACATCTATTTCTTAATCTAAATAATGGTGTATCTCAGCTTGTCCGGTACCGATAATCATATATTTTTAGCGGCAAATTTGATCACTAACGGACCACTAAAGTATCATCGTGCCCCTGTTATGGACTAATACCATTGAAGGTATGGGACTTGTCCCACATCGGTTGTATGGGCAACCAATATGGGGTTTATATACCAAATGGGTTCCTCACCCACCAAGCTAGTCTTTTGGGTTGAGTTCTCTCGTTTGGTATGTAACATTGGAATCCGAGCCAGAACTCGGAGTGTGCCACGAGTGGGCCACGGGAGAGCCAGCCGTGGCTCGGTGAGGCCCATGGAGTGGTGGCCTGGAAAGAGCCATCCGTGACCAACATGGTCGTGACCAACGAGGACGTTGGCCCTTTAAGGAGGGTCGATTGTTATAGACTAATATCATTCAAGGTATAGGACTTGTCTCACATCGGTTGCATGGGCAACCAATGTGGGGTTTATATACCAAATGGGTTCCCTCACACACCAGGCTAGTCTTTTGGGTTGAGTTCTCTCGTTTTGTATGTAACACCCCTAACGGAACCACCCGATCATATCATCTCAACTAGGCAATAATAACTATACACTAATTCATGAGTAAAGCCAATAAATCTGATAAAAAACACCGTTGTAGAAATCGAACCCAGGACCTAATGGTCACTAGGCCTTATCTCACTCCTAGGATGTCAGTAGGCTATAATGCTATGGGCCTGATAATCATATTTTATATTTTAGTGGTAAAATCAATCCAGCTAGACCACGCAAATGTACGGGGTTGAACAATCATTGAGTTATTAAGTACTTTGTATCTAAGCACACTCCATTACAGATAAGTAACTTAGTCTTATAATCTTGTTTCCAGATCATATTAACCTCTTAATATTTTATCCACACTAGTTTTGCACAAAGAGAAGATGATTCTTAAATGATCATTAGAACGCTGTTAAAAAAATATCATTAGAATGTTCAAAGTTGTAACTCATTTAAACTTTGGTATAAACTACACAAAGGCCTTCTCATTATGATGAGTATCTATGTGATAGTAGTTGGTACAAACCCATAATTTTTTTCCTTTAAGAAAATCATCTAATTAGACAAGTTGATCATATAATTTGCTTAAATAGATATTGATTTCTTGTTATCATAATAATAAGACATATATGTGAAAGAAGGGTTAGGTTTATTTGCAACACCTTTTTGATTGTGAACACTAATGTACTAATTCTAACTCTTGATTATCAATATAATGTAAAATGGCCAAGATTTGATGATGAAAATACACTACTTATTTTATGATTTGATGATATAAATCAATGGTCAATATTTATTCACTTAGTTCACAAAAAACTAGTGTTCATTCTAGAACCTCACCCTATGAATGAAACTGAATATATATATATATATATATATATATATATATATATATGGGAAGGTTCATTGAGGAACACTAAAAAGTGGGGAACAGTGAGAAACCGACTCAAACGAACTCCGATTGGACTCATTCCAGGGGCGTTGGAACCGGCTCGTCGAACCCTAACTAGGATATCTTAACCCTAAACCCTAAAACCCTAAACCCGAAAGCTAAAAAATATGCTAAAACTAAGCTAAATCGTAAAATCTAACTATAAACCCTAAAAGCTAAACCCTAAAGCTAAACACTAAAGCTAAATAAACCCTAAACCTAAAGCTAAACCCTAAATACTAATGATTAACCCTAAAACTAAACCCTAAAGCTAAACCCTAACATAAGACCCTAAATCCAAACTCTAATATATTTAGGGTTTAGGGGTTAGGATTTAGAGTTTAGGGTTAAGAGATCCTAGTTAGGGTTCGACGAGCCGTTCTAACGCCGCTGAAATGAGTCCAATCGGAGTTCGTTTGAGTCGTTCCCACTTGTTTAGTGTTCCCCAATGAACCTCACACTTTTTATATATATATATATATATATATATATATATATATATATATATATATATATATATATAGGGATTGGGTAAAATGAGAACCACCTTGAGTTGTGAAAACCGTAAAACCAATATTAAACATTGATCAAATGTGTTTTGATGGATAAGATTAAAATAAATAAAACAGAGTAATGATTATGCTTTAATTAAGGAGATTTTTGTTTTTAATGAGATAAGGACTAATTGGTATTTCTAATATGACCATTAATGATTGGTCTCATTAATGATTGTGTTTTAATTAATAATATTGCAATTCAATAAAAAAATTTAAAAAATTGAGGTAGTTGTTTACATTGAAAATAAATCACCAGAAAATAAAAAAAATAAACTAAAATAAATAAATCGAAGTCATCGTTATTAAATGATAGTTTGCCCCTTCATCGTCTGAGATTTGCACGGACACTACATAAAACATGTAAAAATCTCAAATTATAATTTTATAGACAAATTAAATATCATTTACTCCAAAATATAGCGTTTACATTCCACAAAAGTGACGTTTAGAGGAGCTCGAGCAGTCATTCAGAGGCGTAAAAAACATTTTTCTGTCGCATGTAAAAAAACATTTTTTTTACTTTCGACACCGTGTGCAATCTTTTTTTACATTCGGCAACGAATGTAAAAACATTTTTTTAACGTATGTAAAAACTACAAATTTACAAACGTGAATTTGCAGAACATTTTATATAATTGTATTTTATGCCACCTGAAGAAACGTAGAACCTAACATATCGGAATCTGATTAGATCTAGGGTTTAGTTTCTTGCATAAAGGGGATAATCCTTCGTTTGGTCTCAGGATGATGATTGCAATTACTTCCGACAATACCTACAAAACAGAAACGTCGTTAGCCTCGCCACGGGAGAAGGGGGTTCTCTCTGTGACCACCCTCCGGCGTGAGAATAAGTATCGGTACTTGGAGAAAGTTTAAGTGAAGTAAGAGAGAGAGTAAGTGAGAGTGAATGACTTTCTTGTACCTGAAGTTACCAATTTATAGCCAGATTTTGGCGCCAAAAGGAGAGAGATGAAGATCTAACGGAATCTTTTGTTATTCCGTTAGATGTAAGTCGTATCGTTAGTGCACACGGATCGACTAATAATCTAAGTCCAGGGAGATGCCATATGTCATTATGAGATCATTCCATTTCCTTGATGCAACCATGCCATCACCATGATCTTTCCTGGCCGTCTCAGATGCTGCCATGTGGCATTCGGTTATAACTGAAAGATCCTCTGCACGATTGTGCATTAATGGCTTCTAGAATGTTTCACAGCTGTAACCTATCTATTGCTCGCCACGTGTGCATTCTGTTACAATAGAAAAGATTCCTTTTGCCTCTTCACCATTTCTTGTGTACAGAAATTCTTTGCTAAGGAAAAGTTTTTCAAGAGTAACTGTTTCCTTGCGCGAGCGGCGCAAGGTAGTTAAATGATCATTTTCCCTTTTAGATGCTTGGCACAGAGAATTGTAAACATCCCCTGTTGTGCTGTGGGTTGCAAGGTTTTTGGGAACCAACAATGACTTAGGGAATTCTCAAGATTAACTATCTTCCTTACGCGAGCCGGCGCAAGGTAGCTAAATGATCTTTTCCCTTCTTTGTTATTTAGCGCAGAGTCTGCTGAGTTCCTTCTTTGGTACAAATGTCTGCACAAGGTTTCCTTGGCAGTTAATAGTGGGTACGGTTCCCTTGCTTGGCGCAAGGTTTTTGGGATCATTACCCCTTCAAGTCCCCCCAGTCCAGTGTTGCTCCTATGCGCAAGTAGCAAGTAGGTGGAGCACTGGACTAAATAAAAATGGTGTGTTGTATGCTTGTAAATCGTATCATTGCGCTGAAGAAAAGGGAAATTTCGTTAAATGAAACTTTTAGGATAAAGGAAAACTTTCTTGAATTTTGAAAAAGCTGTCATTTTATCAGGGGTTGGTGAGAGACAACGTGCCCTTATGACATTTTGGGTACTGTTTGACAGCTGCCAACAGTTGTTAACCGTACAACATTAATTGCCTGACGGCATGTGTGTTGTACACACGCGCGTGGGGACGGTTACTGTTCCCCACTCGCCCTGACATTTGCCTAGGGTTCCGAAAAGGGTGGAGGCGGTTACACGCTATCCCAGGCATTAATTGCGATCCCTTTATATATACATCTTCTGGATCCCATTTCTCTTTATGCTTTCAAAACTTCTTCTTCTTCATCACTGAAATCCCTTCTTCTCTGTAATATCTTCCTTCTGCAACTTCCTGCCGGAATTACATGGCTACCAGTTCTGAACTGCAGATATGCCGAAGACGTCGACTCTACCACCTTTGAAGTGGAAGAAAGAAGAGTTTGATGCCCTTGTCTCAAATTTCTTATTTGCCAAATCCTGGGGGGCTTTCTACCCCAAGGAGAATGCTACGGCGGCAGATGCTCCGGCCGGCTACATTACGTTATTTTATGATTATATTGCCGAGGGTAACTTCCGGCTTCCAGTGACCCATTTTATGCTAGAAATTCTTGAGTTTTACAAGTTCCACATCTCCAAGTTAAATCCAATGGGGATGGTGAGGATTAGGCACTTGGAGTTTGTTTGCCGGTCAATGAATATCATTCTGACGGTTGAGAAATTTTGAGATTTTACCAACTCCATTGCTCGTTAGGTTTCTATTACTTTCTGCAATGTTTACAAGCAAAATGACTGTTGCTCGTGCCTCCTGAATCTTATCATGATTGGCAGCAAAAAAATTTCTATGTTAAGGCGGCGGTGATTCCGATGGCGATGACGTTCCGGGCCGGAGAAGAGATAGAGTTGAAAACTTTGGCTATTCCAAGCAAAGAGGTGTGGTACCAGAACATCAAGGATGTACCCAACATTATTTTACCCAAAAGGGCCTTGACTGCTGCTGGTATGAGCATACTGTGAAAGAAGAAACGCCAAGAGAAACCAGTATATACAGAAGATGGAGTTGGTACGTTACTATACGTACAACTTATTAGGACTATCATCTATAAGTGTATACTGATGATGTTCATTATTGTGCTTTTTGGTACAGTTGCGCCGCTATACTTAGTCTCTTTCAAGAGAGACAGTGGAAAGATGGCCGTTGTGCCACTTGAAGAGAATGAGGAGCCATGGTTTGATCAAATCCTGGGAAATTTTGAAATCCCCAAGAAAGAAAACCTCAACGCAGCCTTCCTCTACTACTGGTACGTAATATGTTGTAAAGCCTGAGTTAGTATTGCAGTATTACTGTTAGATATTAATTCTAAGTAATATTGCAATGTAACTTATGGCGCAACATTTTCCCTTTATCATTGATCATGTAGGTGATTTGCTAAACTTGGGTAACTTCCGGCTGCCAGTGACCCATTTTATGCTAGAAATTCTTGAGTTTTACAAGTTCCACATCTCCCAGTTAAATCCAACGAGGATGGTGAGGATTAGGCACTTTGAGTTTGTTTGCCGGTCAATGAATATCATTCCACCGGTTGAGAAATTTTGAGATTTTACTAACTCCATTACTCGTTAGGTTTCTCTTCCTTTCTGCAATGTTTACAGGCAAAACGACTGTTGCTCGTGCCTCCTAAGTCTTATCATGATTGGAAGCAAAAAAATTTCTATGTTAAGGCGGCGGTGATTCCGATGGCGATGACGTTCCGGGCCGGAGAAGAGATAGAGTTGAAAACTTTGGCTATTCCAAGCAAAGAGGTGTGGTACCAAAACATCAAGGATGTACCCAACATTATTTTACTCAAAAGGGCATTGACTGCTGCTGTATGAGCATACTGTGAAATAAGAAACACCAAGAGAAACCAGTATATACAGAAGATGGAGTTGGTACGTTACTATACGTACAACTTATTAGGACTATCATCTATAAGT
This sequence comes from Scalesia atractyloides, assembly GCA_947069175.1. Lineage (NCBI taxonomy): Eukaryota > Viridiplantae > Streptophyta > Magnoliopsida > Asterales > Asteraceae > Scalesia > Scalesia atractyloides. The sequence goes on from CAMTDV010000019.1 coordinate 56,977,549, forward strand.
GTATACTGATGATGTTCATTATTGTGCTTTTGGTACAGTTGCGCCGCTATACTTAGTCTCTTTCAAGAGAGACAGTGGAAAGATGGCCGTTGTGCCACTTGAAGAAAATGAGGAGCCATGGTTTGATCAAATCTGGGAAATTTTGAAATCCCCAAGAAAGAAAACCTCAACGGCAGCCTTCCTCCACTACTGGAATGTAATATGTTGTAAAGCCTGAGTTAGTATTGCAGTATTACTGTTAGATATTAATTCTAAGTAATATTGCAATGTAACTTATGGCGCAATATTTTCCCTTTATCATTGATCATGTAGGTGAATTGCTAAACTTGTGTAACTTCCGGCTGCCAGTGACCCATTTTATGCTAGAAATTCTTGAGTTTTACAAGTTCCACATCTCCCAGTTAAATCCAACGAGGATGGTGAGGATTAGGCACTTTGAGTTTGTTTGCCGGTCAATGAATATCATTCCGACGGTTGAGAAATTTTGAGATTTTACCAACTCCATTGCTCGTTAGGTTTCTATTCCTTTCTGCAACGTTTACAGCAAAATGACTGTTGCTCGTGCCTCCTAAATCTTATCATGATTGGAAGCAAAAAAATTTCTATGTTAAGGTGGCGGTGATTCCGATGGCGATGACGTTCCGGGCCGGAGAAGAGATAGAGTTGAAAACTTTGGCTATTCCAAGCAAAGAGGTGTGGTACCAGAACATCAGGGATGTACCCAACATTATTTTACCCAAAAGGGCCTTGACTGCTGCTGGTATGAGCATACTGTGAAAGAAGAAACGCCAAGAGAAACCAGTATATACAGAAGATGGAGTTGGTACGTTACTATACGTACAACTTATTCGGACTATCATCTATAAGTGTATACTGATGATGTTCATTATTGTGCTTTTTGGTACAGTTGCGCCGCTATACTTAGTCTCTTTCAAGAGAGACAGTGGAAACATGGCCGTTGTGCCACTTGAAGAAATGAGGAGCCATGGTTTGATCAAATCTGGGAAATTTTGAAATCCCCAAGAAAGAAAACCTCAACGCGCAGCCTTCCTCTACTACTGGTAAGTAATATGTTGTAAACCTGAGTTAGTATTGCAGTATTACTGTTAGATATTAATTCTAAGTAATATTGCAATGTAACTTATGGCGCAACATTTTCCCTTTATCATTGATCATGTAGGTGATTTGATAAACTTGGGTAACTTCCGGCTGCCAGTGACTCATTTTATGCTAGAAATTCTTGAGTTTTACAAGTTCCACATCTCCCAGTTAAATCCAACGAGGATGGTGAGGATTAGGCACTTTGAGTTTGTTTGCCGGTCAATGAATATCATTCCGCCGGTTGAGAAATTTTGAGATTTTACCAACTCCATTGCTCGTTAGGTTTCTATTCCTTTCTGCAATGTTTACAAGGCAAAACGACTGTTGCTCGTGCCTCCTAAGTCTTATCATGATTGGAAGCAAAAAAAATTCTATGTTAAGGCGGCGGTGATTCCGATGACGATGACGTTCCGGGCCGGAGAAGAGATAGAGTTGAAAACTTTGGCTATTCCAAGCAAAGAGGTGTGGTACCAGAACATCAAGGATGTACCCAACATTATTTTACCCAAAAGGGCATTGACTGCTGCTGATATGAGCATACTGTGAAAGAAGAAACGCCAAGAGAAACTAGTATATACAGAAGATGGAGTTGGCACGTTACTATACGTACAACTTATTAGGACTATCATCTATAAGTGTATACTGATGATGTTCATTATTGTGCTTTTTGGTACAGTTGCGCCGCTATACTTAGTCTTTTTCAAGAGAGACAGTGGAAACATGGCCGTTGTGCCACTTGAAGAGAATGAGGAGCCATGGTTTGATCAAATCCTGGGAAATTTTGAAATCCCCAAGAAAGAAAACCTCAATGCGCAGCCTTCCTCTACTACTGGTACGTAATATGTTGTAAAGCCTGAGTTAGTATTGCAGTATTACTGTTAGATATTAATTCTAAGTAATATTGCAATGTAACTTATGGCACAACGTTTTCGCTTTATCATTGATCATGTAGGTGATTTGCTAAACTTGGGCGTAGGCCCTGATTCAAAGAAGAAGAAAAAACCAGCTTCTACTACTACGCTTCCCCCAAAGTCAGATGTACCAAAAACTAGGACATCTGCTGCTGTGAATCCTGAGGGCAAGAAAGGTACGCATCTCGTATCTGATTCTTGGTGTGAATAAATGGTGGTGTCAAACTCATTAGAGGGTCTCGCGCATATGGTTTGAGGAAGCCAAAGGAGGATCCTATAGATACATCATCCATTCCTGTGTCTAACCCAGACGAACCCTTGGAAATACCCTCAAGCCCAGAAATGGTGTTGACGCGCACCTCAAAGAAGAGGAAAGATCCTGAGACTGCACCACCGTCACCGCCAAGAAAAGCTGTGCGGCCGCACATTTGCAAGAAAAGCAACTTAGATGCTTTAGCAAAGAAATTTTCTCCTGGTATGTCTATTTTTTGGACATTCTGTTGTACTAGCTATGCATTGTGTTACACTTGGAATTCTGTTTTGATTATTGCATTTGTTTCTTGTGGAGAAAACGATGAAAGTTGCGCAGGCCACCACAACCTTTGTGCCATCCTCGCGCCATACCGAAGGCACATGAGAAGATGAAGTGACTCCCGGCAGAACTCCTTCTGGTGCAGACCCGATTATTCTTGATACGCCGGAGAAAATTGCTCCAGAAGAAGAGCAACAAAAACCTTCTGTTGAAAATCCTGATGGCGAGCAGGTAAAAGATACTGCCTCCTTTGATTCAGGGTCTCAAGCTGCGACACAAGAGACGACTGCCTCCCCCACTCATGCCGAAAAAGTTGCTTCAACAGTTAAACAGTTGAGGGAGTGCGTCCCTCTACAGCTGGCGAAGGGTTTTCCTCATTTTTTGACGATCCTGAAGAGGAGTCGCCTATTCGTCCTGAGGAGACTCTTGGGGATTATTACTACCGACCCTACTCCGCCAAGAGAGCCTCCCTGTGCATGAGCCGGTATGGAAGTTGAAGCAAAGTGATACCTTTACCGACCTGCAAGCTTGCAGGGAGTGGTACAAGGGAATTTATCCGCCGGCAGAGGTAAAACGCCAAGAAGAAAAGGATCAAGAGCAAACCTACCAGTCTTATTTGCAAGAGACAGCCATGTCCTCGTCCACTATGCACCGAATTGTGCGTGAATGGCGCAGCATGAACAAAGAGTGGGACGAGGTGGAGGATACAAAGCTCAAGGTTGGTGTTGAAAATGAGAGGGTGAAGATGATGTTGGCTGAGCTAGAGGCTAAGTAAGCCAAATTTGAGTCGGAGAGGAAAACGGAAGAGTGGTCCGCCACTAGTTGGAAAAACAAGTATGAGATCGCTGCTGCGCAGCATGCTGTAGATCGCAAGCGCTTTGTGGAGCTTGTGATCGTGCTAATAATGAAAAAATTTCTCTGCGCAACGAAATCGAGAAACTTAAAAAAGAGAATGCCGATGCGGTTTCTGCGGCAGAGGAGGCTCGTTCACATAGGGAGAGGAGCGAGCATAATGAGGTAGAGACCAAAATGACTCTCCTCCTTAAGAATAAAGAGATTGATGAGCTAACCTCTATGTTATTTGATCAGGGGCGACTGCAGGCGGAGGTTGATTCCTTGAAAAAGGATATCAAACTTCATCGAACTGAGAAGGCCGAATTGACACGCTGTCTGACTGAAAGTGAGCAAAAAATTACCGACACGGAGGTCGCTCATGCCATAGCTGAAAGCCTAGCAGAGTCGTTGATGAATCAGCTTACTTGGCTGCGCGAGTATGGGATTGTGGAGGTATTATTTCTATCTTGCAGTATATATGTCTTGATTAATTATCATAGCTTATACTGATGCCTTGTATACAGATTGCAAATGCCATCTTAAACTCTACGGAGTTAGATGAAAGAGTAGCAGAGTTAATGGTAGCGGCGCGCAACGATGGTCATGCCGAGGGCTACAAGGAGTGCACGCTGCACGTGGCACATACCTTGCAGACCCAATGGGATACAAGCCGAGCTGCCACTCATGGGATTAATACTTCTGCCATTTATACTGCTGCTAAAGAAAAATATGACCACTTGCAGATCCCGATCATTGACTTAGTGGACGCCGCGCTGCAACAAGATGATTTTGTAGATAGATTAAAAGAGATCTTTGCAGTGGCGGAGACGCAATCAAGCAAGAAAGTCGTAGAATAGGGCAACTAGATTGTTGGAATTTGCTTGATGTTGCAGTTATTTCTGATGTATCGTTGCGTGGCTGCGCAAGTACTTTTAATGTGAATACAATATATTTAGTTTACAATGTTTGCATGTGATCAATTGCTTGTTTAGGATAGACAAATGAACAATAATCAATCTCATGTGTGAGCGTAAGTATTGTTTTATCTTGTGGCTCGTGAGTATGTGTTTTTGTGTATCCAAAGAATTGCATGCATTTGTAATAAATATATAAAAGAATGTAAGTAGCGACAAAAAGTATTTTATTTCACCGATGAAGCATAAAGTTACAATTGTCACTAAGATGACAAGCAAGAGTTAATGTAAGCAGGCTCATAGAAAGCGCAAGGCTAATGAGTTCTGAGATTATATGTAACATCTGCGCAATTGTTGGGCGTTCCAGGTCCGCGGGACGCTAGAGCCGTCCAAGCGCTTCAAAGTGTATGCTTCTTTGCCAAGGACTTCATGGATCACATAGGGGCCTTCCCATCTTGGCGCAAGTTTACCCGGTTTTTCAGCATTGGATGCTTCATTATCGCGGAGGACGAAATCCCCCGGTAAAAATGTGCAAACGCTCACCCGCTTGTTATAATATTTTTCCCAGCTGAGACTTATATTTCGCTTCGTGGATGGTTGCGTTTTCGCGTCTTTCTTCAACCAAGTCCAAATCCAAGCGGCGTTGCTCTTCATTGTTTTGTTTGTCTAGTGTTCTTGGTGATGGGAGACCTATCTCAGCAGGGATCACCGCCTCCGTACCATATACCAAACTGAATGGGGTTTCTCCCATACTTGTCTTAGGCATTGTTCGATGCGCCCATAGAATTCTGGGCAACTCATCGACCCAACCACGCCGCGCTGAGCCAAGGCGGGCTTTAACGCTGTCAACTATCTGTTTGTTAATACATTTCAACTTGTCCGTTCACCTGGGGTGCGCAAAGGATGAAAACACATGTTCAATCTGCATTTCCTGCATCCATTTTTGCAGATCTTCAGATGCTAAATTGGGGCCATTATCTGTGACGATGCGCATGGGTAATCCGAAACGAAAAATAATGTGTTCCCAGATAAACTTCCGGATTACCATGGCTGTTGTCGAGACTAATGGTTTTGCTTCGACCCACTTTGTGAAGTAATCGACGGCAACAACAATGAATTTTACTACGCCTGGCGGATCAGGAAAAGGTCCTACAAGATCGATGGCCCACTGTTGAAAAGGCCATGCTGACGTTACTGGGACCAATGGATTTTTTGGACGCAAAGTTTTTGGTGCATGTCTTTGGCAAGCCATGCATTTGCGCAACGTGTCCACAGCATCCACGTACATCCCAGGCTAGTAGTACCTCGCGCCCATCACCTTAGCGACAACCATGCGTGGCCCCGCATGTATGCCACACAATCCTTCATGGATTTCTCGAATCAAATATTGCGCATCATTCTTATCAACACATCTTAATAAAGGGCCCATGTAAGACTTGCGATACAGAATACCATCTGCCATTTCATAGTTTAAAGCCTTGCATCGGATCTTTCGTGCCTGCGCCTTGTTGTCAGGAAGTTGGCCATGTTGTAAAAACAAGATAATCGGAGACATCCAGGATGGACTCCCATTTCGACCATGGTAACTTGCTTTAGCGGAACAGATGGATTTTTTTAGAACTTCAATCCTGACTTCTTATGCTAGATGCTGAAAGCTCGTGGCTGCAAGTTTGCTTAATGCGTCAGCGTGTTTATTGTCACTTCTGTTGACGTGTACAACTTTAAACTGTCGGAACTGATGATTAACGATTTGGCTTGTTCCAAATATAATGCCATAACATCGCCTCGCGCATTCATAAGTACCATTGATTTGTTCTGCTACTAGTAGAGAATCAACATGCGCTGTTAAATTTTCCGCGCCCATTTTTATAGCAAGGCGCAAACCTGCCAGAAATACCTCATACTCAGCCTCATTGTTTGTGCTTTTGAAATCCAGGCGTGTAGCATAAGTGAATTCTTGGTTATCTGGATTGACTAGTTGGAGGCCTGCGCCGGCTCCATCCCTATAAGATGCGCCATCCGTATGTAATAACCACTCTCTATCATCCGTAATTGGAACCGGATTTTGGATTTCTTCGCATTCTTGCGCTTTATCCGTTGGAACTTCAGCTATAAAATCAGCAAGGATTTGCCCTTTAATTGCTGGCCTTGGCTTGTAGATAATATTGTGACCGCCTTGTTCGATAGCCCATTTGGCTAATCGTCCTGAGACGTCTGGTTTAGAAAGAATTGACCAAGATGATAATTTGTCAAGACATTGATGACGTGCCCTGAGAAAATACCTACGTAGCCTGCGCGACGCATGAACTAGCGCAAGTACCAGTTTTTCCATCATTGAGTATCGAGATTTGGGTCATTCAGCATTTTGCTAATGTAATAAATAGGCGTTTGAACACCTTCTCTTTCAACAAGCAAAACTGCTCCTACTGCCAATTCGGACGCAGCAAGATAGAGAATCGAGGTTCTTTGTCGCACGGTGCTGTCAAAGTTGGTAACTAAATTAGACAGTCCTTCATATCTTGGAAAGCTTTCTCTGCCTCTGTCGTCCATTGAAATTTTCCTTTCTTTACGTAGTTGCGTAAGGTACGGATGAAAGGATACGATTTTTCCGCATGGTTCGCGAGGAAACGATTGAGAGCCGCTAATCATCCCGCCAATCTCTGCATCTCCTTTACACTTGCTGGATATTTCATACTTTTAAGAGTAAATTGCACAAACGTCCTTTATGTATGCTCAAACTTGCAGGTTTCAGCCTTTATGTTTAAAACTTGCTGAAAAAGCCTTTACGTTTATTTTTGTTGCACAATCAATCCTTTGTGACTAACTAGGTTAACTTTCTCAGTTTAGTCCCCTCACATGCCTAACATGTGAGGGTATATCTGTCATTTTCTTCCCCTTCTTGTAAAACCCAGTCTCATTAATCCACAAATCATTATCACCTTCAAAATTTTCCAGCAACTGAACGATGAAAACACAAACAAAAAACATATCCGTTGCTTGCGGGTCCAAAACCCTCACTGCCTCACCACCATAATTCGCACACAACAACGACACCATCACCCAATACTACACACTATGCAGTTGTTTTAGCCTCGAATTCTGCACCACGACTACAGATTCCTCGCCATAACCGAAAGTATTCTCATCTTCTTGGGGGGTTCAGTGCGGCAAGGTCTAGGATTATTACGAGTAGTCCAAGTGTCATTGGTCGATGAGTGGAACAAGAATTGAGATTGAGATTGAGATCGACGGTTCCGATTAAGCCCTTAGTGGTGATTAGTTAATCATAGATGTGACATTCTTTGTATGTATGCCTCACAGTCTGTATAAATACCCATTTAATCTTTTTGTTTGGTTGAGAGCATGATTGGTCTTTATATAGATTTTGAGTTAGCATGTGTGATAATTTACAATTAGTCCCGGCCGACAACATGGTATACTTTGGTGGTAACTTAGTTGGAGGGACATGTGCTTGTCGAAGCTGTGGTGGCAGACTCCCATCTGTTTGAAACAGATTCCATATTCATGCATAAATGAAAGTTAAATGTGTGTATATGTATGTATGTATATTATATTACACAAATAAAATTGAGTATTTTTAAATCTGTAATTTGAGTATCATATTAACAATACTGTTTCTAACGATGCTTCGGGATTTATTAACGTTGTGCTGGATTATGTGTTGTTCACGACTAGATTTATAAAGAAGCCATGGGGTCGGATTTACTGGTGTGCGAATATCTTAATGGTAGTTTTGGGGGTGTTTTTAAGGAAGAGGAAATAAAATGACAAATATACCTCACATGTTAGGGGATTAAACTGGGAAAATTAACCTGGTTAGTCATAAAGAGATTGATCCTGCAACAAAAATAAACGTAAAGGCTGTTTTCAGCAAGTTTTAAACATAAAGGCCGAAACCTGCAAGTTTGAGCATACATAAAGGACGTTTTGTGCAATTTACTCTACTTTTAATTGCTTCAACTTTCTCTAGATTGACTTTGAACCTATTCTTTGTGACGATGAATCCGAGGAACTTGCCATCTTCCATGCCAAAAGAACACTTGCTTGGGTTTAACTTCAAATTAACTTTAGCGCAATGAATCGAAATTTTCTGAATATTTTCCAACATGATTTCTTCTGTATGGCTCATGATGACTAGGTCATCAATATACACTTCACGGTTTTCCCGATGTCATCTCCAAAAACTGAATCCATAAGTCGTTGATAAGTAGCTCCCGCATTGCGGAGCCCAAAAGGCATTTTTGTATAACAGAAAATACCCTTCTCTGTGCGAAAAGCCGTCTTGTCTTCATCTTCTTGTTTCATCAACATCTTGATGGTACCCTTTCTAACAACCGAGAAAACATTTTACAGCGAAATGATGCTAAGGAGTCCACTTTTTTGTCAATTTCTGGAAGCGAGTAACAATCTTTGGGACATGCTTTGTTCAAATCCTTAAAATCGACTCACATGCGCCACCCGTCGTTATGTTTTTTGACCATAACGGGGTTCGCCACCCAGGTTTGGTACTTAACTTCGCGCAGAATACCAGTTTTAAGTAATTCGGCAACATATTCGTTCATAGCTTTCCGTTTTTCGGTCCCCAAGCTGCGCTTTTTTTGAACTACTGGTTCCGCTGATAGGAAGACATTTAAACAATGCTCTGCGAACGTTGCGCGGAACCCCTACCATGTTTGCAGGTGTCAAGGCAAAAATATCCATAGTTTGAAACACGAGGTTTTGAGTTTTGCGCGAATTGCCATAGATATCGCAGGACCAAGAATAATTGGTTGATCTGGATACTTGTTGTTTAGAACCCATTTCTCAGGTTCATTTGTGACGTTGGTTTAGCAGCCTTAATCAACTGGTTATTCGATAGCCATAATCTCTTTTCGAGCGAATATGATAGCTACTCCAGTTGGCGTTGGGAAACCACATGCACGTGAGGCGCAGAGGTGACCATGCTGAAATCTCGTTGCGCTCGACGCCCTAATAAAACATCGTGATAGGAGGTTGCCGGCATTACCATAAAGTTTACTTGAATGGTTCGTGAGTGTTTACCATCTGAAAGAATCATGGGAAAAACTAGCTGTCCGAGAGGAAAGACAACCTATTGCAGAATCCAGTTAACGGGAAGTCAACTGGTTCCAGGCATGCCTTATCTTCCGGATCTAACTGCTTGAAACATTGTTCATATATGATATCCATAGAACTTCCCGGATCTATGAACATATAGTCAGTCTGGTAATGGCCAAAATACCTGTGATTACAACTGGTCTTTCTTCCTGAGGTCCGCCAGGAACCACAAGAAAAATCACTTGCTGCTCGCGCCATTTCTCACTTCGAAATCGTTGAAAGCTGCGCTTGCGCGACGAGCCTCCTTGGATCATGGCAACTTGCTTCATTTTCTTATTGCTTGGCCCCTCATCCCGCGCGTGAGTTGTCTGACCTCTTTACGAACTGATTGCACCAAGTGTGTCAACTTACCACTTTTCAAAGCCTTTTCAATTTCTGTGCGAGGCTAATGCAATTGTCATTGTGTGCCCTATGTCTTTGTGAAAGTCACAGAAGAGGTTGGGTCTTGACCCTTCTTGTTCTTCATGGGCTGAGGTTGCTTAAATTAAATAATTCTCTGTGCTCAAGACTTTCGCAGGAGATTTCATTAGGTGAGTCCATTGTCTATCCCGGTTTTCCTGTTTGATTGCTTTCTGGGTAGTAATCTTATTAATCGTTGAGCAAGCGTCTACTGCGAATACGGGGAATACGAGCTTTGGTTGGAGTCCTTCCATCATTTCTTGAACTCCCGGCCAACCCTACTCAGATCCTAAGGACGATTATGAGGTAGTGGTGGTCTGTTAGAATTAAGGTTCCGCTCCGTCTGCGCGTAAACATTGGTTGCTGCCATTAACTTATCCTAGCTCTTTGGAAGGCCAGTTGTTCCAGAAAGTACTTTTATCATTTCGTCGCACCTTAGCGCGTATTTGAATTGTGCGCGGATAAGGTCCTCATGCACATCACCAATTTCATACCTCTTTATTGTAACGGGTGATAAAATCCTCTAGGCTTTCGTCATCCTTCCGCCAGATGTTCATCACATCCGAGGAATCTCTGACATATCGCCTCTGCTGGCTAAAGTGCGTAAGGAATTTTTTCTTAAGATCATTCCAGGAGGAAAGTTTACCTGTGGGCAAATTATCAAACCAAAGGCGTGCGGCGCCAGTAAGAGTCTGCACGAAAAGATGGCACCTCATTGGTAACGTCCATCCGCCTATCAACCCTGCGCCAATGAAGAGGCACATGTGATCATCAGGATCAGTTAAACCGTTAAACTTGCCTACATTGGATGGTAACTTTGCTCGTTCTAGCGGAGCAAGCGCTATTTTTCTTACAAATTTAGATTGCTCAGCTGCTTCGGTTGGTCGATATACCATATTGTAATCATGCTCCGCCTCCGGATTGTATGTTGCACGTATTTTGGGCTTATAATTAACATGGTCTACAGACAGACGATTAAAAACACTTGCACTATCTCCTTCTTCATAAGTCTTATCATACTCATCGTGTTGGGTGTCCCGCTTCTGTGACGATCGCGGGCCCAAATGTGAGTGAACTGATGTGCGACGTTGAAGATTTCTTCTTGCTTTCTATCACCAGAATGAACAGAATCATTCCTGGTTTTAGAGTACATTTTAGTTCCATCTACAAACACATGCGAAGGCGCACAAGCATGGTTTTGAGTATTATAACTCAACACTCGAGGTGCCGGCGAAGCACGGACCTGAGGAGCGTTAACCGGAGCTTGAGGAGCGTTAACATAGTTGAGCATACATAACATTTAAAGCAGTTTGAGATTTGATTAACCACGACAACCAGGGAACTTTTTGATCCGAGGCGAGTTGGGCCGAAACTTTTTTTTGCACAAACGTAGATGAAAATATTATAAACATATCTATAAAAAATTTGTCGAGTCGGTAGTTTTGACTTACGCAAGTTTTTTTTACGCCTGACGTAAAGTTTATATTTTATTTTACGCCAGGCGTAAAAAAACCTGTATCAATCAAAACTACCGCCTCAACAATGTTTTTTTTACTTTTTTACAGATGTGTTTATAATATTTTCATCTATGTTTGTTTAAAAATGTTTTGGTCCAACTCGCCCCGGATCAAAAAGTTATCGATGTTCTCGCAACCCGTGGTGGTTCTCATTATAACCCATTCCAATATATATATAATAGCATATAAATGTTTCAAACCATATCGTATTTCATATATATAATAGCATACTAGTATTTGACCTGCCGCACGTTGCGACGATATCGAAACTTAATGTAACTTGAATTAATACCGTCAAATATTTGACTCAACTTGTTTCCGCACAAAATTTATGTCAACATGTAAACCAACTAAAAAAACATTAACATAAACATGAAAACGTATTATTTGACCTGACTCATTACAAATAAGAATTTACATCAAAACGTAAATCAACCTAAATGTATAACAAAATGTACTTCAAAATAAGCATGTTAGAAGATAGTGTTTTTTTAAGTTAAACAATGGTTTTACGCGTTGGGCATCTTTGAAACGCACAATAATTTAAATTTATAGTTTAGTGAAAACGTATTATTTGACTCAATCCGTTTCCAAACAAAATTTAAGCCCAAACGTAGACCAACCGAAAATGTATATAAAAAGAAGATCGAAAACGTATTATATTTGACCAACGTACATAAAATAAGCACGTAAGTGCCAATGCTATAAATTAAGAAGTTGAGGTAAAAAAAAGAAAAAATACAAGACAAAAGCTTATAACAATATAATATGATTATTCTGATGTAGCTAACATTTGTGAATTGTTTATATAAAATTAGTTATTGAAAAAAGTAAAAATAAAAATATAAGTTAAAATAGTTAGGTGAAAAGAGAGAATATTATATTGTATTAATTGAAATATTTTATTAGTATTAGAACATAAATATAAGGATAAAGATAAGTGATATCTATATATTATGTTATTAATATTAAAAAATTTAAATAAAAGGTTAAAGGAGAAAATATCATGTGACATTATTTGTAGTCTCTTATTATAATTTAGATAAATGTTTCAAACCATATCGTATTTCATAATGCATATTTGCAGATTAAGGTGGCGTTTTTGTTTTTTTGAAAAGGTCTTCGGGACCTCTTATGTCTGCGTCACGCAAACCACGCGTAGACCTTTGGGTCTGAAGATTGTTTGTTTTCTCGAAGACCTTTCATTAAAAAGGTCTGTGAGACCTCTTCTTGGTGCAGACATGGATCAATGTCTTCATGGGTCTACAGAATTCTTCTCCTCCACAAAACCCTAGCACTTCTTCACCCTTCTCCTCCACCCCATCTCCTCCACCCGACCGTCCGCCGCCCACCGTCAACCCCTGTTGCCTCTGCCGTCTCACCTTCTCCAGCCGACACCTCCACCTCTCCGCCACCATCTCTACCTCCTCCGCCCCCACGTTCACCGTCAACCACCTGCTGCATCGTTCCTCTGCCACCACCTCTACCTCCCCACCGTCGAACTCCACCATCGACCTCCACCTGCTGCATCGTTCCTCCGTCGATTTCAGGTTTGCTACTTCAGTTCTGTCTGATTTCAGGTTTTATATCATACCATTTGTTGTTGAATGTGGAGTTTTATATCACATGTTGGATGAAATTAGGGCTTGGATAAAAATGGTTCTTGATTTCAATCCATTGTTTGTTGAGATATTGTGATTTTTTGGTGTTGGTGATGGGAATTTTTGATGTTTGTTATGAAACATTTCTAGAAAATAAACAGTCTTCTTCTTGCAGACTGTAGAGGTTTGGTCCACCTCTTCTACTACAGACGTCTGCAGATGTGGTCCGCAGACTGCAAAAGTTTTACCTTTGAAAAACAAACAACACCTAAGTGTTGTTAATAGAACTTTTTTTCTTTCTAGATAATTAACTCTATTTTTTATTACTTGATATTTTTAATATTTCATATTCTTCATATTTGTATACTTCTGGCCAGATTAATTTTGTTTATCCTATAGAAATTGTTTTTTTTTCTTTTCTGGATAATTAACTCTTTTTTAATGATTTGGTATTTTTAATATTTAATATTCTACATAAATATGATGTAATAAAATCATCTTTAATATATCATTTTAAATATTATTCAAGTATAATTATTATATATTTGTTCTTGGATGTTACAACTATGCCGCTCTAAAAGAAAGTTTCGTTCTTGAATTTACCAAATAACAATTTAACTTATAGGGTATGTGAACAATGAAGACAAAGCCTAACTCAATAGAGATCGGTACATAGCTTAGATTATTATACGTCAATAATAGATAGCTCAGAATATTATACGTCTATAATGTCAGAATATGAACACTATTCATAGAAATAATATATTAATTTTATAATACATATATATAGGGAGAGGTTAAAGTACAATTGGGCGTTACGTACATTGCGTACGCTAGGCTTTATCAACGTGCGACTTTACTTTTTAACATGTGATTTGTGCTGAAAACAATAACATGCGAAATTGTACAAAAAACCAACATGCGAATTCATCAAACCTCACCAATATGCGATTTCATTTTTTCTTTATGTACATGCGATTTCAAGGTTTTTTGAACTATGTGATTTTCATTTTTGGCATCATAACGTGCGATTTAGCTCCAGCGTACGCAATGTACGTTAAAGCATATTGTACGATATGCTCTCTCTCTCTCTCTCTCTCTTGTATATATATATATATATAGGGTAACGTTCATGCGAGAACCACCTTTATTGAGAGAACCAACTTTATTACAAAATAAAATCTAAAAAAAATAAAAAAGCACTAAAATTTTTTATTATTAAATATTCTTAGAAATTTCGCTATATTCGTTTCAAAAAAAAAAAATTCGAGTAATAGTTATCCATGCACATGGGCATGTGTATCATAACTTCGACAAATTCTGTAATACATTATCGGTAATAGACAATTGCACTTTAATTTACAATACCATCCGTAATACACTACTTTTTACATTACCAATATTCAAAATGCACATGTGCATCATTATGTATAACCATTATATAATGTGTTTTGGTACAAAAAGTTTGTGATTCTGAATGATGAAGTAGGCTCATATACATATTTTTTGGTTAGTTATATCTAGTGTTGATGGTTTGGTTATAGTTGTCACTTTATGATATAATATGTTGATTGGATGGTATATTTGGTGTTGATATATATGTAATAAAGTGAAAATATTGGTATTGGTATTGTATTATAGATGCTAGGAGGTAATGGTATTGTATTATGGATGGTGGAGGTAATGGAAGTGTATTATGGATCGTATGATAGATGAAGAGAAAGTGTATTCAAAGTAGTGTACCAAAAACACCTTATTTCATGTTGATACATATAGATGCACATGTGCATTTCTAATATTCGTAACGTAAAAAGTAGTGTATTACACATGGTAGTGTAAATGAAAGTACAGTTATCTAATATTTGTAACGTATTACGGAATTTGTCGAAGAAATGATACATATGCACATGTGCATGGTAATGTATTATGGATGGAATGATAGATGAAAGAGAGTGTATTCAAAGTAGTGTACCAAAACAACTTATTTCATGTTGATACATATAGATGCACATGTGCAATTCTAATATTGGTAACGTAAAAAGTAGTGTATAACACGTGGTAGTGTAAATCAAAGTACAATTGTCCAATGTTTATAATGTATTACGGAATTTGTCAAAGAAATGATAAAAATACACATGTGCATGAAAACTTTTTTTTATTTTTGTTGACGAAATATAGCGAATTCTTCAAAAAAAAAATTGGGTGTTTTTTAGATTTTTTAGGTATTTTTTGGTGGTTCTCGCGGTTCTCTCAATAAAGGCTGATTCTTAACGGATTATCTTGTCACACCCCATATTTCCAACACATTCCCGGTGGGCCCGGGTGGGAGTATTGTGACGTAAGATTGGCATCATCATGGTCAAACATATACATCACAACGGAAGACTTGAATACTAAATGTTATTACAAACCATTGAGTTTAAAAGTCAATAAAACAAATACATGGTTTGCAATATTAGATCCACAGGAGGATCGAAGTACGAGATGATATTCTCCGATAGACTTTAGGCTTGACTAATAACTTGCAAAATTCTCTACGTCGTTACCAAGCAGCTCCTAGCCTATTCCGTGCCGAAACCTGTCACTTAGCCTTCTTGGAAAATACATCAGTTTTCACTGGTAAATACATTTAACCGACTCATTTTGAAAACATTTAAAATTTGTTTAGGTGCATTGAGCACGAAAATCTTTTATAACCTGGGACAATTCAAAACGATCTTGTTTACAGTTTTACAGGCCTGTCAATACATATGGGGTCCGGTGCAGAAACCGAATAACCTGATTAACCGACACACCACTTAATAAAACCCACGGAGGAGTATAATAAAAATACTTTGTTTAGCATTAGTGTCTGTCAGGTGTATGCCTACACCCCGCGCTTAGGTCGTGGCCATTAGTAATTTAAATGAGCCAATGATATCCAGGACACGGTCGAGTTAACCCCCAATGTTTAAGTTATCAGACAATACAAATAAAACGGGTTATAAGATTTAGTAAATCACAATCCGATAAACATGATCCCATACCCGACCAAGCAGTAATATAATACCGTATCTCATGCCCGTATAGGGAAAATAAGTAAAAGTATTTATCTGAGCTAGTTATTCTAACGAATAGTAACTCAACCGTTAATCAAGAAGACAAATGCAAGTATCGATCTACTGGGAGGCTTCTAGTCTGGATTGATGGTATTAATAACCAATTAGAATGCTAACGGGTTTAGGTTGAGTCGTTGACTCGAACCAGTTAGCTTAAAGGATACGTAACGGAACGATACGCTATATTAAGCGATGATCGGAAAGAATGTTGTTTAAACCCGACAAGTACTAGGACTTGTATATTTTGGGTAAACATATAACATTCTAGATTTTGATATAAAAAAATGATGAGGTTAGACCCGTTTCAGTGAATTTACGTAAACTAGTCACGTAGGCTTAATCGTACGCATATAAGCGATACCGGGTAACCGGATGAGTCATATACAAGTTTCATGTGCCATTACACTTAAAACATGTTATAATATCAGTAAGATATTAACATGCATGCCCGTTATAGTTTTTAAAACCAAATTCATATTCAAAAGGGGTAATTTGGTCATTTTACGATTTATAAAGAAAGAGTTTGTGACAAATCTGATGTCACGGTCATATATTATTTATAAAATAATTTATTTTATGATGTTACATCAGTAAGATAGCAAATATATGTGTGGTTTATCTTTAAAGACCAAACTATGCCCCGAAAGGGTATTTTGGTCATTTCACACATAGATTTGAAGACCTATTTGGGAATCTGAGTTTATAACTTGTACCTACTGTAAAAATATTTAAAATATGTTTTATAATCATTAGGTGACAAGTATTGATGCTTAGATATGGTTTTAACCCATGCTATGCGTCGAAAAGGCGATAACGTCGCTAAATGACGATCTAACCGATGTTTAAGGAAAATCATAGTTTTGATCAGGTTTGTATATTCAAAATATTTTATTTAACACATAAAAACAGTTTGTAAAAGGTTTGGTTATTAAAATGTCTTTAAAACTCATTTTATGCACTGTAAGGGTATTATCGTCATTTATTATACTATGCAAGAGCCTTTACATAAACTTAGTTTATAAACTGATTTAATATCCCAAATAATTCTAAATATATCATCACATCAGTAGGTAAAGTATTTTATTGTTGGAGTTGTGTTTAAAACATTTTATTTTCCGAAAAAGGCATTTTGATCCTTTAAAAGCTTGGTTTGCGATATTTAGGAAAAACTCAGTTTATGACCAATTTATTGACATGCATGCAAGCCAAACAAGTTAACATATCAGTAGATAACTTGTTTGCATGCTCGTCTATATTTTAAATCTCATTTTACGAAAAAGGGCTAATTAGTGACATTAGCATATTAATGGAACTTGCGCATAACTCGGAATATGATTATGATCATGTAGTATGACCTCAGAGGGTTTTACTACATTATCTTAGAATCATAGAGCAACTTAGAATCGGCCTTGAAAAGAACAAAATTGGGTCAGAACTGTAAGTCAAAGTAGAAGTCAAACCTTGCGACTTTCGGTTGTGAACCGACCTTTAGATCTGGATTTGACGAGCCGAACATGTTCATACACGTTCTTATAATTATTACCGAGTATTTAGAGTGTCAAAACTGATTTTATAGCATGCATGACGATAGTTATACATTTAACACTAAATCTGACCCATTTGACTTTTTATGAATAAGTTTGACTTGTCAATCGGACATGCAAACGTGGTAACCAGGAGGTGCCCATTTGAGGGATTATTACCTACCTTATTACGATCATGAAGGGGTATGGTCCCAAAAACCTTGCGCCAATCAAGGAAACCATACCCAATAATAACTTTTAAGAAAACTGCGCACAGACTTCTTTGTCAAAATAAGATTTATTAGAACTCTGCGCCAAATGTTCAAGAGAGGAATGCTTCATTTAACTACCTTGCGCGGGCTCGCGCAAGGTTCAAAGTTAACCTTGAACACTCTCTTTGGATAAATGCTTCATTTAACTACCTTGCGCGGGCTCGCGCAATGTTCAAAGTTAACCTTGAACATTCTTGTTTGAAAGTGCTTCATTTAACTACCTTGCGCGGGCTCGCGCAAGGTTCAAAGTTAACCTTGAACATTCTTGTTTGATAATGCTTCATTAACTACCTTGCGGGGGCTCGAGCAAGGTTCAAAGTTAACCTTGAACATTCTTGTTTGATAATGCTCCATGCGCAAACCTTGCGCAGATATGTATATCAAAACAAGCATCCACCAAACGTTGCGCTAAGCAGCAAGGAGAGGAAGGAAGATCAGTTAACTAACTTGCGCTTCTCGCGCAAGGAAACAGTAAATCCTGAGAACTTTCCCTTAGCAAAATCCTTGACTTGGTGCAGAAGCAAAGGGAATCTTTTTTGTTATAACAGAATGTACACGTGCCGAATAATAGATGGGTAACAGCTGTGAAACCTTGTAGAAGCCATTAACACCCAATCATGCAAGCATCTTTTCGGTTATAACCAATTGCCACATGGCAGCATCTGGACGGCTGAGGAAGATCACGGTGATGGCATGCTCACATTTATAAGATGTAGTGATCTCATGTTTGTCACACCCCGACCCGCAGCGGAATAAGAGTCGGGGCATAATTGGGTTATCACCAAAGCTCATGATGTTTACTAAAATGTTTCATATTTATTAAATTCAAATTACAACTTAAATGTTCAAGCCAAATTCATACAATACAAGGAAAGGAAAATTAAATAAATAATCCAAAATCTAAACTGATTTATTCTTCTAGGTCGTCCTATATGTTTCTTGCTTCAACTGGATCACCTGTATCATGTGTAAAAATGGGGAATTTTGGGTCAACAAAAGTTGGCGAGTGAACCTTGTTAAAAACCTTTGTTATTGATTTCTTGTTGTATTTATATGGAAAAATTGTGCAATAATCATATGTGAGCAAACGTAAATAAATAAACAATCACAAACCACCTTGCATGAGTATATGACATGAATGATAATGTATATGTTGGCAACGTCACGTTCTGCTCATAGGTAATGGGGAAACATACGAGCCTATGATGATGTATGTGAGATTAAAGCTCAATCAAACGGAGCCGATCGTATGTTGGCAACGATACGTTCCGCTCATAGGTAAGGAAAACAGTTCCGCTCATAGGTAATGGGGAACAGACGAGCCTATGATGATGTATGTATAGAAAATGATAAATTTAATCTAAACATTAACCTCACAAACAATTGATACATATTGGATACACATTTGATCATGGATATGATGGATGCACAAGTGTTTAAATGTAATAAATAATAAGCGACAAATGATACACCCCAAAATGTGATTAAAACAGGGAATTGGTATAGATTCACTCACATTGGGTGCGTTCTTTTGATGATGTTGGATGCGCACGAGTTTTGGGATTTGATCGACGAGGGAAAACTAACCTAAAATAATAACGAAATGGTTCGGTAAATAAGTGGATTTTATTAACAATTTTAATAGGATTTTTGGATTTATTTTTGTGAGTTTAAGGTCATTTTCTAACTTTAAAAATATTGTTTTTAAGTATTTTTAATTGATTTTTAAATTAAATAAATAAATAAAAATATAAAAAAAATGTTGACTTTTTGTTGACCGTTGACCGGTCCGTTGACCGGACCGTTGACCGGTCGGACAGTGGTAATTGGTGCGCTGAGTGAGGTTCGAGCCCGGGACCTCTCGTACGCGTGCACGCAGCTCTACCAACTGAGCTACGTGTCTAACCCGAAATAATCTGTGTTTTAATTATATATATATACAAATTAAATGTTAATTTATTTGGTTTATATTAAAAGGTTTTAAAATGGTCGAACCGGTTTGCAGGGAGCCGGATCGAACTCGGGTCCCTCGGTTTATAAGCGCACAGCCCAACCAGTTGGGCTGTGTGTCTTATCTGTTTAACTTACGGTTTATATTAATCTTATAAACAAACTGGAATCTGTTCTGATTCAGTTTTAAAAAGAATGGTTTTAATTCGGAAAGTCGGTGCGTTTGTATGGTTCGAACTCGTGACGTGCGCTATGTGTTTGCACACAGTCCACCGCTGGTCTGTGTGTCTAACCCGGTTTATATTCAATTTATATTATACTTATACACAACGTCGACTTCGTCTTCTTCATTCAAAGACACAGAACAACAATATTCGACTGTTCTTGTTAAAATCGTTCGTCGAACATTTTATTGATTGAATTGTAATGGATAAAAAGAGTTAAGGAATCGAATGTACCGAACAGACTGATTTTCTCAGAACTCCGGCAATGGTCGTCAGTTCTGATTTGTGAATTCCGTCTGGATGAATCAATTAACAGTTTTGATCGATGAGTTGTGAAATTGAGTTACTAAACAAGGATTATCAGAGGGTTTAGATGATTGTACTGATTCACAGCGTGATTTCGGAAATATCCAGAAATTTTCCGGCGAGTGCAGAATATCCGGCAACGTCGTCTGGGATTGATTATGGTTGATGGATTGAAGTTAGTATAAGTCTAACAATGGATTGAAAACGAAAGAGTCAAGAAATTTACCGATTTGATGTATGTCTTGATTTTCCGGCGAATGTCCGGCAATTGAAGAATATCTCCGGCGAGTGTAATTGCTTCGAGAAATTGTGCAATTTTGAGCGAAAAGATTACCAGAGACTTGGGTGAGTATTTATAGGGAATAATCAAGATGAATTGGGTCTGAATTTGGTCTTGATTCATGGTCAAGACTTTCTCCGGCGGTTATGACTGAGATCGCGGGATTAGACATCGGTTATAACCGACGTCGATGTTAATACATGCGTTTAGTCAAAGGAAACCGTCGATAATTGGCGAAATCGTCGGTATTTCCGGCGAGTGCGAATTGGGCGCGCTGATTCACTGGGTTTGATTTAGAATTTCAATATAAGTATTAATTGTTTCATTATATCAACAAACAAGTCAAGTGGCGGAGTGGTGAGATGTGTGTTGGTTGTTTCTTCCGGCTGACCCGGGTTCGAAACCCGGCAGCCTATTTTTTTATTTACTTTATTTTTACTTTTTAATATTATAGTTTTTAAATTCTAAATTGTTTATTAATTATGTATTGTTTAAAATAAAAATTAATCATAAATACGCAACGAAATTTTATAACTTGATATTCGATTAATAAACGAAGCGGGTTTGGAAACCCGTTTTTCGACGGATGTTACAGTATCCCCTACTTTTTGAAATTTCGTCCCGAAATTTAAGTAGTAGTGGTAACAGGAAAAAGATGTGGGTATTTATCGCGCATTGAGTCTTCACGTTCCCAAGTAAACTCAGGTCCTCGTTTCGACTGCCAGCGTACCCTGACGATTGGAATACCGCTTCGTCTTAAACGTTTCTCTCCGAAGTCCATAATTTCTACTGGTCTTTCAATGAAATGCATAGATTCATCGACTTGAATGTCTTCTAGAGGAATATGGAGGTTTTCATCGGCGAGGCACTTCTTCAAGTTTGATACGTGGAATGTGGGATGAATTCTGTTGAGCTCTTCTGGTAGGTCAAGCTTGTATGCTACAGGTCCTACTCTTTCGAGTATCTTGAAAGGTCCTACGTAGCGTGGTGCTAGCTTGCCCTTCTGGCCAAAACGAACCACTCCCTTCCACGGTGATACTTTTAAAAGTACTTGGTCACCAATGTTAAACTCCAAGGGCTTTCGTCGTTTGTCTGCATAACTCTTTTGACGACTTTGTGCCGCTAGAAGATTGTTTCGAATTTGATGGATCTTGTCTGTTGTTTCTTGTATTAATTCTGGACCGGTGATTTGCGCTTCTCCAATTTCGTGCCAACATATTGGTGATCGGCACTTACGACCATATAAAGCTTCGAAAGGTGCCATGCCGATACTCGAATGATAGCTGTTGTTGTACGAAAATTCAACTAATGGTAGATGAGCGTCCCAATTCCCTTTGAAGTCTATGACACATGCTCGAAGCATGTCTTCAAGAGTTTGGATGGTGCGTTCAGATTGTCTATCAGTTTGAGGATGAAAAGCGGTACTGAGGTCTAATCGTGTACCCAAAGCGGCTTGTACGGCTTGCCATGTCGTGAAGTGAAACGACCATCGCGGTCTGAAATGATGCTTAAAGGTACACCATGACGGCTTACGATCTCGCTGATGTAGATACAAGCTAACTTCTCGTTCTTGAAGTCCTCGCGAATCGGAATGAAGTGAGCTGATTTTGTGAGACGATCAATGATTACCCATATGGTGTCATACCCGCTGGAGGTGCGAGGTAACCCGGTAATGAAGTCCATGGTTATATTTTCCCACTTCCATACAGGTATTTCAGGTTGGGTTAGAAGTCCTGAAGGTCTTTGATGTTCAGTTTTTACTTTGGAACAGGTAAGGCATTTGGATACAAAAACAGCAATATCCTTTTTCATTCCAGGCCACCAGTAGGTGTATCGAAGGTCTTGATACATCTTGTCGGCTCCTGGGTGTATAGAGTACCGTGTTTTGTGCGCCTCATTCATAAGGAAATCACGAAGGTTATTGTGATCGGGAATCCATATGCGATCTAGATAGTACAGAATACCGTCGGATTTGGTTTCGATTTTAAGTTCTGCTCCACAAGACAGCTCATGGCGTACGTCGTTTTCTGTTACAGAAACATGTTGAGCTTCTCGGATTCGATCTTTGATGTCGGTTATGATTTGCGAACATAGAAGACGAATGGAGTTCGCATAACCTTTTCGACTGAGCGCATCGGCCACCACGTTTGCCTTGCCAGGATGATACCGAATTTCACAGTCGTAGTCATTAAGAAGTTCGACCCATCTTCGTTGCCTCATATTCAACTCCTTTTGGTTAAAGATATGTTGAAGGCTCTTGTGGTCAGTGTATATTTCACACTTGGTACCGTAGAGGTAATGTCTCCATATCTTGAGAGCGAATACAATGGCTCCAAGTTCCAGGTCGTGGGTAGTGTAGTTCTTCTCATGAACTTTGAGTTGTCTAGAAGCGTAGGCTATCACTTTTCCTCTTTGCATTAATACACAGCCTAGCCCTTGCCCTGATGCGTCGCAATATACTACAAAGTCATCGCAACCTTCGGGGAGTGTGAGGATAGGTGCGTCACAAAGCTTTTGCTTAACGGTTTGGAAGGCTTCTTCTTGTTTAGGTCCCCATATGAAGGGTTTTCCTTTATGTGTCAAAGCCGTGAGTGGTACAGCAATACGAGAGAAATTTGCAATGAAACGGTGATAGTAACCCGCCAAACCAAGAAACGATCTTACTTCGGTAGGGGTACGTGGCGCTTGCCATTCCTGTACTGCTTTGATCTTTGAGGGGTCGACATGTATTCCCTTGTCATTGACGACATGTCTAAGGAATTGTACTTCTCTTAACCAGAATTCGCATTTGGAGAATTTAGCGCAGAGCTTTTCGGTTCTTAAGAGTGTAAGGATGAGTCGAAGGTGTCGTTCATGATCAGATTTAGACTTTGAATAGATGAGGATGTCGTCGATGAAGACTATGACAAAACGGTCGAGATAGGGTTTGCATACCCTATTCATTAGATCCATGAATACAGCTGGGGCGTTGGTCAATCCAAATGGCATGACCATGAATTCATAATGACCATAACGAGTTCGGAAGGCAGTCTTTGGGACGTCTTCTTCATGTACTCTGAGTTGATGATAACCAGAACAAAGGTCGATTTTTGAAAAACAGGTGGCGCCCTGAAGTTGGTCTAGTAGGTCATCGATGCGAGGTAATGTATAGCGGTTCTTGACCGTTAATTTGTTGAGTTCTCTGTAGTCGATACACATGCGAAACGTTCCATCTTTCTTCTTCACAAACAGGACAGGTGCACCCCAAGGCGATGAGCTAGGACGTATGAATCCTTTATCAGTCAGCTCTTGCAGTTGACTGGCCAGCTCTTGCATTTCGGATGGGGCTAACCTATAAGGAGATTTTGCGACTGGAGTAGCGCCAGGTATAAGATCAATGCAGAATTCGACTTCTCTCATGGGAGGAAGTCCTAAGATGTCGTCGGGAAAGACTTGTGGGAATTCTTTCACTACAGGTATATCTTCTAGTTTTTTCTCCTTGTTTCCCTTCTTGACGACGTGAGTTAAGAATGCGACATAGTTCTTGCGGAGATACTTTTGGGCTTGAAGGCAGGACATCAATTTGAGTCCTTTCGAAGGGGTTTCTCCAAAGATTCGTAGGGTTTGACCGTCTGCGAGAGGAATGTGAATGAACGTTTCGCGGCATACGACTTCAGCATGATGTTGGCTGAGACAGTCCATACCGATTATAATGTCGAAACTTCCCAACTTCATAGGAATGAGGTCAACTGGAAAATCGTGATCGTTTAGAGTGAGGGTACAATTTCGTATAATAGAGTTTAATGAGACCGGTTTCCCGTCAGCAACTTCCACCGTTATGGATTCCATGAGATTATCACGAGTTTGGTTGAGGATGGGTTCAAATTCTAAGGACACAAAACTCTTATCCGCGCCAGTATCAAATAACATGGATGTATAACTACCATTGATGAGAAACGTACCGTTAACCACGTTGTTGTCGGCCCTATCTTGATTGGCGTTGATGTTGAAAGCTCTTCCTCTAGCAGGTGGAGGAGCTTGGTTAGCTTGGTTCACCGGATTTGCTTGAGCTTGGGCATGAATGATGTTCACCAAGCGTGGACAAGTGTTTCTATAGTGGTTTGGGTCACCACAGTTGTAACAAGCCCGCATGGGTTGCATCATGGGGTAATTGGGTTGGTAGTAGGTTTGGGCCGTATGTTGTGTAGGTGGTAGAAGTAAGGGTTGTTGGGCTTGACCCACTATCTGATGGTGGGTTTAGGTTGAGGGTTGGTTGCGGTTCATTCGCTGAAGTGTGCGACAGGTTTGGATGGTGTGACCTGCACGGCCACAGCTGGTGCAATATTGGCAGGGATGTTCGGGAAAGTGATGGTATTGGCAACGGGTGCATTTCGGGTATGGGCCGGAGTATGGCTTTTTGTATGGTGCCGCTGAGGGAGCAACTTGGGTGATTGGTGCGGCAGTGATAGGAGGGTTTGTTTGAGTGATAGCAAAGTTTCTGGTGTTTCGCTTCCTTTTACCAGTAAACTTCGAAGAGGAGCCAGAATGGTTTGAAGTTTGAGCCTCAATGGGGGCTTTCTTTTTCTCCTCCTTGAATTTACCGTTTCGGATGCGATTCTCGGTAAGTTCGGTAGCTAGTTCCATTGCAGCTTCCAGTGTTGCAGGTGAAGTGCTTAGAACCGAGTCTTGAATTTTCGAGGGGAGGCCTCGAATGTAGTGTTCAACCAGGCGGTACAATGGGGTAAACAAGTTGGGGATCATTTGGTTCAGCTCGAGAAATCTTTTATTGTAGGAAGTATGATCTCCTTCCTTTTGTTTTAGGGAGTGGAATTCGTCTTCTAACTTCTTGATTTCGCTTCATGGACAAAAGCGTCTTGTCATTATTTCCCTTAACTCTTCCCATGTTAAGGCCATGGCGTCTTCGACTCCTCTCTTACCCTTCTCTGTGTTCCACCAGGTCAGGGCTACCCCAAACAGTCTCCCGGTTGCGTAACGTACCTTGCGATCCTCGGGACAATCGCAATTGAGGAAGGTGTTCTCCATTTCCTCAAACCAGTGGAGGAGAGCAGTGACACCTTCGGTCCCTTCATACTTTGGGGACCGCAAGACTTGAAGTGTTTGTAGGAGCACTTCTTGGAGGGAGGGTTGTCGACGTTCTGGTCTTCTTGATTGGGAGGGTTGATGGAATTTGCAGTGAGAGCTTGCTGGACTTGAATTACGATGTCAGGAAGCACCGCGGCCATTTGTTTTGCAATTTGGGTGGCCAAGCGTTCGTTTGACCTTCCTGACTTTCTACCTCCACGTAGCTGCCTAGCCGACATCTACAGGAACATACATATGAAGATTGTGAGTTTAAGGAGTTTTTAGGTGTCATGTGCCGTTAAAAGTAATAAAATAACATAATCATCAATAATGCAACTACATCCATAGGATGTCTTGGGTTTGCTCATGTTTGGGCCTCCAATGTCCCCCATACCATCGCCTGTGTAGTCATGTGGGCCCCCACGACTATTGGCTTAGTAGGATTCACATTGGTGTTGGCGGTTTAACACTCGCATCACCCGAATGAAAACCATGAAATATGTTTGCGAGATGTATGGTCGGAGGGTGTCCAGGTATAGACACAATGACAACTCAAAGTGGGGTTAGCTCACACGACGTTTGGTATAGCATGCTTTGGCCTAATAGGTCCTTCGTACTCTCATCGTTAGTCCCCAGGTAGGCAAACTGGTCCTTTATTTTGGATTTATACGAATGCCAAGCCTAGACAGGACGTTCCGACTACCGGTACTCGTACCCTTCCAGTTACTACATGCCCGTCATGAGAACTCACTTTGATGTGATTTGAAAATACAAAAATCGTTGCAAAAATCATAAGAATTGTGAGGTGTGTGCTCTCATGGATATGGTATGTTATGAGGATATGATTCATGATGAGTATTGTATAATAATATGTACTCATGAACATGCTTGCATAATATTGAATGTAACAATAAACATAAAGCATATAAACATCATGAATTTTGCATGTAACACACAAACAATTTAAAAATTCTAATCAACTATAGTATAGGCTCTAAGGGTCGAATAACCTATCCTATATCCCTATAGTCATGGCTCTGATACCAATCTGTCACACCCCGACCCGCAGCGAAATAAGAGTCGAGGCATAATTGGGTTATCACCAAAGCTCATGATGTTTACTAAAATGTTTCATATTTATTAAATTCAAATTACAACTTAAATGTTCAAGCCAAATTCATACAATACAAGGAAAGGAAAATTAAATAAACAATCCAAAATCTAAACTGATTTATTCTTCTAGGCCGTCCTATATGTTTCTTGCTTCAACTGGATCACCTGTATCATGTGTAAAAATGGGGAATTTTGGGTCAACAAAAGTTGGCGAGTGAACCTTGTTAAAAACCTTTGTTATTGATTTCTTGTTGTATTTATATGGAAAAATTGTGCAATAATCATATGTGAGCAAACGTAAATAAACAAACAATCACAAACCACCTTGCATGAGTATATGACATGAATGATAATGTATATGTTGGCAACGTCACGTTCTGCTCATAGGTAATGGGGAAACATACGAGCCTATGATGATGTATGTGAGATCAAAGCTCAATCAAACGGAGCCGATCGTATGTTGGCAACGTCACGTTCCGCTCATAGGTAATGGGGAACAGTTCCGCTCATAGGTAATGGGGAACAGACGAGCCTATGATGATGTATGTACTGAAAATGATAAATTTAATCTAAACATTAACCTCACAAACAATTGATACATATTGGATACACATTTGATCATGGATATGATGGATGCACAAGTGTTTAAATGTAATAAATAATAAGCGACACATGATACACCCCAAAATGTGATTAAAACGGGGAATTGGTAGAGATTCACTCACATTGGGTGCGTTCTTTTGATGATGTTGGATGCGCACGAGTTTTGGATTTGATCGACGAGGGAAAACTAACCTAAAATAATAACGAAATGGTTCGGTAAATAAGTGGATTTTATTAACAATTTTAATAGGATTTTTAGATTTATTTTTGTGAGTTTAAGGTCATTTTCTAACTTTAAAAATATTATTTTTAAGTATTTTTAATTAATTTTTAAATTAAATAAATAAATAAAAATATAAAAAAAAAGTTGACTTTTTGTTGACCGTTGACCGGTCCGTTGACCGGACCGTTGACCGGTCGGACAGTGGTAATTGGTGCGCTGAGTGAGGTTCGAACCCGGGACCTCTCGTACGCGTGCACGCAGCTCTACCAACTGAGTTATGTGTCAAACCCGAAATAATCTGTGTTATAATTATATATATATACAAGTTAAATGTTAATTTATTTGGTTTATATTAAAGGTTTTAAAATGGTCGAACCGGTTTGCAGGGAGCCGGATCGAACTCGGGTCCCTCGGTTTGTAAGCGCATAGCCCAACCAGTTGGGCTATGTGTCTTATCTGTTTAACTTACGGTTTATATTAATCTTATAAACAAACTGGAATCTGTTCTGATTCAGTTTAAAAAGAATGGTTTTAATTCGGAAAGTCGGTGCGTGGTTCGAACTCGTGACGTGCGCTATGTGTTTGCACACAGTCCACCGCTGGACTGTGTGTCTAACCCGGTTTAATATTCAATTTATATTATACTTATACACAACGTCGACTTCGTCTTCTTCATTCAAAGACACAGAACAACGATATTCGACTGTTCTTGTTAAAATCGTTCGTCGAACATTTTATTGATTGAATTGTAATGGATAAAAAGAGTTAAGGAATCAAATGTACCGAACAGACTGATTTTCTCAGAACTCCGGCAATGGTCGTCGGTTCTGATTTGTGAATTCCGTCTGGATGAATCAATTAATAGTTTTGATCGATGAGTTGTGAAATTGAGTTACTAAACAAGGATTATCAGAGGGTTTAGATGATTGTACCGATTCACAGCGTGATTTTGGAAATTTCCAGAAATTTTCCGGCGAATGTAGAATATCCCGCAACGTCGTCTGAGATTGATTCTGGTTGATGGATTGAAGTTAGTATAAGTCTAACAATGGATTGAAAACGAAAGAGTCGAGAAATTTACCGATTTGATGTATGTCTCGGTTTTCCGGTGAATGTCCGGCAATTGCAGTATATCTCCGGCGAGTGTAATTGCTTCGAGAAATTGTGCGATTTTGAGCGAAAAGATTACCAGAGACTTGGGTGTGTATTTATAGGGAAGAATCAAGATGAATTGGGTCTGAATTTGGTCTTGATTCGTGGTCAAGACTTTCTCCGGCGGTTATGACTGAGATCGCGGGATTAGACATCGGTTATAACCGACGTCGATGTTAATACATGCGTTTAGTCAAAGGAAACCGTCGATAATTGGCGAAATCGTCGGTATTTCCGGTGAGTGCGAATTGGGCGCGCTGATTCACTGGGTTTGATTTAGAGTTTCAATATAAGTATTAATTGTTTCATTATATCAACAAACAAGTCAAGTGGTGGAGTGGTGAGATGTGTGTTGGTTGTTTCTTCCGGCTGACCCGGGTTCGAAACCCGGCAGCCTATTTTTTTATTTACTTTATTTTTACTTTTTAATAATTATAATTTTTAAATTCTAAATTGTTTATTAATTATGTATTGTTTAAAATTAAAATTAATCATAAATACGCAACAAAATTTTATAACTTGATATTCGATTAATAAACGAAGCGGGTTTGGAAACCCGTTTTTCGACGGATGTTACAATGTTGACACGTGGCGCCTCCCTAACCGCTGATGAGCTCACGATCCGTGTGCACTAACAGATTGCCAACAAACGTTAACGGAATAACAAAAGATTCCGTTAAAGTTAACAATATCTCTTTTTGGCGCCAAACACCGGCTATAAATAAGTAACTTGGAGTTCAAGGAAAGGTTTTCACTCTCAACTACTCTCTCACTTATAATACTTAATTCTGACTACCTGTACTTATTCTCACGCCGGAGGGTGGTCACGGAGAGAACCCCCCTTCTCCCCGTGGCGAGCTAACGGTGTTCTGTTTTGCAGGATCAGCCGGAATATTGTTCTATTCATCATCCATCATGAAACCAAACGGAGGGTTAACCCTTTTATGTAGAGCCCATTCCATAGGTCTACTTTGACTCCGGTCTAGTTGATCTAGGGTTTCTTCATTGGCGCCCACCGATTTCGATTCTCTCACCTTTCGTTTCGTTTCACTTAGATCTGCAGCGTCATGGCTGACGGATCATCTTTTCAAGGTCCTCGATCAGGGATTCGACGCGTTGTTGTCGGACCTCAGGTCGACGGACAAATAGTTGAGGATTCTTCCGGCGAAGCTAATGCTCAGTATGATCCTAATCATGCGAGTATTCCTGTAACGTCGGCGGCTCCTCAGGTTGATATTACGTCGATTTTACCACCTGAAGAGACTCCATTATTGTGGTTAATCAAATCTCATGCGACTCTAAACGCTATGTATGATCAGTTATGTGCCCAAACCGGAACTCCAGCTTTTCAAGCTCCGGTTAACGCTCCTCAGGTCTGTGCTTCGCCGGCACCTCGAGTTTTGAGTTATAATACTCAAAGTCGTGCTCGTTTACCTTCGCGCATGCCTGAAGATGGAACAGAAATGTATTCTAAAACTAGGAATGATCCTGTTCATTCTTGTAATGAAGGCAAGAAGACAACGTTCAGCGTCGCGCATCTGTCCACTCTCGTTTGGGCCCGCGGTCTTCGAAGAAACGGGACACCCAACACGATGAGCTCGATAGAACCTATGAGGAAGGGGATAGTGCAAGTATTTTTAATCGAATATCTGCAGATCATGCTAGTTACAAGCCAAAAGTACGCGTAGTATACAATCCAGAATCTGAGCATGATTACAATTTGGTGTACCGCCCAACCGAAGCAGCTGAACAATCAAAGTTTACCAGAGAGATAGCACTGGCTCCGTTGGAGCGAACAAAATTACCATCCAACGTTGGAAAGTTTAACGGTTTGACTGATCCCGATGATCACATGCGTCTCTATACCGGTGCAGGGTTACTTGGGTGCTGGACACTGCCAATGTGGTGTCACTTATTTGTACAAACCCTTACTGGCGCTGCGCGCCTTTGGTTTGATAATTAACTTTCCTCTTGGAATGACTTAAAAGAGAAATTTCTTACACACTTTAGTCAGCAACGGCGATACGTGCGCGACTCCTCAGATGTAATGAACATCTGGCGGAGGGAAGATGAAAGCCTCGAAGATTTTATAACACGTTACAATAAAGAGGTGTTGGAGATTGGAGATGTCCATAAAGACCTTATACGCGCGCATTTCAAGTATGCGGTAAGGTGCGACGAAATGATTAAAGTGTTGTCCGATACAACTGGCCTTCCAAAAAACTGGGATAAACTAATGGCGGCAGCCAAGGTTTACGCCCAGACTGAGCGCAACTTAAGTTCTAACCGGCCACCTCTACCTCAGAACCGTCCGCAAGACCTAAGTAGAGGTAGTCGCAAGTATAAGAGAAACTGGAAAGAGTCAAGTCAGAATTCGTATTCTCCGTATTCACCAATTGATGCGCGAGCAACAATCAACAAGATAACAACTCAAAAAACAATTCAACTAGAGAATAGGGAACGTCAGTGGACTCCCTTAACGAAGTCGTCGGCTGAGGTTCTCAGTACTGAGAATTATCAGTTTAAACAGCCGCAACCAATGAAAAACAAAAAAGGGCAAGACCCAAATTTGTTATGCGACTATCATAGAGATACAGGTCACACAACAGATAACTGCATCAGTCTGCGCATGGAGATTGAAAAAGCATTAAAAAGTGGGAAGCTTACACATCTAGTCTAGAATGTGCGCAAAGAGATTAAGCAGATTACGCGCGAGAACGAAGGGCCTAGCAACAAGAAAATGAAACAGCACGTTTCCATGATTCAAGGTGAATCATCGCGCAAGCGTAGCCTTCAACATTTTCAAAACAACACTTGGCGCGAGCAGCAAGTCATTTTCCCTATCGTTTCAGGAGGTCCTCAAGAAGACCGACCAGTAGTTTATCACCTGTATCTTTGGGCACTACCAAACAGACTATATGTTTATAGATCCGGGTAGTTCCATGGATATCATGTATGAGCAGTGTTTCAAGCAACTAGATCCTGAGGATAAGGCACGCTTGGAACCAGTTGATTTTCCATTAACTGGGTTCTACAATGAGGCTGGCTTTCCTCTATGACAAATCCTCTTTCCTGTTACTTTATCTGATGGGAGGTGCTCTCGAACGAGTAACGTCAACTTCATGGTGATGCCGGCAAATTCCCGTCACGATGTACTATCGGACGCCGCGCCAACGTGATTTTAGTATGATAACCTCCGCTCCGCATGCTGCTTGTGGTTTCCGACACCAAATGGCGTAGCTATACTTTATGCACGGAAATAAATTATGTCAATTGAGGAACCAGTTATGAAGGCTGGTAAGACATTGCCAAGCAATGAACCAGAAAAGTGGGTACTCAACAATAAGTACCCTGAGCAGACAATCTTATTAGGACCTGCAGTCAGTTTGAAATTCGGCAAAGCTTAAATTACTGGTGTTTCGCAACAAAGACATTTTCCTTAGACACTGCCGATATGGTTGGTGTCCCGCGCGACGTTGCAGAACATTGCCTGAATGTATTTCCATCAGCAGAGTCAGTTGTGCAGAAAAAGCGCACCTCGGGTCAGAAAAGACAAGGCAATGAACGAACAAGTCACCGAGTTATTAAATGCTGGTATTCTGCGCGAAGTCAAATACCAGACCTGGGTGGCAAACCCAGTCATGGTAAAGAAACATAATGGCGGATGGCGGATGGCGATGTGCGTAGATTTTAAAGATCTAAACAAAGCATGTCCGAAAGATTGTTATTCTCTTCCTGAGATTGATAAAAAGGTTGACTAATTAGCTTCTTTACGCGGGAAATGTTTTCTAGATTGTTATAAAGGTTATCATCAAGTCTTGATGAAAAAAGAGGATGAAGATAAAACCGCTTTTCGCACGGAGAAAGGCATTTTTTGTTATACCAAGAGCCTTTTGGTCTCCGCAATGCGGGAGCTACTTATAAAAGATTGATGGATACAGTGTTTGGAGATGATATTGGGAAAATTGTGGAAGTCTACATTGATGATTTGGTCATTATGAGTAATTCAGAAGACACTATGCTAGACAACATCCAAAGAACATTTTGATTCTCTGCGCGAGGTAAATCTAAAGTTAAATCCCAGCAAATGCTCCTTCGGCATGAGGAGGGAAAATTTTTGGGTTTCATCGTCACAAAGCCCGTTTCAAAGTTAATCCCGAAAAGGTCGATGCAATACAAAAAATTTCTTCTCCTACTACCATCAAAGAGATGCAACGTTTGGCTGGAAGGTTAGCTGCGCTAAACCGCTTCCTCGCCAATCATGCTGCAAAATCTTATCCATTTATTCGAATCTTGCGCAATTGTACGAAGAGCAAAGAATTGCATGGACTCCTGAAGCTGATCAAGCTTTCCAGCAGATGAAAGATTGTTTAGTTCAACTTCCCACACTTACTGCTCCTCGAAAAAAAGAACCCATGGTCTTATATCTTGTTGCATCGAGGTAGCAGTAGGTGTTGTCTTGCTGGTAGAACGCAAAGGGGTCCACTCTCCAATTTATTATATCAGCAAGATGTTGAACGATCCAGAGACAAGGTATTCAATCATGGAAATTAGTTTTAGCATTGGTCCATGCTTCGCGCAGGCTGCGAAGATACTTTTCAGGACATGTTATTACAGTTTTAACAAATTTTCACATTGGCCAAGTCCTGGCCAAACCAGACTTTCTGGACGACTTGCGAAATGGGCAATAGAATTGGGAGGTTATAACATCTGTTATAAACCTAGACCAGCTATCAAAGGCCAAGTTTTGGCAGATTTCATCGCTGAAATTCCCGCCGATAAACTTGAAGAATGCCAAGCAATCCAAAACCCATTCCCAGTCATCGACAATAGAGCCTGGACATTGTTTACAGATGGCGCATCAAACAGTGATGGGGCTGGAGCAGGTCTTCGATTAATGAGTCCAGAGGGAGCAGAATTCACATACGAATTCGGTTGGATTTTAAAAGCACCAACAACGAGGCCGAATATGAAGCTTTCCTAGCAGGCTTACGCCTCGCTATCAAAATGGGCGCAAGTAAATTTAGAAGCCCATGTTGATTCATTATTAGTTGCTGAGCAAGTAGTTGGAACGTACGATGCAATGGGAGATATCATGGCTCTATACTTGGCGCAAGCCAAGGCTCTTATAGCAAGTTCCAACAATTTAAAATCACACACGTCAAGCGAAGCGAAAACAAACATGCTGACGCTCTAAGTAAACTTGCTGCAACTAGCTTCAAGCATTTAGCAAAAGAAGTTCGCATCGAGGTTTTAAGTAATCCATCAATCCCTCTCAGACAAGTGACAATGGTCGAAGTAGGAGATCCATCATGGATGTCTCCAATAATGATGTATTTGTTGCATGGTTCTTTACCAGAAGATAGAGCGCAAGCATGAAAGTTACGATGCAAAGCCCTCAATTATGAAATGATTGACGGTATTCTGTACCGACGCTCTTACATGGGTCCTTCGCTCCGCTGTGTTGACAAACATGACGCGCAATACCTGATCAGGGAGATTCATGAGGGGCTATGTGGCATACATTCTGGGCTGCGCATGGTAGTAGCCAAAGTAAAAAGCGCAGGGTATTATTGGCCCGGAATGTACGTTGACGCGGTAGAGATCTTGTGCAAGTGCATGTCCTGCCAAAGGCATGCCCCTAAAACGTTGCGCCCAAAGAATCCTTTGGTGCCGTCACAACAGCTTGGCCATTTCAACAATGGGCCATTGATTTAGTGGGATCATTTCCAGATGCGCCCGGCGCAGTAAAGTTTATCATCGTTGCGGTCGATTACTTCACAAAATGGGTTGAAGCCAAACCTTTAGCTTCTACTACGGCAATGGTAATTCGCAAATTCATCTGGGAATACATTATTTGCCATTTTGGTCTGCCCATGCGCATTATTACAGAAACGGTACAAATTTAATGGCAGAAGAGTTGCAAACATGGATGACCGAAATGGGAATCCAACATGTTTTCGCTTCTGTTGCACACCCACAAGCAAATGATCAAGATGAAAGCATAAACAAACAGTTGGTCGACGGTATCAAGGCCCGCCTTGGTACGGCACGGGGGGGGGTGGGTTGACGAATTGCCTAGCATCTTTTGGGCACACCAAACTATGCCCAAGACTAGCACTGGAGAAACTCCTTTTAGCCTTGTATGTGGCACGGAAGCTGTGATTCCTGCCGAAATTGGGTTACCATCTCCAAGAATGCTAGCTTTGGAGAAACAAGATAACGAAGAACAACGGCGCATCACCTAGACTTATTGGAAGAGCGCCGAGAAAATGCAGCGGTTCGCGAAGCTAAATACAAGTCCCAGCTTGAAAAGTATTACAACAAAAGGGTGCGCATCTCTTCCTTTTTGCCTGGTGACTTTGTTCTTCGCGATAATAAGCGTCGAATTCCGAAAAACCGGGAAAGTTAGCCCCACGATGGGAAGGTCCATACATGATAAATGAAGTATTGGGAAAGGTGCGTACACTCTGAAGCGTATGGACGGATCCAGTGTTCCTCGAACCTGGAATGCCCAGCAACTGCGCTGATGTTATATGTAATCTTAGTCCTCTAAGCAACTTCTGAGCATTGGGTAACGAGACTGCTTACTTTATTTTGTTATGTAATCTTAGTGGCAGCCAAGCCTTGCGCTTTGTCAGTATGAATAAAATACTTTGCCACTACTTACAGTCTTATATACGTTCATTTACAAATGCATGCAATTCCTTTGGATAAACAAAAACACAAACTCATGAGCCACAAGCTAAATTAATACTTACGCTCACACATGAGAAAAGAAATTGTTTATTTGTCTATCCTACACAAGTAATTGGTTCCATGCAAACATTGTAAAACTGAAATATATTATATTCACAATACTTGCGCAGAAGCGCAACGTTACAAGTTATCATACAGAAAAATTACAAATTTCCTATTCTATGGACTTGGTTCCCACCTGCTTCTCTGCTGAAGAAAAGATCTCCTTTAGCTTATCAACAAAGTCGTCTTGTTGCAGTGCAGCGTCCACAAGGTCCATAATCGAAATTTGCAATTGATCATATTTTTCTTTGGCAGCAGAATAAATGGCGGAAGTATTTAGCCCATGCATGACAGCACGGCTTGTATCCCATTCGGTCTTCAGGCATGAGCCACGTGCAAAGTACACTCTCTATAGCCCTCGGCATGCCCGTCATTGCGTGCCGCAATCATCAATTCTGCCACTCTCTCATCCAACTTCGTAGAGTTAAGGATGGCATTTGCGATCTGTACACAAATACAATCAGTATATGATACGACAATCAAACCAGACATGTATAAAGAAAAGTGAATATTACCTCCACAATCCCGTACTCCCGCAACCAGGTAAGCTGGTTCATGAAGGATTCGGTCAAGCTTTCTGCAGTAGCGCAAGCGACCTCCGTGTCGTTAAGTTTTTGTTCGCCTTCAGTCAAATGGCGGATCAACTCGGCTTTCTCTGTTCGGTGAAGGTTGACATCTTTTTTCAAACTGTCAACCTCAGCTTGCAGCCGCTCCTGGACAAAGAGCATAGTAGTTAGATCATCAATTTCTTTATTCTTAAGAAGAAGAGTCATTTTGGTTGATACCTCATTCTGCCCGCTCCTTTCTCTATGTGAGCGCGCCTCTTCTGCTGCCGCAACTACATCAGCTTTCTCTTTTTTGAGTTTCTCAATTTCATTGCGCAGAGAAGCTTTTTCTTTGTTGTCACGCTCGCAAGCCTCCACAAAGCGCTTGCGCTCGTCCGCATATTGCACAGCAGAAGCCTCACACTTGCGCTTTCAAGATAGCGCAGCCCATTCTTCAGTCTTCTTCTCTTTCTCAAATTTGGCCTTTTCGCCTCAAAATCAACAAGCATCTTCAACGTCTTCTCTTTCTCAAGTTTGGCCTTCGCCTTCTCAAGCTCAACCTCGTCCCACTCCTTGTTCATACTGTGCCATTCGCGCACAATTCTATTTATGGTGGACGAGGCAAGGGCAGACTCTTGCAAATATGACTCGTAGGTAGCCTCGTGGTCTTTTTCTTCCTGGCGCTTCACCTCCGCTGGCGGGAAGATGCCTTATACCACTCGCTGCAGGAGTGCCAATCAGTGAAAACATCACCCTGCTAAACTTTCCACACGGGCTGATGAATCGCAGAGGCCCGCCTCTCAGAATAGGAGCGATAATAATAGTCCCCAGGCGTCTCCTCTGGGCGAATAGGCGACTCCTCCGAATCCTCAACAAACGCAAAGCCTTCGCTTTGTGTTGAAGGTCCGGCTCCCTTGGATGTCAACCTTGACAGTTCCCCAACATCTGCAGCCGTATCTTTAGCCTGCTCGCCAGCATGATTCTCAGTATCAAAATTTTTGGGCTCTTCTTCTGGAGCCACTTTCTCAACATGTTCCGGGACGATGGGGTCGGCTTCAGGAGCAGGAGTCTCTTGCCCCGCATCTCCCTCAACATTATTAAGCCTGCGCGGCGATGGTAAAGCAGATGAGATGGCCGGCGCAGCCTTCACCATTTTCTCTGCAAAGCATATCAACAAATGACAAGTATAAGATTCTGCGCAACTTTTATGACAGAAATGCGCAACAAACTAAACGTACCAGGTGAGAACTTCTTTGCAAAGGCATCCAGATTGCCCTTCTTACCAATGCGCGGGCGCGCAACTTTGGTCGGCGCAGGAGTTTTAGTCTCCGCCTCCTTCCTCTTCTTAGAAGTGCGCGTCAACGGGTTCTGGCTTCGGTTTCTTCAAACCTATAGCGCAAGACCCTCCAGTGAGTCCGACACCACCACATAATTGCACCAAGACTCAGATACGAGAAGTGTACCTTTCTTGCCCTCAGCTTTCGCAGCAGATGATGGCTTGATTTTTTGCTCTGGGTTGGAAGGGGGAGGCGTAACAGCTGCAGCAGCAGTTGGTTTCTTCTTCTTCCTCGAATCAGGGCCTACGCCCAAGTTTAGCAAATCACCTACATAATCAATCATATTGAGTAAAGGTTGCGCCATTAAGTTATATTGCAATATCAACTTAGGCTTTGTATGAACTTATTTACCAGTCTTCGAATATGGTTGCGCCTCCAGATCCTCCTGCTTGGGCAACTCAAAGTTCCCCAGGATTTGTGAGAACCAAGTGTCCTAACCATCAGCAATAGGCACGACGGTCATTTTTCCCTTCTCTCTCTTGAAAGAGACCAAGTAGAGAGGCGCAGCTACATAACAAACATTTTTACATCAGTACATATCTATTGAAAGATATTGCTAGGAAGTTAAAGGGTTACATACCAGTTCCATCTTCTGTATATACCGGTTTTTCTCGGCGTTCCTTCTTCCAGAAAATATCATCCCGGCAGCGATGAGGGCCCTCTCCGGTAAAACAATATTGGGCACATCTTTAACATCTTGATACCATACCTCGTCGGCATGTATGGGAAGGGTCTCCAGCTCGATCTCATCACTGCCCCGGAATGTCATCTTCACGGGATCACCGCCGCCTTGATAAAGAATAACTTCTGCTTCCAGTCGTGGTAAGACTTCGGCGGCACCAACAACAATCGTTTGGCTTGCACACGCTGTTGGAATGAATAAAAACCCAATGACAGTGCAGCTGGTAGAAAACTCTAAACTTCTCGACCGACGGCACGATCTGCATCGATCGGCAAACGAACTCAAAATGCCGGATCCTTACCATTCCCATCGAGCTCAATTGAGAAATGTGAATCTTGTAAAAACCAAGAATTTCCAGCAAGAAATGGGTCACCGGCAGCCGGAAGTTCCCTTCGGCAAAATAATCGTAAAATAATGTAATGTAGCCGGCCGGCGCATCAGCCGCCGTGGCATTCGCCTCCGAAAAAAAACACTTTCCAGGACGGAGCGAAAAGGAAGTTGGTGGCAAGATTAACAAAATCTTTCTTCGACCACTTTAGCGGTGGCAAACTTGATGACGACATCTCAGTAGAGCTCGCACCGGTGGCCATAACTCGATCTTTGAAGAAAACTTAGAAAGCTTTGAGGGTCGCCGGAATTTTTGAACGCAAATTTCTCTCAAAATTGGGTGAGGAAGCAAATGGATCGTTGATCCCTTTATATACTAACCGTAATTAATGCACGATTGACTGCAGCAACTTTTGCGACCGTCACGTATCCCAAGTAACCGCAGGGGCGAGTGGGGAACAGTTACCGCCCCACGCCCGCGAGTATCGCTAAAAAGCATTAAATACGGTAAGACATGTACCATTGACAGCCTGTCAACAGTACCACCACGTCTCAAGAACGTGCGTCGTCACCAACTACACTATCCAGATAAGTGACACGTGTCTAAGCATATTTGAAATTCAAATACTTTTTCAAAATTCACTTGACACGTCATCAAGATGCATAAAACAACAAAAAGCTAGTCCTTACCTAGCGCAGCACATTTATCTTAAGTCCAGTGCTCCACCTACTTTTTATTCTTACATAGGAGCAACACTGGACTGGGGGGACTTGAAGGGGTATGGTCCCAAAAACCTTGCGCCAATCAAGGAAACCATACCCATTAATAACTTTTAAGAAAATTGCGGGCAGACTTCTTTGTCAAAATAAGATTTATTAGAACTCTGCGCCAAATGTCCAAGAGAGGAATGCTTCATTTAACTACCTTGCGCGGGCTCGCGCAAGGTTCAAAGTTAACCTTGAACACTCTCTTTGGATAAATGTTTCATTTAACTACCTTGCACGGGCTCGCGCAATGTTCAAAGTTAACCTTGAACATTCTTGTTTGATAATGCTTCATTTAACTACCTTGCGCGGGCTCGCGCAAGGTTCAAAGTTAACCTTGAACATTCTTGTTTGATAATACTTCATTTAAGTACCTTGCGCGGGCTCGGCCAAGTTCAAAGTTAACCTTGAAAATTCTTGTTTGATAATGCTTCATTAACTACCTTGCGCGGGCTCGTGCAAGGTTCAAAGTTAACCTTGAACATTCTTGTTTGATAATGCTCCATGCGCAAACCTTGCGCAGATATTTATATCAAAACAAGCATACACCAAACGTTGCGCTAAGCAGCAAGGAGAGGAAGGAAGATCAGTTAACTAACTTGCGCTTCTCGCGCAAGGAAACAGTAAATCCTGAGAAACTTTCCCTTAGCAAAATCCTTGACTTGGTGCAGAAGCAAAGGGAATCTTTTCTGTTATAACAGAATGTACACGTGGCGAATAATAGATGGGTAACAGCTGTCAAACCTTGTAGAAGCCATTAACACCCAATCGTGCAAGCATCTTTTTGGTTATAACCAATTGCCACATGGCAGCATTTGGACGGCTGAGGAAGATCACGGTGATGGCATGCTCACATTTATAAGATGTAGTGATCTCATGTTGACACGTGGCGCTTCCCTAACCGCTGATGAGCTCACGATCCGTATGCACTAACAGATTGCCAACAAACGTTAACTGAATAACAAAAGATTCCGTTAAAGTTAACAATATCTCTTTTTGGCGCCAAACACCGGCTATAAATAAGTAACTTGGAGTTCAAGGAAAGGTATTCACTCTCAACTACTCTCTCACTTACAATACTTACTTCCGACTACCTGTACTTATTCTCACGCCGGAGGGTGGTCACGGAGAGAACCCCCCTTCTCCCCGTGGCGAGCTAACGGTGTTCTGTTTTGCAGGATCAGCCGAAATATTGTTCTATTCATCATCCATCGTGAAACCAAACGGAGGGTTAACCCTTTGATGCAGAGCCCATTCCATAGATCTACTTTGACTCCGGTCTAGTTGATCTAGGGTTTCTTCAGATCACGTAACCATGTTTGATTCGAACCATGGCTGGACGATATGGATTTAAGCTCAAGGTCAAAGAAGTTTTATGACGAACTTGACTTTTAGCTTGAATGAGAAATAAACTGAATGAGGAAGGTCAATAACACTTACACAAGGTCCTTTCACGAACATGAGATGGACTTGAAGACCCTTGAAGCTCCAGAACTTGCAGAGATTAGAGGGAGTGAGTTTTAAGAACATGCAAGTTCTTTGGTGGATGATCAAGGCCTCAATTTATGGAATTGGAAGGTTGTGAGGATCAAGACAAGTGTGTGGCATGCACTACTGATGATCACAAGTGTCTAGGGTCGTGTCTTGAGCATAGGGATGGTGGGAATTCGCGAAAGTTAAGCATACATGCAAGCTACCACGAGTCTACCCCATTTCTGCCATCTGCTGGTCCCCTTACGGACCGTATGGTGTAACGGTTACGGTCCGTAAGGACCTCCAGCGCCCAAAACTAAACAACCCGGTTACGGACCGTAACCGCATTGTCTTGCGGTCCGTAACCAATCTCCAGAGAAGAAAAAATTTATTTTTTTTGGATTTATTCATGATTCGATTAGACTTGACGTTTAGAGGTTACTAATTAACATGACATTGCACTTGGTCCCTCTCGGTCAGTAATCGACACGAGGATCAGCGGGACACGTGTCGGGGTTTGACTGGTTGAGTTTTTACGAGGTGTTACAATTCTCCAATATATATATATATATATATATATGTATATATATATATATATGTATATATATAATATTATAAATACATATATAATAGCATATAAGTGCTATTATATATAATAGGACTAAGTTTTGTTTATCCTATAGAAGTTTATTTTTTTTCTTTCTAGATGATTAACTCTATTTTTATCACTTGATCTTTTTAATATTTCATATTCTTCGTAAGTGTATGCATGCGGACGGATTAATTTTCTTTGTCCTATATTTTTTCTTTCTTTTCTATATAATTAAATATTTCAACAAAAATATCTCAATTATTACTAACTATTTTAACAAATATTAACGTGGAAAAATAGAAA
Organism: Scalesia atractyloides; assembly: GCA_947069175.1. Lineage (NCBI taxonomy): Eukaryota > Viridiplantae > Streptophyta > Magnoliopsida > Asterales > Asteraceae > Scalesia > Scalesia atractyloides. The sequence continues at coordinate 57,019,124 of CAMTDV010000019.1, forward strand.
TTGTTATGTTAATTTTATTGTTAACATTATTAATTAATATATTAGTTAAAAAATATCTACCCAAATCTTTGTTTAGAAAATAGAGTAAATTGCACAAAACATTCTTTATGTTTCCTCAAACTTGCAGGTTCCAGCCTTAATGTTTAAAAGTTGCTAAAAACAACCTTTAAGTTTATTTTTGTTGCAGGTTCAATCATTTACAGCTAACCACGTTATTTTCTTCAGTTAAGTTCCCTCACATGCATACCATGTGAGGGTATATTCGTCATTTTGGTTGATCTGCCACCCACTTCAATTATTAAAAAAAAGAATATTTAAGTTTTAACCTAGTTTAAACAAAGTTTTGTAAAACGTACGCGACTACAGAGAAGCACGATTACCGTTTGATAGTGTTTAAGTCTAACTTGCGGCGTCCAAAGCGTCACCAGTTGCTGGATCCGACTACTGAACACGGTGTTACGAAGTTCTCTGATTTGACGGCATCGGAGTTCCGTGAGAGGTATCTAGGGTTGAAGAGTCGTTTGTCGTTTCCGTCTGATGCGAATAAGACGCCGATTCTTCCAACTGATGAAATCCTGAAGAGTTTGATTGGCATGATCAAAATCTGTGTTAATCTTTACAGCTTAGTGGGCTAGCTTAACAAGATTCATATCTTAATTCCGGGTTCCCCGGAGTCCGGCGAAGTCACCGGAGAAGAAGACCGGAAAAGAGGGTGTTTGGTTTTTAAAAGTTTGGTTTTATTGCACATTAGTCCCTGCGGTTAGAAATTTTTTTAAAATAGGCTAAACCTTAAATATTCTTTTTTCTTATAATTGACGTGGGTGGAAGATCAACAAAAATGATGAATATACCCTCACATGTTATGCATGTGAGGGAACTTAACTGAAGAAAATAACGTGGTTAGCTGTAAAGGATTGAACCCGCAACAAAAATAAACTTAAAGTCTGTTTTTAGCAACTTTTAAACATTAAGGCTGGAACCTGCAAGTTTGAGGAAACATAAAGGATGTTTTGTGCAATTTACTCTAGAAAATATACAGTTAAATACTTGGTTGGTCTCTGTGGTTTGTAAAAAATTGCAGACTTGGTTCTAGTGGTTTACTAATTACACGTGTGGTATCAAAACCTGTCAAAAATGAACTCGCTTGGTTCTCAGCACTAACATAAGTTAAATATCGCTGTTAAAACACTCCATGTGCTGGGAATATGAGGGTAATTTGGTCCATTTAGTTCAACCCCTTATAAAAAAGAGTTAAATACTGGTTAGTCCCACCCCACCCCTTCTTCTTCCCCAAACCATCACCACCATCTTATCTTCTCCACCGTATACCCACAACCACTAAACTCTAACTCACCATCGCCATTTGCTGCCGGACAAAACGAGCCCACCACCACACCGTCAGAGACTAATTATCTTGTTCACGCTTCCTACGAAGACTCAGAATTCAAAGCTCTTATCTTGTTCGTCTCTCAAATCAGTTTATCCATTCTCTGTGGTAGGCAACTCATTACACGTGGTAGACATGGGATGAATTTTGAAAAAATAGTGATTTTCTTTTACTACAGTTCAATTGAAATAGAACATTTATCAATTTTTGGGTTTGTCTTTATAACATATGCATGATATTAGACTAAAAAAAATACTTGCAACTTGAATAATCATGGTATATATGATAGTGCTGAAATCACCTACAAGGTAGTAGCCACCACCGCAAAGCTTTTTTTTCCTGCAACCCAATTGCCGGAAAAAGTAATTTTCGGCTACTAGGTTTCTTCTTGGGTCGGTAAAAGAAAAACGAGTAGAAATCAACATGGGGGAGAAGATAGAGCATCCTAGATAATGAAGATGAATCTGAACCAGATCCGCCACGACGACGATGGATCTGAAAGAAATATGCAAAAAATAACGACTGAGAGTTGTAGGTCTGGTAGGGGTTTCGGCTTTTTAGAGAGGGAAAGAAAAAAGTTTGGGTTTTTGAAAGAAGAAGACAAACAAAGACGAGGACAGTTAGGTTATGGTGGTGGTGTAGTGATGTCGGTAGGTGGTTGTGGTGGTGACGGTGGCCCTTTTGTGATGACTTAAACACCACCATCTGAAAAACCAAAGCTGCTACTAATCGAAGGTGACGATGAAGGTGGTCACTTATTGAAGGATCACTTATTGAAGGTGACGATGGCGGTCATGGTGACAGTGGCGAAGAATATACACGTCGATTAGATGGTGGTGAGTATGGATTTGGCATGAGGAGTTGAGCTCTTTATGGTGGCATGGGCGGATATGGATGGTTGACGATGACGGTGGCCAGTGTGAAGCTGGATGGTTGATGTGTGGGGAAGCAGAAATAGAATTTATTTGGTGTGTATATGAAATGAGAAGATGAAGAGTGGTTTTACTTTTTAGAGGTGTTTGGGTTACCTTTTCTTCTTCTCCTTAACGAATTTTCAAAATCAAAAAGTTATAATTTGTAACTTCTTTTTTCTCCCTTTTTAAGACAAAAAAAAACCTTAAAAGAACTTACTTTGATCGTGTTTGAGATTCTTTTTTCCTTGTCCTGACTTCTAGATAATGTTTAAATGGAAAAATCCTTCTCAAAAGTCCTTTTTAAAAAGAAAATCCAAACACCCACTTAGTTAAAAAAGGATGGTTTTTGATGGTCTTGAATTGATGTCAAGTGGTTTAAAGAAAATAAATGGATTGTGAATTTAAATAATAATAATAATAATAATAATAATAATAATAATAATAATAATAATAATAATAATTTACTGATTTTCTTTTAAAGAAAAACTGAAACTAAGAAATCTTTTAAAGAAAGACCGAAACTAGAAATTTTGAACTTATACCAAATCGAGCCTTCCTACCTTTTTTGTTGTAATATTTTTTATAAATAATAAAACACAAAACTTATATAACAATATAACTTTAAATCATAACTTAGACTAGAATGCAATCAGATATAAAAATTTTATCTGTAAGACTAAAAGTTTTGTTTTTAGTAGACTTTGTTATTTATTATGCGTGTTATTATATTTTAATAATCAACTATCAACATTTCGTTTTTTATAAAGATTCGAATGTATGCGTTTGTTGATAATCAAGTATCAACATTTCGGTTTTTTTTATAAAGATTCAAATGTATGCGTTTGTGTTAAAGCTTCGATGTTATATTTTTGTTTCACACACAACATGCAGCTTTCCGCTAACTATGCATCGGTGGTTTAACGTTCTTACGTTTATTTTTTTTGTTCTGTTTAACTGTCCCGTCGCAACGTGCGGGTCCTAAAAACTCGTTATTTAATATACTTTTTTAAATTCTATGTCCACAAATTACACTATCACTAATATATATATATACAGAGAGAGAGAGAGAGAGATCGGTAATGAAAACCATCCCCAGTTACGAGAACTGCGAGAACCACTCTCCTCCAATCAGATCATGCCACCTATACTCTATTATTTTAAATCTTAAAGGTTATTTTGATAATTTACTCAAAATGTCATATTTTCTCTCTCTCTTTAAAGTCTTATCAAGACTTTCCCCATCCATCAAAGTATCATATATACTCTTACTCTCTCTCTTTCTCTTAAAATCTAAAAAATGTTTTTTGGTAAAAGAATTTATTATACATAATATCAATATGCTATGTCGGTGCTTCTTTCTAATTGGTCAATTTGACTTTCTTTTTCTAGAGCAAAATTTTGTTAAGTTGCAACTTTTAATTAGTCATTATTGTGTATTGTGCAGTAAAAAATGTAGGTTAGTTTGATATGGTTGGTTTTGGTGCGAAAAAAATAAATAAATAAAATTTTCTTTTACTTTTCATTTTTATGCCCCACACTATATATGTGATACAAGTTTTTAACGATTTTTCTAATTTGTTTTTTTAATACGTTTGTTAGCTTTCTTAAAAAATCGAATACGTAGTTTGCTTAATTTTCGGTATTGTAAACATACCGTGACGAACCGAATCGAATTCTCGCCACGGAGCGCGGGTAATCCACTTGTTTTTTGTAAAAAAGTTTAAAACCGTAAGAAAATTTGGCGTAAAAAATGTTCTAAAACCGGGTCGTAAAAAAAGTTTTTATCGTTAAAAAGTTCTAAACCGTCGCGTAAAAAAAGTTTAAAACCACGCGTAAAAAAAATTTTTAAACCCCACGCAAAAAACTTAAAACCTGCGCGCATAAAAATTTAAACCTGTGCTTAAAAAGTTTTAAACCTGTGCGTTAAAAAGTTTAAAACCATGCGTAAAAAAGTTAAAACCGGCACGTAAAAAAGTTTAAAAAGTTGCACGAAAAAAAGGAAAAAACCACGCGTAAAAAAACCTAAAAACCGCGCGTAAAAAAAGTTAACTGAGAATTAAAATTCATGTTTAAAACAAAATTAATAATTCATGTTTAAAAAAATTAACTGAGAATTAAAATAAAAAATTATATGAGAATTAAAAAAATCAATAATGCATGTTTAAATTAAAAAAAAAAACAATCTTATTAATTAAAACAAAATCAATAATCATACCAATTATTAAAGCTATAATAAAAGAACAATATACCTCTTTGCACTAAAAACAAAATATTATTAATAAAAACACAATAATTACATTGCTTTATTGTCTTTAATTTTATTCATCAAAACCAAATTGATCAATAACTAATATTGATTCCTACGGTTTTAACAACTCATGGTGATTCTCATTTTACCCATCCCTATATATATATATATATATATATATATATATATTAATCATAATATCAAATCATTTAATTAAGGTTCGAATAATTTTTATTTTTAAAAGCGAATTTTTAAGGATTTAATTTTCCTTGACTCATCAATAGATAATATTCAATAAATTGAAAAAAAATGATAAATAGCAGTCGTTGTGACAACCAAATTTATGAGAAAGTTTATCGTGCAATTGTATGTTTTTTCAGGACAAACGCAGATTCTCTAATCGATTGAGTAAATGCTTTTATATATATATAAACTCGTAAAACATCACACATTTTGATCATAGACGACACAAAATTTATTCGTGCATTTGAGGAATGTCTCAAGAATATCATTCTATGATTATTAAACATTCATTAATAACTATTTGATTTTATCTTTACTTAACCCGTGTAAGACATGGGGTTATAACCTAGTAGATTATAGACAAAGATATAGAATTCTACACAAACATCTTGTATAATATTGAAAATCAAATATCCCAATTATATAAGCCTTGGCTCACGACTGATTGCACACATGATTAATCCATGAATAGGAGGCCGGGTGTTCAAACTCCTTTGGGCCAGAACTTGGTATATCATATATAAATATAGACATCAGTTTCAGATCATACCTTGTGGTCTTGTACTGGACTCTAGCAAGCCTCTTTTTACCCTCTATCAACCCACTGCGGGCTTTGAATTCTTAAGTGCTAGCCCATTAACTTTTGTAGTTTAATTATTTTGAAAATTTTATTAATTCGGTAAATAAGCTTTAGTTAAATGGAAAGTACTGAATGAACATGTCGCGTTTTATTTAACCAGTGGTACGAAAACCGGCACGTTGCGCCGGAGCTACGCGACGAGAATTTGGTTGGTGTCGGCTCGTTTCGTTACATTACTGACACTCGTTATATCAACCAAAAAAGAAAAAAATAAATGAATGCAATCATAAATGACTAAATATATCAACGAATGTAATCGTAAAATGACTAAATATATCAACACGTGATTTAAATAGAGCAGAAACAATTGTTCGATAGGAATCATTTAACTTAAATAAAAAAATATAAACGTAGTTGTTATCCTCTAACATTTTGTTGTTAAAAATATCATATATTCTTATCAACTAAAGATGAAACAAAACCAGGATGTAATAAAACCCTTTATTAGGTGTGCCTTGGAAAATCAACCCAAGCTTCACACTCATTTACACTCATCTCTTTGACACACCGGTCCATTTCTTCCTCTCAAAACTCATTTGTGATATTACCTTGTAGGTGTACACTCAAAAGTCAAAACTCATAGGTGATACCATACGTCAATCTCTTCCTCTCTTCAACCCCATCTCCGATGGAGATCGCCATCTAAACAACCACACCACCAAAAAGGTTATGGTTTCTTTTAGGCGGTTCAATCCTCATCAAGCACTGTCACCAGTAGCGTTGGTGGTTGCGACGATATTATTCAGCGAAGGCGGCGACAACATTTGTTGGTTTCAATCCCCACCACCGCGACTTCGTTGTATGACCTAACCACCACAACCATCTGACCTAATCACCATTACCGTCATACTAACGAAGCCTCAACCCTCTCTCGTTTGTAGTTCTTGATAGGTCCGATCGATCCGGTTTCAGTCACGGTTCGGTAAAAATATTGAGACGGGTTGGTTTGTGAACCATGAATAAACAAATAATAAACCATAAAGATAAAGTTTCATTGATCGGATAAGAACATACAAGATAATAATCCACCTCGGTGAGCTCCCCTAGGGTGGTGGGTCACAAACGCACACCACACAAGTGTGGTCTACTATTCTATTTATAGCCCCTGAGCCTTGTCCTTCAAGCAATCCCCCACTTTTTTGGAAAACCTCCTAAAACACACTATTATATCAACAAAAAAAACGTCACCCTGTAAAACTAATAAAGTCGCTAAACTAAGTCGCCTTAATTGATAACGTCATTCTCCATTTTGACCCAACAGTTATAGAGTTTCATATTTGCCTTTAAACACTTCATCACCGTTCGACAGAAAAAAAAGAAATTTGTGTTAAATCGGCAGCAAATAGTTCTATTGGCCGGAGATAGTAATTGTCTTGTTGCCTCGCGAAGTGGAAGACCAACAAAAAGTACCACTGCCATATGGCACATTCTGAATTGAGTTGTTATTATTCATTGCGTTTGAAATTTAACATATTGTAGAAGCCGATTTAAGAAGATACAGCACAAGGCTCTACAGTATCAAATGTCCACCGGATACTGTATCGAAAATCCTTTCATGGTCCGCTTTTGCGTTGCGTGGATGCAGAGGATGCAAACTACCTCTTCCGCAAGTTCCATGAAGGCATTTGTGGCCTTCATGCGGTTTTGCGCATGGTTGTAGCAAAAGTGATGAATGTCGGCTACTAGGTCTGCAAATTTGCAATGCCAATCTTGCAAAGTAAGAAATGAAGTTGTTGAGTGCCAAGTCCTTTAGTTAATAAATTTGCCACTTGCAACTTGTTGTTAATATGCATAGGAGCAATCTCTTGTGATTCAACTCATTCACGAACAAAAAACAATCCATTTCAACATGTTTGGTTCGCTCGTGCATAACCGGATTATCGGCGATGTGACCAGCGGCCTGGTTGTCACAAAACAATGTGTAGGTGATGAAATATGGACTTGCAGGTCACTAAGTTACCAGCGGACCCAAAGGATTTCACATACAGTGGGAGACATTGCCCGGTATTTTGCTTTAGCGGAAGAAGGAGAAACCATTGATTGCTTCTTAGTCTTCAAGAGATAGGAGTCCCACCCAGTAAAAGAATGTACCCAGTTCGAGAAGTATTGTGTAAGGAACCTGAGCCAGTCAGAATCACAATAAGCCCTCAAGATAGGGGCTCATTCACGAGAAAGAAGAATTCCTTAACCCTGTCTTATCTTTGGGTACAGTAGAACTCGATTTGCAACCTCCAAATGTTTGTGTCGTGGATAGCAACAAATTGGCTCAACACATTCACTGCATATGCTATGCCCGGTCTAGTATCGTGTAAATAAAAAGCTGACCGATCAATTAGCGATATCGATTAGCATCTACATAAGCTTCCTTTTCTCCTTTGTCCAATTTTAAATTTTTTTCAATAGGAAACAAACTTGGCTTGCAACCCAACATCCCACTATCTTCCAAAATGTCCAACCTATATTTTCGTTGGCTTAGTACCAAACCATCAGTTGTCTTGGCAACCTCGATTCCAAGAAAATACTTAAAAGCACTAGATTTTATACCATTTTATTGAGTTGTTTTTTGGTTTCTTGTATATTGTTGAGACAATTCCCAGTAATTATGACATCGTCCACATAAATGAGAAGTGCCACGTACGATTCACATTTTCAAGGGTAAACAAGGAGTAATCTGCATTTGATTGTCTAAAACCAAGACTCGAAAGAAAAGTGGTGAATTTGTGATACCAGTTGCGTGAAGCTTGTTTTTTGACCTTATAAAGATTTTCTTAGGCGGCACACTCATGTTTCATTATCCTTGGAGTAAGGAATTTCATGTAAACTTCTTCGTCCAAATCCCCACGCAAAAAAGAAAGCATTGTTCACGTCAAGTTGGTGAATGATCCAGTCCCTTTTACAACGACTGCTAAAAGGGTTCGAACAGTCATCGGTTTAGCCACCAGAGCAAATGTATCATGATAATGACTCTTTCCAGTTTGTGTGAATCCCTTCGCGATGACACATGCCTTGTACTTTTCAACTTGTCTTTTTGGTATAAATTTTGTTTTATAGACCCATTTTAAGTCTATAGCACGTTTCCCATCGGGTAAATTTTCCAAAGCCCATGTGCCATGTTTTATCTGGCACCACAATTTCTATTTGCATTGCCTCTTGCCACCGAGGATCCAGTGCTGCTGGTTAAAAATACTGGCTCATCAATAGAATTGATGGCTGTCAAGAAAGCTCTATGATTAGCAGAAAACTTGTCATATGAAACAAAATTAGCAATAGGGTATGACTTGATTGGATGTGGATGGCGAGTGATTGACCGAAGGGGCAAGCTTCACAACGTAGTCGTTGAGTTTCATTTGTTATGACCTGGTTCGTGTGGCTCTAATCTCATTTTGTTCTTGTTCAACTTTTGTCGTTTGAACCAATGTATGTAACACTATGTGTTTTTTACGTCCAATAAAGTTGACACGTGTCCCGATAATCCTCGTGTGCTGTCTGGTGAATGAGGAGGGACCAAAGTCGTTGAAACGATAATAGTATTCGGATTTTATTTTATGAAATAAAGTTGGGGGACCTAAATAAAATTTTGGAATTTTTTTTTCAAGTTCTAAAGACCCCTTGCGGACCGCAAGGCTCCAGCCATACGGTCCGCACGGCTACCTGATTCTGTGGGCGCCTGAGGTCCTTACGGACCGTAAGGCATTACCATATAGTCTGTAAGGACTTGCCAGCAAACAGAAAGGTGGCAGCAGCCTGTTCTGCCACATTTGTCGAGTTTTGGCACCATCCTTGCATGCTTGCCACTCCTAGAACCTTTATGTACATCCCTTAACATCTGGCAACACCTCTTGGACCTTCTTTAGCCTTTAATATGAACAAATTGTGAGTTGCAACAATCTTCCATGCACATTAAACTCACAAAGTTCATCAAGTTAAGCTCCTGGCCATCTTCAAGCATTCCTCTGGGTTCTTAGCATCATCTTGACCCTATGTAAGCGTTCAAATCCTTCTAAGGGTTGAGCTTAGAACAAAGTCCCGTCGTAAAAATACCTTGACTTTGATCTAAATCCATGATAGTCCAAGCCATTGATCGTAACGAAAGTGGCTACATAATTTTAATAATGTAGGTGTTAATCCTTAAAAGCCACCTACTGATTACCACAAATTCTTGATCAATTGACGAGTCAAACCGAAAGTCAACAAAAGTTAAACTGGCCAGATTTCATAAAAATGCATAACTGACTATGTAGATGTTATAAAATTTGTTTTGATGCATAGACAACTTAAAAATAAGTATTAGAACTTATATAAACTGATTTGGCTCGTCAAATCTCGGTCTAGCATCGGTTCGCAACCAAAAGTCACAATATTTGACTTTTCCTTTAACTTTCGATTCTGACCCGATTTAGCCACTTAAGCTACTGACTTTAGGTCATCTTAGGACCATAATAAGTGTAGTATAACCTCTTAAAGTTATACTACATGGGTCCTTAAGAAATCTGAGTTTTTATGCAAGTTCCGTTTAATTACTTAAACTCTTACAAAAAGGTCCTTTTTACAAATCAAGGTTTTAAACATCCATGCATGTAAAAATAAGATATAAACTGATTTTTAAATATAATTTGATTATTTTGATATCAATAATCTGACCAGGAACCAAGTTTTGATGAAAGACGTAAAATATGTTTCTAAAACGACTAAAATGCCCATCCGCTCGGGATCGACAAAATAGTTACGCGACAAGAGGCGAAAACCTTTGAAGTTCCCAGTAGGGGACAAGGTTATGCTAAAGGTATCAGCTTGGAAAGTTGTGATGCGTTTTGGTAAAAAGGGTAAGCTAAGCCCAAGATATATAGGACCATTCGAGATCATTGAATGTATCGGTTCTGTGGCTTACAAGCTTAAGTTACCCGAAAAGTTAAGTGGAATACATGATGTATTTCACATCTCCAACCTAAAGAAATGTCTAGCGGATGAGTCGCTAGCAATGCCTCACGAAGACGTTCAGATTGTTGAAAACCTGCGTTTCGTGGAGAAACCAATTGCGGTCGAAGATCGCCAAGTCAAGAAGCTTCGTAGGAAGCACGTGCATATTGTGAAGGTTAAGTGAGATGGCCGCCGAGGCCCCGAGTATACTTGGGAGGTTGAGTCCACTATGCGACAAAGTACTCCCATCTTGTTGATTAAATCTCGAGGTCGAGATTTCTTTTAAGGGGGTGAGGATGTAACACCTCGTAAAAACCCGTCCCGTAAAATTTCGACACGTGTCCCGCTGATCCTCGAATGCAACGTGCTTAACGAGAGGGACTAAACTTGTCAACATGTTAAACTATGACCTCTGAGTGATAAGCTTTAAAGTTAAGGGACCAAAAGTGGAAGTAAGCAAATTTTCATGATCTGGGAGGCGGTTACGGACCGCGAGGCCTTATGCTTACGGTCCGTAACCACTTGTGTTTCATGCACGCCAGAAGGACCTTACGGACCGCAAGGCAAAAGCCTTACGGTCCGCAAGAGGTTGCTAGTGATCAGAAACATAGGAGAACCTGCCTCTGCCATGTTTCACGCAAATTGCCAACAAGTTCTTGCATTGACACGTCCCAGAACTCATATAGACACCTCTCAACCTCTGCTAACACCCGGCCACCTCTCCTTACTTCATCTACACTATAAATACCAAGCTTGTGCTTGGTCCTCCTTGCCCATTTACAACTTTCTTCTATAACTCACTCTCTGGAGCCTTTGGACTCACAAGGAGCTTCCTTTTCTGTTCTAATTTGTGCATTGGGCCTCTAGTAAGTGTCCTAACCCCTCATGTTCAGTTTCATTAGGATTAAAGCTCAAGTTAGAGTTTTGTCGTAAAAATGCTTTGACTTTAGCATAAAACCACATTGGCTCAGTCTATTGTTGCAACGAATGTGGTTACGTGACCGTAATAATGTAGGAATTAATCCCTCAAGAGGGTGCCTACTAATTACCACGTTTATATGGTCAATTGTCGGTCAAAGGAAAAGTCAACTTAAAAGTCAACAGACAGATTGTGAATAAATGTATAACTTACAATGTGGATGTTATAAAATCCGTTTTAACACTAACAACTTGGTAAATAATATTAGAATATGTCTAAGCAGGTTCGGCCCAACAAGACCAAGTTTTGAGTCGGTTTGCAACCGAAAGTCGCGGTGTTTGACTCACGTTTTGACTTTCGATTCTGATCCGATTTAGAGACTTATGAAACTGAAATTTTGATACAATGTGACCATGACTAGTTCATAAGGTCCTCTGAGTTGTTAGAAGCATGGTCACATTGAACATTGAAGTATTTATGCAAGTTCCATATTTATGCCAAAATTTACAAATTAGTCCCTAGAATCCGAAAATGAGATTTTAATACCAAATGAGCATAAGCATGAGTTAGAAACTGATGTAATAAGTTTTAAACTTGTTTAGAGGTCAACTTTCTGAATTATACATAGAGCATGGACATTTGACGGAAATTGCGCTAACTGCGGCTAAACCGCCTTTTTGCATAAAGATTGTTCTAAAACATGACTTTGACATAAAAACCACATGCCTACTGATATGTATTCATATTAGGAGCTATTTGGGATATAAGTTCTGACTTAGAACTGGGTTTATGTATATTTTTGGGTATTAAGCTTCTAAATGACGAAAATGCCTTTCGATTTATAAAATGAGATTTAAAGCGATTAAAGGACCAAATCTTTTGCACACTGATATGTATTGATAAATAACATATATTTGTCATGTCAAAACAGGTTCCAACCTCAGTTTTTCATAAATGCCGATTAAACCGTCATTTAGCGGTCTTAAATCGCCGTTTCGGCGCATAGTATGATTTAAAACCAAATTATTGACCCGAGACCTATTGTCTACTGATTTCTATACATATTTATTTTTGTATATGATTTCAATAGGGACATGATTCAAACTCAGAATCCCAAATAGGTTACAAGGCTATGTGCGAAATGACCAAAATGCCCTTTTGGGACATAGTTTGGTCTTAAACTTAAAACCACATCTAGACTTGATATCTTACTGATATAGCATTTAAAATAAATCAATTTTACAGAAAGTATAAGGTCATAGCACCAGTTTCCTCATAAGCTCGTTTATTAAACCATAAATGACCAAATTACCCTTTTTAGGCATAGTTTGGTTCTAAAACGATAACGGGACATTATTTTGTCAACCTACTGATTTTATAACGTGTTTAAAATATATTGACATATGGAACTTGTATAGGACTCACCCGGTTACCGGTTTCGCTTATATGGTACGGTACGGCCTACGTAACTAGTTTACGTAATTTAACCGAAATGGGTTTAACCTTATCATTTTACCTTCAAAATCTAGGATGTAACCTGTTTACCCATATTAAATAAGTCTCCGTACTTGTCGGGTTTAAACTACATTCTATTCCGGACTCCGCTTAATCTAGCGTTCAGTACCGTTAATATTCTTAAGCTACCCGGTTCGAGTCTCCAGGTAGATAGAACCCGTTAGCATTCTAATTGGTGATAAACACCATCTTTTCCAGACTAATAGCCTCCTGGTAGATTGCCATCTAAGCTTACTTTTGAATATTTGGCTGAGTTAATTATCTTATTTGACGAACTGCTCAGGTAAATACTTTTAACTTATTTTCCCTATACGGGCTTGGGATACTGTATAATAATACCGCTTGGTCGGGTATGGGATCATGTTATCGGATTGTGATTTACTAAATCTTTATAACCGTTTTATTCTGTATTGTTTGATAACTTAAACATTGGGGGTTAACACGACCATGTCTGGGATATCCTTGGCTCATTTAAGTTATTAATGGCCACGACCTTAAGCGCGGGGTGTAGGCATACACCCGACAGATGCTAATGCTAATAAAATGATTAAATCCAACTGGTGGATAATTTAAAGTGGCGTGTCGGCTAATCAGGTTATTCGGTTTTTGCACCGGACCCCATATGTATTGACAAACATGTAAAACTGTAAACAAGGTCATTTTGAACTATCCCAAGTTATTTATAAAATGTGCGAAGTGCATCGAAAATCATTTTAATAAATGTTTACAAAATGAGTCGGTTACTAGTAATTACCAGTGAAAACTGATGTATTTTCAAAAGACCAAGTTACAGGTGGCAACACGGAATAGATTGGGAGCTGCGTAGTAGCTAAATAAGGATCTTGCAAGTCCATAAGCTGCCAAAGTCTGTAGAACAATTTCCTTTGTAAATATTTGTTCGATCCGCCTGTGGATTTGATATTACAAGCCTGTAATTATTATTTTCGAACAATTGGACAATTGGCTTGTAATAGTAATTTAAACTCCAAGAATTCTGCTGTGTTGTGTGTTTGTTTGGTTATGATGATATCAACTTACGTCACGATATTCCCCAACCGGGCCCACCTGCTTATACGTGGAAATCGGGGTGTGTGACAGTTTTATCATCAAAACGAAATATCTTCTGATGTAATAAAATATGTAGGACATATTGAGATATTTATTCAGATTATAAACTGAATAAAAGGCCTAACATTCGTTAAATGCCGATAAATGACCGAACTACCCTTTTTCGCGTAAAATGACTTTAATCAAACTTTTTATTACCAAATCTCTTACCTACTGCTGTAACATGATAAATAACATATTTTGGTTATATAAAACAGGTCATAACTTCAGTTTACCTTATATATCAAATTTAACGGCATTTATCAACTTTTACGCCTTTTCGGCGCATAGTATGGTTTAAAACCATAACTATGAGCCAAGACTTGTTACCTATTGATTTATAAACTTATTTTCATCAAATTAACAATAAGTACAACTCCCGAACTCAGAATCCCAATTTTGACTTCAAAGCTATGTGTGAAATTACTAAAACGCCCTTACGGGACATAGTTTATTTCAAAACCGTCAAACATACATATATTTGATATCCTACTGTTATAACATCATAAAATAAGTACTTTTTTTACAGAATATTAACGACCCTGACATCAGATTCTTATTACACATCTTTTATAAACTTTAAAATGACCAAAATGCCCTCATGAGGCATAAATTGGTTTTAAATACATTAAGGGCCTATATTTTGAAAACCCATTGATTTGTTAACATAAATTAAATATATTTTTATATGGAACTTGTATACGACTTATTCGGTTACCTTGTTTCGCTTATACGCTTACAGTTAAGCATACGTGACTAGTTTACGTAATTTAACCGAAACGGGTTTAACTTTGTCATTTCCTTATCAAAATCCAGAATGTTGTTGGTTTACCCATATTAGACAAGTTTATATACTTGTCGGGTCCAACTAACATCCTATTCCGGTCACCGCTTAATCTAGCGTATCGTACCGCATTGTTTTAGCGTCTAACCGGTTCAAGTCTAAGACTTAACTAAGGACCCGTTAGCATTCTAATATTGGTTAATAATTACCAACACTCCAGACTGAATGCCTTCCGGTAAATTGTGCCTGTATTTATCTTGGAATTTGCGGCTGAGTTTTGGACTTCTTGAAGACTTAGCTCGGCTAAATACTCTTAACCTATTTTCCCTATACGGGCTTGGGATACGGTAAACTATTACTGCTTAGTCGGGTATGGAAGTTATTTTTTATCGACTTGTGATAATTAATTAATTAAATTGCATAACCCGGTTTTGATCTGTGTTGTTTGAAACTAAAACATTGGGGTGGACTTGACCATGTCTAGGATATCCTTGGCTTACTAAAGTGCTAGTGGCCACGACTTAAGCAAGGTGTAGGCATACACCGGTAATTGCTATTATTAATTAATGTCTGCTTTCTGTGTGAAAGTCGTGTGTCAGTCGATCATGTCTCGGTTTCTGTACTGTGCCCCATTTGTAAAAGACAAACATTTAAATCTGTATACAAGGTCTTTTGTACTATCCCGAGTTATTTATGAAAATGTGTCTTGTGCACCTAAAACCATTTTAAAAGGATTTTTAAAGTGTGTCGCTAATTGTATTTACCAGTGTAAACTGACGTATTTTCAAAGATTAAAATATAGGTATAAGTACGCAATAGGCTGGAAGCTGCGGGGCGTTGACATTAAGAAGTTGCGACCTTAGAGTTGAGCCTGTAGAGTCTGTTTTCATTTTGTATGTTATCCGATCCGCCTGTGGTCATAGTACAAACCTTGTCTGTATATTTTTATGTTTCGAACTCTAGACACTTATTGGTTTGTAATAGTTTATATTTTACTCCAAGCCTTCCGCTGTGTTGCTCTGTGTTGTAATTGGTTATGATGATATCAACTGTACGTCACGATACTCCCCACCGGGCCCACCGGAATACACATGGAAAACGGGGGTGTGACAGGTTGGTATCAGAGCCAACGTTTGAGGGAAATTCAACACTAGTCTTTAGTGTTTAATCTCAAACGACACAGTAACACATTCCTTAGACTCTCGAGTCTAGGCTATGACCTAGGATTATTCATTACCTTATTTTGTTATTATTTCGTCTTGTTTTGTGTTTTGACTTATTTTTGAAGCAGGATGATGCCGCCTAAGTTTTCACGAGGAGCAAAAGGAAAGGGATTAATGAGGAGTGGATCCTCAAAGCAAGGGCCTTCCAACGCCCCCGTTAACAATCCTTACGAAGGATTGGACGACTCTTCGTCACCATGAGAACCTTGCCCTAACTTACCCCATGAGTATCACCACTTTCTGATTCGCACCATACCCAACAATCTCAACATTCTCACCACTCCTAACATTCCAATCACTCACAACACTCCCAATCATATCTAGGAGAACCTAACCCCCACTTCTACCTGCGATCACTCTCTGAAACCCCTCCTGAAGACTCTCCTGAAACAATGGAGGAAGACTCTGACCCGGAAATGCATCAAACAGGGTCGATGGGACACCCGATTCAAATATCTAGTGGATCAAACTCATACGCTGGAACCCCACAACACTACCCAGATGACTTTATGTAAAGATAGGGACAATATGTTTTCTATAATACCCCATCATACCACAGCACACCCTCATACCATACTCCTCAACTGGAACTACCTCCGCCTGAGGAGATACCAATGCAACAGGTGGAGCAACCTCAACCACCACCTGTACCCCAACCATCAAGAAGACGTGGGGCGCGCATGTCAGTGCGCCTAGGACCACGAGTAGGGTCGCTCTCACCTAACCCTTACCCTACTATCCCCGAGGACCCACAAATGGGTGGACCCTCTCATACTTCACCATTCATGGAACACCTTCCACAACCAACTGTTGAGCCTTTACCTCAACCACCACAATCCACTGTTGGGCCTTCGACCCAACTACAACCATTGCCTTAGGGTTTTGAAAACCCAATTCCTACCTATCTAGATCCGTCTGGATACCATCACATTGACACCTCCAACTGGCCAATTACATTCATGATGCACCTTCTAATGATCCATACTTGGAGGCAGCTGTGTTTAACACTCTTTATCCTAACCCTTATCAGCTTCCACCTCACCAAGCTAGTGTATATCATTATCATGGGTACCTCCTTCTGGTGCACCTCCACCCTATGTATACCAACATCCGGGTGCACTGCAGCCAGAACCTCCACCGCAACCTCAACCACAGCCACAACAACCACCTGTACTGGAAGTTGTGAACGAAGCAATAAAAAGGATGGAAGAACTACAGCAGCAGATGGTCAAATCTGGAAGGAAGACCAGTAAGCTGTTAAAAGGGCTTATAAGAACAATTAAGGGAAAGAAGGATTAAAAATTTTCACCTATATCACTATGTAATTTCATTTAAAGAAGTCCTTGTGAGGACATTTCATTTAATGTAGTCCCTGCGTGGACATTTTAATTATTTCATGTGTAGTCCCTACAAGGACAATTTTCCTTTATTTAAAGTCCTATTTATGGACACTATTGTATCGCACTTTTATTAATGAAATTTTGGAATTCTATTTATGTGTTTCTTGCACCGCTTGTTCAAACGATCGTCTCGATTTTAATTCGAAATTTATGATCTCCGAAATATTTCTAAAAGATCCTCTTGATGATTTACGCCCGCCAAGTGATTAGGTCACATGAATTGGCAAACCGGTAGTTATATGGTTTTCTATCATGATAGTTAAGATTGAGCTTTCCCTTCTATCCAGGGGTGGTGAACTACGTTCTAAGCCCCCTCGTCTGCCTGATCTGGACTAATTATTTAAATCATTTTAAGAGTTTTATTCTAAAAGTTAATACATTCAAGATATTAATCTCCTGGTAAGTGTGACTTGAGGAACCACACAAGCCGTCTAGGTAATGGACTACGTCTAAACCAACATGATCTATTTTTTATCATGATCAATCATCAGTACGATGAATATATTACTAAACACCCATTTGTGGTGAAATGTTTACAAACTATATTTATGTCCATTAGTGACAAACGACAGGTGTGATCTACTCCCTGTCTCGAGGTAGTAAAACTACTTCGAACCTCGAAGCTTCGCAATTCTTTTGTGATCCTGGCATTTTGTAAACCAAGACGTTACGGAAAGCCCTTGACGCTATTCTTTTGTCCTTGGAGACAGGCCTTTGTGCCATACTTAAACATCCCCATAAAAATTGACAAGTTTGTATGGCTTTATTATGCTATACCATATGTTGTAAGTCATCAAGCATGTATGACTAATTTATATTATTAATATTATAGTTTCATCAAACAAGATGTCGGATTCTAATGAAGTAAACAACCAAAGGAAGGATGATGACGCAAATGAGAACATCGTCATAACCAAAGGAGATCTCCAAGCACTTATTGCCACAGAAGTCAATAAGGCAATAAAAAATCACGCTGAAAAGCCATTAGAGTCAAGTGCTTCTCACTCTAAACATTCATCTAAACATTCCTCCAAACATACCACTAAGCAATTCTTAAAGCCTCCTTCAGAAAAGAAGGAACACTCAGAGCACTCCTCGAATGTGAGGAGAGAGAGAGAGAGGAATACCAGAAAAAGACTAAATTCTCGAAGGAAGGTTGCTCGTATAAGTACTTTGTGTCTTGCAAGCCGCGAGATTTTACTGGAGAAAAAGGAGCAGTAGAAACACTGAGATGGTTGGATGAGATTGAGACAGTTGTAGAGATTAGCGGATGCGCTAAAAAGGATGTCGTGAAGTATGTTGCTCAGTCATTCAAAGGTGATGCTTTGATATGGTGGAAGTCAATGATTCAATCATCCGGGAAAGTTTATCTGTATAATTTGAGTTGGGAGAAATTTGTTGAGTTGATAAAGGAAACTTACTGTCCACCTCACAAGCTGGAAAAGATTGAAACAAATTTTATGAGTTTGCAAATGAAGAACTTAGATTGCAGAAAGTATTTATCTGATTACAACTCCATGTTAAGATTGGTACCTTACCTGATTACCCCTAAACCTAAACGCATCGCGCGTTTTATTGGTGGATTGGAACCGAAGATTAAGGGGAATGTCAGGGCTTCAAGGCCAGAAACTTTCAGATCTGCAGCAGAGTTAGCCTTGACATTCACTCAAGACTTGAAAAGGCAGCGATCCATCAAGTCTGAAGCAGAGGTAAAAAGAAAAAGAGAGGATGACCGAAATCATTGGTCAAACAAGAATCAAAGGTTTGGAACCAAAAGGAATCATCAGAGGTCTGACGATAGATCCAAGTGTAAGAAATGCAACCGACGGCACTTTGGATCGTGTCAGGATGACTCTCAGTCCAAACCCTGTGGTATTTGTAAGAAGATGGGGCATAAGGCCCTAAATTGCAAGGATTTGAAGGAAGCCACGTGTTACAACTGTGGTGAGAAAGGGAACATCAAACCCAACTGCCCTAAGTATAATAAAGACGACGCTGCTAGGGACGATGGAACGAAGAAAGGAAAGGCTCGTGCTTTCCAGATGAAAGCTAAGGAGGCTGTGAACAATGACAATGTGATCACAGGTACGTTCCTTATTAATGATGTTTATGCTAGAGTTATCTTTGATTCAGGAGCCGATAAATCTTTTGTAGATCATAAGTTTAGTGCCTTATTAAACTTGCCTGTAAGAACTCTAGACATAACCTACAACGTAGAACTCGCTGATGGAACGATTGAGATCGCTTCTACGATTCTAGATGGATGCTCCATAACCATCAAGTATCATTCCATTCCTGTTTCACTTCTGCCAATGAAATTGGCGGGATTCGGTGTAGTTATTGGAATGGATTGGTTGTCTAGTAACCAAGCTCATATTGCCTGTAACAAGAAACTCATCGAGATCAAATCCCCAAAAGGAGATACACTCGCTATACAAGGAGACCAGCATTATGGATTGTCGGAAAAAGCATCGTTACTCAAAGCATCGAAGATTTTGAAGAAAGGCTGTGTCATTTATATGGCACAAGTGACCATTGATGAGGCCAAGCCGAAGATAGAAGACTTGCCCGTTATCTCTGAATTTACAGATGTTTTCCCTGAAGACTTGCCTGGTTTGCCCCCAGACAGACAAGTGGAGTTTAAAATTGATATCATACCAGGACCCGCTCCTGTTGCAAGAGCTCCATACCGATTGGCACCTACAGAAATGAAGGAATTACGTACCCAGCTGAAGGAACTATTGGAAAAAGGTTTTATTCAACCTAGTTCTTACCTTGGGGAACTCCAATTTTGTTTGTTAAAAAGAAGGATGGATCAATGCGAATGTGCATTGATTACCGCGAGTTGAATAAGTTAACCATCAAGAATCGCTACCCATTACCCAGGATCGATGATCTATTCGATAAACTTCAAGGAGCAAGCTACTTCTCAAAAATTGATCTAAGGTCTGGATATCATCAACTCAAGGTTCGTACAGAAGATGTTCCGAAGACGACATTAGAACAAGGTATGGACACTACGAGTTTTTAGTGATGCCTTTTGGGCTTACAAATGCACCTGCGGCATTTATGGATTTGATGAATAGGGTTTGCAAACCGTACTTAGATAAGTTTGTCATTGTCTTCATAGACGACATACTTATCTATTCTCGCAGTCAGGCTGACCACAAGAAACATTTGAGGTGTATTCTGGAATTGTTAAGACAAGAGAAACTCTACGCGAAGTTTTCGAAGTGCGATTTTTGGTTTCGTGAAGTTCAGTTCTTAGGACACGTTGTCAGTGAACGTGGAATTCAAGTGGATCCTGCTAAGATTGAAGCCATTATGAATTGGCAAGCTCCTAAGACTCCGTCAGAGATACGTAGCCTTTTGGGATTAGCTAGTTACTATCGAAGATTTATCGAAAATTTCTCAAGAATTGCTACGGCCCTGACTACTTTGACCCGCAAGGATGTTAAGTTCAATTGGGGTTCGAAACAACAAGAAGCTTTTGAAGTTTTGAAGCATAAGCTAAGTAATGCTCCTGTGCTCCTTACCTGAAGGAATTGAAAACTTTGTGGTTTATTGTGATGCATCACATACCGGCATCGGATGTGTGCTCATGCAAAGAGGAAAGGTAATTGTTTATGCTTCAAGACAGCTGAAGGTTCGTGAAAGGAATTACACCACGCACGACCTGGAATTAGGCGTTGTGGTGTTTGCGCTCAAGTTATGGAGGAATTATCTTTACGGAACAAAGTGTACTATATACACTGATCATAAAAGTCTCCAACACCTATTCAACCAGAAAGACTTAAACATGAGACAACGGCGATGGATGGAAACGCTTAACGATTATGATCGTGAGATCAGTTATCACCCAGGCAAGGCAAATGTGGTTGCCGATGCCTTAAGTCGCAAGGAAAGGGTTAAACCCATTCGGGTTAATGCCAAAGATATGGAAGTAAAGGATAGCTTGAATGAGAAAATCTTGCAAGCTCAGCAGCAAGCCTTGTTAGAGGCAAATCTACCGAGTGAAGAATTGGGAAAAGTTGTGGAACAACTCACGCCGGGAAATGACGGAATCCTTAGATTATGGGGACGAAAATGGATTCCAGTCTTTGGAGGACTCAAGGATTTGATTCTTCAAGAAGCACATAGTTCTAGATACTCTGTTCACCCGGGTAGTGATAAGATGTACAAAGATTTGAGGCCCAACTA
The DNA here is from genome assembly GCA_947069175.1 of Scalesia atractyloides. Classification (NCBI taxonomy): domain Eukaryota; kingdom Viridiplantae; phylum Streptophyta; class Magnoliopsida; order Asterales; family Asteraceae; genus Scalesia; species Scalesia atractyloides. The sequence continues at coordinate 57,040,621 of CAMTDV010000019.1, forward strand.
TTGGTGGGCAGGACAGAAGAAATCGATAGCTACTTACGTAGCTAAATGCTTAACGTGTTCGCAAGTTAAGGCCGAACATCAGAAACCGTCAGGACTACTGCAACCGTTAGAAATCCCAATGTGGAAATGGGAATGTGTAACTATGGATTTCATTACCAAGTTACCAAAGACAAATAGCGGAAATGACACGATATGGGTTATCGCTGATAGGTTGACCAAGTCGGCTCATTTTCTACCCATTAAAGAAATCTATAGTTCCGATACATTGGCAAAACTTTATGTGGATGAGATCTTATCATTACACGGCGTGACGGTATCCATTGTGTCCGATAGAGACACAAGGTATACTTCACATTTTTGGAAAAGCTTCCAACAAGCCTTAGGTACGCGACTAAACTTTAGTACGTCTTATCACCCGCAAACGGATGGACAAAGTGAACGTACTATACAAACATTGGAAGACATGTTGCGCGCATGTGTAATCGACCTAGGAGGAAGTTGGGACAAACACTTGCCTCTAGTAGAATTCTCCTATAATAATAGTTATCGCGCAAGCATACAGGCTGCACCGTTTGAAGCTTTATACGGGAGAGAGTGTTAAACGCCCGTTTGCTGGGCTGATGTTGGGGAAGCCCAACTAACACGACCAGAAATTGTCCTGGAGACGACAGACAAAATTTTACAAATTCGTGACCGTCTTAAGGCTGTCAGGGATCGGCAGAAAAGCTATGCGGATAAGAGGCGTAAACCTCTTCAGTTCTAGGTAGGGACAAGGTTCTATTAAAGGTGTTGCCTTGGAAAGGCCTTATGCGCTTTGGAAAGAAGGGCAAGTTAAGCCCAAGATATATCGGACCGTTCAAGATTATCGAACGTATTGGATCTGTGGCATATACGTTGAAATTGCCGGAAAAACTCAGTGGAATCCATGATGTATTCCACATTTCCAACTTGAAGAAATGTCTGGCGGATGAATCATTGGCCATGCCACACGAAGACGTGCAAATTGATAAAAACCTGCGTTCATTGAGAAACCCGTGGCAATTGAAGATCGACAGGTTAAGAAGCTTCGTAAGAAGCATGTGCTGATCGTTAAAGTCAAGTGGGACGCTCGTCGAGGTCCTGAATACACATGGAAGTGGAGTCCGTTATGCGACAAAAATACCCATACTTGTTCGATTAAAAATCTCGAGGTCGAGATTTATTTTAAGGGGGTGAGGATGTAACACTACGTGTTTTTATGTCCAATAAAGTTCCGACACGTGTCCCGGTAATCCTCGTGTGCTGTCTGGTGAATGAGGAGGGGCCAAAGTCGTTGAAACGATAATAATATTCGTATTTTATTTTATGAAATAAAGTTGGGGAACCAAAATAAAATTTTGGAAATTTTTTTTTCAAGTTTTAAAGACCCCTTGCGGACCGCAAGGCCCTAGCCATACGGTCCGCAAGGCTACCTGATTCTGTGGGCGCCTAAGGTCCTTACGGACTGTAAGGCATTACCCATACAGTCGTAAGGACCTACCAGCGAACAGAAAGGTGGCAGCAGCCTATTATGCCACATTTGTCGAGTTTTGGCACCATCCTTGCATGCTTGCCACGTCCTAGAACCTTTATGTACGTCCCTTAACATATGGCAACACCTCTTGGACCTTCCTTAGCCTTTAAGATGAACAAATTGTGAGTTACAACAATTTTCCATGCACATTAAACTCATAAAGTTCATCAAGTGAAGCTCCTGGACATTTTCAAGCATTCCTCTGTGTTCTTAGCATCATCTTGACCCTATGTAAGTGTTCAAATTCGTGCTAAGTCATTTTTTTAAGCGTTGAGCTTAGAACAAAGTCCCGTCGTAAAAATACATTGACTTTGATCTAAATCCATGATAGTCCAAGCCATTTATCATAACGAAAGTGGCTACGTGATTGTAATAATGTAGGTGTTAATCCCTAAAAATGGCACCTCCTGATTACCACGAATTCTTGATCAATTAACGAGTCAAACCAAAAGTCAACAAAAGTCAAACTGGCTAGATTTCATAAAAATGCATACCTGACTATGTAGATGTTATAAAATTTGTTTTGATAAATAGAAAACTTAAAAATAAGTTTAGAACTTATATAAACTGATTTGGCTCGTCAAATCTCGGTCTAGCATCGGTTCGCAACCGAAAGTCGCAATATTTGACTTTTCCTTTTACTTTCGATTCTGACCCGATTTAGCCACTTAAGCTACTGACTTTAGATCATATTAGGACCATGATTAAGTATAGTATAACCTCTTAAAGTTATACTACATGGTTCCTTAAGAAATCTGAGTTTTTATGCAAGTTCCGTTAAATTACTTAAACTATTACAAAAAGGTCCTTTTTGTACAAATCAAGGTTTTAAACATCCATGCACGTAAAAATAAGCTATAAAATGATTTGTAAATATAATTTGATTATTTTGATGTCAAGAATCTGACCAGGAATCAAGTTTTGATAAAAAACGTAAAATATGTTTCTAAAACGACTAAAATGCCCTTTTCGACATTATAGAAAGATTAATCATGGTTTTATCATCAAAACGAAATATCTTCTGATGTAATAAAATATGTAGGACATATTGGGATATTTATTCCGATTAAAACTTGAATAAAAGGCCTAAGATTCGTTAAATGCCGATAAATGACCGAACTACCCTTCTTTCGTGTAAAATCACTTTAATCAAACTTTTTATAACCAAATCTCTTACCGACTGATGTAACATGATAAATAACATATTTTGGTTATATAAAACAGGTCATAACTTTAGTTTACCTTAAATATCGAATTTAACGGCATTTATCGACTTTTACGCCTTTTCGGCTCATAGTATGGTTTAAAACCATAACTATGAGCCAAGACTTGTTACCTATTGATTTATAAACTTATTTTCATCAAATTAACAATAAGTACAAGTCCCGAACTCGGAATCCTAATTTTGACTTCAAACCTATGTGTGAAATTACTAAAACGCCCTCACGGGACATAGTTTATTTCAAAACCGTCAAACACACATATATTTGATATCATACTGTTATAACATTATAAAATAAGTATTTTTATTACCGAATATTAACAACCCTGACATCAGATTCTTATTACACACCTTTTATAAACTTTAAAATGACCAAAATGCCCTCATGAGGCATAAAACGGTTTTAAATACATTAAGAGCCTATATTTTCAAAAACCCACTGATTTATTAACATAACTTAAATATATTTTTATATGGAACTTGTATACGACTTATTCGGTTACCCGGTTTCGCTTATACGCTTACGGTTAAGCATACGTGACTAGTTTACGTAATTTAACCGAAACGGGTTTAACTTTGTTATTTCCTTATCAAAATCCAGAATGTTGTTGGTTTACCCATATTATACAAGTTTATATACTTGTCGGGTCCAACTAACATCCTATTCTGGTCACCGCTTAATCTAGCGTATCGTACCGCATTGTTTAAGCGTAAGACTAACCGGTTCAAGTCTAAGACTTAACTAAGGACCCGTTAGCATTCTAATATTGGTTAATAATTACCATCACTCCAGACTGAACACCTTCCGGTAAATTGTGCTTGTAATTATCTTGGAACTTGCGGCTGAGTTTTGGACTTCTCGAAGACTTAGCTCAGGTAAATACTCTTAACATATTTTCCCTATACGGGATTGGATATGGTAAACTATTACCGCTTGGTCGGGTACGGAAGTTAAGTTTTATCCACTTGTGGTAGTCAGAATTTAACGGCATTTATCGACTTTTACGCCTTTTCGGCGCATAGTTTGGTTTAAAACCATAACTATGAGCCAAGACTTGTTACCTATTGATTTATAAACTTATTTTCATCAAATTAACAATAAGTACAAGTCCGAAACTCAGAATCCCAATTTTGACTTCAAAGCTATGTGTGAACTTACTAAAACGCCCTTACGGGACATAGTTTATTTCAAAACCGTCAAACACACATATAGTTGATATCCTACTGTTATAACATCATAAAATAAGTATTTTTATTACAGAATATTAACGACCCTGACATCAGATTCTTATTACACACCTTTTATAAACATTAAAATGACCAAAATGCCCTCATGAAGCATATAGCGTTGTAAATACATTAAGGGCCTATATTTTGAAAACCCACTGATTTTTTAACATAACTTAAATATATTTTTATATGGAACTTGTATACGACTTATTCGGTTACCCGGTTTCGCTTATACACTTACGGTTAAGCATACGTGACTAGTTTACGTAATTTAACCGAAACGGGTTTAACTTTGTCATTTCCTTATCAAAATCCAGAATGTTGTTGGTTTACCCATATTATACAAGTTTGTATACTTGCCGGGTCCAACTAACATCCTATTCCGGTCACCGATTAATCTAGCGTATCGTACCGCATTGTTTTAGCATAAGACTAACCGGTTCAAGTCTAAGACTTAACTAAGGACCCGTTAGCATTCTAATATTGGTTAATAATTACTATCACTCCAGACTGAACGCCTTCCGGTAAATTGTGCCTGTACTTATCTTGGAATTTGCGGCTGAGTTTTGGACTTCTCGAAGACTTAGCTTAGGTAAATACTCTTAACCTATTTTCCCTACACATGCTTGGGATACGGTAAAATATTATCGCTTGGTCGGGTATGGAAGTTATGTTTTATCCACTTGTGATAATTATTAATTAAATTGCATAACCCGGTTTTGATCTGTGTTGTTTGAAACTAAGACATTGGGGGTGGACTTGACAATGTCTGGGATATCCTTGGCTAACTAAAGTGCTAGTGGCCACGACTTAAGAAGATGTAGGCATACACCGGTAATTGCTATTATTAATTAATGTCTACTTTATGTGTGAAAGTTCAATAGTGGTGTGTCAGTCGATCATGTCTCGGTTTCTGTACTGGTCCCCATTTGTAAAAGACAAACATGTAAATCTGTATACAAGGTCTTTTGTACTATCCCGAGTTATTATGAAAATGTGCCTTGTGCACCTATAACCATTTTTAAAAGAATTTTTAAAATGTGTCGGCTTATTGTATTTACCAGTGTAAACTGACGTAGTTTCAAAGATTAAAATACAGGCACAAGGACGCAATAGACCGGAAGCTGCGGGCGTTGACATTAAGGAGTTGCGACCTTAGAGTTGAGCCTATAGATTCTGTTTTCATTTTGTATGTTATCCGATCCGCCTGTGGATCATATTACAAACATTGTCTGTATATTTTTATGTTTCGAACTCTGGACACTTATTGGTTTGTAATAGTTTATATTTTACTCCACCGCTGTGTTGCTCTGTGTTGTAATTGGTTATGATGATATCAACTGTACGTCACGATACTCCCCACCGGGCCCACCAGAATACACGTGGGAAACGGGGGTGTGACATGTCATTCCCTAACTCATCATTACCGATTTCTTCAACAAGCCCAACGTTGTCAGTTTGGGTAGTTTCATTCTCCAGGAGACCGTGAGCCTCAATGACAGGCCCAATGTCATCGCGTTCTGGGCCAATATGGTTTCTTTGGTTTGGGCTAGGGGATTTGAAATTTCGGTATTAGTCTGTCGGACTCCTCATGACAAGCACAATTGTAATATTTAATAGGTGCAATCTTTATCACCTCTCTCATCAACTGTGACATTTTTAAAAGGAAAGTTTCTTCATAATTATTGACATCCCTACTTATACCAATCTTTCTTGTTTCAAGATAAAAAAATTTGTATCCCTTTGTTCCAAGGGATACCCAAGAAATACACCTAGCTTCCCTCTTTCTTGCAATTTATCTCTCATTGTGTTTGTGTTTTTAAAATATGCTAAAAACACTCAAAAGATCATAATCTGATCTTTGGTTGCAAAGCAATTCAAAGAGGGGTTTTGTTCTTAATAACTTTGGATGGTAGTCGATTAATGTTATAGGATGCGGTTAAAACACACACCCCCATAACCTTTTTGGTAGATCGCCTCAAAGCACGAGTCTTTTCAAGTAAATGTTTATGCTTTCTTTCAACGACTCCATTTTGTTGAGGCGAATGGGGGGAAGAGGTTTTTATTAAAATCCCATTTTCTAGCGTAAAAATCATGCATGTTGTTAGATGTGTATTCCCCTCCATTGTCACACCTTACCTTTTTAATACACTTTTTAAATTGAAACCATTTTATGGAAATCAATAAGGCACTTGTTGGCTTCACTTTTATGTTTGAGAAGAAAAACCCATATAGATCTACTAAAATCATCCACTATGGTAGGAAAATATCAGGCCCCAGTGTATGACGGAACTCGATAACCACCCCAAATATCACAATGAATCAAATCAAAAGGAGCATTTGTTTTCATTGAACAAGAAGAAAAAAGGTCTTCTGACATGTTTTGCCTTTGCACAATAATCACAAAAATTACTAAGGTCAATAGAACTACTTTTAAGAAATATACTTTAGCAAGCTTTCCTTTTGAGGCATGACCAAGTCTTTTATGCCATGTATCAAGTGTGATTGTCATGGCACTTCTTTGCTGAATCATCTTCATCTGATACAGTCCCCTCGACATCTACCCGCTCCAATCAAGTTCCTCGTTTGTAACCCCTGCATAACACAAAAAAATCAGGAAATAATGTTACTACACATTTGGAGGTCACGACTAAGATGACTAACTAAATAAAGATTTCATTTAAAATCTGGCACATAAAGAACTCCGTTCGAGTACCCCCTGAAAGGTTATAATCGCCTTTTTCCTTTTACCGGAATGGCATCACTGTTTGGTATGACAACCGGTGCCTCAAGGGAAGTTATTCTCTTGTTATCAAGAATATTAGGTAGATGAGTTATATGCTTGGTACTACCTAAATCAAAAATCCATTCACCTTCCACGTTTTCCTTTTAAGTCAACTTTGCGACTCGTTTTATTCCTTCTCTATTACCATATTCAGAAAAATGTTTCAAAAAAGTTGATAATTTTCATTGGTCAAACCAGGGATGGGGCTTGGTTTGGTTTAAACACAACCGACCTTGGGTTTAGCTTTTTCTCCCTTATTTCCGGGCCACCAATCTGGATATCCAATCAAGTTGAAGCACCCTTCCGGGCCACTTATGACCGTCACAGTTACAGAATGTACAGTGCTCATTCCCTACTTTCATGGTTTTGGTAGAGTTGCTTTCTTTGGTTTGATTAGACCTGTTATCTCGTTTTAAAGAAGCTTTGAACGCAGCGGACTTGGGTATGGCTTTCTTTACTGTTGAGATTGCCCTCTGTCTTACATTCTCAGCCACCATGTGATGCGTCGTTCCGAGATAGGGAACCGGTTTTGTGGCCAAGATCTGAGTTTTAATGAACATAAACTCAACATGAAGACCCATTAAGAATTCATAAAGATGCTCCTTTTCTTGATGCTCATTAATTTTCTTACCGATATCACATACACACTTATCACAAGTACGTCGAGGGAATGGATAAATGGATTGCGCTTCATCCCATAAAGATCGTAACTGAGTTTAATAAGTGGAAACAGACATACCATCATGTCGACTTGAGGCAATTTTTTGTTTTAGTTCATATGCCCTAGGGACACTCTTTTCTAAACCTTTCTTGCAAATCTGACCATATCTCGGACGTTGTACTTGCAAACTTCACATTGTTGCGTATGTTCTTCTCCATGGCGGTGGTTAACCTGTTGGATTTATATGTATGGACTGAATAAATCAACGCTACTAACCGAGCTATGACTCGTAAGAGTTACACCTTAAGCAACGAACATTAAATCCAGTTAACTTGGTTAACTGGGATCACAAACAATACAGAACAAAACATATATGATCTAGAATAATTATGTTTCATGTGGAATGAAATTTATTATTTATATGTGTTATAAATAAATTATCGTTTAATTATTTATTTAATTAAATTATTTTATTCGGGCTTCGCATCCTGTCTGAGCTTGAACTTATTATATTGGGCTTTGGGGCCTAAGGGATACTTAGAGATGATTACTAGGGCTGTTATAATTAACCTAAATATATATATATATATATATATATATATATATATATATATATATATATATATATTAATCATCTCTTTCAAATTTACAACAACCATACATCAGTCGTAAACCCAAAAGGAACTGGTTTTGTTTCTTTGCGAGACAATCACAACAACAAAGATAAATCAGCTGTGGAAATCAAAAAGGTGGAGCCACCTTTATTTTCCAATCGTTTCGACCAAAAGAATTTGTCGTCCACGTTTTGGTTTAATCCGTTTTGCCTTTGTGATTCCGTGCTTCATTTGTGTTCGTGTTCTAGCACCCGTTTGTTGTACCTCGGTGTCTCAAACGGTTAATCTTTAACCACTATGGTATATTTAATCTCATCAGTAGTTTAATTATTTTATATACCGTATTTGCATGTTTGTAACGATGATCCTGTTCGGTTCTCTTTTGGTGTTGATTATTTACATTCATTCCATTGCATTTTATCAATTATAGATCTAACTAATAAATATATATATCAAACCCTTTTTGATAAAAGTAAAATTAAAACTAGTGAAACCCAATAGTGGTATCAGAGTCATTTTAACCGATTATAGATCTCTAACTTTAACTTGTTTAAAGTTTACGATCTAAAATTTCTTAGGCAACAAGTTATTTGGTCAAAAGTTATTTTTATTTGACCAAAAGATTGCCAATTTTAGTATGATTGTGTTAAATATGTAAATCTGCCTGATCTTGTACTTGCTTTTTTTGTTCCTATTTTAGTTCTGTTTTATGGTTTTTGGCCCACTTTATGGCTCAAAGATGTAAGAGATTGGGGGTTCAATTTTATTATATTTTATATTTTATATTATAATGTTGAAGACCCGAAGACAAAATTGAAGACACTACAAGAATCATGGAGGTGCTGAAGACAACTAGATGCACTTGGTCCTTGTGGTTGTTTGTTACCTTGTGACCCAGTTTGGTCTTGCTATTTGGCTCTAGCAAGAACAAACGAAATGGCCTAAAGATCTACATATTTAATTTTGCTATTATGATTACTTTTATCTTATAAGTTGTTATATAACATACCAACCTAATACCAAACTTTTAAAAGGTGTTTTAAAATGTTCACAATCAATTATAACAAGTTCAAAACTGATTTTTACAACTTGTAAATATTGGTTATAAAACTAATAGTTTATATTAAAATGCATAATAATAACCATTAGAGTTTTTGAAATTTAACAAGTTTTAACTTTCTAAAACTCATAACCTTATAGTCTTAAAAACTATTAACTTTTAAATGGTTACACAAGTCGCCACAAACTTAGTTTTAATTGGTTATTTAAAATTAAGTCTCATGAGAGATGAAATGGTTCATCAAGATGTTGGAGCCACATCACCACACTTGATGTTAGCATATCCTTCCAAGGTGCAAGTGTTTCGTTGACACATCCGACCCTTCCACAAGTACATCTTTTAGGATGACTATTACTTTTATTTTCTCATCGCATGCTCCATGTTACGATTTGGGATGATTACAGTGAAGTTCGGTATAAGACTATGCGTTAAAATGGTAAAAATCGACCTTTGAAGTGATTTGTATAAAACGGTTTTAAATAATAATATAAAATGATATATTTATACAATTAAAAGTATTTTAACTTATATTAAGTATCCATGGTGTTTGGCTAGTCATACATGACTTCTGATGCCCGAAAACGTTACCGAAACGTTAAAATACGCATATTTCGACGTACACGAAAATGAGTTGTTCAAGGGTGAACTATGTGCAATATGATATAATATGTGATTATAAGTATATGAAATGAGATATGCTAAGTGATGACATAATAGTATGGATTAAGACTATGCATGTACACATGGATGTTTAAAACGGTAATATCGATAAAAGTCACGTTAAGTATGTAACTTATATATCCAGCATGAATATAATACATAGGTTAACTTGATGAGTTATTTCGTGTGTATATGCTTTAAAATGATAAAATATATAAGTTGACGAGATTTATGTATTACGATATTTGATAGTATGTTCACGTTTATGTATATATATTACGTAGCACAAATCCTAGATATATATTCATGTTAACGGGTGTGATAACGGATATAACATAATGAGGGTCATCAATAAAATCGTCCAAGTCGCAACAATCTTAATATATATATATATATATATATATATATATATATATATATATATATATATATATACACACCAACATATTAAAATTAAAGACTTTTTGAGAAAATCTCAACGTTATGTGAAAATTCAAAGTATTGGAGAAACTTAGGTGTTATTGTGGAATATTGGTTATTAGCATAAATTATGATGTGTAGATCAATTTGAGGGATTGCGCTAATATAAATACGCACTCAAAGGTGAGTATCGTTAACCCCTGATTTACTGTTTTATATACGTTTTGGTGACAGAACATGCCTTTAAAAAAAGATAATTATACGTTTTTGTATTAAAAAATTGCCTTTGAATAACTTATAAATATATTTTCATGGAAAATATAATTTTGGAAATGACATGTTTTGTTCTTGAGGAAAAACATGGTTTTGAAAATGTGATTGAATATATACGTTTCGGGGGAAACGGGGATTCTATGGTGTTCGGGATGAAACGATCGTGTAGATTAAAAATGCTTAAATCTAAAGGTGTGACAAATTTGCTCGGTATCAAGAGAGTAAGTATCGGTTATGATTTACGTTTCGATGGGGACTTCATGAAATTCGTACAAAACAAAATATTAAATGGAAAACCAAAGGCTTGTTATTTAACAGTATAACATGACTTATATGCGCGTGTCAACCAACACTATCTGGGTATATTTCAATTTTTTGTAAAGAAAAAACGGTTTGCAAAAATTTCTATACACTATAATATAATAGATAATAGAATTCAAAAATATAACATCTAATAGAATTAAACTATGACAATGGGTTGCCCGGGATTCGAACCCGGAACTAGTCGGATCCGCTATTATATGTTTGCTCTAGTTTTTGTTGTTTTTGATGTGGAAACGGTTTTTCTTTATCCATGGGCAATGAGTTTCGATTTATCAAGCTACAGTAGGATATATATATATATATATATATATATATATATATATATATATATATATAGGGGGTGTATCATGAGAAAACTAGTTTAAATGATAAAACCAAAAAACTAACTAAAAAAGCCAAAAAAACATATCAAATTTTTTTATTTTTTCATAAAAAATCGTTAAATATATTATATAAAAACTTTTAAAATAAAAAAAAAATTTATACATAAAAAACAGCGATGTTTTATAAAAAAATTGTATGTTTTTTTTTGGCTTTTTTGGTTTGTTTTCTAGTTTTCTCATATTTAAGTAGTTTTGTGCTGATCCTCTCCCTATATATATATATATATATATATATTGTTTATAAGGCAGACATTATAAGTGACCCATTGCAGGCACTTGCGCAAATATTTTACCGTTTAATCATCATTATTATTAAGCGTGGAATTGTTGGTAGATCTATCGGTTGACCACCCCGTCGTGACGGTAGCTCCGTGTCAAGTCAAAGCGACAAATTTATATTTTGTAGTGTCTAGCATTGATTATACCCTTATTGTTAATATATAGCTCATATTGTCTTGCAAACTTACGAATCTGAACGTTTGATGCTATCAATTTAATATGTAAACCTTAGGAAGATGAATTATATCGAAGGTTTTTAGAAAACGCTTGCGAGAATCTGATCCTCGGATTCTTGTAAAGGAAGTAAAATTGCCTTTCTTAAAATTATATTAATGTTTTATTATTAAACACATAATAAGAAAGTTTTCCCTAAATCATGTAATTTATAATTTGAATATGTGAACTCACCCTCCTTTGTGTTGACACTTGATTTTAAAGGTCAGATTTATTCAACAGACAGAACGTCTGACACCCCCGCAACCAGGGGCCCCGTCGCCCTACTCGGGCCGCTTGACTTAGGTTGTCTTAGTCGGATCCCCGTCAAGGAATCAGAGTTTGGCTTGGCCTTTCCCTAGGAAAATTTCCAGCCCCCTGCCACTTGACAACAGTTGCACCCTCCACAAGAACCAAGGTTCTATGGAATAAATGCACTGTAATAGAAAACTCGGGGTGGCTCGGATTCGAACCGGAGACCTTTCGGTCCCAAGTCCTAACCTTCATTGCCATGACCACTGGGACAAGTCCCAAGGTCGTATGAAAACAATAAACAGTTTATGTGCCTACGCGTTAATCTGTTTATTTGTGCCTTATGTGTTATTTATCATTTTGAACACACACTTACTTAGTATGGTTACATTGTGTCACAGAAGTCGCATTCGCACTAGATTAACGAGATTCACGACTCAGAGAGCGAGCATGAATTCGAGATTTGACCGACCTCAGTCCTGCCAGAGATACCACACACTACCCCACAAATTGTTGACATGGCCGGTTTTACCTCGTCATTCTATGTGGGCCCCGCTGCATTTGCCAGTTAGGCTGACACTCGTTACGCTCATATGAGTAACTGTTGGATTGATGAAGATGATTATGTTCCTTCCTCGATTTTTGAGATAGGACAATCATCTGGTACTTTGCCTGTTGTCGGTGAGCTGGATAGAGGTATTCCTAGGATTGGAGGATATTTTGGGATAGCCCTAGTGGTGGACACCACTACTGTCACGGCTCGACCTTTAGAGCCATTGATAATCCCGCCCACCGCCACTGTTGAGCCTACATTTGAGATCCCTCCGCCAGTCATTTCAGAGTCGTCCGTTCTGTTGCCAGAATCACGAGACTCTACTACACCTTTACCAGTCTACACTGATGTAGGAAGAGAACTCGACCCGCAGGAGACATTGCGTCAACCTTCTAGAGCCGCTATCGAGTCTTCTTTGAGGAAGCAGAAAGGAGTTTGAATCGACCAATGTTCTCACTATGATCATCAGATCACAGCCTTACGCGGAGACTTGGTGACGACCAAGGGCAAGTTCGAGATCTTGAAGGCCAGATGGATGCATATGAGGACACCTGGGGGTTAGATGATATTGCCAGGGATCAGATGTACTAGAGGATTGTGGAGCTCGAGGAGTTAGTTAGGAAACTTTTAGAATATGGGTTTTAAGTGATTGTAGGTAGCCTATATTGCTTTATTGGTCTCTTTTGGTAACCCTATTTCAGCTTGCATGCCAAATTAGATATTTTAGGAGGAAATTCGGTAAACTTGTTGACGGTGTTTGATCCTATTTTTAAACTATAACAAGCTATTTAATTTCCATGATAAAATATGTAACATTTGTATAAATCGGGTCTCCAAAACCCGCTTCGTTTTGCAATCAAATACCAAGTTACGAAATTTCATTAAGTATTTATGAGTATTTTGAGTTTAAACGTTACATAATTAATATATAAACTAAACTATAAAAATTATATTTGATAAAAAGTTAAAATAAAATAAATAAAAAATAGTTGGAGCTGACCGGACTCGAACCCGGGTCAACTGCCTCCAATGACTTATCTTTCCGTCTCCAAACCACCCCGCCACAAATTGTTTTCTGTTAGTATTATGAAACAATTAAATTTTATACGCAAACTCGGATTAACGGTTACTGATATCTGTATAACGGAAATCGGTGAGCCAAATCGCCAAATCAGTTTTCGTTCGTTTAATTAACTTATAACCGACGCATATCGGTTTCTAATTAAAGTTCAGATTGAATGAACTTCAAGTTTTAGGTTTTGAAACCGAAAAAACATTCAAGCTTCAAATAATTCTGATTCCAATCATTTATACGATTCAGAACTGTCGCAAATACACTCCAAACCCTTTTCGTCGCGTTTTCAAGTCTTTTGAGCTCAAGAAAATTGTCGCCGGAATCCTCTGCAACTCTCGCCGGAAAACCGTGTCCAACTCAAACCAGTAAGATTCTACTCTCTTGCTGTTTCAATCTATTGTTAGGACACTACTAACATTATTCCGTCACTCAAAGTCAGTCACAGAAGACTTTGCTGGATTTCTGGTTTCGCCGGAGAAATTCTGGAATTTGCCGGAATCACGCTAGTTGACGGTAAACACATTCAATCGTGTAAATAATCCATGTACTCTGTTTCAATTTCAAATTTAATTCTTTAATTCTGTTGATTAGCCCCTCTCAGCCGAAGTTTCAATAACAGAGTTGCCTGTTCTCGCCGGACTTCCTGAAGAAGACGACCTGTCCGGTATTTCTTTTACCCAAACTGTTCGGTTTGTTCATTCAAACTAGTAATCATGTTATTTAAGAAGTAGAACCCGGAACCAGTGATCTGTGTAAAACCGGTAATTATAGTGAAGAAGACGAACATAACAACGGGTTAAGAATAAATAAAATTCGGATAGTTAACGGGTTAGACACACAGTCCAGCGGTGGACTGTGTGCAAAGTTTATATACGAGTCCCGAGTTCGATCCTTGCTACACACACGCTGCGTAATAACATTCCTTTTTATTCATAAAACTAACCGGGTTAGATTGAGTAGTTGTTAAGTATAATATAATTCAAGAATATAACCGGGTTAGACACACAGTCCAGCGGTGGACTGTGTGCAACACAAACTGCACGTCACGCGATCGAGTCTCGACACAAACACCGGTTCAATGAGAATAAAACGTTTTGTAAAATAAAGGAATTTTCGGTAAATTCGAATAAGTGTATTAATATAATTAAAACTAGATTTCTAACGGGTTAGTCACGTAGCTCAGTTGGTAGAGCTACGTGCGCGTGAACGAAAGGTCACAGGTTCGAATCCCGCTCGGCGCAAGAATTACCGCTGACCGAACCGGTCAACGGTCAACGGTCAAACAGTAAAAAAAATATATTTTTTTTAAATAATTATTTGTTTTATTTAAATTAAAAATCAATTAAAAATACTTAAAAATAACATTTTTAAGGATAGAAAATAGCCATAAACTCACAAAAATATATCTAAAAATCCCATTAAAAATCTTTAATAAAATCCATCCATTTAATATATTTTTTTTCCTATTATTATTTAGGTCAGTGATTCCTCGTTAACTCGTTTCGTCTAAATCGTGCGCATCTCACCAATTCAAATCCAACGCACCCAATGTGAGTGAACCCT
The DNA here is from genome assembly GCA_947069175.1 of Scalesia atractyloides. Lineage (NCBI taxonomy): Eukaryota > Viridiplantae > Streptophyta > Magnoliopsida > Asterales > Asteraceae > Scalesia > Scalesia atractyloides. The sequence continues at coordinate 57,055,740 of CAMTDV010000019.1, forward strand.
TCAAATTCCCCGTTTTAATCACATTTTTGGGGTGTATCATGTGTCTTATTCATTTTCTTATTATAACTAAGTTATTGTGCATATATATCATATCATGACATGTGTGTTAGTTGTTGCTGTTCAGTAGTTAGGATTGTTTGCAAGTTATTATTTCAGTACATGCAATTGCTGAGGCCGTAGCTCCCCATCCCTCGAGGTTGAGTTTGATCCCCATTTTATTATGCGGTTGATCAGGGCGTGCCCGCACGATCGGCTCCGTTTGATTGAGCCTTGATCGGTCATTTATTTTCATTTCAATACATGCAATACGCTCGGCTCCGTTTGATTGAGCCTTGAGTGCACAGTTCAATTTACATTTCAAGTTCATGCAATACGCTCGGCTCCGTTTGATTGAGCCTTGAGCACACAGTTCAATTTACATTTTCAGTTCATGCAATACGATCGGCTCCGTTTGATTGAGCCTTGATCTCACAGTTCATTTATGTTAATTATCATATGATGTTGGTATGTTCTTGTATGTAATCGATTGTTAATGTATGTTATAATTGTAACCGATGTTGCCATTGCTTGACTTCATGCATATGCTCTTTTATGATTATGCACAATATTTTATTGATAAACTAACCAGAAAATCATTATTAAATGTTTATCTATAAGGTTCACTCGCCAACTTATGTTGACCCAAAAACCTCCCATTTTACACATGATACAGGTGAACCAGCAGCAGCTAGGAACACGTAGGACCTGGATTAGAAGAAATAAAATGATTTAGTGTTTGGATTATTATGTTTGGTTATTTTCCTTTGTAATGAATGAACATGTTTGAAGGTTTGAGAAATGTAACTTTGACTTCATTTAATTATGAAACATAATAGTAAATGTCATGTGCTTTGGTGATAACCCAATTATGCCCCGACTCTTATTTCCGCTGCGGGTCGGGGTGTGACAGATTGGCATCAGAGCCATGACTATAGGGATATAGGATAGGTTATTAGACCCTTAGAGCCTATACTATAGTCGATTAGAAACTTATAAGAATTTTGTGTGTTATATGCCAAATTTCATGATGTTTATATGTTTATGTTAAAATGTTACATTTGATATTGTTCAAGCATGTTCATAAGTGTGTATTATCAAATAATGCTTATCATGAAATCGTATGATCATAACATATCACATCCATGCAAGCACACACCACATCATGATTGATTTTACAACGATTTTCGTGTTTTCAAATCTCATCAAAGTGAGTTCTCATGACGGGCATGTAGTAACTGGAAGGGTACTAGTACCGGTAGTCGGAACGTCCTGTCTAGGCTGGCATTCGTATAAATCCAAAATAAAGGACCAGTTTGCCTACCTGGGGACCAACGATGAGAGTACGAAATACCTATTAGGCCAAAGCATGCTATACCAAACGTCGTGAGAGCTAATCCCACTTTGAGTTGTCATTGTGTCTACACCTGGACACGTTCCGACCAAACATCTCATGAACATATTTTGTGGTTAGCATTCGGGGGATGCGAGTGTTAAATTGCCAATACTAATGTGAATCCTACCAAACCAATAGCCATGGGGGCCCACATGACTATATAGGTGAAGGTATGGGGGACATTTGAGGCCCAACATGAGCGAACCCAAGACATCCTTCGGATGTAGTTGCATTATTGATATTTATGTTATTTTCATTTTTTTTAAGACACATGACACCTAAAAGATACCATAAACTCACAATCTTCTCATTTTATGATCCTGTAGATGTCGTATAGATCGCATCGAAGGAGTAGGAAATCGGAAAAGTCTCAGGAACGATTGGCCACCCATATCGCCAACCAAATGGCCACGATATTACCTGACATTGTAGTACAAGTACAACAAGCTCTTGCTGCAAATCCTACTAACCCTCCTCAACAACAGGACCAGATCATCAACGACCCTCCTACCAGCAAATGCACCTACAAACATTTTAAGTCTTGCGATCCCCCAAAATTCGAAGGGACTGAGGGAGTCACTGCTCTCCAGCGTTGGTTCGAGGAGATGGAAAACGTTTTCTTAAACTGCGATTGTCCTGAGGATCGCAAAGTTCGTTATGCCACCGGGAGACTACTTGGGGTAGCTCTCACTTGGTGGAATACCGAGAAGGGAAAGAGGGGAACGGAAGATGCGATGTCCTTAACTTGGGAGGAGTTAAGGGAAATCATGACTAGGCGATTCTGTCCTAGGAGTGAGATTAAGAAATTGGAAGATGAATTTCATGCCCTGAAACAAAAAGATGGTGATCACTCTACTTACAACAAACGGTTCTTGGAGTTGAACCAGATGGTACCAAACTTATTCACTCCAACCTACCGTCTGATCGAACATTACATTCGAGGACTTCCCTCGAAAATCCAGGATTCGGTCCTCAGCGTTTCACCGGTAACACTAGAAGCTGCCATGGAATTGGCGACAGAACTGACCGAAAACCGAATTCGTAATGGGAAGTTCAAGGAGGAAAAGAGAGAAAACCCCTGCTGAGGGACAAACCTCAAACCACCACACTCCTTCCTCCAAATTTGCTAACAAGAGGAAGCGTAACAACAGGAACTTTGCAGTCACCCACACCAACACCCTGTTCCTGCTGCACCCATCACTCAAGCCACTCCTCCACCCGCGCCATACAAAAGACCATACACAGGACCACTACCAAAATGTAACCGTTGTCAGTATCACCACTCCCCTGACTATCCTTGCCAGTACTGTACCAGCTGCGGTCGCGCTGGACACCTTGTACAACAATGCCGCGCACCTCAACGAACAAATCGCCACCAACCTATAACCCAAACCCACCAACAATTTATGGGTCAAGCCCAACAACAACAACCATTTCCACCCACTCAACATTTAGCCCAAACATACTATCAACCCAACTACCCTATGGGCCAACCTATGCGGGCATGTTTCAATTGTGGAGATCCAAGTCATTTCAGGAACTCATGTCCAAGGCTGGTCAATATTATTCATGCTCAGGCCCAAGCCAACCCAGTGAACCAAGCAAATCAAGCTCCTCCACCTGCTAGAGGAAGGGCTTTCAATATTAACGCAAACCAGGCCAGAGCTGACGGCAATGTGGTCAACGGTACGTTTCTTATAAATGGTAGATATGCCTCTATGTTATTTGATACTGGTGCGGATAGAAGTTTCGTGTCATTAGAGTTTGAACCTATCTTAAGTAAAAATCGAGATAAGCTCGCGGAATCCATAACAATGGAAGTTGCAGATGGAAAACCAGTTTCGTTAGATTCTATTTTACGCAACTGTACGCTCACCCTAAACGATCACGATTTCTCAGTCGATCTTATTCCTATGAAGCTGGGAAGTTTCGACATCATAGTCGGAATGGATTGGCTTAGTCAGCATAATGCGGAAGTTGTATGTCGTGAGAAATTTATTCGTATTCCTCTTTCAAACGGTCAGACTCTTCGAATTATTGGAGAAACCTCGGCGAAAGGACTCAACTTAATGTCTTGCCTTCAAGCTCAGAAATACCTTCGCAAGAATTATGTCGCGTTTTTAGCTCATATCATCAAGAAGGGGACCGCAGAAAAGAAACTTGAAGATATTCCTGTTGTAAAAGATTTTCCACAAGTTTTTCCTGACGACATTTCAGGACTTCCTCCAATCAGAGATGTCGAGTTTCGTATCGATCTTATACCTGGTGCTACACCAGTGGCAAAATCTCCGTATAGGTTAGCCCCCTCTGAAATGCAAGAGCTAGCCAGTCAATTGCAAGAGTTGACTGACAAGGGATTTATACGCCCCAGCTCATCGCCTTGGGGTGCACCTGTACTTTTCGTAAAGAAGAAGGATGGATCTTTTCGCATGTGCATCGATTACAGAGAGCTCAACAAGTTAACTATCAAAAATCGATATCCTTTACCTCGTATAGATGATCTTCTTGACCAGCTACAAGGTGCCAGTTGCTTTTCGAAAATCGACCTTCGATCGGGCTATCATCAGCTTAGGGTGCATGAAGAAGACGTCCCTAAAACTGCTTTTGGAACTCGTTATGGTCACTATGAATTCATGGTTATGCCGTTTGGATTAACCAACGCACCAGCTGTTTTCATGGACCTAATGAATAGAGTCTGCAAACCTTACCTTGATCGATTTGTTATTGTGTTCATCGACGATATTCTTATCTATTCAAAATCTAAAGCTGAGCATGAGCGTCATCTGCGACTTGTTCTTGCACTTCTAGAAAAGGAAAAGCTTTATGCCAAGTTCTCTAAATGTGAATTCTGGTTAAAAGAGGTGCAATTTCTTGGGCATGTAGTCAATGACAAAGGAATACATGTGGACCCATCAAAGATCAAAGCAGTTCAAGAATGGCAAGCTCCACGTATGCCAACTGAAGTAAGGTCTTTTCTTGGACTTGCTGGTTACTATCGTCGATTCATTTCAAACTTCTCTCGCATTGCGGTGCCACTCACGGCTTTAACCCATAAAGGGAAACCATTTGTATGGGGGCCCAAGCAAGAAGAAGCTTTTCAAACCCTCAAGCAAAGACTTTGTGATGCACCAATCCTCACTCTTCCTGAAGGTTGTGATGATTTTGTAGTCTATTGCGACGCGTCAGGGCAAGGATTAGGATGCGTTCTCATGCAAAGAGGAAAAGTCATAGCTTATGCCTCAAGGCAACTCAAGACTCACGAAAAGAACTACACCACTCATGACCTTGAACTTGGAGCCGTTGTATTCGCTCTTAAGATATGGAGACATTATCTTTATGGCACGAAGTGTGAAATATACACTGACCATAAGAGTCTTCAACACATCTTCAATCAGAAAGAGTTAAATATGAGGCAACGGAGATGGGTCGAACTTCTAAATGATTACGACTGTGAAATCAAATACCACCCTGGTAAAGCAAATGTGGTGGCTGATGCACTTAGTCGAAAGGGCTATGCGAACTCTATTCATCTTCTATGTTCGCAAATTATAACCAATATTAAGGATCAAATTCGAGAAGCTCAACACGTTTCAATAACAGAGGAAGATGTACAAAAGGAGATGTCCTGTGGAGCCGAGCTAAAGCTGGAAACTAAATCTGATGGTATTTTGTATTACCTAGATCGTATATGGATTCCTAACCATAACAATCTTCGTGAAACGCTCATGCATGAAGCCCATAAGTCGCGATATTCTATACACCCAGGAGCCGATAAGATGTATCAAGACCTACGGTACACCTATTGGTGGCCTGGAATGAAGAAAGATATTGCCGTTTTTGTTTCCAAGTGTCTCACTTGTTCTAAAGTAAAGGCTGAACACCAAAGACCCTCAGGACTTCTGGTCCAACCAGAAATACCTGTCTGGAAGTGGGAAAATATAACCATGGATTTCATTACCGGGTTACCTCGCACTTCTAGTGGGTATGACACTATATGGGTGATTATAGACCGACTCACAAAATCAGCTCACTTTATTCCTATTCGAGAAGATTTTAAGAACGAAAAGCTTGCTCGTATTTATATCAGCGAAATCGTCAGCCGTCATGGAGTTCCATTAAGTATTATTTCTGATCGTGATGGTCGTTTCACCTCACGGACATGGCAGGCAGTACAATCCGCAATGGGCACTCGACTAGATCTCAGTACCGCCTATCATCCCCAAACTGATGGACAGTCTGAGCGCACCATTCAAACCCTTGAGGATATGCTTAGAGCATGTGTCATAGACTTCAAGGGAAATTGGGACGCCCACCTACCGTTAGTCGAATTTTCGTACAACAACAGTTATCATTCTAGTATCGGCATGGCACCTTTTGAAGCTTTATATGGTCGAAAGTGTCGATCTCCTGTTTGTTGGCACGAAATTGGGGAAGCTCAAATTACTGGTCCGGAATTGATCCAAGAAACAACAGATAAGATTCATCAAATCAGAAACAATCTTCTAGCGGCTCAAAGTCGTCAAAAGAGTTACGCAGATAAACGACGGAAGCCCTTGGAGTTTAGCGTTGGTGATCATGTGCTTTTAAAAGTGTCACCGTGGAAGGGAGTAGTTCGTTTTGGTCAAAAGGGAAAGCTAGCACCACGTTACGTAGGACCTTTCAAAATACTCGAAAGAGTAGGTCCTGTAGCTTACAAGCTTGACCTACCGGAAGAACTCGACAGAATTCATCCCACATTCCACGTGTCGAACTTGAAGAAGTGCCTCGCTGATGAGAATCTTCATATTCCACTGGAGGATATTCAGATTGATGAATCCATGCATTTTATCGAAAGGCCAGTAGAGATTATGGACTATGGAGAAAAGCGTCTGCGTCGAAGTCGCATTCCTATTGTTAGGGTACGCTGGGAGTCGAAACGGGGACCTGAGTTTACTTGGGAACGTGAAGACTCAATGCGTGAAAAATACCCTCATCTTTTCCCTACTACATCAACTGTTTGAATTTCGGGACGAAATTCCTAAAAGTAGGGGATACTGTAACATTTGTATAAATCGGGTCTCCAAAACCCGCTTCGTTTTGCAATCAAATACCAAGTTACGAAATTTCATTAAGTATTTATGAGTATTTTGAGTTTAAACGTTACATAATTAATATATAAACTAAACTATAAAAATTATATTTGATAAAAAGTTAAAATAAAATAAATAAAAAATAGTTGGAGCTGACCGGACTCGAACCCGGGTCAACTGCCTCCAATGACTTATCTTTCCGTCTCCAAACCACTCCGCCACAAATTGTTTTCTGTTAGTATTATGAAACAATTAAATTTTATACGCAAACTCGGATTAACGGTTACTGATATCTGTATAACGGAAATCGGTGAGCCAAATCGCCAAATCAGTTTTCGTTCGTTTAATTAACTTATAACCGACGCATATCGGTTTCTAATTAAAGTTCAGATTGAATGAACTTCAAGTTTTGGGTTTTGAAACCGAAAAACATTCAAGCTTCAAATAATTCTGATTCCAATCATTTATACGATTCAGAACTGTCGCAAATACACTCCAAACCCTTTTCGTCGCGTTTTCAAGTCTTTTGAGCTCAAGAAAATTGTCGCCGGAATCCTCTGCAACTCTCGCCGGAAAACCGTGTCCAACTCAAACCAGTAAGATTCTACTCTCTTGCTGTTTCAATCTATTGTTAGGACACTACTAACATTATTCCGTCACTCAAAGTCAGTCACAGAAGACTTTGCTGGATTTCTGGTTTCGCCGGAGAAATTCTGGAATTTGCCGGAATCACGCTAGTTGACGGTAAACACATTCAATCGTGTAAATAATCCATGTACTCTGTTTCAATTTCAAATTTAATTCTTTAATTCTGTTGATTAGCCCCTCTCAGCCGAAGTTTCAATAACAGAGTTGCCTGTTCTCGCCGGACTTCCTGAAGAAGACGACCTGTCCGGTATTTCTTTTACCCAAACTGTTCGGTTTGTTCATTCAAACTAGTAATCATGTTATTTAAGAAGTAGAACCCGGAACCAGTGATCTGTGTAAAACCGGTAATTATAGTGAAGAAGACGAACATAACAACGGGTTAAGAATAAATAAAATTCGGATAGTTAACGGGTTAGACACACAGTCCAGCGGTGGACTGTGTGCAAAGTTTATATACGAGTCCCGAGTTCGATCCTTGCTACACACACGCTGCGTAATAACATTCCTTTTTATTCATAAAACTAACCGGGTTAGATTGAGTAGTTGTTAAGTATAATATAATTCAAGAATATAACCGGGTTAGACACACAGTCCAGCGGTGGACTGTGTGCAACACAAACTGCACGTCACGCGATCGAGTCTCGACACAAACACCGGTTCAATGAGAATAAAACGTTTTGTAAAATAAAGGAATTTTCGGTAAATTCGAATAAGTGTATTAATATAATTAAAACTAGATTTCTAACGGGTTAGTCACGTAGCTCAGTTGGTAGAGCTACGTGCGCGTGAACGAAAGGTCACAGGTTCGAATCCCGCTCGGCGCAAGAATTACCGCTGACCGAACCGGTCAACGGTCAACGGTCAAACAGTAAAAAAAATATATTTTTTTTAAATAATTATTTGTTTTATTTAAATTAAAAATCAATTAAAAATACTTAAAAATAACATTTTTAAGGATAGAAAATAGCCATAAACTCACAAAAATATATCTAAAAATCCCATTAAAAATCTTTAATAAAATCCATCCATTTAATATATTTTTTTTCCTATTATTATTTAGGTCAGTGATTCCTCGTTAACTCGTTTCGTCTAAATCGTGCGCATCTCACCAATTCAAATCCAACGCACCCAATGTGAGTGAACCCTTCAAATTCCCCGTTTTAATCACATTTTTGGGGTGTATCATGTGTCTTATTCATTTTCTTATTATAACTAAGTTATTGTGCATATATATCATATCATGACATGTGTGTTAGTTGTTGCTGTTCAGTAGTTAGGATTGTTTGCAAGTTATTATTTCAGTACATGCAATTGCTGAGGCCGTAGCTCCCCATCCCTCGAGGTTGAGTTTGATCCCCATTTTATTATGCGGTTGATCAGGGCGTGCCCGCACGATCGGCTCCGTTTGATTGAGCCTTGATCGGTCATTTATTTTCATTTCAATACATGCAATACGCTCGGCTCCGTTTGATTGAGCCTTGAGTGCACAGTTCAATTTACATTTCAAGTTCATGCAATACGCTCGGCTCCGTTTGATTGAGCCTTGAGCACACAGTTCAATTTACATTTTCAGTTCATGCAATACGATCGGCTCCGTTTGATTGAGCCTTGATCTCACAGTTCATTTATGTTAATTATCATATGATGTTGGTATGTTCATGTATGTAATCGATTGTTAATGTATGTTATAATTGTAACCGATGTTGCCATTGCTTGACTTCATGCATATGCTCTTTTATGATTATGCACAATATTTTATTGATAAACTAACCAGAAAATCATTATTAAATGTTTATCTATAAGGTTCACTCGCCAACTTATGTTGACCCAAAAACCTCCCATTTTACACATGATACAGGTGAACCAGCAGCAGCTAGGAACACGTAGGACCTGGATTAGAAGAAATAAAATGATTTAGTGTTTGGATTATTATGTTTGGTTATTTTCCTTTGTAATGAATGAACATGTTTGAAGGTTTGAGAAATGTAACTTTGACTTCATTTAATTATGAAACATAATAGTAAATGTCATGTGCTTTGGTGATAACCCAATTATGCCCCGACTCTTATTTCCGCTGCGGGTCGGGGTGTGACAAAATATCAATATAATGGGTTGTGCGTTAAATTATTCTCATTGTTATGTAGTTGTGTTTGCATGTCACACCCTGACCCGCAGCGGAAATGGTAATCGGGGCATGATTGGGTTTTCATCAAAGCTCATGACATTTACTATAAAGTTTCATATTTATTATTTCTTTTTAAAGAAGTAGTTACAATAAACATACAAGCACAACATGTTCGAATACATTTTCATTCAAATTACAAACTAAAGTATCCTTTAAACGAAAATCATACAATTACAAAGGAAAACAAAAATAAACGTTCATTCCAAAGCATTAACTTGTTCATTCTTCTAGGTCATCCTACGTGTTTCTTTTCTCAACTGGATCACCTGTATCATGTGTAAAAATAGGGTTTTTGGGTCAACAAAAGTTGGCGAGTGAATCTTATGAAAACATTTGAACGAATTTATTATATTGGTTATAAAAAGGTGCATAACCACATATGAGTAAACGTAAATGTAAATTTAATCACAAACACATAATATCAATTAATGCACAAGCACACACACCAAATGATGAACAATGAGATCAAGGCTCAATCAAACGGAGCCGATCTAATGAGGCACGCGATGTTCAACTCGTCTCCCACGAGGAACTGATGGGCCTAATGAATGATTTGCACGCAACTTGACAAAATGTAAACACACCACACAACAAACAATATTTACATCACAAGCTTAGATCATATCATGGTAATAGCACAAGTTTGAATAAACGAAATAACTAAAGCGACACATGATACACCCCAAAACATGAATAAAAAGGGGAATTTGTAAGGATTCACTCACAGTGGGTGCGTTCCTTGATGATGATGATTGCGCACGAGTTTATGATTCAACCAACAAGGGGAAACTAACCTAAACGTTCACGTAATAATTCGATAAATATATATATTCTATTTGAAATTAATGTCTCTATTTAATGCCTTTTATTAGGTATTTATTACTATTTTTAAACTTAAAAAGTCATATTTTTGAAGTATTTTCAAATGATTTTTAAATAAAATAATAAAGAAAATAATTAAATAATAAAAATATATCCTTTTACAGTTGACCGGTCGGACCGTGTTGACCTTGGTATTTTTGGCTTCGTGTGAGGATCGAACTCGTGACCTCCCGTATACGTGCACGCAGCTCTACCAACTGAGCTACGTGTCTAACCCGAAATAATCTCTAATTTAATTATATTTATATACTAGTTAAGTTAGTTCTAAATTTATTTATTTAAAAATGTTTTAAAATCATTGAACCGGTGCATATCCCATGAATCGAACCCGCGTCCATGTTCTGCGTTGCACTCAGCCCTATCTAACCCGGTATACTCAGAAAATAAAATACATTTATGTACTTATTGAAAGGTGATCGAATTAAGTTTTTTAAAAAAATGGATTTTAATTCAGAGAACCGGACATGCATAAGATTCGAACCAACGACGTATATGTTGTGATTGCACACAGTCCACCACTGGACTGTGTGTCTAACCCGATTAGAAACCCGAGTTTAATTACATTTATACTTCAATAAAACTTCATCTTCTTCATATGAAATAAAAAAAACCAGAGCTGACCCTGTTAAAACAAATCAAAACCAATGCCTGTTGTTTACTGGATTTCTGGTTTACATAAAGCGATACGAATTATAAGGAACATAAGCAAGAGATTTTTCCAACGAAACGATGATGCTGAACCTCCGACGAGGGATTCCGGCGATAGTAGACAAATTCCGGCGAACAGAAAAGTTGATCAGAGAGTTTTGAGTGGAACTTCGAAAGAAATGAGCGAGATATTGAGCTGTGAAGCATTGATATATATAGTGTATTTTCAATCATAGGATATTTTCGGTTTCAAGACCCAAATTAGGGGTCTGAAATTCTCAAATGGTTTCCATCCGTTTTCTTGATGATTGAAACAGATTTCTGTTATGATTCGTATTTTCAACATCAGTTACTTTCGATCAACCTCAATTCAAAACGTAAATTGAAATCCCTTATTTAGATTTTGGGCGGTTACAGTATTTTGTGTTTTGAATTTCAAACTCGGTGTCAGTTTGTGTATAAAATTTAATTGTTTCAGATTTGAATTAAGTTGTGTGTGTGGTGTAGTGGTGTAGAGTGTGTTTGGTGTGGGTAAGGACCCGGTTTCAAAACCCGTAGTCCGCACCCCCTTTATATTTTTTTTTATTTATTTTTTTTGGAATCCGTTTTACGACGAATGTTACAGTATCCCCTACTTTTAGAAATTTCGTCCCGAAATTTATGTAGTAGTGGTATGTTTGACTCGAAGGGAGGGTGTTTTAATTTGACAATTACATAATTAGAAGAGGGTGAGAGTTTAAGTTTTATTTGAGGCGGTAACGTTCCTAGTAAGGGTTGAATATCCTGCTACAGGAATCGTTTTTTGATGCCTAAAGTATAAAAATGCGGAACATGGATAAACAGAGTTGATTGACTAGGTATGATCTCATGCATAAGAGTTTTGAGAGAATTGATACGTTTGAAAAGATAAGGTGATATCATAAAACAAGACTTCAACCATGACGATATTAAAACCTACACGGAACTTCTCATAACCGCCTGACAATTCTTTTGACCCTTTGACAAGAATACTTATATATAGGAAGTACCAGTGGCGTATCCACCATATTCTTGTCAAATTTTCATTGGCTTTGTCAGTAAATTATGATTAGTTCTATGTGACTCTAAAACATAAACAAACACAACAACCAAAGCTTGAGTCTCAAATTTGAAAGAATACATGACTGAATGACGACAGTACCTCCCTCGTTTGTTATGATGAAGGGGTCGGTCTATGAAAAAGTGAGACACAACCCAACTTCTTTAAATGATGAGATCGAGGTACGTCGAGATGTATGATGATACGAGAGTTAAATCAATGAGTAAAGGTATAAAACAAAACCGTGATATCAATTCGCATCATAATTCTTGGATACATAAATTCCCAATTTATATTTGGGATATGTAAAGATTGAGATAACATAAAGAAAACATTAAAACTAGACGGTTGGAGTTGAGTCTTGATTCTTGGTGAGGGAAGGCTAGTTGGGTGGTTCGTTTGGGCCGTTATTATCCTTGACACGATTGGCATTTGATGTGGTAAGCTCTTCCTCTTGCTGGTGGTGGAGCTGAGTTTGCTTGATTTGCTTGATTAACTAGGTATGCTTGAGCTTGGGCGTTTATGATGTTAACCAATCGAGGGCACGTGTTTCTAAAGTGGGTAGGGTCACCACAATTAAAACAAGCTCGAACATATGGGAACATGGGGTATTGGGGTTGTTGATATGTTTGGATCATGTTTTGAGTAGGGGGTGAAGCTTGGTTTTGAGAGGCGCGACAAGTCTTGCTCAAATGACCATAGCGCCCACAATTAGCACACAGTCGACAAGGTAAGGTAGATGGATGGTGATAAAAACAGGTGTTGCATTGAGGGTGAGGTCCAATGTAAGGTTTCTTATTTGGGTAAGTAGAGTTGGGTGCTACTTGAGTGATTGGGATAGCTTGGAGGGGTACAACTTGTGAAGCTGGTTGATTGTGTTGGGTGACAGCGAAAATTTGCCCATCTCGTTTTCTCTTAGAAGTGGGTTGAGAGGATTCGGTTTGGGTTGAGTTGGAGGTTTCGGATGATGCTTTATCCTTCTTCTTCTCCTCCTCGAAGTCTTTATTCCGTATGCGGTTTTCGTTGAGCTCTGTAGCCAACTCCATTGCTGCTTCCAAAGTTGCAGGTGTGGTACTTATTACAGGGTCTTGAATTTTTGAAGGAAGACCTCGAATGTAGTGCTCGATCAAACGGTAGAGGGGAGTGAACAAGTTGGGGATCATCTGATTCAACTCAATGAATCTTTTGTTGTATGTGATGTGGTCGCCCTCCTTTTGTTCCTTAGAATAGAACTCATCTTCTAATTTCTTGATATCGCTTCTTGGACAGAAACGTCTTGTCATGATTTCTCTCAACTCTTCCCAAGTCAAAGTCATAGCATTTTCAACACCTCGCTTGGCCTTCTCTGTATTCCACCATGTAAGTGCTACTCCAAACAAACGACCGGTAGCATATCGCACCTTGCGATCATCGGGGCAGTCGCAATTGAGAAAAGTGTTTTCCATTTCCTCAAACCAATGGAGAAGAGCGGTGACACCTTCAGTCCCTTCGTATTTTGGAGGATCGCAGGATTTGAAATGCTTGAAGGTGCATTTAGTGGCATTTGGGGGAGGATTGACAATGTTTTGAACTTCTTGGTTGATTGGGTTGACGGGATTAGCGGTAAGGGCTTGTTGAACTTGAACTACGATGTTGGGGATTACGGCAGCCATTTGTTGAGCGATTTGGGCAGCCATGCGCTCGCGGGATTTTCCTGATCTCATACTTCTACGAGAGAGACTAGAAGACATCTACAAGGAATACGTATCGAGAGTATGAGTTTGACGTTTTAGGTGTCATCTGTCGTATTTAGAAATGAACATTCATAAAACAAATGAAGAATAATAAACTTACTACATCCATAGGATGTCTTGGGCTTTGCTCATGTTTGGGCTCCCATATGTCCCCTTACTTGGCCTTGGTAGTCATGTGGGCCCCCATGACTACTAGGCTTTGGTAGGGTTCATATTGGTGTTGGCCTGTTAACACTTGCGCCACCCAAATGAAAATCGCAAAACATGACAGCAGAGTATAAGGTCGGAGGGTGTCCTGGTATGGACACAATGACAACTCAAAGTAGGGTTAGTTCGAACGACGTTTGGTGTGGCATGCTTTGGCCTAGTTGGTCCTTCGTACTCTCATCGTTAGTCCCCAGGTAGGCAAACTGGTCCGCTATATTGGATTGATACGAATGCCAACCTAGACAGGACGTTCCGACTACCGGTACTTGTACCCTTACAGTTACTACATGCCCGTCGTAGAACTCACTTTGATGAGATTGAAAAACGAAAAATGCGACAAAATCTTGAATAAAGGAAATATGAGGATGATTTGAATATGTGAACATTGAAATATGCGTGATGAGTGTATATGTAAGCATGTTATGTTTGACAACAAGTATAACTCATTAAGTATCACATTGTGTGTTAGTGGAAGTGTTTGCATGCATTTGTGTGTGTAATAAATACGAAACAAATAAACATCATGAGTTTGCATGTAACCACATAAACAATTAAAATCTAATCAACTATAGTATAGGCTCTAAGGGTCTAATAACCTATCCTATATCCCTATAGTCAAAAGCTCTGATACCAATCTGTCACACCGTGACCCGCAGCGGAAATGGTAGTCGGGGCATTATTGGGTTTTCATCAAAGCTCATGACATTTACTATAAAGTTTCATCTTTATTATTTCTTTTTAAAGAAGTAGTTACAATAAACATACAAGCACAACATGTTCGAATACATTTTCATTCAAATTACAAACTAAAGTATCCTTTAAACGAAAATCATACAATTACAAAGGAAAACAAAACTAAACGTTCATTCCAAAGCATTAACTTGTTCATTCTTCTAGGTCATCCTACGTGTTTCTTTTCTCAACTGGATCACCTGTATCATGTGTAAAAATAGGGTTTTTGGGTCAACAAAAGTTGGCGAGTGAATCTTATGAAAACATTTGAACGAATTTATTATATTGGTTATAAAATGGTGCATAACCACATATGAGTAAACGTAAATGTAAATTTAATCACAAACACATAATATCAATTAATGCACAAGCACACACACCAAATGATGAACAATGAGATCAAGGCTCAATCAAACGGAGCCGATCTAATGAGGCACGCGATGTTCAACTCGTCTCTCACGAGGAACTGATGGGCCTAATGAATGATTTGCACGCAACTTGACAAAATGTAAAAACACCACACAACAAACAATATTTACATCACAAGCTTAGATCATATAATGGTAATAGCACAAGTTTGAATAAACGAAATAATTAAAGCGACACATGATACACCCCAAAACATGAATAAAAAGGGGAATTTGTAAGGATTCACTCACAGTGGGTGCGTTCCTTGATGATGATGATTGCGCACGAGTTTATGATTCAACCAACGAGGGGAAACTAACCTAAACGTTCACGTAATAATTCGATAAATATATATATTCTATTTGAAATTAATGTCTCTATTTAATGCCTTTTATTAGGTATTTATTACTATTTTTAAACTTAAAAAGTCATATTTTTGAAGTATTTTCAAATGATTTTTAAATAAAATAATAAAGAAAATAATTAAATAATAAAAAAATATCCTTTTACAGTTGACCGGTCGGACCGTGTTGACCTTGGTATTTTTGGCTTCGTGTGAGGATCGAACTTGTGACCTCCCGTATACGTGCACGCAGCTCTACCAACTGAGCTACGTGTCTAACCCGAAATAATCTCTAATTTAATTATATTTATATACTAGTTAAGTTAGTTCTGAATTTATTTATTTAAAAATGTTTTAAAATCATCGAACCGGTGCATACCCCATGAATCGAACCCGCGTCCATGTTCTGCGTTGCACTCAGCCCTACCAATTGGGCTGAGTGTCTAACCCGGTATACTCAGAAAATATAATACATTTATGTACTTATTGAAAGGTGATCGAATTAAGTTTTTAAAAAAATGGATTTTAATTCAGAGAACCTGACATGCATAAGATTCGAACCCGCGACGTATATGTTGTGATTGCACACAGTCCACCACTGGACTGTGTGTCTAACCCGATTAGAAACCCGAGTGTAATTACATTTATACTTTAATAAAACTTCATCTTCTTCATATGAAATAAAAAAAACCAGAGCTGACCCCGTTAAAACAAATCAAAACCAATGCCTGTTGTTTACTGGATTTCTGGTTTACATAAAGCGATACGAATTATAAGGAACATAAGCAAGAGATTTTACCAACGAAACGATGATGTTGAACCTCCGACGAGGGATTCCGGCGATAGTAGACAAATTCCGGCGAACAGAAAAGTTGATCAGAGAGTTTTGAGTGGAACTTCTAAAGAAATGAGCGAGATATTGAGGTGTGAAGCATTGATATATATAGTGTATTTTCAATCATAGGAATTTTCGGTTTCAAGACCCAAATTAGGGGTCTTAAATTCTCAAATGGTTTCCGTCCGTTTTCTTGATGATTGAAACAGATTTCTGTTATGATTCGTATTTTCAACATCAGCTACTTTCGATCAACCTCAATTCAAAACGTAAATTGAAATCCCTTATTTAGATTTTGGGCGGTTACAGTATTTTGTGTTTTGAATTTCAAACTCGGTGTCAGTTTGTGTATAAAATTTAATTGTTTCAGATTTGAATTAAGTTGTGTGTGTGGTGTAGTGGTGTAGAGTGTGTTTGGTGTGGGTAAGGACCCGGGTTCGAAACCCGTAGTCCGCACCCCCTTTATATTTTTTTTATTATTTTTTTGGAACCCGTTTTACGACGAATGTTACATTGCAAGCGCATTGTTTTCTATCATTTAATGATTGAATTATTTGAATATTGTCTTATGTTGTTATTGTTGTTACAATAAAAGAAATGTCAATATCCCACCAAAAGTGAGACAGGGTCCCTCTACTGACGGCACTGGATTACCTACCACACCTGAGGAGTTGACGCAACTTATCGCTCAGCACGTTAACACCGGCATGGAACAGCGCCAAGCTAACCAAACTACAAGGCGGGGATGTGGACGCGGTGACAATGCACACGGTTTTGGTGGAATGCCAATTGGAAGTATTATGATCGGAAAAGTTTTAGTAGTTTCTTGTGTTATGATATAATCTAAGAGTAATCTTGATTTTCATTAACCTTGTGAACAGTGCAAGGATGTACGTACAAAACATTCCAGGATTGTAACCCAAGATCATTTACTGGTACCCTTTGCGGTGAAGAGACAGCGCTTTATGTGATGTTGGGCCATCGCAGCGGTTCGACCATTCGATTAATTCAGCACTCTGAGCGTGAATCTAGGAATCTAAGGAAGCGAATGTCCAAAAGTTATAGGAAGGATTCTGATAAGAAGAGTGAGAAGAAACGTAGTTCTGGGAGAGCGTATGTGGCTATCACCAGTGGTTCAAGGAAAGATGCGAACAAGGATGATAAGAGTGGCTCGGCGAAGAGAACTCAGATCGATGAGCAGAGGAAATGCACCAAGTGCGGACGATCCGAGCATGTGAGTCATAAGTGCTACGCTAGTCGCACATCAGATGGAGTTAAGCTTGAGGGATGCTTCGAATGCGGAGAACAGGAAAATTACAAGTAGTACTGTCCTAAGATGAAAGGTCAGAATGCTATAGGTACATTTGAGCTGAATGTTGGGAAAGCTCGTGATGATCCTACGGTTGTTACCAGTACATTCTTAATCAATAACCATTCTGCATTCGTACTATTTGATTGGAGCCGACTTGAGTTTTGTTTCGAAAAACTCGAACCATTTATGTGTTCTCAAGGTAGTAAGCTAGATAAAAAGTACTCTATAGGATTAGCAAATGGTAAATTGATAGAAACTAGTGAAGTCATTCGTGGTGGTAGTATTCGGTTACGCGATCATAGTTTTAGTATTGATTTCTTA
Organism: Scalesia atractyloides; assembly: GCA_947069175.1. NCBI lineage: Eukaryota > Viridiplantae > Streptophyta > Magnoliopsida > Asterales > Asteraceae > Scalesia > Scalesia atractyloides. Next base: position 57,073,573 of record CAMTDV010000019.1, read on the forward strand.
CCAGTTGAGTTTGGTAGTTTTGATGTAGTCGTTGGGATGGATTGGCTATCCAGGGATAAAGCTGAGATTGTTTGTTCGGAGAAACTAGTGCGAATATCCCATCCTGCCGGTGAAGCTATAGTGATTCATGGAGATCGATCAAGTCGGGAATGGAAAGTCGTTAGCGTTATGAAGATGCATAAGATGTTGCGGAAGGGTTATCCTGCATTCTTGGTCAACGTGGTTGATACGAAGATCGAAGGAAGGAAGATCGAAGAAATTCCTGTTGTACGTTAGTATCCAAAATTTTTCCCTGAAGACTTACCTGGATTGCCCCCTATGAGACAGATCGAGTTTAGAATTGATCTTGTTCCTGGTGCAGCACTGATTGCAAAATCTCCTTATATATTAGCACCTACGGAGATGAAAGAACTGTCGAACCAACTTCAAGAGCTACTAGACAAGGGTTTCATTCGACTAAGTTTTTCGCCTTGGGGAGCATCTGTTTTGTTTGTGAAGAAAAAAGATGGTTCTTTCAAGATGTGTATAGATTATCGGGAGCTGAAAAAACTAACTAACTATCAAGAATCATTACCCACTACCGAGAATCGATGATTTGTTTGATCAATTGCAAGGATCCAACTACTATTCGAAGATTGATTTGCGTTCAGGCTATCACGAATTGAAGATTGCTAATGAAGATGTTCCAAAGATTGCTTTTAGAACATGTTATGGCCATTATGAGTTTATAGTCATGCCTTTTGGCTTAACTAATGCGCCTGCAGTGTTCATGGATCTCATGAACAGGGTATGCAAACCATATTTGGATAAAGTCGTGATAGTATTCATTGATGATATACTTATCTTTTCACTAACCAAAGAAGATCATGAGCAACATCTGAAGACAATTTTGGAGCTACTGAAGAACGAAAAGCTATATGCTAAGTTTTCTAAGTGTGAATTTTGGATTCGAGAGGATCATTTTCTTGGACATGTTATAAATGAGAAAGGTATACATGTAGATTCGTCGAAGATTGAAGCGATAAAGAATTGGGAAGCACCAAGGACTCCCTTAGTGGTGCGACAATTCTTAGGACTTGCTGGGTATTCTTGGAGATTCATAGAGAATTTCTCCAAACTAGCGTAACCGTTGATGTTATTGACCTAGAAGGATAAGAATTTTGATTGGACAGAGAAGCAGGAGAAAGCTTTTCGGTTGTTGAAGGAAAAGTTGTGTATTGTACCTATTCTTTCCCTGCCTGAGGGAATTGACAGTTTTGTTGTATACTGCGATGCTTCACATTTGGGCCTTGGTTGCGTGCTTATGCAGAAGGATAAAGTGATAGCCTATGAGTCCAGACAACTAAAAGTGAATGAGAAGAACTACACAACTCACGATCTAGAGTTAGGAGCTATTGTGTTTGCTTTGAAGATTTGGAGACATTATCTGTATGGCACGAAGTGTACGATTTACGCAGACCATAAGAGCCTCCAGCATATCTTTGATCAGAAGGAACTCAACATCACAACGACGTTGGGTGGAATTACTCTATGATTACGAGTGTAATATTCGCTATCACCCAGGTAAAGTAAACGTTGCTGCTGATGCGCTTAGTAGGAAAAGCCTATTCGTGTTCGTGCTTTAGGTTTAACCATACAAACGAGTTTGACTGTTCAAATTCGTAATGCACAGCGAGAAGCTTTAAGAGTTGAGAATTTGATCAAAGAAGGTTTAAGAGGTTTAGAATGTGAACTGATACCGAAAACGGACTAAGTGATGTACTTCATGAACCGGATTTGGGTTACGCTTAGAGGTAACCTACTGAACTGGTTATGGACGAAGCTCATCAATCAAGATATTCTATTCACCCAGGTTCTACCAAAATGTATCAGGACATCAAGGAGTTGTACTGGTGGACGAATATGAAGACAGATATTGAGGTGTATGTGAGTAAATGTTTGACTTAATCGAAGGTTAAGGCTGAACATCAGAAGTCGTCTCGGCTTCTGCAGCAACCAGAGATTCCTAAATGGAAATGGGAGCATCTTACGATGGACTTTATCACCAAATTACCCTGTACGTCACATGGACATGACACCAGTAATTGTGGATCGATTGAAGAAGTCCGCTCATTTCTTACCCATTAAGGAAACATAAAAAATAGAGAATATATCGCAGTTGTACCTTAACGAGATTGTAGCCAGACATGGAGTACTAGTGTCAATTATCTTTGATAGAGATGGACGATTTGACTCCAGATTTTGGTGATCTCTTCAGAGTCTCTGTGTTCTTGATTGGACATGAGTACTGGGTATCATCCTCAAACGGATCGTCAGAGTGAGAGAACCATTTAGACGTTAGAGGATGTTGAGAGCATGTGCGATAGACTTTGGTGGAAGTTGGGATACCCATCTCCCATTAGTTGAGTTTTCTTACAACAATAGTTATCACACGAGTATCAAAACCGTTTGAAGCTTTGTATGGAAGGAAGTGTCGATCACCCTTAACTGGGCTGAAGTTGGCGAAAGGCAACTAACCGGACCAGAGCTTATCCAAGAAACAACTGATAAGGTTGCTCAAATTAAGGGAAGGTTGAAGGCTGTCGCTGATCGACAAAAGAGTTACGCGGACAACTGAAGGAAACCGTTGCAGTTTCAGGTCGAGATCGTGTCCTGTTGAAGGTGTCACCTTGGAAAGGTGTTGTTAGGTTTGGAAAAGGGGAAACCTGAGCCTGCGTTATATAGGTCCTTTCGAAATTGCATCTCGAGTTGGACCGGTCGATTATAGGCTCAAGTTACCACAGGAATTGAGAGGAGTACATGACGTGTTTCATGTATCCTACCTGATAAAGTGTCTATCAAATGAGACACTGATCATACCCCCTGATGAGGTTCAAGTATATGATAAACTGAGATTATCGAATAACATCTAGAAGTTTTAGATTGGAAGATTTAGAAGCTTATGGGGAGTAGGTTTAAGTTGGTCAAGGTTCGTTGGAATTCCAAACGTGGACCTGAGTTCACATGTGAACGACAGGACCAAATGCAACAGAAATATACCCATCTCTTTCTGTCTAGTGCAAAATCGAAACCTGTAGTTTAAAATTTTCGGGGACGAAATTCCTTAAACCCGCCCATTTTGAGTCTCTACCGTACTAGTGTGACACGTATTATAAATGAATAAATACAATATTTTATTGAATCTGATGTTAATTTATAGTATTTGATGTGTTGGTAAATCTAAACTTTATTAAAAATTCTATTGGCAATAATAAGATAAACGCTTATCGTGTAACGAATAAAACGCGAAAACGAACGTCGGTGATCGCCCGATTAATGTTAAAATCCTAAAGTTATTATGTTATGATTAGAATATATTTTTAATCATATCCATGAGGAGAAATTAATTAAAACGTCAAAAAACTCTATTTTGGGAGTTTAAGCGCATATACGCAATACCGCGCGTGTGCTGCAAAATACAGACAGCACAGCCAGTCTAGGCAATTAATATATATATTTTAGCAGTATTATAGCGAGTTTATTTTTATAGAGTGATAAAAATAATTTAAAATGCCATAAAAACGCGAGACAAAATACCCGGTAGCCAGTTAAATACATGTATTTAACTATATATATATATATTATATATAAGTGTATATATATGTAAGTATGTGTGAGAGGGTGTAGGTGGCCTCCCAAAAGGTGCCCACCTTTGCTTGTTTCCTTCCAGTTTTGCCAAGTGTTGAGTATGGAAAGAATACACAATGATTACATCAACCTACACACTCCATAAGCATGCATTTTCAAGACCAAATTTTGAATTCTTTCACTCTTTCTCTCTCTACAAACCGTACACACATACATACATCACCATTCTGAATTTTCAAACCATTTTCTTGAAGACAAGTCCATTCCAAGGTGTTTTCAAGTGTGTTTGAGGATTCAAAGGTGTTTTTAAGTGATTACTAAGAAGAACAAGCTCCATATCATCAAACATTAACAAAAACCCACCAAAATCGTGAAGGTATAAAACTTCTTTTAAATCATGTTCTTGATTATTGGTGATGATGATGATAGTGAAAGGTTTCTCTTGACCTTAGAATTATTTACAAACTTGAAAACTAATAATAAATGTTTTAATCAAAATAAAAATAAATGGATGCTTGTGTGTGTGAGCACATGGTTGAAAACATGTGTATATGTGAGTTAGAGATTGTGTTTTGATTATTAGTTGATTTTAGTCGATGTGATTCTTGAAAAGTAATTTTATGCATGACCAAAAGGTTTTTATAAAGGGTTCATATGATTAAAGATGAATATATAAAAGTGAAATTTTGCAAGTTTATGTGTGTATATATATATGTCGTGTATATGTCTGTATGTGTTGTGGCATGGATTTTATACTAAGGATCATCCATCCTGAGATTGAGCCTGGATCACGGATCCTTAGCGGATGGCACAGGAAGTCTGAGGATTTAGGATCCTTATCTAAGTCTATGTTTTTCTAACAATAGTTCCTTGTTTATTTGGTTTACGTTTGCAGGTATTATGTGAAGTGAGCCGAGCAACACGGGAATATCAGAGGAATATGCTAATTATGGCACGTGAAGGAGAGTCATGACCGTTGGTGGAGAACGTGGATGCATGGCTGAAATTTCGAATAGTTAGTTCGTTAGGATTAGCTAGATATTTAGTGGGATATCAAACTTGATAGATACACGATTTTCTGATCGAACACACACACTCGCATACATTCTCTGGAGCATCATACTCACCACACTCTAGTTTTTTCATTGTAAACAAGCTCAATATTTCCAAAGTTGTAATCTTTATACTTCAACATAGTTGGTGATCGGTAGTTTCCATCACCCGAGGTTTTTTATGCCGGAGATCACATCTTGATCAAGGGTTTTTTCCTCGTATAAATCTTTGTGTTCATCTTTGATTAGATTCTAACTTGTTCATTTAATTGTTCGCAATTCAAGCACTCAACCTCATAAATCAGATTTGTTACATTATCCTTAATCAGATTTTTGACCAAAATAGTTTGGCGCCCACCATGGGGCAATCGGTGCTTCAATTCTAAAAATTCTGTTCATTTCATTCATTCTCATCCATTCTTTCCAACTACATGGATTCTCATGGAAAATCTGCTTCAAGTGCCAAGCCGGCGGTTACCTCATCTTAGACTTGTGCATCATTGCCTCCCATTCCATCTGCACCGGCGAGGAGTGCTGATCATGCTCAGAATAAGCCAACACCAGTTTTCTCGAAGGCTTCTACTGTTTCATCTTCTACACCTACTAACAATGATCTGTCTACTTTGATTTTGCAGATGAAAGGATACATGGAACAGTAGGACAAAACTAACCAGAGGATCCTTTGTGAAATTGATGAAATCAAGAAACAAAAGAGATCAGCGGAGGATCATTCTCCATTGATGCCCAGGTGGTTGGATTTCACCACTCCAACAACAACCATTCAGCATTCCAAGGCTTATGGTGTTCAATATCAGGGATCCTCAGGATTACAGCATGGATCATTGGCAATGATGCAGCCACAAGCATCTCATTACCAACCTTATGGGTCCTCATTTCAGCATCAAGGATCCTCACCCCAGGTTCAAGGATCCTCCTCTCAGATTCAAGGATCCATGGAGTATCCTCCAAGATCTTCAGCACCTATGTATCCTGGACCCAACGTCTTTCAGGATCAAGGATCCTCAGGGAGTCAGCCAACTAGGAATTCTGAAGTTCACATAGGAGACTTCATTCCTATGCAGACTATTGCCTCATCTGGTCCAACTGTTGCACCTGAAACATCTACCTTTGGATATACTTCTGGCATACCATTTTCGAATCAATCAGGAGGTAACAATGTCAATACATCTTTTGGCACTAACTGTGGTTTCATGCAGGATACAGGTATCAATCAGGCTATGGCACGGGAGCTCCAGAAGCTTAAGGATATGATATCCAGCATCCCATGAGTGGTTAAGCCCATTCCTGAGATCCCGGATGGAAGTCACAGGGTGGCTCGTTTTGCACCTCCTATATGCAATGCTGAGATACCAAAACGCTTTCAAACCCCCAACATGAAGCTATACGATGGTACGACTGATCCGGAGGAGCATGTGGCATAATACCGGGAAAGGATGGAGATCAACCCCATTCCAGAAAGGTTAAAGGAAGCCTGCCTTTGCAAGGGCTTCGGATCCACACTCACCGGATCAGCATTAAAATGGCTGCTAAGTCTTCCTCCTTACTCAATTACTTCATTTTCTCATCTAGTTAACTTGTTCAATAACCAGTTTTCATGTAGTAGAACCTTTGAACGGTTAACTAGTGATCTATATAGAATAACCCAGGGCGTGATGAATCATTAAGAGATTACATCACTAAGTTTAGTCGAGAATCCTTAGAAATTCCTAATTTGGACATAGCCACTGCTGTGGAGGCATTCAAAATGGGATTGCTTAAGGATTCCTCATTCTATGATGACATTGTTATGACTTCTTGCAGGAATTTAGATGAAGAGAGGAACAGAGCATTGAGGTTTATTCGTTTAGAGGATGACAAAAGGATTCAGGAGAGGCTCTCAGGATCCTCGAAATAAGAAAAGCAAGGATCATTCTTTAAGAATAATCGATCCAAGTCATACTCTAAACATGACAACCACAATGTGCATGCAGTTGAACAAGACGAAGACGATGAGGAATATCCTCCAATATCTAAGTATTTTTTTTCTGTTGATAATCTTGAACTAATCCTTGCTATGCAGAGTCTAGGTGACAAAGCTAGGTGGCCTCGGAAAACTGAGAAGGCCACAACCAATAAAGACAAGTCCAAATGGTGCGCTTATCATGAGGATTTTGGCCACCTTACTGATGAGTGTATAGCGTTGAGGAAGGAGATTGGCTATCTTCTTAGCAAAGGCTATTTGAAGGAATTACTGGGAAGGAAACGTTCAAGGACTCAGGATACTGAGAAAGTTCCTAAAAGAGCTCCTCCACCGCCAGCAGATGCTCAGATCATTAACTTTATTTCTGGTGGTTCTGATATCTGTGGAACTTCATTCTCAACGCTAAAAGGCATGCTAAGGAGACAAAGATGGAGAATGGGGAGAGGCCACTCCGAACATCTACCCTAACGCAGCAAAAAGTGATATCCTTTGATGAGGAGGATCGCGTAGACATTCAGGATCCTCATCATGATGGTCATGTCATTATTTTATTTATTTCTAACCATTTCGTTCGCAGGATCCTTATTGACGGAGGGAGTTCAGTAAACATAATTCAGTTGGATGTCCTCAAAAAGATGAACATTCCTGAATCCGAGATCATTCAAAGATCATCGGTGCTCGTGGGATTCAGTGGGGAAACCAAGAATACATTGGGGGACATCAAACTCCCAATTTACATAGAGGGAGTGAATTCTATCCAAAAATTTTGTGTCATAGATTCCTTATCTTACTGTAATGTTATTCTTGGCAGGCCATGGATACACGACATGAAGGCAGTCCCCTCAACGTACCACCAATGTGTCAAGCTTCCAAGTCCATGGGGAATAGTCAAGATAGAGAGTGATTAGCAGGAGGCAAAGAACTGCTACACTTCTTCGATGAAACCAGCTTCCAAGTCTAGGGAAGCATAGCAATTAAAGTATCCCCCAAGAGACGTCATGGAGGCAAGAGAACAAGACGTCAAGGATATACTCTTAGATCCTGAGGATCCTGAATCCAAGGTGTATATAGGATCCGAGATCCAGGAGAGCATAGAGCAGGATCTAGTATCCTTCCTGAAACATAGAAAATCTACCTTCGCCTGGAAGCACGAAGATATGACATGTATTTCAAAGGATGTCATTACTCAGAAACTTGGTATTGACAGGTCTTTCAGGCCAATTCACCAAAAGAGGAGGAAGCTTGCACCTGAAAGAAATGAAATTATCCAAGAAGAGGTAGACAAGTTACTAAGGGCAGGTATGATAAGGGAAGTCAAGTATCCAAGATGGTTAGCCAATGTGGTTGTTGTTCAAAAGAAAAATGGAAAGTGGAGGGTATGTGTTGATTTTACTAATTTAAACAAGGCATGTCCAAAAGATCCTTTCCCCTTACCCCACATTGACTCCATAGTGGATGCTACGGCGGGTCATGAGCTTTTAACTTTTATGGATGCTTCATCTGGATTTCAGCAAATTCAGATGGAACCATCTGATCAAGAGGATACTGCATTCATTACACCCACCGGCATATATTGTTATATTGCTATGCCCTTTGGTTTAAGAAATGCAAGTGCTACATACCAAAGACTGGTGAATATGATGTTCAAGGAGCAGCTTGGACACACAATGGAAGTCTACATAGATGACATGGTGGTGAAATCTTAAAGAGCCGAGGATCACCTGAAGGATCTTGAAGTAGCATTCAATACCCTTGACCAATACAACATGAAGTTGAACCCGTCTAAATGCCATTTCGGGGTCAAAGCTGGAAAATTTTTAGGATATATGGTGACCAAGAGAGGAATTGAAGCAAGTCCAGAACAGATCAAGGCTGTAGTGAACATCAAGTCTCCTACCAATGCCAAGGATGTGCAAAGATTGACGGGAAGGATTACCGCCTTGAATAGATTCATTTCAAAATCCTTAGAAAGATGCAAGGATTTCTATGATATTCTGAGGAAGAATAAGAAGTTCGAATGGACTGAGAAGCATGAAGCTACTCTACAATCCCTCAAGGATTACTTATCCTCAACACCGGCTTTGATGAAACCAGAAAATGAACAGCCCTTGTCCTTATACTTAGCTGTTTCAGGTAAAGCGGTAAGTGCGGTCCTAGTTAAGGATCATGAAGGCCAACAACATCCGATATACTATGTAAGTAAAAGTATACTTGATGCCGAGGCCAGGTATTCTCATTTAGAGAAACTCATTCTTGCTTTAATCATGGCTTCTACCAAACTAAGACATTATTTTGAAACTCATACTATTGTTGTTAAAACTAACTTTCCTATTAAGAATGTTCTCAGGAAACCAGAGATGTCAGGAAGAATGGCAAAATGGGCAGTCAAGCTTAGTGCATATGACATTTATGAACCCAGAACTGCCATCAAGTCCCAAGCTTTAGCTGACTTTGTGGCTGATTTTAGTAGTGATCTACAAAGAGAAGCTGAACTAAAAGTGCAACAACTTGAAGAGACCAAGGATCCTTGGACACTCTTCACAGATGGAGCCTCGAATGTCAAAGGAACTAGACTAGGTCTACTACTAAAATCGCCACAGGGGGACATTATACCCCAATCTATAGCTTGTGAATTTCAGACCACTAACAATGAGGTTGAACATGAAGCCTTGATAGCAAGTTTGCAACTAGCTAAAAATATGAGGATCAGGTATCTTCAAGTATTTGTAGATTCATTATTGATTACTAATCATTATAACGGATCCTATGCTGTTAAAGGAGGAAAAACTAATCAAATATTTGGAGATAGTCAGGAAACTGGCAGATTCTTTTACTTTTTTCAGTTTAACACAGGTGCCTAGGAAGAGAATACAGAAGCCGATGCTCTAGCCAACCTTGGATCCTCATTGAAGATGCCTGAGGATGTGAAGATACCTATTATCCATGTACTAACTCCTGCAATTGAGGAGAATGAAGCATGGAAATAGTGGATTGTGCTGCAGTTGTTTCCAATGATGATATGCAGTCAAATTCAGGATCCTGGATCCTTCCAATTCCGAAACACATTCAGAATGGAGAAATCCCTACTGGGAAAATCCAAGAGCATTCAGGATTAAGGTATCCCAGTTTACCATTATAAATAACATGTTATATAAAAAATCTCTTGCAGGACCCTATCTAAGGTGCATTGAGGATCCTGAGATACAAGAAGTCCTGAAGGATTTTCACGAAGGAGACTGTGGGAATCACATTGGGGGCATAACACTATTTTCAAGGATCCTTTGAACAGGATATTATTGGCCTACTATGAACAAGAAACTGTAGAGTACGCGAATAAATGTGATGCTTGCCAGAGACACAATAATATCCTTCATCAACCGGCAGAACCTCCGCATCCTATATCCTCCTCTTGGCCATTTATGAGATGGGGAATGGATATAGTAGGCAAGATTCTCAAGGCACCAGGAGGAAAAGTGTTCATGTTGGCTATGACAAACTACTTCTCCAAATGGATAGAAGGTGAAGCCTTTGCCCAAGTCAGAGAAAAGGAAGTCATATCCTTTATTAAAAGAAATATCATTACTAGATTTGATATTCCTTCAGAAATAGTTTGTGATAACGGATCCCAATTTATGGGGAATCGTACTACTAACTTTTATGACAGCTGAGGGATTAGGATGATCACGTCAACACCAATCCACCCACATGCTAATGGCCAGGCAAAATCATCCAATAAGATCATTATCAACAATTTGAAGAAGAAGCTTAGATCCAAGAAAAGGGAAATGGGCCGAAGAATTACCATATGTCCTATGGGCAGATAGAACAACTCCTAAGAATGCTACGCATCAAATTCCTTTTTCTTTAGTCTTTGGAGCTGAAGCAGTGATCCCTACAGAAATGGTAGTACCGACAGCCAGAACAAGCATCCGTGATCCTGAAGCGAATGTTGAGACTCTAACTCAAGATTTGGATACCGTGGAAGAATTGCGAGACTTGGCAAGAATAAGGATGACTAGCTATCAACAAAAGATGGCTGGCGCATATAACAAGAATGTCAGAATGAGAAGGTTTCAAGTTGGTGATATGGTATTGAGGAAAGCATTCCAGAATACTACAAATCCTGCTGATGGCAAGCTGGCACCAAGGTGGGAAGATCCCTATCTCATTGAGGCTGAAGCCGGAAAGGGGGCATATCATTTACTAACCATGGATGGTGATCTCCTACCAAGAGCTTGGAATGCTATTCACTTGAAGAGATACTTTATGTAATAAGGATCAAGGATCCTTAAGAATTCTGGTATTCAATTTCGGGTAAAGGATCCACAAGAGATATATGATCCTTTGCTTGGTAACATTTTACTAGTTATTTCATATTATATTTGTTATCATGAAAAGGATGTTAGATTCTCAACATCCAATCTTATCAAGTTTGAAGTCTTGTAGGGTTTATTACATCATTGACAGAGGATCAAGAGGTTGGCCACCTCTCCAAGACTTTGGGCATGTCCCCAGCTTAAGGTATCCAATACCTTCTAAGGTTTAAAGGTTTTCACCTTTCACAAGAATTGGGTTTTGACACCCCGCCAGTAGCGCACGTTATCCAAGTATAGTTCGAGGCAATGGGACCAGTACCCGCTTTAGGGGCTGACAATTTCATTGTTGTTGGCTATATGTAGGATCCTAAGTATAATGGTAGACGTACCATACATCCGTTCCTAAGGTTTCTAACGTTTTCACGTTAGCTAAGGTTTCGGCATTTTCATGTCGCTCACGATTGGATAGATGCCATTTTGAGCCATACTCCGGTTTACACCAGTTTGTTGGGCTTGTCCCCAGTTATTTGGGCTTGTCCCCAGTTATTTGGGCTTGTCCCCAGTTTGTTGGGCTTGTCCCTAGTTATTTGGGCTTGTCCCCAGTTACTAAGGAGTTATTCAACTGATGTTTGGCTTAGTCCCGAATTGCGTGTTATTACAGGTTCCTGAAGCTTAACAAATAAGGATCCTGGATCCTAGAGTTCTACTAATTTTTATTCCTTGTTGCTAAGATTGTAAGTTTTAAGGATAAAGAATCCTAACTTGGATTCACTGGTATGACCTTTTACTCAGCCTTTTTTTGTCTTTGGATATTACCCTCATTCTTTGACGGAAGCCTATATGATCCTTGATCATATATTGTTTAACCTTTTAAAACAAAACTTGTTTTGACAAATATTTAATATTCTTTTTAAGAACTTATGAATTCCTAAATTTGAATTTTCCTAACAATTACAAGTATAATGATGATCAAATCAGAAAAGAAACAACAACAAACATAGTCAAAAGCGTAAGTTTTATTTATTTATAAGAACCCATTTTAAAAGGTTATCAAAATTGTCTACCCAAGCTTCTACCAGCAAAACGTGGCCTGTCCACTTGGGTTGGCAAAGGGTGTCCATGCTAACGGTTCTTAAAGTGCAGGAAAATAAAGGCGGGGGGCATCAAGGGCTTCATCCTCCACAAACAGAAGGACCCATCCACCTTTGCTACCCCCTATTGTTCAAAGGATCATTTATCCTTAACCCTAAAACTATTGTTCAAATTACAAACCAAATTGTTCCAAATAAACCACCATCACAAAACCAACAATCCTAAAAAAAATTGGCTCCGACCACATCTAGAAATTTCCATCATCGCCCATTGGTGCAGCCTACTCCTTTGCTGCTTCGTCACCCTTAGCTTCGCCACCTTCACCACCGCCACCAGCTGCTGCCTCCGCAGGATCCTTCTCACCACTTGGAGTGGCCTCAAGCATGGGTGTCCCTTTTGGATCATCGTCATCACCCAGCTCCTGCAGCCTCTGCTTCCAAGCCTCTACCTCCCATCCAGCCTTGTCAAAGGAAGGATCCACCCCTCCTGAGCTATCTGGATCCTGGCTTTCATGTAGCCTTGACAACAGAGATTTTGGACTCATCAGCAGCCTCCAACCAATCCTTGTTCGCTAGAACCGCATCCACTATGGCCTGCTTCTCCAAGCGATTGATCTCCCTCTCCAGATGTGCAATCTTTTTATCTTTAGCAGTGCAGAAGGCTTGGAGATCGGCAACGGTTTCTTCTGCCTCAGCTAACTTCTTCTCTTGCAAGGCTTGGATTTGTGCAACTTTCTGCATAGGAACAATATGAAAGATAAGGCTCCTTGATCCTAAGAATTTTCACATACCAGAGAATCAGTGATCCTTACCTCGGAGACGCAGCTATGGATGTCTTGCTCAAGTTGAGAGGCGTCACTTGGTGGTGCAGGCTCAGATGGCTTCTTCCTCTGGGACCCAGATTTAGCACGGAGGGTCATGCCCTTCTTCTCCAGTTGGCTTTGGCCTGTGGCCAGCTCCTTCTTAAAGAATCGTGGGGAGATTATTCCTTCTAGTTCCCCAAGGCCAAACTTAGAGGCAGATTTGGAGGAGGATTTAGCAGCACCTGCGATTGTCACACCCTAACGATGGCGGAAACATCGGGATGAGACGAACAAATTGCTCAAAACATCATGACACTATGTGACAATATAATTTAAATTGGATTTTATAGCAAAACTAAAAATGTCATACAAAGATCCAAACAAGAACAACATTTGTTTAAACAAAACATAAAAAATAATAGCTTAATCTAAGTGTGTATCTAAGTCCACTTAAATCTCGTTTCTTCACTTAGCATCATCTCATATATCAACCTGCAACACGTATTAAAATATATCAACAAAGGTTGGCGAGTATACAAGTTTTCATACATAGCATATTATTGGATTAAATGTTTAGCGTCTCATATACAACATGAATAACAATATGCAAGTTACTAATATGTTGAAACAGTGTACTATATGTTCAAACCAAAGTCTAACGCAATCGTGATTACCTAACGTCGTCGAAACGAAGGGGTGTAAATAGTTTACTTTACAATACCTCAAGAATACGGGAGGTGCGTTAATCCTATAGTGCTATAATTGTTAAGGTAGGCTTGTACGAAGTTAATGAGCATATAGCATATGAGATTAACAAGCATCATATAGTTTCATGTTTAAGCGTGGATAAAGTGTAACTAGAATAGTTTCAAGTGTGGCCTTTTGTATAAGATACATGTTGCACCCAAAGTGTTTAAAAGTAAAATGGGATCGAGTATACTCACAAATATTGCATATGCTTTTCCGATTAATGTGACGAGGTTGTCGAGACTAGAAGGATGATTGTGTTTGGTTTGGGGTTTAAGGGAAAGTTTATATTCGGGTTTAAGGATTCGAAGTTGAAGTGTGACAAAGTAAGTTATGTAAGAAAATAGTCACTAGGATATAGCACTTATTCTTGACACTATGATAACCCGGATGGGTTTGATGTGATTTCATAGGTTCGAGACCTACTAGAATCGTGACAAGGAACTATACACGTTAGTGATAAACTTAATAACTTGACAAGTGATTATGTAGTCATTATCAAGGTTTCGGTTTAATGTATATTTATATTATATAGTCCATATATATAGTTATATAGTCATGTAGGAGGTGGGAGGACGAACCATCCACCTTGGAACCTCTTGGTGTTATGTAAATCAAGTAAGAGGTGGGATGATTAACCATCCACTTTGGAACCTCGATAAGATTCACCATTACACAAGTGCCATAGATACAAGGAGGGTCATGAACAAGATAAACAATATTAATAATATGAATCAAGAATGTAAATGACAAGAATGTAAGGTGTGTCACCACTATACCAAGTAGCCAAGTGAACTACAACCTGGGGAGCACACTTTGACACACGTCAAAGGCTAGATGGGGTTCTGTCACTTTAAAAGTAGAAAACTAGCTTGGGATAATGATGAGAAATCATCAAGTGATGTGTGGACTTAGAGTTAGGGTTACCCAAGCTAACCTTGTAGTCACACCTTCAACAAGTTCTTGACTTGGTATCACTTGTGAGCTTAAAGCTCATGTAAAACAGAAAGTTTAGAGTGATAAAACACTCTTACTTACATGTACAACAACCTTGGTTAGGCTCACTAACCATAAACTTGGTTAGAAGCATAAGAACACAAGATTGTTTGAAGAAAACATAAGTTTTTGAAAGAGTTTAGTATAAAACAGAAACTTCAGCCCACTTTGGAGTCTTTTTGGTGAATTCCCAGGTCTGGATTTGCCATGGCAAGTCCGTGGGATCATACCTAAGACTTATACAAGCAAGTAGGAAGAAGAATTAAACAAAAAGAGTAAGAAATGAGCAAGTTATGCCCACTTTGGTGAATGTTGATGAATCTGCCTTTGCTACTTATTTCAGCTGATTATGAGGTGTTTAGAGGTGGGATTAGAGTGTTTGTAAAGTGTAAAATGAGTGGGAATGAGGTGGGTTATATAGTTGAAGGTTAGGGTTGAGTTAGGTGAGCATTAAGTGTAACAAACACACCAAACTAGCACAAAATGACCCAATCCGTGACCTAGGATCAACATTCTGCGGATTAAGGCGACTGGCGGGGGGCGAGAGGATTTGGTAAATCCGCTCGCGGCCCGCGAGAAGGTAATTTCCAAATTTTGTTGATTTTTGGCACTTTTAGTCCCTGTAGTTTGGTTTTGCACCCATTTTAAGCTAAAATTTGGTATTTTAAGGTGTTTTTGACATGCTTTAAGTATGTAACACGTATGTAGGTATAATTTAAGTATCGAGAGTATATATATGAGAATTTACACGTATAACAATTATCAGTTTGTGCATAAGCATGTATTTAACGACCGAAACGTATATAAGACAAATATGTATAAAGTACGAATTTCGTTACGATCAAAGTTTTGGATTATAAAGTTGGAATTGAATATGAGTATAACGTGAATAGAAATAAAATATGAATTTCATTATGATCTAAGTTTCGGATTTTTACCATGATTACAACGAAAGAACGAATACAAGATTACAAAGTTTCCAAAAATAGAACTACAAAACAGGCTTTTAAATAAGGAATGTATGCAAAAGCAGGGCGTTACAGTCTCCCCTCCTTTAGGAAATTTCGTCCCGAAATTTATTCAAGAGGAAGACCTTGGAGAAAAAGTATTTTAGCTAGAAGAATGATCATTTAAAATCGAGCCTTGGGAGTTTGAGATGCGCTGAAAAGTGTGAAGTTCCGAGGAAGGAAAGATAAGTTTGTAAAAAGGGTATGTTTGTCTAAAATGATTCGAAGCATTGAGCATAAGTGAAAGATGTATGTTGTGTGTAGGCTAGCGAGTTTTAAACAAGTTTGAATAACTAAAAGATGAGGTATTTTAAAATACGTTACCTAAGAAGGAAGTTTTCGCATAAAACGTTGTATATTTTGATGAAAAAGTGTGGGCGCACTGTTGGTGGTAAGAAAAGTTTTGTTGGATTTAAAGCGCATTGGTAATCTCGATTTGTAGAGAATTCTTTATTGGTGGAAAACAAGGAAGTTAGGTATTTTAAATAAGAAACGGGTTGGAGGAAAGTGGCCAACTAAGTATGTTTGTGCATAAATAAAGAATGGAAAATAGCCTTAAATAGTAAGAAAGTATATTAGGGTTGATTGCAAATGGGGTTTGTATAAAAGGCATAGAATAGCGGGAATTTGGAGGTATAAGGGTGAACGATTAACCTAATAAACGAATGCGAGTATAATAATGGTATGCATATTGACAGCGATGAGTTAAGAATGGGGGTCTCTTGTGGATAATCGGATATCGTGCGTTTAGCAATGCATTTGTGAGTTGTTAAAGTTTGTATCGGGTCTAAGTGGGTCTGCAAAACACCGAATTTCTCATGGCATGTTTTACGAAAGTTTGGTAATATGGTGGAAACACTTATGTATAGGAAGTACCAGCGGCGTATCCACCATGTTTCACCCATGTTACGCCCATTTCGTTATTCAGTGTCATGTTATGTCCCGTGTCTTACCATGCACAGTAGTACACTCTATGGTTCTCATGCGTTTATCACTATAATCCAGTGTGCACCCACGATTATACTATCGTCGCATGATCCGCATAGTTTGTATTAGTTGCGTATGGGTTAAGGTATACATAAATTCTGATAATAAAATTGTGTGCGTGTAAGAAATGTGGTATATAAGCATGTTTGCGTTCAAATAAGCATGAGACCTACGTAAGTGAATCCCTCGGGTGTCGCTCGCGTACAGGTGCGAATATATTGGGTATGAACAAGAGCATGAGCAGAGTATAAGTTTAAGTATGAATACGTATGTAAGTATAAACATTAAACATATGAATAAGAGTATGAGTATGAGTATAAACATAAACATAAATAGCATGAGTATGAGTATAAATATGAGTATAGTCATAAACTGTATGAATGTGAGTATGGATATAAGTACAAGTGTAAGCATAAAGCGTATTGGGTGAGTATAAGTACGAGTATAAATATAGGTACAAACTTAAATGTGTAAATATGCATATAAGGATAAACATAAATTGCATGAGTATAAATGTGAATATGAATATTAGTGTAAACATAAGTGTATGAGTATAAGTGTAGGTATAAATGTAAACTGTATGTGTATAATATGAACATGAATATAATGGTAAACATATGTGTATAAGTATGAATAAAATGTTGGAGTATGAATATAAGTGAAAGCATAACCTTTATAAATATGAATACAAGTAAAATACATGAGTATCAATATGAATATGAGTATAAGTGTAAACATAAACGTATAAGGCTATATGTAAGTATTAACGTGTAATGTATGAGTATGAATATGAATATGAATATAAGTATAGACGTATAATTGTATGAATAGGAATATAAATTTGAATATTAGTATAACGTAAATGTATAATTGTGAATATGAGTATAATGTAAAATGTATGAATATGAATATGAACATAAATGACTAAGTATGAATTTAAGTGTAGACATAAGGTGTATAAGTACGAATATGACTATGAGCGTAAGAAATAATGATTTCGTATATGTTATTAATTGTAATGTACGAATTTAGGCACGTAAAAGATCGAGGAGTTTTGAGTATGAAAAGAAGCAAAAGGATTGGTATATGTGAAATTGTCATGAGATATAAAATAAAACACGTAAGATGATATGTATGTATAGTTGTTTGAGCAAAACGTGAAGTTTAATTAGATCAAAATGGATTGAGTTGTCATGGAATGTAGAATTTAGTTTTGTGAATGTAAAGAGAGCATAGAACACCTATTGTGCTTTGTAAAAGAATAGAAATGCTATTACGGTTTTAAAAGAATTTACATAAATGAAAATCGTCGGTCCTTATGGAGTTTCCTTGCCCGTGTGTCTTGAAATTTAAATGACGTATTGTGCGATGTATAAAAAAAGTTTCTAAAAATGGTAAGTTTGCATCAATTTAAAAAGATCTTGCATTAAAGTATGAAATTTTGAAATTTGGAGGTTCTCGTGAAAACGTTGATCCTTAGGGAAACTTAGCATTATGAACCTAGTGATCGTTGAAAATAAGTGCTTTTGCAATATGATTCGTTGATTTGAAAGAAGTTTTTGTAAAACGGCCTTGTAATGTCTATAGGATTTTATAGGCATGTGAGAAAAGTTGGTTTGATTTCGATTGAGAGTGAAAGTCTTTAGTATGATGATATAATGCGAGCGTGTTTTAGTGGTTAGATTGAGTATGAAATTCGTGGGCAAGAGTTTCATTGGACCGATTAAGTTGATAGGTAGCATTTCGTAAGGTTTTGAAATCCGAGTAATTAAACGTTTTAAAATACGACTAAGAATTTCGTGTAGGTGAGCTATGTGAAATTAGATTGTAGGGTAAGAACTACGTTTGATAAAACAATGCGTTTTGAAATTGATATAAGTAGAGATTTTGACGAATGATAAACGACTTATGTGTGTAAAACATGATCGGGTTTGCATAATAAAGTATTTCGAAGGAAAATTTTTGGTAACGATCACCTTGGTAAGGGAATTACCCCTAGCCCGTTGGTGAGCCCGTTTTAAGAAGAGAAGGGATCCGAGTTAATCGATCAAAGTAAGGAAATCACTCCTATCTTGATGATAGGCCTCCATTTATTGTTACAAGAAATATAAATAAAATTATGTGAAACCATGTATGTGAATAAATGTATGAAAATGTATTAGTACGTTATACGCGTAAAAGTGAAATCTCAAAAATAGTTCAAAATTGAAAAGAGGGAATTGTATCATAAAAGATCGAGGGTAATAGAAGTAAGTTCGATTAAAACATTGGAGGGTTCCAAAACGGAATGTTGACTAATCCAAGTGTTCGAAGAGTCTCTCGAATTTGAGAAGCATGCTTTGGCCCAATAGGTGGTATACTCTCGCCGACACGTCGGTTAACGGTATTCACCCTTCCGGTTACTACATGTCTCAATTCAATCTAAAATTCGAGACTTGGCGGGATTTATGAAAATCGAGGAGTGGGACTCATCGACGAGGTACGGGTTTCACCCTTAACTTGACGATTTCGTACCCTATGTGTGGTTGGTACTCGTCGGGTCGAATTTAATTTCCACACGTTGACGAGGGTCCACTAGAATTCAAAATTTTAAGTTCTCCATCAAGGTGATGATTTCACTCCTAGCTTGACGGTGAATTTTGTGTAAAAGAATAAGTGGATTGAGAGTCGTTCACCAAATTGTGGGTTTCACACCTATTTTGGTGAAGTCGTCTCGTTTGTATAATGCGAGTGTCTTTGAGTTTAGTGGAATCGTGTAAAATGCGTGAGGAAAGATGTTTGGGGAATAATAAAACAAGCATTAACGCCTAAGGAAATATGTCAAGATTAACACATAAAGAATAGAATCATGAAACAAGCATTAGCGCATAATAAATCAAGTGTCAACACATAAGGATAGCATGTCAAGTATTATCACATAAGTGGCATATACGTTTAAAAGATCAAAGAGGATAAATAAAAAGCAATTAAAGTTGCATGCAAGTAGTTCCGAGCAAAACGAAAAAAAATAAAGCTCTAAAACTATAGTCTAGGTAAAAGCATTCCTACTTTTCCTAATTCCCTATAGTCATGGCTCTGATACCAATCTGTCACACCCCAACCTGATGGCGGAAACATCGGGATGAGACGAACAAATTGCTCAAAACATCATGACACTATGTGACAATATAATTTAAATTGGATTTCATAGCAAAACTAAAAATGTCATACAAAGATCCAAACAAGAACAACATTTGTTTCAACAAAACATCAAAAATAATAGCTTAATCTAAGTGTGTATCTAAGTCCACTTAAATCTCGTTTCTTCACTTAGCATCATCTCATCTATCAACCTGCAACATGTATTAAAATATATCAACAAAGGTTGGCGAGTATACAAGTTTTCATACATAGCATATTATTGGATTAAAATGTTTAACGGCTCATATCCAACATGAATAACAATATGCAAGTTACTAATATGTTGAAACAGTGTACTATATGTTCAAACCAAAGTCTAACGCAATCGTGATTACCCAACGCCGTTGAAACGAAAGGGTGTAAATAGTTTACTTAACAATACCTCAAGAATACGGGAGGCGCGTTAATCCTATAACGCTATAATTGTTAAGGTAGGCTTGTACGAAGTTAATGAGCATATAGCATATGAGATTAACAAGCATCATATAGTTTTATGTTTAAGCATGGATATAGTGTGACTAGAATAGTTTCAAGTGTGGTGTTTTGTATAAGATACATGTTGCACCCAAAGTGTTTAAAAGTAAAATGGGATCGAGTATACTCACAAATATTGCATATGCTTTTCCGATTATCCAATGTGACGAGGTTGTCGAGACTAGAAGGATGATTGTGTTTGGTTTGGGGTTTAAGGGAAAGTTTATATTCGGGTTTAAGGATTCGAAGTTAAAGTGTGACAAAGTAAGTTATGCAAGAAAATAGTCACTAGGGTATAGCACTTGTTCTTGACACTATGATAACCCGGATGGGTTTGATGTGATTTCATAGGTTCGAGACCTACTAGAATCGTGACAAGGAACTATACACGTTAGTGAGAAACTTAATAACTTGACAAGTGATTATGTAGTCATTATCAAGGTTTCGGTTTAATGTATATTTATATTATATAGTCCATATATATAGTTATATAGTCATGTAGGAGGTGGGAGGACGAACCATCCACCTTGGAACCTCTTGGTGTCATGTAAATCAAGTAAGAGGTGGGAGGTTAACCATCCACTTTGGAACCTCGATAAGATTCACCACTACACAAGTGTCATAGATACAAGGAGTGTCATGAACAAGATAAACAATATTAATAATATGAATCAAGAATGTAAATGACAAGAAAGTAAGGTGTGTCACTACTATACCAAGTAGCCAAGTGAACTACAACCTGGGGAGCACACTTTGACACACGTCAAAGGCTAGATGGGGTTCTGTCACTTTAAAAGTAGAAAACTAGCTTGGGATAATGATGAGAAATCATCAAGTGATGTGTGGACTTAGAGTTAGGGTTGCCCAAGCTAACCTTGTAGTCACACCTTCAACAAGTTCTTGACTTGGCATCACTTTGAGCTTAAAGCTCATGTAAAACAGAAAGTTTAGAGTGATAAACACTCTTACTTACATGTACAACAACCTTGGTTAGGCTCACTAACCATAAACTTGGTTAGATGCATAAGAACACAAGATTGTTTGAAGAAAACATAAGTTTTGTAAGAGTTTAGTATAAAACAGAAACTTCAGCCCACTTTGGAGTCTTTTTGGTGAATTCCCAGGTTTGGATTTGCCATGGCAAGTCCGTGGGATCATACCTAAGACTTATAAAAGCAAGTAGGAAGAAGAATCAAACAAAAAGAGCAAGAAATGAGCAAGTTATGCCCAATTTGGTGAATGTTGATGAATCTGCCTTTGCTACTTATTTCAGCTGATTATGAGGTGTTTAGAGGTGGGATTAGAGTGTTTGTAAAGTATAAAATGAGTGGGAATGAGGTGGGTTATATAGTTGAAGGTTAGGGTTGAGTTAGGTGAGCATTAAGTGTAACAAACACACCAAACTAGCACAAAATGACCCAATCCGTGACCTAGGATCAACATTCTCGGATTAAGGCGACTGGCGGGGGATGAGAGGATTTGGTAAATCCGCTCGCGGCCCGCGAGAAGGTAATTTCCAAATTTTGTTGATTTTTGGCACTTTTAGTCCCTGTAGTTTGGTTTTGCACCCATTTTAAGCTAAAATTTGGTATTTAAGGTGTTTTTGACATGCTTTAAGTATGTAACACGTATGTAGGTATAATTTAAGTATCGAGAGTATATATATGAGAATTTACACGTATAACAATTATCAGTTTGTGCTTAAGCATGTATTTAACGACCGAAACGTATGTAAGACAAATATGTATAAAGTATGAATTTCATTACGATCAAAGTTTTGGATTATAAAGTTGGAATTGAATATGAGTATAACGTGAATAGAAATAAAATATGAATTTCATTATGATCCAAGTTTCGGATTTTTACCATGATTACAATGAAAGAACGAATACAAGATTACAAAGTTTCCAAAAATAGAATTACAAAACGGGCTTTCTAAATAAGGAATGTATGCAAAAGCAGGGCGTTACAGTCTCCCCTCCTTTAGGAAATTTCGTCCCGAAATTTATTCAAGAGGAAGACCTTGGAGAAAAAGTATTTTAGCTAGAAGAATGATCGTTTAAAATCGAGCCTTGGGAGTTTGAGATGCGCTGAAAAGTGTGAAGTTCCGAGGAAAGAAAAGATAAGTTTGTAAAAAGGGTCTGTTTGTCTAAAATGATTCGAAGCATTGAGCATAAGTAAAAGATGTATGTGTGTGTATAGGCTAGCGAGCTTTAAACAAGTTTGAATAACTAAAAGATGAGGTATTTTAAAATATGTTACCTAAGAAGGAAGTTTTCGCATAAAACGTTGTATATTTTGATGAAAAAGTGTGGGCGCACTGTTGGTGGTAAGAAAAGTTTTATTGGATTTAAAGCGCATTGGTAATCTCGGTTTTGTAGAGAATTCTTTATTGGTGGAAAATGAGGAAGTTAGGTATTTTAAATAAGAAACGGTTTGGAGGTAATGGCCAACTAAGTATGTTTGTGCGTAAATAAAGAATGGAAAATAGCCTTAAATAGTAAGAAAGTATTTTAGGGTTGATTGCAAACGGGGTTTGTATAAAAGACATAGAATAGCGGGAATTTGGAGGTATAAGGATGAACGATTAACCTAATAAACAAATGCGAGTTTAATAATGGTATGCATATTGACAGCGATGAGTTAAGAATGGGGGTCTCTCGTGGATAATCGGATATCGTGCGTTTAGCAATGCATTTGTGAGTTGTTAAAGTTTGTATCGGGTCTAAGTGGGTCTGCAAAACACCGAATTTCTCATGGCATGTTTTACGAAAGTTTGGTAATATGGTGGAAACACTTATGTATAGGAAATACCAGTGGCGTATCCACCATGTTTCACCCATGTTACGCCCATTTCGTTATTCAGTGTATGTTATGTGCCGTGTCTTACCATGCACAGTAGTACACTCTATGGTTCTCATGCGTTTATCACTATAATCCAGTGTGCACCCGCGATTATACTATCGTCCCATGATACGCATAGTTTGTATTAGTTGCGAATGGGTTAAGGTAAACATAAATTCTGATAATAAAATTGTGTGCGTGTAAGAAATGTGGTATATAAGCATGTTTGTGTTCAAATAAGCATGAGACCTACGTAAGCGAATTCCTCAGGTTTCGCTCGCGTACAGGTGCGAATATATAGATTTTGGGTATGAACAAGAGCATGAGCAGAGTATAAGTTTAAGTATGTAAGTATAAACATTAAACATATGAATAAGAGTACGAGTATGAGTATAAACATAAACATAAACATAAACAGCATGAGTATGAGTATAAATATGAGTATAGTCATAAAATGTATGAATGTGAGTATGGATATAAGTACAAGTGTAGCATAAAGCGTATTGGGTGAGTATAAGTACGAGATAAATATAGTATAATTAAAGTGTAATATGCATTTAAGGATAAACGTAATTGCATGAGTATAAATGTGAATATGAAGATAAGTGTAAACATAAGTGTATGAGTATAAGTGTAGGTATAAATGTAAACGGTATGTGTATAATATGAACATGAATATAATGGTAAACATAGGTGTATAAGTATGAATAAAATGTTGGTATAAATAAAATGTATGCAAAAGCAGGGCGTTATACTTACTTGACATGTTGGTATAAATGTGAATATGAATATAAGTGTAAACATAAGTGTATGAGTATAAGTGTAGGTATAAATAAAATGTATGCAAAACAGGGCGTTGTAGCGATACCAAAATTCAGATAAGTATTCATGATTCAACTAATTTATTCCAAATCCTTATGTATATATACATGCATGTATACTTACTTGACATGGTGTAGGAGGCAGATTTGGTCTCTTCTAGATCCTTGGCCTTTGGAATGAAAGTTCTAACTGTTGTGTCTAGGGCCCAAAAGGCAGCAACTCTCAGCGATAGCAGGAAAATATCTCAAGGGTTGCTAGTCACTGCAAAAGAAGATGAAACAGGATCAATCATCCTTGAAAAAGATGACAAGAACAGAGTTAATAATGGTCCTATCCTAAGAATCCTAGATCTTACCCTTCAAATTCCACTTCTTGGGGAGATACTCTCCTTTGGGAAGACAATCTCTTTTGACGAAAAAGAACTTGTTTTTCGAGTTGGTATCGTTTCTGGTGGTCTTGAGGAGTGGAAGAGGATGCTGAGGTTTAGCTTTGAAGAGGTATCGATGGGATCCATTGGTTACCAGGTTGTATAGATGATGAAGCTCGGTGAGACCAAAAACCAGACCTGCTTTGCTGATTATTTGTTCGAGAGTGTACAGCACCCTCCACAACATAGGCATCGCTTGGTTGTAAGACATTCAAGTGTGGCTAAAGAATGTTTGGGTGAATACTGGAAAAGGATAGTTATAGCCTATTTGAAACAGAGCGGCAGGGAAACAAACCCAGAAGTCTGATTCACAATCACTTTTCCGTGATGAATCAAAGGGTCTGAAAATGATTCCCTCCCGGAAACAATGGCGAATCTGATCGATTTCAGGATCAGTGAAACGACAAAGTTACTGGGAAGGATTTTTGAGAAGATTTTGACTTCTCGGTGGGTTGTTATTCTCAGGATCCTTGACTGGTGAGGACCAAGTGACCATCTTCGCCATGGATTTTGAGAGTGAAAGAAGAAGAAAAGATAAAGGATTGAAGAGAACAGAGAGAATACCTTGAGACTTCTGGAATGCAGATATAAATTGCAGAGATCAAGGTTTAAATGGTAAATCTCATCTCTATCTAACCCCTATATATAATGATGTTTGTTGCAGGAGGTCTTATCAGTGATGTCATGGCTGCAACGGCTAGCTCCACTTGCAACGGCTAGTTTGGATAAGCAACGACTAGTCCGATCTTGATGATAATATGACTCATTTAGTTACCATTAAATCCTTATATTTTGGGGGCAGTTGTTGTGGCATGGATTTTATACTAAGGATCATCCATCCTAAGATTGCGCCTGGATCACGGATCCTTAGCGGATGGCGCAGGAAGTCTGAGGATTTAGGATCCTTATCTACGTCTATGTTTTTCTAACAATTGTTCCATGTATGTGGTTTACGTTTGCAGGTATTAAGTGAAGTAAGCCGAGTCAACACGGGAATATTGGAGGAATATGCTAATTATGGCACGTGCAAGGAGAGTCACGACCGTTGGTGGAGAACGTGGATGCATGGCTGAAATTTCGTATAGTTAGTTCGTTAGGATTAGCTAGTTATTTAGTGGGATATCGAGCTTGATAGATACATGATTTTCTGATCGAACACACATACTCGCATACATTCTCTGGAGCATCATACTCACCACACTCTAGTTTTTTCATTGTAAACAAGCTCAATATTTCCAAAGTTGTAATCTTTATACCTCAATATAGTTGGTGATCGGTAGTTTCCATCACCCGAGGTTTTTTATGCCGGAGATCACATCTTGATCAAGGGCTTTTTCCTCGTATAAATCTTTGTGTTCATCTTTGATTACATTCCTAACTTGTTCATTCAATTGTTCGTAATTAAAGCACTCAACCTCACAAATCAGCTTTGGTTACATTATCCTTAATAAGATTTATGACCAAAACAGTATGTATGCATGCATGTGGGTTCTGTTGGATGTTCATAAATATAAGAATATACTTGCATTTATGTCAAGATGATTAGATGATGATTTGATGAAGATATCTTGGATTATTTGGAACATGAAATAAATGTATTTAAGATCATTTAAATCTTGGATGAAAATAAAATGATAACCATGCATGATGATTGAATAGTCATAAGATGATGAACTTGTTATGGTATGATAAAAGGGGTATTAAATCAGAATATAAACATGCCAAATGATGTTATATGATGTATATGATGACACAAAATTATATCATAAGTATGGGTAGCTTTGCATGTTGTACATGTAGCTTAAAAAGTAGTAAAATGGGTGAAATCACATGATTTATGTGACTTACATGAAATCTGCACTAACATAAATATAAGTACCATTTCATTTATTAAATAACATGTGTTATGTTAAAATATCAAGTCGTTATGATTTGGGATGATTATAGTGAAGTTTGGTACAAGTCTATGCGTTAAAAACGGTAAAAATCGGCCTTTGAAGTGATTTTTATAAAACGGTTTTAAATCAGAATATAAACTGATATTTTTGATACTAATATAAGTATTTTAACTTATATTAAGTATCCATAGTGTTTGGCTAGTCATACGTGACTTCCGATGCCCGAAAACGTTACCAAAACGTTAAAATAGGCATATTTCAACGTATACGAAAATGGGTCATTCAAGGGTGAACTATGTGTAATATGATATAATATGTGATTATAAGTATATGAAATGAGATATGTTAAGTGATGACATAATAGTAGGGATTAAGACTATGCATATACACATGTATGTTCAAAATGGTAATATCGGTAAAAGTCACGTTAATTATGTGACTTATTTATCAAGCATGAATAAATACATAGGTTAACTTGATGAGTTATTTCATGTGTATATTCTTTAAAATGATAAAATATATAAGTTGACGAGATGCATGTATTACGATATTTGATAGTATGTTCATGTTTATGTATATATATTACGTAGCACAAATCCTAGATATATTGCATGTTAACGGGTGTGATAACTGATATAACATAATGAGGATCAACAATAAAATTGTTCAAGTCCCAACAATCTCAAAGTTATGTGAAAATTCTATGTATTGGAGAAACTTAGATATTATTGTGGAATATTGGTTATTAGATCGTCCCCACATAAATTAGGACGTGTAGATCAATTTGAGGGATTGTGCTAATATAAATACGCACCCAAAGGTGAGTGTCACTAACCCCTCTTTTAATATTTTATATACGTTTTGGGGAAGAACACGCCTTTAGAAAAGGATAATTATACGTATTCGTATAAAATTTTGCCTTTGAATAGCTTAGAAATATATTATCATGGAAAATATAATTTTGGAAATTACATGTTATGTTCTTGAGGAAAAAAAACATGGTTTTGGAAATGTGATGAACGTTTCGGGGGAAATGGGGATTTTACTGTGTTCGGGATGAAACGAATGTGTAGATTTAAAAATGCTTAAATCTAAAGTTGTGACGAATTTGCTTGGTCTCAAGAGAGTAAGTATCGGTTATGATTTACGTTTCGGTGGGGACTTCAGGATATTCGTACAAAACAAAATATTAAATTTATCAAACTATAGTAGGATATATATACATATTTTTCATAAGGCAGGCATTATAAGTGACCCATTGCGGGCACTTGCACAAATTTTGCCGTTTAATCATTAATAATATTAAGCGTGGAACTGTTGATAGATCTATCGGGTTGACCACCCCGTCGTGACCGATAGCTCCGTGTCAAGTCAAAGCGACGAATTTATATTTTGTAGTGTCTAGCATTGATTATACCCTAATTGTTAACATATAGCTCGTATTGTCTTGCAAACTTATGAATCTGAACGTTTGATGCTATCAATTTAATATGTAAACCATGGGAAGATGAATTGTATTGAAGGTTTTCAGAAAACGCTTGCGATAATCTGAACCTCGGATTTTTGTAAAGGAAGTAAAATTACCTTTCTTAAAATTATATGGATGTTTTATTATTAAACACATAATAAGAAAGGTTTCCCTAAATCATGTTATTTATAATTTGAATATGTGAACTCACCCTCCTTTATGTTGACACTTGATTTTAATGTGTTCTTCAGGTACATGAGTTCGGCTTTAGAATTTTGGTGTATCTTGTCGTTGTTGATTCATGTTGTGTTAAGTAATATATTTGACAACTTTTAAAACTATTTTGGGACCATGTTTGTACTAAGATCCATAAGGATCAAACAACAATGTCGTGGTTGTTGTTCACGTTTAAAATTTAAACTCTGAACTTTAAACTTTATGTTTTAGTTAAGTTGTATGTCAAAAGTTAATATGCATCGTCCACCAAGATACTTATGGGCACCAACTTCCGTCACCACTATGTTTGTATTTCCTCTGCGACGTTTTTGGGTGTGACACTCCCGTTGTCTCGAAAGTAAAAAGTTGGCATGATGAGGCTAGATGTATGAATGTATATACAAAGTTGTCTTAGCAGCCTCATACTCGAGAGTTGTGCAATTCTCACAATTGAAACTCGTTGTCAGTCTGCCTAGTCACCTACTAAAGTGCAAGCCATAGCTGGCTTTACTACTGGCATAACCAGATTCCCATTCCTTGTTCTAATTAATGTCATGGGTCATTAATTAAATAAATAAATATACATCAAAAAAACTAATTAAAATCTCTTTGCTTATGTAACAGATGTCTAATGAAAATAACTCCTTTGTTCTCAAGTCTATACTTGAAAAGGAAAAAACTAAATTACCAACTTTCTTGAATGGCATCGCAATCAGAGAATGTTCTCAAGATGGCCAAAAAAGCTATATATCTTAGATGGTCCAGTCTCTACCGAGCCTGAAAATAACACTGCCGCTGCTCGTAAGGCACTGAAAAAGAATAACGAGGAATGTGATTGAGGTAGCCTGCCTTATGCAAGCCACCATGTATCCTTATCTTTATAAGTAAATGGAAGATAAAGATGCTTATGACATGATCCAGCAACTGAAAGGCATGTTTGAGAAATAAGCCCGACAGTAGCAATATGACACCATGAAATAGCTCTTAAGCTGTAAAATTCAAGAAGGATCGTGTGTTAGTACTCATGTGCTTAAGATGAAAGGTAAATTGATCAGATGAACAAATTTGGTTATCCCCTGCAAGCTGAAATGGTAGCAGACTTCACCTTGAACTCTCTCCTTAGCTCATATGACCAGTTCATTCTGAACTATAGTATGAATGCTTCGGTGAAGACTGTTCCTGAGCTACATGATATGCTCAAAACAGCCGAGATGAACATTCCACAAAAAACCAAGTAAGTGCTGATGGTCAAGTCTGGTGGTCTTAAGAAGCCCAACAACAGGAAAAAGGCTTATAACAGCATAGGCAAAAATAAGGTTGTTGTTGCTGTCAAAATTGTCACCAATAACAAGCAAGTTACTAAACCACCCTCTCATGAGGAGTGTCGGTGCTTTGAATACAACCAGATAGGGGCACTAGAAAAGGAATTGCCCACAGTATCTAGCCAAGCTAAAGGCGAAGAAGGCCAATAACATTGGCACTTCTTCAGGTTTTCTCATTAACATTATTTTTACTATTTCCAACAACACATGGGTATCTGATATCGGGTGTGGTTACCACATCACTAATGTTTTACATGAGCCTAAGAGAACATGTAATAACATATATCATCTTTCTATGCGTGACAAGGTTGGTATTAATGAAACCTTTCTATGGCATTGTAGACTTGGCCACATAAGTAAGGCACACATAAAATGGCTCAAATCCGAGGGGATTCTTAAATCCACTGGACATGACTCCTTTAATGATTAAGAATCTTGCTTAGCTGGCAAACACACAAAGCGTCCCTTCACCAGTGTTGGTGAACGGGCCAATGGTCTGCTAGGACTCATTCAAACTGATGTATGTGCCCCTTTTAGATCATGAAAAGAATCCATGAAAGATACTTTGTTACTTTCATCGACAAATATAGTCGATATGCTTATGTCTATCTTATGAAGCATAAGCATGAAACTTTTGAAAAGTTCAAAGAGTTTGAAAATGAAGTTAAAAACCAGCTTACTAGAAAGATAAAAGTACTTCGATCAGATCGAGGTGGCGAATACCTCAGCTTAGAGTTCCTCAATCATCTGAAAGAGTGTGGAATAATTTCAGAACCTCGCACACCCCAACTAAATGGCGTGAGCGAAAGGAGAAATTGCAACCCTACTTAATATGGTACGAAGGATGTTGTGTAGAACTAACTTGCCTCACTCCTTTTGGGATCATCCGCCCGCATTTTCAATCTGGTTCCGACTAAAAAGGTAAACAAAACTCCATATGAGATATGGCATGGGCGTAAACCCGATTTGGAATACCTTAGAGTATGGGGATGTGATGCATACATCACAAATGATTCTGATGATAAGCTCGATCCTCGAGGTGAAAAGGTTGTTTTAGTCGGACATTATAAAAGAAATGGATATTATTTCTACCATCCTGATGCAAATGTTATGTCCATCAAAAGGAAGGGACACTTTCTTGGAGAAGAACTTCTTAATCGAGGAACTGGAAATAACGTTGTTGACCTTGAAGAAATTCAAGAACCAAAAACAACCGCCCATGAACTCGGAACGTCTCAACAACAAGAAATTGTTGCTGATAAATCAGACACAAACACAAGCATTCGCAAAAGTAGCAGGACTTGTAAAGAACCTGACATATACCTTTGGCATCTTGAAGGTGCTGAACTCTTGGTAGTAGATGAGTCTAATGACGAACCTGCTAACTACAAATGTGCTATCTGAGATCCTAAATCTGCGAAATGGCTAGAAGCCATGAACGCTGAGATGCAATCTATGCGTGATAATCAAGTATGGGACTTGGTTGACCTACACCCCGAATCTCGGGCAGTAGGGAGCAAATGGGTTTTCAAGAGAAAACCCGACATGCATGGAAATGTACACACCTATAAAGCACGAGTAGTTATTAAGGGTTTCACTCAAACTCAGGGTATTGATTATGATGAGACCTTCTCGCCCGATGCTATGATCAAATTGATCAGGACATTGCTTGCCATGGTTGCGTACTATGACTACCAGATATGGCAAATGGATGTCAAAACCATTTTTCTTAATGGAAATCTCTCTAAAGATGCCTATATGGTTTAGCTGGACGGTTTTGTTGATCTAAAATATCCTAATAGAGTGTGCAAGCTGAATAAGTCCATTTATGGACTCAAGCAGGCATCTCGTAGCTGGAATCTACGTTTTGACCAAAAAATCAAAGAATTTTGTTTTGTTAAAAACAATATGAGCCTTGTGTTATAGAAAGGCTAGTGGGAGCACTATATCATTCCTCATCCTGTATGTGGATGATATATTGATCATTGGACACGACGTCCCTATGCTTAACGAAGTTAAACACTATTTTGGAACCTGTTTCGCAATGAAAGATCTTGGAGAAGCAGCTTATATTAATCAAGATCTATAGGGATAGATCTAAGCGAATTCTAAGGCTAAATCAAAGTACATACATAGACAAAATGATGACATGCTTTAAGATGGAAAACTCCAAGAAATGAGGTGTTCCTATGACTAAAGGGACTATGTTGGACAAATCATAATCTCCTTCAAAGGACATTGAAATTAAGCTAATGGAAGCAGTTCCATATGCTTCAGTGATTGGTTCTATTATGTATGCTATGTTATGTACAAGACCTGATGTTTCGCATGCTTTAAGCATGACTAGTCGTTATCAGCAAACTCCTAGCATTGCCCATTGGACTACTGTCAAGAACATTCTGACGTATCTGAGAAGAACTAAAGATATGTTCTTTGTGTTTAAAGGAGTAGAAGAAGAGCTCACCGTAAGATGTTACATTGACGCTAGTTTTCAAACTGATCGAGATGACTCTCGCTCATAATCAGGTTTTGTATTCACTCTAAATAGAGGAGCTATTTCATGGAAGAGCTCCAAGTAGAGTGTGGTGGCGGATTCAACCGCTGGATCTGAATATATAGCCACATTAGATGTTACAAAGGAGGCTGCTTGGATGAACAAATTCATAACCTACCTCGATGTGGTTCCAAGCATTAAGAAACCCATTGGGATATTCTTTGATAACACAGGTGCTATTGCATAAGCCAAAGAGCCCAGATGTCATCACAGGGCCAATCACATTTTAAGAAAGTTCCACCGCATAGGGGAAACTGTGGAATTCAGAGACAGATAAGCAAAGTGAACACAGATCAAAACCTGGCAAACCTGTTTACTGAGCCCATGACTCAGGATAAGCATAATCAACACATGGATGCTATCGGGCTTAGATTAGCTAGCTCTATGTTTTTATTTAGTATTTAGATATACGAACTTTTAACAATTGTACTTTTGAATTCAATTTTAATTTACTTGTTAAATGCAATTCTGAATCCTATAACTATGTTTGATTTTAATACACTGAATCCGTGAATCTTGCATTCTAAACTAACCGTAGTCGGTCAGACTTGTGGGAACGTCTCTGAATTAAGACTATTTTGAATTTGAACTCAAGTAGTTAACTTCCAAATTCACATACCTAATTGAGAATGACGTTGGATATAACTCGCATTAAATCATCTTCATGGATTTAGTCATAATATGCTTTGATATTGGTATACTCATTTAGTATCCTCTGACCTGAGATACATACTAGATCTTCCGTTTACCAAGGATTATTCTTTGATTACTGTCAACCGTTTTTGCGTAACTGCCAGTCATAAACGCTTTGATTGGAATAGATCTGAAGTTCAGTGGGAGTTGTATGTAGTCGATAAGGGATTCTATACTCTTACATGATATGTAACAGTTAGACATCATGGCGCCCTCGTTGATTCAAACTGGTGAAGTGTAAGGCCTTACCCAGACTTGCTATGTTTTGATTGGACCACTTTGACTCTTGATCGAGAACAATAATAATTGAACACCATAGGAGAATGAACTCTCATCGGTACAATTTATGGCTTTTAAAGAAAGGATGAATGAAAATGATTGCCATAAGTCTATTGTCTGGCAAGTAAGTTGTTACTATTAGCAATGTGGTTTGGTTAATGACTTTAAAGTGGCATACCTTGTTAGGAGGTAGGCATGTGCAGCTAGAGCATCGCTGACTGTCTGCGTTGAGTATCTTTTATCGAAACCCGTCCAAGTGGGAGATTGTTGGATTTATATGCACGGACTTGATAAATCAACGCTACTAACTGAGCTATGACCCGGAAGAGTTACACCTTAGGCAGCAAACATTAAATCCACTTAACTTGGTTAACTGGTGATTGCGAACAATTATATAAGGAAACATATATTTTCTAGAATAATTATGTTTCGTGTGAAACCGGATTTATTATATATGTGTGTTATAAATGATTTATCGTTTAATTATTTATTTAATTAAACTATATTATTCGGCTTCGTATCGCATTTGAGCTTGAACTTATTATATGGGCCTTTGAGACCTAGAGATAATTAGAGATGATTACTAGGATTATTACAATTAACCTAAATATATATTACTATATATATTTTTTATAATCATCTCTTTCAAATTCACAACAACAATACAGTAGTCGTATACCCAAAAGGAATTGGCTTTGTTGTTTTGTGAGACAATCACAACAACAAAAATAATTTAGCTGTGGAAATAAAAAATGTGAAGCCACCTTTATTTGCCAATCGTTTTGAGCAAAACAAGTTGCCGTCCACTTTTTGGTTTAATCTCTTTTGGCTTTATGAATCTGTGCTCCGTCTGTGTTCATGTTCTAGCACTCGTTTGTTGTATATCGGTGTCTCAAACGGTTAATCTTTAACCACAAAGGTATATTTAATCTCATCAATAGGTTAATTATTTTATATATCGTATTTGCATGTTTGTAACCATTATCCTGTTCAGTTCATTTTCGGTGTTGATTATTTATATTTATTCCGTTGTGTTTTATCAATTATAGATCTAATTAATAAATATATATCAACCCGTTTTGATAAAAGTAAAATTGACACCACTGAAACCCAACGTAACCATCCCTATATTATGGCGTCAACACGCATCCAGGGCGCTGGATGATTTCTTCGGCTTCTTAATCATTCCGTCAACGAATTCCACTTTGTTTTTGGCGAAGAGAAAGTTTGTCATATCTTTTGACCAAACGTCATAGTTGCTATCGGTAAGAACTTCATTGACGTGTAGTTGTTTAGGGTAATCAGATGGTTGAAGGTGGCAAGGCGAGTCGTAGTTGATCGCAGCACCTGGCCCCTCTGTCTTTCTTTTTGTTTCGATCGTCGTCAACTGCCATTCTTGATCAAGAGCACCAATCGAAATTACAAGGGGACCTTGGGGTTCACGCCAACATAAGAAGAAAAAAAATATATTGGTCTTGTGGTGGAGCAGTTAATGTGACGAAAGATGAAATGGTTTTCTAAAGTGTTTTTTTTAGTGGTTTTGTTCGAATCGTTGGGTAGAGAGTTAGATTGTAGAACCTGCTCTGATATCTAAAACACAATGGTATGGAGAAGAATAGGGATTTTTATTATGTTCATACCCATGGAGCATAAGAATGATACAAAATATATAGACCTAGTAGTCTCCTCTAATTAAGGAGAAGATCTACATAAAAGAAAAAAAGATAAACAAAGGAAAGTAAAATTTATAGAATTCTATAAATAACACACTTATACTCTAGTTTTGTGTTTTATCCTATCAAAGAAGATATATCCAAAGCTTTAAGGTTGTCTAATGACAACTTAGTTCGATCCCTCAAGTGATAAGAGGTTGAATTTTTACCACCAAAATCAGATCTTTTCACTTTTAACCGTGTGTGTTGACATTTATTGACCTTTTAGTCCGATAATTAATGAGCTTAAATAAAATTTGTAGCAACACAATTTGAATGTGAATTCTTCACTCAACAAAATATTCCCAAGTGATGTATACAAATTTTGAGATGTTATACATGCAATGGTTTTCAATAACTTTGCAAAGTTAGGCATACTAAATGTGCAACAATTTCAAGATGTGACGTCGAAGAGTCTAATATCGAAATGATACACTAACGCATAGAGCCATCAACCTTTGATCAAGACATTCGAGTCTCTAGAAGATGGATGTGTTTTTGAATGAGTACGGTTTGATGATTCAAACATTTTTAGAATGAGTAACCTCTAGTGCTCCCACCTCAAATAAACATATTCAATTCGTTTTAGTAATAAAAGAATTGATGAGAACATATGAACATACATATTATTTTGTTATTTAATGAAACACTAACTACAACAACAAATAAGAGACAGACACAACAAACTTATCAAAAGGACAAAACATCTAGATAAGAGATAAGGATAACATGTAAAATACAAGATATATAAACCTTATCACAAGAGTAGTACTACGATAGTAAACATTATCAAACACTATCTGAATCGATTCCATTGTTTGCTACTCTTATCTTATCTGAAACTTGATTTCCTAATATATACCACTTCAGTTTGACCATTATTTTAACCCTTATTAAAACTTATTTAACAAATATAGATTTGACCATTATTTTAACCCTTATTAAAACTTATTTAACAAATATATGAACAAACATATTACTTTGTATAATTGATATTTAAAGAGATAATGTGAGGAGATACACCATAAATACTTAACGCGTTTTATAGCCGTCCACGACCCGACAAGGATATAATTTATTAATTAATTAAATAATGTAAGCAAGTCATTTCCAAGAAAATTCCAACACCACCTTCAATCGTGTTTTGCGTTTTTTTAATTGAAACCCTGTGACCCAAACCAGAAGTAAAAGACTTTCTGCATCAAAGCAATAAAACAAAGGTTATAATCAGAATTTTGCACTTTATATATATTAAATTACGTCTTACTCCTTCATCTTGATATAACTTACTATAATTAATGTAAATATGATGATATCTTAACGTGAATATCTTAAAAACTATACGCTTTATTCATTAGTGGTTATCAGTTATATCCAACTTCTAAGGTAAATTAAAGTTAGGTTAACCCTAAGTCAAGTAGTTGCTCAGTACTATAGATGTTGAACTTGAAACATCAACACTAGCCGTTACCACCTAGTGCATCGATCGTCCCATAATTAGCAAAATAGCCATTGGTTACATCATCACTAGCCACGAGCTTAATCGTCATTGTTCCATATCCCAAAATCCTAGTTGTCGCTAAAGACTCAAAACCCTAAAATGTTGTCAACCAACACCAACCCGTCATTGTAGATCTTATAACCCAGTTGCAAGGGCCTAAGAGATACTACCAACAAAATGATGGTGAGTTTAGTGTCATTAAGTTATTTTCGATAACTCAATTACTTTGAGACCAAATGAGAAATCATAATAACCATTGGTGCTAGTAAGTAGGTGTGGAGTACACACTTGTCCAAAACAATTGTAATTTTCAGATTCAATGAACTTGAGGGGTTAAACCAGTTAGTGCCCCATTGGAAGGGGTTCTCAAGGAGCCATGCCCATTTGGTGGAGCTTTGGGTACAACGCCCCAAGTGGGGTCTAGGGGCAACATCCCTGGTGTTGGTCTTACTTCATTAGAGAAACACGTCAGATTTGAATGGCCAGTGAAAAGTTGAAAAGGAAAATGATCCTCAACGTTGCTGGAAATAAGTAACAAGTTGCTAGTTCTGATGGTTATGAAGGTCATTAGCAAATCTCTACTGCTAAATAGAAACTTTGTAGTGCACTAGGAAATGAACCTAGATAGCAATTTAGATGCGGTAGCAACTTGTACTTCGGTCACAACATTAAACCTCGGTTGCATACAAAGTTACTATCGAGCAGTTACTATTGTAGTTGTCCGTGGTTTTATCCCTAATTGTATAATTACCAACTAAAACGTTATGATGGTTCACCTCTATATAAGTTGAAGACACCTGGTCTAAATTCTTTATCGAAATTCTTACTTCGAAATCACAAAGATAGTAACTTCTTGTACTTGGAAGTTCACCATTTATCTTATCCGATTGTTGATTTTGTAAATCAACGAAATAATTTTATCTGAAAGTGACAAAACACGATTCCCAAAGGTATCCAAGTCACAGACGAAATCTAGAAAACGTACACCAAATTGCTACCAATGATGTAGACAAGAAAAACTCTACTTGCTGAATATGAGATGCCGAACTTTTGTGAAACTTAAAAGTTGGTTTGCTTGGGCAGCTCATGTGTGTCAACTTTGGGCATTTATACGAAGGTAAGTTTAACTTTCTTTAGATCATATGCATGCTTTGTACCTTAAAGATCTTCAAAACTGATCTTATGTTCTAAATTTATTATGACTTTTTTTAAATAAGTATTATACCTATTAAGAATAAGAAAAATACAACATGCAGTGTGGTTTATCAAAATATATAATTAGGTACCTTTCAATCTCAATATATATTGTAAATTATATATTTTGATAAGCCACATGGTATCTTGTATGTTATATTCTTCTTATTCTTATCCATGTGAGTTATCTAGCAGTTAAAACCCATGTTCACGTCGTAAGGTGTTATAACATTTATTGTAGCCCACCTATGTTTTAAAAATTATATATACTAAAGAATATTGACTACGTCATAAACATTATATCATGCATGTGACCTCATGATTATTGGTGCGCCTATATATATATGTATGATGCAAGTTATTGTTTGAAAAGACCATAAACATCCAACAAATTGTACTTCAAATGGAGGGTTTTTATCAATGTGACGCTAATTATGTGCCTTTATCACCGATTAGCTTTATCGAAAGGGCATCATTCGTTTATGAAAAAAGCCCATGTATTATTTACAAAGAAAAGACGTATACATGGAAAGAAACACACGACAGATGTGTGAAACTCGCTTCAGCTCTCTCCATTAGAGGAGTTGGCCCTGGACAAGTTGTAAGTTCAATCAGCTTTTGTTTTCATATCTTCAATATTATATGATTTGTACAACTTATTGTGTAGAGATGAGATCGTGTAGAAAGGCAAGACATAAAGTAAAATACTTTTTTTTCTCTCCATAGATACATGATTCTACATAGTTGAGGAGAGTTGGAGAGGTAGAAGAACCAATGAAAATGTAGTCAGCTCCCAAGATTCAATAAAAAAAGGAAAAAAAAAAGAGGAAACTTCATTCTCAAATGTCAACACCTTTCTAGAAGCATAATACTATACATATAAAACTAAATTATTATTAAAATAAAAATTCTAGAAACATAATACTATACATATAAAACTAAATTATTGTTGAAATAAAAATACAAGTTGCTTACTTTTTATTTATAGTTTCTATTATTTAATTCTATATATTTTAAGTATAAACTAGTTGGTAACATCCGCGCTTCGCGGCGGGGACGACCCTGTTATTACATATATCAAATGACGTCAAATTACGTTAATAACTGGAAACCCATTGATATTGGTTCGGTTGATTACGGATTTACGGTATCAATACGATTGTGCCTCAATTACATGTGTATTGCTACTCACAACACGGTTGAAGAAAAAATTATATTGAAGCGTAGAAAAAAAATAACCAACATTGATACCGGTACCGACGTTCAGTCGGTGTCGGTTTGGCTTTCCATTAATATTATTGTTATTGATATAATTAACGAAATTGAAGTTAAAAAACACTAAAGACAAAATATAAAAGAAAACAAAAAAAAACATAAACTACTGTAGCAATCTCACGATGCAATTTGATATATATAATAATGTGTAGATTATATACATAAAAAATCATCAAATAAACTAGTCATATGTTTAACATACACAAACTTATTTTATATAATCTACACATTGCCTACACATGTATGTATAACAAACAACTAAACTAATGTTTTTCTTTACAATTTCTGAATGAAAGGGTGAAAAAATTATATTATATTTTATTTTAAAGATGAACTAAAACTGAAAAATAATTAATTTATTTTCTTATATTTGTTCTCACAATATATAATGTTGTATATAGCTAGATCTCTTTCATATGTATAAATACATAATCATTGGATGCATATATATACACGGATGTATATTGAAACATCATGTATTACTTGGATGCAAACTAAAAACTTTAATTAATTGAGCATCATTTAAACTTGATCCTAACTCGTCTTACACACTCGAAATTGGACATCATTCGGTTCTGTGTCCTAACCCATCTCACACTCTTAAATATTACACAATCTTTTTAATCAAAGTAAATCCGTCTTTGAACGCAACACCAAGCAACCTTAACTAGTTGTTATCTTTCTTTTTAAGTTCTTTTATTGTTCATATACATCTTTTACCTTAGGTATATTGAGTACGTGGAGTAAGGAAGACATCACCTTGAAGTTTCTCTAAGCTTAGTATCTGGATTGCGTACTTGTCTCAGTTTATAGTTATATGAGTAAGCTTCCTGTTGTTCCCCTGTAGTTTGATCGTTTTAACGGTTTTGCCATAATCATTTAAAAATTGTCATTTTCCTCTAATAGTTTACTATATTTTTACCATTTTGCTCCTCCCCTCTAACTCAGCTAAAAGGAAGGGTGTTTCAGTAATTTTAAATATAAGTAATTAATTATTTATTTATTATTAATCTTCAAAACTGTCTTATTTTTTCATTTTTTGATATTAAAGATATAAATCTATTTAATTAATCCATCACCCCCTACTAACCAAACACCACCACCATCTACCACCACTATGAAACCATCACCACCACACCCAACCAAATGCCACTAAACCACCACCTCTATCACACCCTAACTGCCACTGATCAAAACCCATCCACAACAACAACCTTTTAGCCGGCCCCCAAGTCGCAAGTTTTAGATCTAAGAAATCCTTGTTCTTGAATACTCCACTGCTGCACACCTAGACAAATCTGGATCCAAGAAGATCCTGAGCTTGAATGCACCACCGCTGCACACCTAGACGGAACCCTGGTTTCGGTAAACCAGGACCACCGTAAGGCTTCGATTGTGGCGCCGACCTATGGTTATAAAGGACAATGACATAATCAGCGCTTCTGATTTTTAGATCGTGGGTTGTAGAGGATGACGACCATCAATTTAGGGTGGATTCGTGGTGGTGGGGTCGTGGCGGTTGGTTGCTTAGTGGTGGTGGTGAGTTGGCGACAAGGTAGTGGTGGTCAGGTAGGGGTGGTAGTCAGGTGGTGGTGGTCCGATGGATCTGGTGCAAGGTGGTGGTCGGGTGGAGGCCCGTGGACGGTGGTGACGAATGGTGGCTGGTGGAGAAGAGGGAGAGTGTAGAGAGAGAAGAAAAATGGCATAGAGAGAGAAGAAATAGTGTAGATTTATAGGTTTTGTTATATATACATATTATATATCAATATAATCTTTATTTGTAATTTTACTAAAACACCCTTAATTTGATACTTGAAGTTACCAAAATACCCTTTCAGTTAGCAAAAATTTTAGATGGAGTTAGTGTCAAGGAGTTGATTGGGAAAAACATAGTAAATTATTGGAGGAAAGTGCAATTTTTAATAATTGGGACAAAACTTTTAAAAGACCAAATCATAGAGAGGAAAACGAAAGTTTACTCTAATTGTATCTTAGAAATTATATTACAAAGAAAGTAATTAGTTTGTTTATTATGAAATGTAGTTTTTTTAATATGCATAACTAATTTTTGGTTTAACCTCATCCTGAGTCCATAACTAGTAAGAAGCAAATTAAACCATGTGTCACCATCATATCATGGGCACTAAATTGGATCAAGAGCTTATTGGTACTTGATCTATAAACTTTTGTGCATCCATATGATTGCGGACCACTTTTAGTTAAGAGTTGGTCTACATCATTTTATTGGAAATATAGATATGGTTGGCATTTGGACCCGCCTTGTATCTTCTGAATAGTCAATAGAGAATTGACATGTGAAGATGACACAATCCATGTTTCATGCATCATCAATTTTTAAGACATTAAACAATCCATGTTAAGTTTTCTTCTCTTTTTTAGATTTTCATTTCTTCTGGTCACACATGGATTACACTAGATTTATCGAGTTAAATTTTAAATTTCCTTTTTCTCCAATACGAAACTAATAATAAATAAACCATTTTCAGATTTTCATACGTAAACGTTTAATAAACAAGTCATGTTGGTTTCAATTTATCTAAATAATCAAATTGTTTTGTATTTTTTGATTGATATGTTTAACCCGTTCAATTAAACTTGTTAATTTACTAACCTGGTTAATATGCGATTATAACTCTTTCACAGGGCCGTAACCTATTTGACCCATTTATGTAACTGAGTTTAATAGATCATCTCTTGATTATACAATATAAAGTGTGTCCAAGTTAAATTCAGTATCTGTGACACAAATATGTATAGAACGTGTTCAATTTTATCTATATATAGTTTTGTTGATTTTTAAAAACCCATGACTCTCAAACTAACAATTGTCATTTTTAAATGCATACATTTAAAACCTAAAATTCCCTTAAAACCTACATATTAAACAAATGAATTCATATAACGATCTAAGTGTTATTACGAGAACCCTTGTTAGGAACCCTAAAAAATAATCACTTATACTATGGATATCCGCGCTCTACTTTTTAATAACGTTTTATTTGTTATTACTCTATAACAATATTCAAAAATTAAACATTAAAATACTATAAAGTAAAACGTAACTGAATTTGCATTATTATTTTTTTTTAACGAAAAATTTAGATCACAGACGGACCCATTTTGCATTATACACGCAGGTTGCAACTTTCGCCCCAAACATGCCTGCTCATTACGAGCTTCAATTTGGGGTTCCAATGGCTGGTGCGATCCTTTCTTCACTCAACACAAGCCTTGATCCACCAGCATTAGCAACCACTCTACAAGAACTCGAACCCAAGATCATCTTTGTAGACCACCAATACATCCAAATTGTTATTCAAGCCTTCAAGCTACTATCTCCAGAATCACCAGCTCCATTGCAGCTGGTTTTGATCGGTGGCAATAATTGCACCAGTGTGCCATCAAACACATTTGACTATGAGGATCTTGTTTCATTAGGAAAACCCGATTTCAAAATCATACATCCAAAAGATGAAAACGATCCAATTTCGATAAATTTCACTTCAGGCTCAACTGGGAAGCCTAAGGGGGTTGTGTATAGCCATAGAGCAGCGTATTTGAACTCGCTAGCAGTTATCTTTAGATACGACATGAAGAAAATGCCGGTTTTCTTGTGGACAGTTGATATGTTTCGTTGCAACGGGTGGTGTTTCCCATGGGCAGTGGCTGCATTAGGTGGCACCAATATTTGCCTTAGAGAAGTAACGGCGGAGGTGATCTTGAACTCGATTGTGATTCATAAGGTAACACACTTGTGTGGTCCCCCGACAATTTTAGAAAAGATTGCAAGTTGTGAAACTAAGGAACAAGCAGGGGTGATTCCAACTAAGGTAAATGTAATTGTCGCGGGGCCTTTGCCATCGTTGGAAGTTATATTAAAGGTCGAGAAACTCGGGTTTGATGTACACCATGGCTATGGGATGACAGAAGCTCTCGGGCCCATGATGGATAGATATGTGAGAACAAGTGATGAGGAAGAAAAATGTAACAATGAGCATTTAAAGATAAGATGTCGTGAAGGAATTCACAATATTTTAATGGAAGATGTTGATGTGAAAGACCCTAAGACGATGACTAGTGTACCATGGGACGGGAAGACAATCGGAGAAGTGGTGTTTAAGGGTAATGCGGTAATGTTAGGGTACCTTAAAAATTTGGAAAGGACACAAAAAGCGTTTGAAGGCGGGTGGTATAGGACAGGGGACATCGGGGTTAGAAACCCGATGGAGAAATAGTGATGAAGGATCGTTTGTCAGATAGCATTATCATAAACGGGGAGATTGTGAGCACGATGGAGATTGAACGAGTCATAAGAGGTCATCCTTTTGTAAAGGAAGTTGCGGTTGTTGGGAAACCTGACAACCTAGTTGGTGAAACTCCATATGCTTTTGTTACGTTGAAAGATGGGTGTTGTTTAACGAGTAAAGACATAATCAAGTTTTGCAAGGATAATTCGTTGCCTCGGAGCATGATCCCATGGAACGTTAGTTTCGGGAATTTACCGGTGAATTCAGTCGGTAAAGTTCAAAAAATTGTTCTTAGGGAAAATGCCAAGGCCATCGAGAGCACCAAATGACCGTAAATATTGAAACAAGCTTTGTAGTTTATATATGCTCCTACATGCAACATTGCCTTTGATATTGTAAGTTATTATAAAAATGTTAGTCGAAGATGCTTACTATTCACATTCCCTCATTTTTACATATAAAAGACAATAAATCAAGAATCCCTTTTATATTGGACCCTCTTCTTTCTTATCAGTGACGACTCAGGGATTATTTGTTGGAAGTGCAGATGAGATGTTCAACCATATTTTCAAGAAGTGCGGTCGGGTTTTTTTGCCTGAAATATACACTAAAACTTTTTTTCCCCAAATTAGGGTGCGCCCGCCCATCCACGACTATGGGTAGGTCCGCCCCTGCTTCTTATGCCTGATTTGTCAAATCTTGGATCACTTTTGTATCATCTTAACTAAACTTGATCCTAACCCATCTCACAATCTCTAACTAGATACCAATTGGGTCCTTGTCTAAGCCAGTCTTACACTCTTGATAAATCCATCCTTGACCGCAACACGGATCATTTAATCAACTTCAATAAGTTAGGGAGGGGGTATCCAACTTTTTCAGATCACACATCTCAAACATCTCTGTCTTCCACATTAACATCATATGATATCTTTTTATCTTTTTCATAAACCTATTAATTCCATAATTCCATCTTTCTAATCCCTAAACCATTTTTCATTTTCTTTAAAATAAATAAATATAAACTAACATACAAATAACAAATTATATTACAAAGCAATTTGAACTGATATAATAATAGTAGTATAACAAAAAATAATAATAATAATAATAATAATAACAACAATAACAACAACAATAAAAACAATATAACAATGACGATAGCAGCAACATCAACAACAACAATAATAACAAAATTGAAGTAGTACCTTTGGCATACATGCTCAATTTTCATGTGGGGATGACACG
Source organism: Scalesia atractyloides (assembly GCA_947069175.1). NCBI lineage: Eukaryota > Viridiplantae > Streptophyta > Magnoliopsida > Asterales > Asteraceae > Scalesia > Scalesia atractyloides. Next base: position 57,117,555 of record CAMTDV010000019.1, read on the forward strand.
AAAACAAACCAAGGATCATGGATAAAGAATGGGTGTTCCCGCCGGTTCTAAAACATCCTGCACCCTCTAGAGGCCATACTGTTTACATTTCTTCTTATAAGTTTTTTTTTATTTCATATGCAACTTTTACCTTAATTAGGTTTAGAGAATGGAGTAAAGAAGACATCAGCTAGAGTTGGACCTTAATTAGGTTTAGAGAATAGAGTAAAGAATAACCTAGAGTTGGTGTAAGCTAGTAACTAGAATACGTGTATTCGTCTGCTATAGATTATAACTCAATATTTCAATCATAGTTATTACTAAATTATATTATAAAGAAATTTAGGTTTCTCATTTTGTACTTTCAGTTTTATTTCATTGATATTAATTTTAATATGCATAACTGATTTAGGGTTAAACCTCTTCGTGGTCCATAATTAATGCGAAGCAACATCAGTTGTCATCATCATATATCAACCAGTTTCATCCTAATTGGATCAAGAACCGATTGATACTTGATTTATAAACTTTTGTGCATCCATATGATCAAAGGCGACGACATTATTATGTAGTTCTTTTTCATGAATTTGGAATTTGTGTATCCATATGATTAAAGGCCACTTCATTATTATGTAGTTCTTTTTCATGAATTTGGAAATAATTAGTTTCGTCGGCATTTGCAACCTGTCTAGTATCATGTGGACATAGTCAACAGAGACTAGAGATGTGAAGATGACACGTAGTTGATTGATTTATTGTAAGTATTATGAAAGTGAAACGTATACTCTCATGGTTCATCTATTGTTAAGAGTAAAACTGCCGTTTTCATCCCTGAGATATGGAGAAATCTGCCATTTCAGTTCAAATTATTTTTATCGGGCGATTTTTGTCAATGACATTTTCAAAATATGACAGTTTTATGCGATTTTTAACCATAGTTAAAAAGTGGGGTAAACTGTTCATTTCACGTAAATTTTCATTTTTTTTGTTTTCTTTCACCGAGTAAACTGTCATTTTCATCGATGATGTCTAGTGAAATATGTCCCTTTGGTCCAGTTTTTTTAGGTGCAATTTTTGTGCCTAACCTTTTTAAAACATGACAATTTCATCCAACTCGTCGTTTGCAACCCTTTCAGACATCTTGATACTCATCTACCAAGACCTTAGGGTTTCCCTATCTAGACACTAACACCACCAGTAACACCATTGCAGCCACCGATGCTCACACTTGATCTATAATATTCTCCTCTGAAAGGTTGTTAAGAAGATGATGACACAAAAAGGACTACCGCCAATATCACCATAGGCTGGAGACACCCGGAAAAGAGGAGTGTTGATTTCCATGGTGACGGGAAGAAGGGTTTTGGGGTCAGTTTCAACGGTGACTGACCGGAGCTATAACGATGGTGACACCATGCCAACAGATTCCACCTCGACACATTTCATGTTTTACTTAATCATCGACACGTGGCACCACCGCATACGCATGAAAAAGTTAGGGGTTGATTGAAAATTGGATAAAACTAGCATGTTTTGGAAAAGTTAGGGACGAAAATTGCATGAAAAAAAACTGGACTTAAGTGACATATTTCACCATTCCTAGGCGAAAATATCAATTTACTTGTAGAAACAAAATAAAAGCTACAAAATGCGTGTGGAAATGACCAGTTACCCCTCATTTAACTAACAATTTTAACGAGAGTAAAAATATTGGATGAAACTAACATGTTTTGAAAATGATAGGGATGAAAATCGCAAAAAAAAATTCCAACCTATTTCACCAAATCTCATAGATGAAAATTATAGTTTATTCTATTTGATGCTAAACTTATCTTTAATAATCCTATTTGTTTTTTTTTTCTAATTTCCCTGTATTATTTTAAAGAAAAATATACTATTCATAAAAATTATCAATTTTTAGATTATTTTCATATTTAATCCATATTATATAAAAGAAAATCATGTTTGTTTTGAGTTATTTAATTGAACTCAATAATTCAAAACAACTTGTTTAAATTTATTTGATTTATTTAGACAGATGAGTTAAGTGCGTTAAATCAGGATTATATGATTTTGAATGCATGGAGGTTAAGTTTAATATCTTTTAGACAAATAAATATACAGAGTCATGTTATGTCCATAAGTTTGAAAGGGACACTAGTTCAAAGTACATTTTTAACGGCAAATTTTATTAGAAATCATTTCTCGCTAGCAAGCAACTAGCTAAGGCCAACAAAACAAAACTTATACAACAAACTCCTCCCAACCATTCAACTCTAATGACACAAGCTTAGATCTATTCTTATCCACAAAAAAAAACTAAACGTTTTGATGTCACCTACAATCTTTTCTTTTTTATCGGCACCTTATTAAATATCCAATTGTTCCTCGCCTTACACAATACCCAACACCCCACCAAAACAATAGACTGAATACCTCTTCTTCTTTGCTTCGATCCATGAATGTACTTATGAATGCTTAGCAAGTCTTGAAATGAGAACGCGTAGATTGGATCCATTCGACACCATGAGCTGATACTTTGCCACACTATTGCCACCACATAGCACGAAGTTAACACATGGGTTACGGACTCATTACTCGAATTGCACATTGAACAAACAGATGGACCAACCAAAATCCCACCTTTAATAAGAACATCCATTGTCGGGATCCTATCAAACATCACACGCCAACCGAACACATTTATTTTTAAAGGTAGCCACCTATTCCAGACCAACACCGCCTCGCTTGGCTGAGAAGAATTACTCATCAACAACTTCTTCACATGTTTAATTTTAAATAAAAACCAATAAAAAATACATGAAATTTCAAAATACATGGAATTTTTCACTAGTTCAAAATACATGAAATTTCAAAGACCAATAAAAAGACATCGTGTTTCACATGTTTAATTTTAAATTTTTCTAACAATATTCTAAACATTGTACTGTTTTCTTTTCAATTGCAAGTTTGAAATATTTTTTAGTGAAGAAACTTCTATACAAAAAATATAAAATCGGACCAGCTAGAGTAGACACTAGAACCGAAGTTACAAGATTACATTCCGGATATAAGATTCTTTCCACCTATCCCAACTCAGGTTACAAAATTTTGATCTACTAGTAACGTAAAGAAAAGAACTCTCTTTAATACATTTCGTTGTCCGGTTTAAATGAGTGTCTCCGTCGTGAAAGTTTTTTTTTCATTCCTTGCTTTCTATATGGATGGCGCAACTTGTAAGATCGCCCCAGTAACTTTCTCCCAAACTTTCAATTCGTTCCTGACCAATGCCGAGCCCAAAACTTCCTGAACCGAGGAAAGATAACCCGGCATAGAAAGCTTCAGCCATATAAAAATTGCCCACCAGACTGACCTCGCGAAGAAACAATCAAATAATATGTGTTGCACCATTTCAACGCCGGACCCGCACCTCAGACATTCAATACTCTCTAGCGCCACACCCCTCCCAACGAGTCCCCCTCTAAAAGGAATTTTATTTATACAAGCCCTCCAACAATAAATGCTTATTTTTGTAGGGACCCAACTATTCCAAAGTGGGCATTATATGTTACCCGGGTTGTTACTTGTTAGAATCACATATAAAATTCCTCAAACTAGTCACAGACAACTGTTCCATCCCGCGCCCTTTCCAAACCCAAGTATCATTTCTATTAGTTAATAAAACCCCCTGCAACAATTGTTCAAGATCACACAAAATAACTGGTTGCACTCTAACCCGGGTTAAGATCCCGTTTCCACTTCCAAACACTGGCCCAGATGTGCATAATCAGAGACTTTGGCAAATTTGTCTTTCGTAGCTTTGAAAAGGTCTTTATACCGGTCTTTGAGAAGGCCGGTATCTAACCTATTATTCACCCAAAACAAGACACTTTGACCCGACCCGATAACGCCTTTCAAGTTTGTTCTTAAAATATAAATTCAAATAAACAAAGTCTTTCTTAATCAAACCAATATCTTTCCAAATGCTCACACATCTACTATTAAAAGGGAAAGAAAAAAAGCCGTTCTTTTTCGAGTGAATAGCTCGGAGCACATCAACCAAAGGGTCGTATTATCCATCTTATACATCCACCACCACTTCACTAGAAGGGAAAAATTTTAGCTCAGGATATCCCCGGTCCCCATTCCTCCAAGACGCTTAGGAGCAACCATCTATCCCACGTAACCCGCTTAATCCTTTTGGCACCACCATTATGACCCCAAACAAAGTTCCTTCTATTTTTTTCCAAAGCATTTATGAACTTGAAGGGGCTTTGAATAATAATAGATAATAATTTGGAAGGGCTTCAAGGACCAGTTTTGTTAATTCCACCAGACCCACCAATGAGATATTTTTTTTCTTTCCACCCAGACAATTTAGAGTTAAACTTATCAATGATCGGCTTCCAATATTTAACCCTCTTCATGTTGGTCCTTAAAGGGAAGCCAAGAAAAGTAAAAGGGAATGTCCAGGCTTTGAGGTAAATGAGGTTAGCCAGCCTAGGAACTTCCTCCTCACCCACTCCGCCTCCATCTACACAACTCTTTTGGAGGTTAACTTTAAGACCCGAGCAAAAGAAAAAAACACCTTAAAATCCAATTAAGATTCAAAATGTGTTCCTTCGACCATTCACCAACATCTGCATAACATAAGTGGGTTAATAAAGGACCGCTATTAGGCAAAGACACCCCTTTAAAGCAACGACCGCCTTCTTCGTAAAACCTCCAAAGCTTCCAACATTAGAACAAATAAAAAAGGGCGATATCGAATTGTCTTGTCTAAGACCTCTAAAAAGCTTATATTCAGTGGTAGGGAGTCCATTAACAAGCACAGAAGACTTCCCCAACCTTAAACATCAATTGATCTATTTTCTCCAAAACATGAGAAAATTCATGATTTTGAGAGTATTAAAAAGAAAATCCTAATTTACCGAAACATGTGCCTTTTGAAAATCCACTTTAACCACAAGAATTTTCTTCATAGTCATCTTCGCCCAAAATAAAATTTCAATCAAAATGAGGGGGCATAAAAAATTGACACCCCCCCCCCCCCCTTCAATAAACCGGATTGAACCATTTTGGGTCTCGCACTTTTGGAATTAGGGTAATGAAACAGGAATTGCAAGAATTACTAACCTCCGGATTAGAGTGAAATTGATTGAATAATTTTAGGAAAAAACGACTCAAAAATCCTCAAATATCTATTAACAAACTTGAAAGAAAATCCATTTGGCCCGGGTGCTTTGTCGTCACCACAATCCCATACAACACATTTAATCTCGTCAACTGAAAAAAAAACTAAGTCGTCCGCACTCTACAGATCCAACTGTTTGAAACCATGAGGGTGGCAACTTTGGTCTCACCCATTGGGTTTGGAAAACAACTTTTTAAAAGTTGCCGCCCTCATTTTCTTTTTTATATTGGGCGGTTGTGTTGTCACCCCAATAACACAAATACAATTGAAACGACTGGAGGCCATTCAAAAATTGATAAATTATAGAAGAACGTTGAATTCTCATCTCCCAATTTTGCCCAAGACAACCGAGCCTTTTGTTTTAAGTCGGCAATTCTCCTTTGTTTTCCAACCTCCTAATACGGTCATAACAAAGAACCCGATTCTCTCTCTCGACCGAACTGAGTTTTCTATTTGCTGCAATAAAATCCAAAGCTTCAATTTCCGCCAAAGCTGAGGTTTAATTCAAGATCCTCATCCCTTTTAGATTTAAGCCTCCACTCTTTAATATTTGATTTAAGCGACTTCAGAAAAGTCTAGAGATTATGAAAACTATCCAGACTTGGATTTTGCAGTAGTTACTTTAACAACTTCCAAGAGGCCTATGACCTCAAAAACCCAAACGTGGACGTCCGAAACCCAAAGTGGTACAGAAATGACTATAGGCGAATGATCCAACAAAAAGTGCGGAAGCGCCTCCACTTTTGCAGCATGCCAAAGTTGCATAAATCCATCACTAACAACGCCTCTATCAAGTTTGCTCGTGCTGACACATTAGGAGATATAAACGTGTGCTTTAATCCTCCCATCGAATACTCCAATAACCCCACGTCCTGAATAAATTCGTTGAAAAGCATCGCCTCACAACTATCAATCGAATATAAGTGTTATGAATAGTAGTTTACTATCACGTTTAGATTATTTTTATTTTTTTACCATCTGTACTACATATAATACATGCTTTTATCCCATTTATTTTATTACAAATTTCATTTTTATTTCATAACATGTTGATCAATAAGCGTGATAACATGCATATAACTTGATTGCAACTACTTAACACCCCGTTGACCTATTTGGCATGTTTCAAAAAACGAGTTAAGCGAGCTTTTTTTTTTAACCGCAAATTTCATAACAAACAACAACGCAAAGCAAAACGCTAGCGGATAACACCAAAACATTACAATTTAAACTTCACCCACTCTTTACACTCAATCGATTTACATCTTGATCTATTTTTGATCCACAGAAACCCCAAGGCTAAAACGTCTTCCTTAATCTTTTGGATACTGACCATCTTATCCGAAAAAATGAGTCGTTCCTATAAAATGGTATGAAAAATATCCAGAATCAACTCAAAAAAAAAAACAACACAAAGTATAGCGAAAAAATCAGGTGACAACTTTATTATCTTTACCCAAACCAGAAAAGCCCACAACCAGAACCCTAGATCTTACACTCAGTAAGATCTATATGAAGTAGTACAATATCAGTTGATCACAAACAATACAAAGACTAAAACTGGATCCAACAATGGATCAAAACAGCCATAAATACAAGAGAAGGATACAGAGAAACTAAGAGAACAGATGAACAGGATGAACAATAATTGAATGAATGAAACCCTAATTATCCTTTTATACTCCAAGTCTTCAAATTTACAGAATAGCCCTTCAAGTTATCCACGCAACATCCAAGTCCTCTACAAGTTTAACCTGCAACCCTTACAATTCCATAAGTATTTTACATAAACTCAAAGTATGTTAAAGATAAACTTACCACCCTTGCACCTCAACAACTTATATAACAACGTGTAACAATATAAAGTTTGTTACAACTTATAATACCACATCAGCTTGAATTAGAGTGTAACAACATTTCTCACATCCCCCAATAATTCAAGCAGAAAACATGTCAAACATTATGCTGGACTACACTAAGTCATTTTGTAAAAATGTCTGCTACCTGCTTTTCAGTAGCACTTTTTTCTGGTTCAATTATGCCACTTGCAATTTTTTCTCTAACAAAAGGCAAGTCTAACTCAAAATGTTTAGTCCGTTCATGGAAAACTAGATTTAATGATATAGAAATTGCAGACTTACAATCACAATATAGTTTAAATGGTAAACTATATGTTACATTTAATTCTTTTAAAACATTCAACACCCACATCGACTCATAAGTGGCTGAACACATTGCCATGTATTCAGCCTAGGCTATAGATCTTGAAACCACTTTTTTTTTTACTTTTCCAAGAGATAATTTAATCTCCTAGAAATAAATAAAAGCATGTGACAGATTTGCTGGTCACAGTGCACTTAGCCCAGTCAAAATCAACGAATCCTGACAGTTCTAAGTTACCAGTTTTCCTAAACAATATACCTTTGCCTGGACACTGCTTCAAATACCTTAATAACCGTAATGCAATGCTCAAATGTGATGACAAGGCTTATGACTGACATAGAAATTTTCAAGTTATAAACTATTGTCGTAAACTCATTTTTCTTGACCATTCATTCACATGTTACACTTAATTGGAATTAATTAAGTGCATTAAAATTAGACAAGTACAAATACAAACATTCATGTAGAAGTAATTCATTACTGGACCGTACACAGGTCTGTCCATTATCCAACATTAGTAAATTTTTTGGACAAAATTCTTTCAACTTGGGGATGATGTGACAACTTGCATTTTTAGGTTAATGTCGTTAACCCTCTTAGTTAAATCATTATAATTTACATAACATTCGTACTTGCATTGTGTCACACATGTAAATTATAACAAACAGAAACTAATACAAACTAGTGGGACTAGTCACACACACCGAAGTTAGTTGGTTAACTTTCTATTCAAGTTTCAAAGTTTAGAAACTTGGGGGACTAAATGTGTTAATTAACAAACTAGGAAATATAACTTTCCATGCAAGTTATAGAGAATCAAAACATGAGGGACTTGATGTGTGAAAAACCAAACTAAACATAATTACTTTGTATCTAAGTTTCAGAAAGTATAAAATTGAGGGACTATCGACATGTAACAAACTTAAAATAAAAACCTTTTTAACAAAATCCCAACCCTAACAAACCCCATAACCCGATACGTACACACACCTCTCTCGGCCTCTTCTATAATCAACGAAGAACAAGCTTCGTTTCAAGCATTCATCGGCCCTCATCACTGTTTTGTGGGGTAACTCACTTATTATATCTATATCCTTGTTAATCACTCATCATCATGGCTGCGTTTTCTGACTTCTTGATGTTCTTGATGTTTTATGATGATGAATTGTAGTGTAGGGTTCATAAAAATCCTCATGATAAGCACACCATTTGGACTTATCCTTGTTGGCTGTGGGCATCTCATTCTTTCGCGACCACCTAGCTTTGTCACCTAAATTCTGCATAGCAAGGATTAGTTCACTATTATCAGCAGAAAAACAATATTCAGAAATTGGAGGATAATCCTCATCGTCTTCCTCTTGTTCAACTGCATGCACATTCTGGTTGTCATGCCTAGAGTATTGTTTGGATCGGTTATTCTTATAGAAGGATCCTTGCTTTTCCTACTTCGAGGATCCTGACAGCCTTTCCTGGATCCTTTTGTCATCCTCTAAACGGATGAAGCTTCAGGCTCTATTCCTTACTTCATCTAAATTCCTGCAAGGTGTCATAACAAGGTCATCATAGAAGAAGGAATCCTCTGGCAATCCCATTTTGAATGTCTCCACAGCAGTGGCAATATCTAGATTAGGAATTTCTAAGGATTATCTACTAAACTTGGTGATGTAATCTCTTAATGATTTATCACGGCCTTGGGTTATCCTATACAAATCACTAGTTAATCGTTCAAAGTTTCTACTACATAAAAATTGATTATTGGACAAATTAACTAAATGAGAAAATGAAGCAATTGAGTAAGGAGGAAGACTTAGCAGCCATTTGAGTTATGATCCAGTGAGTGTGGATCCGAAGCCGTTAGACAGGAAGGCTTTCTTTAACCTTTCTGGAATGGGGTTGATCTCCATTCTTTCCCGGTATTGTGCTACATGCTCCTCTGGATCAGTCGTACCATCATAGAGCTTTATACTTGGAGTCTGGAAACGTTTTGGTATCTCGGCATTGCTTATGTAGAAGTGCAAAACGAGATATCCTATGGCTACCATCCGAGATCTCAAGAATGGGTTTGACCACTCTGGGGACGCTGGATATGATATCCTTTAGCTTTTGTAACTCCTTAGCATAGCTTGGCTGATGCCTCATCCTACACGTAAGTAAGGTTAGTATCAAAAGATGTATTGAAGTTGTTACCTCCTGATTGGTTTGGAACTAGTATCCCAGAGGTTTGTCTAGGATAAGGTGTGTCTACTGTAACAGTGGGGCTAGGAGAAGCGATGGTCTGCATGGGAATGAAATCCCCTTCATGAACTTCGGAGCTCCTCCCCAAGTTAAATAGAAATTGTCCCGAATTTTTCCAAGCATTTGCTGAAGAAGCTAGTGTGTTTGAGCATTTTCGTGGGTGTCACATCATCCCAAGTTGATTTGGAATTTCATCCTAAAATTCAGTAGTAACTCTAGCTCTTGATGCAATACATAAATGTTTTAGGATCAGTAGTAAGGAGTTATCTGATGTCGAGGATGTAGTTAGTCGTACGCAAGTGGTATAAAATAGAAATAAAGAACGTCATTCGTCGATAAAAGTGTTACGTGGATAATGTTGGCACAACAAGAATTAACCAGAGAAGAATGGTGTTCGCACGAGTTTGTAGGGTCAAGGTTCAACTGAAATGGCCGTCAGAGTTGTCGATTTCGCCCGTCGGCGAGTAAAGATATGTTCACTGTGACCCACGAACTTGAACAAGTTTGTGATTTGTCAAACCGGCAAGCAACCAAATTCGAAAGGGTTGAATTAGGTCGTGTGGATGAATTAGAAATAGCACATATCTCGTCAAGAGGTTTCAATGTGAGGATGCAAAAACTGTTCAGAATGGTATGGTCGTATCAACAACACATCACCATCTTCAGGGTTCAAGAAGTGATCAACAAGGATCGAAAAACAAAATCGACCTTACCAAAATTTCTAAGCTAGTGCACAATCTTATTAGAGTTTCCGCATGGAAAAGTGAAGATGTAGCGTCACCGTGATAAAGGAATGATAGATTTGTGTAAGTTGATAATAGTAACTAGGCATTGTGTTAAACAATAAACATCGGCCAGTGCAAAGGCTAGTGAAAAGATTCGTATGAAAAAGAAACTCCCATAGAATAATGAATCTTGCAATATAAGGGGGTAAGGTAAGTGTTTTAAATCATCACGTTCATCTGTAGATTGACTAATCCATACCTCTGTCTTCCAGTGTCCCTAAGACCATCGAATTATTAAGAGACATCCATTTGCTGAGTTGGGTATACGAAGGTGTAAATCGAGTTAGGCTAAGAACTTACCACGTAACAGGGTAATGGGGGGTAGCCTTTTGATCGATGGGGATTGTGATATGGATGTTAGAGTTACGTTATTTCGGTTCTGGATTGAAGGAACGAAAGGTTGGTGATGCTCAAGCGAATAATTAAGCGAAAAAACAAAGAATCTGTCAAATAACCGAAGAATTCCAGCAACTATTGTGGTCATCGACAACAGCTCCAATAGCGGTCGATGGCGGAAATTACACGGAATGAAAGTTTGTTGTGTCAGTCACGTGGATATATTGTTTGTCCAAAACGGAATTCGGATGATAAGGTTTCGAGCTGCGAGATAACATATGCGCAAAAACTGTGACTTCCAGCCACTATTTCGGTTTCCGGTGATTGTAGCGTGGGTTCCGGAAATGGAGAAAGGTGGAGATGATAGGGTTCGTTGACACGAAGGCGTGGACATATTATTCGCCTAATTCTGAGTTCGTTTGGGTCGGTTTTGGTATACTCGAACGGAGAGTCAGATATGTGTTCTGGCAGCAGTGGCCACGTCTGCAGATGACGTCAATAATTTTTAGATGTTGGGCATGTTGAGACGATCACGTGGATAGGTAGAACACATGAAATGGATGTCATATGGTCAAGTTATGGGTGGAACAAGATTCTACTCGTATTTTGTGTGATGAGTTCAGAGTGAAATAGACGCGTCAAGGACGTCACGTACGCAAAGTTATGACTCTGCAGCAACTTATATTCTCTGCTAGGGGTTATTTTGGGATGTGAGAAAAAATGTCGATGACGACTTTTTGGGAACTTTTTCAGGTAACGTTAAATCTGGGTATTGTACACGAATGGACATGTTGGTTGTATGGTTTGGGACGGTTTTAAGCCGAGCTTGCAACCTTCTGATTTGGAGTAAATGGGTTGGGTATTGTGATTGAGTCGGGGGTTCAGGAACGACCGGTTCCTTGGCACTAGCGTGTTGTGGTTTCGAATTCCGTGTTAGGGGAATTCATTCTGTTATAACACTTTGGTAATAAGTGCAGGTTCTTATTTATCAGGGTTGTTTTTGTAATATATTGAAACTCAAAACACTGTCCGAGTTTCTGTATGTGTTAGTTTTTCCGAGTTTATTTGTGTTAATGTATTCCGAGTTTAGATGATTGTAGTTGTCCGGACTTCCCTTGTTCTATGGGAGTCCGAGTTTAGAATGTAATGGGCCTTGGGCCTTAGTGTTTATCTCCGGACTAAATATGTTTTGTCCAGAGTTTGTCTTGTATATATACCTTTATGTGGAATAGACAAGACAACGATTCTTTTGTGGAAATTTTTTCCTAATCATTGTGTGTGTTTTGTCTGGCGGCTGCTGTGTGTGCGACGTCACTCATCTCCTACATCAAGAATACTCTGTGTATTCTTGATTTCTCTCATTAAACATTGCATTCTTGTTCTACATTTATAGTGGTTGATCATCAGGTGGATCTTGGGTTAGGTGACCTTACAATTGGTATCAGAGCAGTGTGCTTATACTACTGTAGGTGTTTCTTAGTTTGAAGGTTTTGTGAGAAAAGTTTAAATTTTGATTGGGTTTAGTGTTTTTCTAGTGAGTTTTTCTGAGTTATTCTTGATTCTTCATTCATTTCTAGTGATTTGGTGATGGATTTTGAGTAGTTTAGGGAGTTTTAGTATTGATCTTCATCTGGGTTCTTACAGAGCTTTCATGGTGTCCATGCTCGGTTCTTGAAGGTTGGTGAAAGATTCCTTGTTTGATTCTAAAATATTTTCTATGTTTCCTAATTTACTTTGTATTTCCGAAATTGGTGATCCAGTGTGTAGTCACATTGGTGAGATATCCGGAAGCAATTCTTTCATATCTGGGAATATTCAGTCTGGATTACAAATCTATTTGTAATCTCCAGGTTTTGAATTGAGTCCGGGGTTGAAAGAGGTCCAAGGTTTACTAGTTCTGAGTTTAGGTCTTCATTGTTTAGCAAAAGAATTTTTAAACCCTATCCGAGTTTAGCTTTTTCGAGTTTAACAAAGAGTCTTAACCATTTCCGAGTTTAAGTTCTTCCGGTTTAATAAAAAAGTTTAAGTAATCCGAGTTTAATCTTCAGTTTCCGAGTTTCACCTTGTCTTTCTGAGGTTAACTGTTGCGTTCCGAGTTTAGTAAAGTCCGAAATAATGGGTTATCAAGTTCACGTGTTTGTCTGAGTTACTAGTTTCCGAGTTTGTGAACATTGCTACTAACTTCGAGTTTGGTTAGTGTCCGAGTTTGTGCTTTCATCTCAGGTTGTAGGTCCGGGTTTACACTCTGATATTTCTCACACTCTCCATTCCGTGTTTATCACTCCGAGTTTAGGACTTTGAAACTTTCTCACTCAATCCGTCTTTCTAAAACCTACTGTTATCCTTCTGTGAACCCTCTGGTTCTTTCAAATTTTGTTCTAGATGGCAAACAATCTCATTACCATGGTTCAGAATCTCAAACACAATGCTGAAGTTGGGAGCAGCGACAACCCGCCTCTTTTAATAAACGAATTAGACTTTCCTGAATGGAAGGAACGTTTCGAAAGATATGTGAGAGCTAAGGATATCAAGATTTGGCTGTGTATCTTCAAAGGTTGTGGAGCTACACCAATTCGAACTTTAACAATTGACACTTATCTAGCACTGACGGATGAGCAGAAAAAGTTCTACAAATGTGAAGAAAGAGCTATGTCCATGATTACTAGGGCTCTAACTCAATCGATACTTCATACTTTTCGCAAAAGAATTACTTCGAAAGAGTTATGGGATAGCATGATTGAATGTTACAAAGGAAATGCAATGTACAACAAGAGACGTTTAGAACGTTTGAAGACGCAGTTTGTTGTGTTTAAGGCATTAAAGAACGTATCCTTTGATGACATTGTGAATAGGTTTTATCGCTTGCTAAGTGAGCGTGACCGAAGTGAAGAAAATATTTACACTGAGTTTGAGAAAGTTGAGAAGTTCTTGAACTGTCTGTCTCGTGAGTGGAACTTGTATAATGCCTTAATTAGAGAAAATGTCATGTTTGATGAGCTTACACTAGAAAATAAAATTCAGAAGCTAAAGGGTTATGCTTGGAACATGGAGGATCAAGCCTCTGACTTTGAGAAGATTCAAGACCATCAGTTGTATAAAGCTTCAAAAACAATTGAAAAAGGAAGCAACAACGGTACTGGTGTGGTGTTCTGCTCAGGAAATGAAGACTCAGCAAATCATCATGCCTTTGTAAGCAATAACACAGATACTCCAAATCTAAATTCGAATCCGGGAATGCATTCATCTGGTGGTAGTCAGAAATCTCAAGTAAGCAATTTCAACATTCCTAAGTTGGATCCAAATTGTTTAAAGTTGATAGGAGACAACATGAGTCTTCTAGCTTCATTTATGATGGCATATGAGAACTTTTGTCTTGGAAAGCTTGTTGAACAATCCAGTCTTGATGAAGACTTTGATCAAATTAATCAAGATGAAATGGAGAAGCTTGATCTTCAACTCAATATGGCGTTATTGGTTAGAAGAGCAAAGAAGTTTCTTTTGAAGACGGGAAAGAAGTTTATAGGTGGTCAAACTAACACACGAATGGGTATTGATATGTCAAAGGTGAAATGCTACAATTTTGGTATCTATGGTCACTATGCCCGAGATTGTCGAAAGCCGAAGATGGAGAGATCTAACAGAGAAGGTAACTCTTAGAATGGAAACAACTCAAGGAATCAGTCGAATGCCAACGGTGGATCTACTTCAAATTCTCGATCAAACACTGCAGACAACCTTGTTCCTTCTTCAAATAATGCTTTAGTTGCCCAACCATTACAAGAAGTGACCGAACCCTATGATTGGGGTTGTGCATTAGAAGATTTGTCGGTAGTTATTGTTTCGCAAGCGTTCATGGTTGAGATTGTTGAAGATGAAGCATGCGAGGAAGTTGTCGAAGACGAAGTATGTGAAGAACTTGTTGAAGAATCTAGTATGGAAGAACTTGCGGTTGTGGCTGAAGTTATGAGTGATGAATTGGTAGTTAGTGAAGTTGCTGAAAAAGAAGAGAACTTAAATGAAGAAGAAACAAAAGGGTCAGATTGTAAAAGAAAAGGTGAAAGTTTCGAGTTCAATATCTCAACAGCCGAAATGCAGAAATTTGCAGATGATGAAGCTTAGAAATTGGATGAAAGTTCCACAGCAAAGGAGGATTGTGCATTCATGGCTGGTGTTGAGGTAAAATCAAATCCTGTAGATAAACGTTGTGCTAGATGCGCTGAATTCGTTACAAAAATCGATAGATCGCTTTACACAACACAAATCTAATTGCAGATCTTGAAAAATCCATAGAACTCATTGTTGTTCTATCTTGTTCAGATAAAGAACACCAAATTAAGATAAAATCTCTAAAGAGCGATATCTCTGAATTTGAAAGACGTGTGGCTCAAGCAACTCTTAAAAATCAAGAATTAAAATCTGAGCTTGAAATGAATCAAAATTGTGTTTTGGAAAAGAACAAAATCATTTTAGAAAAGTATAATATGATTTTAGATTTGGAGAGAAAAATTGAAAAGTTTGGAAGTTCATCTGAAGTGATGAATTACTGTATCAATAGCCAACGTATCAAGGAAAACGAAGAGGGAAAAGTTTGGCATCGGGTATAGTAAGGTTCCTCCACCAACTAACCACAACTATACATCGATGACAAGCATTGATCCAGAGATAGCTAACTTTGTTCCAAAGACTCCTCTGACCGCCGATCCGCCAAGTGGGACAGATTCTGAGCTCGAGATTTCCTCGGACTCAAAACAATCGAAGTTTGATCACAGATAAGTGAATTTAATCTTGACAACATTGAAAACTTAATTAGTAACAAAATTTTGGGAATTTTTAGTCAAGTTGAAAATGCCAATGAGAAACCCAAACCTCGTGGGAAGTCTCACAAGAAATCGAAAAATGTTTCCAAAACTAAGTTTGTTAAAGGGGAAGATTTTAATAAGGTGGTTGAGAAAATAGAAACGGTTTCAAATTCTCACTTTGTCTCTCAAATCTTAAAGAATCCAACAAATGTTTCATCATCTTCGAACAGTCGAGAGGAATGTCCAAAGAATGCTACAAAATTTTGAAAATGTTACAAGTGTCAATTGAAAGGACACTTAGCTACTGAGTGTCCAAATGACAATGGGAAATCTTTCGTTGATCCTGATCAAAGAAAACCATTTGTTGAAAAACCTGAAATTGAAACTTCTAACAAGAAAAAGATAAAGTTCAAAAGTTTGAGAAAGCAAAGGTGATTAAACAAGAACCAAAACCTGTTGTTAAAACAAATGCTAAATCACAACAATGTCAGAATCAACGTGATGAACCATTGGATATTCGTCCAAAACATGGATCAGAAAATTCATCACAAACACACGATGCTCGTGAGAAAACGCCTCACCGACGCCAAAATCGTGTTACTTTCCAATCACAAGAGAATGAGAAACGTTCTGGAGGATCTAATGGCGACTATGTTAGACCTCATGCTCAGAACCGGTTTGTGAATGACCGAAGTGCCCCCCCCCCCCCGATATCACAAATTAAGAGCGCATTCGGTTAACCAATCTAGACAATTCTCAAGAAATTACGAAGTGCCAAGGTTTAATCGAGATTTCGAGACTCCGAGAAGTCAAAATTTCGGTTATCAACACCATGGTGGGCAAAACTTTGAAAATTCTGGTTACACGAATCGATCGTCAACTCCATACAATTCCCGTTTCGATTTCCAAATGGAAATGGAGGACATGGTGGTGGTGACGGTTATTTCAAAGAATTTTCATATGTTGATGAAATGGGACGACCCAAGATCGTTATGGCTTGGGTCCCACATTCTAACTGATTTTCTTATCGTGAGTGTCGGAGCAGCTAAAGAGGGCTATCTATATTCGGTATATCGATAGTGGCTGTTCAGACACATGACGGAAATAAAGAGCTGTTGGAAAATTTTAAGTCTATTCGTGGTGGTTATGTCAACTTTGTCGGTGAAAAAGGTGGTTACATCACCGATGAAGGTTTAGTGTCTAATGGAAAAATTACGCTGCACAAAGTGAACTTTGTCGAAGAGTTAAAGCATAATTTGATGTCAGTATCTCAAATATGCGACAACAGTATACGATGCTTTTCACCGATAAAGCCTGCTTCGTTTTGAATCCTAGATTTGTGTTCCTGAAGCTTGGATTGTTATGAGGGCTCCATGAGTGAATAACACATATGTCATGGACATGCGCCAGTTGGTCAATTATCTACTCCAGTGACCTGTTTACTATTCATAAGCGACTGAATGGCATAGACGAATGGGCCATGTGCATTTGTGAAAATGAACCACTTAGTGAAAAATGACTTAGTGTTGGGGGTTCTTCATTAGCTTATTTGACCAAATGAATATGCGAAAAGGAAAATCAAAGAGAAGCCTCATAAACCGAAAACTGTTAACTCGATCCAAAAACCACTTGAATTGCTTCACATGGATCTTTTCGGCCCTATCCATGTTGCTAGCATTTGTGGTATGTCCTACTATCTTGTTGTCACCGATGATTTCTCACGATACTCATGGGTATTTTTCTTAAAAACTAAGGATCAAACACATGGTATTTTAAGAGATCTTTTTAAACAACTTGAGAAAAATTATTCTCTACTTATTAAGAAAATCCGAAGTGACAACGGGTCGGAATTTAAAAATCAACATATGGATGAGTTATGTCGAGAAATGGGAATAGTTCATCAGTTCAGCGCTCCTTATGTTCCCCAACAGAATGGAGTTGCAGAACGAAAGAACGAACCCTTATTGAGGCGGCCCGTACTATGCTTTCTGAATCAAAATTACCTATTTCTTCTAGGCTGAGGCAGTAAACACAGCATGTTATGTGCTTAACCATGTGCTTACGGTCAAAAGGGAAGATAAGACTTGCTATGAACTTCTCAATAATAAGAAACCTAATTTTTCAGGTTTCAACCTTTGGATCAAATGTGTTATCAAATGAACAAAGGATACTCCTAAGATAGGCGAACTTGGAGGATAGATTTCTTTCTGGTTACGTTAATGGAGCTCTAAATAAACATAATTAAAAAACGGGCAGTGGAGGTTGTGTTTGATATTACTCCTTTAAGTTACAATCCTCCACCGTTTGAATGGTCCTAAAATGGGTATGACTATGAGAAATTATTTGATTCTTTTGATCTCCCTGATGTTACAGAAGCAGATTCAGAATTTGTTTACACACATTTGGTAGATAAGGACGAAGTGGATGCTAGCTGGAGGGCAAGTATTCCCACAAACGTGACTCCGAATGTCGCATCAGAAGATCCAGTCACTGAAGTCATTAGTAAACAATGTTGTTGCTGGTCAGATCCCGATGAAGCTGGTCCTAGTCACTCTGAAGCGAGTAGTAGTGCAAGTGCTGGGGGGAGATTCATCTAATTTGGGAAGAAATCTCCAAGCTCCGGTTGTCCCTGTTCCAAGAACAAATATCTATCATCCTGTTGATAATATTATTGGGAATCCAAATGCCAGAGTGCAAACTCGAAGAAGTCTTTCAGAGATGCTGTGTTTGTTTACTCAAATCAAGCAGGAGGAGATATTCAATCTTAGCCTACATGAATGTTTTATCTCTCAAGTTGAGCCAAAAAATTATTAAATGGCTTTGAAATATAGCTCATGGTGTGAGGCAATGCAGGAAGAACTAGCTCAGTTCGACAAATTAAAGGTGTGAAATTTGGTTGATCTTCCGAAGGGTCAACATGCAATCAACACAAAGTGGGTCTTTAAGTGCAAAAAGGACGATAAGGGTGTTATCGTCAGAAATAAAGCATGATTGGTTGTACAAGGGTTCAATCAGGAAGAAGGAATTGATTACACAGAGGTTTACGCACCCGTAGCTCGACTGGAAGCAATTCGTCTGTTTCTAGTGTTCGCAGCTCATATGCGTTTCAAGGTCTATCAGTTGGATGTCAAGAGTGCATTCCTTTATAGAAAGCTTTCAGAAACTATGTATGTATCTCAACCACCTGGGTTCGCAGCTCCAGAGTGCGACAATAAAGTCTATTTGTTGGATAAAGCTTTGTATGGTTTTCATCAGCCTCCTCGTGCCTGGTATGCGACGTTATCAGAACATCTTTTGGAGCATGGGTTCACTCGTGGTGCCATCGATTCCACATTATTCATTTTGAATAAAGAGGAAGATTTTCTGATTGTGCAAATTTACGTGGACGACATAATTTTCGGTTCTTCAAATGATGAACTGTGTCGTGAGTTTGAAAAGGTGATGCCGTCAAAATTTGAAATGAGTGCGATGGGAGAATTATCTTTCTTTCTTGGTCTCCAAGTCAGTCAGGAGAAAGAAGAGACGTATGTGCATCAAACAAAGTATGTCCACAAAATTCTCAAGAGATTCGGATTGGAAGATAGCTCACCTTTTGACACACCTCTGCCAACGAATCACAAGCTGACGACTAATAAAGAGAAGGATCCAGAAGTGGACCCAACTCTATATCGGGCAATGATCGGCTCTCTTATGTATCTAACCGTGTCACTCCCGATATTATGTTTTCTGTTTGTTTATGTGCTAGGTACCAATCAACTCTGAGGGAATCTCATATGGCTGTAGTTAAACGCATTTTCAGATATCTGAAAGGGAAACCAAAACTTGGTTTACGGTATCCAGCTGATAGTGGTCTTGATTTGATTGCATATGCTGATGCAGATTTTTGAGGGTGTCTAGTTAACAGAAAATCAACCTATGGCGGCGCACAACTACTTGGAAACCGTCTTGTGTCTTGGCAATGCAAAAAACAAGTTGTCGTGTCGCTATCCACATGTGAGGCCGAGTATATTGCAGCTTTAAGCTGTTGTGCTCAGCTTCTGTGGATTCAATAACAAATGAGAGACTATGGTTTGAATTTTATTCGAACTCCAATTTTTGGTTGATAATAACTCTGCCATTTCCATAATAAATAATCCGGTTAACCATTCACGCACTAAACACAAAGATGTTAGGCATCATTTCGTTCGTGACTGTGTTGAAAAGGGTTTAATCGAGGTAGTTAGGGTAGACATGTTGGATAATCTTGCCGACCTTTTTACTAAGACTTTCGATCGGGCTAGGTTTGAGGATCTGGTTCGAATGATCGGCGTGATCAACCCAGAGTGAAATGCTTTCAGAAACTCACATAGAAACTTTATTTTAAATTTCATGTACAGTTCAGTTCTTACTGCTTTTCAAAATTCAAATATCCAAAAATATTTTACTTAGTTGTAGGTTTATTTTCTAAAGAAAATACAAAAACATTAGAAAAATGAAAAATGAAGTTGTTTTGAGATATAGGAGAAATGACAGTACATCGGTTGTCGTATCTGATGCAGGACTATGGTAAAATATATAATAAACGTTAACTGTAACAGCTTCATCACATGTTGCTTTGGTAGGATTTACGTGTAAATAAGAACCTGCCTTTGGTATATAAACATAATGAACTGCGTAATTTGTGTGACGCATCCCTCAGATATATGGTCTTGGGATCGTAATTTCGTTTGACAAATTGCCAAACTTCTTAGATATTAGGTCTTTATGTTTGTTAAATCTCTGGGGTAGTATGCTTGGCCTTCTAATATTGTGTGAGCAATGGCCTAGACCTCGTATAATGCTTTGCTAAGCGCTCCGTTTGTGCGCAAACCCTCTTGGTGGATTTCTTTTCTGCCTCAACAATCATCACCGGATGATCTGTTCTAATGTCATCAACGGATGTACAAATTGCAAATCTATGCTACCACCGGGTACAGAGAATAAACTGCTAAAACATCTGTAGAAAAAGATACGAAACGATGGTACACCACCTTTAATTCGAATTGTCTGTGTGGTGGCACTAACCTGAGCTCCCAAGGTATCGCATCTAGCCGGATACAGAGATTTTTCAGATATACTCACCTGTAAGATACAATGTTTGGCAGTTTCGATACGGGAGTATATTCTGGAGTAGGATTACATAGTTACAGTCAGTATTTAATACACTTAACGCATAGCTCGAAAGCAGTGTTCGAAAGCGCACTAAAGTTTAAGTGGACCACCGAACGTCTTGAACTGTTAATATCATTCTAAGTGCTTAAACAGAAATCTATAATCTTGCTTTGGATTTTGACAAGAAAAGCCGATATGATCTTCTTACTCCAACTTCGCAAAAACATAGTTAGTGTAAATATCTTTCATATTATTTCAGGTTATTTCCTTCTTGTCAAAAATGCAAAAGTATCAAAAAGATTTTAGTTTCACATTTCCATGCGCGAGTTTTTTTACGAATACTCTGTCGGGTTGTGAGCATTCTTTTAATAAGGTGTTAATTCATCTGGTCAGGTAATTCTCAATAAGTCTTTTCCTAATAAAATTCGGTCGTGCAGGTTTTATCCAGACGTGTACTGTAACGCTCCGCGTTTCTATACTTTCTATATTTGGAAACCTTGTATCGTACTTCTATTTTTAGTAAGCGTTGTATCTTGTATCTGTCTTTCGTTGTAAACGTAGAAAACCGAGACTTGAATCGTAATGAGAAACTCGTATTTTAACTATAATCATGTTACCCTTATACTTGTTCATACTTTAAACGTGTAAACATATTCGTGGTACTCTCAATCGTAAACGTTAGATAACTCGCAAACTTGGTTTGTATTGCATAAACGAGACTCAAACGTGAAATTTTTTAATCGTTAAACTAAATTCGTTACGAAAATATAATTATCTATTCATTTATTAAGTTAATTAATTAAATTAATTAATTAAGTTAATTAATTAAATTAATTAATTAAATTAGTTAATAAAATTAATTGATTTATTTTACAAAAATTTAAAATTCTAATTTTTTTTTATAAATATATTAACATTTAGAATTTAATGTTAATATATATCCTTCTTTAAATAAGTCCAAGGTTTAAAGAGTAAATATTGAATTCTTGAACTACAGGGACCATTCCTGTCATTTATGAAACTGTTTAAAAGTAAAAAAAATAATAATAATAATAATAATAATAATAATAATAATAATAATATATAAATAATATACCAAAACCGGATCCGCGGGACTCGAACCCGGGACCTCCGGTTCACCAAACAAAGCTTCAACCACTCCACCAGCCGCCTCTCATTCAAATAAACCCGGAAACAAAAGCTTCTTATGCTTTGTTTCCGGACGAGGGCAGGTCGCGACCAGCGGGCAAACAGCCCATTTTGGGCGGGTTTTTTTGTATTTTTTTTTAGTTTCAATCACTTTTAAGCCATTAATTACCCACCTAAACTTCACCTAACTAACCCTAATCCTTCCCCTATAAAACCCACCTCTAATCCAAGTATTTTCACACTTTAATCTCTCTCAAATCACTCTCAAATCACCTCAAGATCCTTGCAACATCAGATTCTCGAGCAGATTGTATACCTCTTACTAAAGTGAGTGTAACTCACTCATTTCTTAATGAAATCACTCCATTCTTTTTCCTACTTGCTTGGATAAACTTTGGGTTGAATTCCTAGGTTTCTCCATGGAGAATCCAGACCTGGAAATGCCCCAAAATGTCCACAAACTTTCTGTTTTGTCTAAACTTTTATCAAACTTGTGTTTTAACTTCAACAAACTTGTGTTCTTGTGCTTACAATCAAGCTTATGGTTAGTAAAGCCTAACCAAGCTTGTTAACATGAACTAAGGGCTGTTTTAACACCCTAAACTTTCTGTTTTTAAAGAGCATTGAGCTCACAAGTGATGCAAGTTCTTAAACTTGTTCTTGTGTGTCCACCAAGGAAGCTTGGGCTATCCTAACTTGAGACCACACATCACTTGATGATTTTTCATCAAGATCCCAAGATAGTTTGCTAGACTTAAAGTGTCACAACCCCACAAAGCCGTTGACGATTGTCCTCGTGTGCTCGTCGGGTTGTTGAATACTTGGCTACTTGGTATCTAGATGACACCTTATCATTCTTGTCTTTACATTCTTGTATAGTATATAGTTCTTGTACCCTCCTTGTTACCAATGGTAACTTGTGTAGTGGTGAACATAATCCGAGGTTCAAAGTGGATGGTTTAACCTCCCACCTCATACTTGACATACATGACACTAGAGGTTACAAAGTGGATGGTTCATCCTCCCACCTCCTACATGATTATAATGACATATATATAACTATATTATAATTCTAAAACCGAAACCTTGATAATGAACTTATAATCACCTATCAAGTTATTAAGTTTAACACTAAAGTATGTAATTCCTTGTCACGATTCTAATAGGCCCCGAACTTATGAAATCACACCCAAACTCGTAAGAGTTACTATAGTGTCAAGAACGAGTGTTACATCTTAGTGAATACTTTCGTATCATAATACTTTATCAAACATATTTTTTATCATGCTCGAATACTCCTAATCTCCCGTTGAAACTCTATACTCATACGCCTCATTTCCTCTTGTAGGATAATTCGGCGTCATCCTCGAACCAACGTCTTCACGGGTTGTCAAGTGTAGAAAAGACTTAGCAAAACCGTGAGTACACTCGACCCACTTTTGTTTATAACACTTTTCGGGTGTAACATGTTTCCATATACAAAATCACGAACACTTAAACTTTATGAAACACACAAACGATCCCATATACATGAAAACTTGAATCTTATACTTGATGCTTGTCTTGGGTATTCGTTATGCTATGCTTTAGTCATTAACTATTTTTAGCCTTTGTTTGACATGCTTAGCGCTATAGGAATTCACGCATCCACCTCCATCATGTTATTGATGAGGTCATGTTAAAACATCGTGATTGCGTTAAGGGTTTGATTATTAGTATTGCATGCCTTGATATTGCTCTTGTATAGATTTGGTTGCCATGAGGATTGTTTAAACTTATTCGTATACGTATGCTATGCCTAAACTTGTGTACTCGCCTTTGCTTTCGCATTGACATTATTTTAAAACATGTTACAGGTTGAAGGAGATGATGCTATGAAAACAAAATAGCAAGGACTAGATACACACAAATTAGACGTTAGGTTTAATGTCGATGTAACAATTTTGTTATGACTTTGCAAATGTTGTATTGTTCTTTGTTTTGTTACATTGATGTATTTGACAATTCTTATGAAATGAAATATGGTTAAATTAATTATTGTCACTTAATAATGTTGTGAGCAATGAGCAATCTCGTTTTCGTCTCATCCCGATGTTTCCGCCATCGGTTGGGGTGTTACATGTACTTAGTGTATTTCGTCAAAAGGGGTTGCGAGTCTAATCAAAGTCAGTTGTGAAATCTTTTTTAAGGAAAGGTTTAATTGAAAAAGTCACTAAAAAGGAAGGGTAGAACTTGAATATGGCAGTGTTGAGCTATAATGTAAGTTTAATTGTTTCCGGGTTTTGAGTTTATTAAGAGTACTGGGTTTAAGGTTTCCGGGTTTGGTTTGTTTACGAATTCTGGGTTTTTCCAATAAGTTTGTTTTTATGGTGTCCGGGATTGAGTCTTCCAGGTTCCGGGCTATGATGGTTAGAAATCCTCCAGGTTTTCTCCTTTAACTAGGGTTTGGGCTTCAATTATTATAACATGTTCCAGATTTTAGAGATTATATAAACCCCTCAAACAGTTAGTAGCCTTATTCTCTGTACATTCTGTTTCTCTCTCTCTCTCATAAAACCCACTTGGAGAAAACTTTGAAATCTTGAAATAGTCAATTGTTGAAAGTTCATCTTGTTCAAAGCTTGCCTCTAAACTTGAAAGGTATGCTCTTTTACTATATATATTGTGCAAAATCACCATCTTTGTTCATGATAAATTTCTAGGGCTTGGATTTTTGTTTCATGGTTTTGACTTGGTGTTTGAATCAATGTTCATAAATGTTTTGTTGGATGTATTGGAAAGTTTGTTACCATTTGTCTGATTTGGTTTAGATGCTAGATTTTGGTCTAAAATTTAGGTTTGCTTCAAGAGATTGGGGTTTTTGGGTGTTATTTAAGAACTTGGTGTTCTTGCTTATAAGAAAGAATGTTGAGGAGTTTTCTTTTGATTACATATGAGATTTTGCTCACTGATTTGGATGATTTCTGCATATAATGTGTATATTAGTTATCTGTCGTCGAAGTTTACTGAAATCTCCATATATTGTGTTTAATGTTCTTGGCGGGAGTTTTCGGGTGGTATCTTCATGAGGAAGAAACAAGAGTTTTTTTTAATATTGTCACTTTTTGATCTTTAAAATTTTATGAACCTTATTGTTTGTATGTCAGAGAAATTGCCTGTCTTTTTCCGTAAGTTCGGAGATAAGATAGTCAGTTTTGATGAAGATATACAAACTAACCTTTTTCCGGGTTTATGGATCACCGGAGATTCTTGGACTTCTTGTTTCAAGTTTCTCCGAATGATCTGTGTCCGGGTTTTACGTTTTTCGGGTTTGCATAATGGAACTTAAGCTTCCGGATTATGGCAAAACTTATCAGTCTTCCGAGGTTATCATTTTTTCCAGGTTTTACACATGTTTCCGGGATAGTCATTGTTATTTCATATCTCTGGTTATGTTTAACACATGTTTATTTCAGGATTTGTCGTTTCCCTGAATCTTTTATCATGGATCTCCGGATTTTGTACTTTGGAATACTTGTAACCTGGTGATGTTCTGCTGTAGAATTTCAGTATTAGTTACTGTTTAACCTATGCACAGTCTGTCTTATAGATTGCAACTATTATCATATCTAATTCATATGTTTCGTTAATGTTAAGGTATTATCAGGTATGGCAGATCAACCAGTCGATGAACCAGCTACACAACAAGGTGAACAGCAACAAGGTGCTCAGCCTGCAGCGATAGCTGATCAACGTCGTCCCGTTCAGGAATTTTTCAGTCATCACAATCAAATTGCCATTATGGATGAAAATGTTCGTGGTGCTGCCAAATACGCTCAGATCATTCATTTTCTTCGTAATTCAAGAATTAGTTTCGCAATTTCCGAAGATATTCACCAAGTTCGAGAGTACATTCAAGATTTCTGGCGTACTGCTCGGGTTGTGGACAATTCTATTGAGGCCACCATCCATGGAAGTCAGATTGTTATTACTGAAGCTTTTATTCATGTTGCTTTACGTTTTGGGGACTTAGATCAAGGAACTACATGTTATGCAAAGGAGATTCGTGAACGAGGTGCTAGAGCGTTTGGCTATGTGGGTTCGTTTAAGAAGAAACAGATATTCAAAGAAATGATCATTGGTCAATGGCGTTATTTTTATCATGTGATTATGCAGTGTTTGGCTCCTCGGAAATCTGGGATGGATGGTATGGGTCATGATCTTTTATCAGCTATGATCGGATTAATGTTTAATCACCCATACAACTTCTCTCTCATGATTCTAGAAGCTTTCAAAACTCATCTAGGTCTGCGTGAAAATGATAAGCTCTGATGATTCTGTATCCTCAATTTCTTTTGCTTATCTTCCATCACTTGTTACTAGACCTTGCATTTGATCCTCTGTGACCCGCCTACGCTCAGGCTCCTATGCATCCCCATATATTCAAAGACTTTGCAAATGCAAAGGAAACAAAGCATGCAACCATTCTACTTGTTCCTCATCCATTGCTAGGTGCAATTGTGCAAGAGAACTACGATCTAGAAAATGATCAGATTGGATAAACATTTGAAATGGAGTTGCTGAAATTTTTGGTGCTAGTGAAAATGTAGTTGTCCAGCTAATCAAGAACTTGTGGTTGTTCAACCTCAGGTTGATTTTCAACAACCACCGGTTGCTGAGCCTGTAGCAGAACCTTTTTTGATGAGTCTATGGTGTCCTCTTCCGGACCTTTTCTATGGTAGAAACTGAATCCTTTGATTTTAGAGCTTGATGCTGCTCTCGAAGCTGGTCCATCTTCTCGTACTGTTGATAAAGGAAAGCGTAGTGTTGAAGAGGTAGATATTGATATGTTATCTGAAAAGAAATATCTTCGTTTAGCTCAAAGAGAATTGAAAAATAGAACTTCTCCTACTAGTTGGAAGAACTTGATCTATTTCGTGCTAAAGTTGCCTCTTTCGGTCCTCTTCCAAGTGGGGTGGACGTTTAGCTGCATGGAATATCAAGGTGTTTGACTTAGACACTAACATTCACAGCTCTTCTTCCTCTGATGATTCTGATTCAGATCATCGTCCTCTGGAAACCGTGCTGTTCGTATTGCCCCTCTACTAAGGACATACAAAAGACGTCGTTTGGCTAAGACTTCTGATGCTCCAGTATCTCGTACTGAAGCTTCTTCAGTTGATGTTTCTTCTCATGCTGCTCCAGTTCCTCCGAATTCATTACCGCTTCGATTCCAGTTGGTTCCTCTGTGGAGTCTGTTAGTGTTGCCACGTCTGTGGGACCATTTTCCCAGTCATCTCTTCTGTTGTTCCGTTTGTACCTTTATTTGGCTCGTTATCCTCTCAGATGGGTTCAGGTAATTTGTTTGCTTCGATAGAAGGCACGTCATCACCGCCTTTGCCTCCAGCCTTTCTTGGAATGGCTCCTGGATCCTATCAAGGCTTTGTTCGACCAATTTCTCAGAGTATAAAAAGGTCAAAGTCGACTTCTTCAAAGTATGGCGCTACAAAGGCACGTAAATCTGGTCAAAGGTGGCTTTTAGTCCTTCTCCGTCTAGTCCTTCCCAAGTTGGATCACGACCTACAGTTATTCGACCAGCATCGTCTGCATCAGCTCACATCCTTCAGGAGCTACTGGATCTAGTTCTAGTAAAACTCTTCCTGCTTTTGTTTAGAATCAATTTAAGGATGTTGCTACTGTGATGAGAGAACATCGTGAACAAATTCAAAGTCAGAGAAAAGACATAGAGTATTCCAAGAAGAAGGGCGCGATGAGAGATCAACAGATGACGCATCTTTTTCGGCTGACTAAGAAACAAGGTATTCAGTTAAGAGACGCTATAAATTAAGATTCTCAGTCTTCAGCTCGACAAGGAACCTTAGTTAGGGTGACTGATCAGCTTATACAGATTGTCTCGGAACTTGTTTCTCTCCTTGCTGCTCAGGGGGGAAGTCGAATTTCCAAGTACAGGCTCAATGCAAAACTGATGAGCTCAAGAAAATCCGAGATGATCTCAATAAAGATGATGATCCAGAAAAAGGCTTCAGGGGGAGCAGCCAAGGAGCTCACTCGTTACAGAAGATGTAACCCCTACTCAGGTGCAGGGTGATTCTTCTAGTGCTTGTTCTGGGGTTAACAAAGGTCCATCTGATGCTGATTTAGATGCATTATCTGATTCTGAGCTAGACCCTGCTGTAGATTTGGTCTTGGATGCTGGTGATGTGATAGAAGGTCTCATTGAAGATTGGAAGACAGACGATGATCTTGCTGGCAAGTTTGAATGCATTAAATAGGAAATGGTAAACGAGTTGAGTATGAGTCTCTGAAGGTGAACTTTGATGATTTACGAAGTTATGTTTTTGTTGGTACTTTGCCAGATGAAATCTCAAATCCCATTCATGTTCCCAATGAGATTCGCAAGTTAGCTCATAAGTGGTTCAAACCTCTTCCAGAACTCAAAAGAAAAGATACATTAACACAAAAGGTGAATATTCGGGAAAACGGAGTTGGGACTTCGATGACCAACATAGCCTTTTTATGTCAAATGCACCGACGGAGTTCAGTATTTCAGGCCATGGGCTAAATTTCTTTGAACTCTTCCTGCAAGATATTTGCATCATCTTGCTCAGCTGGATCTAAACAGCAACACAAACGTTGCCAGCATTAGAGGTTTAATTCCTCACTTAGTTGCCGAAAATCGAGAGAGCAAGTGGAAGATGTTCAAACCTGCTGTTGGGCGTGCGGTTAAGTATCTGAATAAGTTCACAGGGAAAGAGATGTGGAAGATGGTTTATCCTCCAGCTAGATGCCTTCGTAAAATCCCTATGCGCAAGTTCAACCTTGATAACCTGATGGCATAGGTTATTGGTATCTTGATGGTAAAACTGGAGACGTTGTAATCACTCAGAAGGATTCAACAAAAGAGATTGTGAGGATTCTTGATCCGGTTTGGCTGGTGAATCTGAAAGAAGAGCATTTAAAGAAACTTCATCTTCTGCCCTTGCAGTACCTTAAAGAAGATTGCGAGCTAGTTGTTTAGTTCATAAAGGTTGTTCAATTCTTGTGAAGAAGAAAGTCTAGGCAGGAAGTGAATACTCCAAGCAAGGATGAAATTTTGATATCTGCAAGAAGACCCTGCACTAATTAAGGGGGAGTTTGTTATTGCACTTTTGGTAATAAGTGTAGGTTCTTATTTATCAGGGTTGTTTTTGTAATATGTTGACTGTCCGAGTTTCTGTATGTGTTAGTTGTTCCGAGTTTATTTGTGTTAATGTATTCCGAGTTTAGATGATTGTAGTTGTCCGCACTTCCCTTGTTCTATGGGAGTCCGAGTTTAGTATGTAACGGCCTTGGGCCTTAGTGTTTATCTCTGGACTAAATATGTTTTTTTTCCGGGGTTTGTCTTGTATATATACCTTTATGTGGAATAGACAAGACAACGATTCTTTTGTGGAAATATGTGCCTAATCATTGTGTGTTTTTGTCTGGCGGCTGCTGTGTGTGTGACGTCACTCATCTCCTACATCAAGAATACTCAGTGTATTCTTGATATCTCACTTGATTCTTTCATTCTTGTTAATCATCTACAGTGGTTGATCGTCAGGTGGATTCTGCACACCTGTTGGTTGTCTTTGTTGAGTGAGATCTTGGATTAGGTGACCTTACACATTCCTACCTAAAGTATATCATGTCTACATATTTAGTTTGCACTTAAGTCATCTGTTGTAAAATATTCACATAATGCACATGTAAATGTCAAGTACGAGTATAATGTATGCATCTAAGTATGACGAACCTTGCAATCTGGAGTGTGGTTTCGTTGTGGTTTCCAATAAAGAATGGTTATAGTCTGGTTTTCATAAAAATATTTTGTATTTTAAACCTACTTCACTATAACCAATGGCTCTGATACCAATCTTTCACACCCTCAAATTCCACATGCGGGGTTTTACCGCAAGGTGTGCGACTGACCAAGATCCAGCCACTAATCATGTTGAACCAATTATTTAAGTTGTAAAATCATCACAATCAACACGATTAGTGATCAATGTTTAAAAGTCCAAAAACACATTTTCAGTTAGCAGTGGAAAATAAAGTAAACCCATCATAAACTTAAAACCACAAGTTTAATAAACGATCGAAACATAAAGCGTTAACGAACCACACACTCCAGCCAATTGTAACGCTCGTCCAAAGCTGTACCTAAAGACCTGCAAAGCATGCACAAGTGTGTCAACAAAGGTTGGCGAGTTCACGGTTTCAGTTTAATTGTAAAAGTTTGTTCGTTTAAATACATTAGTTTATAAAACATGTCATGGGTAGCTAACCCATCGTTAAGCTACTAAACTTTGTGGTACCGAAACTTGACTGTTGTGGTTGTTTGTCCGACGTATCAATGTCTATCATCATTGACAAGTTGCCAAGGCATAAAAGTTCACGCACGTCCTCCCAAGTACGGTGTGAGGTTTGTCAAACCTAATAGTACTATCAACTAATATTCCGTTCGCTAGGCCCTGATGATTTATCGGTATAATGTGTGGCGACTTTCAGATAGAGTTCATTTAGTCCACTAAAGACATGAAATATAAACTGTGGTATTTAATAAGTAGTATTCCAAACCAGGCATATAAGGCGGTCCCAATCCAGGGATAGTGTGGTCCACCTCCAGTGGATAGTTTATTTCAGTGGTTCCAATCCAGGAACGCGCGTGTAGCCCCAATCCATGGGCACCGTATGTATTTTCCAAACCAGGGAAATAGTGTTTTGTCCCAAACCAGGGACGCATGCTTTTAGTAAAAGGTTGTGAACTCACATTTTTGCTCGGTAAGAAATAAAGTGCAAATAGTAGCGAAAACGATCAATCGCGTCCTAAGATTGTTATAAAGAATATTAAGGGCTGTTTATAAAGTTCATGCAAGTCCTACACGTATCTAGCAAATAACACGCGTACAAGTTGTCACAAATATATTACCAAGTAGCTTTTGAACACATGTTCACAATATAACCTACGACGTGCAATTACACCATTAATACAATCATTAAGCATGTGCGGATATAAAATGTAGCAAGTTCGACAATTATACACTTATAATCATACATAACAAAATTCACTAAAATTAGGCTGTTTTAGGATGCTCGTTTTCCATCCTTACAAGTTTGCAAAAATTACGATCTTTTTATATGACGTGCCGCTCAGAGGGTTTGGCCTTGTGTTAAATGTTTAGAGTCTAAATCTATAAAAAAATGTATAAAAAATCATTTACTATGCAGTGGCAGATTCGTCACTTTATGACTACAGCTTACGGAAAAATTCATTTAAAAATCCTCAGTTATCCGATTAACGTAATTCCAGTTGGAGATTTTCATAACCTCCTGGTGGTACATACAGTAAAAATTTGAGATCATAACTCAATTCCTAGATTGAGTTATGACATTCTTAATGGGCTGTAAATTCTGCCAGAAACGCAGCCTGAACCTTCAATATTGAAAAATTCATAAAATATTCAACTTTCATCGAAAAAATGCAATTCTAGTGGGGTTTGAAAGGTTTATCCTGTAAGTTCATCACGAACTCAAGAAATCATACTTTTGGATAATTTTTAACCCTGTTTCAGCCGATGCAAGTCGGTTGTAACGTTCTGGACAGATTCAGTTTTGTTACACAGCTTCTTAAAACGATTCCTGTAGTTTAAATCACATACTTAGCAACCAAGAACAACATCTATACATAATATATAGCAGGTTTATCATTATAACTTAGATTATAAATCATAAACTCTCATCAAGATCATCAAGATTTATCAAGAACACTAAACCCTAATCAACATATACGTGTAGGCATACATAGTCGACCATACTAAACATCATCCTTGATTTTTATGAACCCTAGACTACAAGTTATCATCATAAAACACCAAGAACATTAAGAAGTCAGAATACGCAGCCATGATGATGAGTGACTAACAAGGATATAGATATAATAAGTGAGTTACCGCACAAAAGAGTGATTAGGGCCATTGAATGCTTGAAACTGAAGCTTGTTCTTCGTTGATTAGAGAAGAGGCAGAGAGACCTGTGTGTATGTATGGGGTTATGGAGTTGGTTAGGGTTGGATTTTATTAAAAATGTTTTTAGTTTAAGTTTGTTACAGGTTGCATCTAGTCCCTCAATTTTCTACTTTCTGAAACTTGGATAGAAAGTAATTATGTCTAGTTTGGTATTTCAAACATCAAGTCCCTCATGTTTTGATTCTCTATAACTGCATGGAAAGTTATATTTCCTAGTTTGTTAATTAACACATTTAGTCCCCCAAGTTTCTAAACTTTGAAACGTGTATAGAAAGTTAACCAACTAACTTTGGTGCATGTACAAGACTAGTCCCACTAGTTTGTATTAGTTCTATTTGTTATTATTTGCATGTGTGACATAATGCAAGTACGAATGTTATGTAATTAAATTATAATGATTTAACTATGAGGGTTAACGGCATTAACCTAAAAGTGCAAGTTGTCACAGTAAGTAGCGGGTACCCGTGGGATACCATTTTATAATCAAATATGCGACTTTGATTAAAAATACCTATGAGCAATGATGGGTACGGTTCTACCAAAGCTGGCATAAGATTGCCGGTGGACAATTTCTAATATTAAATTTTGATTTTCTTCTTTTCTTCCTTCCTTTGTGATTTTACTTTTACTATTTTCTCTTTATAAATGATTTTACTTTTAATATTTTCTTTTTATAATTTCTACCTAACCAAATTTATGCATGTGTGTGTTACGCCAAAGATACGATGAACCATTGATTGTTGTCACATATTCTTAGTTTCTAGTAGACAACACTTTAATACAAAATGTTATATAATATGTTTCAACAAATTAAAAGCCAACAAATAAAAGGGTACAACCAGCAAAGAACAAAAACCTTGTAAATTAACATTATATGAAATAAAGCTGTTACAAATAATAGTTTAGCAAAAGATCAAATACAAATACCTTTAATGTACAAAACATACGAACCGAAGGTTTTGCTGAAAAACATGGTGACATTTTCTTAATCATCAAAATTACCCTACAAATGATCTTGTAGGGTAATTTTGAAATTGTAGGGTAATTTTGAAATTGTAGGTTGTAAAATGATCTTGTATGTTAATTTTGATCTCTGTAGGGTAATTTTGTAGAGTATCATAATTACTCTGCAAATGATCTTGTAGGGTAATTTTGAAATGTATGTTGTTTGATAAACTATTAGAGTAATTTTGATATACTTGTAGAGTAATTTTGATAATTATCGTACAAGTACATTTTAAAAAATTACCCTATAAGATCAAAATTACCCTCCAAGATCATTTGTAGGGTAATTTTGATAATTATTCCTACAAGTAAATAATTACAAAATTGTCACCCGCGTTTTTTTTTTTTTACTTTTTCATGCCTTTCGTATGTTTTGTATGATAAGACTGTTTGTACGGGAACTTTTCCCATAATACGTTTACAAAAATAAGAAACCCAACCGAATTTTTGTGTACTACAAAAGCACAAGCATCATGGTTTTGTGGTAGGTTTTTTTCCACCATTGGTTCCATCTGGTTGTAGGTGCATGACAAAAGGGCTTAATTAGCGATTATGCCCATCGGTTGATGCCACAAAAAACCACCAGTTGTCTTGGAATTGCATGTGTCGAATGACCTACGAAAATAAATAATTAATTATATATTAGCAAAAGAAAAGACAGTTAATAATAAAACAATAAGTAGGAAGCTAACCATTATGTAATCAACTCAGCACATGCATCCTAGCCCGACGCGTGAATCTGAAATACGCACCCTGCTAGGCATGCGATAAGGATTGTAGGTGCGGGGATTGATGCCCTAGACATTGTAAGACGTTGAGAACGATGCAAACGATATCTATGACAACCAGGTATGCGCGAAATCTATAACGTGTTGTACTTAAGAATCTAAATATAACGTTTTGTATTCAAACGGCATCACTTCGTTACAAATCACAAAATATCCCAAAGCTCTCCAAAACAAAAGTTATGAGCTCATGCGCATTACTCACCTATTTATAGATGTAGAACCCTTATGCATGACTCTTACGCGTGTACTACTCATACGCTACGCAGGACTCTAGCGTGCGTATGAGTAGTACACGTGTAAGAGTCATGCACAAGGGTCCTACATCTAGAAATAAACATAAACTAACTCAACGAAACATGCTACCCTATAAACAAAATGACTCGCAATAAAGACGTGGGCATTAGAATGTACTAACAGACTCCCACTTGGATAGTATCTTATCCTTGTCTCTTGTCGGTCTAACTCCCTAGTGAAGGTTTTTTGAATCATGTCTACAGCAGCAGCTACCGATGAATCCAAGCCAACTTAGGATACCCCCCGAGAAGTCAAAGAGGTACTAGTCACAAGAATGGAAGTCCTGCTGGTAGCGCTATAGTCCATGTCAGGATGCGCGAAACTCTTAAAAAGATCATTGCACTCGGCTACTGATTTCTTACCCATTAGCTGTCCACCAGCTGAAGTGTCAAATCGGGCTCTGATCTCTGGGGTGAGATCATTGTAGAACTTTTCGACAAGTGCCCAATCTGACAAACCATGCTGCGAACAACGAGCGAGTAGGGTTTGAAATCTCTCCCAGGCCAGGTGGTACGGCTCATCAAATTCCATACGGAACGAGTGGATCTGATCGTGTAGACGAGATGCTTTAGCGGGTGGGTAATATTTGGCTAAGAAAGCATCCCGTAAACCTGCCCATCTGGTAAAAGAACCTTCTGGATGCGAATCAAACTAGACAGCTGCGCGGCCAGCAAGTGAGAATGGAAATACCTGGAGATAGCGAACATCAAGATTGACACCTTCAATGGAGAAAGTGCCACACAGACGGGTGATACGGTTGATGTGAGCCGGCGCATCCTCATCCTCACGACCGTGAAACTGACAAGAGTTGGTAATGGCGGTCATGATGTAGGATGGGATTTGCCATGATTTGTCATTAGTGATGTCGGGTAAGGTGATGGGGAGTTTGCACCGGTGAAACCGGTGCTGGCTTGTTGGTAAACGGTGCGGTTGTTATTTGGACAATGGTGGTGGACTTTGGGTACGAGAGGGTGGTGGGAAATTATGGGGTGATGACTTCGGTGTAAAGTCAAAGTTAGGTGGTTTAGAGTGGAATGTAGAATCAGAACGGGTGGAAGATGATGGTATAGGAGTACTTACCTTGAATGAAGAAGACGAGAAGGAAGGCTTGTCCGTAGGCGGCTTCGGCGGAGGTCCTTGCGAACGCGTATGGGGCATCCACTGAAAAACCGAAAACAAACAAGAAAGAAGACTCTAAAAAACGGACTCGACAAAACAAAAAAACAGACACTATTTTAGACTCCTACGACTCGAACACCACAAAAGCACGTATGATATCAAGCAAGTCAAAACAAAGTAATTAATGCTATCGCCAAGAGTCCCCAGAAACGACGCCAAAAACTTGATGTGCTAAAAGTAGTTCAATTAAAAGTAACTAAATTAACCTAATTCTAGACTATAAGTAATACTCTAGACTCACTAAGACACACTAAACTACTAACCTGCAAGTGTACCGATCGACTCTAGAATAGCTAAAGTAAGTCCGGATATCGAACCCACGAGACTCTACTAATTACGTTAACGACTCGATCTAGACTATGACTGACACGAACGTACTAATTTGTTTACTTGGTTGGGGGGTTTCTAACATTTCCTAATAAAGCGATAAAAATGAACTAGATTAACTAAATTAACTAAAGAATACGTATTAAACTGGACTTTACTCAGACGGTGGAAAGCACTACCTAGACTCGAATCCTGGTTGATTTTAGTAATGATTTTATTGGGAAGTTGATTAATGAGGAACCGGGATCATAATATTATCACCTCTCGAGATATCTAATAGGACCCCTAACCCTTCTCAAGAGCACGCTATAGCACCCTCGAGGTTGTTGAGATTACCGGTTATTAGACTCTATGTGAGACACCTAATGGGTTTATAAAAGTATCATACAAGGCTCACTCCCCGTCAAGATCTAAACCAAGGGTAGACTTGTTTTCTCAATTGGACTTGCTAGACAATAGCCAATGGGTTTACTTCCTAGAAAGCTCCTACCTTTCGGCTTAATGACTTGACCTAGCAATAACCTCGCACCTTGCAGCTATTGACGATTAGTAGAACACTTGATTTTATAAGATTACCAGTTATTACTTTTAAGGTTAATTGTGCACTATAACCCTAAAGACTCTAGCCTTATTACGTGATATAGACAGTCACCAAAACCTAGAACCTAACATGACTCTTTTCTGTGATAAAGACGGTCACCAAGATTCATGTAAAGCAATAAATAATAATCAAACACTATCAAGTACGCAAACACATCCAATTGATAGAACAAGTCGTTTACAACTTATAAACAATCCTCAAGAATCACAAATCCATAATAAAAAACCAAACTTTATCAATCATTCATCTAGTCTCGGTAGTTAAAAAGGTTTAGCCGACAAAAGTCATGAGATTTATTGAAAACAAAGAATAATCAATCAAACTAAACATGGTAATCAAGAAAGAAGCGAAAGTAAAGACACGTGAACGTCACGAATGCGAACCGAATGCTTCCTCGACTTCAATCTTCAATCCAAAGGCTTTGAATGTTCGAAAACCTTTGATTCAATGCTCTAGATTCGCCCAGGTTCTTGCTAATTTGTAGCTTAGGGTTCTTTTAATGATAAGATTATGTGTAATGTAATTCTGTAGCAAATCCATGACCTAACTCGAATACCTCTGCAGATAACACCCTCTCGCGAGCCGCGAGAGGGATAGCCTTAAGTGGTTGCGGCCAGCGACCGCTAAAATGATGTCAGCACCTCTCTGGCCTCTCGCGGGTGGCGAGAGGCATCCTCCTTGTGAGTCGTGGCCTTCCCGAAGCAACAAAACCAGTAATTTTGACTCGTTTCATCTCCTGAGCCTTCCAATTCGTTCCAGGACTTGACTTTTTTCGTATTTTAACTCGTTTTCTTCACTTTTCAGCTATTTTAAGCTCACAAGACCTGCAAAACGCAATTGATCAAAAGATTAACTATTCTACAAATAACAAAACTAAAACTAACGAAAACTATACAAACTGAACACGATAAACTAATGTATTTTGCAATACATCAAATATCCCCACACTTACTCTTTTTTCGCCCTCGAAAAAGAATCTATCCAAACGGAATCAGAGACATATAATCATTCGGGTCAAACATATAAATTACTTATTAAAATCAAAACTTGTGTTAGCCACGATTGCAAATATACTTGCCCTCTTAAACCAACTCGGTTCGAAGCCCTTATCATGCAAATTAAGTTCAATGTGGTCAGTCTACCTAAGGTCTCACGCTAGAATCCATAGTACATCTAATCCCGCGTCAAGCTTACAGAACAAAGGGAACGATCAGTAAACCATTTCCCAACCGTTTTATACCAAAATCAAAAGAATTTTGAATCAATTTTTTTTTTCATTTTTTTTTCCTTTTCTTTTCTTTTGAGCTTAGACGTTGCTTTACCTAACTCAGAGGCTGTCTCAACCAGAGTCACCATCCCCGAGAGCGGGAGCGTCGGTAATTTTTTTTCAATTTTAATTTCAACACATCACAGAGGCATTTAAAGTCAGAGTCACTATCCCCAGCAGAGATTACATAGGCCTGCGCTACTTTCCTTAGTTTCTAGCTCAATTATTATATTTTTCCTTCATGATAAAAAATTCTAAAAATTTAGCTTATAATGGCATTCTTTATATTATTTTTGACGGTTTCAACTTCCTATTTTTCCTAGATGAGTACCCACTAGTAAACCAACAATTAAGTATATTAAGATCAAAGGAACCTAGAACCGACTCGAGCCTACCCGCATATCCCAAACTAGACACAAGCTCGACTTATTTTATTTTCATATTATTATTATTTGAACCCGAACAAAAATCTATTTTTTCTATCATTTTCCGTTTTTATTTGCAAACTTCTATATTCAAAAGACATTTTCTAATTTTTCAATTTTTTTTTTGGATTTTTCGATTTTTTAATTCTTTTTCCATTTTTCAAAATTTATGACTCAACTAACACTAAAAACTATGTACCCCATCCCCAACTTAAAGATTGCATTGTCCCTAATGCAAGAACGAGAATACGACCCAAAACTACCTAACAAAGCAACTAAAAACTAAATAAATAAATATATATACACATATAAGTGGAAACGACTTAGCTGAATATATGCGAGACTGTCAAAGTGCCGGTCTATTCCGCATATGCCTCCAATCTGAATGCGCTGAGCAAACAACTCCTAACTCTCGGACACGCAAACGGAAGCGGCAAAAATAAACCTGAAAACCCAGAAAAATCCTTTAAAGCTTGAAAACTCACGAAAAATCTCGTTTTTATGGTGAAAGATGGAAGATTGATGGTTGAAATTGGAGTAATGGTTGTGGGTGAATGGGGGTGGCTGATTTTAGTGGAATTGGCTGAAATTCGGAGGTATATGATGGTGTTTGGTGGTTTTCGGCGGAGTGAAAAGAAGACTTGGGCAAAAATTGAAGCAAATTGGGGTTTAACCCGTCTCTGGCTGCAGAATAGGGGACTCGCGGGCCGCGAGTCATATTGACATTCTAGTCTCGCCCCGCGACCGGGTTTATGACGTCACCATCCAGACCTTCTCGCGGGCCGCAAAAAGGAGAGCCAAAGGTTCTTGCGGCCCGCCAGAAGGCATTTTCAACAGTAAGTTTCGAGATTTTGCTAGTTTTATGTCTTAGAAAAAATTTCCAACTTAACAAAACTCCCAAAAATAATTCTCGAAATTTTTCTAACACTGGAACTTACCTGGAACCTCGTTTACTCTTGAAATCTCGCACATCCTTGGCTATGAATCCCTGCAAATGACTCGAAAACACAAAACAAAGACCGACAAACTACCAAAACAACCGTTAGCTACGACAAATAATTGAAAATAAACGAGATTACAACCGATACAAACTCTACACTTGAGCTTTCACTCAAGACGCTAGGTGGTGGTATTTGGCAAGTCCTCGAGAGGAGTTTCCTCCTTCTGGGTGTTATCACCGGCCACCTAAGTAATGCTTTAACCTATGGCCATTAACCTTCCATAAACGTTTAGTAGCCTCATCGTATACCTCTATCGCACCATGCGGAAACACTTCCTTAACAATATACGTCCCGTCCACTTCGACTTCAATTTTTCCGGCAAACAACTTAAACCTTGAATTGTAAAGAAGTACCCTATCACCATTCTTGAATTCCTTCAACTCTTTCAACCTCCGATCATGCAAAGCTTTCGACTTTTCTTTGATACTCCATGATCGCTCATAAGCCGCATCCCTAAGTGCTTCCAATTCATGAATTTGGAAGTATCTTCTCCTAGCTGCTTCGGTCATGTCTAAATTAACGGTCTTAAGAGCCCAAAAGTGCTTGGTGCTCTAACTCTACGGGAAGATGGCATGCTTTGCCATAGACAATCATGAACGGTGTGGTCCCTAGCGGTGTTTTGTAGGCGGTACGAAATACCCACAAAGCATCATCAAGCTTTTTCGACCAATCTTTCCTAGAATTCCCTACCGGCTTCTCCAATATACTCTTCACTCCCTTATTCGCATTTTCAACTTGACCACTCTTTGTGGATGATATGCGGTGGACAAACGGTGGGTGACTCCATAACGCTCCAATGCCTTCTCCATCATGGCATTGCAAAAATGCGAACCTCTGTCACTTGTAAGGGCTTTGGTGTACCGAAGCGCGTAAACAACTTCTTCAAATATCTCACCACCACTCGGGCATTTTGTAGGCAAAGCTTGAGCTTCAACCCACTTAGAAACGTAATCGATTGCCACGAGGATGTACCGATTTCCACTAGAAGGGGAAAAGGTCCTATGAAGTCAATGCCCCACACATCAAATATTTCTAGAACTTGGATTGGATTTGGGGGCATCTCATTCTTGGATGAGATATTGCCAGTACGTTGGTAAGCATCGCACTTCCTAACGAACTCTATAGCATCCTCCACTACCGTGGGCCAATAGAAACCGCAATAAAAAAAATTTGTGCGGTAGTGTGTGCACCATGATGACCACCCGTCAACCCCTCATGGACGTGCCTAAGAATGTCTATACCTTCCTCCCTAGATACACACCTCCTAAGGATACGATCTCCCCTATCCTAAAAAGGAACGGATCATCCCATATGTACCTTCTCGCATCCCTATACAACTTCCTCTTTTGTTGGGCATTCATATCCTTTATCACATACCCATTTGCCAAATAATTCGCAAGATCGCTAAACCACGGTAAACCCTCTCTCGGCCTCAATTAAATCTATGGATTCGTGAGGGAATCTATTTCCTATCGCCTCCTCACAAATCTCCTCCCTACTCGGATCCTCTAATCATGAAAGGTGATCGGCGGCTACATTCTTGGCGCCCTTCTTGTCCCTAATCTCAATGTCAAACTCGGAAAGCAAAAGAATCCACCGAATGAGTCGAGGTTCGGCGTCTTTCTTTTGAAAGAGAAAACGAAACGCGGAATGATCGGGGAAAACGATGGTTTTGAAAGCACGAGGTATGAGCGGAATTTATCAAATGCGAATACTACGGCTAAGAGTTCTTTCTCCGTGGTGGTGTAGTTCTCTTGAGCATCTTTAAGCGTTTTGCTCGCGTAGTAAATTGGATGAAAGTGCTTGTCCTTTCTTTGTCCTAATACCGCACCTACGGCATAGTCACTTGTATCACACATGAGCTCGAACGGTAAGCTCCAATCGGGCGAGATAAGAATAAGGGGCACTAACAAGCTTTTCCTTCAAAAAGTTGAAGGCTTTTAGACACTCCTCGTCGAAGATGAATGGAACATCTTTCTCCAAAAGACGGGTCATGGGGCGAGTAATCTTAGAAAAGTCCTTAATTAATGCCTATAGAAGCTCGCATGACCAAGAAAACTTCGGATTGACTTAACACTAGTAGGTGGGGGCAATCGGCTAAGTTATCTATCTTGGACCTATCGACCTCTATACCTACTCTCGAGATTTTGTGTCCTAGCACGATCCCTTCCGTCACCATAAAGTGACACTTCTCCCAATTCAACATCAACATCGTTTCAACGCACCTCTTCATCATCTCTCTAGATTACCTAAACATTGGTCGAAAGAATTACCGTAAACCGAGAAGTCATCCATAAAGACTTCCATAGAGCTCTCAACCATGTCCTGAAAGATAGCAACTATGCACCGTTGAAAAGTAGTCGGCGCATTACATAATCCAAAAGGCATGCGTCAGTACGCATATGTGAGGTATGGACATGTGAAAGTCATTTTCTCTTGGTCCTCTGGTGTGATTGGGATTTGGAAATAGCCAGAAAAACCATCGAGGAAACCATAGAATTGTTGACCCGCGAGGAGCTCGAGTATCTGATCGATGAATGGTAATGGAAAATGTCATTCCGGGTGGCGTCATTAAGCTTGCGGTAATTAATACACAAACGCCATCCGGTGACCGTACGGGAAGGAATAAGCTCGTTTTTCGCGTTCACGACAACGGTCATCCATCCCTTCTTAGGGACGACTTAGGTAGGACTGACCCACGCAGAATCAGAAATGGGATAGATCAACCCGGCCTCCATCAACTTTAATTACCTCTTTTCTAACCACTTCTTTCATGTTGGGATTTAGACGCCTTTGAGGTTGCACCACCAGTTTAAATTCGCCCTCCATGAGAATCCGGTGAGTGCAAAAAAGGGGGCTAATCCCCTTAATGTCGGACAATTTCCAAGCTATGGCATCCTTGTGCTCTCGTAGCACCTCAATCAACCTACTTTTCTCCTTCTCCGTCAACTTAGATAAGATGATGACGGGAAAACTGGACTCCTCTCCTAAAAGGCATACTCTAAGTGGGAGAGAAGAACCTTGAGCTCTAAAGATGAAGTATCTATAGGTTTGCTCTCACTCTCTTCCTTAACCTCGCACAACTCTAACGTTTCCAGAATCCACTCCGGACCCTCTTCAACTCCCTCAATCTCACTCACTACCTCACTCTCATCCTCACTAACTAGATCGGCTCCAGTAATGTAACTAAGACATTGATCAACGCACAAGATAAAGGAATCTAGGAAGTAGACAGAGTGACAAGGACCACTATAATAATCGCTCCCACTCGGGTGTTGCATAGGTCTATCTATCTCAAACGTGACAATCACGTCACCCGCTCTAAGTGAAATCTTACCATCAAGAACATCTATAACTGCCTTTGTGGTTCGAAGAAATGGGCGACCTAAAATAATCAGAACTCTCTCGTCGGCCTCCAATCTAAAACCACGAAAACTACAGGAAACACGAATTTATCTACCTTAACAAGCAAATTCTCTATGACCCCTCTAGGATACTTGAACGAGCGGTCGGCCAAGGACAATGACATGCGCGTGGGGGTAAGCTCGCCTAACCCTAATTTATTGTAAAGAGAGAAAGGCATCAAATTGATGCTTGCACCAAGATCGGCTAAAGCATGAGCGGGGGCAACGACTCCCCTAAAAAGACACGGAATAGTGAATGTGCCCGGGTCGGTTAACTTCTCGTGTAGCTTATTCAAGACTACCGCGGAACAACCTCGGGTCAATGGAATATTGGAAAGCTCACCTAACCTATCTTTTCACTTGGGAAGGTCCTTAAGAAATTTGGCATATTTAGGCATGGACTGGAGTGGTTCGATAAACGAAAGATTTATTTTCAACTATTTGTACATCTCAAGAAAGTGCCCATATTCCTTAGCATATTTTTGGTGCTTAAGGCGGGCGCGGTATGGAACGCGTGAATGATCAACTAAAGGTGATGGCTTTACCATTATCGGTTACTTCATAACCCTCTTTCCTACCTAAGGCTCCTCGGTTTGTATGGTACTTGGTGGGTCTGGCCTAGAGTGCACCTTACCGGGAGCTTCCATCTCGATCTCCTCATCTACCTCTTCCTCCTCCTCTATCTCTACTCTCTCTCTCTCTCTCTCTAACAACATTTCCTAGTTTCCTACCGCTACGAGTAGTAATAGCCTTAGCTGAATGATTAGCCGGGTTTGGGTAAGTGTTACACGAAAACTGACCAGGAGGGTTCTCTTGTAACTGTTTCATTAGACCAACTACTTGCCTTTGAAGATCTAAGAGTGCGGATTGTTGATTTTTGTTATGAAGCTCTTGACTCTTATTTATTTGACCTTGATTTTTAGAGAAACCACTTAGTTCGTTTAGGGTTTTTTTAGTGGCCTGATCCTAACCAGAAGCTGAGCAAACATCTCCTCAATCCTACTTAGACTAGCCCCTGAACCTTTATCACTAACCTGACCCTCTTGATTCAACCCCCCACTAGCAAACTGACCTCCTGAACCTGCACTACCAAACTGACCCTGCTGCCCTGAACTCGAACTAATGAAAAACCTCTGCCCCCTGTTTCGATATTGACCGAATGGAAAACCAGGGGGTTACCGGAAGAACGGAAATTGTTATTATTATTACGCCAGTTGGAGTTGTAATTAGAATTATTATTATTAAACGGACCCCTAGACTGACCAGCTATGTACTCTACCTACTCTAAAGTGATGGTGGGACAATCGATAGTATCATGGCCTCCCCTACAATCCTCACAATGATCTACCTTCTTCATAATCTCATCTAACTCCCTAGTGAAGGTTTTCGGAATCATGTCTAAAGCAGCAGCTACCGATGAATCCAAGCCAACTTGGGATACCCCTCGAGAAGTCGAAGAGGTACTAGTCACAGGAATGGAAGTCCTGCTGGTAGCGCTATAGTCCATGTCAGTATGCGCGAAACTCTCAAAAAGATCATTGCACTCGGCTACTAATTTCTTACCCATTAGCTGTCCACCAGCTGAACTGTAACATCCGTCAAAAACGATTTTACCAAACCCGCTCCGTTTATTAACCGAACAATCAGTTAAAAATTTCGTTGCGAATTTAATGCCCAAAATATTTTTAAGCGATACATAATTAATTATTATATGGGAATATATAATTTGTTTTTGAAAAACTGTTAAAAATAAGAAAATAAAAATAATTTGGCACTGCCGGGTTTCGAACCCGGGTCAGTCGCCGGGTCAAACAACAGACTTAACATTCAACCCTTAAACCACTGCGCCACTTGTATCTTTTGTTAAATATTGAAGACAATAAATTCATAACATGTTTTCCGAATTCGAAATCGGCGCGCCCAAATGCAGTCGTCGGAAATCCCGGCGATCTCGCCAAGAATTTACGATATCTTCAGTTATAACGTAAAACTTAATCGCTACATCGGTTATAACCGACGCCTGAGTCCGCGACACAAACTATAACCGCCGGAAAACGTAATGACTTTGAATCAAGTCGGAAATTGGACCAAGTTCATCGATAACCTGCCTTATAAATACCTCCTCGAACCTCTGCAAGCTTTTTCGCTCAAAACCCCACCTTTACCCGACGTAAATCCATTCGCCGGAAAACTTCTGTATCTCGCTGGAAAACCGAGCCCTTCACTTCTGAGCCTTTCTGAACCCCCTGAGCTTATACCGAAGTCACCCACATCCTTTTCAAGCTTTCTGAAGACTCGCTGCTGCAAGACACACGTCGCCGGAAGTGGTTGCTGTCGCCGGAGTTCTGCCGGAGAAATAGAGGAATCCAGTCGGTATACCTCACGCTTAAATCTTTCGTTCTTTTTACATATCTCATCTGTAATTAACTGAAAAACGCTAAAGAACACGATTAAAACATCGAACCAGTCGGACTTCCGATTCTGGTTAAAATCAACGAAGAAGACGAAGTTTTCTGTAATGTTTAAGTATAATTAAAATCAAGTTATAACTCGGGTTAGACACACAGTCCAGCGGTGGACTGTGTACACAATAAACACG
Organism: Scalesia atractyloides; assembly: GCA_947069175.1. NCBI lineage: Eukaryota > Viridiplantae > Streptophyta > Magnoliopsida > Asterales > Asteraceae > Scalesia > Scalesia atractyloides. Next base: position 57,162,261 of record CAMTDV010000019.1, read on the forward strand.
TAAACGTCTCGAGTTCGAATCTTGTCCCACATATTCTGCCTTAATAAAAATGTCTTTTTTTTTGTTAACCGAACCGGAGTCACGCTGTATATGTTAAGTATAATAATAACCGGAATAATAACCAAGATAGACACACAGTCCAGCGGTGGACTGTGTGTATGTTTAACTCACAGGACACGAGTTCGAGTCCGGTCTACTGCATCGACCCGGATAATTATTAAACTTTTTCTTTAAGTCAGAAATGAAAATACTTAGTTTGTATTTAAGTATAATAAAAATCAGTTAAGTTAACAAGTTGGACACACAGTCCAGCGGTGGACTGTGTGTTAGCATAAACCACAGGTCCCGGGTTCGAGACCTGTGGAGCGCACCGGTCCGATTCATTAAATCGTTTTTAAAAAAAATAAAGGATTTTCTGTTTAAACTAATTAGTATATAAATATAATTAAAAACAGAAATATTTCGGGTTAGACACGTAGCTCAGTTGGTAGAGCTGCGTACACGCGTACGGGAGGTCTCGTGTTCGAGCCTCACTCAGCGCACACTTATACGCATACGAACCGGTCAAAGTCAAACGGTCAACGGTCAAAAAAGTCAACTTTTTTTTATTATTTTATTTATTTGTTTTAATTAAAAATCAATTAAAAATACTTAAAAATAACATTTTTAAGGTTAGAAAATAGCCTTAAACTCACAAAAATACACCCAACAATCCTACTAAAATGGATTAATAAAATCCGTTTACTTACCGAACCATAATGCTATTTATCTAGGTTAATTTCACTCGTGGTTAAAACCACTTCGCGTGCATTCAACATCATCAACCAAACGCACCCACTGTGAGTGAATCTTACAACTCCCCTTTTTAATTACACGTTTTGGTGTGTGTCATGTGTCACAAAATAATTAACTCGTTTATTTAAACTTGTGCCATACCATATCGTGATCTAAACTTAGATGGTTTATATTGTTGTGATTATGTATTTCATTTTGTCAAATTGTATGAAATTCATTCATTAAGCCCATCAGTTCCCCGTGGGAGACGAGTGAGCAACGCGTGCCTCAAAACCAATCCATTATTGTTCATGTGTGTATAGTTGAGTTTATATTGTTGGTAGTTATGTCTTTCATATTATCATGGTTATGCAATTCATTCATTAGGCCCATCAGTTCCTCGTGAGAGACGAGTTGAGCAACGCGTGCCTCTAAACGATCCATCATTGTTCATGTGTGTATTGTTTAATATTAAATTGATTTATGAATAAGTTTACATCTATTTTTACTCATGTGTGGTGGTGCACTTTAGTTCATAATCAATTAAATAAACTTGTTCAAATGTTTTCCATAGGATTCACTCGCCAACTTTTTGTTGATCCAAAAACCCTTTTACACATGATACAGGTGAAAAGGATGAAGCAAGGAAAACATAGGAAATGCCTTAGAAGAAAACAAAGAAGCTTAGACTGATGTTTAGGTCATTGATGTAATTATGATTGTAAATTTCCATTAAATTGTATTAATGAATATGAAACGTTAAAATAAATGTCATGAGCTTTGATGATAACCCAATCATGCCCCGATCACCTTTTCCGCTGTGGGTCGGGGTGTGACAGATTGGTATCAGAGCCATGACTATAGGGATATAGGATAGGTTATTAGACCCTTAGAGCCTATACTATAGTCTGCCTAAATTTTAATTGATTAGGTGGTTACATACAAACTTGTGATATTTATTTGTTTCATATTTGTTTATACTTACAGTCAAACATACATACTTATATACATATTCATTATACATATATCAATGTTCATACATTCAATTCATTTTCATACTCTCATTATTCAAAGATTTTGTTGCAATTTTCAAATCTCATCAAAGTAAGTTCTGCGACGGGCATGTAGTAACTGGAAGGGTACAAGTACCGGTAGTCGGAAGGTCTTGTCTAGGTTGGCATTCGTATAAATCCAATATAACGGACCAGTTTGCCTACCTGGGGACTAACGATGAGAGTACGAAGGACCTATTAGGCCAAAGCATGCCACACCAAACGTCGTTCGAACTAACCCCACTTTGAGGTGTCACCGTGTCTACACCTGGACACATTCCGAATATCACACGTTGTATACATATTTCTCGATTTTCTCCGGGTTTTAGTGTACGCAACCAGGCAAACCCATGCGAACCATATGAAAAACCCGGTATTCATGGGGGCCCACATGATTACGAAGGTGAAGTATGGCGGCATGTAGGGCCTAATGGCGAACAAAGCCCAAGACATCCTATGGATGTAGTAGATTTATTTTTCTATAATTATTTTATGAATGTTCATTCCTGAATGCGACCCATGATCCCAAAAGTATCCAACTCATACCCTTGTCATGTATTCCTTGTAGATGTCTTCTAACCTCACCCGTAGGAAGATGAGAGCAGGAAAAGCCCGCGAGCGGATGGCTGCCCTAATCGCTCAACAAATGGCTGCCGTAATACCCAACATTGTAAACCACGTACAACAAGCACTCACCGCTAATCCTGTCAATCAAGAAAACCAAAACATTATCAACTCTCCCCCAAATACCACTAAATGCACCTACAAGCATTTCAAATCATGCGACCCTCCGAAATACAAAGGGACTGAAGGCGTCACCGCTCTCCTCCATTGGTTTGAAGAAATGGAGAACACCTTTCTAAATTGCGATTGTCCCGATGATTGCAAAGTGCGTTATGCTACTGGTCGTTTATATGGAATAGCACTTACTTGGTGGAATACAGAGAAGGCCAAACGAGGCGTCGACGATGCTATGACTTTAACTTGGAATGAATTGAAGGAAATCATGACCAGACGATTTTGCCCAAGGAGCGAAATCAAGAAATTAGAAGATGAATTTTATTCGTTGAAGCAAAAGGAAGGAGACCACACCACATACAACAAAAGATTCCTCGAGTTACATCAAATGGTTCCCAACATGTTCACTCCCCTCTACCGTTTGATCGAGTACTACATTCGTGGTCTTCCGTCAAAGATTCAAGACTCTGTAATAAGTACCTCGCCTGCAACTTTGGAAGCAGCAATGGAGCTAGCAACAGCGCTCACCGAGAACCGAATCCGGAACAAAGACTTCAAGGAGGAGAAGAAGAAGGATAAAGCATCGACTGAAACCTCCGACTACACCCAAACCGAATCCCCTTCTCAACCCAATTTTAAGAGAAAAAGAGACGGGCAACTTTTCGCTGCTATCCAACGAAATCAACCAATTTCACACGCCACCCATCCAAGCTATCCCAATCACTCAAGTGGCACCCAACTCAACTTACCCAAATAAGAAACCATAACTTGGACCTCACCCTCGATGCAACAACTGTATTTATCACCATCCCCTTACCTTACCTTGTCGACTATGTGCAACTTGTGGACGCTATGGTCATTTGAGCAAGCTTTGCCGCACCTTTCAAAACCAAATCTCTCCCCCTACTCAAACCATGAACCAAACCTATCAACAACCCCAATACCCCATGTTCCCATATGTTCGAGCTTGTTTCAATTGTGGCGACCCTACCCACTTTAGAAACACATGCCCTCAATTGGTTAACGTCATCAACGCTCAAGCCCAATCAAACCCAGTTAACCAAGTAAACCAAGAAAACCCAACCGCTAGGCCACCAGCAAGAGGAAGAGTCTTCAACATCAACGCCAATTCTGTCGAAGATAATGACGGCCCAACCGAAGATACCCAACTAGTCCTCTTCACCGAAAATCCAGATTCAACTCCAATCGTTTAGTTTTATGTTTTTCTTTATGTTTTAGAATCGCATGGAACCAATCATAACTTAAGGATAAAGCCAATGAAACTTTGACAAGAATATGGTGGATACGCCGCTGGTACTTCCTATATATAAGTATTCTTGTCAAAGGATCAGAAGCATTATCTGGCGGTTATGAGAGGTTCCATGTGTAGACTGTTTGAGTAATTATTGTTTATTATTTCAGTACATGCAATTTCATAGGCCGCCGCTCCCCATTACATTATGAGCGTTGAGCATGTTCCCCATTTTATTATGAGGTTGAACCTGGCGTGCCCACATACGATCGGCTCCGTTTGATTGAGCCTTGATCGCACAGACATTTTCATTTTCAGTACATGCAATACGATCGGCTCCGTTTGATTGCGCCTTGATCGCACAGACATTTTCATTATCAGTATTTTGTGGTTGTTGTGTTTGTAGTAGAGTCACATAGAACTAATCATAACTTGTGGATAAAGTCAATGAAAATTTGACAAGAATATGGTGGATACGCCGCTGGTACTTCCTATATATAAGTATTCTTGTCAAATGATCGGAGGCATTATCAGGCGGTTATGAGAGGTTCCATGTATAGGCTGTTTGTGTGATTGTTGTTTAGATTAAGTTTATTATTTTCAGTACATGCAATACGATCGGCTCCGTTTGATTGCGCCTTGATCGCACAGACATTTTCATTTTCAGTACATGCAATACGATCGGCTCCGTTTGATTGAGCCTTGATCGCACAGACATTTTCATTATCAGTATTTTGTGGTTGTTGTGTTTGTAGTAGAGTCACATAGAACTAATCATAACTTGCGGATAAAGTCAATGAGAATTTGACAAGAATATGGTGGATACGCCTCTGGTACTTCCTATATATAAGTATTCTTGTCAAATGATCGGAGGCATTATCAGGCGGTTATGAGAAGTTCCATGTAGGATTTAGTATTGTCTTGATTGAAATTTGTGTTACATTTATATCATCTCGCTATTTAAAGAAATTGGATTGTGATCCATTTCTACATAAACTAACCTCTCCATCATAACAAACGAGAGAGGAACTGTCACCATTCAAACATATATGCTATCAGAATGTGGATTCAAATATTAGCTGTTGTGTTTATTTATGTTCTATAGTCATAGAACCAATCATGACTTACTGATAAAACCAATGAAAATTTGACAAGAATATGGTGGATACGCCGCTGGTACTTCCTATATATAAGTATTCTTGTCAAAGGATCAGAGGTATTGTTAGATGGTTATGAGAAGTTCCATGTAGGTTGTAGTATTAAAAGTTTTGCCTTAGGATATAACCATACCCTTCCAAACATATCCAAACTCTTATGCATGATATCATATTTAGCGAATCAATTCTGCTTATCAACACTTTTACAGTAGGCAACAAAAAGCGATTCCTGTAATAGGGTACTTAACCCTTACAAGGAACGTTACCACCTCAAACAAAAACTTAAAACCTTACTTTTTCTAAGCATGTAACTGTCAAACTAAACACCATCATTCTTTTAGTCAAATATATCACTATTTAAATTTCGGGACGAAATTTCTAAAAAGCAGGGGATACTGTAACATCCGTCAAAAACGGATTTTACCAAACCCGCTCCGTTTATTAACCGAATAATCAGTTAAAAATTTCGTTGCGAATTTAATGCCCAAAATATTTTTAAGCGATACATAATTAATTATTATATGGGAATATATAATTTGTTTTTGAAAAACTGTTAAAAATAAGAAAATAAAAATAATTTGGCACTGCCGGGTTTCGAACCTGGGTCAGTCGCCGGGTCAAACAACAGACTTAACATTCAACCCTTAAACCACTGCGCCACTTGTATCTTTTGTTAAATATTGAAGACAATAAATTCATAACATGTTTTCCGAATTCGAAATCGGCGCGCCCAAATGCAGTCGTCGGAAATCCCGGCGATCTCGCCAAGAATTTACGATATCTTCAGTTATAACGTAAAACTTAATCGCTACATCGGTTATAACCGACGCCTGAGTCCGCGACACAAACTATAACCGCCGGAAAACGTAATGACTTTGAATCAAGTCGGAAATTGGACCAAGTTCATCGATAACCTGCCTTATAAATACCTCCTCGAACCTCTGCAAGCTTTTTCGCTCAAAACCCCACCTTTACCCGACGTAAATCCATTCGCCGGAAAACTTCTGTATCTCGCCGGAAAACCGAGCCCTTCACTTCTGAGCCTTTCTGAACCCCCTGAGCTTATACCGAAGTCACCCACATCCTTTTCAAGCTTTCTGAAGACTCGCTGCTGCAAGACACACGTCGCCGGAAGTGGTTGCTGTCGCCGGAGTTCTGCCGGAGAAACAGAGGAATCCAGTCGGTATACCTCACGCTTAAATCTTCCCTTCTTTGTACAGATCTCATCTGTAATTAACTGAAAAACGCTAAAGAACACGATTAAAACATCGAACCAGTCGGACTTCCGATTCTGGTTAAAATCAACGAAGAAGACGAAGTTTTCTGTAATGTTTAAGTATAATTAAAATCAAGTTATAACTCGGGTTAGACACACAGTCCAGCGGTGGACTGTGTGCACAATAAACACGTAAACGTCTCGAGTTCGAATCTTGTCCCACGCATGCTGCCTTAATAAAAATGTCTTTTTTTTTGTTAACCGAACCGGAGTCACGCTGTATATGTTAAGTATAATAATAACCGGAATAATAACCAAGATAGACACACAGTCCAGTGGTGGACTGTGTGTATGTTTAAATCACAGGACACGAGTTCGAGTCCGGTCTACTGCATCGACCCGGATAATTATTAAACTTTTTCTTTAAGTCAGAAATGAAAATACTTAGTTTGTATTTAAGTTATAATAAAATCAGTTAAGTTAACAAGTTGGACACACAGTCCAGCGGTGGACTGTGTGTTAGCATAAACCACAGGTCCCGGGTTCGAGACCTGTGGAGCGCATCGGTCCGATTCATTAAAATCGTTTTTAAAAAAAATAAAGGATTTTCTGTTTAAACTAATTAGTATATAAATATAATTAAAAACAGAAATATTTCGGGTTAGACACGTAGCTCAGTTGGTAGAGCTGCGTGCACGCGTACGGGAGGTCTCGGGTTCGAGCCTCACTCAGCGCACACTTATACGCATACGAACCGGTCAAAGTCAAACAGTCAACGGTCAACGGTCAACGGTCAAAAAAGTCAACTTTTTTTATTATTTTATTTATTTGTTTTAATTAAAAATCAATTAAAAATACTTAAAAATAACATTTTTAAGGTTAGAAAATAGCTTTAAACTCACAAAAATACACCCAACAATCCTACTAAAATGGATTAATAAAATCCGTTTGCTTACCGAACCATAATGCTATTTATCTAGGTTAATTTCACTCGTGGTTAAAACCACTTCGCGTGCATTCAACATCATCAACCAAACGCACCCACTGTGAGTGAATCTTAAACTCCCCTTTTTAATTACACGTTTTGGGTGTGTCATGTGTCACAAAATAATTAACTCGTTTATTTAAACTTGTGCCATACCATATCGTGATCTAAACTTAGATGGTTTATATTGTTGTGATTATGTATTTCATTCTGTCAAATTGTATGAAATTCATTCATTAAGCCCATCAGTTCCCCGTGGGAGACGAGTGAGCAACGCGTGCCTCAAAACCAATCCATTATTGTTCATGTGTGTATAGTTGAGTTTATATTGTTGGTAGTTATGTCTTTCATATTATCATGGTTATGCAATTCATTCATTAGGCCCATCAGTTCCTCGTGAGAGACGAGTTGAGCAACGCGTGCCTCTAAACGATCCATTATTGTTCATGTGTGTATTGTTTAATATTAAATTGATTTATGAATAAGTTTACATCTATTTTTACTCATGTGTGGTGGTGCACTTTATTTCATAATCAATTAAATAAACTTGTTCAAATGTTTTCCATAGGATTCACTCGCCAACTTTTTGTTGATCCAAAAACCCTTTTACACATGATACAGGTGAACAGGATGAAGCAAGGAAAACATAGGAAATGCCTTAGAAGAAAACAAAGAAGCTTAGATTGATGTTTAGGTCATTGATGTAATTATGATTGTAAATTTCCATTAAATTGTATTAATGAATATGAAACGTTAAAATAAATGTCATGAGCTTTGATGATAACCCAATCATGCCCCGATCACCTTTTCCGCTGCGGGTCGGGGTGTGACATGAACTGTCAAATCGGGCTCTGATCTCTGGGGTGAGACCATTGTAGAACTTTTCTACAAGTGCCCAATCTGACAACCATGCTGCGAACAACGAGCGAGTAGGGTTTGAAATCTCTCCCACGCCAGGTGGTACGGCTCATCAGATTCCATATGAAACGAGTGAATCTGATCGCGTACACGAGATTCTTTAGCGGGTGGGTAATATTTGGCTAAGAAAGCATCCCGTAAACATGCACATCTGGTAAAAGAACCTGCTGGCTGCGAATCGAACCAGACGGCTGTGCGGCCAGCAAGTGAGAATGGAAATACCTGGAGATAGCGAGCATCAAGATTGACAACTTCAATGGAGAAAGTGCCACACAGACGGGTGATACGGTTGATGTGAGCCGGCACATCTTCATCCACACGACCGTGAAACTGACAAGAGTTGGTAATGGCGGTCATGATGTAGGATGGGATTTGCCAAGATTTGTCATTAGTGATGTCGGGTAAGATGATGGGGGAGTTTGCACCGGTGAAATCGGTGGTGGGTTGTTGGTAAACGGTGTGGTTGGCTATTTGGACAACTGGTGGTGGACTTTGGGTACGGGAGGGTGGTAGGGAATCATGGGGTGATAACTTCGGTGTAAAGTCATAGTTCGGTGGTTTAGAGTGGAATGTAGAGTCAGAAGGGTGGAAGATGATGGTATAAGAGTGGTTACCTTGAACGAAGAAGACGAGAAGGAAGGCTTGTCCGTAGGCGGCTTCGGCGGAGGTCCCTGCGAACGCGTATGGGGCATCCATTGAAAAACCGAAAACAAACAAGAAAGAAGACTCTAAAAACGGACTCGATAAAACAAAAAAAACAGACACTATTTTAGACTCCTACGACTCGAACACCACAAATAGCACGTATGATATCAAGCAAGTCAAAACAAAGTAATTAACGCAATAACCAAGAGTCCCCGGCAACGGTGCCAAAAACTTGATGTGCTAAAAGTAGTTCAGTTAAAAGTAACTAAATTAACCTAATTCTAGACTCTAAGTAATACTCTAGACTCACTAAGACACACTAAACTACTAACCGGCAAGTGTACCGATCGACTCTAGTATAGCTAAAGTAAGTCCGGATATCGAACCCACGAGACTCTACTAATTACGTTAACGACTCGATCTAGACTATGACTGACACGAACGTACTAATTTGTTTACTTGGTTGGGGGGTTTCTAACATTTCCTAATAAAGCGATAAAAATGAACTAGATTAACTAAATTAACTAAAGAATACGTATTAAACTGGACTTTACTCAGACGGTGGAAGCACTATCTGACTCGAATCCTGGTTGATTTTAGTAATGATTTTATTGGGAAGTTGATTAATGAGGAACGGGATCATAATATTCTCACCTCTCGAGATATCTAATAGGACCCCTAACCCTTCTCAAGAGCACGCTATAGCACCCTCGAGGTTGTTGAGATTACCGGTTATTAGACTCTATGTGAGACACCTAATGGGTTTATAAAAGTATCCTACAAGGCTCACTCCTTGTCGAGATCTAAACCAAGGATAGACTTGTTTTCTCAATTGGACTTGCTAGACAATAGCCAATGGGTTTACTTCCTAGAAAGCTCCACCTTTCGGCTTAATGAGTTAGACCTAGAAATAACCTTGCACCTTGCAGCAATTAACGATTAGTAGAACACTTGATTTTATAAGATTACCAGTTATTAATTTTAAGATTAATTGTGCACTATAACCCTAAAGACTCTAGCCTTATTACGTGATATAAACAGTCACCAAAACCTAGAACCTAACATGACTCTTTTCTGTGATAAAGACGGTCACCAAGATTATGTAAAGCAATAAATAATAATCAAACATATCAAGTACGCAAACACATCCAATTGATAGAACAAGTCGTTTACAACTTATAAACAATCCTCAAAAATCACAAATCCATAATAAAAAATGAAACTTTATTAATCATTCATCTAGTCTAGGTAGTTAAAAAAGTTAGCCGATAAAAGTCATGAGATTTATTGAAAACAACAAATAATAAATCTAATTAAACATGGTAAACAAGAAAAAAGCGAAAGTAAAGATACCCGAACATCACGAATGCGAACCGAATGCTTCCTCGACTTCAATCTTCAATCCAATGGCTCGAATGTTCGAAAACCTCTAATTCAATGCTCCAGATTCGCCCAGGTTCTTACTAATTCGTAGCTTAGGGTTCTTTTAATGGTAAGATTATGTTTATATATAATTCTGCAGCAAAACCACGACCCAACTCGAATACCTCTGCAGATAACACCCTCTCGCGGGCCGCGAGAGGGATAGCCTTAAGTGGTCGCGGCCAGCGACCGCTAAAATGACGTCAGCACCTCTCTTGCCTCTTGCAGGAGGCGAGAGGCATCCTCCTTGGGAGTCGCGGCCCGCCAGAAGCAACAAAACCAGTAATTTCGACTTGTTTCAGCTCCCGAGCCTTCCAATTCGTTCCAGGACTTGACTTTTTTCGTATTTTAACTCGTTTTCTTCACTTTTCAGCTATTTTAAGGTCACAAGACCTGCAAAACGCAATTGGATCAAAAGACTAACTATTCTACGAATAAAGAAACTAAAACTAACGAAAACTATACAAAATGAACACGATAAACTAATGTATTTTGCAATACATCAAAGACCCTCTTAAATTGTATTTTTTGCTCAAGATATTGCATACCATAGAATATTGACTAACCACATTGTAATCATGTTGAAAGAATAAGATTTCAATCTCCTTCTCTGACATATTAACTAACCACATTGGATTCATAAACCTGTATTGTTCTACAATTGTTTTTTTCGCATAGTACAATCACTGCCTCCCTAGTGTTTTTTGTCATAATACCACCATTTAAAGAATTTATAAATGTCGTGTTTCATTTCATGGAATGGTATCAGCTTCAACGTATTTGGATTCTTGTAGTTTAACGTTACCACGTATTTACCTGCCTCTAGCTCAACTTATGTTTTTTATACAATGCATTTAGGTTGTTGTGGCTTCCAATGCTTGAAAACCGTTCTTGCTTCGCTTCTGATAAATCTGAAAACGTGTTGATTATAACTATTTCAATCATAGTTGATCAGCTTCAATCTACACAACTCCTTAACGTCCCACCATGATAAGGTTTTAATATCATAGATGAACCTGAAATTCTGCACACCACATCTCTTTTGATAGCAATCTTTCACGGTTTAGGTATCCAACTCAGCTACCCATAGATATGTCTTTGTTCTAAATGAAAAACTTCAAAGATCTAAAAAAAATCTTTCAGACTTCAAATCTCTGAACCATCTTATCCTGTCAACAATAATATCACCTTCCTTTATCATTAGAACGTTTCCTTGTCTTTCTTCTACCTTTCTTTTCAAGATATCTTCAACTTCTTCAACAAACTTTTCGTTGAAATTAGAAACTGTTCATGTATATTGTTGGCATATCGAATCTCTTCATCATCTGAAATGTCTTGAGTCTCAACCCTATCATAATCATCTGCATCTATAACCGGTTCTAAAATGTATTCTTCTTCTTTTTTATCTTCCTTATCCATGTGTTCAAGATCTTTTTCAAAATCAAAAGTGAATTCTTCTTCTGGAATTCCATAGATTTTGCTAGTTCTTCTTTGGAATAGTTATGCACAAACTCTCTCTCTTCTAAATCGTAGTCTTTCTCTAGAAATTTGGAAGCAACTAGACTAGAAGGTACATGCGTGAATGGTACTGGGTCTGTGATGATTCATGTAGTTTCTTCTGTATAAACCATCAATGCTTGCTCCGTTTCAACATTTTTATCTCCATGTTCCCCATGTTCCTTTGAACTTTTGTCTTCTTTTTGAGAGGTTGTCTGTTCTAGTTGACTCCTAAGTTCCATAATCAAATTTATTGATCTTGCTAGTAGACACACTAGCACCACCTAGATTCTCATCATCTGTAAACTCCGTATTTTCGCGTATATTTAATCACTTATTTATTTAAATACATATTCAATTAATTATTTATTAATTAATCATTCATTTATTTTAATAAATATTTAATCACTTATTCATTTAATTTTTTAAACACATAATAAACTATTCATTCTCAACTTAATTACTTATCAAAACAATTTTTAATCAATTAGTTAGTTAATTAATTTATATTCTTCAATTATTTAGTCATTTATTTACTAATAAGAGTTTTAGTATTTAAAAAGGATAACTTAGTTAAGTTGTAATTAAGTTAAAAAAATTAAGTTAATAAACTAACCAAGTTAATAGTTTAGTTAACAAGGTTAATCAAGTGAAGGGCTAAATGTTCATTTTTACAAACTTAAATACAAGGATTTAAAGTGTAATTTCTTAAACTTAGACTGCAGGGGCTGTTTTGGTGCATCTTAAAAAGTTAAAATATGAAAAAGGGTGTATAAAATAAAAAGGCCTGTGGCCGGGTTTCAAACCGTGCCACTTGCTTCACGGACTAACCGGTCGGACTAGGTACTCATTGGTTAACTCATTGAAATCAGATTATTATATACCGATTCGTCTGTTTCCTCTTTTAAGCTTTTGCCGATTTCCAGCAAACCAGCTGCTGTCATTCCTTTTCTCCGAAATTGCTACTGATTTCTCGTGATGAAGTTCCCATATTTACGAGAACATGAACCTAGACGCCTACTAGCATTCATTCAATCAATCACCAACTTGTTTCCTTATCAAACGAATCACGAGCATGCTATAAAACCGAGACCACCCTTCACCATTTCATCCCCATTCGATCTCACCTCACCTCACACACACTCTTGCTATCTCCCTCTGTTCTCGTCACCCTCTTTGTTCGACCACCACTACCGCCGCCGGAAACCTGCAAGTTGACCGGAGCTGCCGGAGAAGCCCGACGTTCCCGGAAATACTCAGAGATCGACGGAAGCCGTGTCGAAGGCGCCGGAGACGAACGGAGTTCGCCACAGAGCACGGTTGATCGTTTCGGTATATTCTTTTCTTTAGGATGTTGTTGTGAATCATGAACAATTATGATCTTGTAAAATGGAAAGCATGATACAGTGGGCGGTTGGAGCCGATCTTTTTGGCAACTCTTACTGTTTCTTCTATTTTTATTATTTTATTAATATAATTTAAACAGTTTATTTGTAAAAAGAAAAAAAAACCTCAAGTTTTGTAAAAAGAAAAAAAAAACCTCAAGTCTATATTTTTACATACCTTCTTTTATTAAGTGAAATTACAAGTATACCAGACATCCATTTCTCTTGTGAAATGAGTGAGATGAATGAAATTTCCCCAAACCTGGATATAAGTTCATATTAATGTTCATTGTTTTATAACACTAGCAGATTTGGGTATACACATAATGTATATACAGATCTAGATACATGTATGTATGTATGTATTAATCAACATATGTTAATAATGAGATCCTTTTAACAATTTATCATTTATCTTAATCATTATTATTGTTAGTATTCTAATATTAACCTTACTACTATGATTATAAACTTCTATTATATTTGTTTATTATTATTATTATTATTATTATTATTATTATTATTATTATTATTATTATTATTATTATTATTATTATTATTATTATTATTACTAATAATACTATTTTAGTATAGATATCCATTATTGTTATGATTTTACTATTAACATTATTATTATCATCATTACTATGAATATTAATATACTATTATATTTTTTAAAGACATTAATATTATCATGTAACCCTTACCAAGTTTATTCGTAAACGAAATCGAATAATTAAAACGACTCCTATAATCAATAATCAACTTCATACCATTCTGTAACGTAATTCAAAAACCTTGACGGATTCACTATTTTATTCAAGGTTAAACACTTTGGTTGATCTTTCAACCTTTACTCGTGCGCTTATTCAAGAACGTATACGCAACCAAGGTGAGCATACTCGTACCCTTTTTTAGTTTATACACTTTTGAGGTGTAACACGTATCTCTATCAAAATTACACAAATGCTTTTATACTCGTGCACGCTTTATCCATGCTATGTGATATACTTGACAATTTGTGTGTTTGTTAACTTTGTTGAACGATATTTGAACGATTTGACGATATTACGCTCCTATGGACTAAGAGTAAGACAACACCCACTTTAGGGTGTTGTATCAAGCATTAACCTTCCATTAATTCTATAGTGGTTGGTTTACATCGTTATTGAAGTTCGACATATAGCATGCCTTAGCATTTACCCATTTGTCTTGATTTTATCATTATGGATATGAGTTAATCTATTTTTCATCTATGTATGCTATGTATTAAACTTGTATGCTCGCCAACATTATTGTTGACATATTTTGATACGTGTTGCAGGTTGTTAGACAAAACGATGTGAAGAAATCAAGTTAGGACAAGCTTTTAGAAACGCACATTAAACATTTGTTATGTTTTGTTATTTACTTGAAACTTGTATTGAATTTTAGTCATTAATGAAATTTGATTTAAACATATTGTAACTTTTAGTGTTATGATGCTTTTGAACGATTTGTTCGTCTCATCCTGATGTTTCCGCTATCGGTTGGGGTGTGACTATCATCATCATCTTCAAATTATAATAAAAACCCATATCTTCATTATCTTTATAGGTGAAATTCTACAGTGGATCCTGAGCCAGTTCAGGATCCTGATGTCGACTTTTCCAGGATCCTGAGTTAATCCAGTACCCCGAATACTAATGAATAATGTTTCTCTTTGACTTATTTTCACAGGTGAATCATAATGGCTACTGACTTAATGTAAGCTAATTAGCCAGAGATACCATGAAGAACACGCGGAATGGGTCTTGTAACGATCAACATTAAAGGTGGCAAAGCCTACAAGAATTTCGGGATCCCGGTTAATGTTTTTTATGTTGTAATGGATATATGAGCTAAAGACAAGGACTTATGGTTAATATGCACATGGAGAACAAGCTGAAACAGTCTACAAGGTCAAAAGAGAATATTCTCAGGATCCCTGAAATATCGGAGAGTTAGTTAGGATTTGTTTTGGTTGTTATACAATAAACAAGGCTTGGTCGGATTAGTTTAAGGACACTAAAACATCATACACTCACACAAACTCGCAATTACACTCTATTGCACATAACATTCAATCGATCAAGCTCCACCGTTGTAATTAGAATACCTTCACTCCACAAAGGCCACCAGCCATAGAAAGCCAAACTGTTGGTGAGGTTTTAGCCACCTCATCATTGCCAGTAGGGTAGCTCCACAATGATTTTACAAATATCCTTGAGCCCATGTTCCAAAATAACCTAAACAATTTGATGCCAAGGTGTTTAGAGCTTCTACCCTAGACCATGGTTACACCATTTTTTGCAAAGGTAGGAAACTGATGATGCCAAAAAGGGGGAGAAGAAATATGTAACATAACTGAAACAGGTGAAGCGACTGCAAAGAAAAGAGTTGTTGACACAAAGGCTCAGGCAATGGTTGAAAAGTAGAAGGCGATATATATTGGGGATGTGGACCATTCTGAAAGGATAGCAAAGTTTAAATAAGATCAAAAAGGATTAAGTGTTGCCTTACTAAAAGGTCAAATAGAAAGTCAAAGAGCTAAAGAAAGAGTTGCAAGGAAAGATCCCAAAATCACAAAAACTGCCAAAATTGAAATGAGGCCACCTGCAGTCATTTAGAAGGCCAAGACTCTTGCAAAGCTTGAAGCCAAGAAAACACAAATACCTCCTAAAACTCAACCAGTAGTTCATTCCAAAGGGAAAACAGTTGGAGCTAAGGCTTAAACACTTGGTCTAGGTCGAACAACGGAAGTGAAAACTCAAACAGTTGGACTAGACGAAACTAATGGCTCCTAATCTCCAACAACCAAATCCTTATCAACTCTAAAGGCACATTTTGGTACTAAGCCAACTATTATCAAAACTATTTGTAAACTACCTGGTACAAAGCCATTAGTTTCCCCAAAACTAATAATTCAAAGCAAACCAAAAGTTTCTGAGAAAACAACTGCCCAACCTTTAGAAAAGAGGAAGCTAATTTTACAGGATGGTCTAGAAGATCTATCAACACCTATTTCATCCTCAATTAAAAAACTTGTTTTTGCAGTTGTTTTCACAGAGAAATTTGAAGAAGAACTTCCGCTATCTCCAAATTTTTCAAGTCACTCCAAAAGCTGCCATCATTGAAGATTGACAATAAGTTGAACTACGAATAAAACTCAAATAGAATGGTGGAGGAAATCACTAAAGAATTCATAGATAATCAGGGCAGGATGACCTACAATCAGGCCCAATAAATTATGGACAGGAGGATGAGAGAAGTCAAGAAATATGAACAATCCATGTACCAAGAATCTCAAAGACTCTCTCATATATCCCCATTCAAACAACCCTCTGTTGCCAACATCTCCAAACAGGAAAATGCACCTTATCCAGGTGAAAAACTTTTATGTCTTTCAAAACCGGGATGCACAAAAACTCTTAGCAGAAGTTGCCAAAGTAAAAATGATTCTAGCTGGTCCAAGCATCAAGGTCACCCCTCCAAATTAGAAGCTTGGCAGTAGAAGAAACCAACTCTAGAAGAGGTTTCAAAGACCTTCAAAATGAAGCAGGAGCTAATCTATATGGACTGGGCTCCAAAAAGTTCAATAGTAAGGTGGAAGGAGTCCACTCTGTCAAAAGAGTATATGGACTCCCTGGATGCTGAGAAGAGAAACCCAGACAAGTTATCCACCAAGATTAAATTGGGAGAACACAGCGATCTACCTTACTGAAATAAAGAAGGAGGCTACTGTTGTTCCATTCAAACATGAGGAAATCTTCTCCTACAATCCAAAAATCATGGAGAACTACATGAACAACTTAAAAGAAAAACATGGTTATGCAAGATGGATTGTTGATCTGGATGAAGAGGGGAAATTATTGCCGCTAACCTTCATGTCTGACACTACACATTTCTTCACCAACCAAGCTGCAGGGAACTACACAGTAGCATTAGAGGAATCTCCAAAAGGATATCTATAAAATCTACCACTTCAATCAATGGCTTCCACTGAGGTCTTATACTTGCCTCATAATCTCTCTAAGCCAAAGATTGTGAGATAGAAAGTAATGAAGGAGCCGACTGATGTGGAGATCTTTAGAGAAGATGGCTATAGAATCCAGGTGGATGGGTATGAAGTCCTAAGTCTGAGCCTAGAAGACATAAAGGTCATTATTGACCTTGAAATGAAAAAAGATATTGATGATGATCAAGCTCTAAATCCAGAACTTAGCATCAAACGCATGATTAGGGAAAGACTGAAAGACTCCATCAAATAAAACAATAAAAGACAAGCGTGAATAAAAGTGATTTTGGCATTAATAGATCTAGGGGAGATTGTTAGGTTATGTAAAATATGTTGATGATGAAAGACAAAAACCAAGGGAACCATCTTCCCTGCCTAATGGAATAAGTTGAAGTATAATCTAAGGGCCAGAAGTCCCCCCCCCCCAAAAAAGCTTCACAAACAACCACTAAAAGTGCTAGAACAGAACTGCTGCTTCAAAGAATAAGAGAATAGAAGTACAAGTGTTAGACTGTCAAAGTGTTTGTCAACTAGTCAACAGTCAAGTCAACAAAAGTCAAGGTTGAAGACCAAAAGCCCAAGTCAACAAGCTAACTAAAGACCAGAACTGTTGGATTCGTAGAAGTGTTGGAATCCTCCGATAGTTTAGGAATCCAGTTGTTTTATTCTTCTTTATATAAAGGCAGTAGTTCAATGTAACTGTATCTGTGCAACTATCCAGTAGTTTTGTAAACTGCAGGCAGTTACTTCATTAATTTGTTGTTTAGGGTTGCTTTCTTGGTGACGTCACCGGTAGTTCTCTCCTCCTATGTATAGTTCTTTACTTTCAATGTAACAGTTAACACTAAGAGCTAAAAGGCATAAGAACTTAGTGAGAGAGAGATCACCTGGTAAGAGGGAGTGCACTTTGTACCTTTGATTGTATTGTAAACATTTGATTGAATGGAATCATTATGCAATCATTCCCAAATCCAATTGTGTTGATATTATGTGTTAGTATTAACTGTTTATCTTAAATTTTTGTATTTGTTCAAACTGCTAATCGAAACCACACACACTACACTCTCTCAAATCCAACATCGTCCCCCATCAAAGGTTGTATTGAATGTCATAGATGATATTTGTGATGAATTTGGAGATATTTCTAAGATTGCTCAGTGGTTTTATGTTGACCAGTAAGGATATGTGGGCCTTGAAGAGGAAGAGTGGCATAATAGAATATTGTGACGATGAGAAGAAGTTTGAATCATGGACCAAGAATGATCTACAATAGTTGGTTGCAGCAAAGTTTATAAGCAGAAGACATGTTGTGAAAGCTGATAGGTTTCGTGACAAGCTACTCAGAGAAGTGAAGAATGGGTTCGAGCATATGAAAATAGCTGAGTCGTACTTGAAAGAACATTCAAAAGTCTTTAATAAGTATAAAAATGAGCCAATACAAGCTGTGATATGGCTAGGAACTAAGGTTGTCAAAAGGATTCCAATACCCATGGTGGTAAAAATCTGACTAGCTTCCAATTAGTCGCCGATTAATCCCTAATCGGAGGTTCACTAAGTAATTTTTATCGAATCAGCCAATTAACTAGTAGGCGGTCAACAGTAGTCAAATCCAGTCCTAATTGGCCAAATATCGGTGGTAATCTAGCGATTCTAGCAAAATTCTTGACCAAAACTTGTAGATTATGGCAATTAGTCCCATCTTCTTGGAAATATGGGTCGAAGAAGGTGTTAAAACATGTCTACTTAAAAAATACATATAAAAATATGTGTGTATACATATAAAATTAAAAATTACATATAAAATTCCAATCTAATTAATCCCGACTAATCTTGATTAATCGCAGTCGGTACCCCACCGGCCGACTAGCGCCTAACGATTCTTACAACACTCTTGGCTATACCTGAGCGCTTTCTAGAAGAATTACTTGATAATTTCAAGCTCTGGGTATATGATAAAGAATCTGAAGAGGCTTTAATAACAGTTACTGAAGGGGGATACAAAATATTTGATCTCATAGACTTGACAAGGTTTGGAGAAAGAGACATCAAGGTGCTTCATAGGAGTCAAATCATGCATGATCCGAAGTATGAATATGATGCAAAGAGATTTTGTAACATGGTTACTTCGATAGTCAGATAGAAGTTATGGGCAGGTTTGTCAGAGATAACCAAGTAACATAATGAAGACAGAGAACTAGGACTGGGTCGTCCAAGATTGTAAGCAGGAAGAGTGAAGATCAAGCATAAACCTAGGGAGAGATTATAAGATCGAATATTTAGGTTTACTTTTTGATTAGTAAACAGGTGGAATAACATGGTTTAAACGGGTTTACGTTTAGTGGATTTTAACTAGTATTGGGTCGTGCCTAAGGCCACGTGGGCCAGGCCGGTCGCAGGAGCCCATATATAACATCCCCCAAATATTAAAATTTGATTATCATTTTATCATGATAATTAAAAAGAAATTTTATAACTAGGACTACTTAACCTAGTTAAATATGTTTGCCTTAAAAATAGAAAATATGCAAGGGGTGTCCAGAAAAAGATACCTAACTAAAGCTAAGGGAGTAAACTTGGACGAATGGGAAACCTTGTAAGTAAAAAATTGGAAAACAAAATATAGTGTGTGTTTGTGTGTATGAGGGCGAGATTGAGAGAAAGAGAGGGTGAATCCTCTCTAAAACCCCAATTCACAAAATTGGTAAGACACCCGGTGAAATTCACATGATTTCCCTTGCATGTTTGAAGATTTTGACCCTCTAGCATCATCTAAACCTAAGGTATGTGGTAAATTTACATGTGATGAGTTTTGAGGCGAAAAGGGTTTTGATGGTATGATGAAATTGATGTTGTATTGATGTTTATGATCATCATACTTGCTTGTATATGTGAATTAGTTGAATAATTGAGAGGTTTGGATAGGTGTTCAAATGTATCTAGAAATGGGTTTTTGACATAATAGATGAACCGATGATTAATTGGTCAAAAGGAAGAATTAGATTATGATAATTGAAAGTTTATGTTAACTTGATGCTAATAAGAGTATGAACTTGTTGAGTTAAAATAAACATGGTAATTTTAGTTGGCAAATTAAACTAATATGATGCCAACTAACTGTTCGATAAAATGCCTAAGGGAGTTTTATCAAATTGTAGGTGTATCTATGTATGACAATACGCAGTTTGACTTTTCAAAGTCGAACAAGTGCAAGGTATAATAATCCATAGGGTGATGTTCATGGTATTGGATGACTAATCTAATCATCTTGTGGATGTGACGTGATAGATTGACTCTTGACAATCAAGGTGGTAGCTTGGAAAGAAATGGGTCAAACGGGCCAAGTGCGTAAGCAAACTCAAACGGGTACAAGTTGAGTAAAGCTGACACCTCTTGGAATAGAACCACTAGTTATGTGATGGAAAGTATTTTGGTTAATAACACAGTTAGCAAAGAACCAGATGTGGTTAGCTGGTAAGTTATGACGAACTAATATTGGTGATGAATTAGAAATCGTTAAGTTGAGACCCCATGGTGTAAACCATGAAGCGGGTCAAAATGGGCAAAGTTACGACAAACTACATTTTGGTGATAAATAATAACTTGTTAAGACGAGACCCTATGGTGTAAACCATAACGGGTCAAATATGTAAAAATTGTGTTGAACCACATTTTGGAGACAAACAATAACTTCTTAAGACGAGACCTATTGGTGTAAACCATGGGTCAAATGGGTAAAAATTGTGTTGAATCACATTTTGGTGACAAACAATAACTTGTTAAGAAGAGACCCTATGGTGTAAACTATAATGGGTCAAATGGGTAAAAATGGTGTTGAATCACATTTTGATGACAAATAATTACTTCTTAACATGAGAACCTATAGTGTAAACAATAATGGGTCAAATGTGTACAAATTATGCCAAATCACATCTTGATGACAAACAAGAACTTGTTAAGACAAGACCATATGGTGTAAACCATAATGGGTCAAATACGTAGAAATAGTGCTAAATCACATTTTAGTGATAAACAATAAATGTTAGGTTGAGACACCTAAAGGGTAAACCAACAATGGGTCAAATGGACAACGGGTCATACGGGTCAAATGGTGATGTAATCACCATTTGAACTTGGTATTTAATGCTTTGTCTTATTGAGTTGTATACCTACAGGTAAGCATAATGGTAAGGACATGCATTGCCACGAATTGACAAAGGGAATTGCAAGGTATTGGTAATGAGTCATTGCTTTGACCACGCGAGGTATTTGTACTTTTGGTAAGGGCTCGTGGCACGACAAAAGTTGGTCGAGTCAGATTGGGTATTAGTCCACCACATGTGTGGTTACACTAGTAATTGAGTAAAATGACCCTTAGAGCCAATAACATGTATATGATGCAAATTTATGGCTAAATGAGTCTCCAAATACAAGAACATTAGAAACCTCTACGTCTTTAGGGGCACAATTAATCCTAATAAGATAACAAGCCGAATGTGTCCACTATGTATCCTTTAAACTTGTAAATTCCTCCAGTTTAGCAAAAAGGCTTAAATTTAGGAAAGTGCCCTCAGATAATGGGTTTAAGTAAACTACCTTCAAGGTTAGAGATTTGATAATGAGTCCTACGATGGAGTTGATCATTCCACTAATTAAACATGGGAGGCTTGAGTTAGATATGCTCAAAACCTCTTCATGGGTTGATTTGGGTAAAACGCTTAGGGAAAGAAGGTATTGGAAGTCTAAGGCATTTCCCTATTAAATTAACCGTAATCTCGGTTGTAGTTGGGAGAAAAAGAGGATACCTTGATGGAAATATAGGAAGCATAAACTAGAATGCCTATTGCCTCATAACGGGTCGGTTTGGGTAAAAACACCAAACCGAAGAAATGAATTAAGAATCCGGGGTCCGATTAGTAGATTTCAGGTTAAAACTTGAAGGGAATAGCCCCAAGTGAATAAATTGTTATTGGACCAACTTGGGTGTAAATTTGGTGAAAACTTACAAAATTGGTTAATTGTAGGATAAGCCAACTTATGTTGGCAACTCTATGGAAAATGCTCTCCCATGCATGTCGCGAGGAAGAGACCTCTCAGAATTGTCAACAGGAGCCCCTCATGCGTCAGGAGAGGGAGGCCCAGCCCCTTAACGTGGCCAGGGGTCACCCCGAATTAGGATAATTTTTTCTTTTGTTGTTTTTTAAAGGCGTTTGATCATTAAGCTTTAACACTAATTGTTTTTTTTTTTTGTGTTTATGACAGACTTACGTAAAGGCGGACGCCGGACGGACGATCAAGCATGTGAAGTACCTAAGACTCTTAAACCGCCATCACCTTGGGATCATCTTTCCAGAAAGATAAAAGTATGTTCATGCATGGCAAAGCTTTGGAATTTAAAACCTTGATGTTTTCAGACTGTAATAATGTGTATTAATTCGTTATGTCGGTGATATGCGCCAAATGCAACATATAAATTGTATCATATACGATATAAAATCAACCCTTTTTAGTACTAATGTTGGAAAAGTGCGGTTCTTTGTATACTTTTGATTTATATGATTAAAAGAGCTTAAATGTACAAAAGGAAGAAACTGACGACAAAAACCAGCATAAGTATAGAAGAAGGAAACATGACACACTATATCAACCCTCCGAGCTTCACCCCCAAGACCAAAAACAACAAATCAGAAGTCAAGCATGGGCGCGTGCCTGCTCGGCATGGGGTCGTGCCCCTTCAAGACTCCGAAAAAGAAAAGACAAACAGAAGCAGACAAGAGACACGGGTTCATGTCCCATGGACACAGGCCATGGTCAACTTCCAGATATGCAAATCTTGGATAATACATCAAGTACAATGGCCACGGGCCCGTGCTGTTGACACACCGGGTCGTGTAGCATCTAATCTGACAAGCTCATTAAATGAAGACAGAGAAGAAGGAACACATGGGGTCGTGCCCACAGGGCACGGGGCCATGTGAAGCCACTGTTTCCAGCTATAAATATGGGTGCTTGGTTTCATTCCAACTCATCCATTGGCTAACCACTTCTCTCACACCTGCCACCAAAATACCACCATCATCCACACATTCATCCATCATCCATCGTAGAGTGTGTGTAGTAGTCTCAGAATCCAAGATTGATAGAGTTTTTGTCAAACAAAGGCCATGCTTGGCTAATCTCTTACGTCACTTGGTGAAGACAAGTTATTTATGTATTTCTTTTGATTTCCAATCTTTGGTTAACTTTTAAATTAGGTATGTATTAATGACTTTAATAACTAGTTTTTTATATTAAAAGTGAACTTTATTCCATCATCTTTTCATGTTTCGTTGATTCACTCATTCGTGTCTTTATGGTCTATATAAAGCGCGTTAACTTCCTGGAAGGGGGTTAGAAGGGTGGTATGGGTTAGTTTCTTGACTCGTTTAGTGTATAGATCCTGCGACGAGTTGGTTCAAGCTTATTAGGACTTCCTTTGAGGCAGATATCGTCAAATCGGGGGAAGTAAGAACGTCTTGAATCCCTTATAAATAAATTATTATTAAAACCTTAAACCGGACTTGCGGGACTGTATCCCAGATTACTAAGACCAATATGGCCGAGGGTAGTGTTGCCTCCAAAAGAGGGACCTACCACATTTTCTATTAATCTTACTTAATTTATATTTCAATATTCTGGCCTTGCGGGACTGTATTACTGTTGACTCAGACCAATATGGCTGAGGGTAGCGTTGCCTCCAAAAGAAGAACATGCCACTATAACCAAGAAAATCTATTAGAAACCCAAAGTGCAGAAATTATCAAAGGATACATAAATGATAAGTTGGAACTAAGTGATTCTATCTTGTCTATTTGTTTCTTCTATTTACTTCGTTTTATTTCTGTATGTTTACTTATTAAAAATCTTTTCTAAAAATTGATTTGATTAGACGTCGACGGTATTCCGATATTAAAAGCTCTTTTATCCCTGGACGACCTCGGTATCTTACCATCACTATACTACGCCAACGATGGGACACTTGCCTTAGCGTGTTGTAGAGAGTGATAGTGTTATATCGTGTTTTATAGATATAAAGCTTGAATAAACGAGTAAAAAAGTACCTAAAATATATCAAAAAAATATACTCATGCTCGCACAGTCAAGTTTTTTGGCGCCGTTGCCAGGGACACAAGAATTTTAAGAAATTTTAAAATCGGCGACCTAATCATTTTATGCTTTTCTTATTTTTCTTTGTGGTTTTTCTTCTTTCTTCTCAGATTTTCTACTCTCTGCAGAAACAACATGGGGCCTGTTTGATAGCAGCTACATCAAGGGGTCGTGTGACATTTGCACGGGGCCGTGCCTCAACAACAATTTCTAGAAAACAGTATTGTTTGATCCCAACGTTAAACCTCATCTGCAATTATGGATGATAATGATTATTTTTACCCCCGCCACTCTTACGGTGAATGGTGTCAATTATGTGGAGGAATTCATTAAGATTTAAAATGTCCTATTCTAAAAATCATCCCCACTATTTAGACCCTTTGTTTTCCTGTGACGATTACCTTAAGATAGGCGGGAGTAAAAACGATAACTACCATCCTCCTGAATTCCATCAAACCTCTTCCATAGCATACATAAGCTCAGAAGAACTATGTCAAATAGAAAAGAGGATTCTCCAAAACTCAAAGAAATAGAATCCATGATGAAGGTGCAATGTTCATCAAGTAACAAAAGCAATGGAGATTCGATGGGTCCACATTCAGGAATAAACAATACCGAGGCCAACAAATCTACCCTAAACCCGTGCGAAAACAAAAACGATAGTTTCCCCTGTATCGACCTCGCAATGATGGACTCCTTAACGGCTTATGAATTTCATACCAACGGTTTAGACCAGAGCGAGTCAACTCACACTTTCTTTAACAAGTGCCCGGAAAGGTAAATAAAGGATGGTTTTGCCCTCCTATTTTTAGCTTAGAATTCTACCTTTCCAACAACCTCTTGCATTTTGGTATCTCTCGGCGGAACCTAAGGTATATCAGGCACTTCGGTGTTGTCCCGACAAGCAAGGAACCACCTGATAAAATACGGTTCCTTAAAAATACCGACAATACTTCATAAAAACCCTAAAACATGGGGTCGTGCTTCCTACCCATGGGGTCGTGCCCACCTATCTTCCAGATATGAGGGTGTGTTAAAAAGACACGGGGCCGTGCCACCCGTACTTTTTAACATGGGGCCGTGTCTACCTTGACATGGCCCGTGTTTCACTAACAGACAATGTTCTCTGACTCATGTAGGCGACACGGACCGTGCCTCCCGGACACGGGGCCGTATCGACGTACTGTCATTTTCTATAAAGTCAACCACGAGGAGAATTTTCCATTCCAAAAAGGCCAAGTTCTTGCCTGATCTCTCACACATACCTGAAAAGGTAGGTTCTTAAAAAAGTTTTCTTAAACATTCTTGTCTTTACCAATTTTAGTCATTTCTCCTACTTTAACCTTCAACAAACTCCATTAAAGCTTGAAGCTTCAAGTGATAGGTGAAGAGCATATTTTTTAGCTCATTTTTTTACAAAACAACTATTATACAACAATATTTTAAGTTACTTACATTTAGAAATGTCAAAAACCAAACAGTTTTAACTTAAAATGAAGGTTCATGGGCTAAACTATCAAAGTTGTTGAAGCAACACGGGGCCGTGTAACTCGTCTGTAACTCTAAACTTTAACGGTTTGTCATGTTTAACTAGCATGTCGAGTCAGTAGAGTGTTACGTCTTCAACAAGTTCACGAAACAACCGAAGAGGGAGGAAGCTCCCCTTGAAGCCACTCTAGTCCGCTATGTTTGCGCCTTGCGAGAATCCATTGAAGAAATGATAACAGTGGAGGAGGTTCTCGTGGATCGATTGAACTACCTCACTCTTCCCATGGAGGATAGCTTTAGGGAGATCAACCATTTTTTTATCAAAGGTTGAACATCTTGGTAATGCCCCCGATGGAACCAATTTTACTTCAAGATGATTGGAACATCGCTCACGAGGTGATTAACTCCACTGAGTGGGACGAGATACCTCTGGAACCTCCCATCAATGCCTACTTTGAGGTTCCGATAAACCTCGCTCCTCTCCTACAAGAGGAGGTCGATGATGAGCCCTTCATCTTCCTTCCGAGGGAGATAGAGGAGATGCTCAACGATCTCTAAAGGTGCATTCCCAGAGAATAGCTTAAAACCCTCATTTTCTGAAAACTAGTTTCGGTTTTTTTGCTAATCTTTCATCGATTTATCTAGGGAGAGCTATTCGCATTTAATAATCTCGTAGGGTATCCACCAACTATTTATCTATCTTAGGACTTTAATCTTCTTGTAATTTTTTTTTCTTTTCTAGTTGTAATGATGAATGAATGGAATAAAATGTGATGTTTTGAAAACTAAAGTGTGCGAAAATATGAAAAATGTCCAAAGGCACGTTGAAACAGCACCCCATGCACGCAAACAGGCACTTCCTAAAGCAAAATCTTCAAAACAGTAAGTGCAGCACAGGGCTGTGTAAGGTAAGCGCGCCCCTGGCCTCAAGTCTGCAGAAAACAATTTTGATTCTTGAACATTGACACGGAGCCGTGTCCCATAGACACGCCCCGGGCTTGGCTTCTGGAAAATTTTCGTTACTGGCACTTTTGTCACGAGGTCGTGTCCCCCAAACACGCCCCTGTGTCTGCCTTCTGGAAATCTTCACAGAAACACTAATACTAGCACTTTTGACACGGGGTCGTGGTCAACTTCCAGATATACAAATCTTGGATAGTACATCAAGTACAATGGCCATGGGGCCGTGCTGTTGACATACCAGGTCGTGTAGCATCTAATCTGACAAGCTCATTAAATGAAGACAGAGAAGAAGTATGACACGGGGTCGTGCCCACAAGGCACTAGGCCATGTGAAGCCACTGTTTCCAGCTATAAATAAGGGCGCTTGGTTTCATTCCAACTCATCCCTTGGCAAACCACTTCTCTCACACCTGCCACCATAATACCACCATCATCCACCACATTCACCCGTCATCCTTAGAGTGTTTGTAGTAGTCTCGGGATCCAAGATTGATCGTAAGAGTTTTTGTCAAACAAAGGTAATGTTTGGCTAATCTCTTACATCACTTGATGAAGACAAGTTATTTATGTATTACTTTTTATTTCCAAGTTTTGGTTAACTTTTTAATTTGGTATGTATTGATGACTTTAATAACTAGTTTTTTATATTGAAAGTGAACTTTATTCTATCATCTCTTAATGTTTCGTTGATTCACTCATTCGTATCTTTACGATCTATATAAAGCACGTTAACTGCCTGGAAGGGGGTTAGAAGAGTGGTTTGGGTAAGGTTCTTGCCTCGTTCAGTGTATAGATCCTGCGAAGACTTGGTTCAAGCTTATTAGGACTTCCTTTGAGGCAGATAGCATCAAATCGGGGGAAGTAAGAACGACTTGAATCCCTTATAAATAAACTACTATTAAAACCTTAAACCGACCTTGCGGGACTGTATCCCTACTGACTCAGACCAATATGGTCGAGGGTAGTGTTGCCTCCAAAAGAGGGACATGCCACATTTTGCATTAATAACTTATTTAATTATATTTCAATATCCCGGCCTTGCGGGACTGTATCCCTGCTAACTCAGACCAATATGGTTGAGGGTAGCATTGCCTCCAAAAGAGGGACATGCCACTATAACCAAGAAAATCTCTTAAAAAACCTAAAGTGCGGAAATCATCAAAGGATACATAAATGACAAGTCGGAACCAAGTGATTCTATCTTGTCTATTTGTTTCTTCTATTTACTTTGTTTTATTCTTAATGTTTACTCATTAAAAATCTTTTCTAAAAATTTGATTAGATTCGACGTCAGCGATATTTCGGTATTAAAAGCTCTTGTGTACTTGGACGACCTTGGTATCTTACCATCACTATATTACGCCAACGATGGGTGCACTTGCCCAAGCGTGTTGTAGAGAGTGATAGTGTTATATCGTGTTTTTAGATATAAAGCTTGAATCAACGAGTGAAAAGGTACCTAAAATATATCAGAAAAAATATACTCACGCTCGCACACGTCAATCAGCTTGTCTGGGTTATCAATTATCCAAGATATGTAAGTTCTATGTTTTTTCCTAAAAAAAAAGAAATCTGGGACCTAATCATCCGAATATTTAAAATATTTGATATAAACGCGAACGAGTGTTACAAATGGTATTTAGAGCTCAAGGTTTATGGGATTATAGTGTTCAGTTCAAGACTTGGTTGCGTGGTCCGGTAAGTTCTTATTCATAATAACGGCATAACATGATTGAAAGTTGTTTCAAACAACACCTGGGGCTATCGTGTGAACGTGCGTTACCCCCAAATGAATTGGTAAAAGATGGTTAAGTCGGCTTAAGATCTAACCAAAGATTGGTATGGTTAATGAACTACTCGTGTTAACGAGTATTATAGAATGCCTTGTATTATTGTACGACCTCTTATTAATTTTAACATTACTAATCTTTTGTGAACATTTCAGTGGTACTATGCCCGCATCTGAAGATGGTGGGAATTTGACGATCTACCGACGTGATGGTATAATGGTCGGAAGTATGACAGTAGGGCATGCTCATCAAAGACATAAATTAGATGATGAATAATGGTCGAATGGCAATGAAGGCTCATCAGGGCGAGTATCACCCATGTGCACGCTTTAATTATGATATGAACAATTGTATGCAATATTCACGGGGTGAATAATGGTTGCATACGTGGATTTAAGGCTTGGGATACTTGGATGGGATACCCATCAAGGATGACATTCCCAAAAGAGATTGGATTGGTAATACACATTATTTACAATAGTTGATAACAGATTTATAAAAGAGTTTCAGATTCAGAAATCTATCTGGATATGGGTGACCACCCAAGTAGATATATCAATAAAATCTTATTCAAGAAAACTAACAATCACATTGATGAATGTGATTGCATAAGAGCTTTATGAAATGAAAACATTTCACATGTTTTTGAGATGAATAAAGGCAAACATGATAATTGTAATATAACAATAAAGGAGGTTTTACCAAATAAAAATTTGAGAATTTATTTATATGGAAGATAATGTGTTAGTTATGATAAGGTCATGCGTACTATGTGTGGATTACTTACCCTGGTCTAATCATCTGAATATTTGAAATATTTAATATAAATGGGAACGAGTGTTACACCATAGGGGGAGACCCAAGCTTAGCTATATAACCAAGGTTCTTGATCATTAGTTAGGTTAGCGGTTTAAAGTGTTTTTCCTTGTAACAGATGATGTTGCAATTTATAATCAAGATCGTATGCAAGGTTGTTGAAGTATTTCTTCGCATTCTTAATCTGATCAAAAGTTTGATCTCGCCAAATTGTTGGTTTTACTTGATATCGTGTTTCGAGACTTATATTAATGTTGCTAAAAATAAGCACATCACAATGACAAATTTGGATTTCTATAAAGAGAAAGAATTACAAATTTAAAAGTTCTAAGATTGAAACAAAAAAGAAAGGGTAAAAAATTCTAAAGAAATCTTGAATCTACTTTGATGACTTATATATTTGTATATTATGATGTGTAACTTTGTTATGAACATGATAACGTATTTAAAAAGAATCATATCGCAACACTATATTTAGATGTTATAAAATTTATATTTTAAAAGTTAAAAGAGAAAATAAAATGTGTGAAAAAAAAAAACAATGGATACCCTAAATTTGAAAGAAGCCAAACTATAACTTTTTGAGAGGTTAAATTGTAATTGTAACTTGAATTAAAAAAGATAGCATGCACTAAAAACTTGTACAATGACTTATATATTTGTATATTATGATGTGTAACTTTGTTATGAACATGATAACGTATTTAAAAAGAATCATATCGCAACACTATATTTAGATGTTATAAAATTTATATTTTAAAAGTTAAAAGAGAAAATAAAATGTGTGAAAAAAAAAAACAAATGGATACCCTAAATTTGAGGGAGCCAAACTATAACTTTTTGAGAGGTTAAATTGTAATTGTAACTTGAATTAAAAAAGATAGCATGCACTAAAAACTTGTACCCACACTTATGATACTTGTATATTACCACTGTTGATACCAATATGACTTTGTTATATATATTTAAATATTTAATTGCTGTAGGTTGTGGTTTCTTATTGAATAAAATAAATGTTTCTTTGCCTGTTAAACTTTTTTTGAATATTTAAAATTAGTGATATTTCAAAATTCTATTTCTTTGAAAATGCTTACGAGTTTAATAATAAAACTTGAATTTAGAAAATGAGTAAATTACAAAATCGATACTTGAGTTTAATAATAAAACTTGAATGTAGAAGATTAGTAAATTACAAAATCGATACTTGAAATTATTTGCAATAAATTTTGATAAAGTTAACAACAATAAAAATATACAATTTTAGCGTCTTAATAAATTTTGATAAAGTTAACAACAATAAAAATATACAATTGTAGCGTCTTAATTAACCTCTTTAGTTTAATGTGCAAAGTAAGAAAAATATAGAGATATTCATTATTCAAGTGATGCTTGAAAATCAAAAATTCGAACCGAATCTATTTCAAATTCTTTTTGAATTTTCGACCGTGTTAACATGATGCTTGATAATCAAAAATTCAAACCGAATCTAATTCAAATTGTGTTCGAATTTGCGATCGCGTTAACATTTAAACAGAACCCATATTAATTTTTGTCCCTGTGTTACATTTTCTATATTATTAATAATTTAAACACAAAAATATAAAACTTTAATATCGTTAAATAGATTACTACATTTTAATCAAAGAAAAAAAAATGTTTGTTAATTTCATCAATTGCTTTTTTTCAGGTTTACTTAATTTTTAATGAGTAGCTAGGGAAAAAAAATACAAAATTAACTTTTCAAACTTTAACGTTGTAATCTTACTTAATAAAAGCATAATAAATCATCAAATATTAAAATATATTGATAGATAATTAAATTCAATAACCAAAAGGTTAATACCATTAATACCATTAACTCAAATAGCCTGATAAAAAATAACTTTTTTAATTTTCCAAAAAAGAGAAAAAGATTTGAAATCAAAGGTGTCAAATCACATGTTCATTGAAACTAAAACCAACGGAAATATTTCATTCACTAGCCGTTGATTTCAAATATAATTATCCCCCTTTCAGACACACTTCCCCCATTACTCTCTCTCTCCTCATTCTTCTTCCAGTTAATGCTGCACCCCAACACTGTCAACATTCAAGGGTGTTCTTAATTTAATGCTCTTAATCTGCATTCTTCTGGGGTTCTTGAATCTTGATAGATTGTTTGTTTGATCTTTGTTGTTGTTTAAGATCTTGTCTTTCGGGTGTTTCGGCTGACGCGTTTGGATTACTTTCGATTAATCGATGGAGATTTCGGCCGATAACAACAAACCCACAAATCTGCAAGGTAAATCTAAACACTTGTAATTTGAGGTTTTCAAGATTTTCTTGAAAAACAAAACCCTAGTTTAATTTAAATCTTGCTTAATGATCAAAATTTGGTTTGAGCTTGATCTTGTGTATGGGATTGGGTTTAATTGAAAACCCTTTATTTGAATTTGAAAAAAAAAAAGAAAAACCAAAATCTTTAATACCCTAAATGTTAAATCTGTAAATAACTGCTATATATGAATTGGGCTGTTTCAAAAATTTAATTTTGACTTTATTTGTGAAGTCAAAGGAGAGAAGATGGTCACTAGGAAATTTGGGGTTGAGATTGGTAATAACCGAAGAACACTAGGCGCGATTAATCTGAAAGGAGGAGCTCAGATTCACCCTTGTGTTGTCCACAAGAGAGGTTTATCACAGTATGTATTCTATAATTTATTAAAAAAATTATTTATTTATTTTAATCATTATACATAATGTATAGATATAATGTCGATTGTATTTACTATTGTTTGATCTTTAGGGCCAATGGTAACAATGAGAACAATGTTGTGAGCCATGTTAATAGACCAATCACAAGGAAACTTGCAGCTCAAATTGCCAACAAGAAACAGTGTTTACCTGAGGTACCATTGACCATTGTAATAATTTTATTTATTTTAGTGTGTATTTTATTAAAGAAAATGAAACTTTTTATCGAAATCAGGACGTTTTGAAGCCGAAACAGTCAACTGAGAGTTTTAGGATATTTGAAGATGAGGAAGATCAACCTGTGCCCATGGCATTGGAAGCAACCGAGCCTGAAAAGGATCTTATGGTATTGATCTTTCTTTCATGTTTTTTTTGCATATTTTATAATTACTTCAATAATTAAGATTATATTAATTTGGGCATTATTAAAAAAATCATTGCAGGAGGTTGAAATGGAGGACATCTTTGAAGAGCCCGTTATTGATATCGACATTTCAGACGCCAAAAATCCGCTAGCTGTTGTTGAATATGTTGAAGATCTGTATGCTCATTACAGAAGGATAGAGGTAACAATTTTTAATTAAAATGGAACATTTTTATGAACTTTTTGGTATAATTAGAGGGGCCCACATGATCAAGATTAATTTATGTTGATTAAATTGTAGAGTTATAGCATGGTATCACCAAACTATATGTTAACACAAGAATCTGATATCAATGAGAAGATGAGAGCCATATTAATTGACTGGCTCATTGAGGTAACTTTTGTTTTTTTTTACCTTCAAAATTAGTAATTTTAATCATACCCTTTAAAGATTTTTTTATTATATATATATTTGAATAAACACTAACAAAAGATGGTTCGAAAATCAAATCAGGTGCACCACAAGTTTGATCTTCAACATGAGACACTGTTCTTGACGGTTAACCTGATTGACCGGTTTTTGGCTACGCAAAGTGTGGTTAGAAAGAAGCTGCAGCTGGTCGGTTTGGTTGCCATGCTGCTGGCTTGTAAATATGAGGAGGTTTCGGTCCCGGTTGTTGATGATTTGATTTTCATCTCTGACAAAGCTTACTCAAGAAGTGATATTCTTGAAATGGTAAATTTTTTACTGTTTTTTTCTTCATTTTGGTCTTTTTTTATGCAATTAGGATAAACTTCTTGAGAGTGATAAAAAAAAGTCAGAGATTTTCGGCCGGTTATAATTATGTGTTTTTGTTGGCAAAACTTATTCAAGAAATGGAAATTTATGCTTCTTATGTGAAATTTTAATCATGTGTTTAGGGTTGTCTTACAATGGAAGTAAGTATTTATGGTTCTTTGTTAATTTTTATCTTGTTTTATGTATCTTATGTGAAATTAAAGATTTTCGGCACACTTAAATCTAGCTTTTTAAAGATTTTCGGCACACTTAAATCGCGTTTTAAAGATTTTCAGCACACTTAAATAGCATTTTGTTTGAGAAACTAATTCAAGAAATGGAACTCTATTAAATGGTACTTCTATGTAGTTAATATCCCAAAGTATCAGTGATATATCGGTTATCGGTCCCCTACTAAGACAACGGTGCAAAATATCGATCAGAATATCAGGACCAATAATATCAGCGATATTGACCGATATTCGATCGATATTGGACCGGTATTTGACCAATATATCACCGATTCTCCCGATACCAATACCTTTTTTCTTATTTCTACCATTCGTCTTTCTTCTTATTGCTGCTATTAGTGTATTACGTCTTAATTGTTAGTTGTTAAATGTTAGTGTTTTAAATCTTAGGCAGTTCCTACTTGCTACAATTGTTAGTGTTTTGCAAGTTGCAAAAGGTTAATTTGTTAATGATGGTCGAGTATACTGAATTGTAAGTGATAAATTGTTATATATATATATATATATATAAATTTAGCATGATATTAAAATTACCGATATCCCACTGCGATAACCGATATCTCAAATATCGGTCCTTGACCGATATCCGATATCCGATATTTTACCGCATTAACTACTTAGGGTACTATAAGTTTCATGGAATATAATATTGTTTATGCATATTGTGTGAAATTCTTGAAGTAGCATTAATAATTCATACATGTTTGACTACAAATTCTTGCAAGTATTCGGTGGAAATTGAGTTATTAAAATGGTAGTAAATTTTAATGATTCTTTATTTATTAATTTCAGTCATGTCATGCATCTGGTGCAAATATTACAAATCAAAGTTGTTTTACTAGTTTTGATCTTGTAAACCTCTAAACATGTACTTCTTTGTGATTTTTTAAGGAAAAACTAATGCTGAACACATTGGAGTTCAACATATCAGTTCCAACCCCATATGTGTTCTTGAAAAGATACCTAAAGGCGGCTCAATCGGACTCAAAACTAGAGCAAATGTCGTCTTTCTTGATGGAGCTTTGCCTCGTGGAATATGAGACCGCCAAACTCGCACCTTCATTCTTGGCTGCAGCTTCAGTGTACACTGCTCAGTGTAGTCTTTATGGGTTGAAGCAATGGTCCAAGACTTGTGAATGGTATACAAGCTACTCTGAAGATCAGCTTCTGTAAGCCATTCATCTTTCTTGCCTTTCAAATTTCCATATTTACGTATCTTAATACGTCATAGAACACCCGTGTTATAAGCCCTTTCTCGGCCCGCCAACTTTATATATCTTATAACGCGGGTCATAAGCTATAACTCATCTATGAAAACGTTTAAAACGTTTATGGAAATATTTTATAAAACGGGTCATAAGTCATTTATATTTTCCATATTTACATACGTCACAAAGCATTAATGAAAGAACTCGACACGTGAATTACAGTTAACCGTTTTAGGGTTTGACTAAGTTGATTTTGATAGCCTTTCTCGGGCCAACATTCTTAAATATGTTATAACACGGGTCATAAGTCATATATTTTTCCATATTTACATATGTTATAACACGGGTCACAAGTCATATATTTTCCACATTTACATATGTTACAAAGCATAAATGAATAACTCGACACGTGGAATAAGGTTTGACTTTGATAGCCTTTCTCGTCCGACATTTTTAAAAACGTTAGTCATACATTATAACACGTTAAGAACGTTCATGAATGATTTTTTTTGCGGTTTTAGTGACTTTTTCTTTGTTATAGGGAATGCTCGAAGATGATAGTGGGATACCACCAACGAGCAGCAACTGGAAGATTAACCGGGGTTTACAGAAAGTACAACACTTCGAAGTTTGGCTATGCTGCAAAGTGTGAGCCGGCTAAGTTTATTATAGAGGAGGCACAATAATTAAGAGGGTTGTAGTTTAACTTCCTGACTTGTGAAACTTTGGGGGTTGGTTTTAACAACTAAGATATTTAGAAGGGGGTCATTTAGAAACAATTTAGCAACTTTTTCTTGTTGCCCTTAAGCTATATTGGGTGGGGGCTTTGTTCACAATTTCCTTACATGGTGGTTCAAATTGTCTGAACAACCAATTGAACTTATGATTTAATTCTCATTTTACAATAATAAAAAACTTACTATCAATGTTATGACTTTTTGTTATTCCTATCTAGTTATTTTGTTTTACTTCACTAATGCATGTCATAAAGATTCATGGATTATCTTTTAACATGATATGCCAACTTTTGCTACACATAGGTTTACATACCTGCATTTGCGAAGCTTGAAGTTTTCGACCGGGGGGTCGAAAACGTATGTCCCCAAAAATTTCTATAGAACCGGGGGGTCGAAAACGTATATACCCAAAAATTTCTATACGAAAACTACATATATAACACTACTGAGCGAAAAGTTCGGGGGTCGGGCGCCCCCTCCGGCCCCTTGAAAGCTACGCCCCTGCATACTGTATCCACACGAATGAAGTGTCATCATAATAAGACTCGAGTTAGCTTTTATGTGTATCCATATCAACACGAAATTTGTGTACATCTTAAGTAGTTAAGCTGAATCTTCATTGACTAGTAAAACAATATGCATGTCATAAACACACATGGGTTACCTTTAATAGGCTAACGTCAACTTGATACATTTAGGTTTAGATACGCGTCTCTACATGATGATACTAAAACTTGAGGTAGTTTTTGATGTAACCATGTCAAATCAAAAGTTATGAAAACCTAGTCTAGTACTTAACCTGAATCATCATTGACTTATTAAACTAAATTCATGTCGTAAACACACGTGGGTTACTTGATACAGTTAGGTTCAGATACTGTCTTAAAAAGATGGATTACCCATGTCAACAAGAAGTTATGAACATCTAGTTAAGTACTTCACCTAAATTTCCGTTGACTTGTAATACTAAATGCATGCCGTATAAACAAACACACATGGGTTACTTTTTAATAAGCGACTGTCATCCTAATACACTTGAGTTTATATACCCGTCTTCACATGATGGATTATACTGAATTAAGTATCAATCATAATAAGAGTTAAGTAAGATTCTCTTTTGTACCCCATGTAAAAAGAAAAAAAAAGTTATGTACACCTACCGCCTACGTAAGTAATACTTAGCATAATTACATAAAGTCATAAACACATAAAGTGACATAAAGTCATAAACACATAAGGTTTTGTGTACCCATAGTCAAGTGGAGACGAGGATCTACACGTGTATTATTATCAACGTTTTGAATGTGACAGATGATAAATCATTATATTGTCTATTTAGCATCTCCCATGTGCATTATATATATATATATATATATATATATATATATATATATATATATATATATATATATATAATTTCTTCATTACATGTTAAAAACTTAAAATTACATTTCTCTCATTCCACACATTCATGTCATTTATTATGTGTTCACAATAATTCACATAATGTAGCTATTCTATGGAACGAATTAAAGTAACATTATGTTCTATAACACCATTCTTGCTATATTTTTTCCTTGATTTGACTAAATCAGTTTCTCAAAAAAAACACGATACAAACTAGATTAAATTATGTGGAATGTTGATAAAATAGTCGTCCACCCATCAAAGGAGCAAAAGTGTAAAGTACTAAAAGCTTAGCAATAATTTGGTATTAGTGGAGAGTTGAGGGGTGCAAATTGTATTTAGTTTCTTTTAATCTCATTACTACTACGGGTATTTAAAAACCATTGAAACAGATTGAACTAGGCTGGCATATCGTGTCAACCCGACCTGTTAAGACCCGAACACGATAAGACATGAACCCAAAACAGGTAAACACGAACATGACACGAAATCTTATCGTGTTAGATTTTCCAAACACGAACACGAACCTGATAATAGGTTACACGAAATGACCTGTTAAGACATGAACATTTACCAATATATCATGTTAAGACAGAACACGACATGTTTACTACATGTTTGATATTTAGCCATTAATAGGTCTTAGCAGATATTGTATAATGGTCTTAAGTCTTAACAGGTCTTAACAGCTCATATCGTGTTTGACATGAACTGTTAAGACACGCACACGGCCTATTAATACACGAACACAATAAGCCACGAACACGAAATAGGTAAACACGAACACGATACGAAATTAAACAGGTTTTATCATGTCGACCTTTTATAGACACGAAACCTGTTAAGGTTAAACACGAAACCTGTTAACTTCGTGTAGGTTCGTGTGTGTTATCGTGTTCATGTCAAAATTGACAGCCCTAGATTGAACCGTCTTAACTGAAGCAAAACGATCTTTACTTTTGCTACCATTAAGTTATGTACAATCACTAAGCATTTAGCCGAAACCTTGGTTGTTTTTGTGAACGGCCAACAAACATATTATTAAAAAAATCAGACCATATGAGTTAGCCGCCCCAAGTACAACAGAAATAAAGCGTCACCAAACGATCACAAAGAGTTAAAGTGAAACATCAAATCTACACCATTGATCCCAAGTAATCTACTGTGATTTTTATACCTAACGTACAAATCAACAGAAATAACCGAAACCTTAGTAAAACTAAATGTATGTTGTAAACATTATGATGAAAATTGTTGGGAGTTATCATCACATGTACGGATTACCGATTACGTTCATAATATTAGGAATCGACTATGTAAAACGAAAAGGTTTTGTACACCTGATTAATTACGTCACATAAATCTTTGCGGACTTGTAAAACTTAATGCATGTGATAAGAATTGATTTTTTTTAATAAGTTGAAGCCAACTTTACTTTAGATACGTATTAGTTGGCTTAACGGGGAGTAAAAATAAGTAAGGGCTTTGTGTTTTCACTTTTTAGGGCCCACAAAATCTAAAAAATAAATGATGTGTAGGTAATTTAGGCTTTTGGATTGTTAGCGTTAGCAGTGTTGTTTCCGGTCTATAATGATGCATAACACACATATATGATATAGAAATCATAAGATCACAACCTTATTTTTCTTTTACCAAAAAGGGTCTCAATTTTATTATACGCGTCCAAGGCTGGATCCAGCTAGCTTTTGTGAGTTCCCAAGAACCCATCGGGTTTGAAAAAATTGAAAAAAAAATAGTGAGAACCTTGTATGATTAAAAAAGAGTTAAATGTCATTTTAGTCCTTATGGTTTGAGCTATTTTGCCAGTTTAGTCCAAATGTTTTATTTTTCTCCTGTGGGTCCAAAAAGGTTTCACTATTGTCATTTTAGTCAATTAGGTTAACTAAATCTATTTTTTCTGTTAACCAGAAGAGCAAAATTAGGTCATTTTATATTGCTGAAATGCCTTTATAGTTAACAGAATTACATATAAAATGACCGAATTGCCCTTCTCGTTAACAGAAAAAATGAATGAAGTTAACCCAAGCGGACTAAAATGGCAACGGTGAAACCTTTTTGGACCCACATGGAAAAAATGAAACATTTTGACTAAACTGACAAAATGACCTAAACCACAGGGACTAAATGACATTTAACTCATTAAAAAAATAGTGAGATATTGCAAGAATATACCAAAAGAAACCCACTTGAAAAACATTCCCGGATTCACCATTGTACACCCCGGCCCCCATGAAGCTTGAGATGACCCTAGATACGTGTATCCACATGATGCATTACGTGAAGAATTACGATTATCATATTACGACAATAGTCAAAACCACCAGATAAAAGGAAAGTTATGTAAACCTGGTTAAGTACATAACATAAATATTCAATGCATAGTAAAACTAAATGCATGTCATAAATACCACGAGTAATTTTTTAATAAGTTGATGCCAACTTTAATTTAGATATGTATTTACTTGATGGATTATGTAAATAAATAACGATCATAGTACTACAACTAAATCCAGAACTACCATATAAAAGGAAAGTTATGTACGCATACTTAAGTGCTTAACCTAATCTTCATCGACTAGTAAAACTAAATGCATGCCATAAGGCCAGTCGGGGTGCTAACGTGATGGCCACTGTGATCACACTATCATAAGTGGTGTGATTGCGGTAGTGATAGTGATGAGCGTGATAGTGGTCACGGTCGTGGTTGTTATGGGAAATGAGCTGACATTGCTGTGATTGGTTGGTTTATTTATTGGTTGGGAATGATTTAGTGATGAGTGGTTTAAGTGATTGAGTGATGATGGTGTGATATAATTCGATGGAATGAAGTGACATTTTATAAAACTAAATGCATGTCATAAGGCCAGACGGGGTGCTAACGTCATAGCTACTGTGATCACACTGCCGCAAGTGGTGTGATCACGGCAGTGATACTGATGAGCTTGATGGTGGTCACGATCGTGGTTGTTGTGGGGAATGAGGTGACATTGATGTGATTGGTTGGTTTTTTGATTGGTTGGGAATGATTTAATGATGAGTGGTGTGAGTGATGATGGTGTGATATAATTCAATAGAATGAAGTTGTATTTTATGATTGGTAGGTTTGCAAGTGATTGCCCCCCTCCCCCTTCTAAACAATCATGTTTTTCCATTAACAATTATATTTTTACACATAAATATCACATAAGCCATTGAGGCTTTGGTTTAGTGGTAAAGGAATAATCCTCTAGCTGGTGTTTAGATAGGATATAAGTAACATTTAACCGTTAAAAAAAGTACCCCCTAACTTTATAACTTTGTAGATTGTGTAACTTGATTTCAACTTTGGTTTGGACACTCCTCTCATTTAGTGATTCTATGATTATATAGTGTTTTTATTAACATTTAATTTGTAACAAATGATAAATTTATATCATGTCGGTCGTACAGTATCTCTTTTAATTAGGTATTTATGTTTTATCGTTAAGAAACCCCTTTATTAAAGTTTCAACAAGTGAAATTACATTGTTCAAATATACTATGATCAAATTCTCAAAGATGCAAAAGTGTAAATTATATTATAGACAT
Organism: Scalesia atractyloides; assembly: GCA_947069175.1. NCBI lineage: Eukaryota > Viridiplantae > Streptophyta > Magnoliopsida > Asterales > Asteraceae > Scalesia > Scalesia atractyloides. Next base: position 57,202,604 of record CAMTDV010000019.1, read on the forward strand.
TTATTATCATATTATATTGCTTATAAATACTTTATAGGAGTAAATGGTGTAACTCATACTGTTAACTATTTTCCTTTTTCATAGGTACACTATTGATATCTTTTTATATATTTTTTAAAAAATATAATCACATCGTTAGTATAAGTGTGTTGTTAATAGTTATACATTATCACGGTGTTGATATATCAGCAATTCTAGATAACTACACATATAACTGTTTTGTTAAATAACAATATAGGTTTTGTAATCCCAAAACTATTTCAGACCTGGCATACTTTAGCACCATATAACCGAAAAACCGGTTCTAAAATCGATTTTTAACGAATCAAACTGGGTTTGAGTAAAACCAGTATTTTTTTGAAAAATATCCGAACTAGTCCTAAACCGGTAAGTCGGGTTGTGCCCAAACCAGGTTTTTTACTGGGGTCAGGCCGGGTCGGATTCTGATTTACTAGGCCGTAAACAGTTTTTTTCACACCTGTAACTTAAACTATATATTTAGTTCCAGCCCACACATTAAGCCCATATTGTCCAGTATTATTATCTTGTTATATAATAAGTATTTGCTTTTAGCTAATACACATGTAAACCAAGAAATAATAACCTCAATTTCTCATTTCTTTTATACATGTAGACCAAGAAATAGTAACCTTAGTCTCTCTTTTTCTTCATTACCTATAGAATTCCAAGTATCCAATCGCGACATGCCTATTTTTATCTACTTGTCGTTAAAAAAAATTCAAAATCGAGTTACAAGTAGTAATATATAATTAATCAGAACCGGTATTAATATTGACTGAATTTTTGCACACGTAACGCGAGGCAATCCCACTGGTTATTTTAATTTTAGAAATCCTATTTCATCAAAGTATTATTCCTTTTTATAGTTATTTAAAACACCCACCCATGTGGGTGAAGTATGAACAGATACATTATTAGGCCCCCTGTAGTGGGGCGTTTTGTGGGTGTTTTTTTGCCCCATAGCTCTCCATGGCGCCCCCAACACCACTACGGGGGCGCTATGGGGAAGATTTTTGGTTGGGGCGTTTTCTCTATAACGGCGCTTTGTTGGTTCTTAATTTCTCCTCACTCACACACATATCCATACATACACATATATATAAGGCCTCCACTCACACACATATATATACATACATATGTATGTAATGATGGGCAAGGGCTTATGACTACGGGCTTTATTGATATAACGCCCTGTATGACGTGGCGTGACACGTATCGCATAACGCCCCGAAAGGGGCAACTCAAAGCAGACTTCTTAAACTAACTTCTATTAATACACACCAAAGGTGTAAAATCTTCAAGATTTCTTTAATTTCAATAAATTGTAATCTGGGTTTCCACTGTTTCATTCAAGCTTGTTTCATTCAATCAATGGATATTTCAGTTGATAGCAACAAACCTGCAAACCGCCAAGGTAAAATCTAATGTTTGAATATATAAATAACTATTGTATATGATCTGGATTCTTTTTTATTCTTTGTTTTGAGTGCCATTTGTGTTCTTGTTTGTGACGTTAAAGGCGTGAAGATGCCAACTGCTGTTAAGATTCGTGGCGATAACCGGAGAATTTTGGGTGATGTTAATGTGGGAAGAGGAGCTCAGACTCACCCTCGTCTTGTCAACAAGAAAGCTTTATCACGGTATGTAGCCATTAATATAACTTACAAAAAAAATTTGCAAGTTATATTTACTTTTTTTATCTTTAGAAGTAATTAATATAACTTAAAAAAATTTGTTATATTATATAGATATAATACAATTTTGCTTATATTTACTGTTTTTTTTATCTTTAGAAGGAATGATAACAAGGAAAACAGTGATATGAGTCAAGTTCACGGACCACTCACAGGGTAAGTTTTACATCTTTTTTTTGGAAAAAAAAAAGGTTTTGTTTATATTAAAATTACTGAAATATTTTTTTTATAATGAAGGGGTCTGGCTGCTAAAATTGTCAAGAAGAAAAGAGTTTACCTGAGGTACTGTGTTCACTACTACCATGAAGATACTAGTTTAAATTTATTTACTTTTATTTTTATAAAAATTGAAACTTTTTTTATTGAAATCAGGTGGCCTTGAAACCGGAGCAATCAACGACGAGTATGGAGATCTTTGAAGATGAGGAGAGGATCAATCCATTCCCATGGTATTGATCTTTCTTTTATAATTTTGTGCATAATTTATAATTAATTTTGATTATATTAATTTGGATTTGCTACATAAACTATTGCAGGATATTGAGACTGAGGACTTCTTTGAAGAACCTGTTGTTGATATGACGTTTCTGACACAAAAAATCCGCTTGCTGTTGTTGAATATGTTGATGATACCTACGCTAATTATCGAAATATGGAGGTGAAATTTTCGAATCTTTATATATTTTTATGGTATGATCTTTGATTAAGTTTTGTTCAATGTAATGCAGAGTTATGGCATGGTTTCACCAAACTATATGTTAACACAACAATCTGATATCAATGAGAAGATGAGAGCCATGCTAATTGACTGGCTCATTGAGGTACTTTCAAAGACTTTGTTTTTTTTTTTTTTTTATAACTGCTAACAAAAGATTTGAAATTAAATCAGGTGCACTACCAGTGTCACTTTCAACACGAGACGTTGTTCTTGACAGTTAACATGATAGACAGGTTCTTGGCTAAGCAAAGTGTGTCTAGAAAGAAGCTGCAACTGGTTGTATGGTGGCAATGTTGTTGGCTTGTAAATATGAGGAGACTTCAGTCCCTGTTATTGGTGATTTGATTTATATCTCAGCTAAAGCTTACTCCAGAAGTGAAATACTTGAAATGGTAAATATTACTATATTTTCTTGATTTTAGTCTTTTTTTTGTACATGATTCTAAATATTACGGGTGGGAATTTCCGACACGACACAAAAATAACCAAGTTTTGGGTTGGTGTATCTAACCTCTTTTTAAACACGGGTCGTGTTCGGTTGACTGGTTTAACCTGTTTAGTTAAACAAGTCGACCCACTAACTCATTCATGACCCATTTAAACCAATTTCTTACAACCCATCAACCCAAAGTACATGTTTACAACTTGATTATTACCCGCCAACCTGTTTGACACTTTTAGTTAAATGGGTTAAATGGTTTGTGTTCGGGTTACACAAAATTAAGTGTGGGGTTGACTTTTTTGACATAATAAAAAATGGGTCATGGCCGGGTTTCACGATTTTAAATGTGCACGGTTCAGGGTTGATTTTTTGACATGAATAAAATAGGAGTCGTGTTCAGATTGGACAGTTCAACCCGCCATCCCGACATTTATATACGGTTTTTTGTTGATTTTGGTCTTATTTTTTACATGATTCTCTGTATACTTTTGTCCTTATTACATGGTTTTTTTGTTAATTCTGGTCTTGTTTATAAGATTTGTTTGTTAATTTTGGTATTTTTTATGATTTTTTTTTTTTGGTTAATTTTGATCATGTTAGAATCTAAACATATGAATTTTTTTTGTGTTTTTTTCAGGAAAACCTAATGCTGCACACATTAGAGTCCAAAATATCAGTTCCAACCCCATATGTTTTCTTGAAAAGATATCTCAAAGCGGCTCAATCAGACTCAAAACTCGACCAATTGTCATCTTTCTTGATGGATCTTTGCCTCGTGGAATACGAGACGCTCTAAATTCACTCCATCGCTCTTGGCTGCAGCTTGTGTCTACACTGCTCAGTGCAGTCTTTCTGGATTCAAACATTGGTCAAAACTTGTGAATGGCATACAAAATACTCCAAAATCAGCTTCTGTAAGCCTTTTAAATCTCCATATTTACATACGCTATTAGCACATTTTCGGACACGTTTATGAATGTTTTTTTTTCGGTTTTGGTGACTTTGTTATAGGGAATGCTCGAAGATGATCGTGCGATACCACCAAAGGGCGGCGACCGGGAGATTTACAGCGTTTATACAAAGTATAACACTTCAGAGTTTAACTATGCTGCAAACTGTGAGCCAGCCATGTTTATTGTAGAAGAGACACAGCAATGAAACTTTGGGGGGTTGTTTTAACAAGTGAGGTATTTTGTAGGGGGTGATTTTGAAAATTATTTTGGCTTAACATCCTTTGTTTGCCTTTAGGATATATATACTTGTTGGGGGTACAGTGTATGGTTACCAACTGAACTTTATATTTTTTATTATTTTATAATATATGTTGGCCGTATAGCAAATAGCATCTCTCTCGTTGCTGTCACAACTACCATATTGCATACATTTATATCATAAATAAGATAACTAAATAATAAACAAGCCAAACACGAATTTGTAAAAATCTCACGAGACAAGCTCGGAACTAAGAAATGAACCTATAAACAAATCGAGCTCGAGCCCTTTCAATCATTAGTTGGGTGGGTGGTAATGACACAGCATGAACGACAATGGTATTCAGATATCAGTGTATGTAGGGCTTCTTCCGAAGCGTATCCTTTATTTGTTCTTATTGCTAGTAAGATTACCCACGCTATGCAGCGGGTTCGTTTGGTTCAGTTGGTATCAGCACTCACTATAGCAACTGAAACAAATGTGCTAAAGAGGATATCGCACGTGTTTTACATCGATCGAAAAATATAAAAGAAACTTATATGGACAGTATTGTTGTGGCACATTAAACCGCGAAAAAAAATCAACGTTCTTGAAACAAAATAAAACATCTTTAAAAGAAGTAACAAACTATTAAACTTTGAGTTTTTAGACTAAGGTTTTTTCTCTAAGTTCACACACAAGCAAAATAAATTTTTTATATGTGTTGATATCATGGTTGCAAAAGTCACTGGGCGTTTCATAGCTGGAGTTGATAGTACTCGAGAAGTACTCGGGCCTCAGCAGCCTACCTTGTATCGATTCCTAGGGGAGTACTCGGATCCGAGACTTTGTGTTATAACAGTGGTTGATATTGATATGGATTATCAAGTAAAATGGGAACTCTAAGAAAATGAAATGTAGTTTCTTTTTGGTATGTTTGGGCCTGGCGGGAGGAACCAAAAAAAACAAAAATATGCGAAAGCTGAGGCTTGAAACCGTGGTTTGATTAATTTACTCAGATCGGAACAGAATCATAGATTGCATATTTATTTATTTATTTATTTTACAAGTATTGAATAATATAATATTTTTAAAACATTATATTTTCTTAAACATCTTTATACAAACAAATACAAGACCAAGGATAGTGGACATGCTGGTTAGGCTAAAAGGCTTCAAGGGTTTCGATTAGTCTCACGCAAGTCGTGGGGTCCTCCCACGTTTGTAGCACGTGGGGTTGGATCATTTGTTTATTGATCGCTTTTAATTCCAGCTTGAAGGGAATTCAAGCCAGAATGAAGTTGTTAGCGAAGCAATGTTGTTTGAAGTGAAGAAGAGAAGCAAGCAAGGAGCTCGTTCTCAAGAAAGGAGAGAAGATCAGTGAGTATATGTAAACTCAGCAAATCTAGTGTGTGTGATATGGCTGTTGGAGGTGGCTTTTATAGAACAAGACTCGTTCTATAAGAGGAAGCTCGTGACCAAGGATCCAAAGCTACAGTGGAGGAATTACCCGTTTGAGGGTTGAAGGCTTTGGACCTGCGGATAAAAGGGTGCTCTATGTGCATATGCTCTCTTTTACGGCTGTGAGAGACTTTGACAAGCAATCAATGAGATGATGGTTTACTGTTCACATGCTTTTTGTTGTTCACCTGAGTTCGCGGTTTCGAACCCTTTAACCTTTTGACCTTTTAAGTGTTAATGTGCTTAAACCATTTTATTGAGTCTTGAGGTACACCCGTCATCAGCCCCCCAAGTCAGAGGTTTTTGAGAAGTAAGCTCAAATACTTCTAACTTTTACACATTATTTTATTGCTTAAAGGCTTGATGGGTTCGTTGCACTTGAGATTTTGAAATTTGAAATTTGACAAGACGGTTGATGTGACTAGTAGGCAGCTTTTGCAGGGAGCAGTTTTTTAATTAACTGCTGTGTAATCATATCGCCCCTATTTTTTAGTTTTTCATCAAGATAAACACAAACTTCCAAAATTTTCTCTCAAGTTTCCTTCCATATATTCCTTCCCTTTGTCCATGTTAGATCTTATTTTCGTTTTTTCTTTCTTTCAATCGTACCGTATGGGTGCTCGTAAGGATCTAGCCGTAAGTTATTCTCGTTTAACCCAAGAGGGGGTTGAATCGTTTTGTATTGAATGGGGTATTGGGTTAAAGTTTAAACCGGTTGCTCCTGCAATGGATGTTTAGATCGATCGGTGGCCGACCGGTTCAATTGCTCTTTATTGTCGACACTTTGAGTTCTCTAATCTTCGTCATCCGTTTCACTCTTTGTTTTGAATGTGTTGGAGTATTATCGTGTGTCTTTCGGTCAAATACATCCGTAGGGTTTGGCTAGGGTTTTACATTTCGAGGTTTTGTGTCGAGCGTGTGGTTATGATCCAACTTTGTTGTCGTTCCGCCGTTTCTTTCGGTTGGCGAAGAACGGTGATTGGTTTACGTTTGAGACGTCTAAAGCCGATACTTGTTTGGTTTTGTCTATGGTCACCACTCGTGGTGCCTGGAAAGATCGGTTTTTCTTGGTTTCAGATGAGATTAGTTCGTTCAAAATGGTTTGGAGGCAACCTGATGCCATTCTCAACGATCCTGAACCCTCTGCTTTTGAGATAAACACTCGTTTTCTTAAGATTATCCGGGAATGTCCCTCAAGGGTTCGTCCTTTTCCCGAGCAATTGTTAGTGTTACTGGGTATTAGTAAATTATGGGAAAAACCTAATCGAGACCCGGTTCTTATGAGGGGTGGACACGGTAGGTTTTTGTACACTTGTTTTTTCCCTGTGCTTGTATTTTATGACTCTTATGTACGTTGTTAATTGTTTGCAGTCATGTCTGCTTTGGAGTTTATCAAGAGTAACAATACGTCAGATGTTGTGTTTGGGGATGCCGAAGCTACACCCAGTGAGGATGCTGTGGCTAAAGGTTCTGAGCAGAGGTTCGAAGGTTCAAGTTTTGTTAATGTGCCTGATGTGAAGGGTTTTAAGAAGGCTATTGTTTCGAAAGTCTCCACTCGTCGTTCTAATCGACGTTTGTCGAATGCTTCCGTCCATCATCTACCCCTGAGCATATTGACTTGGGTGATGATGTTGGTGTGATCAAGGTCCAAGTGATGTTGATAAGGAGTTGATTGTTTCGAGGAAGAAATTGGTTGGAAAAGGTGTAGTTGTAGCAGGTTCATCTGGTAAAAGTGTTAGTGGTTCCGAAGGCCTTAATGTTCATCAAGTTTATGTGCCTGATTGGGGTGTGAAGGTAGGTGATAGCTTTAAGGATGCTGTTTGTTTGTGAGGATGTGTTGAGCCATATTGCTCCTCCTTTGGCTCATGGTACCATGGACGATGATATGATGTTGTCTCGTTTGATCTTGAGTACTTGTAACCTTGCTGCTATGCTTCCTCAAGGAGTTGCTCGTTTTCGTAAGAGGATGCATGAGTATGAAGAGTTTTCCAACAAAAGAGACAAGATGAGGGCTGCTATGGATATCTTGAAGAAGGAGAATGGGGGTTTCGTGAAAAAGGAGAAAGCTTTGGCTAAACAGGTTGAGGAGCTTACCCAAAAACATGAGATGGAGGTTAAGTGAGCTGAAAAGCAGTTGGAAGCCTTGGAAGCTTCGAAGGTTCAATTTGCTGATGACAACAAATGGTTGATTGAACACGACTTTCAACAGGTTGTTACTTAGCTCCTTCATTCGGCTGAATTTAATAGTGTTTTGGGTGGTGTGTATGGTAAGCTCTTAGTGCACGGAGGCATCAGGCTATATTGCTTTTTATAAAGCCTGTGAGGCTGGTGATCCTCAAGAAAAGTCTTCCCTTTATCAACCTGAGGCTTTTCAAATTTTTCAAAACTCAGTCCGGAAATGGAGCGTTTGACCTATCCTTATGTGGGTCAGGTTTTGGAGTGTTTTGGCAAACCCCTATCTGTTTTGCAGGGCTTAAAACCTCGTGGTCTTGACGAGGTTACTTGTGGAAAAGTGATGAAATCTTTGTCCAATAAACGCTCTTGTTCCGGGGATAGTGAGGAGACTCTTTCAGGTGATGGTGAAGGCTCGAAGGATCCAAGCCTTGAAGCCTCTGAGGCAGCTGTTGAGGGCAAGAAGAAGAAGAAGGCGAAGAAAACCAAAAGTGGTGAAGCTGGTGCATCAAAGTCCGTGGTTGATGATGCAAAATGAAAACTTTTATTCGTAGCTTTCTTAGCACCCTGTTGAACAATGTTATGTAATGTCTCTGAACATCTTAGGTTTTACAGAAACCCTTAAGGTTTCTGTTGGTGGTTGTGGTTGTAGGTCCGTTGTACGGATCTTTCTGGTCCTAATTTGGCAAACCTAAGGTAAACATGCGGAATTCGTTTGCATAGGCAACATTGGATACAAGTTCTTTACTGTTTAATCACTGTTTCATTAATGAGTAAACGTTACAAATCCTGGAAACACTTGGACAGAGTTTCACCGTCCAGTACACAAAATCTCTTAATGAATCAAATGAAAACAAAAGACACATATATAGGAGATCAAGTTCGCTTGAACTGTGGCATGGACAAGTTTGGGTGAACTTGTCCTAGCTTGTCCTAGCCATGACAAGTTCGGGCGAACTTGTCTCCTATCCACGTCAACAAGTTCGGGTGAACTTGTTCCTATACATACATAATCTTCGACATTTCGCTCCTAAATACAGACTCGACTTTATACGATGACGTAGGCAACAGACATATGCATCAACAGACTCCCCTTGGATGTTGCTAGTCATCAGACATATTCTTCAATTAAGTTCTAGAGTCTTTAATATTCTCTTGATCATTATTTCTTGAATAACTTTAACTTCTTTGATCTTCATATCTTCTTCAATCCTATTCTCTTTTCTTGAGCTTGCTTGATAAAACTTTAATCACCATGATCCCCCTTGCTTTGAGCTTTCTGGTATCTTCAATCAACGTTTTTATCCAGCTCCCCCTTAAAATCTACTTCCTGTTTCAAAGTTATTCAAACATTCAAAGAAATATTTCAGATTCAAACTTTGAAATTTCATAACACAAACATTTCAAATTTTAATCTTCTATCAGTTTTTTAAACCCTCTCAGTTAATCAAGTCCAAATTAATGACCTTGAATATCTTATTAATATATCAAGTTCAACTTAATGATCTTGATTAAACTTTTGACACTAAACTGACACATTTATTCAAATGTAAGTTTCAACTTAATGAACTTTTAAACTTTTCAGATCAATTTTCAAAAGTTTTTAGATTTTGTTCAGCAACTCTAGACTTTGAAAATCAGCTTTTCATCATCAGTGGTCGAAACTAAAAGATAAAATATCTTTTTTATTTTATGAAATGAATATTAAACACTAAGAATTTACAAATATATTTTTGTTGAGTTTGTGTTAAAGGTCATATCAGTTTTTAGACAAATCACAAGTACTATTGACCTCTTCATGACACTAAGTTTTAAACTCGTTTACCTAGATTGTCGATATAATTGTCCACTTAAACTTCGACAGATTTCTCAGTTGTTCCAAGATATGTTAGGTAGACTTATGAAACTTGACTTAACTATGGTTTCCATCTCAGAATATACTCCCGTATCAAGATTCCCTAGATTTCATCTTACAGGTGAGTATAGCATAATTGATATCTGTATCTGGGTTATGCGAGGCCTTGAGAGCTCAGGTTAGTACCACCGTACATACAAAGAGATGAAGGCTCGACTTTAAGGTAGTGTTCCAAAACTGGAATCTTTCGATATTTTCAATTTGATGAATTTTAGGGATTTTTAGCAAAAGCATTATAGAAGTTCTAGGCTATTGCTTCCGCAAAATCAAAAGAACTTGTATAATACCCCAGATATCAATCATCTATAAAGACCTCGTATCTCAGAATCAGGCAATCTCTCAAACGAAATTTCAGAGTACTAAGTCCATATATCCGAGAGATGTTAATCCACAAGTTTAAGCAGTTGTAAAATTTAGTTTATATCCCGGAAACAATTTACTGAACATGTAAAGCCTATCGACACATCCACAATAGGACTTGTTTAAACTTTTAAACTTTATAAATCCTTAGCATACTGTGATACTCCACTGATGTACTATCATTTCCTTTTATCCACAAAACTCTTTTTGCCTTTTTCAATGTTTTTGTACTTTTCGTATTTAATGTGTTTTTAGATTTTCTGTAAAAATTTTCTCCCCCTAAAATTCAAAAACATATTTTTTATTTATAGAAAAACATTGACCAACCTATGAGAATCACTTCAATTTGCCATCCATTACTGCTTCACAAATTTTACTTTTAAAGCACTCTCCCCCTCATGATAACAAAAACTATGACACTTTTGTGTTTATAACAATTTATACCCCTGGGTTTTGTCTATTCAACAGTGAGGGTTCTGTGAAATTTTTCAAATTTTCTTTAAAAATTTGTAAAATTTTCAAGTAAACGTTATTAAAACATGTTTTCGAAAAATTTTCTCCAAAAATTTTCAAAAATTGTAAAGTAAAAGTTATTTGAATATGTAATAAGGCCTTCATATAGAACTTGATAACCCGACCGTTTTCATTGTGTGCCACGAAAATCCATTCTCAGTAATTTACTTTTTTCTCAGAAGTTCCTGCACAAAAATTCAAACAGTTAGTTGAATAGTGACACCCAAACATTTGCAGTCTTAGGTGTTATTTCTTCAACCTTATTTTGACTTTCTTTTCACAATCAGATTTATTTTGGACTTTCTCAAGTTTCGGAAAGTCCTCTAAACTTTCAATTTTCACTGATTGTGTAACTTCTTTTTTTTTACCAACCATGTTTGATTTTTCTGAAAAGCTTTCTTCAAATACAATGTAGAAACTTTTTGTTCATTACTATTCGAGGATTCACCAGTTTCAAAATTTGAAAACTTAGTAATAGTTGGTTTCACCTTGTTTGTAGTTTCTGTACATTGTTTCAAAACCTGATTTGGTATTTTCATATCTTCAAAATTTTCTTATCAATATGAAAAGGTATAGAATTAATTTGAAAACAGTTTCTAGCAATGTGTCCATTTGCTCCACATTTATGACACAACCTATTATCATATCTATCCTTTTTATCATACCATACACTCAAATCATAACACTGATTTGACGTGTGGTAGCCATCTTTCCTGCTTCGTCTGTAACTTTGATTTGACGTTGAAGCACATTGGTCCGACCTGCACCACTTATTTACAAATTTTTGTGAGTTTTGATTTACAAATTTTTGTGAATTTCTATAATAATTGGATGATCGTGCCGATGAGCTTTTATTTTTTTTTTGAAAGTTTTTAGAATTTTTAAAACTTTGTTTTTCCTTTTGTTTTTGTTCTTCATTCTGCTTAGAAAGTTTTTGCGTTAAGCATTCACTTTTTCAGTAGATTGTAGAATAGTTTCTTGAAATTTTTCTTTTAGTTTTAAAAATATTTCATTTTTATTCTTTTTATCAGTTTCATCATCAGTATCATCATCACAATCCTCAATTACAACATTGTCATAATTTGCGACATTGTCACTTATTGGAATTTTCTTTTTATTTTCATTGATCGGTTTTGGCATATCTGATCTAGAATTAATGACGAGGTCACAAAACCTTTCAACTTCTTTTCTAAATCAACAGCTTTATTTTTAGCATTCTCAACATCTTGTTCAAGTTTCTTGATTTTTTCAAGATGCGAGTTTATTATAACTTGTTTTTCAAAATCATTTTTATTTTAAAACAGATTTTCTAATGTCAAAATCATTTTTATTATATTTTCAAAAATCTTTTCATTTTCTTTTTAAATTTTTATGTTCTAATGTCAAACTCTCCAGATTGTTCAAGAGTTTGGCATTATCTGCCAGATAATCATTCAGATCTACATCAAAGACTGGGCAGATTGGTTTAGAACTTGAAGACTCATTTGTAGAAGTACTTGAAACTTCTATAGTAATTCAACACTTCATATCCCTCTAATTTGTCAATGAAGGTAGAAAGCTTGAAAAATTCCCATCTCGGACTTTCCTTTAACACCATTAAGTACGTTGTCCATTCACCCTCCTAAAGAGCATCAGCCAACTTGTCAATATACTCTGCTTCTGTCTTATCAAGACCATGCCTTCTCATCTGCACTTTCAATTGACAAAATCACTCTATCATTTGTTTTATTGACTCGCCTTTCAGCATGGTGAAGATGTCAAACTCTTTCATGATTAGAACTTTCTTGCTCGTAATCATCTCAACACTATCCAAATATTTAGCACTTAGAACATTCCACAACTTCTGTGCTGTATCACATTCTGGTAGCAGAATCAAGATATCTTCATTTATCGATTGATGTAAACAAGTTATCATCTTCTTCTCATGGGCATATGCATTATTCAGTTTAGGTGTAAACTATGATACTGCAAGAGTAACTCCATGTTCATCAACTGGCCATTTAAATCCAGTTTGAACGGCAACCCAACTGTAGAAGAAATTTGCTCGTACCCAGTTCTCGAATTTTACTTTCCAGTCTTCATATTCATTCATACTCATCAACTTTGGCGGCTTCACGGACTCCATTTCGTTTTCCAAAATTATATGTCGTTCAAAAACACTTGAACAATGATTAGCAAACAGACAATTTTAATAAAATTTGACTTTTTAATCGACAATATTAACGTATCGGTTTGCTAAAAACGTTTAAAATTTTTCGGAAGCTATTTTTACCAGATTAGAGCTTTAAACTCGTCTCGTCGATACGAATCTAACGATATATAATGTCCAAGACGTTTTTCTGAATTTTCATGCCTTTCTTTTTTTTTAGAAACCTTTTTACAAGTTTGGGCGAACTTGTAACAGCTTAAAAATCAGCTACTTAACAAGTTCGGGCGAACTTGTATAAACTTTTCAGAAAAATTTCACTTTGAAACAAGTTCGGGCGAACTTCTGATGTTTTTCAAGAAATTTAGCGAAGTTCGGGCGAACTTGTGCTTAATTTCAACAAAAACCAGTCAAGTTCGGGCGAACTTGATGAAAATTCTTGAAAAACTTATCAAGTTCGGGCGAACTTGATGACAAATCACACAAAATGTGATAATTTCAGTCAAGTTCGGGTGAACTTGATCACAAGCTCGTTCAAAATGATGTTTTCAAACATGATTTTTTCAACTTTTCGACATGAATTCGTTTGTTTTAAGCTCTGATCTTTTCAAGGGTTTTATTATTATGGATTTTAAGTATTATACTTGAAAATCAGTTCATTTTGTCCGTGAGTTGTCCAAGAAAAGTCAAAATTAAGAGAAATGAGTAGAAGATGATATGTTTTTAAGTCCAATGTCTTTAAATTAGGTCAATCCTGCTCTGATACCAATTGTAGGTCCGTTGTACGGATCTTTCTGGTCCTAATTTGGCAAACCTAAGGTAAACGTGCGGAATCCGTTTGCATAGGCAACATTGGATACAAGTTCTTTACTGTTTAATCACTGTTTCATTAATGAGTAAACGTTACAAATCCTGGAAACACTTGGACAGAGCTTCGCCGTCCAGTACACAAAATCTCTGAATGAATCAAATGAAAACAAAAGACACATATATATAGGAGATCAAGTTCGCTTGAACTGTGGCATGGACAAGTTCGGGCGAACTTGTCCTAGCTTGTCCTAGCCATGACAAGTTCGGGCAAACTTGTCCTAGCCACTCACAAGTTCGGGCGAACTTGTTCCTATACATACATAATCTTCGACTCGCTCCTAAATACAGACTCGACTTTATCGATGACGTAGGCAACAGACATATGCATCAACAGTGGTTAGCCTTATGGCTTATTTGAACAATTTCTAGGTTTTGAAACCCTTAAGGTTTCTTATGTTAGTTAGCCTTGCTGGCTATTGGAACAATGACTAGGTATTATGGCCCCTAAGGCCTTTTATGACTATGCATCGTTTATGCTTTGATGTTTTATATCTTTGTTGTTCGTGTGTTGACGATCGTTTGTCTTGTTTATTTTATGTGTCTGCTTATCTAATTTTTCTTAGGAAGTTTTAGTGTTGCAGTCACTTTAGCTTCAAGGCTTCATTAGGTAAAGAGCACATGTTGTCTATCCTTTATATCACTACTTAGTGTATGTGTATTTCGTAAACTTTTTTCTAAAGTTTAAGGGACAGTTGATGTAGGCTGTCCAGACCCGTCTATGAGACTAGTTTGTTGAAAAAAAATTCTAAGACCCATGGAGTTGTATTGATACAGGAACTCACCCCTTATATAGGTTCATTCAACCCTTGAACCTATTGAGCGATGTGGCCTGGGAGCTCATCCCCTTACATGGCCCTTGCCATGTAGTTTTTTGCTAGGTTCTCAACCTGATTTAGGATAGTAAAGACAAGTTATGATAAAAGCTTCATGATTCGTTCAAGGGGTTTTTTGTTTACAAAAGGGGAATTTTAACAACTCTTGAGATACATTCTACAATTTTTTTACTAGACATGAAACCTTTTAAGGGTTTTGTCGTTCCAGTGTCTGGGAAGCTTTTTGCCATCCGCATCGGCCAGTTTGTAGGATCCACCCTTGTGAGCTTCAAGGATTGTGTATGGCCCTTCCCATTTTGGGCCAAGTTTTCCTTGGTTTTCTTTTTTGCTGGCCTCGTTGTCTCAGAGTACAGGATCTCCTGGCCTGAAATGTTCATGTTTCACCCTTGCATTGTAATAGGCTTCCATTTTTTGCTTGTACTTAGCTTCTTGTATGGCAGCTTGATCGCAAATTTCTTCAAGGAGTTGCTAGTACAACATGGTCTCATTGTTATTTGATTCGAGATCCATGTTGAGTGTTTTTTCGAGTCACAACTCCAATCTCCGTTGGGATTACAACTTCCGATCCAAACACCAAACTGTAAGGTGTTCTTTTGTGGCTTGTTTTTTCCGTTGTTCGTATTGCCCATAGAACGTTTGGAAGTTCTTCAAGCCAATTGTTTTCATGCCTCCCTTATCGAGTTTTGATTCCTTCTACGATACTTTTGTTTGTTCTTTCAACTTGGCCGTTGGATTGTGGATATGCAACTGAGCTGAATACTTGGGTTATCATGAATTTCTTGCACCATGTGCTAAAAGGCTTCTCAGCAAATTGCTTCCCATAATCCTGACCAATACTCCTGGCAGCACAAAGCAAGAAATTATGCTTTCCCATACAAAGTAAATGACCTGTTTGCCCGTTATCTTTGCAAGTGGCTTGACTTCGGGCCACTTGGTGAAGTAGTCCACGGCTAACAATAAGAATTTTACCCCTCTTTTGGCTAGTGGGAAAGGACCAACAATGTCCATCCCCCATTTGTGAAATGGCCAAGCCGATGAGATAGGGACAAGATCATGCTTAGGGCTCTTTGGAACAGGTGCATGTATTTGACAAGCTTCACACTTTTTTAGCTGCTCAGTGGCATCTCGATGCATAGTGGGCCAGAAGTATCCGAGGTTCATCAGTTTGGTAACCACTGATCTTGGTCCGAAATGAGCTTCACATATCCCCTCGTGAACTCTTTGATCAGGTACTGACTTTGTTCCGGGCCAAAACATCTGAGTAATGGTGAAAGGTAACCTTTCTTGTAAAGGGTTTCTCCTTGCAACACATACTGCCTGGATTTGATTCGAACCCTTTCAGCCTCTATCTGGTCAATGGGTAACTCAACATTTTTGAGGAACTTTTCAATAGGAGTCATCCAATTAGGGCCTTCTTTAGTAATTACGTCATGAACTTCTAGCTCTTAAATTGAGGGAGTTTTCAATACTTTAACCAATACTTTTTTGGTAAGATGAGCGAACGTGGCAGATGCAAGTTTGCTTAAAGCATCAGCTCATTTGTTCTGAGACCTTGGGACTTGCTTGATGGTACATTCTTGAAATGTCTTCATCAACTCTTTTGCCTTTTCTCGGTACTTCTTCATGTTGGGCTCTTTTACTACATAGCTATCATTAACTTGACTTGAAACAAGGAGTGAGTCTGTGAAGACTTGAAGCTTTTGAACCTTCATCTCTTATGCTATTTTCAGACAAGCTATCAGTGCCTCATATTCAGCTTCGTTGTTGGTGGTCTGAAATTCAAGTCGAAGAGCGTATGTAAATTCTAACCCTTCAGGGTTGATTAAAATGAGCCTAGCTCCTGACCCTTCTATGCTGGAAGCTCCATCGGTAAAAAGCTTCCAGGCTTCAGGGTCAGAAGGTTTAGTGATGGCTGTATTGACTTCAGCGGTAACTTGCTTTGGGACTTCTAAGATAAAGTCGACCAAGACTTGGGCTTTGACAGCTTTTCTTGGAACGTAGGTGATATTGTGTTCACCTAGTTCCATAACCCATTTGGCTAATTACACTGAGTTCTCTGGTTTTTCAAGCACACTTTTGATTGGTTGGTCGGTGATCACTTGTATCGTGTGTGCTTGAAAGTACCTTTGAAGCCTTCTGGCCGTTTGAACTAAGGCCAGAGCAAGTTTTTCCAAAGGAGGATATTTGATCTCTGCTAGTTTAAAGTTTTACTGAAGAAGTAAACGGGTACCTGAACTTTGTTTCATTCGATGGTTAAGAACACTCTTAAAGATTTTTCAGCAACTGAGAGGTAGACAGAGATCGTTTCTCCTGTTTCAGGGGCTGCAATAGCTGGAAGTGAAGCTAAGTGGTTCTTCATTTGTTTGAAGGCTTCTTCCGCTTCTTCCGTCCACCCGAAATCTTTCTTGTTGGTGCACCCTTTAAGTGTTTTGAAGAAGGGCAAGGACTTTTCACCAGTTTTGAGGTGAAACACTTCAAGGTTGCAAGCCTTCCGTTCAAGTTCTCCACCTCTTTTTTCTTTGTGGAGATTTGGTTTCAAGAACAGCTTTGACCTTGTTGGGATTGGCTTTTATACTTTGTTTTCCCACAATATGTCCCAAGAACTTGCCTTCTTCAAATCCAAACGAACACTTTACAGGGTTGAGTTTCATGTTGATCTTTCTTAGGTTTTGGAAGGTTTCTTGTATGTCGTCAAGCATTAGCTATTCAGTTTTGTTTTTGATGACAAAGTCGTCGACATAAGCTTCCATGTTTTTGCCAAGTTGACTAGCAAATTCTTTATCGACCAGACGTTGATAGGTTGCACCAGCATTCCTTAGGCCAAAAGGTATCTTTTGATAGCAAAAGATACCTTTTTCGTGTGAAATGCGGTTTTTTCTTCATCTTCTTGTTTCATGAGGATTTGGTGATATTTCTTGTAAGCATCAACGAAACACTTGAAAGGATAGCTGGTAAGAGAGTCGACTTTGAGATCTATTTCGGGCAAGGGATAGCAATCTTTTGGGCATGCTTTGTTTAAGTCTTTGAAGTCGATGCACATCCTCCAAGACTTGTCAGGTTTTCGACCCATAACCGGGTTAGCAACCTAGGATTGATATTTAACTTCCCGAAGAATTCCGGCTAGGACACGCTTTTCAACCTCTTGACATGCTGCCAAGCTTCGTTCAGGAGCCAGACTCCATTTCTTTTGGACAACAGGCTTGACATCGGGTGGTATTTTTAGCTCATGTTCAGCAATGCTTCGAGGGATACCCGTCATGTCTTCTGGGCACCAAGCAAAGAAATCACTATAGTTTATGAGCAGCTTCTCAAGGTATGAGAGTGTTTCTTTGGATAGGCTTGTGTTAACCCTTATCCTTTGTTCAGGGTATGTGGGGTTTATGATCAGCCCTTCATTGTCTTCATTTTTTGAACTTTCCCCTTCAACCATGTAGGCTTCCTGGGTAGGTTTAACCGTTGCAATTCCTCTCTCGGTGGGAAAATTCACGGTTCCTTGACCAACCGAGACAGCCATGCTGAATGCACATTGTCCCGGTCTTCCTATGATAACATCATAGTTGGAGGGAATGTTGATGACCACAAAGGTGAGTGGTTTGGTTCTTTCCATCTTGCCTTCACTAAAACAGACATCAAGGGTTAGTTGGCCGAAAGGTTTGAGGCGTATGTCAACGATACCTTTGATAGAGGACCCGGAGGGTTGAAGCCTTGAACGTTCCTCATCATTGAGACGGTTGAAGAATTTTTCAAACATGACCTCGGTGGTCGCCCCTGTGTCAATGTAGGCTTTGCTTGTTCTACTTGTTCCCACAATTGATTCGGCCATCTAAGGGTTCGAGAGTAGATCCCCATGAGGTGGTGGAAACCAAACACATTGAAGCTCCCAAGCCTCCAAGCGTTGTCGTTTGTGGGAAACCACTTGGTCAATGTTCACCATGTTCACTTCTTTGCTTTTTCCTTCAGCCATTTTGTCCCTGGCCCCTTTTACTAAATGGGCCAATTCTCCGAACTTAACAGCCTCCTCAATTCTCTTCTTGAGTTGAAAGCAATCGTTTGTATAGTGGCCTTTTTCTTCTTGGAACTCACAAAACTGAGTGGAGTTCTCGTTTCTCTTGCTTTTAGGAAAGGGTCGAGGAGGTCGGAAGCTTTGTTTCACTTCTTCAGTGGCAAGGATCTCCTGAGGGGTTTTAGTTAGAGCTGTGAAATTCACAGTCTTTTCCCTGCTTGGAGGGTTCCGACCTTCAGGCCTTCGTTGATCCGAGCTTCTTGGTCGCTTATCATAGGAATTAAAGTTCTCTTTTGTAACAACTCGAAAATTCGATTGTTATCTCTTCTTTTGTTCTCTGTTTATCTATCCTTTTGTAATCCCGAGATTCGGTTAATAATAAAGTTTATGTTAATTAATTATGGTGTATTACGTTATTACCGCATCTAATCGCTTATTAAATCGCATCGCTAATCTCATCGCATCGCAAATCGCAGTTATTTATGTGGTTTTTATGTTATTTATGTGTTATGTGTGTTTGTGGGGATGTTTACAATCGCTATCGCATCGCTCTCGCACTCTCGAATCGCTAAATCGCACTATTATATCAATTAAACGCTTAATATAACTATCTAATGTAAACCGAATAACCAAACGAACCCTTAACGCGAAATCAGCAAACGGAACTTGTTCATCAGGCCAAGCTTGGCCGAACTTGACTACCACAAGTTCGCCCAAACTTGTCTGGCAACCAGGAACCCCTTTGTTTTATCAAGTTCGCGCGAAGTTGCATTAGTATATGCAAATAATTCTTCCCAAAATCCATCAAGTTCGCACGAACTTGCATGAATTTCATGCAAGTTCGGCCGAACATGCCTCCACCAGCTCTCCTCCTATAAATACCAAGCTCATTTCTCTCATTTGAACTTGCTGTAAGTTCGCCCAGAGCTCTAAAAACCCGAAACCTTCATGTTCTAAGTAAGAAGTGACCCGATTTCAACTACAACAACGTTTATCAACGATCTACAAAGGTTTACAACGATTTTGGCACAAGGCATAGCCTTCGTTTTCATCAAAACCCATTCTTTTACGAAAATCTTCATCTTTTTCTTCAAAACTTCTGTTTTTAACTTAGATCTACACAATACGAGTTTGTTTGGTGTTAGCAGAGGCTTCCCAAACACGAGATCTGCAAGATCTCGGCTTGTAAGTTCTAGATCTGAGAAAACCTTTGATAAACATCGATTTCTACACAAGATACGGACTTTTGATGGTGTTTTGTTCATTTTCTGATATGAAACGAAGCATCTATAATTCAAGATCCCAGATCTGGAAGCACACGGACGTTTGTGACGGTTTATACAAGCCGGACTAACCCGGACGAACCCCGAGTTCGTCCGGATTAGCCCACGCTTTTGTAAAACGGCTAAAACTGCTCTGAAAAGACCTCTCTGACCTAAGTTTGCTCAGTAGCACAGGGTCGGAGGGATGAACACTCGATTTTCCTCGGCAAACGACGCGAAAACGCAAGATATTGGACCCAAAAACATCAAGTTCGCTCGAGAATCACCAGCTCACCAGGTCAAGTTCGACCGAACTTGTACCCATTTGGGTCAAGTTCGACCGAACTTGAGTGTTTCTTCCCCAAGTTTCTTGCAAGTTCGCCCGAACTTGCCTGGTATCTTAGGAAACCATACAAGTTCGACCGAACTTGCCAAATCAGTAAGGTTTCCTACAAGTTCGCCCGAACTTGACAAGTTTCTAAGGAAACTCATCAAGTTCGACCGAACTTGACATTAAACCCACCAAAACCCAGCAAGGTCGACCGAACTTGACTCTAGACCCACCAAGACCCAGTAAGTTCGCCCGAACTTGGCTACTGCCCAACCAAGACTTAACCGTTTCAGCTTTTCGGAGACTGATGCACTTCCGTTCGCGTATGCAAGCTGATCCGGCGCTCATCTCGACTCCTCGCAGAATCTCAAACCCAACAAACGCACCCACAGTGAGTATACTTGACCCATTTTCACTTTAAACGCACTTTTTGGGTGTTACATACGTTCGTATATCAAAATCACATCATACATCAAACTGTTTATCACACACGAATAATCTGATTGTATATGCTCGAATACGTGATACTAGAAACATGTGACTAGGACTTGTTTTCGTTAACTTGCCTCCTTAGCTAGTATGGTACTATAGTGTGGCTTACACCCGAAGGGGTCTAGTTAGGATGGACGCACAAGCCTTCTCACGGTAGTTAGCATGAGAAATGAGTCTATGTTATGTTAAGTGTTTTGGTGTATCATGATATGTAATTAGATTGTTTCGCAAAAGCTTTTCTCGATTATGCTAGTTGTATTCAAACATGTATGCTCACCTTTACATAATTGTATTGACTTGTATTTTAACGTATGTAACAGGTTGAGGTTAGCTATGGACGCTTGGATGATTGCATGCTTAGCTTAGTTTATTTTCTTTTGTTTTGTTTAGTTGGATTGTAATAAATCTAGGGGAAATCGAACCGTTTTGCTATTATGAGAAAACTTTGGATTTTGTAATGATTATTTAGAATATTATGTTTAATAGTATGGGATGTTAAACGTTTAGTAATGTTGTGAATAATGGTTATAGAATTTCTCGTGGGAACAATCTGGTCGCCTAGTGCCACTAACCCCAGGTGATTCCGCCATCAGTCGGGGTGTGACAGATTGGTATCAGAGCGAGTTCCTTAGGATAATAGGTAGAATTGCCAAGTTCGACCTAGTAGCATTCTAAGTACCCGATTGACCATTCTTTGATCTAAATGCTAAACTACTTGACATAAATGCTTAAATATGCTTTTCTTTAGGCTAATACAAAATACACGCTTGGAAACGCTTGTATCTCACAAACGAGGATCGAATGAGGTTAGGTGTGAAAACCGCAAACTCTCAATAAGATCGCTCGTTCCGCGTATTACTCATCACGAGATATCTTCGTTGAGTTAGGGGTGATACCCGAACCTCGACGAAAATCTCCATTTCTATCTAGTGGAATGCCCGACGTAGTCGGTGAGCGTAACCACAATTTGGAACTAGTTGTTAAGTCAGGGGTGAAACCCGTACCTTAATGATGAATTCCGTTTCTCGATTTTCAATCTCACCAAAGTCTCGGTTATGCCAGTGGTTTGGAACACGTATTAACTGGAAGGGTAAACGTGGTTAGCCGCTTGCGGTGAGAACGTTTATCGATTAGGCCAAAACGTGGGTCCAATGCAAAGGGTAGTCGAACCTCTTTGGGTAGTCAATGTCTCAAAACCCGGACACTCCCAATTGATTTAAGCCTATATCCTCGATTTACGCATCATCGAGTTTATTATTATTTATGTATTTAAAATTTTGAGAATTTTCGCTTTATTCGATTTCTCGCTTTGATGATTTATCATATCATGATTTCTCGATTTATCGCATTTACGCTCCATCGAATGTATGCACAACTCACACAGCTCTCGTAATCTAAAACGCTAAAGTAATACACCAACCAAACTACTCGCTTAACTCGCTTACGCCTATGAGGACGTGTGCCTCATACGCGATATTATCTTGCTTATCTGCTATTTCATATCGCATATATCTCGTTGTTACTATCTAGCATCTCAAATCGCGCTACGCATGATTTATGAAGTTAAAGGTGAATACGTGCAAAATATGTGCTTATGTAACTATGTGCTTACATGCTTATGTGCTTACGTGTTTAAGTGCTTACGTGGATACGTGCTTACGTTTTTTGTGCTTGCTTGAATAATAATAATAAATATTTAAACATAACTCTATTATAATCGAATCTTGTCTAATCTAAATCCTTTATGTAGATGGCATCAATGGGATCTCACACTCGCCGCACCACTCAGCGCAACAACGCTGACAAACGCATCGCCTCTCTCGTAGCCAAGGAAATGGCTAAGGTGATCCTGTAAATTGTTAGCGAAATTCAAGCGGTAAGCAGCAACTCTTCTGTTGACTCCAAGAGTGATGCTCCGAAATCCCGCTTCAGCTTCAAGCAGTTCAAGGCTTGCACACCTCTAACGTTCTCTGGCACCGAAGGACCGAGTGCCATGTTCCATTGGTTTGATTCGATTGAGGTTATCTTTCGCCAAAGCGGATGCCCCGAGGCACTGCGCACTATCAACACCACCAGCGTGTTTCAGTCGAGGGCTCTCGATTGGTGGACAGCCGAGCGCAACAGGCGCGGAAACGACGAAGCCTATGGGCTCTCATGGGAGGAACTTAAGGAAATCATGATTAAGGAGTTCTGTCCTCGTACGAAATTCAGAAATTGGAGAACGAGTTCTGGAACATCAAACAAGACAGCCCTGACAATGCCGGTCTTACCGCTCGTTTCAAGAGTTGAGCATCATTTGTCCCGGTCAGGTTGACACGACCGAGAAAGCAATCAAGAAGTACCTCAATGCTCTCCCCGATTGCGTCGCTGACTTTGTGCAAGCAGCACGCCCTGCTACCATCGAGGAGACTTATCAGTTAGCAGCCGAAATCAACGACAAGCGTGTTCAGTCTGGTTACTTCAAGAACACCAAGGTCGCAAATCAAGCAGTTACCGAATCAGCAGTTCCTCCTACCGATCAGCCCCGCGAGCGGCGTGGTCGCAAGGTGAGAACTCCAGCAAGAACTTCGCCCTCGTAGCTCCAGCGAACCCGCAGCCACTCCAATCCGCAGCACCCAATGCACCTCCTACCAAGCGTGCATATACTGGTCCTCACCCGATGTGCCCTAAGTGCACATATCATCATGTAGTGGGTGGCAACTGCCGTTTTTGCACAAATTGCAATATCTACGGCCATTTCACAGTGAGCTGCCGTACCGGCCCTCGTCAGTCAGCTCCTCAGGCTCCAGCAGCTCCAGCTTTACCTGCTCCTCCTCCAACCAATCAGCAAGCTCCAAAAGCACGTGTGTGCTATGTTTGTAGTGATCCTAACCATTTTGCCAATGCCTGCCCGAATCGTCCAGTTAAGCAAGAGCAGCCACCACCGTCGCCTCAGTAGCAGCCAGCACAGCCACTGCAATAGCAGCAACAGCAGCAGCAACCACAAGCTGCGCGGGGTAGGGCTTTCAACCTCAACCATCGCCAGGCTCATAATGACAACAATGTTGTCAATGGTACGTTTCTCTTTAATGGTATTTATTCTTCATGTTTATTTGATACTGGTGTCGATAATTGTTTTGTATCATTAGAATTCGAAAAGGTTTTAAAATGTAAGCGCGCCAAACTCCCAAAGACTTTCGATTGGCAGTCGCCACCGGAAGAACCGTTACCGTTATTTCCATCTTACGTGGTTGTAATCTCGATCTCAAAAACCATGTCTTCTCGATCAATCTCATACCTATGCAGTTAGGTACTTTCGATATCATAGTAGGCATGGATTTTCTTCGTGAAAATCATGCTGAAGTTGTATGCTTCGATAAAATGATTCGCTTCCCCCTTCCTAATGGTGATTAACTTCATGTTTACAGTGAAACTCCCTCAAAGAAGTTGATGCTTTTGTCATGTACTCGAGCACACAAATGCTTGCAAAAGTGATGTGTTGCTTTCCTCGCCAGTATCGTGAACCCGGAGAAAGAAAAGAAGACTTATAAAGACGTTCCTGTTGTTTGTGAATTTCCTAAAGTCTTTCCCGACGATTTACCCGGTTTACCCCTACTCGAGATGTTGAATTCCGTATCGATTTAATTCTCGGAGCTACTCCCGTTGCTAAAGCTCCTTATCGTCTCGCACCATCCGAAATGTGCGAGCTATCAAGCCAACTTCATAAGCTTCTTGATAAAGGTTTCATACTCCCGAGCACTTCGCCATGGGGCGCTCCTGTCCTTTTCGTGAAAAAGAAGGATGGATCGTTCCGTATGTGCATCGATTATCGTGAACTTACCAAACTCACGATAAAGAACCGCTACCCTCTTCCTCGTATTGACGACTTATTCGATCAGCTTTAAGGTGCTACTTATTTTTCCAAGATCGATCTTCTTTCGGCTATCATCAGTTACGTGTGTTGGAAGAAGACATTCCTAAAACCGCCTTTCGTACTCGCTATGGCCATTTCGAATTCGTGGTCATGCCTTTTGGTCTTACCAATGCACCCGCAGTTTTCATGGATTTGATGAACCGTGTGTGTAAAGCTTTCTTAGATCGTTTCGTCATTGTTTTCATCGACGATATCCTTTTCTATTCGAAGTCGAGAGACGAACACGCGTGTCATCTCTGTTTAGTCCTCGAACTTCTTCAAGGAAATCGCCTTTATGCTAAGTTCTCTAAATGTGAATTCTGGCTCGAAGAAGTCCAATTTCTCGGCCACATCGTTAATAGTCAAGGAATTCACGTCGACCCTGCAAAGATTGAAGCCGTCAAGAGTTGGATTACGCCGAAGAATGCTTCCGAAATTCGTTCATTTCTTGGATTGGCGGGTTATTACCGTCGATTCATCGCCGACTTCTCGAAAATCTCCATTCCGCTTACCGCTTTAACTCATAAAGATAAACCTTTTGTTTGAGATTCCCAGCAAGAGGAAGCTTTTCAAACTCTCAAGCGTATGCTATGCAACGCTCCTATCCTCGCTTTACCCGACGGAAACGACGATTTTGTTGTTTACTGTGATGCCTCAAACCTTGGTCTTGGTTGTGTTCTCATGCAAAGAGACAAGGTTATCGCGTATGCGTCTCGCCAACTCAAGATCCACGAGAAGAACTACACAAACCATTATCTCGAACTCGGTGCAGTTGTTTTTGCATTAAAGATATGGCGACACTACCTTTACGGTACAAAGTGTACGGTCTTCATTGACCATAAGAGCTTACAACATATCTTTAATCAAAAAGAACTAAACATGCGACAACGTCGATGGGTTGAACTTCTCAACGACTACGATTGTGAGATACGCTACCATCCCGGCAAAGCAAACGTCGTCACCGATGCTCTAGGTCGACGAAGCTATGTATATGGTATTCGTGACTCTCAAGCTTGTGCTAAACTTGAAACCCTCATCAGTGCCGCTCAATTCGCCTGTTTTAACGAGAATACCCTTCAAGACGAAATGAAATGTGATGCCAAAACTCAGCTTGTATCTAAATCTGGTGGTATTTACTACTATCTCAATCGCATTTGGATTCCCAGTCATGATAATCTTCGTAAGTTGCTAATGGACGAAGCTCATAAATTTCGATACTCCATTCACCCGGTGCCGACAAGATGTACCAGGACCTTTGTCCTAAGTACTGGTGGCTGGGCATGAAAAAGGATATCGCCTTGTACGTCTCAAAGTGCTTAACTTGTTCGAAAGTTAAAGCCGAACATCAAAGGCCCTCTGGTTTACTCGAACAACCCGAAATCCCGATGTGGAAGTGGGAGAGTATAGCTATGGACTTTGATACTAAACTCCCGCGTACTTCATCCGGTCACGATAGCATTTGGTTTATCGTTGATCGTCTCACCAAATTTGCGCACTTTATTGCTATACGAGAAGACTTTAAGGTCGAACGGTTAGCCTGAATCTATACCGACAAAGTTATATGTCGACAAGGAACGCCTCGTGACATTATTTCTGACCGCGATGGTCGTTTTACCTCGCGTCTCTGGGAGACTTTTCAATCCGCTCTCGGTACTACTCTCAATCTCAGTACCGCTTTTTACCCTCAAACCGACAGTCAGACTGAGCGAACGATCCGCACCCTCGAAGACATGCTTCGTGCGTGCATCATAGATTTCGGTGGTAACTGGGATACGCATTTACCTTTGATTGAATTCTCGTACAATAATAGTTATCACGCCAGCATTCAAATGGCTCCTTTTGAGGCACTGTATGAAAGAAAATGTCGATCGCCTATTGCATGGCACGAGATCGGAGAAGCACAAATCACCGGTCCCGAGCTAATTCAAGAAACAATGGACAAGATCCTCCAAATCAGAGACAATCTCTTGAAAGCTTGGAGTCGTCAAAAGAGTTACGCCGATAAACACCGCAAGCCCTACAGTTCAAAGTGGGAGATCACGTTCTCCTAAAGGTTGCACCTTGGAAGGCAGTGGTCCACTCGGCAAGAAAGGAAACTAGCCTCTTGATACTTGGACCCTTTAAGATTCTGGAAAGAATCGGTAAAGTAGCCTATTGTCTCGAATTACCTGAGGAACTTAATAATGTACATCCGACTTTCCACGTGTCTAATCTCAAACGTGCTTAGCCGAAGAAAATCTGCATGTCCCTCTCGAAGATCTGCAAATCAACGAGACTCTCCATTTCGTGGAAAACCCATTGAAATCATGGATCGGGAAACCAAGAAACTCCGACGCTCTCGCATCCCTATCGTGAAGGTCCGATGGGAGGGCAAACGCGGGCCGAGTTTACTTGGGAATTGGAAAGTGATATGAAGGCCAAGTACCCGCATCTATTTGTTACAGCTACTGCCTAATTTCGGGACGAAATTCCCTAAAGTAGGGAAGACTGTAACAACTCGAAAATTTGATTGTTATCTCTTCTTTTGTTCTCTGTTTATCTATCCTTTTGTTAATCTATGAATTTTGGGTTAATATATCAAGTAGTATTCATCGTGTAATTAATTTATGTGTGTTATGTTTATCAATTGCTATCGCATCGCTCTCGCACTCTTGAATCGCTAAATCGCACTATTATATCAATTAAAAGCTTAATATAACTATCTAATGCGAACGAATAACCAAACGAACCCTTAACGTGAAATCAGCAAACGGAACTTGGTCATCAGGCCAAGTTTGGCCGAACTTGAATACCACAAGTTCGCCCGAACTTGCCAGGCAACCAGGAACCCCTTTGTTTTATCAAGTTCGCGCGAACTTGCATGAGTATATGCAAGTTCGGCCGAACTTACTCATAATTCTTCCCAAAATCCATCAAGTTCGCGCGAACTTGCATGAATTTCATGCAAGTTCAGGCCGAACATGCCTCCACCAGCTCTCCTCCTATAAATACCAAGCTCATTTCTCTCATTTGAACTTGCTGTAAGTTCGCCCAGAGCTCTCAAAACCCGAAAACCTTCATGTTCTAAGTAAGAATCGACCCGATTTCGACTACAACAACGTTTATCAACGATCTACAAAGGTTTACAACGATTTTGGCACAAGGCATAGCTTTCGTTTTCATCAAAACCCATTCTTTTACGAAAATCTTCATCTTTTTCTTCAAAACTTCTTTTTTAACTTAGATCTACACAATACGAATTCGTTTGGTGTTAGCAGAGGCTTCCCAAACACGAGATCTGCAAGATCTCGGCTAATAAGTTCTAGATCTGAGAAAACCTTTGATAAACATCGATTTCTACACAAGATACGGACTTTTGATGATGCTTCGTTCATTTTCTGATATGAAACGAAGCATCTATCATTCAAGATCCCAAATCTGAAGCACACGGACGTTTGTGACGGTTTACACAAGCCGGACTAACCCGAACGAACCCCGAGTTCGTCCAGATTAGCCCACGCTATTGTAAAACGGCTAAAACTGCTATTAAAAGACCTCTCTGGCCTAATTCGCTCAGTAGCACAGGGTCGAAGGAATGAACACTCGATTTTCCTCAGCAAACGATGCAAAAACGCAAGATTTTGGACCCGAAAACATCAAGTTCGCTTCGAGAATCACCAGCTCACCAGGTCAAGTTCGACCGAACTTGTACCCATTTGGGTCAAGTTCGACCGAACTTGAGTGTTTCTTCCCCAAGTTTCTTGCAAGTTCACCCGAACTTTCCTGGTTTCTTAGGAAACCATACAAGTTCGACCGAACTTGCCAATCAGTAAGGTTTCCTACAAGTTCGCCGAACTTGACAAGTTTCTTAGGAAACTCATCAAGTTCGACCGAACTTGACTTAAACCCACCAAAACCCAGCAAGTTGACCGAACTTGACTCTAACCCACCAAGACCCAGCAAGTTCGCCCGAACTTGGCTACTGCCCAACAAGACTTAACCGTTTCAGCTTTTCAGTAGACTGATGCACTTCCGTTCGCGTATGCAGGCTGATCCGGCGCTCTTCTCGACTCCTCGTAGAATCTCAAACCCAACAAAACTCACCCACAGTGAGTATACTTGACCCATTTTCACTTTAAACACACTTTTGGGTGCTACATACGTTCTATATCAAAATCACATCATACATCAAACTGTTTATCACACGCGAATAATCTGATTGTATATACTCGAATACGTGATACTAGAAACATGTGACTAGGACTTGTTTTCGTTAACTTGCCTCCTTAGCTAGTATGGTACTATAGTGTGGCTTACACCCTACGGGGTCTAGTTAGGATGGACGCGCAAGCCTTCTCACGGTAGTTAGCATGAGAAATGAGCCTATGTTATGTTAAGTGTTTTGGTGTATCATGATATTAATTAGATTGTTTCGCAAAAGCTTTTCTCGATTATGCTAGTAGTATTCAAACCTGTATGCTCACCTTTATATAATTGTATATGACTTGTATTTAACTATGTAACAGGTTGAGGGTTTAGCTATGGACGCTTGGATGATTACATGCTTAGCTTAGTTTATTTTCTTTTGTTTTGTTTAGTTGGAATGTAATAAATCTAGGGGAAATCGAACCGTTTTGTTTTTATGAGAAAACTTTGGATTTTGTAATGATTATTTAGAATATTATGTTTAATAATGGGATGTTAAACGTTTAGTAATGTTGTGAATAATGGTCGCCTAGTGCCACTAACCCCGGTGATTCCGCCATCGGTCGGGGTGTGACATCTTTTTCCGGTTGGGGTGTCGCTTCGCTAGTTAGGTGTTCTTTTCCTTTGCTCTTTGATGTCAACGGCCTCTTCTCTCGAATGTGAGCTTCAGCTTGTTCAAGAGCTTCTACGAGGGTTTTGGGTAGACACTTGTTAAAGTCCCTTGAGGTACTTGGAGGTGATAGCGTTCATGAAGCCTGCTACCCTCATTTTTTCATCAGCACCCACATACGTTAATCCTTCTTTCTTGTATCTTTCGATGAATTCTCGAAGGCTTTCATCGATCTTTGCTTGATTTGGAAAATTACCGTAGCATCCTTGACGTACCTCCTTTGCTGTGAAAAACTGGCCAGAAACCCTTTGCTCAAGTCATCGAAGCTTCGAACGCTTTTGGTGGGTAGGTCATTGAACCATATTCTGGCTGATCCAAAGAGAGTTTGCATGAACATGAGGCAGCACTCAGCATTGGACCATTTTTCAATTCTAGCAGCACCGGTAAAGATCTGAAGATGGTCTTCTGGATCTTCGGTTCCATCGTATGTTTTTATGTGAAACGGCATCTTGATTTTTGTTTGAAAGTCATAGTTGGCGATTTGTTAGGAAAAGCACGATAGGTTGTTGGGCTTGTAAGGTTTTGCAAGGTCTTCCTCTACCTTGTAGCAAGATTATGACTTGTGGTTCCTTGGTGAGTACTCAATACTTGATTGATGAGCTGGGACCAAGGGAAATGTGCCATCATTTGAGCATCATTTGGGGCATCAGGTTAAAGTCTTGAAGGCTTTCAGTTGCTGCTACTTGGTTCGTTCCCATGGGAGTGCTCATAGCTGCACTCCGAGCCAAAGATAGGACCATTAAGGCTTGGTCCCATGTGGTGGCAACAGGAGGAGGAACGTTTGAAGCTGGTGACTGCAATAGTTGTTCAAGGGTGGTTTCATGCCCAAGGGGTGCACTAGTTACAATGGGTTGTGAGGTAAATAAGGGGAAATGGTTGGACTGGGTCTCCCATAGGCATTAGGAGTTGGGTTGAAGGGTTGGCATGTCACGCTTGGACCAGCTTCAAAGTGAGAAGTAATCGCCGTGAGCTGGTGAAAGGAAAAGGTGGGGACCGGGTGATAGTGAGGGCTCAGGTTCATCATAATCCAGCCTTATTCTTACCCCGTTTTCTCTTTCTTGTCTCACGTGTTGGTTGAGAAGAGATCTCAGTTGCAAGAAGTGTCTTGCTACCCCTTCTGGTGTCAAGTCGACACGCTCTGGGGTGCTTGTGACCCCAACTTGAGGAGAAGGAACTCCAGGTCGTGAAGGATTCGGGGTTTGGAAAGAGGTAAACTCCGGGAACAAAGGTCCCGTTGGAGTGCCTCTCGGGGTGGAAAAGGGGGTGGATGTAGCCGGAGACATTTGGCTAGCATTTGTTGTCGGAGTTCTTGACACTTGATTTACTTCACCGGGAGATTCACTTTCCGAGATGATTCTGAAGAAAATGGAGCTACACTACTGGTCTTTTGAGAAGAATAAGCGGCGTAGCCCCACGGTGGCGCCAACTTGTTGCTACAACAAATACAAGACCAATGATAGTGGACAGGCTGGTTAGGCTAAAAGGCTTCAAGGGTTTCGATTAGCCTAACGCAGGTCGTGGGGTCCTCCCACGTTTGTAGCACGTGGGGTTGGATCACTTGTTTATTGATCGCTTTTAATTCCAGCTTGAAGGGAATTCAAGCCAGAACGAAGTTGTTAGCGAAGCAATGTTGTTTGAAGTGAAGAAGAGAAGCAAGCAAGGAGCTCGTTCTTCAAGAAAGGAGAGAAGATCAGTGAGTATGTGTAAACTCACTAGATCTGGTGTGTGTGATATGGCTGTTGGAGCTGGCTTTTATAGACAAGACTCATTCTATAAGAGGAAGCTCGTGACCAAGGATCCAAGGCTACAGTGGAGGAATTACCCGTTTGAGGGTTAAAGGCTTTAGAGCTGCGGATAAAAGGGTGCTCTCGGTGCACATGCTCTTTTTACGGCTGTGAGAGACTTTGACAAGCAATCAATGAGGTGATGGTTTACCGTTCACATGAGTTCGCGGGTTTCAACCCTTTAACCTTTTGACCTTTTAAGCGTTAATGTGCTTAAACCATTTTATTGAGGCTTGAGCTACCCCCGTCATCAGGTGTGGTAAGGATGTGGCACCCAACACCGTGCCGCTATTGCATTGACCTCAAGCTAGGTGGGTTGGCGTGGAGATCACCACGGGAATGGAAACTGGAAAGATGACATGGAGGAGGTGTGATTGGTTAAAGAAATAAGTAGAACTTGGAGGTGTAGACATGTGACACTTTTCATGAGAATGGAACCCCCTCCCCTCCAAAAAAAATTGTTTTGCATCTATCCCGAAGCTACATCAGCGTCACATCGCAATTTTTACATCTCAAAACCATTGGAATTCACATTATCTTCATCCCATAAAACCATTTTCTATATAATAAGTACAAAATATGATAAGAGAGGGAGGCGAGAAAGATGCGGTATATCGGGCAACATTGAAAATTGAAATGGATGAAAATTCTTGCTACCGATCAAGACCAGGCGATGTTCAAGTTAGTACCGAGCACGGTCCCGAATGCGTTCCGTCCAACTTTAAAAGCATGTTCCATGATGTTTTTCATCTACAAGCGTGTCATTTTATTATTGAATCAAATATTTAGTAGATTAGAATTATTGAATCAAATATTTAATGGATTAGACTGACCACTCTGAAGAGGATAGACACTTTGTATCGAACCGAACGCCATCAACATCGAACGAATAGATACATTTATCTGTCCGAGCTGAAGGATCGCCCGATATCGAAGGAATCTTTGTAACTAACTTTGGGCCCCACACATTTAATACTAAGACAACGATTGGTCCGGGTCCAAACTTTGCCATGTCAGACTATCAATAAACTATAAATACCTCCCAGCCTACTCCAGAAAGCGGGTAACGTCCAATCTCTTTTCTCTTCTCCATTTCCTCTCTAATCACTCTCTCCCAAATACTTATTCTCACGCCCGAGCTTGGTCATAGAGAGGCCTCCCTTCCTGTGACGAGGCTAACGGTGTGTTTTCCTTAATTAGTGCAGGACTTTCACACCCTATCTCTGAGACTCTTCTATCCGGACTGAAGCAGGTCAGTTTTTGAGTCTTCAGTGGCGCCATCCCTCGAATCCATTAATATTTTCTCTTCCGTAGCAATTCCTTTCATTTTCTCTTCTCAAATGGCTTCTAGTTTCCCATCTTACGAAGACATTGCATCTGAAATACACCTCAGTCATCTGTATCAACAATAGTTACTGAGCTATAACTGTACAGAACATTTGGACAGCACCATTAGCTGTCAGTTCTGTTGTTTCTTCGAGAGTTCCCCCATCCGTCACCATCGACCACCTCAGAGTTTGATGATGCTTTATACAGCGCAACTTGGAGCTTCTTAGGCAGCTCAAGCAACAACAGCAACGAGACAGATGCTCCAGACCTTACGGTCAAACTTATTCGAAAACGCTCTTCAAGGGACTATGGCTATGCCAACAGGGATTTTCTCTTCCGATCCTTGGATTCCTTGGGTATCAACCCACAGGATCAGGAACTTGTCATGCCTTATCGTCCCGTCACCATGTCCTCACAGTCGAAGTTCACTCCGAGAATAGCTAATGCTCTGTTACCTTCAAAACTCAAAATGCCACAACTTAAAAAGTTACGATGGAACAACTGACCCGGATGACCACATGTTTTCCTTCGCCGGCGCCAAAAGTCGAGCAAGGGACCAATGCCAGCATGGTGCCACATTTCGCCAAACACTCACCAGCTTAGCTAGAGTTTGGTTGATGGCCTACCAGAGGGCTCGATCAGTCACTTCGAAGACTTTCGTCGTTTATTCCTCAAAACTTTTGTCAACAGCGACGCTGCTCGAAGGACATAACGGAGGTCCATCACATCAAACGGCGCGATGGAGAATCAGTCGAGGATTTCCTCGATCGATTTAACAAAGAGAGCATGCAGATCATGGTGTTGTAGATCAGTTGCGGGTATCTGGATTCTGTCATGGTGTACGAAACAATAGCTGGTCAGAAACTCCATGAGTATCTCCCAAAAACAATGGAAGTCCTCATGGAATGTGCACGAGCATTTGTGCGGGGAAAAAGCGCATGCGGGCAACCAAACGACACGGCATCCAGAAACGCGAAAGCTCGAACAACTTCATGGAGGCGAAATTCCCCACCAAAAGATCGCAGCAAAAATTGGAACAGAAATAGAAACCCATACATAAGCCGGATCGTAACACCAGCCGAAGTGGTTCGTTTCAACACGTACTCGAGCTTTCCAAATCTCCAAGTGAGATCTTGAGTACAGAGAATACTCGATTCCCTACACCAGCAAAACAGCGACCGACAACAGATAAAAACTCCAAAAAATATTGCGAGTATCACCAGACAAGGGGCATACGACGGACGAATGTTGGGCTTTAAAGCAAGAAATCGAGTGGTCGTCCGCACCGAAATCTATCCCATTTAGTAAAGAAGGCAAGAAAAGCCTACAACCAATCCAAATCCGAATACCGAACCAAACATCAACATGATTCGGTCCGGAGAACACCGAGGCACAAAGAGACACAGCCAGTGCATGGCAGAATGGATGTGCCAACCAACCAATTTCCCAGCGATAAACCCAAAAGACGCCCGAGATGGACCCATAGTCATTTTGGCAGACATCATATGAAGAGTATATGTAGACGGAGGTAGCGCTTTTGAAATCATGTACGTGAAATGTTTCCAACAACTCGCAGAGCAAACTAAGCTCAAACTTATCAAGGTAGCTACGCCTTTGGTAAGCTTCTCCGGAGAAATTGTTCAACCACTAGGGCAGATAACATTACCAGTAACATTTCGAGACGACGAAAGGTTTTGAACAGTCCAGTTAACGTTCGTGGTGGTAGGGTCTAAATCTACCCACAACGTCATACTCGGAGACCAGGGATGCGAGCCCTGGGTACGGTGAGCTCCACCATACACGGAGCATTAAATTCCCAACAAGTCAGGAGTAGCCACAATATTTACTGAGTCAGTGCAATGCGTTGCAGAAGTCCGGCAAGCTACTAATGTTAAACCAAAAGCCTCCGGACCCCCATTGAGCTTTGGTCAATCAACCCAGAATTCCCAAACAACAAATCGCCATCGGAGCACAACTACCAGAACGCGCCAAAAAACTTTTGTGGAACTTGCTAACCAGCTCAATCGACGTATTCGCTTGGCAGCACTCAGATATGAAGGGTGTGCCAAGGTCGCTAGCGCAACACCGTTTCAATGTGAAGGATTCGATAAAACCAATAGCACAAAGAAAGAGACGCATGGAGCCGGATCGAGCAAAGGCAATTACGTAGGACGTACAAAATTTATTAGACGCTGGCATCATTCGAGAAGTACTATACCAAACTTGGGTTTCCAATCTAGTGATGGTAAAAAAGAAGGATAGCTCCTGCGAATGTGTATGACTTCACCGAATTAAACAACGCTTGTCCCAAAGATTGCTATCCACTCCCTGAAATCGATGAAAAGATCGATTCAGTAGCAACCTTCGTTTAAAGTGTCTCCTAGATGCGTACAAGGAGTACCATCAGATAAAGATGGCGGTAGAGACGAAGACAAAACTGCGATCGTTACAAATGAGGGAGTGTATTGCTTCACTAAAATGCCTTTTGGTTTAAAAAACGCAGGAGCAACTTATCAGCGCTTAATGAACAAAGCTTTCAAAGACCAAACCGAACGAAATTTGGAAGTTTATGTCGACGATATTGTAATAAAAAGTGACTCCGAAGAAGCCATGCTAAAAGACATCCACGAAACCTTCACCAGGTTACGAAGCATCAACATGAAATTGAATCCAAAAAAGTGTACGTTCGGTGTAGAAGAAGGAAAGTTCTTAGGAGTCATGGTCGGATCAAACGCCCTACGTGCCAATCCAGACAAAGTCGATGTTGTGCTCACAATGAAACCCCCACATCAGTAAAAGAAATTCAGTCTTTAAACGGCCGATTGGCAGCACTACATTGTTTTTTATCAAAGGCTGGGATAAATCCTCCCGTTCATGAATGTCCTCCGACGAAGCTTCAAAACTGATTTCAAATGGTCCCCTGAAGTGCTCAAGCTTTCGAAGATATGAAAGTATGTTTAAGTTCATTACCAGCCCTTACGATCCCAAAAGAAAAGGAAGTTCTCACAGTATATTTGGCTGCATCACAAGGCGCCATTAGCGTCGTATTAGTGGCGCACCGAACTGGATCGCAAATCCCAATTTATTACGTCAGCCGAACTTTGCGCGATTACGAGGTGAGATATTCCAACCTGGAAAAATTGGCGCTTGTACTGTAATGCCTCCCGAAGATTACGGAGATATTTCCAGGCCCATCCAATCGAAGTAAGAACCGATCAGCGAATTCAGCATGTCCTGCGTAAACCAGAGGTATCGGGTCGAATGGCAAAATGGGCCATTGAGCTCGGATCATTTGACATCACTTTTCGAACGAAAGGATCCCTAAAAGGGCAGTGATTGCAGATTTCTTGGTAGAAATACCTGAAGATGAAGTCGTAGTTTCCGAGTCAAGCAAAGATAAGACTTGGAAGTTATACACCAACGGAGCATCAAATGCAGAAGGAGCCGGAGCAGGGCTAATATTAACGGACCTAGAAGGATCCGACATCACTTATGCATTACGCCTTGAATTCAAAAGCTCTAACAATGAAGCGAATATGAAGCACTGTTAGCAGGCTCCGACTCGCAAATAAAATCGGAGTGCGAAAAATAATCACCCACGTTGATTCCTTGCTCGTCGCAAATCAAGTAAACGGAGAATATGAAGCCAGAGAGCCTAATATGATGAAATATTTGGAACAAGTTAAAAAAGCAACAGAAGCATTCGATTCTTGCGAAATTCAACACATACCACGAAGCAAAAACAAAAAAAGCTGATGCCTTAAGCAAACTAGCTTCCGTGTCGTTCAGTCACCTGGCAAAAGACGTCCGGATTGAGATCGTGAACGGTCCATCAGTAAATCCTCCAGAAGCACTTCAAATCGAATCGCAAGCCGTCACGTGGATGACTCCTATCACAAATTACTTATTGCATGATATCCTCCCAAACGATAAATCCCAAGCTCGAAAAATTCGAATAAACTCTCTCCAATATCAAATACAGGACGGGGCTTTATACCAAAAAACATTTCTCGGTCCATTGTTAAATGTCTCGATCCTGAAGAAGCAAATTACGTCATACGAGAAATACACTATGGTATATGTGGAATCCATGCCGGACCAAAAATGATAGTAGCAAAGATAAAGAACGCTGGTTATTATTGGCCTGGAATGCACGAGAGCGCCGTAAAAGAACTTCAGCAATGCGAAGAATGCCAGAGACATGCTCCAATCAGCCTTAGAGCAAAGAACGAAATGATTCCAGTCACGGCCGCCTGGACTTTTCAGAAGTGGGGAGTTGATATCGTAGGGCCATTCCCACGCTCGAGCGGAAGCGCACAATACCTCTTGGTGGCTGTGGACTATTTCACAAAATGGGTCGAAGCAAGACCCTTCACGGTGATATCTGGATACAACGTAACTAGATTCTTTGGCGAACAAATTATGTGTCGATCGGCCTACCATTATACATCATCAGCGACAACGCCAAGCAATTCGCCAATGATCCGTTCAAACTATGGTGTCAAAATCTAAAAATAATCCAAGTCTTTTCCTAATTGCCCACCCACAAGGAAATGGGCAAGTGGAGCAAATCAATCGACGAATAGTAGATGGAATCAAACGAAGGCTTGGAACGGAAGGAAAAGGATGGGCAGATGAATTGCCAAACGTCTTATGGGCACATCGAACGATGCATAAAACCAGTAACGGAGAAACACCATTCAGCTTAACTTACGGAACCGAAGCTGTAATACCAACAGAAATTGATCTCCCAAACCAGCGAATCAAGGATGAAGAACGAAACAACGAGGAGTTGCGGTCGAATGTTGACTTGTTGGAGGAACGTAGACAATAGCAGCAATCAAAGAAGCTCGATACAAAGAAAAGTTGGAAAACTTTTACAACTCCCGAGCCAAGTTGTATAAATTCAAGGAAGGAGACTACATTTTCCGAAACAACAACGCCAGTCGGTCGAAACCCCATGGAAAGTTAGCACCAAATTGGGAGGGGCCGTACCGCATCAAACAAGCCAGTGAAAAGGGTTCATATACCCTAGAAACCCTAGCAGGAGCTCCGATTCCAAGAACATGGAATGGAGTCCATTTAAAGCGTTGCTTCATGTAGTTCCAGTTCCCGCCACCGTCGCAAGGATCACTCTTTACTTATTTCCATTGTGCATCAAGAAGGATTGCCTCGACACCACTTAGAATAAAAAATCTTTTATGTAAGGCTTCGGGAGGGTATGCCACGAATGTCAAAAAGATTTGTGTTTACTTTTATAGTATTAATAAAGTGATCGAATTTTTATTGGCGGTGACATATTTTCTCCTCTAAAAAACTGTTGTATACATCGTTAAAAAGTGCACTACGGGCCTCGACCCATGCCTCGCGCCGGTCGAGAAGATTCTTTAACCTAAAAAATTATTGAATAATAATGGAATGACTAAACAACCATTCTGCAAAGTTGTTTTAAAAAGCAACGAATAAGAAAGAAAAAGTCAATCACAGACGTGTGATGGGACTAAAGAAAATAAAAGCATGCACGAAACAGTCATTGAAAGAAAACATGACAAAATCAGAACCAGCAAGCAAGCATTTAAATGTTTTAAACAAAAATTACACTTTTAAAAAGGTGTCCAGATTACATAAATCCTAAGGATAACCTACGGTTCATCAACGACAATATCAGTCTTGTTTAACTCTTGAAGGCGCGATAAAGGTTCGTTCTAAAGAGCTGCAACCTTAGAAAGGCAGGAAATCTTCAATTTATCGAAGGCTTCGGTAGCAGCATCTACAGCGTCATTAGCGCCTGGATCATAGCCCGGCACTTCCACAATCGTCAGATCAGAAGTTTTAGCCGCACGAAACCCTTGCTTAATACCCTCATTCACGCCATAAGCATTCACCGAATTGGTGAGATCAACAACTGCCTTTGTTAGCTTCGGGCTTTGATGAACAAGACGAACCATCCAACGCGCTCCGTCATTAAGAAGCCATTGCTTAGTCAATAGCAGCTCAGAAGCAAGACTGTAAAGTCCTTGTACCTTGAGCTCATTCTGAACCGTCGCTTCTGACAGTTGAGCTTTCATATCTTCATTAACCTTCAAAGCCCTGTTCCGCGACCTCTCCATCTCATCCTTGTCTAAAAAAAACCATAAATAATCAAGCAAGCGTTAGTAAAAGACAAAGCATTCACCACAACAAGAAAATAAGAAGCAATCGAAAAGGATAAAAACCATTCTCTAGCTTCACAAAGTCGGAAAGCAGTCGATCATATGCTTTTTGCATCTCTGATCTATCGTTCATCCACTTGGACTCCATCTCAGAGTACTTCGACTCCTCCTTAGAAAGTTTCAAGCGAAGCACTTCAAGGTCCTGATTAGCTTTATCCCTAGCTTCGAAGGCAGCAAGGGCCGAAGCCTGAGACGATTTACTGAACTCTCGTGCCTCGAGAACCTGACCTTGTAGCTTAGCTATGGCGGCATCTTGTGCTGCAATCTTCTCTCTCACCTCCGGGCTCAACCCTCCTTGCCCTTGAAGCATAGACACCTTCTTCTCCAGTTTTCTGCAATTGGACTCAGCCATAACCCAGCGACTATAGGCTTCAACCAGTAGAAAGTTCGATTGCGCATTATTCATCATTAGAGCATTTCCAAGCTCAGGACCACTCATTTTTCTATAATAAAAACTGTCGGCAGGAGTGGCAATATGAAACAACGACATTTTCGCCGACAAAGCTTCCACAACCCTATTCCCTTCCGTAAACGACCATTTCGGAACAAACTTCTCAGAAGCTGCTTCAACGTCAACATCCATGGATCAACCAAAACCTCCAAACCACCAACAACAAAGTTTGATTCAGCTTCGTACCATTAGAGAAGGAAGAAGCAGTATCCCCGCCCTCAAAAGTTGCGAACTCGGTCGAGAAGCTATAGAAGAAGTAAAGCCAGAAGATTTCTTGCTCGGTGGGGTAGGAATCGACTTATGTGGAGACGAGGATTGAACAACATCCGCACCTTCGCTTGCTATGAGTTTGGAATCAACGTTACCAAAAGAAAGAGGGCTGGAAGATTTGAAGGGTTGATCTCGAGGAGTCTTACCACCAGTTAAGTGAGCCGAAAGATTCTCAAGTAAACCACCGGATGCAGAAAAACCCGCCCCACCTTCGTCATTCAAAATTTTAACCGAATGAGAAATCGACCCTGACTTGGCTTTCTTGGAACCTTTCGATTGTTTATCTTCTTTTTCCGCATCACGACGTCTCTTTAAAGAACCAATCGAAACATCCGCCATATCCGCAACAGCATCACGATTAACCTCATCTTCGATGGATAAGTGTTCACTACCAACCAGAATCACCTTGCTAACCGAGTCGCTCTTCCTGGATCCAAGGACCTCGAGCGATTGCACTCCTTTCCCTTTATCACCAGCCGAAAGGGAATCCCTCCCAGCTTGCGGAACAGAACCCTCAGCTCCGGAAGCTCCTTGTTCAGTATTCGAGACAGGAGCACGGACGGGTATAGATTCTCCTTCACAAGATCAAGAAAAGGGGAACCCTGCTTCGTCCTAGTTGCAACAAATTCGAGCTCACCTACGTCAAAAGACTAGCCGAAGAGCATCTTTCAAACCCATAGCTGCAAAAAAGTAAAAAAGGAAATTAATCGACATACAAAAAAAATCTATTTATGTATATAAACAAACAGGCAAATGAACACAGCAACATATCATAAACAATTTGTGCTCATCTAAATACATCCTACCCTATAGCATACTAACCCTTTCCATCCCATCGAAGTGTGGGATGATGATTCGGTTCGGGCCAAATTGTGCTTATCTTTCCCATAACAAGAAGGTGTTCCGGCAATTTCTGGATACGACCAGCTTCCTTAATTAAGGAAGCATAAAGAGTTTGATTATAATCAAAATCATCGGGAAGATGACCAGGAAGCGTGGACCTCTTAAATCTCCAAGTCATCTCGGAAGGGATGCATCGGTCATCCACTAAGAAAAAATTATCTTTCCAATCCTTCATACTAGTGGTAATCCAGGAAAAACACGTAGCGTTTTTGTTCCTAACTTCGAAAGTATACCAGCTCCCGCTCCGATTCAGTTTATAAAAAGCCCGAACACGTTCAAGTCGGGTCCGATTCGAGGGCCCGACATGATAGCTCAAATTGATTCACCTTGGAAAGGCCAAAGGGGTTCATTTGGGAAATATGTACTTGATGGAACATCAAACATCGATAAGAAACTTGGTAAAAGGTATCCTGTAATTGCAATATTCAAAAAACTTCGCATACGCGATATCTTTCCATCAACAAACGGATACGCTGGTGTATCCTTCTCCGGAAGAACCGGATGGAGAGACATAGGATCTCATACTTCTCAACAAGCCAGTTCAACCTAGATTGAGGTCAAAACATTGAAACTTGACGCAAGATTATCTTTGTTCGTCATATTAAAAAGAAGATGAGAACAAACCTGATCAACAGATTTAAAAAAACCTTTGAAGAAAGTAAAGGAGAGAAGAAAAGAAGTTTAAAAAGTTTTTACTGTAATCTTTCTCTCTAAAATGAAACCCTTTTATAAAAGTGAAGATGAAAAGACTTACAAGATGGTTGCATAACCGACCTAAAAAGCACCAATGAAAGCATGACACGTCAGCACGGCCACGTGGTACAAACGTCAGCATGAAAATCGATAGCACAGCTGGCACCAACTCAAAGAATTCGAAATTCAAAAAGCCCCCCCAAAAAAGCTCTTTCTTTCTCCAACTTAAAACCCGATGCATTGCAAGCAATAGCACGGACTAAGGGGACTTGAAGAGGATAGATACTTTGTATCGAACCGAACGCCATCAACACTGAACGAATAGATACATCGTATCGGTCCGAGCTGAAGGATTGCCCGATATCGAAGGAATCTTTGTAAGTAACTTTGGGCCCCACACATTTAATACTAAGACAGTGATTGGTTTGGGTCCAACAAACTTTGCCACGTCAGACTATCAATAAACTTAAATACCTCCTAGCCTACTCCAGAAAGCGGGGTAACGTCCAATCTCTTTCTTTCTCCATTTCCTCTCTAATCACTCTCTCCCAAATACTTATTCTCACGCCCGAGCTTGGTCACAGAGAGGCCTCCCTCCCTGTGACGAGGCTAAAGGTGTGTTTTCCTTAATTTGTGCAGGACTTTCACACCCTATCTCTGAGACTCTTCTATCCAGACTAAAGCAGGATCAATTTTTGAGTCTTCAACTAATCAACTCTTATCATTGATAGTGTCCCTCTCCCAGCCCAGTTGGTTCCCATGAGGTGGGTTGGGCCGGTTCCTTCTTTGGGAGGTCACCGGTTCGACACCCGGCTGTGGCATTATTGGGGGGAGTCCCAATGATGGATCGATTCCTACCGAGGCATGGTTCGATCCGGAGGGCAACCCGGTTTTACCCGCTGTTACCCCAGCGAGTCTCTCGTGTGGGGGCAGTATGGTTTCTAGGCGAAGGTCAGTC
This sequence comes from Scalesia atractyloides, assembly GCA_947069175.1. Lineage (NCBI taxonomy): Eukaryota > Viridiplantae > Streptophyta > Magnoliopsida > Asterales > Asteraceae > Scalesia > Scalesia atractyloides. Next base: position 57,244,375 of record CAMTDV010000019.1, read on the forward strand.
TGCGCGGAGGCCGGGGCCCAATCGAACATCGCGTTCTCAAGGCGGGGCTGACGGGGTATTGTCTTTGACAAGAACCCGGTGACCAATAGGTCCTGTACATCGAAAGTCACCCTTAAAAAAAAAACTCTTATCATTGATATAAATATAGTATATTTTATTATATAAATACATATTCTGAAAATCGTAATAGTCATAAAATTCACAATATTAGTTCGTGAAATCATGTATGTATTCTTTTGTAGTTTTGTGTTTGCTTTTTTTTTCATTTTGACTATGGATTCAACCACTAATATTACAAGTATTTATTTTAAATAGAATACATAGCATAATATTTTTTTAGATCTAAAAGCAAGAAACATAAATTTTATGGCTTCAGGATATATTTGAAGCTATGGTCCACAAGTTCATCCAATGACAAATTGGGAGCTTAAAGAAACAAAATAAGATGAGGAATACATAATACCCGACACTAGGGATGGGGTGTTTGATGTAGACGATCTCATGTTCGGGTGACAGAGTTAATAAGACATGGTACTTGGCCTTGATGCCCATTGTGACAAATTGAAGGAGCCTGTATCTCACAGTGAGCGACATTTTGACGAAGAATTAAATATAACCACTTTTGTCTATCGTGAGTTTCACGTTCAAAGTTTGTATGTATTCTAATTATACTAGATATTGAAACAATGAAGTTACAATGAAGTTTGTGTGCTTGAATGTTATACTTTTATGTTTTGTCATTTCATTATCATTATGACCATTGTGAGTTCTATATATATGGTTGTTTGTTAGAAAAGAGAAAGTTTAAATCTATAATCAACCCATCTTTTAATCATGTCTAATTATGATTGAAAGTACTTCGACATTGCTTCTAGGAAGTAATAATATACACTACAGTAAATTATTTATTTTCTTACTAGTTTAAGAACCCGCGAATTTCACGGGTTGCTAAAAGAAAATATCTTTAATATCACTGTTGCCATAGATATTAGAATTTTATACACGTTAAAACACAAACGAATATATTAGATTACAACGACAAATTGAAATACATGAATATGCAACGATCACAATTCGTTGAAAATCTCTTTTTAAACAACATTAGTTGTTTAATCTATAGGTTTGCCGTTGTTGTCAAGTATTAGTAGTTTAACTCCATCTCGTGTTTTTACCCTTGATAAAGCGACATACAATTGACCATGAGAGAAGACTGGTTGTTTCAAGTACAAACCAACTCTAGAAAGTGACAGCCTTGACTTTTGTTAATTGTCATTGCGAAACGTCCGGCCAGTGAAAATTGCCTCATATGAAAAGTAAAAGGAATCTTTTTTCAGAAGGGATCAAATTAAGTCTAGATATACATGTGCGACTGCCAATATTTGCTCCAGATATTATCTCCGCTTCTATTACACTGTTGTTAGTTTTCTTACTTGTAGCCTTGTACCATTGCACGATCCATTCCGCTGGTCAATGTTTCGTAATAGCACTACTGGAACATCAACTTTAAGCGCTAACCTATGATTTGGTAAGCCTGATATTTTGAGACCATTGAGCACATCCGAAGAGTATATTCTTTGTTGTGTAGAATTAGCGTTTTCAGTCGAGCAAAGATTGTCAGAACTAAGATACTCTCTTTTTCACCTGAAAACGTTGATAACAACCTGCCATTAATCTCATGTACGTCATTCTTAGGTGCAAGTATAGCCCACTCGCTAGTTGTGATTGTTGACGTTTTCCAAGGTTGAAGGATAAACAACATCAATTAAACTGGCAATTAGGTCTGATGTGTAGATAATTAGAAGATCTAGTGGTATTTCAATCATTACTTCTCCATGATTTGACATAAACTTTGAAATAAAAGAACATCCCATTATTTATGTAAAAAGCAACAAAGAATAAAATATAAATGAAATTACATATTGAAATTACATATTACATGCAATAATAAGAAAGCTCAATTACAATTATAAATCACAAATCGATAAATAATTCATAAATCAACAAATTCATGAGATGGGCCTCATAAACCATGATTTAAGACCCACATTGTTTAGGAAGCAATAACATCAACTTGTATAACATATTGTTTTAACATTTGTTGTAGCCTACACAACTCATAATTCATAGAATATCTTGAATATATGTTGTTACCATATCATGCCTTATTACATGGATTTCAGTTAATAAAAACTTTAAATGAAAAAAATTATAAAAAATAAATACATACTGCATTTATCATTTTTTTATTAATAATTACTAAAAATTATGTCCAACCTTCAAGACTTTAATCTTCTGGCTGCTGTTCTTCAAGGCATCCATCTTCCAATCACAAAACTTCAAACTTAATCCATACACTAATTTGTGACCGATCATTTATTCCCTTAAGTAAACTTTATCTTATATCAAGTAAAAGCATCAACTACCAATATAACAGTTAAATAAGAGTAAAAGAAGAATTTATATGAAAACGTGTAAAAGCAATAGTGTATTAAATCAAATTCCCCTTGATACGGTTAAGTCCTTATAACAATTCAACCTCAGTTGAAAATGTAAAACAAAGTTGAGATTCAACTCAATTCAAAACAAATTCTTGGAAAAATCTTGCAAAAGTAATTTGTCAAATCATTTTAAACTTATTAACCAAAATCTAAAATATTAGCACACATCCACATTAGGTAAGTGAGAAGATAGAATTTCTAGTTTTAAGAGACACATGATGACTATACTTATGCTAAAACATACACATCTACATTTCTACTTTTAAGAGACAGATGACCATACTCATATCTACTCTAAGTGGAAAGTAAATATGAAAAAGAGTTCTTAGTAACGTAAAGCATACCTGTAATAGACGCGCAACAAAGCAAGTATTAATCAGTGACCAACTATATAAAAATAAAAGAGACGAAGTTATTTAATACCTTAAAAAATAAATTCGACATCAATACCTTCAAAACCCAAAGAAGTTATTTACTCTAGGAAAGCAAAACACAAAAAATAAAAGAGACGAAGTTTCTATTACACATTATCCAATCAATTTAAGGTCAAGTATTAATCAATGATGAGTTATTCGGCATACTATATAAACAGGGTTATTCAAGCTCACTAATTTAACATTCTACAGGTCCTACTATATTTATGCAGCTCCAAATTTGACAAAACAAAATTGTTGATTTTAGAAGAAAACTTGTAATATTACATTAAATAAACAACAACTAGCAATTGATTTCCATGTTGAATATTAATAAACCAAGTTAAAACCGATCCATGACAGAAAGCAATCGAAGAAGTTATATAAATGCGTAAATTGTTAAGTGCTTCTATTTCTATAAAGGGTACATCATCATAAAAGGCCTCGTAGAGCGTCTTTGTCCAAAAAGAACCCCTTCTATAAAGGGTACATCATTTGCAGGTAAAATAAAACCACATCTTACCTCTTACCTCACCATCAAAAGAAAAGGCTTTTGCGTACATTTTTTTCTTGAACATATTATCAAAATAGTCCAATGTCTACTCCCTCAATGCGTACTTCATTGCAAGATTATATTCCCATCTATTAAAGAAAAACAAAAAAGTATCAAAAATAACCTAATATAAAGTGTTGAATTAGAAATAACTTTCCCACATCTAAAGGCTAAAGGACAACAATGTGAACGATAAGTCTGATAATGTCCAGCAGGCCAGCAGCTAATGAAAATGGTATAGTTGATAAACCTCTAAAAAAATTACGTGCCCACATTATTTCTAGTTTTTCCTTCACGGTTTCTTAAGGAATTTTAGATGATTTTGGTGGTACAATCTCCACTTTAATTCCCTCTTTGGGTTTCCTTCCCACATAAAAAGTTGATAGTTTATAAATTTTACTTAAAAAAAAAAATGCAGTGATTAGGCATTTAAAGCAAACCCGTTTCTAGAATTGTTGTTGTTTTGCCTGGGTGTCCTCAAACCGGAGTGTGATAATTAGTCCGCATATCTCTTCTCAGTATTAAATTATATATACTATGCCACATTTGAAGTAATTTAATAAGTTTTGCATTACTCGTACACATGTATAATCTGTGATATCTACTATTTATCAAGAACGACTAAACACTCATCTAAGTTATTAATATAAAATAGGTATAAACTTCTAATAGCTAACCATTTCCACAACTTGAAACTTTATACCAAATGAGTAAACACATGAAGTGTGAGGCATCAAACACCACATCTTATATTGAAATTGTGAAAACAATACCTTTCTTTACACTATCATTGACCCGAGCTAGTACACCTCAATTCCTTCTGGTAGCATCGTCAATAGTACTTTTAAATACACATAAAACATTAAATCAATTATATTCTTAATAACCAATAGCACAACTTTAAAAACTTCATACATCATTTGCAAATAGCCTACTTAATTATTGAAACCCGTGTATTTTGGATCCGAGATGACCATACCTTTTAGTTTTCCATAGTAAATATTTGGATCCGAGAGGGACAACACCCATGTTCGCAATGTGATCTTTATCACTACCGGAAATAATATAGGCCAATGTACCAACCCTTGCATCATAACCGCCACCCAAAATCACCCAAATTCGTCTCTATAGAATTGAGCATGTTCAACTGCAAGAAGCATAGCCAAAAAAAATTAGACACGTCAAGAAAATATCATGTGCCCAAGAAGATGAACCAGCTCATGTGCTACCTCGCTAAAGTATGAGAATCGCTTTAAATCACCAATTTTCCCATAGCTTTTTCATCTCTAGAAAAAAATTGTAGCGTGAAGAGGCTAAATAAAGTAAATGAGAAGCGTTATATATAAAACTTTAAAACAAAGTTGAATTTTACATAAAAAAATGTTTGCAGTGCCATCAAAATATGACTCTTACCACTAAATCTAAAACATGTAAATAAGATTTTGAAATGAAAGATAAATATAACCCGGGTATTCGGTACACGACCCTACGTATAGGGTACGTATTTAAAACAGAAACCCGTACCTAGAACCGAACACGATCCATACCCGAAAACCGGTTCCAGATCCATGCTCGAAACCGGGTTTTTTCCATACCCAAACTGGGGATTTCCAATGACCGATATATAAATCTATGTTTTTTATGATTTTTACATTTTTTATCTTCGTAATAAGTTTACTTTCTAATATATATGCACTTTTATGTTATTTTTTAATATATACCATAAAACAATCCAAAGAGTTATGAGTAAAGAGAACCATAATAATAGTTAGGAAAAATATAAAATATTATCAAGTGGCTTAACATTTTGTAGCAACACAAACATCCATCATGGACAACAAAAGAACACTTAATAATTTATTTACAACAACCTAGTTAGTGTTTAAAAGTTAGGCAAGTAAGTATATCTAACATATTAGACCTGCTAAAACGTTTATCCAAACAACCACCACAAAACAAATACACCAATGATTGAAAACCCCATGGATTAATGACATGGGCACTGCTATACTCCCACCCTTTCCATAAAAACAAATCCGTACTGGGCTTGTAATCCATGGGCCCAATAGATCTAAAAAGTATTACAGCCTAACCAACATTTTTTTCTGGGCCCGGTAATTATCCCAGGTCTTCCATGTGTAAAGATTGGGCCAAAATATAGTCCACTGCAATACATCACACATTTTACAAATCTAATTATCCTTACTGAAGTTGTTTTCCTCAAACCCACATTCTACAAACCCATTTATCCTTGCTGAAGTTGTTTTCCTCAAATCTAGTAGGACACCTAATCCTCACCCTAATACATATATGTTGTTTAGGCCTATCCGTACTCGAAATTCCATTTAGCTGAAAAGTGCTTTTGAATAAGGCCCAATCTTTATAATATTTCTCTTGTGTGTTAAAACTTTATTCCCAGATGCAGATACATTGATCCTCCATATACCTTTGACCAATACTGACTTTGTGGTTATTTATAAAGTGAACTTCACAATCTTTGACAAAAATTTCACACACGTTATGCACATAGTTAAATACCAATTTTATTAAATGAATGAATTGTTGTAATTGACTACGCTATCAATCCTCTTCTCATGATAAATCATGAAAAAGTATTACCTGATGCTTGAAACCATTATGATCCCCCTTCCAGCATTGCCCAAGTCTGTTCCTATTGCTAACTTATTAGAGTTCCGATTTCAAGAAACACAAAAAAAATCACCCGCAAAAATTTACTTGCAACGTTTTTTTCCTAGAATAAAGCATTTTCCATCTAGAAGACATCAACGTAATTTTTATTAGCTGTTATTAAATGCTATTATTAAAAATAAAAATTACATGAATAATTATAGCATTATAAATAACCGATTGAACATACCTTAGCAAATCGAATGAAAATCCAAAATATGTGAAGCGATCTGAAACGACTTGCGTATCAATCACCTGCTGTTAAAAGGAAAACGTGAAAGTTATATGAATTTAAGTAAGAGCTGGCTATAACTTGATCATACTTTATAGCAAGTTTTACAAACAAACAATGAAAAGGGGGCCTGGATAGATACCTGGGTAATCTCCGATTGGTGTTGTGGTGAAGAAAACTTCACAGTCCACAGTAATTTGGGGCCCTTTTATAAGAAAATAATTACTTTACTTATGAGAAACAATGTAAGATTGTATTTAAAGAACGACAATAACTATCTTTTTAACGGCGACCTTCATTAAGGCAATAACTAATAGCAATCGGTATTCGCAACAATAAGAAAGAGACTTACAATCTGAGCTTCAAATGTAACGATGTTTCCGTTGTGTAAAATGCATTATTAATTATAAACACTTTTTACCCTGGTTCAACTTTAACATCAACTTGAGATAACATTAAAACCTCGCACACCATTTCGTCTTTAACATCAACTTGAGATAACATTAAAACAACACATGAAAGCTTAAACCATTGAAGTCTTAAACACTGCACAAAACAGTAAAAAATATAGGAAACATGTGTTATTGAACCTATCAAAGTACGAAATAGTCATGGACAATGTAGCATTTTCCTACTTTCATACACCATGACACTAAATCATCATGAGAGCCAGGGGCTTAAGGTAGACTATAACAAAACAGAGACATATAGACTTATAGAAAGTAATTGAAATGACTTATAATTAGAAAGAAAAAAAACAATATAACGCTATATGTAGCTAAATCAAAACCACAATTAGTTTCAATAAACTATTGAAACATTCAACCAGACATATATTATGAAGAAATGAAAGTGCTGTCATATGCATAAATGATGCTCACCAGGGCCTCAGCGTACTAATTAAAGAAACTCGATCAACCTACTAATTAAAGGATTAATCAAACCTGCGATTTTCGTACCTGACCGATATTAGAATTGGTTCAAACTTCAAACCTTGGATTATGAGACAGGGCGACGTGCTCAAACCAAACCATCGGTTAAGAGACCTGTGATTTCAAGAATGAACATCCAAAATCCTGATTCCTTCACTCTGTTCATCCACAACCTCTTCTACTAAATAAAATCACTCCTTTTACAAACACCTAGAAATTTCATGGACGTTAGGTAACAATGAATGCATACGGAAAAATATTTAACATCTCATTGAAGTATAAAACAATGGTGTACCTCAAAAGAGCATCCATGTTCACACCGCATCACACTTTCTGTATTCGATACCCTTACTCACAAAATCAAAATTAACATTAATATTAATATTTAACAATGAAATGAACTTCTGTAATCAAATTCACAGTCATTATCTGAATAAGAAAGAGTGAAATCAGAGCACTTACGATTAGGACCACAATTAGGGTTTCGCATTTAGACTACCAAATACAGCTAACATCAAAATCAAAAAAGAGAAAACATGCCCGTGTTACCAATTGTGAATCGACACATAAAGAAGAACCGTACGTAGAATTAACAATTCTTGAAGACAACCCTTAAAAACCCAGATAAAAAATTGGGATAAGATGCAAAAGTTTTATGAAGGAAAAACATAAAGAAGTGAAATTCACCACCTGATAAGATGCCATGGCCGATGCTCTAATCGGATTACATCAATAGAATTCAAAGAGAGCATACCTAGATGAGAGTTCCAATGCTTAAGATTTAGGGATTTCTGAAGTGGGTATGGCCAGGTACAATCGCTACAAATGAAGCCGTAGATGAGGAATTAGGGTTTGTAAAGTTAAATGTGTGATGTTTTGAGAAGCTGTGTGAACGTGATGAGAAATCAATTTGTCAAATTGGAGAATTATTTGAGAGAATTGATTAGGTTTCCAAATTGAAGAAGAAATTTCGGCGGTTTCAAAAGAGCGTAGGAAGGAGGAAATACAATTGCCGCTCAATTCACAATTATCTGAATAAGTAGCAATGCCACATCATCAAAGAGTGGTAAAGATGTATTTTAGTATAGTAACATATGATATAGATTGAGAAGTAATCCTGGACCATACACATATGTATAGTTTAAAATTGACTATATACATATGTGTATAATTCAATATACATATATGTATATAGTCAATTTCAAACTATACATATGTGTATATTACGAAAAGCTTAGGAAAATATATGGTCCAGAATACTTTCAAGTTTCTCAAATAGTGTGGACTTCTCTTAGGATCCCTACCCCTTATGATATAATGTAAAATATATAAGACACAAAAAAAAATTTTTGTTATAATATAATGTAGAGTAAATTGCTAAAATCCTTCCTGGGGTTTGGGCATGTTTGTCAGTTTCATCCAAACCAACTTTTTTTTATTAAATTGTACTTCACTTTTGAGATTTTTTGACATTTTCATCCAAAAGTCTAATTTGCTTTACTTTTTATATCAAATATTTGGATGAAAATGGCAAAAAATCCCAAATCTCAGGGATGATTTTGGCAAAAAAAATTAGACGTTTGGATGAAAATGGCAAAAATTCCCAAAAGTGAAGGACAATATGATAAAAAAAAAGTTGTTTTAGATGAATTGACAATCATGCCCAAACCTCATGTATGATTTTAGCAAAAAAGTTGTTTCCTAATAGCATTTGTGTTATGAGACTAGTAATAGTTATATGTTAGGCTGATGTTGCTAGAGATTATATTGCAAGCTTAACATAAGTGATGAGTCTACAAATGTATTATTTAGTGTGTCTCACTCTCACGAGCCTAGATCAAAGGGTTGATGTAAATTTCATCAACACTTTTTAAACCGGTAATATTAATTATTATTATTATATGAAAGATAAATTATGATGAATGTATATTTAGTTCACAAGATTTATTACAGACTACTAGATCATGTAAAAACACGGGTGTTTTTTAGAAAATTTACATACCACATTTTATTAAATGACGAGTGACTGTCTTTTAAATAACAAATAAATAACAAGCATGTTTAATTGTTTTAAAACAATAAACCGAAACCTAAATACGATCGAGCACACGTTGTTCTATATTCCATAATCGTAAATCTTGAAACATCTCTTGATGCAAGATCCTTCATTGTTGGGGTATAGCGTTCCATAAATCTTTCATTTTCGTTTCTTAAAATATAACTTTCACCACATGATCCTATACAAGGAATAAGATGAAACTGGTTATGATATGCTTCAACTTATCTTTTATTGAAACTGATGACAAAAACCACACCAACCTTCAGTACTAAAGCACCCAACACCATATATACCAGTTGAATGAAATTGTAGTACAAACTCAAGATCCTAAAACAGTAGTCCCAGCCAAGAACACTATCTATATCAAATTATCAACAATAATATATGAGAATGAAAGAAAAAGGAAACTTTAATATACCGCAAGAGGAAGAACTGCACGTGCAACCAAAGCATTCCCTCGTAGATTGTTGCCCCAAATACAACGTTAAACAAACTACAACATACCAAGAAATGAACTTTAACTTCAAAACGCAAAACAGGTAGTTGGAAACGAATAGATATAAGCTAGATTTAGAAGTATAGAACTTGAATGGTAAACCAAGTAACTTACGAGATATCTGTGTAGCTCCTTGTATTTGTGATAATGATTTGTTCCTTTCCACAAAAGAATTCGTTGCTGCATAACGCTTCCTTCCGCTTTACATAGTGCAAGTTTAATCAAGGTACTACATCATTATTTAAGACCCATGTATTATTTATAAGGCAGTAAACCTGAATATACGAAAAGTAAACATCTTTTAATTTGCATTTAAGCCGTCTTATGTTAGTGCTTCTTATTTCCTGCTGAAAAATCTCAACCTGTTCAGATTGAAATTTTTGAGCTGCAGATGAGAACATATTGAGATTTTTGAGCTGCAGATGAGAAGCACTAACATAATGAGGCTTAAATGCAAATTAAAGGATGTTTAACTCTCATATATTTAGGTTTGTTGGCTTATATATAATGTAGAAGTGTTAAGTAATGATATAGTACCGTGAATCAACCTACGATATTAAACTGCCACCGGGGATAATTCAAGCTCGTTATTAGTGGAGTCTCGAAGACCAACACAAGTCTACAATGTAAATATAAACTTTTCTACCAAATTTTATCTAAATATATATAAGAAAGGAGATCAAAACGATCTTTAGACTGACCATATATATATCAAAGTAGAAAGAGGATATCAAAATATATATATATATACCTGAACTTCAATTGAATTTGAATATGTTAAGGTGTTCGGTATCATCTGCAATCGTTTGTCAGTTTTTCCCAAAGTAGAATCTATCCTGCAACATAGAGTATGTTAGGTCTTATCCAATAAAGATCAAGAAACGGATCAAATAAGAACTTACCATAACCCATAGGTCCTCCATATGAACATAACATCGAAAGCTACCAAAATCGAGTACCATTTAACTATTTACTGAACACTGCAAAATCTGAGCAAAGTCAAAGATGTTCTTTCAACATTTTGGATCATGCGAGTTATTTTAGATTTTGTTCTATCCTGGACACGTAGATATTACTGCTTGAAATCGATTTATACAGCATAAAACAAATAATAATTAGAAAAAATAAATCTTTAAACTCGTAAAAAATAAGTAAAACTAATCTGTGACAAGAAAGATTAAGATGTTTAAAATTTAAAGTATTAAACTAGTAACAATTACATAAGAAAATGGAAACTAATCAAACATTTAAAATCTACTAGCAAGAAAAGATATTTTAACTTTAACTCCATCGAGTACTGAACTTCTCGATGTATTTCCTTGAGCTTTGTCATGAACTGCAAGTCTTTATCACCACATTCTATGTTACTCGCAACACACAAGTCACGAACGGAAGTGGTTGGCATTACCCTCAAGTTTCTGGAAACCTGGTCCCTTGTTAGCAGACCAAGTTGCAATCCATCAAAACACCTCTTCAACTCTTGAAGAGTAGCCTTATCTGCATAGACTTGATCTTCAATGAGTTTAATAAATCGTTGCTTCAAACCATCAGATTGTACAGAAGTTAATGCCATTGTTATTATTGGATTGATAAAGTAAACGAATCAGTGTATGATGCAAAACCTTTGAATTGACAATTGTATTATATAGAGAAATAAAAATTAAATATCAAACAGTTCAAATTAAGGTCCGAATTAAATGCAAGTATAAATCAAAACTTATATTTAAAATCTATGTACATTTAATGATTTAGGAGGGAAATACGTGTACATTTATATTTAAAATCCATGTACATTTAGTGCAAAACCTTTCAAAAATGAGTTTTCATAGGAAAGTAAATAAAATTAAATATCTTGAAACCAAGAGGCCGGAATTTAAAGCTTCAAAAACATGTTATCATAATTAGGAACTGTCACACCCCGACCCGCAGCGGAAAAGGTGATCGGGGCATGATTAGGTTATCATCAAAGCTCACGACATTTATTATAACGTTTCATATTTATTATTACAATTTAACGGGAAAGATACATTCATAATTACATCATGTTCTACACATCATTCTAGACTTCATTATTTTCTTCTAAGGCATTTCCTATGTTTTACTTGCTTCATCCTGTTCACCTGTATCATGTGTAAAAATTGTTTTTGGATCAACAAAAAGTTGGCGAGTGAATCCTATGAAAAACATTTGAACAAGTTTATTGAATTGATTATAAAATAAAGTGCACAACCACATATGAATAAATATAGATGTAAACTTATTCACAAAACACTTAATCATTAAATAATGCACACGCATACAATAATAGATTGTTTTGAGGCACGCGTTGCTCAACTCGTCTCCCACGAGGAACTGATGGGCCTAATGAATGATTTGCATACAACTCGACAATATGTAAAACATAAACTACAAACAATATTACATTCTAAGTTCAGATCATAATATGGTATGGAACGAGTTTAAATAAACGAGTTAATTTTAGTGACACATGACACACCCCAAAACGTGTAATTAAAAAGGGGAGTTGTAAGATTCACTCACATTGGGTGCGTTCGGTTGATGATGTTGAATGCGCACGAAGTTTGATTTAACCACGAGTGAAACTAACCTAGATAATAACATAATGGTTCGGTAAATAAGTGGATTTTATTAATCAATTTTTGTAGTATTATTGGATATATTTTTGTGAGTTTAAGGCTATTTTCTAACTTTAAAAAAGTTATTTTTACGTATTTTTAATTGATTTTTAAATAAAATAAATAAATAAAAATAATAAAAAAATGTTGACTTTTTGACCGTTGACTTGTTGACCGTTGACCTGTTGACCGGTTTGATTGTGTTATTATGTGCGCTGAGTGAGGTTCGAACTCGTGACCTCCCGTATGCGTGCACGCAGCTCTACCAACTGAGCTATGTGTCTAACCCGAAATATTTCTGTTTTTAATTATATTTATATACTAATTGAATTAATCCGAAAATCATTTATTTTAAAAACGATTTTAATGCATGACTCGGTGCTCTCCACAGGTCTCGAACCCGGGACCTGTGGGTTAGTTTGGCACACAGTCCACCGCTGGACTGTGTGTCTAACTTGGTAAAAAGTCTGGTTTTTATTATACTTATATACAAACTAGTTAAATTCATTTATGTCCTTATATAAAAAGTTTGATAATTGCCAGAACCGGTGCGGTAGCCTAGACTCGAACCCGCGACGTATGATTTACACGCGCACACAGTCCACCACTAGACTGTGTGTCTATCTTGGTTATTATTCCGGTTTTCATTAATCTTAAAATCTGTTTGCGAGTGAATCCGGTTCAGTTTTAAAAAGGAACATTTTTATTAAGGCGAGTGTGCGTGTGACAAGAATCGAACTCGGGACGTATGCGTGTTTATTTGCACACAGTCCACCGCTGGACTGTGTGTCTAACCCGAGATATAACTTGATTTAAATTAAATATATTTATAACCGAAGACTTCATCTTCTTCGTTAAACTTAACCAGAATCGATGTCCGACTGTTTTGACAAAAATAATCAGTTTCTTTAGTAAGTTGTGATTAGATACATGTGAGATTAATAAAAACGAGAGAGATTAGGTGTAAGATATACCGAACAGATTTCGCCGGCGAAATTTTCGATGATAGCAGGTTATTCCGGCGACGTGTGTCTTGCGGCAGAGGGTCTTCAGGAAGCTTGAGGTGAGTGTGGGTGACTTCGGTATGAGCTCTAGGTGTTCTGTTTTTAGTTTAAGGCACAGAGGTGAAGGGGTTCGATTTTCCGGCGAGTTGCAGAAAGTTTCCGGCGAGTGAAATTTCGTCGAGAATGGGTGTGATTGTGAGCGAAAAGTTTATCAGAAGTTAAAGGGTGTATTTATAGGGCAGAACATCGATGAATTTAGTCCGATTACCGTCTGGATTCATCGGTAAAATATTTTCCGGCGGTTATGACTGATGTCGCGGACTGGACATCGGTTATAACCGATGTTAAGGTTAATGCTTCGGTTAAATCAGAAGAAACCGTCCAGTCTCGGCGAAATCGTCGGGATTTCTGACGACTGCGATTTGGGCGCGTCAGTTTTGAATTCGAGTTTGTGTATTTGAATTAATTGTTTCTAATAATGAACAAGAAACATAAGTGGCGGAGTGGTTTGATGGATGAGAGTTAAGTCGTTGCTGTATCTGGTTGACCCGGGTTCGAAACCCGGCTTCAGCCTTTTATTTTTATTTCATTATTTTTAATACTTTTTCAAATGTAACATTTACATTCTAATATACTTATTAATTATGTATCGTTTAAAATTAATTTGGGCATTAAATACGCCATGAAATTTTTAACTGATTGTTCGGTTAATAAACGGAGCGGGTTTGGTAAATCCGGTTTTTGACGGATATTAGAGGAACCGTCTCTTCATTTACCATATCACCCATTGTAAACACTACAAAAAGGAATGATTAGTTTAATTGAAAACATCAACAATTTTCTTGTAAAAATCTGTTTATCCAAAAACAAACCATCCAAAAACACCACCAATAATCTAAATGGAAAAAAAATTACCACTGGGCAGATAATAACTCTGTTAAAAAGCAAGTTTCAAGATGGTCACTTGAAGAACAGAGAACAGATGAAGAACTCAACAAAAAAAGTTGGTATCGTGAGTGAAAATTATTATAAGCAAACCTAGAGTAATATTGCATTGCTTGATGAAGTTGTCCATTCTAGTCCATCAGAGTTCAAGGATAAGGTAGAAGAATTCATCATACAATTGTCAAAACAGGATCAGAAGATTTGTGACATGTTAATTGATTTGCAAAATAAAAGAAAAGATGAAGTTGCATGGAAGAAGGTGAGAGTCTTAGAAATCCTAGGAAGTGTTCAACTTATGGTGTAATGTTTTAATATTTTTCAAAAACGCGTAATATCAAAACTTGTTCAACCAAGATGATTGATTTGGAAGCATAATGGATACAATGTGAATGAATATGCAACGATTTTATACCGTTGCCACAACAAAACGATATAGTTTCTCTAATCTTGTTGTTGGCTTTCCAACATCATTAGGAATCACAACTATTGTCAAAGAATCTCTTGCAACTGCTGCTAACTACAAATATAGAAACAATAATACTTAAAAATGTAACAACCAAAAAAATAACCAAGATGATTGTTTATTGTTTAAAAAATTAAACAATCAGAAATCTAAAGATTCTGACCCTTTTAAGAAAAAGCACCAATACTTAAAGCAGGGTTGAGTTTCATCATCTTGCAGAAACTGGATCATAATCTTGTTTTAAGTTTAACCAGATCTCCAAAATTTTCAAATAAAATGTGAAAGAAAACTCAAAACACTACTAACCCAATTCACTCACACTTAATTACCCCTAAAACATGTAAAAATAATGTAAAAAAGATGATGAAACATCAAAGGTACTTCTCTGAATCATTTCATCGAACATGATGAAACATCAAAAGTACATCTCTAACTCATTTCATCAAACACATTATGTGCAATTACGAAATCAATGTTTTCAACACGCATTTACACATAAACTTTACTTTAATGAGGATATATTGACCTGGGTTGCATGAAACTGCAGCTTAAACACGACTTTAATCTTGTTGTTGGCTTTCCAACATCATTAGGAATCACAGCTATTGTCAAAGAATCTCCTACAACTACCGGTATTTACATATAAAAAAATAATAATACTTAAAAATGTAACAACCAAAATAAACTTAGACGATGCACAAAAAAACTTAGACGACGAAAATTCGTACATAAATCGGCTTATACGAAATGTGACGATAACCCACAAAACAAAACAAAACAAAACAAAATTAATTTCAAATAAAGATAATTAAAACTATACCTTCTTATCTTCATTTTTCTATCGCCTCATTATCAAGCCACAGCCTCTCCCTATCCTTGTTGCTCAACCTTAAACTCATAATGTTAGATTATTATGCTCATTAATTCCAATTCTATTTATCACCATGCTCCTTTAAAGTTCTCAAATTATTAATATCTTCATTCCACGATCCAAATGTAATTGATTTATGTATTATAATTTGTTAAATGAAATGATAATCTGGAAATTATTTAAGGAAATTAGGTGATGTAATAATGAGATAAGAAAAACATTGTTGGCGTAATGTGAGATCAACACATAAGCGTTTCTTAGAACTATCAATGCATCATGTAACAACCACAATAGATAGCACGATCAAATCACCAAAAGGCAAGAACCCTAACATAACTTCCATCCTTGCTGGTTAATAATTATTAACCGAAAGTATAAGGTGAAATGATAAAACTAAATAGCATCATACAGTTTAGATTATCAATGCAACATGTAACAACCACGGCTTATAGCACAATCAAATCACCAAGGACCCTAACATAAGTTCCATCCCACCTGAGTAACTAAATGTTACGATAAATGTAAATTCGAAAGCCCTAAAGTCAAAAAATGATCAAGTACTAATCCAAATAAGATAGAATCAAATAAAATTAAATGTTCTTATTCATATGTGCTCTTTTTTTGTTCTAAAAATTGTAAATAATAGTTTCTAATAAAAGATAATGGTGGGGTGTTCAAAAAAACCTGTATCCGAAACCGAATCCAAATATCCGAAAATCTATATCCGAAATATCCAAAATTTCGGATATCCGAAAACCGGATAATCCGAATTTTCGGATTCGGATATCAATTTCAAAATTTTCGGATAATCCGATTATCCGATATCCGAAAACTAATTCTTTTTATAAATATATATAGTATATAAACAATATATTTAGTATGAAATATATTTAAAAAAATAGCAAATAATAGGATTCGGATGTGGATTTATGAATGTTTTTAGTTTTTAATGTTGGAAATTCGGAAAATCGAATATAAGTTAGTTTTAATCTATGCAAGAAACGGATTTTTTTTTACTTTGGTTATAAATTCGGATATCCGATTGGATATCCGAATCCGTATCTGAATTTCGGATATCCAAAAACCGGATATCCGAAATTTTGGATACGGATTCGGATATCAATATTCACTATCCAAAATTTTCGGATATCAGATTTTCGGATATCCGAAAACCAGATAATCCGATCTTGAACAACCCTAGATAACGGTAATTTCTTCATAAGGAGGAAGACAAAACAACTGTCGATACTCTTTGCTCATCAACGACGGCTGAAACACATCAACAATCAGATTAAACAAAACAGTCGAGTTTCAAAAATCACAATAAGTCAAACAGTCAACATGATCCACAACTTCCAATTCAATCTCCGTTTACGAAACGTAACCGCACCTGAAACAAATCAACAAATACGAGTACCTTTCTTTTGGAAAATCGTCAGCGTCTACGTCGCGTAAGAGGTCCAATTCGTGTGAACTGGGCAGTTCGTACGAATTGAGTTGTAGTGTCGTAGCTTTAGGAAAAGCACATGCAGTTTAGTTAACAGGGCTAGATCAGAAACAGAACAGGAGCAAATTTGTTCGTTCTCGATCGAGTGTTTGTTTACTCTGTACGAAGTAGCCACTTCGTGCGAATTGCCCAGTTCGTACGAACTGCACCTTCTCTGTTTGAGGAGACACACTTCATACGAAGTGGCGTATGGATTGAGGAAAATTAGTGCGTCGGGTCAGTTTTGGGTTCCTAGACTATAGACTAGACCGAATCATGCAATTCTACCTAATTTCCCTATAGTTATGGCTCTAATACCAATCTGTCACACCCAACCGATGGCGGAATCATCGGGCGCGGCACTAGGTGAACCAGATTGCTCAAGAGAATCCATAACAACTATTTAAATGATAATATTCTTTAACGTTCAATTTCCCATACAATCAAATGAATATTCATAAAACAGTCAAACGAATTACAAGTCTCTAAAAAAAACTTAGTCCGACAACCTAGATTTATTTAGTGAGTTTCTAGAAGTCCTATCCGTTTGCAGCTCAAGATAATCATCAACCTGTCACATACGTTAAAATAAAAGTCAATACAAAAAGTAAAGGTGAGTACACAGGTTTAATAGCATAATAATAGCGTTAACGCGTTTACGCATAACAAGCATGTGACACGTAGAGAGGTGAATCCAAGTATGCTAACAACAATGACATAAGCTAACCAACACGATTGCGAGGTGGAGTATGCGCGATACGTGTCCACAACAGTGAACACGCACGTAAAGTGAGGCTGCGAGCTTTAACAACCCTGAACCAATCAGGTGCTGAGTCCAAACTATAGTACTATCGTCGTTAAGGGTGGTCTGTGAGTCCTTATTATTTACACATAGCAAACAAACATTCAACGATTCACGTATAACATGCGAGAGCGGTTAGCGTTTAAAGAGTTCAACGTTGTGTGTAGCGTGTTTTGATATAGAGAACATATATAACACCCAAAAGTGCGTTTAAGCGAAAAAGGGTTCAAGTATACTCACAATGAGTGCGTAAAGAGAGTTGTAAGAGTAGAGGTGAGCGAGGAGAGTGCCGGGTCAGCCTGTAAGCAGGAGTAGAAGTGCATCAGTCTTCCATAGTGCTAAATCGGTCGAAACAGAGTGTCGTTGTGGGAATTCGCACGAACTGTTACCAATTCGTACGAATTGGTCAATTCGTATGAATTGAGTTTAGTGCGAACTAGACTGTTTTGTGTCCAAAATCGAGTGTTTTCGCGTCGTTTCTTCGGGAAATCGAGTGTCCATCCTTCCAACCTCAAGTTACTGAGCAAACCAAAAGTCGGGGAGGTCTGTTAGAGCTGTTTTGTCACTTATAGGAACTTGGGCTGGTTCATACGAATTGAGCCAGTTCGTACGAGCCAGTCCAGTTCGCACAAGCTGACTGTTTACTTCTTCGTACGTCCGGAACTGAGTTTTCGTCTGAATCGGATGTGATTTCAAGTCCTTTTCATGACGGTTTAGACACCGCTCCATTCCACTGTTAATTGAACGAAACATATATCGGTTTTGATCCGTTTTAGTGCAAAAATCGACTTTAGAACAGTTTTAGTTGGATAAAACACTTAGTGAGCTTGAAACAACACGGTTTCTATATTGAGAAGCCAAAGCTAACTCAAATACACTCATTTAAGTGTAATTCCAAGGTAAAATCAGAAGTTTTTATGAAAAAGATGAAGATTTTCATAAACAGAGAAGTTTAGATGAAATAGGAGATAAAATCAGGTAAAATCGTAGTGAAAATCGTTGTGTTTGCGTGGAAAGTAGTTGTTTCTTACTTGAAAATCAGAGAAAACGAGCAAAGGGAGTTTTTGCGCGAAATGGCAGCAAAGAGTGGGAGCATGAATGTGTTGGGTATTTATAGGAGAGGAGGAGAAAGGGTTCAATTCATACGAACTATGCCCAATTCGTACGAATTGGTCAGTTCGCACGAATTGGTCATTTCGTACGAATTGGTCAATTCGTACGAACTGGCCTGTTTCGTGCGAATCGTTCCAAATTCACACGTTGGCTGTTTGTTTGGCGTGTTCGTTTGTATTAGTTGGTTCGGTTTAGTGTTTTAGCGAAGCGTTTAAGCATTATACTCATTGTAACGCGATATAGCTAGTTGGGTAGGCGGGAGCGTTTGCGAGAGCGACTACAATTCAAGAAATATAAAGCACACATAACACATAAATAACATAAAGTAACATAAGTAACTGCGATCGAGATTCATGTGAGAAGCGAGGTCGTAGGCACGAGTGGTTACCGAACAAACAAACACACTCGGCTTATAAAGTAGCATAAGCTACTGTGATTCGTGTAGCGTTATCGTTGCGAATATAAAAAGAGTTTTAAGTGTGATGTTATGCTGTGTGATGAAATGTATTTAATAAAACATATTTCCATTATTTATCGAATCCTGGATTACAAAACGATTACAAGGAGGAAATGACGGTAGTACGGAACAACCCGAAAGTCGGGTTGTTACATACCTGAAGTCGTCAGTTGAACCCTATGGTGTAACCGTAGATGAGTGCTCCGCCATTAAATTTAGGGTTAATTATTGTAAACCCTAAATTAAAACAGGTGTCAAATCCTTCCACAAGGTGGCAGGCTGCAGGAAAATAAGAGGGTGAAATCGAACTGATGATGATGCAGATCTTGAAACCCTAGATGGAAAGATTGCTCGGTAGGAGAAGAAGAATGAGGCGCTCTGGATTTGTGAGAGAGAGAGAGTGATTGAAAGTATGGTTTGAATTTTGAAAGTGTATCAATTGTATCAGTGTTATTAATCGAGACCCTTTCTCATATTTTGAAATTCAAATGAAGAAGTTAAAGATTTTAAATATGAAATGTATTTATAAATAAATGAAAGTGCATATATGATGTAATAATGAGATATGAAAATCCTAGTTGGCATAGCTGAGAGGATGACACCTAAGCATTTCCGATGTCACCTAAGCATTTCTGATGTTAGCGCCCAGTCTCCTTTAATAGTAAGTAAAGATAGTACATAGTGTTGACATCGAGATGACAATGACTTAAGACAAATTTGGGCGTGTTGTTCAAATACACGACCGTAGCACCGGGATGGTTGCGGGTGTGGGCTTTGGGTTGGGGCAGATGCAGATTTGGTGCCAAAGGGATAGTTGGTGGGGTTTGTTATTGTAATAACCGAATAAAAATAGTAATAAAAAGTAAATATTTTTTCCTATAAACTATTTAAAAGCCTAATAATAACAATAGTAAACAAATTAGAATACTTGTATTATTGCAATGTCTTGTAAGAGGAAAAAGATAAAAGATTGAAATTTGAATGAATAAAATTTATTTATCTTTTTACCACTTGCATGAATTATTCATGCAAAATTGACTTTGGACGAAAACTCCGCAACTTCTCATTAACTAGAATCTTAATCTTCCGTCTATAAATAGAGGCTTCAGTTGTTTGCAAACCATCCTCAACTTGCTTCACAAACTACCTTATTTTCCATTAAAGCTAGCGAAGAAAACTGAAATCGAACACCATAACAACACCTCTTTTCGTTCACCGCCATCCCTACTAAGCCACTCGAAACTTTAACCATGAAAAACGTATCACCCGAAACCATTTCAGTGAAGAAATACCAACTCCGACGATCATCGCGTATTTTCCGACGACGTCTCTCGTAACCGAAATCAATTTTGACTAAAGTAACCATAAACTAAATCTTTATTTTTGAATCTTTAAGGTTAACTTAAGATGAAAATGAAATATAGAAATGGATATGTGAATGTTAGTTTTGGATAAAAGATGAGATAAACCAGTTAATTGAGTACATAATATAATTAATGAATCCGATTGTTCACAAGGGCTCGAGTAGTCCAGTTGGATCAGATTCTGGTTTACAACCCATAGGTCACAAGTTCGAATCCTGCTAGAGCCATATTTTTTTTATCAGATTTCTACTCCAATCGAGAACTCTGTCACGATCACTATTGTTTTTAGAGACTGTCCTATCCATATTGAGTATGTAGTGCGTAATGTAGATCTTTTTCCGATGCATACGAGTGATTTTGATGTAATCATTGGGATGGACTGTTTAACTCGTCACCATGTAGCTATTGATTGTTATTCTAAACGTGTTATTTTCGGTGATCTCTATACGCCTGATTTTGTTTATCAGGGGATCCAAACCCATAAATTTCTTAAGATCAATTCTGCACTTAAAGCTCGTAAGTTAATATCACATGGTTGTGTTAGCTATTGGATTTCCAGTTTGAGGCCCGAAATAATACAACTCTTTAGGATTTGTTGAGGTAAGGGCGTAACTCGGTTACTTAGCCGTTCAAAGTCAGTCTAATACGCCTTGACAGACGTTGTTGGCGTAACTTAACCCCTCATGATTCTCATAAGTGGAAGGACCGAAACGAAGTTTAACTTCCCGTTTAAACTCTATCTAAGACCCCAAGATATCATTATTTGCGGTACCATGAGAGATCATCTCCTGTGAAGTGGAAAGCTGATAACAACACACGCTCCTCCGTTGGAATCTTATAATAAGATCAATAACTATCCGCTTGAAATATCCAACTGAGCGGATTTATTCCGTCAAATAGAGGTAATGTGATTTTGGGTGGTTTGGGAGTGTTATTGTAGTTCGATGAAGATGAAGGCGATGGTTTGTTAGGTTTTAGAATTTTAGGGTGTGGGTATTTGAAGGTGTCTATGGTTACTTGATCGGAATGTGTGGTGATGTGGGTGACAAGATTGGTGGTAGTAGATGTTTGTGAGTCGATCTTGGTGTTGAGAGATTTTGTGGCTTCAATGAGGGCGTTTAAATGGGTAGTTTTTTTTTTTGTCGCGACAGAATTAGTGGATGTGATGTGGATTATCATCACTACTGGTGTCATAGCGAGGAGGCATGGCGACAGGTGAGTTGAGAATGATAGCACCAAATGATGGCACTAGAGAAGAATTAGGGAGAGAAAGTTTAAGGGCTCAGAGTTGATGCTTGGAGCAACTTTCTGTGTATATTCCAAACTAAAAAAACAAACATGAATTCAAACGTGCAGGGAATGTAGATTATTCACCCATATTCCTTATTTAGTGCCACTACACCTATCATGCAAAATAACTACCCGAACATGCACTTGACTCTTTCAAAATAAAACAAAAGGAACAATTAACAACTAATGAAACGTGGGTCTGATGCAACTTGGAGCTCAATCCACCAACCTACTGGGCTTTCTTCACAACTCTTTGGGCCTTGAGCTAATTGAAAGAGGTTGTTTGGGCAGACCAACCAGATGGGCCTGTTGGCCCATATCAGAAGTCTTGGGGGATATTAAATCTACTAGATTGGAACTCTAGGTGGCAATTTAATATTTGGGTTATATTTCCGTTTCTTGGTGTTTCGAGCTTTTTTTTTTTTTTTTGTGCTTTTATTCTTGTATTCTCCAGCATCTTACTAGTTTTTTAGTGACATTATTTTCGCCATTCAATATTAAAAAATTCTTAATTACCATCATCTTCATTTCAAACTGTTAACACAAACGTGAGCAAAGTATTAATCAATTTTCAAGCTTCAACCATATGTCTAGTTAGCTTTAATTACATTTACTAAAACATATATCTATTTACATGCAGTTTCTTTCACCCGCG
This sequence comes from Scalesia atractyloides, assembly GCA_947069175.1. Lineage (NCBI taxonomy): Eukaryota > Viridiplantae > Streptophyta > Magnoliopsida > Asterales > Asteraceae > Scalesia > Scalesia atractyloides. Next base: position 57,267,332 of record CAMTDV010000019.1, read on the forward strand.
AAATGGGTCAAACGAATCGGATGGAAAAAGTTCATTGTACCGGTGTTTTTTTGGTTACTTGGTGGAGAATTTGGAAGATCAGGGATGACAAGGAGTTTGATGATAGGTGTACATTGAGTGGGATAATTGTGGAGTTGATAAAGGAGGAGACATTTATTTGGATAAAAAAGATCTAAGTTTTATGTGTTGAATTGAGATAGCTGGTGTGGTTTTAACGTACGAATTGAATTAGTTATGAATGTAATGGCTTAATCTTTGTATTTTCTTTAGGATTAACGATTTCTCGCTGACACCGCTTTGCTTTATATAGTGTTGTTGTTAAAAAAAATTACAATGTAGTTTTTTAGTTCATCTTCATCATCAATTTATACTAGAAAATATAATATTTTCAATATAGTAACCTAACCATATAATTTAATGCACGATATACCATGCTTCATAGTTATTTTAGTCCACACACTTTGACATAACGTCTGAACCCCTTTTTGGTTTTCACACGTCACAAGTCACAACGACCATTGTCAAAAATCCTGATAGCAAAAACATTCTAAGTTACTATCTTAGACCTCCTGTGTGAAGCGTAATTTCATTTGTTTTTTTCTTTTACTTTTTTACACTTCATGTTTCACATTTTGTAATATTCGTTATTTGACATTTACCATCCTAATTAGTAAGTTACCGAATCAAGGAGTGCTAAGGATCGATGCTAGCGTGAAAACCGAACGAGTTTGGGGAATCCTGTGCCTTGCCTTCGTCGATCAAAGAGGATCAGAGGAGAGAGTTCTTGAGATCAAATTTTAGGGTTTAGGGAGGTTAGGTGAAATATGAATGCTACATGCATCATACGTAAATAAAAGGGGTAAGGGTGTGGGGCGGTTTGAGCTTGAGTGGAGTTGGGCCGAAAGTCAGCTTGGGCCGCAAGCTAGGAGGTGTGGGGCGGGGGGTTTGGGCTTGTAGTGCAACACAAGGAACGTGGGGTGTGGTTTGGGATTATTGGGATGTCGGCTCGGCCCACACACGTTGGGTCCAGTTTCACGAGTCTCGGTACGGAAATATTTACATATATACATATATTTATCTCGGGTCAAGAGGCGAACTTATATATTTATACATTTAAGTTATCGGTACGATGTGAAGAAAAATAAATTGTAAACATAAACGAACATAAATACATAACTGAGAAAGTAACGATGTTAACCTCAAAAAGTACGGATTGTCATGGTTTAGGCTGATCCAGATCTTATATATGGTCCAGAACTTCTTCCACTATTGTTTTGAACACGAACATAGCACGTCATGCTTTTATCTGCTACTTTCTGATATCGTCGGTGGGTTGCATGGTTTCGGTGCCATTCATTACTTGCCATAATTCTTGAGCTTGGAGCTAAGACTTGATGCAAGTTGACCGTTGTTTGTAGTTCATCTTGTTCAATTTCTTGATTCCGCTGACCACCTGAAGTTCCGCCATTATTATCGCTGATACTTATTTTTCTTTATTCCTGCGTTTAGAAACATGTCGGGTTTTGACCTGAATATTCCCTTCCAGTTCCGGTGTAATCCAATCAGGTTACACCTGCGATCAATGGTTTTGATTCCTGTCGTTGATTTGTCTTCCTTCTTGTTCATCGGCTTCTCGTTGTGAGGCTCTGATACCAGTTGATAACTTGGAACAGAAACTTGTAAACGTAAAAACAGAAATTGAATTTAACTTTCTAAACTATTACAATCGTGAATTAAAGTGTTTAAATAAGCAAACTAATTCTATTCCTAGTCCAATACGTAACATGTAAATAAACATAAAATAAACTAATACTTTTCTAGTAAAAACTAGGATAATTCAAATAATAATCAAATATATATTTAATTATTACTTTACTTAATCAGCCCTTAGACTTTTGATCCCTTGAGATCTTCTGTACCACCCTTCGACTTTAATTGTCTTCACGTTGTTGGTATTGTTTGCACTTCAACATCAACCACTTATATTACAAGTATTTTAAATAGAATACATAGCATAATATTTTTTTAGATCTAAAAGCAAGAAACATAAATGTGATGGCTTCAAGATATATTTGGAGCTATAGTCCACAAGTTCATCCAATGACAAACTGGGAGCTTAAAGAAACAAGATTAGATGAGGAATACATAATGCCCAACATTAGGGATGGGGTGTTTGACGTAGACAATCTCGTGTCCGGTGACAGAGTTAATAGACATGGTACTTGACCTAGATGCCTATAGAGACAAGTTGAAGGAGATTGTCTCACAGCAGACTGTATGAGCGACATGTAGACGAAGAATCTATCCTACCTAATAAAGAACATACCTAGGGGACACATGACACTCATCTAGGGCCTCTTTTTTAGTTTTTCCTGCCTAAAATACAATTCCCTTTGGTACATGGGTCATGCGGACCCGTATATGCTATTCGAGTCAAAATAACGTGCAGAGTATATAACTTAATAACCCGATTCAACACCTTTCATTCACCTCTCAGCCTAGGGTTTCTATCTTCCATCACACGACTCTATCTTCTTCATCCCTAGATCGTCTCCTGAAACATCTTCATCATCAAGGTTGTTTCCGATTTCTTTCTGTTAATCATCATGATTTACTAATTCTATTTATTTGTTTGTTTTTTGTTTTGCATTCGTTCTTAATCTAGGATTTCTCCATCTTCAATCATAAATCTTTTCTGATAATTAAATGTGTTCATCATCAAGGTACGAATCCAATCTATATCTGTTTACATTTTTTATTGTTGATTATATTTAATTTTCGTTGTATTCCTTAGATTTCAAAAGATGTAATTAGGGAAATCTTTCTTTTCTCTTTTGCAACCATTCATGACGAAAGTACCATAGGTATGTTACTATCTCCTATGTTAATTGAGAATCATTGTTTTTTTTCTCTTATTTCCTTTTATTTTTCCTTTTATGTGATTTCACAACCGATCTAATCCATCTCAGATATATTGCGTTTAAGCTGATTTTCGATACTTTCCCTTGTTTCATGTTTGTGATAATTGTTTTTTCGTGTAAATGTTGTTTTTGAGTTTAGGAATTTGATATTGTGATTGATCATCGGATTAAGATTGTTGTGTTTGTAATTTGTTGTTAGGCTAGATAAATTTGTGGAAATTTAGAAGTGTTTGGTTGTTTTTTATTTCATTATGTCGTCGAATTTTTGCTCCACATTTCTATTGTTTTGTTTGAAGATTGGTTGAATATCATATGTGTTCTTAGAGTTTAATGGTTAGATCCTTGATGTTTGACAATTGAATTTCGGATCATGATAATGGTTCGGTACTATCCATCTATTTGTTACAAAATTATTATTGTTAATTATTATTTCGTTATTTAGAGGATAGATAATAGTTTGATTTTAAATTTGAAATTTGATTTGGAAGATAATTTGGAAGTCAGCAATTTGGAGTTAATAACATTACTTGGATTGCATTTTTTGGTGTGTTTAATGTACCTAAACATATTAGTGGTTCACCATTTAAATTTTATATATAACTTTTGATTAAATTCTTCTAGAATATTATATTAATTTTAAATTTAAATTTTATTTAACTTATTTTTAAATGAAGTTACCTAAAATAGAATTTGACTACATTCATTTTTTAGACTTGCTAATTATCCAAATTTTTAATAACCTTTAATCACCAATTATTGGTTTCTATATAACTAATTAGATTCAAGTTATTCATCAATCATTTTAAAAACATTTATTAGCTATTACCATATACGCTTTAAATCATTAAAATAATAACTAAGGATTTTTCAGTCTATTTTAGATTATTCTATTCCTCAAGATGCTAGCATTAGTATGTTTTCTAATATCATTCTTACTAGGTTATCACCCGTGAATACTCACTGGTTGTGAATCTATTTTTTCTAAAAAAATAAATATCCATATATATTATATATATATATATATATGTATTTTAATGAATGAAAATTGCATGATGAATAAGGTAGATTAATCAATGATAACTACGTTTGTAAAATTAAACATTTATAAAAAATGTAAAACTGACAAAAACAAAGTTGTTTTATATTCGTTCTATATCATAGCTTAAAGAATACTAAATAATTTAAGCGGCAACTTCTTCATTAACTTCTTCTTTAACACGTGCAAGACATCGTTCATGATTACGGACCAAAGCTTCTGTGGCTCTAAAAACAATCATATCAAATTTTGACTCGGAAATCATGTCGAAGATAATAAAGTCTTCATCTTGAATTTACATGTTTTCTTTAATGTGATTCCATCTGGTAGTCATATAAAAATTTTGACCATGTTTTTCCATAACAACCAACCATGTACGGTTCGGAAAAGGGTTATAGTAACATGTTTCGCAGGTAGTATGTTCTTCGACTTATGATGAACAAAAAATCTATCGATAAGCTGCAAGTACAAAAATTATTATTTGATATTAAAGGAAGTTTTATAAAATTTGTCAAATACTACTATTGTACAAACTTAAAAAAATAATAATAATTACCAAATGATCTTTATGTTCAGATAATTGAGAGGTTTTGCAATATAAGAAATCACCTTAAGCAAGTGTCAAATCTTGATAAAAGTATATCAATCTAAAAGTTAGACTACCTTCGTACTGAAACAAAAGCAATGAATTCTTTGGTAATATTAGTGACTTGATCATATTGGACCATCCATCGTGGAAAAATGTATGAAGAACCTGCTTTCCTAATTTTGACAGTAAAAATTCTTCCATCCATCGTAATGATTCGAATCATACCATCAGGAGCTAACTTGTAATCAGCTAGGGATGCTAAACGGGTCGTTTTCGCGGGTTGGCAGGTTCAACCCGACCCGAACCCGAAAATTTTACATGAACCCGAACCCGACCCGAACCCGAAAATCTTATCATATATATGAACCGAACACGACCCAAAATTTCGTGGGTTGACCCGAACACGACCCGTTTAACCCGAATTTTTTAATTTTTATTCTGAAATTAATATATTAAAATTAAAAATTACTTAAAAAAACACAAATGTATATAATATTATCATATTTAAATTATAAAATCTATGTTAATTTCTCTTTGTAAGTTATAATCATGACATAAAATACACGCCCCATTTAGTTTATGACATAAAATATATTATAAAAAATACAATATGGTATAAATGTGTTAAACGGGTCAACCCGCCAACCCGACCAGGTTGACCCGAACCTGACCCGTTAACCTAAACGGGTTCGCGGGTTCAACCCGAAACTGACCCGAACCCGTTTAGACGAAACCTAAACCCGGGAATTTCGTGTTAGGTTCGTGTCGGGTTTTCGGGTCTTGTTAGAAATTCACACCCTTATAATCAGCTACCCAATTGTTGTAACTCCTCGGTAAAATTTGTATACAAAGTAAAAATTAATACAAACATATAATAAAGAAACAAATTTGAAAATAACATCGACATACCCAAGAATTCATCTTGTTGTTTAATAGATAACGTAAAAAACAACTAAGCATCTTCAATGATATATGAACTTTGAATTGGATGAAGATAATTAGGTATTATGTATATAAGGCAAACTTTTTTAGGTTATAGTAATAGGCTCAATTGTGGTCCAAGTAATTGTCTATTGCCAATGATCTTTAGACCAAGTGGTGGACGACTTGCATTTCTCTTGAGAGATCCAGGTTCAAATCTCACTTGGTGCAGACTGAGGCTGATGCGGGCCTAAGTGTGGAGGAGCGGGCCATGTTATCTTTAGAGGCCCCGGATCCCGTGACAAATGGAGCTTCACTAAAATGACTCTAACTTGGGCTACGGGGTCCGTTTTGGCGTGCGACCAGTCAAAACGATCGTGAGGAAAAATCCCATTTTGTTGCAAACCGCCTTTTGGGTCAACGTCCGGGCCCAAAAAAGGCTTATTTCTATGAGTTTTTATCTTTTTTATGTTTTTTGGGCTTTTTGCCAACTTTTATTTTGTTCTAGTTTTTGGCCCAAGTGTATTTCGGGGCCCATTTTGAATTTATGTCTCTATTAATATGTTGGTAATGTCAAGGAAATGATCAGATTTCAGTTTTGAGAAAACAACTTTCACTTCAAATTCCGTGCCCTTTGGGTTGAATTTTAGGGTTGGGACAAGTTCATCACGGGTATTCGCAGAATCAACGTGATTGATCTTATTAATCTGTTACTACTCTACATCAGAGGCACTGGTGGGCAATGATAGGAAACCCAAGGAAACCTGGGTTCGATACTTGAGTCAAAACGAGGTTTACTGGTAATTTCACCATCATGCCTACGAGAGAGTGGGTTACCGGGTTTTCTCCGGAATTGGTGGTGGACTCGGGTTACTCTCGGAGTACTCCGTTTGGTTCAGCGGGTGCCCCAGGAGTGCTCGGGATTGATTATGTTGGTCGTTCAAAAAAGTAATTATCTATTATTTGCACAAAGATATCATGATTCTAAAAAAGAAGATATATTACTAAACTATAATATTTACGAATTTGTAATTACAAATTTAAATATATAAATACCATTATTCACGAAATTATGTATTATATGTATATTTATAGATTTTTTCGGATTGATTGTTAACAAAAATATAATATACAAATTTGTTATTAAATGTATCTAATACTTTCTATAAATTGATTATATTGTATATTTAGAAACAGTTTTATCAACTACATAAATATAAATTGACTATCTATTTAATACTTTCTCGTTAATAAAAAATAGTTTCTAAAAATACTCATACAAGTTTATAACTAAATCTAAATTGTGTTATTTATGAAGAAAATAAATTATACAACTTGGATTTTAAAAGTATTTAAGAGTAACCATAAATTGATTAGTTCTTATATTTTGATAAAATTTGAACTTATACGATAAGCGATATGAGAATGGTAAGACAACGACCTAATAGCTTTATATTTCGGCATGGCCTAAAATGTTTAATCCATAAATAATTAATGGTTTATCTACCAAATAAATAATAAAAATACATATCAGAATTTACTTTCATTTTTTTTCTTCGGTACCACGAAACAGACACCAAACCCACACTTGATTTACCCCGTACCCAGTCTCTTGCGGCATAGATACGACAGATAACATATATCCATGTACACAAAATTAGTAGGACCCATAAACCCCCTACCAAAAGCCAAATTATGATGCAATACAGCAACATACAAACTAATACATGTAATATTATAAAAGAACTTCAAAATATATGAACACCAACTCTAAAGGACCCATATGTAAAATGAAATTAATATCCCTAATATAATTTATAAATTTGTAAATATTCTTTGTATAAGTTTGAAAGCAAAGTACTCCACTACTCCAAGCTAACTTCCATCACCACTGACTAATTGGGCATGCTAAATGATAAAATCAAGGTCCGATAAAACATATATGATAAAATAATTTTTACAGTAATATAGAAAGAAATCTAGTCTTCATGATATTTAATCTTTTTATAAGCAAACACCATTGTTTTTAATCTATCTTCTACATAATTTGCAAGGTGCATAGTTGTAGCATGTTGGATGTCCTACCATCATCCCCTAGTCTGTCATATATTACTGCAAAATACACAATTTATATCGCACAAAGTGTATTTTTAAGCTCAATGAATTCAATCTTTAGCCTCAAATGGATATTAAAAGAGACTTACTTACCAATGCCTTTACACAATAGGAAAATTTGACCAAATTCATCATGTACTATAACATGGATATCCTTTTTCCTAGAGCTACTGAACTCTAAGAAAATCAATAGATTTTATTTCCTAAAATTTAACTGTAGAAGTTCAAAGGGGTCAATTTCAACCCACTCAAATCGTCCATTGGTTGAGTATTTCAATGAAATTAAGAAATAAGAAGCTAAAATTAACGCAATAAAAACATTTGTAATAAATATAGATGTGCTTTGATCTTCCTTAGACTCGACTTTGACAAATTTTAGAACTTTTACCATTTGACCAATTAGAGGAAAAGAATAACCAAATGGACTCATTTAGATAGTGCTCCAAAAAAACAAACATCTATCACTCAAATAAAGAAAAGGGTGTCGCTAATGAAAGAATCCAAAAATAAACCAATTGGCTAATGTAGCTATATTTCGAGAAAGTGCTTTTCTAATGACTGCAAGAATTTGTATTATCAGTAAGAAACAATGAGTGCTTTAAAAAAATAAATATTGCATTAAAATATTTAATTGTAATTACCTCGGGCATAATAATCTATGGAATTGGGCCCATTCCTAGATAAAAACCAACGATCATACCTGAAACAAAAAGTTAATTAAACTAACTCCGAAACTCAGCTAAAAACAAACTAAAAATTAATAATAATAAGAATTTATCACAACTCGAATCACTAATGAGATGCCCATTACAGTATACATGATGGAACATCTTAAAATCTGTTTTGCTACATATTTTTAAAAGAACCACAAATAAGTATATAAAATGTAAATATAATAAAACATTAAGCCTCCAATTAAGTAAAAGAATTGATGGCAAAAAATTATGCATGTTCATCCATTAAGATCATCTCCATGGCGAGAGCTCTTTTAGATATCATCAGGGTGGCTGGATATTCTCATGAATCGAACTTTGATGATAAAATGCTCTTTTAAAACATCAACCTCGTTTAACATATTGTGTTTGCCGGATTTATTATGGTTTCTAATTGTTGACAATTATAGTTAAATATACTTAAATAATGATAACATTAAATCAAAATGCTAACATTTTTTAAATAATATAAGAGACTTTGGTTGTATGGAATTACTTTTTTAGTACGAAAAAAATAATTAAATTAGACTGTATGTCGTTAGAATGATTGATTTTTTATCTAAAATCCAATGTTGATAAACAAATTAGAATTGTAATAAGAATAAATAGGACTAAATGAAACTAAAGTAACAACAGAAAGAATGAACTAAAAAATATGCTTAAAACAAAGTTGAATTGATTAGTGTAATGCTTATATAAGAATTTTAAATATTACTTATTACTTAATACTTAAAGTGGAAAAAATTAAACTTGCCAAATACATGAAATTTGATTGAAATGATTAAGGTAAAATGTTAAAACTTAATAAATAAGTAATTGATTTATCATATATTATTAATTCTAAAATATCTACAATTTTGGGAAACATAATTATGTTAACATTATCAAAAAAAATCATATTCAGTTATTTGTTAACAATCAAAGGTTACCAAAAATTACGGTAACAATTACTAAAATATAATTTACGTTTTATTAGGTAAATTAATATAATATAGTTACCAAAATTATGAAGATTGAATTTAGACTATAATTTATGTTTTATTACGTTCTAATTGTACCAGAAATACCATTATATTTAGCATTTAATATAATAAAAGACAACCTTTTGACTTTTTCATTTTAAACTAACTAATGTGCAATCACAAATATAAGAAACAAAAGTATATTTATTATTGATACAAAATCTCTTTATACAAACAGATTAAAAATTCATCTAAAAGCGTATTACTTTGAACCATTAACTATCCTTTGAATTTCATGGTTATTGTAAAATACTTAACATCTACTCATACAATAACCATAGATTAGGCACAGAGTGAATCTAAACATGTAACTATAAACCCTAAAGTATCATGATAAAAGTTTACCTTAACGAATCTTATGAAAGCTCTAAAATCTTATAACAAAAAAAAGACAGAATCAGGTAATTAGATGGAGCACTGAAACTAATCAAACTCAAGTAATAAACTATACAAATATAAAACTTTAAACACAAACATCATACCTAATATATAGACCACAGATTGTAGAAGACGATGATGAAATTTTGGCATTGATTCAAATAGTAATACAAAAAAAAAATCAAACATAAATAACTTCGATTAACGAAATATAGTACATAATCAACAAAAAAAGTTAACATACCTTTAAATTTTTAAGATCCGATCTAAAAAAATAAGAAGAAATATGATGTTATTACGATTCCAATCAATGTTTTGAAAAAGAAAAAAATTACATATCGAAAAACATACACAAACCACAAATACCTTTGATTTTGTTCGATGCATGGTGTAAATCAAGACTATGGTGAAGTTAGGTGGAGGAGAGAGAGAGTAGAGAAGATGGTGTCTGTATGCAGAAGATTGTGTGTCGATAATTGAGATACTCTATTTATAATAGTCCAAATAACTGAGCATGCATGCTCCAAATAACACAATCCGGCCCATTTTATATTCGGATCCCGCGTCCAAATAATCACATTGACTAATATTGCTTTGAGAATGGATTCCCTTCAAAATCACCATATACCTATCTTATAACATGCCACATCAGCAAAAAAAACTCCACCATCACATGCCACATGGCCAAATCATCTCCTTTATTAATATATAATATATAGATATAGATTATTGGATGTTTGTTTTAAGAATATATTAATATTCTTAAAAACATTAATAAAAAGTGTTTTAATATTTTTGGCTAATAATAATAACTAAATATGAAGTATATTAAGATTTATGACTGAGATGAATGTAGCTTATAATCTTAACCCTGATTTTGAAAAATATTAATCATTCAGTGTACACTTTTGTTTGCCTTAGGTACATCTTAGATTGTTTAACAGTAAAATAGAAGCTGCAAGGTAAGCACAAATTTTCTATCCGGACTTTTATCATTTCAAACTTAATGGATCATCTAACAGGAGGTAATAATGTGAATAACACTTTAGGATGCTTGCGTCAAGTTAATTGTCTATTAGACAACACTTCTGATGATACGAGAACAAAGGTAACTAGAAATTCCATTTTTAATAATGTTTCCGTACTTGAGCTCGATTACCGGCTTAAGCCATCTTCATTGTACCATTTCAGGTTGAGCACTGGCACACGTATGACACGGGGAACTAAGATGCCTCAGACCTACCCTCTCAACCTGAGCGGTGTTGTGGCTTCCGGTTTTTGTCCTGTTGACCAAGTAATTTCAACGAATTTTTTTTGTAGTCATGAATGTATAATGGTCTATTAACTCCAAAACGTGTGCATTAGTGCTTGTCATAATCAGGGGGACAGCAATATAGAAGCGTATGGGATCTACTACAATTGGGCATGGCAGGTTTTTGGTCCGCATGCAGCTCCTAACTTCTCTGCTACTGCAGAATCATTAGTATTGGTGGAACTGGCCCATCAGGTCATTGATCATTATTTAAGAAAGGTGAAAACTTTGATTATTTGATCTTTATTCTATTTTTTTTTCCTGTTTTTTTACTAACCCTTGTGTTCTATTTCGAATTATTTGTATTTGTATCAAATAATAATATCAAAATTTCTTTCATAAACATGTTTCCTTTCATTGCAAGGTATTCACGAACTGGAGTAAATAGTGTTGTTTTCGGAAGCAGGTTTAGAAGCCAAGTTTTTTGTCACCATCTTGTATCCAGTTAGAATCATTAGATTCTAGAGACAACTATCATGGTTGGCTTTTGGTCATGTGTCAAGGTTAGAGGCTCGCAAAGGAGGAGACGTTTATTTGGTTAAAAAAGATCTAAGTTTTATGTGTTGAATTGAGATAGCTGGTGTGGTTTTAACGTACGAATTGAATTAGTTTTTTTTTGAACAATGAACTTCATGTATAAGGTTACTACACTCTCCAAATCGGAGAGCCCCGTATTGCCCCATTTTGGCCAAACTATGTTGTCTTAACAGGGCCCACGATAGCTTCAAAGTTTGCCTTTTTTGGGCATTCCCCTGGGAAACCATACCGTCGGTTGCCACTTGACAGTGTTGTACCACCACAAGAGCAGAACTCTCTGGTGTAACACACGATGAGACGAAGTACCCGGTTGGGCTCGGGAATCGAATTGACAACCTCACACAAGGTTTAGTCCAAATCTTTCATTGCCTATGTTTACCCCAATATGACAGAAGTGAGAATTGCACTTGAGTCTTCATTGAAATACCCAAGCCTCTTACCACTAGGCCACCGGTAGGATGATACGAATTGAATTAGTTATGAATGTAATAGCTTAATCTTTGTATTTTCTTTAGGATTTATAATTTATCGCTCACACCGCTTTGCTTTACATAGCGCGCTGTTGTTAAAAAAATAGGGTGTAGTTTTTTGGTTCTTCTTTATCATTAATTTATTCTAGAAAATATTATTTCAATATAGTAACCTAACCATATAATTTAATGCACCATATTTCATGTTTCTTAGTTATTTTAGTCCACAACTTTGACATAACGTCTGAACCTCTTTTCAGTTTTCACACGTAACAACTCACGACGACCACTATAAAAAATTCTGACAATAAAAACATTCTAAGTTGTTGTCTTTGATCTCATGTGTGAAGCGTCACTTCATTTGTTTTTTTTTTTTACTTTTTACACTTCATATTTCACATTTTGTAATACTCAATTGTTTAACATTTACCATCCTAATTAGTAATTACGTTAATTTCACCATAAATCACACCCAATAGGCCAATATTACTGCACTTTTAAAAATAAAACTCTGACAATGTTTCACCAAACAATTTTAAAAGTAACTCTAGCAAATAAAAAAAAAATATATGAAACTATTTTATGTATTACATGCCTTACCCAACATTTGAACTACAATACATGAAACTATTTTATGTATTACATGCCTATCCGACATTTGAATGATATCGAACTATTAACAATTTTAAAAAGTTACAACCTAATAGTTTTTAAACTAACTACATGATATTTCCGCAGTTAAAAAAAAAAACTACATGATATTTAATTGAACGTAAATTACCAAAAATAAAAAAACGAAAATCAATAGCATAGAATTATTTATGGTTATACACGTTTGGATGATTATTCCATTTTGATATTTGAATGTGATTCCGTATATAATATTCTAATTTTACAAAATATATACCTAAAATACCTATAACCAACTAAAATAGTTGTTGATAAAAACTTAAATTTCACAATATAATTTTAATAAACCCAACAAACATTCGTTGGTATAATAACTTGTATGTGTTATGTACGTATTTGGTAATCCATGCCTGTAACAACAATTATAAAGAGTAACTAAAAAAAAAACCCTTGACATACGGCTTATATGTTTTCGTTTTTTGAACAATGGAGATTCTATAATTATAAAATGATTCTATGATTATAAAACAACTAAACAAGAAGTGTAAAACAGTTTATATGTGTATGTCTTTCAAGATCTCTAGAGCATGATTTCTATAACAAAAGCTTGTTGATCTAAACAAAGTAAAAAAAAAACATATGTATTGCAAAGGAAATCAAATAGCTTTAATAATTCACTACAACGAGCTTTCATAAATGAACTGAAAGCAAAATGAAAAATGCCCTCATATCAATATTCAATACCATTAACGTGGTTAATAAACTAAACGTTAAGTGAACCATTTAATGAAAGGTTCGTTTGTGTTTGTTCGTTTAATAAATGAATGAACACGAACAAGAAATTTTGTTCGTTTAGTTAAATTAAAGAACATGAACAGAGTCATGTTCGTTCATTTATGTTTGTGACCGTTCAATAACGTATTCGTTTGTGTTTAATAGTTCATTAGAGATATTTTAATTCTATGTTTTATTTAAATACTTTAAAATCCGCAGTAACAAAGTATTTGATAAATATCAGGTAGTGTATTTTGGGTAGATTTGTGTAATTTTTATGATAAAAGATACCGATTTTATTCAAAATTGAATATATATTCGTTTATGTTTGTTTCTGTTATGAACGTTTGTTTGTATTCATTTATTTTCATAAACATTCGTTTATGTTCATTGCCTAAACTTAACGAATAAACACAAACATGTTTATTTTTTTAACGAACAAACCTTTGTTCGTGTTTGTTCAGTTAGTTTGCACCCTAAATAATATTAGAATTATTTATTTTTATAATTATGCCTGATTATCTCATTTTGATATTTGAAAACTAAACGAGTATCTCTCTCAAACTGAAATTTGATTCTACTTGCATTACAAAAAGATTTTGCAATATATACACTAAAAGTCTGTTACTAATTTAAACTTTTCTAATAAAACCTAACATTTTACTGTAAAATTAAAAAAAAAAAGTAAACAACTTTTTAAGTTTCAAGATTTTAATCACTTGAGTCAAAATCAAAAAGTTTAATGTTCCGAGTCCCTAACTATTTATTTTATAATATTTTGAATCCAACTTTTTAACATTTGTACTTTGATTTTGGACTTAAGTCGTTAAACCACTAAAACACAAAGACTCAAAACATTATTTAAAATGAACAATTAAAAAAATATTAAATTTTTTGATTTTAAACTCAAGAAATTAAAACCATTTAAACACAAAAACTCAAAAACTAAATCACTTATTAAAAAATTTCCAAACCAACATTTAAACACAAAAACTCAAAAACTAATTTACTTATTAAAAAATTTCCAAACCAACATTCGTTAATATAATAACCATAAAACATAATGACTTTTGCTACCTATTTTGATAATTTATCACCACCCCTTCAAGAAAAAGACAAAACACAAAAGAGGCAATAAATGCAAATATAGAAGAAGAAAAAAAAGGGCGTTGATTAAGCTAAAATGCGCACATGCCACACATCACGGCAGTCCAAGAAGACCATTATGTCTTTGTCTTTATTGTCCGCCATTTTCTTTCTTTTTCTTCACTTTTCCTCCATCCGGGTCATCTTCTACTCCACTGTTCTTACTCTCTCTCCTCTTTCTCTCTCTCTACATATACACATAACCAACAATAATTACTTCAAACGAAACTGGGTTATGCTACAAATCTTCAACTTTGATATTAAAATTGCGTAAATAATGGAGCAGGATGAAGGGAATAATAATAACAATAATAATAATGGAGGAATGTTTGTGAAGGTAATGACAGATGAACAAATGGAAGTTCTTCGGAAACAGATTGCGATTTATGCGACTATTTGTGAACAACTTGTTGATTTGCATAAATCACTTACTTCTCATCATGATCTTGCAGGTTCGTTCGTCTCTGTTTTCTTTCTCAAAATTCTGTGTTTTTGGTTTAGGGTTTTGGTGAAAAAATGTTTATGTAATTGGGGTTTGTTTGATTGGGTTGTTTTGGGATTAGGGTTCTTGAATTAGTACCAAATGTGTTTCGATTTGTGTGATGGATTTAGAATGTTTTTGGTTGAATTATTTTGGGGTTTGTAGTTTAGTTGGATTCATTGAATTTTAGCATCATGGTATCTTTATGATCTTTTTATATTTAGATTAATTATTATATATATTTTGCCAAATGGAAAATTTTTTTTTCTCATTTTTGTTGTTGTTTAAATTGGTTGTTTTCAGAACCCTTGATGAAATGCAGGATGTTTTTAATCTCCGATTGCGGGTTCTTCCCTTAGATAGCGAATATGTTCTCGGGATTGCGAAATCGAAGTCTACAAGTTTGTTGTCTTGTTTGTAGCACCATTGGCCAGTTCGCCATCTATCTTTGATTGCGAAGTGGGTGCTACAAGACAAGAAACCTACAGACTTTTTTTTTTTCTGATATGGCAACCCGAAAACATTGAATTCGCTATCTAAAATAGCGAAGAATTCGCTATCTAAAATAGCGAAGAACCCAGAGGTGAAGATAAAAGAAAAGGCCCAAGATCTCATCAATGGTTTTTGGAAAAATCACATCAGGACCTTTTTTTTTTCTCTTTACATAGCAAGTATATCACTTGTTTAAAGCGGTTCCACTGCCGAATCACTCGTGTAATTAGATGTTTAAAGCGGTTCCACTGCCGAATCACTCGTGTAATTAGATGTTTAAAGCGGTTCAACCGCAATTCCTTATAATTTGTTAATAACAAACACAGGGCCTCTCTTGGACACTTGAGAGTTAAGAGGGTTCTTGTGACAACTTGTATATAGAATTTAAGGTTGACTAGTTCATCACAATTACTAAGTCTTTGATGCATTTTCAACCAAGTTTTGATTATTATATGTTTTTAGAATCTTTACTTAGCTTAATTTAGGGGATTTTGACTTTGGCAAAAAGTGATGATGGCATGTCAGTAACTTTGACCATGTTGACTTTTTTTGCTTTTCTTTCAGTAACCCCTTAAAACATGTTAACTTACAACATTCCCCTAAATAAAAACCTTTTATGAAAAGTTTGATCCAATGCCATAAATTTAAAAATCATTATTATTGTTTCAGGAGTTCGACTCGGGAACATATATAATGACCCATTGGTAACATCCGGCGGCCACAAATTCTCTGGCCGCCAACGGTGGACCCCAACACCCGTCCAACTTCAGATTCTCGAGCGTCTTTTTGATCAAGGAAACGGGACGCCAAGCAAACAGAAAATAAAAGAAATAACATCCGAATTATCACAACATGGCCAGATCTCTGAAACAAACGTCTATAACTGGTTTCAAAACCGACGGGCCCGATCCAAGCGTAAGCAACAGGTCTCAGCACCTAATAACAACGGTGAATCTGAAGTTGAAACAGAAGTTGAGTCACCCAAACCTCAGCAGAACTCAACATCAACAGCTGACGATAATATGTGTTTTCAGAATCCAAATGCGTGTTCTGTCGATCAACGGGCTAAAAAAGTTGAGCCCGTTTTCCCGTCTGATGCTAGCTCAAAGCCCGCTGGAAATGTCGGCCAGATGTCGTATTACGGAAGTATGTTATCAAATCCAAGTAAGTATGTAATACTTTTAAATATGCACAAATCGGGTTTTTGGCCCAAACTGGTTCGGGCTTGGTCAACAAAAGTCAAAACCAGGTTCTGTTCAAACTGGGTCAGGTTGGAATCGGGTATTAACAGTTTAAAACCAGATTTTTGACCGGTCCGGGTCAGGTTTGACCGGGTTCAAACTGTTTCGAATTATAGGGTTACAACCCGTTTTTGAGCTTACGGGTCGGTTCGGGTCCAACCGTGTTCAACAAAACCAGGTTCCAAAATCGGGTCTGGCTCGGGTTAAAAACCCGGGTTCGGTTCCCAGCCCGTTTTTTTTGTACACCTATAAATCACAAGACGCGTTTAGTGAAGTGTTACCAATAAGTGAAATGTATAACATTCTTAGCAGCCGGTACAACCTTTGATGCAGGAATGGACCGTATAATCGGGAAGATGGAAGTTCCAGGAAGCTACCAAGCATATATGCAAGGTGATGAATACAACATGACAGGCTAAAGGTAAGCATTTGGAGATTGGATTTATATTCAACTTCTTGGCACCCAAGTATAGATGTTGGTAGTTTATGAATCTTTGTTGATCATTTCTTGTACTTCACTCATGTGTTTGCGGACGTTATATACATAGTATGCGTCTTTTGTTTAGTACGATGTTTGATAAAAACAAAATGTTACCGGCATTTTCAACTGCGTTATATATATATATATATATAGTTTTGTTTTTGGAACGAGTGGTTGTGGATTCGGGAATCTATGGTTTTAGGGTGGGGTGGTATGTTTTGAAGCCCGACTAAAGCAGCCTCTCTATACTCTGGGATAGATACATCCCAACCTTCTGAGTTCCAAGACCTTACCAGTAGCTTTGCTATAGGTGGTTTTGTAAAACTTATTATCCATGTGTGTTGAGAAAGAGCAGGTTGGAATGACATGTTCCCAAACCAAATCCAACCAGGCTACAAACGGGCTATATTCGGACGGGTTATTGGTTTTAGATTTTCAAGAAAATTGTTTCTGATTGGTTATCGGTTGTTTTGTATATAAGTTTGTTTCCATTGTATATGAGATATTAGTTGAATGTGTTGTAGTCACTAGACTCACTTTGGGTCTAATTTGTACTTCCAAAAATTGAAGCAAATCGTGGGTTTCAGTCAGCTGGTTTGGATACTTTATACAGTTCGGCTCATGGATCACGATTTAAATACGAGTTGAACGGTTCGAGGTTTGGCTGGTTTGTACATTGCCGGTTCCAAGACATAAACCTCGAACTGTTCAACTCGATTTTAAATCGTGATCCGTGAGCCAAACTGTACAAATATCCAAACCAGCTGAAACCGTTCAATTTGTTACTTATAATTTTTTAAGGTTTTGAATATGTAGCAATTTATTATATCTATTATTCATGAGTAACCTTTGCAATTTAAATTGATGTTGAAAAAATAAAAATAAGAAGTCATAAACTGCCTAACCGACTTGATTGTTTGGCGATCCAACTAATCTAGTTAGTTTGCTTTACCGTTTTTTGTAACTATAGTTACTAGTTCAGTTCAAAAGTCTCAACACCGGTCGAATCAGCCGTGAACAAAAAGCTGTTTTAATGGAATTCATTTTGGGTTACAGATTTGTTGGACTCTTCGATTGGATTTATATATATTTAGTTAATACTAAAAGTTATGAGATTTATCATAGAGCTATTGGATTTTAATAAGTCTTAGTTTCACCTAATCCTAACTTAAAAACTTTCCTTCAACAATCCCAACTTGTAAGGATTTGTCCCTCTCCCTTTTCTAACTATGGTCTAACCCAGTTAGTTTTTGCTGAGGTGGACGATGACGTGCACATCGACATGGATTTACGATGATGTGGATATATGTCTCTCTCACCCTTTTCTCCCTCTACCTTCACCGCCACCAGCCACCTCTAACCACCACCAACCCATTCTCTCTCTACTTTCTCTCTCTACAACCATAACCACACCCACCTTCCACCGCATGAATCATCATTTAGCCGCAACCAACAATAACACACTCTCTTCTTCTCTGTCATAATCACCATTAGGGTTTCTTGTATGAAGATGGTGATTATGCGCTAGGAGGTGGGTGGTTGTGGTTGCAGAGAGAGAGAGAGTGTGTGGTTGGTGGTGACTGGATTGTTAGAGGGAATTTTAGAAAAGGAATTTTTAGAGGGTTAGACTCCAGTTAGAAAAGGATCGATGAGAACAAATTCTTACAAGTTAAGATTGTTAGAGAGAATTTTTTAAGTAGGAATTATTATGGGCTAATAGGTGAAACTTAGGATTATTTAAAATCCAATAGCCTTTACTACCCGATTAGTTATTTAAAGGTTTATATTAATTCTATAAATAATTTCATAAATGATCAATTTTGAGTAGAGAAGTAAAAAAGATATATATATAAATCAGTTTTCTAAATAGATAGTTAGATACGGTTATCTAACTACACAATCATAAGTAAAAATGTAAATATTAATAAAAGACTTCATTTAATGTCGCTTGACACTTTCCCCCTTCAACCTTATAAATTTTATTTATATTTGTTTAATATTTCTTTTAATATTAATAACTAATATATAAATATCACTTATCTTTATCCTTATCACGACATTTTCTCATTCAATCTTTTAATAATATTATAAATTAATAACTAAATCTAATATCTAATAAATTATTAATATCTCTTGAACTAATATAAAAAGAATTAATTCACAAATATTAAAGTAATCAAAGAATAATAAATAATTGAAACCATATCGTGTATTATGCAGATAATAAAATGAATTGGTTCACAAATATTAAACGTATCCGATCTAATTCAATAGCATTGTGGTTGGATCTAAAGTATTCAAATTGATACGGTACACTGATAACGTATTTATATGTGACTCTACTCATATATAGGAAATGTTAAAAAAAAGAGCATAAAACGTGTATAAAGGGAAAACTGACACGTGTACTCATACATGTACGCGGGGCGAGCGCGTTACAGGCCCGTTGCAAAAATCGAAAGGATTATTCCAAGTTGTATGTTAAGCGTTAACTATATGAAAACACGTATTTCAACATCCTCGGTTCAACCTATCGCAGCCTATATAAGTATTGCAGTTGAATTAAAACATAAAATAAATAGAATTTATACCGTACAATTATAACGTAACGTTCCAAAAGGCATAAAGCATGAATAGAAATCACAAAAGGAAAAAAGAAAACATGTTCACATTTAGGGGCAACCATGAGTGTTTCGTAAAGTGAAATGACCAAAGCTGGGAGGTGTAATACATTAAGAAATAATAATGTATTTTTACTCGTCTTGCGTTGTGAGGGGTTGAAATGTAGAGTAACTCGAATATATATCGTAACGCAGGTTGGAAACATATTATATGTCAAAACGTAGACCAGTAGGAAACGTAAATAAACACAAAAACATATTATATTTGAGTTGATTCGTTTAAAAAAAAGTTTACGTCTAAATGTAAACCAACTCGATTTATACCGACACTTACATAAAAATATTAGTTTTTTTTTAAAGAAATGGAACGGAAAGGGTACGCTCAAAAGTTAGAAACCTAAGGAGGTTAGCAACAAATTAGTTCTTTAAAAACGAAATTAGTGAATGAAAGTTATTGAAGAAAATAAGTTCAAAACGTATATTTCTTTTTGAACGACAACTATTATCGTATTCTATAACACAAATAATCATAAACGTATATCACATATGGTATACTGGTAAAGTTGAAATACTTTTGTTAACTTGTAGGTTGTTTAGGGAGTAAAGTAGTAATTTTTTGAAATTTTGTGGATACTTAAAGCAAAGGTTAATATTGCAAATTTACTAAAGGTTAGAGGGTGAGTGTTTCGTAAAGTGAAATGACCAAAGCTGGGAGGTGTAAACATCAACTTTAGGTGTTAGTATACATTAAGAAATAATAATTATTTTTACTCGTCTTGCGTTGTGAGGGGTTGAAATGTAGAGTAACTCGAATATATATCGTAACGCAGGTTGGAAACATATTATATGTCAAAACGTAGACCAGTAGGAAACGTACATAAAATAAACACAAAAACATATTATATTTGAGTTGATTCGTTTAAAAAAAAGTTTACGTCTAAATGTAAACCAACTCGATTTATACCGACACTTACATAAAAATATTAGCTTTTTTTAAAGAAATGGAACGGAAAGGGTAAGCTCAAAAGTTAGAAACCTAAGGAGGTTAGCAACAAAATTAGTTCTTTAAAAACGAAATTAGTGAACGAAAGTTATTGAAGAAAATAAGTTCAAAACGTATATTTCTTTTTGAACGACAAATATTATCGTATTCTATAACACAAATAATCATAAACGTATATCACATATGGTATACTGGTAAAGTTGAAATATTTTTGTAAACTTGTAGGTAGTTTAGGGAGTAAAGTAGTAATTTTTTGAAATTTTGTGGATACTTAAAGCAAAGGGTTAATATTGCAAATTTACTAAAGGTTAGAGGGTGGGAGACATCGTATTCTATAACACAAATAATCATAAACGTATATCACATATGGTATAATGGTAAAGTTGAAATATTTTTGTAAACTTGTAGGTAGTTTAGGGAGTAAGTAGTAATTTTTTTGAAATTTTGTGGATACTTAAAGCAAAGGGTTAATATTGCAAATTTACTAAAGGTTAGAGGGTGGGAGACAAGATTTATACCGACACTTACATAAAAATATTAGTGTTTTTTTAAAGAAATGGAACGGAAAGGGTACGCTCAAAAGTTAGAAACCTGAGGAGGTTAGCAACAAATTAGTTCTTTAAAAACGAAATTAGTGAACGAAAGTTATTGAAGAAAATAAGTTCAAAACGTATATTTCTTTTGAACGACAAATAGTATCGTATTCTATAACACAAATAATCATAAACGTATATCACATATGGTATACTGGTAAAGTTGAAATATTTTTGTAAACTTGTAGGTAGTTTAGGGAGTAAAGTAGTAATTTTTTGAAATTTGTGGATACTTAAAGCAAAGGGTTAATATTGCAAATTTACTAAAGGTTAGAGGGTGGGAGACATCGTATTCTATAACACAAATAATCATAAACGTATATCACATATGGTATACTGGTAAAGTTGAAATATTTTTGTAAACTTGTAGGTAGTTTAGGGAGTAAAGTAGTAATTTTTTGAAATTTTGTGGATACTTAAAGCAAAGGGTTAATATTGCAAATTTACTAAAGGTTAGAGGGTGGGAGACATCGTATTCTATAACACAAATAATCATAAACGTATATCACATATGGTATAATGGTAAAGTTGAAATATTTTTGTAAACTTGTAGGTAGTTTAGGGAGTAAGTAGTAATTTTTTGAAATTTTGTGGATACTTAAAGCAAAGGGTTAATATTGGCCCCCCCCCCCCCCCCCCCCCCCCCCCCCCCGACTGCTTCATTTAAGATAGATTGAATATAATAGTTTATTCAAGTTCTACAAAAACCAAATTTTAAACCCTTTTTTTGTAATTTATGGTGTTGTACCGCATGTGTAGAGTTAAATTTTATTTTATTTTTTTCCATTTCTAACTTAAAACTTTTCTTCTTTTACAATTTAGACCCTTTGTTTTTTTTACTTTTAACTCAAAGCTTTTCATCTTTTACAGTTTAACCCCAACTCTTTTTTATTTTCAATTTTGGTCCACCATACTTTTCATGTTTTCCAAGTTTTTCGTTTCGTTCTAACTTTTGTGAGTTAACACACCGCAACGTGCGTGTGGAGTTCAACATTTTTTTGGTATATTTTTTCCCGTTTGATTGCCCGTCGCAACACATCTACTTTCTCCGTTTGACAAGTTCGTCACAACGCACAGGTCCTAGATTAACTTAGTTATTTTTCTATGTTTTACGTTTCGGTTTAATTTCTCTGCAACTAGCGTGCGTGATTCAAAGATTTACGTCTGCTTTTCGCTCGGCGTTATTTTTTTTGTTTTTTTATTTATTTTGTTTTTACGAACATTTCGGGTGTTGGTGGTCACTGACAATGGTATAACATTGGTACTACTTGACACAGTTTTACGACAACCGCTGCAAGGCAGAGACTTAACACTAACAATTAATATAGATGCTTTTTGGTTATGGTTTACTTCTTCTGTCATTTTGACTAGACAATGCGATATAGATAACTTATGGATAAACTGTTCTTTTAATAATGGAAGCCAAACCTAGGGGGGCTTCATATACTCTTATGTCCAAACAAGAAACAGAAAAGGAAAGAACCATTTAAAATTAATAAGATTTGAATTTTTATGGATTAAAATAAGTATTACGTTAAACCATTTTATGTTTAGATCTACCAATTTATTAATAATTTATCATGTGAATCTAAGAAGACAAAATAAGGTAGTTGTAGATCTCTTTGTTATTAAAAGAGAGTTCGACTGAATCGGATATGTCTCCAAACACATTTATTTTACAGATGTTATAGTCTCCTCTGTTTTAATCTTGTAAACCTTTTTAAAATTAGGTTTCTTTATTCTTGTAGTACTTTCTTTGAGTTATACACTAGTTTATAAGTTATTGTTGGTAATTTGCGGACATCAAGTCACAAGTCGGTAAACTTACGATAAATAAGCTACCAATTCCATAAAAATATATATAGCATGATGAGCGAACTCATTAACATTAAGATTAACTTACTCACCATAAAAGCTTCATTATGTCTATTACATTGTACCTTACAATAAATAAGCTTTCCAATGTTCCTTTTCTAAAGATTTAACACGAATAAGTAACTTTGAATGGATTTCTATAAAAGCAAATTTACGGGCATAACATAGAGTGATTGCAGAAAATTCAGTTTTCAACAGAATTTTTTTTGTATTGTTTGTTTGTGTTTTGTTTCGTTCCGGTGTAGTGCCTTGCTATGTTGGCTTTTGTTTGTTTGGAATAAAGCTTGATCCGTTTGCCTGTCAAAAAGAAAAGTAACTTTGAATTATCTGAGTGCTACAAATGTTTAGCCGTGAATGCCAATAAATTATGATTTGTTGAATCTCTATAAAGTTATCGACATAACTATAAAAATATAATTTCGTTGCAATATTGAGGATTGTCAAGATATAGTTATGAAAGGAATCAATTAAGCAGTTCAAATTTTGTGAGATCATAAAACCAACATATTTTCTTATATTTCACGAAAAAGTCGCTCAACATAATTAATGTTTTTAAACATGTAAAAAATATGAAAAACTTCCTCAACCCAATTTCGTGAGGAAATATTTAACATAAATTTGATATATTTATTTTGAAATACTTTCGTGTGAAAAAGTAATGAAAAATTATTAGTTTTCTAGGATAATAACCGATTTAACAAAGTTTTGTAAATCATTGAACTTTAACTAAGAAACCTTGTTCAAACTATGAGAAGTGCAAAAACATATACATCGGCTCTAATGTTCTTTGAAATCCTTCGATTAGAAAAGCACTTTTTGTGCCTAACATGGCATATAATGAGATATATCGAACCGTACTAAGTTTTGGGGTTTGTCATGAGTTCATTGACCCTAAAACAGTCATGAATACACATTTATAGAGGTGGAGCGATATTGAGAGTATACTTTGCATCCCTTGGCAAGTTGAGGTCTTTACATTAAGCAAGTGGTCTTGATCCAAGTTATAACAAAATACCATATGCGTTGTTGTTCCCAATTCCCATCATATATTGCATTGGTTTTGGTTTTAATCTACACAAATCTAAGACTTAAACCCTCGAAGCCGAAGCCGAAGCCCAAGACTAAGTACATACACAAAACCCTCAAACACGAACCAACAAAGCAAATACATACACAATTCTAAATGCATAAACACGAACACAAGGTTTCCTCTAAGGTAGGTTTGTCGTTCATTCACAAATAGTCAAACATCTTCTATTGCACTCTCTCATCAATCATCTGATCCGGTAAACCCAAAAAATCAAACCTTGATGCTTGAAAAGAAATATTAAAAGTATAACTCTAAAACTCGTATGAAAGTAAATGATCAAGTTGCGCTCTCGATACACACGTCACACTTATGATAACTAGATTTCTTTAAATAACAAGGAAAAATTCCTTTAGAAACTAGCTAGGAGCTAGCAAAAAAGACGCAAACATCAATAAACATAAATAAAGACAATAAATACATCCACACAACACACGAAAAACTACTTAAGACTGCCTTCATTGAAATGACACAATTTAACCACTCAATGCTACAAAATTTGGATCTACTCTTTAACCATAAGGAAACTCGGAGCTTTAACATTACCATAACTAGATTGTTACATCTTTTTATGGGTTAATTTTTATAAAACATAAAATCATTGTGTTGGAACTCATGAATGATGATGGCAAATATGGTAATTCTAACCTTTTTACTGGATTTGCATTTTATGGGTTTCAGAACCCAAACAACTCAAAATTGTTTGTTTCTGACAATATATACCATTTCATTCTCTTTTATAACTACTTGCAGAGACCATTTTCTCCACATCTCAAAACCCTAACCCTAAACAACACCCCCTTTCACCAACAATCAGGTACACAATTCCTCTTCAATTCATCTCAATTTCCTCAATTAAATCATCTAAATTCAACAATCAAACGCATCTTCAATCAATTGCAATCAATTTATCGGTTAAATTCGTTAATTTTCTTTGAATTTTGTTGAATCCAGCTCGTAATCCTCTGTTTTTGGCAGTTATTTTGATCGATTGATGTTGGGTTTAATGTATGGAGCTGTAGGAATCGAAATTGAATCTGAATTGTTTTAAGATTGAGATTAGGTTTTTTGTAATCTGTTTGATTCTATGAAATTGAATCTGAATTGTGTGAATCTGGATATTGTTGTGTGCATATTGAACAATTGGATTGAATCATTAGGTTTTGATGGAAATGAGATTTAGTTGCTTGTTATGTTGTTATTGATTATGTGTGCAGAGATAGTTGTATGCAAGTGTTAATCATTTAGATTCGGATGTGGTTTTGCCTCCGCGAAAGCGGTTACTTGCTTGTTTGAAAAAGAAGAAAAGTATTCGACTCGTAATTCTCTATTTTTCAGTTGTGTTGATTGATTGGTATTAGGTTTAATGTATTGAGTTGCAGAGGTTGAAATTGGATTAGGATTACGATTATTTGTTTATATGGTATTGAATCTGAATTGTGTGAATCTGGCTATTGTTGTGTACAAATTGAACGAATGGATTGGATCGCTAGGTTGGTTTTGATAGAAATGAGATTCATTGCCTGTTATGCTGTTATTGATTATTTTATAATCTGTTATAGCGTTTGATTTTATGTGCAGAGATAGTTGTGTACAAATTGTATGAAGATACTATTACTTTGACGTTCAACGAATAATGGAAGGAAACGTATGCGGTGTTAATCATTTGGATTCTGATGTACTTTTACCTCCACGCAAGCGATTACTTGCGTGTTTGAAAAGACAGAATAGTGACGTGAACGGGAATGTAAATTCAAATCAAAGTTCTAACTCAGAGTCACCGTCCGAATGTAACATGTTGGAACAGATAGATACGCGCATTAGTCTGTTGTTAAAAGCTCATTTGAGTAGTGATAATCCTTCAGAAGAAGAGATCGTAGCAGCTTCTAGAACAGCAGCTGAAGTTGCAACCAAAATTGCTATCACCGCAAGAGCTGCGGCTCAGGAGAAGGCGGTAATAGCGGCCAGAGCTATGGCTGCCGCCAAGAAAGCGTTAGAATTAGTAGCAAGTTTTGATGACGATGGTCATGAAATACCATCGTTTGGAGAACAAATGAAGAAGAGTAAAGCGAAAAAGCAAGTTGATGTCCAAATGTTGTATGACAATAGGAAACCCGGGGTTGAGAACGGTAAGGCTAATGATGAGGAATTAGCGCGTAAATTGCATCACGCGATAAATAGCTCTCCTAGAATTTCAAAGGGCGGTGTATCTTCTGAAGTAAAGAGTCATAAGCATAAAAAACTTAAAACTTCAGAAAATGGTAGAACTAGCAATGGAAGTATAGTTGGTAAGGAAAAGAAAGTAGAAAACATAACAAAGTCAAACATGGGAAACGGGTCAAACGGGCCAAACATGGGAAACGGGTCAAACGTGGGAAACGGGTCAAATGTGGGTAACGGGTCAAATGTGGGTAATGGGTCAAAAATGGGAAATGGGTCAAAAATGGGAAATGGGTTGAACATAGGAAACGGGTCAAAGGTGAAAGCGGGTGATGATGATGTCACTACTTTAGGTAGAAAGAGAGGAAGAATGAAACAGAAGAAGCTACCATTAAGCATCTGTAATGATAGGGATCAAGCAACTCCTAAAGGAGATGTTACTTCTAGGAGCGCGTTATCTGTGGGACCCTCAGCGGGCGAGAGGGGCCTGTTGTGGAAGTGCCAATCATTTAAGGCACCCGCTTGTGTAAAACAGAATAAAGTCATGCAGTTGTGATTATCATAGCGTTACCATAACATGATCAGTTTGGACAGCAGAGTGGATCAGGTAAAATTCTCTATTTTCCACTAATTTAACGTCTTCATTCATCGAATTCAGTCGCATTGTTCCGTTTCCTACTTTAGTAATTGCATATACAACCTCCCATTTGTAGCATTTAGACATATTGACTTTGGTTGCATTGCATGAGATTATATTCATAATTCATCTTTGTGAAATGCAAGTAAAAGTATTTAAATATAGGTTAAAAAGTAAGGGCAATTAATTAATTTAGTGTATCTTTTGGTAGGCAGTTTTGTTGTAAGTGATAACAATGATTATTTGATGTCGGATAAGCAGGGTCAACGCGAACTTGTAGAGTATCATGGCTGTGAGATCATTAGTGGCTGATCGGTTGTTAGTACAAAAGCTTCAAATTGTTGGTAATCTTTTTCTTAATAATATTTGTGGTTGTTGGTTGTGTTTGACATGGGTTTGTAAAGACATAGAAAATTTTCGAACCAAAATTCGTTCCTTATTATGTTTTGGTCAACTTCTAGATTCATTGTAATGATGTTGTAATTTGGTCGTTAATGATTTTTTTTAAGTGTCTTATTGTTGGCAGAAATCCAAGGAGATTTTTGCATAAATTTTGAAATTTTAAGACTTTGAGTACTTTGTGAAATCATGTTGATGTTTCTATGTAGTAAGATATAGCATATACCATTTAAAGTTTATCTTAATTTGGAGTTTATCTTAATTTGGCTTATGTTTGATGCAATTTGTTTTTAGGGTTTAGGTGCAAAAATACTTTTTTCAGTTAACTTACGTTTTAGAATTTTATCTGGACCTAAAGACATTTTGCTTCCTTAACTTTATTAACAGTTCTAATATTTATTATTTTTGCAATCGTTTCAGTTAACTTTAAAATAGTTCTATTAGTTTCTTGATAACATCTATGGATCAATTGATGCTCTCAGTTTGACCACATGTTCATTGTTTCTTATATATTGTTTAATATTTTATTATTGTTTAACGTTATATATTGTGTAATATTTTTTTATTGTTTAACGTTATATAATGTGTTGTATTTTTTTATTGTTTAACGTTAACATTTTCCAAAATTTGTTAATACACTAGCTAGAAACCCGTGTATTAGATAGTTACACGGGTCAAATAATGAGATAATAAATAGTTATTAATGAAGATCTAAATATTATAAAATAATATTTGAGATTGGGTGTATTTATAAAAATAAAAGATATGACGGAATAGTATTACTTATTTGTTAGATATACATTTCCTTGTTTTACTTTTACGTAGAGTAACATTAAATAACATGTATGATGTAGAGCATTCACAATGAATTTCATATTCTTATTTGTATATTTCCACTAATAACAACTATTTTTCTTTATCCTTTTCAATTAAACAATATTTTTATACCTTTATCTTTACCTTTTCTCTCTTCTCCACTCACAACAATTTCTAAAAATATTAGTAAATTTATACAGTTTCTCTCTCCAGATTTTTTTCCCATATATTTACAGATGAACAGTAACTTTCCCATATATTTTCTCTCACCTCCACTCACAACCACTCAAAAACACTAACAACCATTCCTTATAATATAACTAAACTACCTCACATATATTTAAGGATTTCATTGTGAATGCTCTAAAGAAGTAAAGTTTAGGTTTATCTTTCGAAAACTTAAAACTATGATTCTTTAACTAAATCTTTTACTACTAGAAAATCTCTTAAATTGCTTTTAGTATTGATCATAAATACCTGTGTAGGATCATAAATATTGTTAGTCCTTTGTATTTCGATATTTTACCTAAAATTAAGCATTGTAATATAGTAGGAAACTATATAATACCTGTATGTAAACGGGTAATAAGCTGCATCGCAGCCCCCTTTTGAATTGCAAAGCTGATCCTACTGAAAACAAAGCTTTGGTTTTTCGGCGTCGAGAAATTGTTGTGCACGACTCGCTGCACTCTCTTCTAGAAACCAACAGCTTTAGGGGCAAGGGACCCAAATATATCGAAAGCAAAAGGATTGAAGACATGTTGATTCTCAACACAAGCTTGCTCATGCTTAGCAAGTTTCCCTAATTCTGCCTTCAACGCAGGCTGGCCAGCCACGAACCGGTTGTCTCTAAGCCCAACCAGAGGGGACACTTCGGTAAGGTCCACACAAGCGTGTTTCCCACCTACCCAACCGTACACAAGAACATCCGTTGGGCAAAGACTGAAGAGTGGATCCCCCTTCATGCGGGTGTGTCTAGAAATTCACAGGAGCCACTTTTTTCGGAGATTCCTACCCGCTTAAGAACATCGCATGGACATCTCTGACCAAATCATGGCTGTATTTAAATCCCGGAAGATCCTTGCAATGAACCGCATGCTCCCCAAAGTTATCCGGGCAGACGTTACAACAAACTGAGCAAGGCTCATCAACTAGAAACAAATGGATCATTAACCGGTATTTAAGGATGGCTCGATATTCCACCGCTGAGATGTGTTGGCCTAGCCCTTTAATGGGGATACAGTCAAAATCTTGAGCATGAGGGTCCTGTAAACAATCTAACACTGTTTTCTGGCCAGAGATAGGTCAAACTTCTCTCCCTAACGCTGGACGCTTTTATTAGCGAACCCGTCAAGATCAAGATCAGGAAGGGACTTGTGCAAGCTACCTAACGCACACCCATAATCGGAGTCCATCATATCAATACCACTATCTCATAATACGTGATCCTATAAACTCTAAGATTGTGTCCTCGCGGCCACGAAAACATATGTTGATACACCTCCTGCCAAATATAAGCCTAAACCCCTAAAACGTATCGGCAAGGATGCCAGCCTCCATTGAAAATCCCAAAAAAACTGAGCGCACAAACCACACTGTCCTCGATCGCGTCCCGGAGGCCCTTGTTGAAATTTGAAATAACTTCCCCAACAAACATGGGCTGGCAGTTTGTAGGCCAAACAACAACAACAAACATAGGCTTGATTCGGGTTGATTTCGAGGAAGATTGTTTAGGTCATTCAACGAGTTTATCGCGACTTTACTCTTGAATGAAGGTTCAAATCGCTCCTGCGACTTTACAAGGTCACAGTACAGCGAGTTTACAACTCGCAGCTCTAGTGAACTTAGCCAAAAAATATATAAAACTGCCCTGTGACCCCCCCCCCCCCTGTACAACCTTTAAATGCAACTCTCATTTTCCCGCCCATGCCTTGACGTTTGTTTTTGGTACAGGGGTGGGCAACTATGAGCAACTGGTGGTTGCTCCCTTTCTACCTCGTTGTTCGGGTGTTCTTTGTTTTCAAACTCAGCTCGAGTTTGTTTATCGTTTTTGCTTACTTTTTTTTGTCCTTGGTGGGGATTATGATCGGGGCCCAGGTTGTTTGTGGAGACACTTCCAGTTCTAGTTCTTCTAGAGGGGTTTGGCCGAGCCCATTTAGGATTTTCCATTGGTGCCTAGATTGTAGGGCTGGATCCATGAGGTTTCCAACATTTTTGGTGCATATTAAGGGGACCCACCTGTCTTCGGATGATTGGAAGAACGCTACGAGGGCCGTGGTTTCAGCGAATTCAACTCTTTTTGTGGTTGTTGGGACGCCTTGAAGGTTATCGGCCATTAGTTGTGCGAGGAATGTATGTCTCTACATGCTCTTAGGGGCTGTTTGGCAACTTCTGAATGGTTAAATGCTGAACTAGTAAGAGGTCTGAACCATTAAGTGCCGAACTAGTAAGAGATTTGAACCATTAAGAGCCAGTATAATGCTTAACCGTTCAGAGGCAAATGTTTGACCAATTCAGATTAGAAGTCTTAACCATTCGGTCTCAGTATAATGCTTAACCATTCAGAGGCAAATGTCTGAACCACTCAGACATCTGCTCGCACAACAAACAATCCGAACCATTAAGTGTTGAACCAGTAAGAGGTTTGAACCATTAAGAGCCTCATTAAGAGGTAAACTAATAGCCCCTCAGTCGAGCTTGCCATCATGCAGATGAGATGACCCAATTCAAGTTACGCACATGAGATGTAGAAGAGTTCATTGTGGGGATTCCTAGGCCTCACACGGTTAGTAAGGAGGGTGATGTTAATTCCTTAGGTGGAGTAGTTGTGGATGTAGCCCTCCTTGACCGAGTCTTCCATCTCCCCATTAAGAGTGTTAAGGGCATCCCTTTAAGTTGCCACATGGTGTTTGCCCAAGCCTTATTAGCTGATTTGTTCAAGGTGGTGGCTTTGTCGGAGTCTATTGTGGCATGCGTTGGACTCTTGTTGTTACCGTGTTGCACGTTGCGGGTGTGCAGGTCTTCCAACAGACAAGAACGTAGGTCAGGAAATAGGAAGTTCTTGCAATGTCGTAGTATTTAGCGGGCCCTGGCGGCTTGGGGCGATGGGAACGGGTTCGCTGAACTCATCATATCCCTTTATTCAGCCAAACCATGGAGAGGGGGTCAGACCCAATAAGGGTTCCCTTGAGCTTGGTAACTCTTAAGGAAGTGTCAACGTTAAGCAATCTTTACAGAAAGTTGTTGCACTTTACTGCTACGGTTAAAGCTTTATGTTCTTCCGGGGTTGCACCTTTTGGGGATGCTACTATGAGGGCATTATTGGATAAGTACCCCGTCTTGCCGCCGCTACTTTTACCAATCCCTTTGCTTATGGATCCATCTTTATCTGTGGAAGCCGATTGTGTCATTGGGTGTATTATATCCTTCCCCAAAGAGACTTCTTGTGGGAGGGACGGGCTAAGGGCCCAACACATTCTAGACGCCGTGTGTGGAGCGGGGTGAGCTATTGCTTGTGGTTTAATTAGGGTTATTACTCAATTGGTCAACTTGTGGTTAGTAGGACGATGTCCCACGACCTTGGCGGAGTTTGTTGCATCTATCCTTTTAACCGCTCCTCAAGCCGGACAATGAGATTAGGCCTATAGTCGTAGGTACTATTTGGAGGAGACTTGTTTCTAAGGTGGCTATGAGAAAGGTAAGGAAGGAGATGACCAATTACCTTGGTAAGTTTCAATTTAGGGTAGGGATTCCTAGTGGGGCGAAGTAGAGGTGCACAAAAAAACCGGTTTTAGAACCGAAACTGGTAAAAAAACCGAAATCGGTTTTTTAACCGGTTTTAGAACCGAACCGAACCGGCGGTTGTAGACCGGTTTGGCATCTTAAGCTTTGAAACCGGTTATAAAAAACCGGTTTTAACCGGTAAAAAACCGTTTTTTAATAAAACAGTTAAAAACGACCTAAACCGGTTACACCGATTATTGTTTTTGGTTTGAAAAACCGGTTAGTAACCAAAACCGGTTATTAAAAAACCGGTTTTTGATTTGGATGAAAAAACCGGTTCGGTTAAAAACCAAAACCGGTTATTGAAAAAAACCGATTTGTACACCTCTAGGGCGAAGGCTATGCTCCATAGTGCGAACAGATTTTTAGATAAGTTCCACTAAGATGGGTCGTTGGGTATGCTTATGTTTGATTTCTCTAATGTCTTCGACCTTGTGGATAGGATGGCTCTCCTTCGGGAGGTTCATTGTCGATGTCCACACATCTCCCCATGGGTCAATTTTCTATATGGCCAGCCGACTAGGTTATATGTCGGGGATGATTGTATTAGGTCTACTATTGGGGCTCAACAAGGAGACCCTTTAGAGCCCCCCCTTGCCTTAGTTTTGCACCCTCTAGTACTTTGAATGCGGGATAGCTGTAACTTACTTTTCTATGCGTGGTACATCGATGATAATATAATTGTAGGAGAAGCTGGTAAAGTGTGGGTGTCATCAGGTCTGAGGGGCCAGCTGGTAAGGCGGGGCTGTTAGTCAGGACGCCGATTTTATAAGTGGTTTGGCAGTGAGGAGGCTTCATGTACGGTAGACCTTATGTGATACCTCGTTTGTAGTACCCTCAATGTGAGCTATTTTTGCTTCGCTCTTGCATGTGCATGAGGGTTGCTAAATTGTTATTTCGTCTTCGATATTTTCTTTGTAAATATGTTAGTTTAATATTTTCTTTGGAAATATGTTGCAAATTCTAATGATGACTTTTTGTGATTATAATAAAGCTAAAAATATTGTATTTTTCTTAAATTTTCGAATTCGTTGTATAATTGATATGATTTAACAAATATTGGAATACATAAATAACTAGTATTAAGCACGCCTGCGTTGTGACAGGGCGAATACCAATGCTACACTACTGTCAGTGACCACCAACACTGAAGTTGCGGCGTGTCAATGCGAATAAATTAAACCGAAACGTAAAACATATAAAAGAATAACTACGTCGATCTAGGACACGCACGTTTGTCAAATGGGAAAAATAGACGACGTAAAATCGTTTAACCACGAACTCACGTTACGCCGTGTTAACTCCCAAAAAAATGAACGGAACGTAAAACAAAAATTTTGCGAAAAATAAAAGTATAGAGGACCAAAGTTGAAAGTAAAAAGTTGTGAGTTTAAATTGCAAAAGATGAAAAGTTTTTGGGTTAAAAGTAAAAAAAATCATATAGTTTTGGGTTAAAAGTAAATAATCAAGTAATTTTAGATTAAAAGTAAAAAAATCGATTTTTTTTTTGAAAAACCCCTAAAACATAAGGTACAACACCTTTATGCCTAAACATGTTGAAAATTATAGTATTGAGTAATTATTATAATATAATATAATGTGGGAAAGTAAATATACATGATTAAATTAAACTAGTGGTTTTCTCCCGCGACACGCGGCAGGGAACTCAGTTGATATTGGTTTAGTTTGTTTCGGTTCCGACACTTGTTATAACAACTGAATAAGGAAACTAAATAAAGAAAGTTGTAATATGCCGAAAAAGATATTGACCCGTATTTTACATCAATCGAAATCCATAAAAATATCGGTTCTGATATAAATTACCATTCACTATTAGTTTTGGTTCGATTTACTACGATAGCGGCACGATATCCATTTTCAATAAAAATTAAATTAAATATAATATTAAACCTTTAGATTTCTATTCATTAAAACTTTCTTTTAATATATATATAAATATAATTAAATGTAACAAATTTTCATTTTTGAGAAGTTAAACTATCTTAATTTAATATCTAATCTCTAATAAAATACAAATATAACTAAATATCCCTATTCTTAATCCTGAATACGTGAGTTCAATTCACATGTGGCTATCGATTTAAGAGGTCAAAGTTGATAAGAAAAAAAAACATAAAAAAAAGTTCATGTTTGAAGTTGTTAAATTATATATATAATAATATAAAAAATATACATAATAAAATTAAATAATTAAACAATAAAAAATTTAATTGGCTTGAAATTGTGAGTGGTTGAGAAGGAGTGTGCACACTTACCCAAATTAAATTAAAACGTCTATATTAAAAAAAAACAAAAAGATTAACCTTCTAAATTTGGAAACTTAAAACCTACTTTATTAATCAACTTCTTGACTATTCCCTTTTCTAGAATAATTGTGAAACTTTTGAGTATAAAAACAATACAACTGAAAATAATTAATTTTTTGAAAGCTGAATTTATTTTTTCTTCTGAAGTTTGAATTCAAAATCTTATATTAAGTGTTTGAAAATACGTTACTTTGCCACTGGCCTATCAATCCTATGGTCAACTGAAAATAATTGTGTGGATTTATTCCTTTCTCTAGAATAATTGTGAAACTTTTGAGGATAAAAACAGTACAACTGAAAATAATGATTTTTTTTGAAAGGTAAATTTATTGTTTTTCGTAAGGCTTTCAATCCAAAATCTCATACTTAAGTGTTTTAAAAGACATTACCTTATTATTGGACCAAGGGCGAAGCTTTTAAGGGACGGAGGGGGCGGCCGACCCCCCGAACTTTTCGCTCATCAGTGAAGAGTATGTAGTTTCCGTAAATTTTTGAGTATCTATATTTTCGACCCCCGGTTTTATAGAAATTTTAGGTCCAGTGACTTCCGCCCCCCTCAGTCTGAAATCCTAAACTTCGCCACTGTATTGGACTACCAATCCAATGGTCAACCGAAAATAGTTATGCAATTGATTTTCCAAGTATAGTTAATTTACTAACAAAAGAAGTGAGCAAATAAATACTTGTAAACTCAGTTAAAACCGATAAAATCAATTAAACAGATTATCTTTCTGGTTTCGCGGGTGGTTTTATACAACTTTTTCAAACATTCGATTTTTTACTCAAAGAGTAAAATGCTAAAATCGTCCCTAAGGTTTAGTCACTTTTGTCACTTCACTCTAAAAATGTAACTTTTTTAATTGGACCCCGAGGTTTCATTTTTATTGTCATTTTCATCTAAATCACTAACTTAGTTAAAATATATCGTTAACTCGTTAACTCATGGATGATTTTGGCAATTCCCAAACCTCATGGATAATTTTGACAATTTACCCATTTATTCTATTATTTTTAATGTTCTTTTTTATCTTTAAATATAAAAACAAAAAAATAATTAATAAATATAATATATACATATACACACACATTTTATCCTTTTTAATTTTCTTTTTTACCTTTATAATAAAAAATAATAAATTAACCATAATATTTATACATATACAAGCATTTATATTTTTTTAAATATACACACTGGCGAAGCTTTATTGAGGCCGGTGGGTAACCCAAGCCCCACTGATTTTTCGCTCGTAGTGATAAATTTACCGAAAATTTCTGAATTTTTTTAGTGTAAATGTATATATATTTTATTTATAATTATTTTAAGAGTTCGGGCCCACTGAGTATATGTGTGTATATGTATATATATTTTATTTATAATTATTTTTATGGGTTTTTTATTTAAAGATAAAAATAAAATTTATAAAGTTAAAAAACAAAAGAATAAATGGGAAAGTGCCAAATTCGTCATTGAAGTTTGAGAATTGCCAAGATCGTCCATGGGAGTTAACGGTACATTTTAAGTGAGTTAGTAATTTGGATGGAAGTGACAACAAAAATGAAACCTCAGGGGTCCAGTTACAAAAAGTTTCATTTTTGGACTAAAATGAGGAAAATGACCAAAACTTAGGGACGATTTTGACAATTTACTCTTACTCAAAATAGGACTGTTCGGTTTGATTTAAACATGTTGAGTATCAAACTTTACCAAGTTGTTCATTTAATCATCATATTAGAATATTCACAATTGATTCTTCATCTTTATCTCTATAACTAGCAGGGTGTTCGCGCGATGCGGCGGGTGACAATTTACTTTGCAATATTCGTTTCTAGTAGTTTTCTTATTCGTTTGTCACACCCCAACCGATGGCGGAATCATCGGGGCGTGCCACTAGGCGAATCGGATTGTTCAAGAGAATCCATAACAACTATTAATATGACAATATTTAAAGGTCTAATTTCCCATACAATTAAACAAAAATACTTCAAATAGTCATTACAGATTTCATGTTTCTCAAACAAAACTAATCCGACAACCTAGATTTCTAGATGAGTTTCTGGATGTCCTATCCAATTGCAGCACAAGCTATCCATCAACCTTTCACATACGTTAAAATAAAAGTCAATACAATAATGTAAAGGTGAGCATACAGGTTTGCATAGTAATAGTAAATAAGCATTTCGCATAAACCGCATGACATGCGTAAGAGATGTGAACAATGTTAACAGCATTGATACAAGTAACCAACAAACCGCGAGTGCGAGTCACGCGAACAAGTGTCCACATACTAAAGAGAAAATAAAGCGAAATGTAAAAGTGTGGGCCTAACAACCCCGGGCCTCCGGGTGGCGGGTTAACCTCTAGTAAGCTATAAGGCATATGAGTCATCAAGCACATAACATACAATTTAGCGATTCACGTATAGTCATGTATGAGCGGGTTGTGTTTTAAAGCGTTTGAGCGTTGTGTGATGTGTTTTGATATAGAGAACGTATGTAACACCCAAAAGTGCATTAACGCAAAAAGGGATCAAGTATACTGACAGTGAGTGCGTAAAGTGAGTTGTAAGAGTAGAGGAGAGCAGGGAGAATGTCGGGTCAGCCTGTAAGCAAAAGCAGAAGTGAATCAGTCTTCCATAGTGCTGAATAGGTCGAAGCGGAGTAACGATGTGGGAGAAACAGGTCAGTTCGCATGAAATATTACCAATTCGTACGAACTGTCACCAATTCGTACGAATTGAGTTTGGTGCGAACTTGGTTGTTTCGTGTCCAAAATCGAGTGTTTCCGCGTCGTTTCTTCAGAAAATCGAGTGTCCATCCTTCCAACCTCAAGTTACTGAGCAAACCAAAATCTAGGGAGGTCTTTTAAAGCAGTTTAGTCACTTATAGGAACTTGGGCTGGTTCGTACGAACTGAGCCAATTCGTACGAGCCAGTCCAGTTCGCACAAGTTGATTGTTTGCGTCTTCGTGCGTTTGGAACTGAGTTTTCGTCTGAATCGGATGTGATTTCGAGTCCTTTTCATGACGGTTTAGACACCGCTCCGTTCCATTTTTAAGTGAACGAAACAT
Source organism: Scalesia atractyloides (assembly GCA_947069175.1). Classification (NCBI taxonomy): domain Eukaryota; kingdom Viridiplantae; phylum Streptophyta; class Magnoliopsida; order Asterales; family Asteraceae; genus Scalesia; species Scalesia atractyloides. The sequence goes on from CAMTDV010000019.1 coordinate 57,304,959, forward strand.
ATGTAGGTTTTGATTTGTTTAGTGCAAAAATCGAGTTTAGAACAGTTTTAGTTGGATAAAACACTTAGTGAGCTTGAAACAACAAGGTTTCTATCTTGAGAAGCCAAAGCTAACTTAAATACACTCATTCAAGTGTAAATCCAAAGTAAAATCAGACGGTTTTGTGAAAAAAGATGAAGGTTTTCATAAATAGAGAAGTTTAGATGCAATCGGAGATAAACTCGTGTAAAATCGTAGTGGAAATCGTTGTGTTTGCGTGAAAAGTAGTTGTTTCTTACTTGAATCAGAGAAAACAAGCAGAGGGAGTTTGGGTGCGAAGTGGCAACAAGAGTGGGACCATGAGTGTGTTGGATATTTATAGGAGATGAGGGAGTAAGAGATCAATTCGTACGAATTGATCACTTCGTACGAACTGTCCAATTCGCACGAAGTGGCCAGTTCGTATGAACTGATCAGTTCGCACAAAGTGGTCTGTTTTGCGTATCTCGTCTCCAGTTTGCGCGTTGGTTGTTCGTTTGGCGTTTTCGTTGTATTAGTTAGTTAGGTTTAGTGGTTTAGCAAAGCGTTAAGCGTTATGTTAACATTGTAATGCGATATAGCGAGTCGTGTGAGCGAGAGCGTTTGCGAGAGCGAGTACAATCCATGAAATATAAAGCACACATAAACATAAATAACATAAAGTAGCATAAATAATTACGATTGAGATTTGTGTGATAAGCGAGGTCGTAAGTGCGAGTTGTTACCGAACAAACAAACACACTCGGCATATAAAGTAGCATAAGCTAATGTGATTCGTGTAGCGTTGGCGTTGCGAGCATAAAAGCGTTTTAAATGCGGTGTTATGCTGTGTGATGAAATGTTTGTAATAAAAATAATTCCATTAATTATTAAATTCCGGATTACAAGGCGGTTATAAAAGGAAATAACGATAATACGGAACAACCAGAAAAGTCGGGTTGTTACACGTTTAATATAGCCTCTTGTGGTGGATATACAACATAAGCAAACTAATCGATTAGTCCACTTTAGTGTGGTGTGCATGGTTCGATCGAATGCAAAATGTAACGCTCCGCGTTTCTATACTTTCTATATTTGGAAACCTTGTATCGTACTTCTATTTTTAGTAAGCGTTGTATCTTGTATTTGTCTTTCGTTGTAAATGTTGTAAACCGAGACTTGGATTGTAATGAGAAACTCGTATTTTATCCATATTAGTTAATCATAGTCATGTTACACTTATACTTGTTCATACTTTAAACGTGTAAACGTACTCGTGATACTCTTATTCGTAAACGTGTGATAACTCGCAAACTTGGTTTGTATTGCGTAAACGAGACTCAAACGTGAAACTTTTAATCGTTAAACTTAATTCGTTGCAAAAAAAATAATACAATTACCTATTCATTTGTTAAGTTAATTAATTCAAATTAATTAATTAATTAATTAATTAAATTAATTAATTAAATTAGTTAATAAAATTAATTAATTTACTTTTTACAAAAATTAAAATGCTATTTTATAAATATATTAACATTTAGGATTAAATGTTAATAAATACTTATATATCTTTTTTTCCTTAAAAAAAGTCCAAGGTCTAATATGTAATTACTGAATTCTTGAACTACAGGGGCCTTTCCTGCCAATTATGAAACTAAATTATTGAGTTTTTAATAAAAAAATAAAAAATACAAACCGGGATCCGCGAGACTCGAACTCGGGATCCCCGGTTCAACAAACAACACCTCAACCACTCCGCCAAACGCCGAACATGTGAAAGAACCCGGATAACAAATCATTTAACCACTGTTTCCGGTCAAAGCTGGGCGCGACCAGCGGGCAAACATCCCTTTTTGGGCGGGTTTTTGACATATTTGTGAGTTTAAATCATTTTTAAACCATTAATTGCCCACCTAAACTTCAACTAACTAACCCTAATCCTTCCCCTATAAAACCCACCTCTAATCCAAGCACTTTTACACTTTAATCTCCCTCAAATCTCTCTCAAAACCTTCCAAATCAGCTGCAAAATTACAAGTTCGAGCCGAATTACTCATCTTCACTAAAGTGAGTGTAACTCACTCATTTCTTAACGAAATCACTCCATTCTTTTTCCTACTTGCTTGGATAAACATTGGGTTGAATTCCTAGGGTTTTCCATGGAGAATCCAGACTTGGAAATGCCCCAAAATGTCCACAAACTTCTGTTTTGTCTAAACTTTTATCAAACTTGTGTTTTAACTTCAACAAACTTGTGTTCTTGTGCTTACAATCAAGCTTATGATTAGTAAAGCCTAACCAAGCTTGTTAACATGAACTAAGGGCTGTTTTAACACCCTAAACATTCTGTTTTTGAAGAGCATTAAGCTCACAAGTGATGCAAGCTATTATGCTTGTTCATGTGTGTCCACAAGGAAGCTTGGGCTATCCTAACTTGAGACCCACATCACTTGATTATTTTCATCAAGATCCCAAACTAGTTTGCTAGACCTAAAGTGTCTCAACCCTACAAAGCCGTTGACGATTGTCCTCGTGTGCTCGTCGGTTGTTGAATACTTGGCTACTTGGTATCTAGATGACACCTTATCATTCTTGTCTTTACATTCTTGCATAGTATATAGTTCTTGTACCCTCCTTGTTACCAATGGTAACTTGTGTAGTGGTGAACATAATCCGAGGTTCAAAGTGGATGGTTTAACCTCCCACCTCATACTTGACATACATGACACTAGAGGTTACAAAGTGGATGGTTTATCCTCCCACCTCCTACATGATTATAATGAGATATATATAACTATATTATAATTCTAAAACCGAAACCTTGATAATGAACTTATAATCACCTATCAAGTTATTAAGTTTAACACTAAAGTATGTAATTCCCTGTCACGATTCTAATAGGTCCCGAACCTATTAAATCACATCCAACTCGTAAGAGTTACTATAGTGTCAAGAACGAGTGTTACATCTTAGTGAATACTTTCGTATCATAATACTTTATCAAACTTATTTTTAATCATGCTCGAATACTCCTAATCTCCCGTTGAAACTCTATACTCATACGCCTCGTTTGCTCTTGTAGGATAATTCGGCGTCATCCTCGAACCAACGTCTTCACGGATTGTCAAGTGTAGAAAAGACTTAGCAAAACCGTGAGTACACTCGACCCACTTTGTTTATAACACTTTTCGGGTGTAACATGTTTCCATATACAAAATCACGAACACTTAAACTTTATGAAACACATAAACGATCCCATATACATGAAAGCTTGAATCTTATACTTGATGCTTGTCTTGGATATTCGTATTGCTATGCTTTAGTCATTAACTATTTTTAGCCTTCGTTTGACATGCTTAGCGCTATAGGAATTCACGCATCCACCTCCATCGTGTTATTCGTGAGGTTATGTTAAAACATCGTGATTGCGTTAAGGGTTAGATTATTAGTATTGCATGCCTTGATATTGCTCTTGTATAGATTTGGTTGCCATGTGGATTGTTTAAACTTATTCGTATACGTATGCTATGCCTAAACTTGTGTACTCGCCTTTGCTTTCGCATTGACATTATTTTAAAACATGTTACAGGTTGAAGGAGATGATGCTATGAAAACAATATAGCAAGGACTAGATACACACAAATCAGACGTTAGGTTTAATGTCGATGTATCAATTTTGTTATGACGTTGCAAATGTTATGTTGTTCTTTGTTTTGTTACATTGATGTATTTGACAATTCTTATGAAATGAAATATGGTTTAATTAATTATTGTCACTTAATAATGTTGTGAGCAATGAGCTATCTCGTTTTCGTCTCATCCCGATGTTTCCGCCATCGGTTGGGGTGTGACACAAAAAGTTAAGATGATAATGTAACAATTTTTGGTAGTCAACAAGTTTACTAAAATGTTTTATAATATTGATTAGGCTTGGCCATTAAATGAAGAAAACAACGCGCCAACTTTCCAAATGCTTGTCAAGAAATAGTAAGTAGAAGAATTTCATCATTTCACTAAGACAAACGCACAACATGATAGATAATGTAATTCCTTTCTACTAATAGCTTTGTTTTTTAACGGCAAACGAGATAAATCCTTTATACTAATAACCTTGTCTTTTAGCGGCCAACGAAATAAAAGCCCAAACAACCCAGGGTAACCCAATGGCAAAATGCGACCCCATTTGCCCGCGACTGCAGACAACGCTGGGTAGCTCACACCCGCCAACCCAGGGTAACACGTCGCCGAAAGGCCCACTATGGTAAAACCCGGTTGCGATTGGATTCGAACTTAAGATCTGTAACTTCAAACCAAAATCTTCACTTCCTCTCCAATGTCAATTGAGCTATAGCTTATTGGCTCTACTGATAACCTTGTGACTACACTAATTCTAAAAATTTTAGTTCTAATGAGTTACCCTCTTGAAGTACACATGCCATGAGAGTTAAGAATTATAACAAAAATTATTAAGGTATTTGTCAAAACAACAAGAAAGGTTTTCAATTTCAAGAGAGTATGCACGCAATCCTCATGGGTGGTTAGCATGACATTCAATGCCTGCCAATTAACAAAAGCAGCAAGTATTATCTCTCACATAAACTATAATATACACCAGCTTAAACTCACATTTGCTCCAGGACCATCGAAGGCAATATTCCCTTAACCCCACCTGAAACTAAAATGTTTCACTTAAGCTTTGACAACCCAAAATCAACCGACCCGAATAAAATAATAATTAGGAACCAAAAAACAGTGGGATTTGGTTCACACTGGCGTTTTAGAAAATGGGAGGGTCGAGTAATGGGTTGCAAACAGTGCGTTTTGACATGTTCTGGTTGAAACTGGCGTTTTAGAAATGACCCGTTATCCCGACCAAAGGTCTGAACATGTCCTGACTCGAACCAAATTGACCATTTTCTAAAACAGTCCGTTTTAACATGTACATAGTTTGGGTGGAACTCATTTAGACCCGAACCCTGGATGATTGGTTACCCCGTCCAGCCCCATCCCTTTTACCAGGTATGTACCGTATACTAAATATAGAGAAATTTAAAAAAAATTGTACCAATATATTGTTTCCTCTTCTGAATGGATCATTAAAAATGATTTGAGGACTGTTTATTCAAGGATTTATATTATTTAATTATCATGGTTATTTTTGTATTAATTATTATATATATTATTTTTGAAAGCAGACGAAAAGTGTTTGTGGGCAAACACGACCAACCTGTTCCGTCCCATACTAAAATGATCAATTTAATCTTAACTGAAACCTATTTTGACATTCTTATCCAACCCTCCCATCTTGCTATCACTTAAGAAAAGAAAAGTGATTTTTATCCTTGAAGCGACTTACCATCCTTCACAATAAACTCAAGTTCCTTGGATTTTGAAACTAAGCTTTCATCATCAAGCTATGCCTCATACTTGACTTGACGGCATAACAGAACCGAGTCAAAAAAAAATTAATAGAAAAATAATTTATTAAAAAATTATAAAAAAAATAAAAAAAGGACAAATGGAGGACCAAAAATGTATCTAGAAGGCTAGAAGCCTAGAACTTCATCTGGATCTTTAGGGATCTGCCAATTCACTCCTTTAGTCAGTATTTTTTTTCAAAATACCTATGTCTTTGCATAAATCTTTCACCTTGGTCCATGATATCAACTTGATTTCAAACTAAAGTGTTGCGTTAGGAGGTATGGTTGGTGGCGATATGGATTCACCGTACGCCATGCAACAGGTATTGTGAAAAGGGGCTTTTTCGCCTTTTTATTGTCTTGATACCATCATCTCATCCGTGGATCACATGTCCCGTAGTTGCATAAAGGGGTATCAATAAATATCACAAGAGCTACATGAATTGACTTAAGATAAAGATGTAAATGATATTTTAAACTTAGAAAGTCATCCATGATTATCAACATGATGTTTTCAAGATTTAATCTCTTAGGTCAACTGATTTTGAAACATTACCCTAAAAACCTCACATTTATTTGTGTCCCATCTTCATTTCTGTATAAGTTGGACCTACAATTAGATGTTAAACAAGCTGCGTTCACAAGTTGGTGTGTAGAATCTGAAAATTTGTCAGCCACATGCACCTGAATAAGACATATGTATTCATGGATAAACCCTGTGGGCAAGCCAAATAGATCTGAAGTAAGGCCATAAACTTTACCTAAGAAGCAAAACCTACTACGTGTCCAAATAAAATGTTCTAATGTTCATCTTCTTAAGTTCCGGATCAAATAACTTCTGCATAAAATGTCCGAAAACAGTTTACTCTACTAGGTTATAAAAATGTTGCGATTATAACTCACAAAGCAACAATAATCAAGAAGACGACATACCTTACAGGCATCTGGGTTAAACTTAAACGATGTTTTCCGAACAAAAGATAATGAACGATGACTATTTATACATAAATTAGTTTTACCATTTGTTTCAACACAGATTCAGATCTATATATCTTTGATGGTTGCTCTGCTGCTCCATTGCAAGGTAAGACATTGAAATACAAGTAAATAAATTGGCTAAACACAGATTAGGGTTTCAGTTGAGATGAAAAGGTTTAAAATTGATTATAAAGAAAAATTATGAAACTCGATTGGATTAACGGTGGCAGCTCTGTGAACCATAGTTCATGGCAAACATCTTCAAACAAACCAGCTTTGGAAAAATCTTATCTTCAATCTTCAACATCATCTTTACTTTTCCGCCATCTCCAATTGTAACACCCCGACCGTGTAAACAACCCTCAACAGAAATGTCGGGGAGTCACATTACAAATTGCTCATAACATGGTACTAAAGTTCCATTATATATCACTATTATTCAACACAAAGATTACATATAACTATTATTAAATTAAAGGAAACTAAGACCCATTCCTATGTGTAGCATACTTGAATGTTGGCAAGTAACATAGGTTTTGTGGTCAAATTCGAGGCTACAAGTTTGTATTGAAAAAAAGGTTTAACCAACTACAAAAGTTGATTTGGTAAGTAAATCTTTGTAGCCTTGAACTTTGACAAAATGTTTGTTTTGTAAAATCATATATGTAATCGGAAAACTTTGTATGGTTTATATATCCTTAACTTGAAAACTATTTGTCATTTTGTCTAAACCAACTGTCCTTGTTTTGTGTAAATCAAATTTGTCTTGTCTTGTCTAAAAATCAAATTATCTTATCGAGTATAAGATTGTCTTGTCTAGTATAAAATTGTCTTGTCTAGTATAAAACTAAAATGTGGTTTGTTGGCGAATACATTAAGCCTGTGTGGATTGTCGGATAATCCTTATAAAGGATTTATCAATTTGGATTTCTCGGATTCGGTCATTCCCAGAGGAACTTCCGAACATACCTAGGAAGTGGGAATGGGACTGTCAGTTCTAGAGCGCTATAACCTACTACCGGTCGGCTTGATCAAAGTTAATGAGTATATCATTGTCGAGTTCAACGCACATCAAGTTTCATACAAATTGAAAGTGTACTACATATATATAAAACATAAATATAAAACATATATATATATATATATATATATATATTGTTTTGAAATCTTGAAAATAATAATAGGCACATATGAATCACCACAAAAAATTTAGAAAACGTAAAAGAAGGAAACTATGTACTCACTTTGAAAAACATTTTGTATATATAAACCATATATATTGTTTTGAAATCTTCAAAATAATAATAGACACATATGAATCACCCCAAAACATTTGAAAAGGTACAAGAGGGGAACTATGTACTCACAGGTTTGCGTAGATGTCTTGTTCAATCGTGTATGCAAGCCCAAATGTGTCCTAATTATGCGGATTTTTATATAGTTAGTGTGCATCGTGACTTAAACGAAAGAACGGATAGAATGAGGTTTATTTACCAAACAAGTGAAGGAAGTCCTGTAATATGGTTCATAATACCCTACATTCTTATTAGAAGGTGCCTAAAGGTGTATTGACCCGTTACGACTTATTAAAGTGGTTTACGCCACTTAAGCGGGTCGTATGCGTAACTACGGGTCCGGATGGTCAAATGGGTCCTATTATGAGTCCGATAATGACAAAACATGTTTACTAATGTTGTATGATCAGTTTATAAGTCAAAAACAATGATCATATACGTTTAAAACTATTTTATGCGAAAAAGGGTATTTTAGACATTTTAAAAGTGTATAAAGTTGACTCACCATTTGACTAATCATACGACATGACCACAAGGTATAAACTCAGAGGGGTATTCCCTATATTACTATGGTCATATAAATGGGCTTGGTCAGATCCTAAGGTTGACCAAACGGGTCAGATTCGAAAGTTAAAGCAGAAGTCAAACCGCTCGACTTTCGACTAAGGAATAAGCGCTAAAATAGAAATGACAAGCTAGACATGTAAGAACATGTCTAGTAATGTTATAAAACTGTTTGGTGTCAAACTTTAAGTTTTAATACCCGAAAACTTATTCGTCGTAAAATGCATTGTTAAGCATTTTTTACTTTTATTTCATAATAGTATGACTCGTCATTTCGCCTACTAAAAGTGATGATCAGTGGGTGTAATCGTAAGGGATTAACACCTTCATTATTACGATCAGTAGCAAAGTTCATTTTGAACTTTGACTTGACCAAAATGGCCAGAACCGAAAGTCAAAGCAAAAGTCAATTTGCTTGACTTTTGGCTCGTAACTAGCCAAAAGAAATGAAACAGACTACGAGAAACACTTACTTGTGTTTCAAATGGAAGATTAGACTTAGAGAAGGAGGCTTCAATGCAGAAGCAAGCTCCAAGAATGATAGAAAGAAGAACTTCACACTTTGACTTTGAAGAGTTTGAAGTGGTGTGAATAAAATGGATGAATCAAAGTGGTATTTATAGTGTTTTAGGATCAAGGAGGTGATGAAAAGTGTTACCAAGTGTGGATTAGTGTCCTAACATGTGTTAACACCAGATTAAGTGTGGCAAAATTCGTGCTAGGTGTCAAAGATTGAAGCTAGGTGGCAATACTTCGTGATCAAGGCAAATTTCTGCATCTTTACGGGCCGTAACGCACTCTGACGGCAAAAATATTGCATTTTTGAAAGTTTTGGCCCCTGGACTTGTACTATCAGCCCTTTGGCATTTTTAACCCCTCTAACTTGTTAATTAAGTTATATGAAGGGTATTTAGGGTATGTGTAACTTATATCATTGTCTCGGAATGTACGCTATGTTAAAATTATTTAGTTCGAATTTCGGTTAATGAAACATTCGCGAAAGAAAAAGTTTTCGAAGGCTCGAATTTTCGCGGGGTTACACCAATGTTCAACCACCACAATGCTCTAGATCTAACACCGCCAAAAACACCACAAACTACAAAAGTCGCCGCCATATTTGGTGCGTGTATAATGAATTTGAGAGATCGGGAGAAGAGAATTTTGAAATCTGCATTTGAGAGCGAGAAAGAGAAGAACTTTACATGTTTAAATATATAGATTTACAGGGTAAAGGCCTTTTAAATTTTAAAGAATGTCTTGCTCTTAATTTTTGCCACCCTTTTTTGTAGAAGGTTTGTTATTATATCTATACTAACATGTGGGGAATATTTATTCTAAAATAAATCAAACCCATGCTAATAAATAGCATAGAGTAAATTGCGGTTTTGGTCCCTGGCGTTTATTAGCCGTTGTAATATTTTTTACAATTTTGAAAAGTCTTGCAATTTTGATACTAATGTTTTCATTTCATTGCAATTTCAATCCACCTTATTAACCCCATCCATAACCTAGTTAAAACAAGTCACACGATTGTCATGTGCAGGGGCATTATCATAAAACAAATTCGCCCACCACTGTATCGACTCGCAAGCTGAAGCATAGGTTGCACGCTGCAGCATCGCTTGCGCATGCTCCACAATTATAAACTTGTTATGAATAACCAGTTTTTTTAAAACCGGTCAATAAAACTTGCCGAAATAATCGGTTCGCTTCAGTGCCGAAAAACCTACGTAACGTTGCACTTTTTTGACATTTTTGGCTGAAAATTCCTTCTTTTTTTTTGGGGCTTTTTGCTGAAAAAGCTTGCAGTTTTTAGGCCTTTATTTGCTGAAAGAATCTGTTCTTTTTTTGACATTTTTTGATGATAAAAACATGCTTTTTTGGGGGTTTTTTTGTGTTGCTGAAATCACCTGCATTTTTTTTTGGCATTTTTTGTTGAACAAAATTGCACTTTTTTGATGATAAAAACTTCATTTTTGGGTTTTTTTGCTGAAAAAAACCTGCAGTTTCTAGGATTTTTTGCGGAAATAAGCTGAACTTTTTTTTTATTTTTTTTGCTGATAAAAACCTGCTGTTTTTTAAACCTTGTTTCACTGAATTAAACCTACAGTTTTTTGCCGATTTTTTCACTCAAAAAACCTTATAAGCAACGTGCACGTCGTTAACCTACAACATCAAACAAGTTATAAGCACACGCAACAACAATTATCGCCAGTCGTATAAATCATTACTTGAATGTGCACGCAGCATATACATTGTTAACTGATAACTTTAGCTAAATCAATACAACGTACACGTCGTTAGTCGTTTAAACCATTTCAATTATTCGTTTACATCAGCTAATGTATTACATTTAGTCGTTAACTGAATCCGCTGCAACGGATGTGTACGCTTTACATGTTGTGACCAATGTATACACTTTGCATAAACCGGTTTAACATCAACAAGGTATACACATGACAGTCATTTGCCATGTTTTAAATAGGTTATGGATGGGGTTGTAAGGTGGATTGAAATTGCAATGAAAATTTTAGTATCAAAATTGCAAGATTTTTCAAATTGTAAAATATTGGAATGGCTAATAAACCACAGGGATCAAAACCGCAATTTACTCAATAGCATATATCTAGTCATTTTTATTTGTCAAATAATATCCATACAAAATCGGAATATTTATTATAAAGTAAGTCATACTCATGCTAATAAATAGCATATATATAGTCATTTTTTACTACGATGTCATATAATATATATATACAAAATTGAATTCACATAGGTTGTTAGAGTTTTATAATATAACGAATATTTAGTCATGGAATCTATACTATAATTTTATAGTTTTTAGTAATCAAATACAAACATGACATAATTATTTGATAATAGTAGAACCAATAAATTTAACTTTTAAAATTGATTACATAAAGTTTATTTATTTACTTATTCTAGTTATTTGCAATGATCACTTGTACACTAAGGCATCATCTACTTGTACATTTTAATCCGCACGCAATTATTGACAAGACAAACATCGAAACGTCGATAGACTCATGCTAATAAATAGCATATATGTAGTCATTTTTTACTTTTTCAAATAATATATATACAAAATCGAAATATTCACATAGGTTGTTAGAGTTTTATAATATAACTAATATTTAGCCATTGAATCTATACTATAATACATTTTATAGTTTCTAGTAATCAAATACAAATATGACATAATTATTTGATGATTGTAGAACCAATAAATTTAACTTTTAAAATGATTACATAAAGTTTTTAATTTTCTTATTCTACTTATTTGCAATGATCACTTGTACACTAAGACATCATCTACTTGTACATTTTAATCCACACATCAATATTGACCAAGACAAACATCAAAACGTCGACAAAAATTAGCAAGTCGTCACGGTACATTCAAATGTTTTTTTGAACTTCATAGTATAGATATGATAATGACAACAACGTAGAGAGTCTTGAGCATTTGAAATATGACAGGACACATTGTTTTAGTCACTTGTACATTAATAAATCATCTACTTGTACATTTTAATCCGCACAACGATACTAACCAAGACAACTATTGAAACGTCGACAAAAATGAGTAGGTCGTCATGGTGCATTTGGATGTTTTTCAAAACACTACAGTTTATAAGACATGACAAGAATACATAAAAGAATTATAAGTTTGTTGTGGAGGGAGAAAAATGTAATAATTATCCATAATTTTGTTAAAATAAAGGGATTTAAGTGTAATAAGAACGGGGACTTAAAATATAATAATGTATAAAAGACCAACTTACCCTCATTTTAGAGTTATATTTATAAACAAAGAGGGAAAAAGTTTTCATTTTTGGTATCTTAAAATACTCACTTAGTATTATAATATAGTATATAATTATACTAGAAATCACCATCATTTCTCTCTCTTTTTAATTAAATATATATTTTTTAATATTTTTATGATTACCTTTTTTCTCTTTCCCTTTTGTTATAACTATTTTAAAAAATATTAAAAAAATTATAGAGGGTGAACATTTTTCTCTAAATTTAATGATGAATAGTAACATTTTCTCCCTTTTATTCACAACACTCTATATGATATAGAGGACACATCACGTAACTATGTTATGCTGGGAGCTTGTAAAGATAAGCTCTAACTGGGTCTGGCCCATTAAAGTTAGTGGATGACCCATGTCTTCTATATAAATTCATCTCACTTTAGGGCACAAGTTATTGATGTAACAACTCGGAAATTCGTTGTTATCTTTTTCCTTGTTTTTATCGTGTACTTCCTTTGTAAATCGAGATTCGGTTGATAATAAAGTTTATGTTAATTAATTATGGTATTGTATGTTATGTCGCATCTAATCGCTTAATAAATCGCATCGCAAATCGCAAATCGCAGTTATTTATGTGTTTTATATTATTTGTGTAATGTGTGTTTGTGGTTATGTTTACACTCGCTATCGCATCGCTCTCGACTCTCGAATCGCTAAATCGCACTATTATATCAACTATAACGTTAACGCGATTTAACGCTTAATATAACTATCTAATGGAACCGAATAACAAACGAACTCTTAACGCGAAACAAACGAAGAAAACCCAACTTTTGGGTCAAGTTCGCTCGAACTTGGTGTTACCAAGTTCGGCCGAACTTGACTGGCCAAAACAAATTCCCTTATTTCCTCAAGTTCGCTGAACTTGTACAGAAATGTACAAGTTCGGCCGAACTTAGTAATCCCACCTTTGAAATCTCTACCAGTTCGCGCGAACTTGTACAAATTTGTACAAGTTCGGCCGAACTTGCTCTCACCAGCCTTCATTTTTGCCTTCTCTATAAATACTCAGCTCATTCCTCTCATTTGAACTTACTGTAAGTTGCCCAGAGCTCTCTAAACCCGAAACCCTCGTGCTCTAAGTAAGAATTCAACCCGATTTCACTGCGACAACAGTTTATCAACGATCTACAAAGGTTTACAATCGATTTTGGCACAAGGCTCTTTTTCTTCAAAAACTTCTGTTTTAAGCTTAGATCTACACAATATGAGTTTGTTTGGCGATAGTAGAGACTTCCAAAACAGATCTGCAAGATCTCGGCTTGTAAGTGATGGATCTGAGAAAAACCTTTGAAAACCATCAATTTCTACAAAGATATGGACTTTTGATGGTGTTTTGTTCATTTTCTGATATGAAACGAAGCATCTATCATTCAAGATCCCAGATCTAGAAGCACAAGGACGTTTATTTTGGTTTACACAAGCCGGACTAACCCGAACGAACCCCGAGTCCGCCCGGATTAGCCCACGCTTTTGTAAAACGGCTAAAACAGCTCTAAAAGACCTCTCTGACCCAAGTTTGCTCAGTAGCACAGGGTTGGAGGGATGAACACTTGATTTACTCAGCACGCGACCGAAAACGCAAGATTTTGGACCGAAAACATCAAGTTCGCTCGAGAATCACACTCACAGTCTTCACCAACGCGTTTCAAGTTCGACCGAACTTGAGTGTTTCTTCACCAAAGTTCTTACAAGTTCGACCGAACTTGTCTAGTTTCTTAGGAAACTACACAAGTTCGACCGAACTTGCCTTTTTAGTAAGGATATTCTACAAGTTTGCCCGAACTTGACCAGTTTCTTAGGAAACTCATCAAGTTCGACCGAACTTAGCTCTCAACTCACCAAAACCTATCAAGTTCGCTCGAACTTGTCTACTGCCCAACCAAGACTTAACCGTTTCAGCTTTTCGGAGACTGATGCAGTTCCGTTCGCGTATGCAGGCTGATTCGGCGCTCTTCTCGACTCTCCTCAGATCCCGAACTCTTACCTAAACGCACCACAGTGAGTATACTTGACCCATTTTCGCTTTAACGCACTTTTTGGGTGTTACATACTTCCTATATCAAAATCACTTCACAAATCAAATTGTTTAACACACGCGAATAATCTGATTATATATGCTCAATACGTGATGCTAGAAACATGTGACTAGGACTTATTTTCGTTAACTTGCCTCCTTAGCTAGTATGGTACTATAGTGTGGCTTACACCCGACGGGTCTAGTTAGGATGGACGCGCAAGCCTTCTCACGGTAGTTAGCATGAGAAATGAGCCTATGTTATGTTAAGTGTTTTGGTGTATCATGATATGTAATTAGATTGTTTCGCAAACGCTTTCTCGACTAAGCTAGTATTATTCAAACTCGTATGCTCACCTTTACTTAATTGTATTGACTTGTATTTTAACGTATGTAACAAGATGAGGATTTGTAGCTTGGATGCTTGGATGTGGCTTGCGTAGTTTAGTTTTGTTTTATTTTGTTTAGTTCCAAGTGTAATAAATCTAGGGAGATCGGATCAGATTTTACTGTTTAATGGATTTTGTTAATGTAATGATTGTTTAAGGATATTATGAGTTTAATAGTATGGGATGTTAAATGTTGATTTATTATCTTTAAAAATAATTGTTATGGAATCTCTTGAGACAATCTGGTTCGCCTAGTGCCACTACCCCGATGATTCCACCATCGGTTGGGGTGTGACAATAGAGCCAACCCCACTTTTCGTAGTTGTGAAAGGGGATTTCTCCTAGCAGCCATCTCTATTCCCCCACAATTCTCTCTTCTTCTCTATTGGCAAATCTAGGTTCTATCAGAAGAACGATGTGTGATTCTCGATATCTTGTAGAATATGGTTCATATTATCTAGGTGATGCCGTGTTTTTCATTGGCGCCAAGGTTTGTTTAGGAAAAAAACTCACCATCTGATCTTGATCTGGTTTGTTTAGAAAAAAAAACCCCATCGTTTGGCAAGAGTAAAAATCAGCAACAAAATGAATCCTATGAATAGTTCAACCGACTTCACTAGTTTGGATTGGTCCTTAAAGCGTCTTTAGTACATAAATAAATAAAATAAACATGTTTGAAGACAATGGCAAACAAATTAAGAATGAAAATAGTACAACATTACATTATGTCAGGGTAAATTACACTTTTCATCCTTTATATATATACAAGATTGCAATGGATACCCTTTAACTTTAATCATTACAGTCACATTCCTTATTTTGTTAAAAACATTACGCCTTACATTCTTTGACCCTAACCTGATTTAGATTTTCAGTTAAGTGAGGTCATGTGCACCTCATGTGTGGGCAAAAATATCATTTAACCTTCATGTTTCATCTTCTTTTAAAACCCCGTCCCTCTCCTTATACCACAACCCACCATACACCACCACCACCACCCCCAATCTCCAACAACCAACACCACCATACATATATAGCTATTTTATATAATATATATGTTAAACACTTGCAGAAATTGAAATTTGTTATTGAAATAAAGTAATTATCTTTTTTATTATTGCAAGGGTGAATGATAACGTATTACAAGAGTGAATGATAACGTATAGGTATTTAAGTATGTAAGTATGATTGTATTTAAGTATGAGAGAGGTTATGGTATGAGTATGATTAAAATGAGGTATGTAGTTAACTAGATCAACGCATTGCTGGCATGTGATATCACTGGTCAAACCATCGTGTCCGCAAGTATGTATGTATGGCATAACATGACCACAAATCCATGTGGCGTGCGCTACTCCTATAGTGCTACACAAGCACTATACATGTTAAGGTGTGGCTTCTTACGAAGTTACTGACAAGCTGTCAAACCATCGCTTCCGCAAATACGAGATCGAGTATGTATGTATGTTGTGTGTGTATGACTTAACATGACCACAAATCCATGTGGCGGTGCGCTACTCCTATAGTGCTACACAAGCAGTATACATGTTAAGGTGTGGACTTCTTACGAAGTTAATGACAAGTTGTCAAACCATCGATTCCGCTAGCATCATCTAATCATAGCACATGTCATCATTTCGTTGCTATAAAAGATCCGTAAAGTATGTATGAATGTCTTGACATTACCAAAAATCCATGTGGTGGTGCGCAAATCCTGTAGTGCTTCACAAGCACTACATATGTTAAGATGTGGCTCCATCCGAAGTTAATGACCAGTTTATCACATAAAGAGTGTCCAGTAATCCCGAATCAAGTTTAATGTATCAGTATGCGTGTATTAATTTATTGTGTATGACGATGATTTTGAAATAACGAGGTAACAAGTATTAAATCGCGTAAAAGTTGAATTAATATACAAGAGAGGCTTGATAAGTATTGGAGTGCTTCGGGTTTAGAAACTTCGACTATTCCAAAGTGAATCACAAGTCCTTTCGAATTAGGGAGACATGTTTTGGCCTAATAGGCATAATACTCTCGTCGCCAGGCGATTAACGGTATTTTACCCTTCCAGTTAATACATGTCCCCAATCTGATCGAAGATACGAAACTTTGGCGAGGTTGAAAATCGAAGAGCGGGACAAGTCATCAAGGTGCGGATATCAATCCTAGCTTGACAATTTCGTCCCTTAAATTGCGGTTTATTGAACGGAACAAGATATAATTTCGAATCGTCAATAAGGATCCACTGGATTATGAAATGGAAACTCTCATCAAGATATGAATATCACTCCTGACTTGATTGTGAATTCCGCGAAAATATCATGTAAAGTGGATTAAAATTCGTCACCAAAGGCGGGAATCACCCCTATTTTGATGAGTCATTTTGATTATGTAATAAGAGGATCTTCAATAAGTATTGCGTATAACGTTTTAAGAAAACACTTTGTATAATTGAGACAAAAGAAGAGATAGAAGCAAAGTAGGAAGAGTTAATATTTTAGCAAGAATCAAGAACGGTCAAAGTTTGGTACTTAAACCATAGACTAGGTTGAACATGACAATTCTAAATAATTCCCTATAGTTATGGCTCTGATACCAATCTGTCATACCCCAACCGATGGCGGAAACATCAGAGTGAGACGAACACGAGATTGCTAGAGGCTTCATAACACTACTTGCGTCGAGTGTTTAATAATTACATTGTTTAATCGGATAACACAATTTAATTTACGACACGCATAAAAGGAATACAATTTCATTTCATTGATAACAGTTTAGTACAAAGTATTGAAACGAAATACAACATGATAGAAAATATTACAATACAACGAATATTAAAATTTAAGTGCGTTTCTAGGCAATCCTACTAGATTCGCCGATCGTAATCCTGCAATATGTAATAAAAGCATGGATCAGTACAAAAGCACTAGCGAGCATACAAGTTTGAAATAAATACAAGTATAAAAGTTTGTTTCGATTATAACATGAGTATATATTCAAGTCGAATAGTACATATATGGAGACAACTTTCGCACAATAATAACATATAATCGAATTCTTTGTCTAGCATGCATAACGTCCTAAGCATAACAATATCATGATAACACATGTTGAAACTAAACGAGTATAAACAAACTCAAGCATAACAATGGACGGTTCATTTACTTGAAAGTTATTTGTAACAACTTCGTGGTGTGGATTTCATATACATGTTACACCCAAAAAATGCGCTTAAGCGTAAAATGGGTCGAGTATGCTCACTTTTCGCAACGCATTCCTTGGAAATCTCTCGAGGAGTTGAAGAGCGTCGTGATGTAACGAGGTCGTCGTACGTGAGTAAAGGAAGATACATATACATGTTAGAGGTTGCCGAAAAAATAAAATGTACATTTATATTCGTTTATTTTCATTTTTATAAAAGTTCACTTGGACTTGATAGGTTTAGGTTTATAAATATACACGCATTGCTTTAATGGATTTTAACGAAAATCAGCAGAGCTTCCCCTTATTTTTTGAACAGTCCCGACAACCAGAGTGTCGATTAACATGTCAAAATTCAACAATAAGCGATACAATATGAAATATGTATATTTTTCTACATATGCTTTCAAAGTATACAAGTTTGTTTCGCGTTTAACTATAATAAAAGTGCGTATAAAACAATATTAATATTAATAGAATTTTTTTTACCAAGCCATTCGCCTAACTGTTGACCGATTTTGACCCGACGATTGCCCAAGTTGACTACTGTTGACTTGTGTTGACCAAACTGAACCCAAACCAAAACTGAACGAGTGGCCTGAACGCTGAACCGAAGTTCGAGTCTGACCGGGTTGAATAGAGATAACCGGTTTGACCTGAGACACCAAAGTGAACCGCCACGAATGTTGGCCAGTTTGACCGGTCACCGAGCAGAAACTGAACCGACTCGAGTCCATCTGTGACAAACAGAAACACCCGTTGTCTTTCTGCCGCCGCGAGAAACGACCGTCACCGTTGCCGAAGAATCGGGGACTTTGGAGATGCCACCGCGGAAGAACGGCCGAGCAACACCGCCCTCGTCACCGCGCCGCTGTGTCTCGCCGGCCGAAGGTGGTCTCCGCCGTAACTGAAGCCCACGCCGCCGCCACTCCTGCGGCCGCTGCCTGCCGTCACGCCACGCCGGAAAACGGCGTCGCCGCTGCTGTGTCTCTTTCTCTCTCTCGTTGCTCTCTCTCTCTCTCTCTCTCCTGCCGATCTCTCTCAACGATTCTCTCTCTTTCTCCCTCTTAAAACAAGGTAAGTGTGTGAGTGAGATGGTACAAGGAAGGAGTCTTGGAGGTGGTTGTGTTTGCCGGAAACCGTCGCCGGAAATGTCGTGCCGAAAAACGGCTGGAGCTCTGGTCCGGTTGCTGGACTAAATAGAGGAGGCATGGGTGAGTGGAAGGGGGCATGAGTTTTATCTTATGTTTTTGAAAGAGAAGAGGTTAAGGGGTTTTGTAAGTAGTTAGGGTTTGGTAGGGTTTAGTGTGTTGGCCCAAGGTCCGTTAGCTAGTTTCTAGGGTCATCGATCGGCCCGGTTGCATCTACGAGTCCCGTTCTCAAACACGAGTTTCATAAATGCCGTATTATTATTATTATTATTATTATTTTCTTACTATTATATAAAAAATATAATTAAATAATAATAATAATGATAATAAGAATAGACATTTTAGTGAAACGGTACGTATTTCCTAAAAGTATGGAAGTGCGGAAATACGAGACGTTACCGTCTCCCCTACTTTAGGAAATTTCGTCCCCAAATTTATACAAGGGGAAGACCTTAGGAAAGAAGGCATTTCGAAGCATGTATGGGTATAATCGCGAAATAGGTTTGAGTGATTAAAGTTTGTATTTAACTATAGCAGTGAGCACCGAATTTCTCATGGCACGTTTTCACGAAAGGACGACGACGACGGTGGAAGAGGATGACGACAGTGGTGGCGGTGGAAGAGAACGACGACTGTAGGGGGAAGAGAGCGACGACTGGGAGGAGGCCGGCGATGGGGGACAACGACAATGAAGAGAGTGGTGGCGGTGGCGGCTGGGAGGAGGAGAGTGGTGGAGGAGAGGTGCTAGCGTTTTGATGGAGGATAGGGGTGGAGGAAATGTCTGTGTTTTGTGATATTAGGGCAAGAAGAAGAGGGAAGAAGAGGTTAGAAGAGGCTATCCCACATCTGCACCAAAAAGAGGACTCGTAGAGCTTTTTTTTAATGAAATGTCTTCGAGAAAACAAACACTCTACAGACCAAACGTCTGCGCGTGATCTGCATGGCGCAGGCATAAAAGGATAAAAAGAGCTTTTAAACAAACAAACAAACAAACAAACAAACAAACACCACCTAAATGTTCCCAATAAAAGCTGCTATTTTACTGCTTATATAAAGTAAATATAAGAAAACATCAATATGTCTTACGTATTGTTGCTTAAATCTTTCAAGTCTCTTGTGTTGATGGTTTTGGTTCCAACGCGTAGATGTACAACTATCAAAGGCCATCTCAATCTCCTTAGAAACCCTAGATGGGTAGATCTACCAACGTCATGGCGGTGGTGGCCAGAATGGTTTTTGGGGTGGAGTAAACAAAACGTGGGTTACAATCCATATCTGTTTTGTTTTTCACCACCACAAGAATGTTTTTTCTTCGATCTTTCATCAGATCTGAGTTATGCCACCATCGAAAAATGTGAGGGGCTGGATTCCGATAGTGATGGGACTATGGAGGTCAATGGTAATGGTGATGATGTAGGTGGTCGACGATGTTGGTGGGCGGTAGTGGGTGGTGGCTTGATGATGTTGGTTGTAGAAGAGGTGTAACATCCGTCGAAAAACGGGTTTTCAAAACCCGCTTCGTATTTAATCGAACAATCAGTTTTAAATTTTTGTTGTTATTTATGACTTATTTTAATTTTATACGATACATAATTAATAAACCAATTAGGATTTAAAAACAAAAATTATTAAAAAGTGAAAATAAGAAAATTAAAAATAAAACAAGGCTGCCGGGATTCGAACCCGGGTCAGCCGGTCAGCCAAGTCTTAACACACACACATCCAACCACTCCGCCACTTTTGTTATTTGATAACATATCGAAACAATTAATTCAAATAATGAAACACAGAAATCAAATCCAGTCAAAGACGCGCTCATTTCGCAGTCGCCGGAAATCCCGACGACTTCGCCGATAATTGACGGTTTCTATTGATTTAACCGAAGAATTAACCTCAACGTCGGTTATAACCGATGTCTAAACCCGCGACATCAGTCGTAACCGCCGGAAATCAGCTGACCATGAATTGAGACTGAAATCAGACCCAATTCGTCTCGATTCTTCCCTATAAATACACCCACAAGTCTCTGGTAGCCTTTTCGCTCAAAATCGCACCTTTTCTCGAAGCAATTTCACTCGCCGGAAATATCCTGCCATCACCGGACTTTCGCCGGAAAACCGAGACTCACCTCAAAACGGTAAATACCTCGACTCTTTCTGTTTCAATCCGTTGTTAGACTGTTACTAACTTCAATCCAACCATCAGAATCAATCCCAGACGACGTAGCCGGAATATGCAGCTCTC
This sequence comes from Scalesia atractyloides, assembly GCA_947069175.1. Classification (NCBI taxonomy): domain Eukaryota; kingdom Viridiplantae; phylum Streptophyta; class Magnoliopsida; order Asterales; family Asteraceae; genus Scalesia; species Scalesia atractyloides. The sequence continues at coordinate 57,326,060 of CAMTDV010000019.1, forward strand.
GCCGGAAAACCTCTGAAATTTCTGATCCCACGCTGTGAATCGGTATAATCATTCAAACTTCTGTTAATCCTTGTTTAAGTACCTCAATTTCATAACTAATCGAACAGAACTGTTAATTGATTCTAACAGCCGAAGTTCACAAACAGAGCCGACGAATCTTTGCCGGAGTTCTGTGAAAGACACTGATCGGTACATCCTTTCCCCAAACTCTCTCCGTTCATTACCTTTCAATTACTTATAATGCTTGTTAATCGAATTAGACATGAATCAGTTGAATTATCATTATCTGTAATCTTGAGTGAAGAAGACGAAGTTCAGTTATATTATAAGATTAATTAAAATTAGTATATTGAACGGGTTAGACACACAGTCCAGCGGTGGACTATGTGCAAACAATACACGCACGTCTCGAGTTCGATCCCTGTCCCAACCTCACTCTCTTGAAATAAAAATGCCCTTTTAACCGAACCGGGATAACTCACAGAGTCATGTTAAGTACAATAAAAACCGGATTATTAACCAGGTTAGACACACAGTCCAGCGGTGGACTGTGTGCACATTAACCCACAGGTCCCGGGTTCGAGACCTGTTGACAGCACCGGTTCGATACATTTAAAATCCTTTTTAAAATAAATAATTTCTGGATAAATCTAAATAGTATATAAGTATAATTAAAAACAGAATTATTTTGGGTTAGACACGTAGCTCAGTTGGTAGAGCTGCGTGCACGCGTACGGGAGGTCACGGGTTCGAGTCTCACCCAGCGCACATATATAAGCGACCGGACCGGTCAACGGTCAACGGTCATGGTCAACGGTCAAAAGTCAACATTTTTTATTATTTTTATTTATTTATTTAATTTAAAAATCAATTAAAAATACTTAAAAATAACGTTTTTAAAGTTAGAAAATAGCCTTAAACTCACAAAAATATATCCAAAAATCCTATTAAAATAGTTAATAAAATCCACATACTTACCGTACCTTTTCGTTATTAATTAGGTTAGTTATTCCTCGTCGATCAATCCTCTTAACTCGTGCGCATTCAACATCTTCAAGCAAACGCACCCAATGTGAGTGAATCTCTACCAATTCCTCGTTTTAATCACATTTTGGGGTGTATCATGCGTCGCTATTTATTTATTATAATTAAACACTTGTGCATCCATCATGTTCATGATCAAATGTGTTGCCAATATATATCTATTGTTTGTGTGGTTAATGTTTAATTAAAGTTATCATTTTCAGTACATACATTTCATAGGCCGCCGCTCCCCATTACCTATGAGCGTGAGCTGTTCCCCATTACCTATGAGCGTGAACCAGGCGTTGCCAACATAAGATCGGCTCCGTTTGATTGAGCCTTGATCTCACATACATTAGCATAGGCCGTCCGTTCCCCATTACCTATGAGCGTGAACGGGACGTTGCCAACATATACATTGTCATTCTTATTATATACTTAAGCAAGGTGGTTTGTGATAGTTATGTTTACATACATTTGTTCATATATGATTATTGCACAATTTTCCTATATTAATTACAATAATGAATCAATAACAAATGTTTTTAACAAGGTTCACTCGCCAACTTTTGTTGACCCAAAATTCCCCATTTTTACACATGATACAGGTGATCAAGTTGAAGCAAGAAACATATAGGGCGGCCTAGAAGAATAAACCAGTTTAGATTTTGGATTGTTTTAGTTAATTTTTCCTTTCCTTGTATTGTATGAATTTGACTTGGAACTTTGAGATGTAATTTGAATTTAATAAATATAAAACATATTAGTAAATATCATGAGCTTTGGTGATAACCCAATTATGCCCCGACTCTTATTCCGCTGCGGGTCGGGGTGTGACAGAGGGGTGTAGAGAGAGTACAAGTGAGAGAGTGAGTTGAGAGAGTGAGAGAGAGAGAAATAGATGATTGAGTCGAGAGAGAGAGATAAAAAAATTTATATAAGCTTTTTAATTTTAAAATTCTTTTTTTATGTATTAAATGGCATTTTTTCCCTCACGTGGGGTAAATGACTTCACTTAACTGAAAATTTTAACGAGTTTAAGGACAAAAGACCTATGGTGTAATGTTTTCAACATAATAAGGATTGTGACTGTAATTATTAAAGTTAAAAGTCATCTATTGCAATCTGATATAAACATAAAGGACGAAAACTGTAATTTACCCCATTATATTATATAGTACAAATTGTCTGTCACACCCCGACCCGCAGCGGAAAAAGGTGATCGGGGCATGATTGGGTTTTCATCAAAGCTCATGACATTTATTAAATGTTTCATATTTATTATTACAATTTAAAGGAGATCATACAATCAAATCATACAAGTACAACATGTTCTATGCATCTTTCTAGACTTCATTATTTTTCTTCTAAGGCAATTTCCTATGTGTTCCTTGCTTCATCCTGTCCACCTGTGTCATGTGTAAAAATGGTTTTTGGGTCAACAAAAAGTTGGCGAGTGAATCCTATGAAAACATTTAAACGTGTTTATTGTATTGATTATAAAATAAAGTGCATAACCACAAATGAGTAAATGTAGATGTAAATTGATTCACAAGACACATAATATTAAATATTGCACACACATACAACAAATGATTGTTTTGAGGCACGCGTTATTCAACTCGTCTCCCACGAGGAACTGATGGGCCTAATGAATGAGTTTTGAGGCACGCGTTGTTCAACGAACTGATGGGCCTAATGAATGTTTTTGAGGCACGCGTTGTTCAACTCGTCTCCCACGAGGAACTGATGGGCCTAATAAATAATTTGCATACAACTTGACAATATGTAATACATCACGACAAACAATATTTACATTCTATGTTTAGATCGTATAATGGTATAGCACGAGTTTGAATAAGCGAATTAATTTAAGCGACACATGATACACCCCAAAACATGAATAAAAAGGGGAATTTGTAAGAATTCACTCACAGTGGTTGCGTTTTCTTGGATTGATGATGAATGCGCACGAATTTGGATTTAACCACCAGAGAAACTAACCTAAATAATAACATAATGGTTCGGTAAATAAATGGATTTTATTTGAGATTAATAATTTTAATTCATAAACTTAATAGGATTTCTAGATTTATTTTTGTGAGTTTAAAGACATTTTCTAACTTTAAAAATATTATTTTTAAGTATTTTTAAATAATTTTCTGATTAAATAAATAAATTAAAAAAAAATGTTGACCGTTGACTTTGACCGTTAACCGGTCTGATTGTGTTTATTATGTGCGCTGAGTGAGGTTCGAACTCGTGACCTCCCGTACGCGTGCACGCAGCTCTACCAACTGAGCTACGTGTCTAACCCGAAATAATCTCGTTTTTAATTATATATATATACAAATTAGAATAATTCATTTATGTCTTTATTTAAAAACTTGATAATTTCCAGAACCGGTTAAAGAAGCAAGATTCGAATTCGGGACCTGTGGTTTAACTTTGCACACAGTCCATCGCTGGACTGTGTGTTTAACCTGGTTAGAATATTGGTTTTTATTAAACTTAAATACTAACTGAAAGGTGTTCTGGGTCTTTTAAAAAAATTGAGATTTATCACCGGAAACCAGTTAAGTGCACGAATCGAACTCGGGACGTGTGGTTTAAAATTGCACACAGTCCACCACTGGACTGTGTGTCTAACCCGTTTAAAAATCCGTTTTAAATTAAACTTATATATTAACAGTGCTTCATCTTCTTCAGTTTATGAAACCAGAGAATCAACACGACTGTTTAATCGCAAAATTTTCATTGAATTAGTTGATTGATCAATACTGTTAACGAAATAATTTAAACAGAAAGGATTAAAGGTGTTGTACCGAACAGTTGTGATTTCCGACGAAGTTCCGGCGGCTGAGGTTAACTCCGGCGAGTCTTATCTTGCGACAGAGGCTCTACAGGAGGTTTGAGGTGAGTGTGGGTGACTTCTGTCGAAGCTCTAGAAGTCCTATTTATAGAGTAAGGTAATAATGGGATAGATTCGGTTTTCCGGTGACCAATTCCGGCGAAATTGGAAATCTCCGCCGACGAGTTTCTGAGCACTTCCACTACGATAAAGTGTGCGGTCTTGAGCGAAAGGATTCCTGGAAGGTTGAGGGGGGTATTTATAGGGTAGAACAGGATGTATTGGGTCTGTATTTTGGTCAAGGTTCGCGATCCAAATTTTCCGGCGGTTACGACTATAATTGGGGCTAGACATCGGTTATAACCGATGTCGTCGACGGTTACAGCGTTTTAGTCAAAAGGAGAATGGCTGAACTCGCGGATTGCCGGATTTTCCGGTGATTGCGAGTTCCGCCGCGCTGATATCTGGTTTTTGAATTCGAGTTTTGATTTAAGTATTAATCGTTTCAGTATTATTCCAAAGTTGAGCGTGTGGCGGAGTGGTGTGTTGTTTACTTGTTGAACCGGCTGACCCGGGTTCGAAACCCGGCAGCCTCATTTCATTTTTTTCTCGCTTATTTTTATCTTTTATCAATTATGGTTTAAAATTCTAACAATGTTTATTAATTATGTATCGTTTAAAATTAAAATAAACAATATATACGCGACGAAATTTTATGACTGACTATTTGGTTAATAAACGAAGCGGGTTTGGATAACCCGGTTTTTTGACGGATGTTACAGTATCCCCTACTTTTAGAAATTTCATCCCGAAATTTAAGTAGTGGTATGTTTGACTCAAAAGGAGGGTGGTTTTGACAATGACATACTCCGAAGGGGGTAAGAGTTTAAATTTTATTTGAGGCGGTAACGTTCCTAGTAAGGGTTGAATACCCTGCTACAGGAATCGCTTTTTGATGCCTAAGATAAGGAATATTGATAAACAGAGTTGATTGACTAGGTATGATCTCATGCATAAGAGTTTTGAGAGAATTGATACGTTTGGAAAGATAAGGTTATATCCTAAAACAAAACTTCTACCACTAAAACCTACATGGAACCTCTCATAACCGCCTGACAATGCTTCTGATCCTTTGGCAAGAATACTTATATATAGGAAGTACCAGAGGCGTATCCACCATATTCTTGTTAAATTTTCATTGGCTTTATCAGTAAATTATGATTAGTTCTATGTGACTCTAAAACATAAACAAACACAACAACTAAAGCTTGAGTCTTAATTCTGAAAGTATACATGTTTGAATGATGACAGTACCTCTCTGTTTGTTATGATGAAGGGGTTAGTCTATGTAGAAGTGAGACACAACCCAACTTCTTTGAATGATGAGACTGAAATACGTTGAGATGTATGATGATATGAATGCTAAATCAGTGAGTATAAAACAAACTTCAACCATGACATTACTAAATCCTACATGGAACTTCTCATAACCGCCTGATAATGCCTCTGATCCTTTGGCAAGAATACTTATATTAGGAAGTACCAGCGGCGTATCCACCATATTCTTGTCAAATTTTCATTGGCTTTATCAGTAAGTTATGATTAGTTCTATGTGACTCTAAAAGATAAACAAACACAACAACCAAAGCTTGAGTCTTAATTCTGAAAGTATACATGTTTGAATGATGACAGTACCTCTCTCGTTTGTTATGATGGAGAGGTTAGTCTATGTAGAAGTGAGACACAACCCAACTTCTTTGAATGATGAGATTGAAATACGTCGAGATGTATGATGATATGAATGTTAAATCAATGAGTATAAAACAAAACTGAAATTGTAATTCGCATTAAGATTCTTGGATAAATTTCCAATTTATAATTGAGATACGTGAAGATTGAGATAACATAAAGAAAACATAAAAACTAAGCAGTTGGAGTTGAGTCTTGATTCTTGATGAGGAAAGCTAGTTGGGTGATTCGTTTGGGCCGTTATTATCTTCAACAGGATTGGCGTTGATGTTGTAAGCTCTTCCTCTTGCTGGTGGCCTAGTGGTTAGGTTTTCTTGATTTTCTTGGTTAAATGGGTTTGCTTGAGCTTGGGCGTTTATGATGTTAACCAATCGAGGGCATGTGTTTTTAAAGTGGGTAGGGTCGCCACAATTAAAACAAGCTCGAACATATGGAAACATGTGGTATTGGGGTTGTTGATATGTTTGGATCATGTTTTGAGTAAGGGGTGAGGTTTGGTTTTGAGGGGTGCGGCAAACCTTGCTCAAATGGCCATAGCGTCCACAATTCGCACATAGTCGACACGGTAAGGTAGATGGATGGTGATAAAAACAGGTGTTGCATTGAGGGTGAGGTCCAAAGTAAGGTTTCTTATTTGGGTAAGTTGAGTTGGGTGCTATTTGAGTGATTGGGATAGCTTGGAGGGGTATGGCTTGTAAAGCTGGTTGATTGTGTTGGGTGACAGCGAAAATTTGCCCATCTCGTTTCCTCTTAAAAATGGGTTGAGAAGTGGATTCGGTTTGGGTGGAGTTTGAGGTTTCAGTTGATGCTTTATCCTTCTTCTTCTCCTCCTTGAAGTCTTTATTCCGTATGCGGTTCTCGGTGAGCTCTGTAGCTAACTCCGTTGCTGCTTCCAAAGTTGCAGGTGTGGTACTTATTATAGGGTCTTGAATTTTTGAAGGAAGACCTCGAATGTAGTGCTCGATCAAACGGTAGGGAGGAGTGAACAATTTGGGGACCATCGGATTCAACTCGAGAAATCTCTTGTTGTATGTGGTGTGGTCGCCCTCTTTTTGTTTCAAAGAATAGAACTCATCCTCTAATTTCTTGATTTCGCTTCTTGGACAGAAACGTCTTGTCATGATCTCTTTCAGCTCTTCCCAAGTCAAAGTCATAACATTCTCAGCACCTCGTTTGGCCTTCTCTGTATTCCACCATGTAAGTGCTATTCCAAGCAAACGACTGGTAGCATATCGCACCTTGCGATCATCGGGCAATCGCAATTTAGAAAAGTGTTTTCCATTTCCTCAAACCAATGGAGGAGAGCGGTGACGCCTTCAGTCCCTTCGTATTTTGGAGGGTCGCAGGATTTGAAATGCTTGAAGGTGCATTTAGTGGTATTTGGGGGAGGGTTGACAACATTTTGATCTTCTTGATTGACGGGATTAGCGGTAAGGGCTTGTTGAACTTGAACTACGATGTTGGGTATTACGGCCGCCATTTGTTGAGCGATTTGGGTAGCCATGCGCTCACGGGATTTTCCTGCTCTCATTTTCCTACGAGCGAGACTAGAAGAAATCTACAAGGAATACGTATCAAGAGTATGAGTTGGACGTTTTAGGGTCATGTGTCGTATTTAGGAATGAACATTCATAAAATAAAGATAGAATAATAAATCTACTACATCCATAGGATGTCTTGGGCTTTGCTCGTAATTGGGCCTTGCATGCCGCCATACTTCACCTTCATAATCATGTGGGCCCCCATGATTACCGGGTTTTTCATATGGTTCGCATGTGTTAGCCTGGTTACGTACACTAAAACCCGGAGAAAATCGAGAAATATGTATGTAACGTATGATATTCGGAATGTATCCAGGTGTGGACACGGTGACACCTCAAAGTAGGGTTAGTTCGAACGACGTTTGGTGTGGCATGCTTTGGCCTAATAGGTCCTTCGTACTCTCATTGTTAGTCCCCAAGTAGGCAAACTGGTCCATTATATTGGATTTATACGAATGCCAACCTAGACAGGACGTTCCGACTACCGGTACTCGTACCCTTACAGTTATTACATGCCCGTCGCAGAACTCACTTTGATGAGATTGAAAAATGAAAAATGCGACAAAATCTTGAATAACGGAAGTAGGATGATTTGAATATGTGAACATTGAAATATGCGTGATGATTGTATATGTAAGCATGTTATGTTTGACTATAAGTATAACTCATTAAATATCACACAAAATGATAGTGGGAGTGTTTGCATGCATTCGTGTATGTAATAAATACGAAACAAATAAACATCATGAGTTTGCATGTAACCACATAAACAATTAAAATCTAATCAACTATAGTATAGGCTCTAAGGGTCTAATAACCTATCCTATATCCCTATAGTCAAAAGCTCTGATACCAATCTGTCACACCCCGACCCGCAGCGGAAAAAGGTGATCGGGGCATGATTGGGTTTTCATCAAAGCTCATGACATTTATTAAATGTTTCATATTTATTTTTACAATTTAAAGGAGATCATACAATCAAATCATACAAGTACAACATGTTCTATGCATCTTTCTAGACTTCATTATTTTTCTTCTAAGGCAATTTCCTATGTGTTCCTTGCTTCATCCTGTCCACCTGTGTCATGTGTAAAAATGGTTTTTGGGTCAACAAAAGTTGGCGAGTGAATCCTATGAAAACATTTAAACGTGTTTATTGTATTGATTATAAAATAAAGTGCATAACCACATATGAGTAAATGTAGATGTAAATTGATTCACAAGACACATAATATTAAATATTGCACACACATACAACAAATGATTGTTTTGAGGCACGCGTTGTTCAACTCGTCTCCCACGAGGAACTGATGGGCCTAATGAATGAGTTTTGAGGCACGCGTTGTTCAACGAACTGATGGGCCTAATGAATGTTTTTGAGGCACGCGTTGTTCAACTCGTCTCCCACGAGGAACTGATGGGCCTAATAAATAATTTGCATACAACTTGACAATATGTAATACATCACGACAAACAATATTTACATTCTATGTTTAGATCGTATAATGGTATAGCACGAGTTTGAATAAGCGAATTAATTTAAGCGACACATGATACACCCCAAAACATGAATAAAAAGGGGAATTTGTAAGAATTCACTCACAGTGGTTGCGTTTTCTTGGATTGATGATGAATGCGCACGAATTTGGATTTAACCACCAGAGAAACTAACCTAAATAATAACATAATGGTTCGGTAAATAAATGGATTTTATTTGAGATTAATAATTTTAATTCATAAACTTAATAGGATTTCTAGATTTATTTTTGTGAGTTTAAAGACATTTTCTAACTTTAAAAATATTATTTTTAAGTATTTTTAAATAATTTTCTGATTAAATAAATAAATAAAAAAAAATGTTGACCGTTGACTTTGACCGTTGACCGGTCTGATTGTGTTTATTATGTGCGCTGAGTGAGGTTCGAACTCGTGACCTCCCGTACGCGTGCACGCAGCTCTACCAACTGAGCTACGTGTCTAACCCGAAATAATCTCGTTTTTAATTATATATATATACAAATTAGATTAATTCATTTATGTCTTTATTTAAAAACTTGATAATTTCCAGAATCGGTTACAGAAGCAGGATTCGAACTCGGGACCTGTGGTTTAACTTTGCACACAGTCCACCGCTGGACTGTGTGTTTAACCTGGTTAGAATATTGGTTTTTATTAAACTTAAATACTAACTGAAAGGTGTTCTGGGTCTTTTAAAAAAATTGAGATTTATCACCGAAAACCGGTTAAGTGCACGAATCGAACTCGGGACGTGTGGTTTAAAATTGCACACAGTCCACCACTGGACTGTGTGTCTAACCCGTTTAAAAATCCGTTTTAAATTAAACTTATATATTAACAGTGCTTCATCTTCTTCAGTTTATGAAACCAGAGAATCAACACGACTGTTTAATCGCAAAATTTTCATTGAATTAGTTGATTGATCAATACTGTTAACGAAATAATTTAAACAGAAAGGATTAAAGGTGTTGTACCGAACAGTTGTGATTTCGACGAAGTTCCGGCGGCTGAGGTTAACTCCGGCGAGTCTTATCTTGCGACAGAGGCTCTACAGGAGGTTTGAGGTGAGTGTGGGTGACTTCTGTCGAAGCTCTAGAAGTCCTATTTATAGAGTAAGGTAATAATGGGATAGATTTGGTTTTCCGGTGACCAATTCCGGCGAAATTGGAAATCTTCGGCGACGAGTTTCTGAGCACTTCCACTACGATAAAGTGTGCGGTCTTGAGCGAAAGGATTCCTGGAAGGTTGAGGGGGGTATTTATACGGTAGAACAGGATGTATTGGGTCTGTATTTTGGTCAAGGTTCGCAGTCAAGATTTTCCGGCGGTTACGACTATATTTGGGGCTAGACATCGGTTATAACCGATGTCGTCGACGGTTACAGCGTTTTAGTCAAAAGGAGAATGGCTGAACTCGCGGATTGCCGGATTTTCCGGTGATTGCGAGTTCCGCCGCGCGGATATCTGGTTTTTGAATTCGAGTTTTGATTTAAGTATTAATCATTTCAGTATTATTCCAAAGTTCAGCGTGTGGCGGAGTGGTGTGTTGTTTACTTGTTGAACCGGCTGACCCGGGTTCGAAACCCGGCAGCCTCATTTCATTTTTTTCTCGCTTATTTTTATCTTTTATCAATTATGGTTTAAAATTCTAACAATGTTTATTAATTATGTATCGTCTAAAATTAAAATAAACAATATATACGCGACGAAATTTTATGACTGACTATTTGGTTAATAAACGAAGCGGGTTTGGATAACCCGGTTTTTTGACGGATGTTACATTGTCGCCACACATTGTATACATACACACATTACAATATATGAGTTAAGTTCCTGTGAAAATAAAATTAACGTACTAAGCATACAAACTGAAGGAAAAAGCAAAAAAAACGCGGTGGCATTTTCGTAAATATTTGGTCGTAGGGTGATTATCAAAATTACTCTACAGGATCATTTGTAGAGTGTTTTTGGTCTTATAGAGTAATTTTGTAAAATGTTCTTGTAGAATAATTTTGATCTTGTAGAGTAATTTTGTAAAATATTCTTGTAGAATAATTTTGATTAAAAAAAACCTAACCCCCCACCCCCCAAAAACTAAACCATAGAGCTAAATTCATAACTAAATGCTAAAAAATTACTCTACATGATCATTTTATAAAATTACTCTACAATAACATTTTACAAAATTACTCTACAAAAGATCAAAATTACTCTACAAGAACATTTTACAAAATTACTCTACAATACCAAAATCACTCTACAAATGATCTTGTAGAGTAATTTTGAAGACCAAATATTTACGAAAATGCCACCTCGTTTTTTAATCTTTTCTTCAGTTTTTACGTTTTGTATATTAAGTTTATTTATATTGGATCTTTAGTCTACAATATATAATACACATTTCATACATACATGCATTACATTATATGCTATATATAAGCCCATAGACATTGATTTGTAGTTACAAGTTATTACACAACTAATATAATTAGGGTGTATGCAGCACACCTGGGGAAGGCCAAGTGGTGACCATTTACCGTGTAGGAACACCGCCACCAACCCCCGTGGCCATGTGGTAAACCCATTCACCTGAAGAGTTGTCACTGGCAAGGGAAGGATTAATAGTGGCCCATACTCTCTTCCACCCAATTGCATTTTTATCTTTATTTTTTACCTTTTTAAAGAAAAAATTGTTTGGGTTGAATAGTGCCAATCTTTGAGTGCAAAACGGAGAGTCGAGAGAGGAGTTAACATGATAGAGTAGGATTGACTTGGATAAAGAGAGGCATAATCCACCCTAGGGCTGGCATAACGGGTCAACCCGATCTATTAAGACACGAACACGATAAGACACGAATCCGAAACACGTAACACGAACACGGCATGAAATCTTATCGTGTCAGATTTTCAGAACACGAACACGAACCTGTTAATAAACAGGTTACACGAAACGACCTGTCAAGACACGGAAAAAATTACCAATGTATCATACAATCTGTTTAAGACACGAACACACTGACACGAATGTGGGGAAGCTGTGAACCGAATTGGGAATGGCGGTGTTTGTGAGAGATATTTAAAAATTAGGGTTTAGATTGTGGAAAAAGAACTGCGTGTGTTTGTGTATAATTCATCCCCCCACGACTGATGACCCCATGTCCATACCCACATATAATATTTTTAATTTTTTATTATTAACATGTACTTAATGGGTCTTGACAGGTTAACGGGTTTTAACCTGTTTAGACATAAAACCTGTTAAGGTCTTATGGTGTCGTGTTATCATGTTCGTGTCAAAATTGTTAGCCCTACTCGTCCCGGTGAAGCACCCCTTGCATCCTTAATTTTCCATGTACTTACGAAACCATCTTCTTGCTTGCACTCATGATACATAATATTGTACACCTCCATCGACAGTTTGGGAAACTTACTGTGAAAGTAGTCATTATATACATATTCTATACATACATGCATGCATTACATCATATACTATATAGTGATACAATAAGCCCAAAACATTGATTTGCACTTGTAAGTTATTACACAAACAATATAATTAATTTTCCAAGTACTTACGAAACCAATCTTCTTGCTTACAGTGATGATACATAACATTGTACACCTCCATCAACAGTTTCGGAAACTTACTGCGAAAATAGTCATCAGACCCTTCCGGAACAGACCCCAACAATTCCTGTGTTTCAAGCAGTTAAAACGGGTTGGCCGGACAGCCAAAATGGGTAACATTTATATATCAGTGAAAAATATATGGTAACATTACATCATTTTATTTGGTTTTAGTTAAGTTAATCGGTCCAATGCTCACACCCCTGCTCAATACCCTTGTCCATTTTTTTTCAGATTTATAAACAACTATTTTACTGGATAAGCCTATAAAACTATATTGTTATACAATGTTTAGTAAGTTTTAAACCTTTGAAAAGATAATACTCGTTCCCTATTTAGCTAAGGGGCTATTTGACAACTTCTGAATGGTTAAGTGCTGAACTAGCAAGAGGTCAGAACCATTAAGTGCTGAACCAGTAAGAGGTCTGAACATTAAGAGCCAGTATATGCTTCACCGTTTAGAGGCAAATGTCTGACCAATTCGGATTAGAGGTCTTAACCATTCAGACTCAGTATAATGCTTAACCATTCGAGGCAAATGTCTAACCATTCAGACATCTGCTCGCGAAACAAACGACCATTAAGTGCTGAACCGAACCATTAAGAGCTAAACAAACAGTCCCTCACTTTTTTTAACCCGTTGGAGATAAAAAAAAATTGAGAAAGAAAAAAAAACAAATGTTGTGAAAACCGAACCTGAATTTCCTTGGGGAATTCTCGGTAATGATTCAATGTGTTCCGAATTACACGAAGCAAGTCTCGGACACTTGTGTATTTGTACCACCTGTATCGTCGGATGTTAGAGAGAAATGCAGGTTCCATTTTAACACTCCATTTTCCACCGAAAGCTATACGGCCTCCGCTTTCTAATGCTCTAAGAACAACGGAATCACCTCTTCGGCCTTCTGGTTCTACCCTATCACTCGTATCCTTCAGAAATGACATTCGCGTCTCAGAATTCCAAAACAAAGGATGGTGTAGCACCTCTGATGCCTTTGGCCTAACAAAAGTAATAGAAAAGAGCTAGTAAATTTACAAAATTAAAAAAACTTTACAAGGGGTGTAAACAAATCGAGTTGCTCGAAATTGGCTCGCTACACTTTTGAATCGAGGAAAGATGAAACGAGCTTGATCCAAAACTTGGGCTCCGTTAAGAAACGAACCCAAGTCCAAGCTTCATACACAGTTATACACTAGGCTCATGAGCTTATTATTTATAGAAACACAAACCATTTTTATTTTCTACAATAAGTATTACTGTACTAAAAATAATGATAAAAATAAGAGTAAATTACAGAAAATGTCCTTTATGTTTGTTGTTACAACAGATATGAGACCAAGGGTAGTGGACCGTCTGGTTAGGCTAAAAGGCTTCAAGGGTTTCGATTAGCCTAACACAGGTCGTGGGGTCCTCCCACGTTTGTAGCACGTGTGGTGGATCACTTGATTATTGATCGCTTTTGATTCCAGTTCGAAGGTAATTCGAACCGGAGTGAAGTTGTTAGCGAAGCAATGTTGTTTGAGGTGAAGAAGAGAAGCAAGTATGGAACTTGTTCTCAAGAGAGGGAAGAAGATCAGAGAGTATGTGTTAGCTCTCCTGATCTGGGATGTGCATGCAAGTGATCAGAGCTGGTTCTTATAGGTGAGATACATTCCATAAGAGGAAGCTCGTAACATGTGATCCGAGGCTACAGTGGGGGAATTACCCGTTTAAGGGTTAAGGGCTTGTGACCTGCAGGTAAAAGCATGTTCTCTGTGCACATGTCTCCTTTTTTGGATGTGAGGGAGTTGGTCAAGTAATCAGGTGAGTTGACTGGTTACTGTTCACATGCTTTTTGTTGTTCACCTGTGTTCGCAGGTTATGAACCCTTTAGCCCTTTAACCTTTCAAGCGTTAATGTGTAAAATCCATTTTATTGAGGCTTGAGCTACCCCCGTCATCAATGTTTATATTAGGTAGCAAAGTATGTCCTTTACCTTCAAAAGTTACAGGAAACGTACTTTATGCTTTAAAACTCTTGAACGTTACGTCCTTTGGCCCTAACTCAGTTAATTTTTCTGGTTAAATTTGACCAAGCGGACACCATGTGAGGGCAAATTAGTCTTTTTAGAGAGAGAGAGGGTTGTGTGTGTACTTTATTTAAATATAATTATTTTATTTATAAATTTTAATGATTATTTATTTTAGTATTAGGGTAAAATGACCAAATTACCCTCATGTGGGGTTCACTTGGTCAGATTTAACCATGAAAACTAACTTGGTTAGGACCACATGATGTAATGTGTAAGGGTTTTAAAACATAAAGTATGATTTCTGTAATTTTTGAAAGTAAATGACATACTTTGCAACCTGGTATAAACATAAATGAATTTTTTTTTCTTTTTTTGTAATTTACTCTAAAAATTAACTATATTTTATTACAAAATACTCCCATAACCAATGTCCTTTTGTTTATAAAAAGGGCTCTCATTTCAAAGATTGTTAAAGATAATTTTTATTTGTATGGAATTGAACGATGAAGATGGATTAGTTGATTTACATGGTGCTCTTTATCATCCAAAGTAATTATTTGAAAACCCATTTGATTACTAGTGTAAGTTTACATGTAATGAAACATATAGAGGCAAATAAAGCTCTCAAACTTTACCACAATAATGTTGTACCTGAGTTCAGGATCAGGGTTCAACAATTGAGAGAAGAGATCCATGGCTTCATGAACGTCTTTTACCAAGAACGTATTCACTTTGTTGTTGTCGATCACATTTCCGTCACGTTCATAAGGCGTGTCACCAAACGGATGCCTGCCACCGGTCATGCAAAAGAAGATGACACAACCTAAACTAAACAAATCCACGGCCCGTGTTTGGCGTCCATTACAAAGTTGTTCAGGTGCCTGCCATCCTGAACTTCCTGAACCTAATTTAACAAACCCATAATAAACGTGAGAAACTAATATCGAGCCAGAGGTCTCATTGGAAGCAGTCTCTCTATTCCTACGGGGTAGAGGTAAGACTGTCTACATCTTACCATTCTCAGACCCTACCTTAGCTTTGCATTGGTGAGATTTACTGAGTATTATAATGATGGTGATAATAAATGTGTAAATCATTAGATTAAAGTCATCCGTTACAACTACTAATATGTAGTTAATGTTATTTACCCATAGCATTTGGTCCCAATGATGTCATATCCTCAACAAGGCGCCTGCTAATGCCCATATCTGAAAGCTTGCCACATAGGCTTGTTCCTTTAACTATCAACACGTTGCCAGGCTTCAAATCCCGGTGAATAATCCCCAAATCATGCAAATGTACAAGGCCAGCAACTATGTCCCTATGTTAGGGAAAACGAAAAAAACATTGATACAAATATTCACGACGCAGAAAAATGCACCACGCGACTATAATGTAACATACCCGCTTGAACTCACCTCATCAATTTTAACAAGTCAGAAGAAGGGTAGCCATTTGGCCTACACAACTGAAAAGTCTCTGAGTACATCTTGTTTAGAATTAGATCATAAAGGTTGCAATCACAACGCTCCAATGAAAGATAAACAAAGTCATGATCATATTCATAACCATACCAACGGACAATATTTGAATGTTGGTCAGAAGCAATGAGGTTTTGAATTTCTTGAACTGCAACATCATGGTGGGCCTTAACAAGGCGTTTGGCAGCTACCTTACGACCTTCGTATATTCCTTCAAAGACAACTGTGCCATTACTCCCCTTGCAATTTCTGTACTTGACACGCGTAGTTTACCTATGGTCTTCCATTTCTTGCAGCATTCCCTATGCGTTATGTTTCCATCGAAAAAAGCTTTATAAAGAAATGCCGCTATAACAAGAACAAGAACTACAATGACAAATTCAAATGCATCTTGTAGGTATGCCAACAAAGTCCAATCATCCTCACTTTCTGTAAAACAACTGCCCCCGCATGAAGATGCATCACCCATATCATCATGAACACGATAGAAGTTGTTATCATTGATGGTACCACGATAGAAGCTGTCATCATTGATGCGACCACGATAGAAGTTGCCACGACTACACTTTCACAGTTTCGATAGAGCGAGGCGTGTGAGTGTATGATAATAGGATTACTTCTAATGATATTACACATCAACAAATTAACCAGACTGTTCAACACACATCATTGTAACATTTTTGTATAGCTAGTGGAATTGAAAAGAAAAAAAATCCCAAAGTAAGCAATTTGTGATTAAAGTAGGCGTTCAAATGAGCCGAGCGGCTCGAGAAAAAGCTCGAGACAAGCCGAGTCTTATCGAGTCCAAGCCGAGATTGAGCCTAAAATAAAGCTTGTTTATTTACCGAGCCTGAGCTCGAGCCTGACATGTACGAAATTCGTCAGGCTCGTCGAGTCTTAGTGTAATATTAGTTTTCAACTTTTCATTAATATTTGATAACATTTACCCCTTGTTTAAAGTTTTCAAGTAAACGAGCCAAGACAAAGCTTATTTAAACTTGTTTACGAGCCGAGCCCGAACCTAAACGAGTCTATTATTTATATCATTTTTATTTAATATATTAATTACTAGATAACAAACAAGTCGGGCCCGAGTTGAACTCGAGCTTGTGAAACTACTAACGAGCCAAACTTGAGCTCTAATAAGTTAATCGAGCTCGAGCTCGGCTCGGCTCGTTTGCACCACTAATTAAAACTGCAGGGTGTGGGCGGGACTTTGGGCGTCGGTTGGGGGGGGCATGGTGAGTTGGCTGGTCCAATATGGCTGGCTTTGGTTGGCTACTTTAGGCTGGCCATGCCAAGCTAGCCAAGCCCCTCCACAACCCAATTTTTTTGGTTGCTATGGTGAGCCCACCTCCGCCACGTGTTGTGCAAAGCCCCCAACCCAAGCCCCCACACCCTGCGGTCTAAAAGCTAGCCAAGTTGAACTTGATGTGACAAAATTTCAAGTAAACAAAGTAACTTAAAATCTCAACCAAACCAGAGGACTTAATTAATTTGCCTATTGTTCTAAGAATCTTAATATAACAACTACATAGAAGACAAGACTTACAGCTCTGCATCTTCATTGAAGAAATTATGTTTTGGAACATTGTCTTTAGACCCAAACAACATCCAAACCACAGTCTGAATATAATTGTATATCTGAACGATGCCAAAAGTTCTAAACAGAAACATAAACAGAATAACGACAATGGCAAGAAAAGCATGAACTCCCATTGGATGTGATTGAATCTGGTAGCAAACAGATTATGATTGATTGTGAATTGAACTCAATTTGCTACCATATTATAGTGATCTTCAAACTCTTGCAAGATATTATAATGGATTGGGTAGTGAGTGTGAACAAAACCTTGAAACAAGTTACCAAAAACTTGTAAAATACTGAGAATCACATAAATTTAAGTCGACCAAAAGTCTATTATCAAAATATAGAAAATTCTCACAAGAACTCGTTGGGATATTAAGATCTACAATCTCACAACAAACCCCACTCCATACAGTGGATCATAAGAGATCAGGTAGTGGGTGCAATGATTGATTGACAAAAGAAAATTAAATTGGGAAAAGTGATGTTAAGCAGGACAAAAGAGTTTTAATGGTAACTAGTGTGCCTCGCCCGCGCTATGCCGCGGGAGCTGAATCCGTTGTGATTTGGTTTGCTACAATAATGACATTCGCTATATCTATCAAAAGAGAAAGCCCAAAAACAAATTACTGTATGTTAAAAAAATATCAAAACGTGCTTTATATCAATCGATTTACATTGATCGAAAACCATAAAATTGAAATGTGTACCGTTTCTGGTGTTACGGGTATCTACGTTGTTCCATCAGAATCGATTCGGTTAATCACAGTACTGGTTAACACAAAATCTATGTATCAGAATGTCGAGTAATAAAAAATAAGCACAACTACGTATTTAGATTTCTAAAAAGTTAATGAGCGTAAATTATTAGATGAATATCAATCATAGAAAATATTATCAACTATAAGATCAAGTAAATATTAAGAAAAGAAAAAAATCTTAAAAAAATCTTGGCAAAACACTATTCATGCCAAGTTTGTAATAATAACAATAACAATAATATAATAATAATAATAATAATAATAATAATTAATATTAAATTGACTTTTGTGTTTTACATTCTTTATGAGAAAATATAAAGTGAATTGTCGTTTTAGTTTTTGAAGTTTGATTTAAAATATCATTTTAGTTCAAACTAGTCTTAAGTTTATGCATTAGAGATCTAAATCGTGTTATCAGCGTTGTCGGGTTAGAGGCATAAAAATCGTGCTAATGCAACCGAACGACAATCAAAACCTCTAAAAACATAACATAAAACCACAAATTTTAACACCAAGTGACTCAAGATGAAGTCGAATTTATACCGGCACGTTTAGAAAGTTAAGGTGGTAAAAAAACCTGAGGGGCCAAGTGTGACCACCAAACACCGTACTAAGTAGCAACCGAACGACGACCAAATCTAGAAAAAAACGTAAAATAAAAACTAATAAAAAATCAAACTTGTTTAAAATTTATGGCAAAATGATAAAAAAAACAAAACAAAATATAAGGAAACCATAAAGTTAAAAAAAAGCCAGAAAAGACCAAAAAAGATGCTACTATTCATTATCATATTACATATTATTACAAATTAATTAATTAATAATTAATTAATAATACATATAAACATATTAATACATTATATTATTATTATTATATTATTATTATTAAGGAAACCATAAAGTTTAAAAAAAGTCACAAAAAACAAAAACGATGCTACTATTCATTATCATGTTACAAATTAATACATGTAAACAATACTTTTTTCTATTATTTTAGTTCAAATAGTCTTTTTTTACTATTATTTTAGTCCCTTTTTTGTCATTTTTTTGTTATTTTCATCCAACTCACTAAATCAATTAAAAAAGTAGTTAACTTAGGGGCATTTTGGTCAAACCACACTTTTTTTCAGGTGCGATGATATGGGATGGTGGTGTGCCGATTTACAGTGAAGATGATGGCGATGGTTGCTTGTTTACGATGATGGTTGTGGGGTGGGTGGTGACGGTGCAGGCATGTGGTAGTGGTGGCGATGATAGAAGGTTGTGATGGGATAGATGGCGGGAGGTGGTGGTGGATAAAAATGACAAAAAAGACAAAAGTCAGGAACTAAAATGACGGAAAAAACTATTTGAACTAAAGTGGTATTTTGGGTCAAACCTCAAATACTAAAATGACAATAAAAAAGATAGCATAATACCATGAAAAAATATGTCCGTATCGACGAGAATTCGATATTAGTATGGTACCAACACTCGGTATAAAACATAAAAAGATAGCATAATACCATGAAAAAATAACGTCGAAACGTTAACATATGTAACTTTATATAAGAAAAACGAAACCTAGACGTCGTTGATAATCTACGTAACTTTAGACGTTTTACGTGCGAACAAATTATTGTCTTCGCAAAATGTCAACATACTTAATTTAAAATAAGAAAAACGAAACCTAAACGTCGTTGATAACCTTCATAGTTTTAAACGTCATACGTGCCAAAAAAAATTGTCTTCACAAAACGCCAACATATTTAATTTTAAATAAAAATGTTAGTGCACGATATATATTGTCTATGTCTTGGATTTAGTCTAAGATAGTGTTTGATATGATGGTAACGAGGGAAGGAATGGAATAAACCATTCAATAGTAATAAAAATAACATTGTTTGGTTGGTCAAAGAAAAGAAAGGAATCACCATTAGTTAGCTTATTCCATTCCCACTAAACATGCTAAAAAGCATTCCACCAACCCCCCTTATTTTGTGAGCAGAACATCTTACCCCTTTTGAAATCAGGTAAATGCTTTTTCACTATATCTTACCCCAAACTTATTGAAGGTGTTGTTTCAGTGAAGTAATTTGTTCGTATGTATAACTTTGTGTGGTAAAGCATGTTTCTTGTTCACACTACATGTTTCAATGAATTTGTTTAACTCATTCATGTTCAATAAAGAGTGTTTGTTTGTATAATTAGTCATATTTTAATTTTTATGCTTCTATTGAAACTAAATTGATACCTTTAGAATTCTGTTGAAATCCTTGAACCTAGATGATTCAACTTCTTATCTTGAATAATTTTACCATTAACACTCAAAAACAATACCGAGTTTTTAGTAGATATCCTGTTAGACCTTGTTTAGTATATTTTTTTTTGGCTTTTTGTTTCCTAAAAACGCCATGATAAAGCAAACTGTGACTAATGACGAAGAAGCGATACCATTACAAAATAATATTTCATTAATCACACTTCTTCAAGGGCTATTTTTATGTTTTGGTGGTTTGAATTTTAATAACAGGTTCGATCCCACGTCACTGGTAGCTAAAGTTGCAATGACCGACGATGCTATGATTGAACCGATATTAAGTTTATTCGTTTCGCAACTGTTACTTAAAGGAAT
Organism: Scalesia atractyloides; assembly: GCA_947069175.1. Lineage (NCBI taxonomy): Eukaryota > Viridiplantae > Streptophyta > Magnoliopsida > Asterales > Asteraceae > Scalesia > Scalesia atractyloides. The sequence continues at coordinate 57,346,824 of CAMTDV010000019.1, forward strand.
AAAATAATGGTGGTAGGGTCAATGGTTGCAACTGTAATGTTTATTCATTTTCATGTACCATTATATACATGTGCTTCTGGAGAGAAGAGTAAAGTACACAAGGAAGAGAAAAAGGCGTAACAGTTGGGATCCTTTGATGAACAGCCTGAAAGAGTCGGCGGAAATAATCGGTGCAGAGATTAGGGGGGCTTCAAATATTTTCAATAGAGTATTTGGAATGGAGAGCAATAGAGAGGAACTTCGTAACAACCTTTTTGCAGAGGTGAATAAAGTTGTGGGTTTAACTACTTGTGAATGTGACAAGACTGTGTGTAAGTTCGCACAAAATGAGGAGTTGATGGTAGTCTTTTTTAAGGTTGATGAGCTTGAAGATACTGTTTGACGTGATAGACGACTTTTGGAATATTATTCATTTTTTTAGTTAGCAAATTTTGGATGAATTTTATTTTTTTTATTTGGCAAATGTTGGATGATTTTTAAATTTTTTAGCTGGAAACTTTGAATATTTTTTAGTTAAATATATTCTATTTTTTATAATACAAATTTCTTAATTTTTAATGGGAAATATTTGTTAAACCTAGTAAATTTTCCTTAATTTTAAGACATGGGTATTTTTGTCATTTACAATGAACTGCATTCAATTCATTCGTCTACTAAACAACACAAAGTAATGAATGATTCCATTCCATAGGGCAACCAAACAAGACAATGGAATGGTAATGACCCATTTCATTCCCTTGCCCATTCCATTCCTTCACTCATTCCATTACCTCGTCCATTCCATTACACATACCATACCAAACTGATGTTAATATTAAAGTTTATGTATAATAGAGGACTAGTTCGCACGAACTGGTTATGTAATGTACCGGTTCGTACGAAGTACTACTTCGTACGAACTAACACTTGGTGTTTTGATGAAGAATCAGAGGATGATAAGCCTAAGAAAAAATCTAAACGTGTAACGTCAAAGGCTGGTGAAGGTAAAAAGACTACAGCATCTCTAGCAACAAAAGGGAGAAAATTGCCAAAAAGGAGATATATTAGCTAGAAAATGAAGAATGATACACCACCAAAAGCAACTCCACCACAAGCAACTCCTGTGCGAGAGCAACCAACATCATCTATTAATGTTCATACACCAACAACTTCTACGCAACCGATTCTTCCTCAAGAACAATCAACTCCGAAGCAAGCAACACCGAAGACAGCTCAGAAACAGAGAACACCTCAAAGTCAAACTTCTAATCGTGAACGAGAATGTGAATTTCATGATGCTTTCGGAAATATTCCTCTACCTCCACGGGATTTTGATCATTGGATTACTACTGAGTCTTTGGCAGATAAGTTTAACGAAACTTGGATGTCGCTGATAACATTTCTAACTTTAGATTAAAAAAAACAAAAATGTTGTAAGTGTGAACAAAAATTTAATGTGCCAATAAAAAAGTAGAAAAAGAAAAAAAAGAAAAAGAAAACCAATGTTATACTTATTGAGACCACTCGTAGTGGAGGGGGTTTTGGGCGTTTTTCCCTAAAAACTCCCCTCCACGCCATCATAACCGCTCCTGAGCGTTTTTTTTTTTGCAATTTTTTTTGTTGGTCGTTTCATTTAAAACACCAAATGATCAAAAACTTAATTGAATGGAGCAATAGGAAATTTGAAAATAAAATGGGTAATGATTGAATGGGGTTATTGGACATTATACCAATGCACCCTTTTTCACTTCATATTCCATAATGCCCTATATGGCACATTTTAATTCATGCTTAAAATGAACCATTTGTTTCACTCATCACTACAGATGGTCTAATTGTAAATTCCTGCACATGAATGTTTACATAGTGTTATGAAAACTTTAAAAAAAATCCGTTGAGAGGACCCTCGAACCTGCCATTCTATTCCGTACTATTTGCATGGGTAATTATTTCACTTTTTGACTTCTCAAGCCCTTTTATTTACTCATTATTAGATAATAAGACCGTCGGGTGTGGGCTGTGGGTTGGGGCGGAGGTTGCCAAGCAACACTGGCTAAATCACACTGGGCCAACGTTGGCCATGGCGTTGTCCTGCTGGCGTGACTTTGAAGCCTGGCGTGGGGCGGAGGGAGAGCTAGGGTGGCTGTTGAGAGATGACCGTTTGGGCTAGCCGTTGCCCAAGACTACTTAATTTAAAAAAAAATTATTTCGTTTCTAAACATTATAAATGCTCACCAATTTTTTACATTTTTTATCACTTCTCTACTTTTTCTATCTTTATATTTTTTATAAATTAACGCACTTAATCCTCTACAATGCATCCATTTAACCGAAACTACGACCCAACCAACCCCTTTGGATACCAAGAGAACCCGAACCCTAGCCCGCCACAAAACCGTTAACCACCAAACCCGACCCAAATACCTCTTACACGCCGCCATCCACAACCACCACACGGTTTAGTATGCTCACCGTGTCCCGAGCTAGCTGGATTCGCGTCGTATTTAGGAAATCGTGTATTCACGAACTTTCCATACAACGATTAATCTATTCCAGTTAACATTTCCCAACCCGATTCCATACCCGAAACACAACCGCGATCGTTGGTGGTTCGGCATTCAAACCGGCCAAAAAAAGAAGCCACAAAAAAACGGATGAAGAGAAAGCACTAGCGGCCGCTCAACGAACACAATTAAAGTGGACGCCTCAAGAAAAAACTACTTTAACAAGATGTTATATCGACGAATCGGAAGATCCGATTCATGGTATTTTTTATATAACATATTTAATGTTTACAATATTCTTTTAAGTTTTATTATAATTTTTTACAATGTCTAAATTTTTTTGGAATAGGGAATTCACGACACAGAAAAGATTTTGTAATTCCATAAAGAATATTTTCATACGCAAATGCAAAGCACGGAGGTGTATCGTGAAAATGACAGCCTCTCGTCCAAGTGGAGTGATATAAATACACACGTCACCGGTTCAACGCTTGTTTCCATAAGGCGAAGAACGCGCCAAGGAGCGGTGAAACCGAGGCCAATTTATTTAGAATGCCATGCTAGCATACAGAGAGAACTAGATTAACGAGTTCAAGTACATGCATTGTTGAGATGTATATAGGTACACTTCTAAATGGGCGAGAGTCCCTACTGCTAGCAAGTCAACCTCATCCAAAAGGGCAAGAACACCCTCGTCCCAAGCTCAGTCTGATGCTCGTGATCAAGAGCTTGATCTTAATTTGGATGATTTTGATGATTCTCCTTCCCGCTCACCCGGTAGAGACACGTCAAAAAAGCGGGTTCAAATAACTAGATCGGGTTAAACCCCTAGTTCGGCCTCGGGTAAAGGGTTGTACACCTACCGGTTGGAAGAACTTGGGACAAAAATTGACACATTCAATTTCATCCAACAACAAAAGATCGAAATGAGAAATAATATCCAAGCGTCGTATGAGAAAAAGGTATCTCTAAAAGAAAAACGCGAAGATATAAAATTTCTCGCCATGTCCTTCGAACACCTTACCGGCCAAGAATTGGAAATGATGTTGCAAATGAAAAAAGATTCTTGGAAAACTATAGCATCAATAAATCATGAAGTTTTAATTTTTTTTAATTTTATGTAGCTTTTTTTTATTTTATTTCTAGTTTTTAAAAATATTATATGCAATCTTCTATTTTAATTAGTGTGTTAATTTAATTAAATGAAATTCTAAATAGCTAAAACAAAAAAAAAATCAAATTTACATGGCTGGCCACACCAACCGAAACCACGTCATCCCACATCCCTTGTTTTAAAAAAATATCTTTATGGACTCACACTCGCCACGCGTCAAGCAAAGCCTCTCCATACCCCGCGGTCTAAGTACATCTAAGGATGCGTATGTGTACAACCAAGGTTGGAGACCTCACTCGTCGCTAGTCGGCCGGTGAGGTGGGGACTAGCGACTACTCAGGATTACTCGTGATTAATCGGATCAGGTTTTTTATATGTAATTTTTAGTTTTATGTATACATATACACATTTTTATAGGTAAATATTTTAAGTAGCTAGGTTTTAACTCTTACTTAACTCATTTTTTTAAGTATACAATATTAATTGTTGGAATTGACATGGTTTGGTTAGAAACTAGCCAGAATTTAGAGGTTTTGGCCAGAATATATAGTTTTTTGTCGGAATCGCCGATTTTTTGCTAGCGACTAGGTCTGACTACACCCGACTAGCGATTAATGGACTGATTAACGAAAAATTACTCAGTAACTGACCAACAAGCGATTAATTGCCGCCTAGTCGTGATTTTTACAACACTGTGTACAACTAATCTATTGAATGTAAAAATCCAAGTAACAAAAATTTTATGAAAACTTCAAAGAAAATCCGTTGAGAGGACCCTCGAACCTGCCATTCTATTCCATACTATTTGCATTCGTAATTATTTCACTTTTTGACTTCTCAAACCCTTTTGTTTACTCACTATTAGATAATAAGACGTACCTCTAAGGATGCATATGTGTACAACTAATCTATTGAATAGTAAAAAGTAAGTAATAAAATTTTAGACAATTAAGATTTGACTCTCAAATTTAGGGATGGTAATTGAACCTGAATTTGATGGGTAAACACGAAACTCAATTATACTGGGTACGAGTTTGGTTAATCACGTTTGGGACAGATTTTTATTTTTCTTATGGGTTTGTGATCTGATGATATACCCGTTTACCCGATAAAGTGTACCCATTTACCCGATATATTTTTTATATATATTTTAAATATGTATAGACCCAATAGTTAAAATAGGAACTCTTGTAAACTGAGAGAGCATATGAACCACTCTTATACATTGGATTAAGATCAGATGTGGGGCTACGATCAAATGTTTGACATGTTTTTACTTTATACAATTTTTTTATTACAAAATAATCCACAAGTGTAACGTGTAAGGGTAATTCAGTCCATTTCCACTAACTGCCCCATGCCATTCTATTCCGTACTATTTGCATCGGTATTTATTTCACTTTTTGATTTCTCAAACCCTTTTGTTTACTCACTATTAGATAATAAGTACCTCTAAGGATGCATATGTGTACAACTAATCTATTGAATAGTAAAAATGTAAGTAACACAAATTTACAATTAAGATTTAGGACTGTTCAAATTTAGGGATGGTAATTGAACCTGAATCTGATGGGTAAACACGAAACTCAATATACTGGGTACGGGTTTGGTTAATCAGGTTTGGGACGGATTTTTATTTTTCTCGTGGGTTTGTGATCTGATGATATACCCGTCTACCCGATAAAGTGTACCCATTTACCCGATATCATTTTTTATATATTTTTAAATATGTATAGACCCAATAATTAAAATAGAAACTCTTGTAAGAGGCGAGAACCATAAGAACCACTCTTATCAATTGAATTAAGATCAGATGTGGGGCTATGATCAAATGTTTGACATGTATATACTTTATACAATTTTTTTATTACAAAATAATCCACAAGTGTAACGTGTAAGGGTAATTCAGTCCATTTCAGTAACTGCCCCCTGCCATTCTATTCCGTACTATTTGCATCGGTATTTATTTCACTTTTTGACTTCTCAAACCCTTTTGTTTACTAACTATTGGATAATAAGTACCTCTAAGGATGCATATGTGTACAACTAATCTATTGAATAGTAAAAATGTAAGTAACACAAATTTTAGACAATTAAGATTTAGGACTGCTCAAATTTAGGGATGGTAATTGAACCTAAATCTGATGGGTAAATACGGAACTCAATATACTGGGGACGGGTTTGGTTAATCACGTTTAGGACAGGTTTTTATTTTTCTCGTGGGTTGGTGATTTGATGATATACCCGTTTACCTGATAAAGTGTACCCGTTTACCCGATATTATTTTTATATATTTTTAAATACGTATAGATCCAATAGTTAAAATAGAAACTCCTGTAAATTGAGAGAATCATAAGAACCACTCTTATCCATTGATTAAGATCACTAGGATCAAATGTTCCACATGTTTTACTTTATGCAATTTTTTATTACAATGTAATTCAGTCCATTTACACTAACAGCCCCCCCCCCCCCCCCTCCCCCCAAAGTTTCATATCAAATCCAGTCTTCTCTCTCCTCCATTGTTGACATTTGTTAAAAAAACACAAAAGAACACCACTTACAAAACCCAACGTTTTTCCATTATTGACCAATTCCTGTATTTACATAAAATGTAACAACTTAGAAAATCCAACATAAAGCTAACAAAACCTAATGTAAAACTTACAAAACCCAATGTAAAACTTGCGAAACCCAACGTAAAACTATCAAAGCTATCGCCGCACCATCTTGATCCTCCATCTTCTTCCCCCCGCTGCATCCAAACGACTAGCGCCACTACATACTTCTCTTCTACCCACACTTTCTAATCATTGTAATCATTAGAAAAAACTCAAGAATCATTAGTGTAATCAAACTTTTTATGATTTATATTATCTTTATAAGTTTGATCATATATTCTTCCATGACCTTTTTTTGCTAGATTCTTGAGGGTGTTTAGGGGAAACTTATCCCCTTGATGTCAAGCTAACTAAGGATGATCATGGGAAAGCAAAGTGTGTGTTAATGACTTTACCTAATTAAATAGTGTATTGAAATTGAGTGAGATAATAGTGTCGCCAATAATTTGAGCCATTAAAGTTTCAGCCTAATCCTTTAAATCTACCAATAATCTTACGTCGCCATTGATTTGGGTCGTTCGTGTTTTCTATGTCTATGTATAGTCAAAACACGTTAATGCTCTTGACTGAGGTTAAACGTTTTGGATGGGACTTCCGGTTGGGTAAGCGCTTGCCTTTACGCGGAGCTAATACCAAAGTGTAAACGACTTAGTTTATATAAAGTGACTACCCTTTGGGGATTGACGACTCACCGACGGACTATTAGAATCTAGTAATATAAACTCCTTAAACTATCTAATTAATAAATACTATATTCCGGCCTCGAGTGGCGTTTCCCTGCTGATTAAAAGCGAAAGGATCAAATGTGTTAGGATTCTGAACCAGATACTACACATTAATAACCATTGACACAAAGAGTGCCTCGTCTGATAGTTGAGCCCTTGCGACCCCATGGTCCAATCTAATTAACAAGGTATCAAGAGGTAAGTTGATCCGTATGACACACGTAAGGAGCCAAATGCAAAATGCTTGAGAAATAATGAGTTTCAATTATAGTATCATACCTGATTATTGCAGAGTACTAGAAAAGTATGTAAAGCTAGCAGAAGCAACCATATCTTTTAGAGGACACAAATGGATGACCCATTATGTTTTAACATTATACCATAGCAGAATGGGTCGTGATTTCCACCCATCTCACCCACCACCACCATCATCGTCTTCACCACACACCATAACCACCGTGAACTGCATTTAACAATCCCGCCGTGTGACAATTAGGGGTGTGCACGGATCGGTTTGGGTCGGTTTTGGCCTAAAACCGTAACCATAACCACGATGTCGGTTAATGGATAACCATAACCATAACCGATCGGTTATGGTGGTTATGGTTAATCGGTTTTAATGGTTATAGTGGGTCGGTTGTGGGTGGTTAACCATGTACTTAGCCTAGCTAAAAATAGCTTAACTTTTTAACATGGAATAAATTGTTATTACATATTTGTATATATTAGTATCTTACATAGTATGAAAAATACATATAATCTATAATATTAATATCGATTATCATCGAATATTCAAATAAATTGATAAAATATATTCCATAAATTCAAATAAACAATCATATATTAAAAAATTGGTGAAAAATCCTAAAACCTTCAAAGATTTATTACATGTCAGTTCGGTTCAGTTATGGTGGGTGTGGAAACATTGATAACCATAACCGACCCGCTACTTTCGGTTTTTCAGAAAAACCATTAACCGGCCCACGGTTTTTGATTTGTTCGGTTTTTTCAGTTCGGTTTTGTCGGTTAATTTGATTTTTTTGCACCCCTAGTGACAATTGGCAAATTTACAGGTTAATCCGTATGACCTAATCACTATTTATCTATTCAATTATGTGCATTTAGACTTAATTATGTGTTAATTGAGTCCACAAAGTCTAGCAATGTCCGAGAAATGCATGAATATTTTCATTTAGTTGAATCGTTATCGCCTCTTCGCCTTACAATGAAACTACTTTTAATAAGCGTTGGTGGTTATCCGGTTAACGTTTCTATGCCGCAATTGTTCCAATATGCATGGAACATTAAACCCATGGAATTATTATGTGTTAAATGCGGATAATGGATAGAGACTTATTCCGAATAAATAAGTATATAAATCGTGCAAGTATCGTCTTCGTCCGTTGTTAGTGCAGAAACTTATAATTTTCACCAAACGAATACAAGTATGATAGATATGTGATTTTGATTAGTATTGGGTGAAATTAGGGGATATAAGATGTCATAAGGATGTCTAAATTATAAATCCCGATTTTTAATTCATAAACGTTTATTAACCGAATAGCTAGCGAAACTAATGGTCGTTGTGTATCAAATCACTAACAAAGACATGTCTAGTGAACTAGTTAACCTCAACTAGTGTCCTAATGCTAGATTACTATCCTAAGCACCTAATTAAGACTAATTACATAAATATCTCGAAATCTCGTCATTGATGTAGTTAGTCAACACAAGGCCCCAACCAAATCCCAACCAAATCCCCATGTCTTGGTTACTTGTAAGTTATGTTAAGCATGGCCATGTTGACTATTGTTGAAGTAAGTATGGTTGAAAATATATTTAGGAACATATAGTCTTTCAACTAGCAATACATTTCACTTCTCCACTTAGCAAAAACAAAACCCAAACTCTCTTTCCTTCCATCTCTAACCTATAGCCTCACCACCCCTCCCTCTTCTTCCATTTTCAAGTCTAAACCAAGTGATCCAAGGTTTCCTAAGGGTATCTCAAGGTGTTGGAATTATCATGGAAGCTTATTCTTTCAAGTATTTAGAGCCTTTTCTCTTTTAGCTTTCACAAGGATTGCACTCTAGTCTAGGCTAGTAGGAAGTTTCTTGGTCTTTTGTTTTAAGTTAAGAGTAGTAGTATAATGCAAGAGTCACCAATGAGTTTGTTAAGATACACGATGACGTTAAATGGAACAAAATATTTTAAGAAAATGTTGGTGGTTAGTCATAATCTTGAGGTGATATGTTCTTGTATTCTTGTTTCTAACTCATGGTTGTGTGTTGAAAATGATTATACATGTATAACTAAGTATAAAGTGTGAAGGAACTTGGTTGAAGAAGAAATGTTTATGAAAATGTTCTTGGAAAAAAATAGGGATTTTATAGGAGTATACATGATCATCGATCTTGTTAGAAGTGTTGATGCTCAAGATGTTGGTAGATAATGTTGATGATATTTTAGGATTAACATGGTAAAAATCTAAAGTTAATAAGCTTAATGCTAAAACTTGGAAAACTAGGGTTTTATAAGTGTTAAAATGGGTGTATACATGTTTCTATGTGTTATGTGTATAATCCTTAAAAGTATATACTAACATGATAAAGATGGTGAGAATGGTTTTTTAATGGTATTTTAACCTAATATAGGCTAAGTTTGGAAAGTATGACTTGATAATCATGTTAAGATCATCAAGGGTTTTTGGTATAAATTAGTGGTTAAAGCAAAGAAATAGTGAAAAATAATCAAGATAAAGTTTTGTGTAGAAAACATGTTTTTTAAAACATATGAGTACTTTAGTATAAAATACGTTGTTTTGGCAAAAATCGGTTTTTGATGTAAAAAACCAAGTCTTGATGTTCACGGGAAAATTATATATATTTTCAGACATGTATATTTCGGATAGAAAAATATATATATTTTCAAGTTGTTCTGAGAATATATAATATATATATATATATTAATATATATATATATATATATATATATATATATTCAAGTTATTGTAAAAATATTTGTTTAGAAAATATTTTCCGGAAAATTGGTGTTAAAGTTGTTTGAAACATTATTCACCATTCGGCGGTTCAAAAAATATAATTGATTATTTGGCTAAGTGTGGAGTGTTATATATATATATATATGTAATTATATATTTTTAACCACTTAGCAGATACGAACTTGTGTGTAGTATATATGTATATATATTACGTGATACGTGCTCATTGATTGAAAAGGTGTATATATATACGTATACGTATACACGAAAGATAAGCAAAACGTTTGTGACAACGAACGGGTTTTCGGCAAATAAACATAAACAATATTAAAGATATTATTTTCGGCAACCTATCGAACATAGAAAATATATTTATGATGATTAAAAGATAAGTATACTTTTGATCTTGATCGACTTACAGGTTTTGTTGAACAAGGTTTCACAAGACAAATATAATATATTTTGACATAAAAAAATATATATTTATCAATCGATCAATCGTGCGTCGACACAGATTTTTTACTAGGGCTTAGGCCCGGATACTATTCAAATATGTGTATATATATATATGTACATATATGTGTTATAATATACATGTATGACCATTCAGATAATTTCCCACCAATGTGTTGTAACATACAAACGTTTTTGAAACAGATAACATATTAAGTCTTAACAAATTGGTGAAAGACTTGTAGAGGAAACACATACTTAACCTTAGCATCTTATTGAATTAGGACACTTGTAGGTCGGGAGCACAATACAACACACAATATATATTATCACACATTGAATTTGCTAGATAGCTCGGAATGCAAAGTTAAGAGTTTCACGACCCCTATTTTAAATGTTTTGCTTTTAAATGCTAAGGGGAGATACATGTTTGTTTATATGGTATGATAGTTAAGGAATAAAATCATTAGAATCATTTATATGTGAATTAGTTGTAGTTATTGCTCTTGGGAAGTCCCCGGGAGATATTAATTTGGGTAACCATTAGTTAAAACAGATCGCGAAATAGTCGAATAGATCTATTGGGTGTTGGAAAGCCCCACTCTTGGTCCTTCGTGACCCTGTGGGAGTGTATTGTGTCCCTAACTGGACGCCACCAGGATATGGTGGTGTCGTGCGGCAGAACATTGTCAAGGTTTTGTTTCGAGCTTATGTTGACATATATGTTAATGTCCTAGCTAAACATTGATTAAACAATTTCATTAGAATTATGCATACAAGTTTCATCAAATGTTTTTAAAGATTCCTTTGTGTTATTTAAACATGTGAACTCAACAACAATATGTTTACATTTTTAAACCTGTATTTCAGGAAAGTAAGCGGCGTATCATGGTGTAAAGGCCAAGGATATGATGCATACGGCGATACCATTTTGGGGGTTTGACTTGTATATTCCGCCCTCGTTCGGGATATTATTGAATTGAGAGTGCGTGTAGTGTGTGTTTTCTTATAAAACAATTGAACAAATTAGAAATTCAATCATACAATTATAACAAATTATCAAGATAACACAACTGGATTCGGGAATGATTGCAGAATGATTTCATATTGAATTTAATGGAGAACTATATATAGGAGGAAAGAACTACTAATGACGTCACCATGAAAACGACCCCTAACAACTCATTAAATGGTACAACTGCCCACAGTTAGTAAATCTGCTGGATAGTTACACTTTACATTAAATTACTGCTTTTAAAAAGCGGTAGTGAGAACCGATGGATTTCAAAGAACTGCTGGTTGTGAACCAGCACTTCTGGAAATCTAGAACTTCTAGTCTTTGACTTGTTGATTTGATATTCTAGTCTTCAGTCTTGACTTTGGTTGACTTGACTGTTGACATGTTGACCAGCAATTTGACAATCCAACACTTTGTTCTATGTTCTCTGATCTTGAAGGCAATAGTTTATGTTGCAGTAGTTTGGGAAACTGTTTTGGGAAGCCTTAAGGGGGGAAACCTCTGGTCTTGTGATTGTATCTTATCTTATTCCACCAGGCAGGGAAGATGGTTCCCTTGGGTTTTGGCTTTCATTATCAACAGATCTCACATAACCCAACATATATTTGTCAAAGGCCTAGTTTTATAAACAAAATCTTTTGTCTAAGTGTTTTAAAACATGTTGTTTATTTGGGGCAATGTACGCCAAACTAAATATTTGGTTTTTTAAACTTTGAAATACACTTGGTATTGTTGATTTAATATAATGAGGTAGACGTTCGCTAATCAGATGCTTGAAAACCTTTCGTGGTCGCAAGTCGTATTTCCACCTTGGGCGGGGTGTGAGACGCCGCTAGCTTCATCTCCGCCACCACCAACTCCAACACAACACCGTTGTAATCTATACCTGCCTTGAACACACCCTCCCTTTGTTTCTGATTGCACCCAACACAACTGTTAGTGCATATTTATGTGGACGTTACCGTGCGAATAAGCTAGATAGAGTGTGCGTTGTATATGTAATTGGTTTATTATATAGTCAATGCATGAGTCTTAGTTAATGCATGAGATTTGCATTTGACTTGTAGACATATTGGTCAGTAATGTTAAACGTATGAGACATGTGTGAACGTACAACGCATTAGAAATACCTACAAATAGGGAGACAGGCGTTAGTATGGATAAGTTTTGGATTTGTTGGAGGTCGAACACACTTGTTCTCTCGCTGAGGTTAACACTGTAAACTCTTTAGGTATGAATGAAATTTGTGATGGCTAACGTTATGCTGCCAAAAATTCTTGAAATGTTTTGGTCGTCGTGTACGTTGATTGAACCAGGCGGTAAATTCGTGCCAATACGATTGAAGATTACTTCGTTGGGTATGCTAGTCTATTAAAATGTGTTTATTTACCTAGTATGAATCAAGTGGTTGAATGGAAACATGCGGATTATCAAAAAGTATACATTACCGAAAGCCAAAACTAGTGATGATTGGATATTCGATTATGAAAGTATGTGGAAATCTCTTAATCTTCCCCAAGAGCCAACAAGTTGGGTTATATAAGATTTGCTGATGAGAAAGCCAAAACCTAAGGGAACCATCTTTCCTGCCTGATGGAATAAGTTAAGATACAATCCTTGATCCAGAAGTTTCCCCCTTGAAGGCTTCTAAGAAAAACTGCCCAAACTACATGTGCACAAGTATAGAAAACAGAAGAACAAAGTGCTGGATTGTCAAAGTACTGGTCAATAAATCAACCAAAGTCAAAGACTGAAGACTAGAAGATCATGTCAACAAGTCAAAGACCAAAAGTTTTAGATTCTTAAAAGTGCTAATCTACACCAATAGTTCTAGAGAATCAAGCTTTTTTCTCTTATTAGTAGAAGAAATAGTTCAATGTAACAGTGTAACTATCCAATAGTTTTACTAATTACTTGCAATTAAATCATTTAATGAGTTGCCAGGGGTCGCTTTCATGGTGACATTACCAACAGTTCTCTTATCCTATATCTTGTTCTTTGTATTCAATGTAACAGTAACACTAAGAGCCTTTGTGCATAAGAACTTAGTGTAAGAGAGTGCATCTAGTGAGGGGGAATACTTTGTACGTTGTGGTTGTATTACATATGATGAATTCAATATGAAATCATTTTGCAGTCATTCCCAAATCCAATGGTGTTGATGATGATGTGTTGATATTAGTTGTTTTACTTAAATTTTCATATCTATTCGATCTGTTTTAATAAGAAAACACACGCACACACATCACACTCTCTCAGATCCAACAATTGTATTAGAGCCTGTTTCATAGAACTGACTTCACCAGTGATTCAGAAGAAACACTAGCTCAAATTGATAACTGACTAAATGATCAAAGGACATTGAGAAGAATTAGACAAATCATATCATAAATTTGTTTATGATACTCTGTTTTCTGAGTAAATCTCAAAAGAATTTCAGAGATATGTTAATCACTCATGATCCTCATAATACTGGATCGGCAAACAAGCCTTTGATGCTCGTTCATCATGAATTCAAGATATGGAACGAAGAATGGGTCACCACTTGTACCAGCAGAACACAGGTTGTTGGAGATAAATGGTATAGCCCACATATTCCCTATGTCTTGCGTACCGAAAGACATATGTTATGGTTCCTAAGAAACCTAGTGATTACCCTGAGCAGGATTTCCAAAAGTTGGAGCTCGATGCTAAGGCATTCGGGATACTGGCCATGGCCTTATCGAAGGAAATGATGCTAAGGCATTCGGGATACTGTGCATGGCCTTATCGAAGGAATTCTATGCTGGATTGCTCCATTGTGAGAATACCAAGGAGTTGTGGGATGCTTTAAATGAACAATTCGGTGGTACAAATGAAGTTCAAGAGAATAGCAGAGATTCTGAATCAAAAGTATGAAACATTTACCCATATCAAGGGAGAACCTCTGACTCAACAGTTTGAGTGGTTTAACTGCGTGATCAGTGAGCTAAGGCTTACAAATCAAACTTACACAAATTTTGCTTTGAGTCACTGTTGGTGCATATTCTATGACAACAACTTAATCGTTTAGTAGTTTAGTCTTTAGATATTTTGTATCGGGCTTAGCATTTGTGCTTAGCTTGTTTAGAGTGTAATAGGCTTGGAGAATGGCCTAGCCCAGTCCAAAGCCTAGTTTGCAAACATGTAGTTACCCACCCGGTACACAACTTTGTGGATCAGAATACAACATCAGTAGAACTTAAGCCTCCCCCAACCAATGTAGAACTTGTAGAAAAGATTGGTTTCATGCCCAATCATATCTTCAATTTCAAAGCATTATGCAAAAACCACTTATAACCTACTCATGGAAATGATCAGGAATATGATTGAAGCAAGATACAATGATACCCAAGCTGAGATCAAAGCCATCAAAGATCATCTTCTACAAGCAAAAGGAACCACTCCAAAACGCAGGTACTCTGTAGATGATGCCAAAACGGGAGAGTGTGATAGCCTAAGGAAACTTCCTCCACAAAAATCTACACATGCAACCAAAAAGGCCAAACTTTCCCAAACCACTAATCATCCACACCAAACATCTGTTGACATTTCAAAAGTGTCAACAGATGTTACAATATCATCCACCACATCATCTGTAACCCTACCTATCCCTCAGACCAGAGAACGAAAAGAAATAACCTCACCCATCAAAATTACATCATCACTTCCAGCACCATCACCTCCGTAATCACCACTTCCATCCGCAAACCCTCCAAGGCTATCAATGTCAAAGACTATCTGGGGCTCAAAAGAAGCACGCTAAGAGGATGGTGTTGGAGATAAACCAAGAGAAAGATGACACACAACTTTAACAAATCTTATCTGAAGAATACAGAAGAGTACATGCCTTACAAGGTTATGCTACAATGATTGTAGAAATATCTTCCATGATCCAATAGCTAATGCAGATCTCAAAAAGCTTCTAAAGGGATATTATATAAACCATATCATGGAGAAGAAGCCATATGATGCAGACAAGATCAATTCACATGACGGACAACTAAATCCCTACTAGATGAAATAGTAAGGATTGAAAAGTTGAAGCTTTTTCCTGATATAAATAATTCACCTCCAAATTGAAAATATCATAGAAAACCAAATGATAAAAGGGCATTGATGATAAAAAGACCGAAGGAATCACCCAAATTTCAGCTGGAAGAATGGCAACCCACCGCGGTTTCAGCCGCGACAGAGTTTGTTCCAGGATGCAGGAGCAGATCGAGTGGTGGGAGAAGAACACCACACTGGAGGATATGATGACCAGGAGACATTGGTGAAGCAGGAAAAGTTGCTAACTGAGTTCATGGCGTGAGAAAAAACTCGCATCAGGGGACTCAGTCGAAATTCACTTTCATGAAGAGTTAGGGCACAACATTGCAAAGTTTTGAGAGAACTGTGTGAACGTTGTCGAATCAGCTCACCAGAGGCCTTAGGTTGGTCTTCCTAGTAGCACGGTCCCAAATCCGAATGCGAAAGCAAAGCCAGTAACTACTACGAGTGGATGAGGAGTTGTTGAGGTTGAATCGGTAGTCGATGAGGAGCCGGTCTACAAGGAGATTGAGATGGAGACACCATCTGGCAAGGTGCAACAGAGGCTAGTCCTAGCTAGTACAACACAATCCAATAGGTCTTCTGGAGAGTAGGAGAAAGAGTCGACGAGGGTGTATAAGCCAACAACCCTTACCCTGGTAGGTTGGTGAATGGTAAGGATGCGTGGCAGTATGGTCGGTTCATGGAGATATTGAAGAAGCTCCATGTGAACATTCTATTCGTTGGGGATCTTACCAAAATACCGAAGTACAATATGGAGGAGTTGTCTATTGTTACACTGAGTGAGAGTGTTCTGCAGTCTTGCAGAATAAGCTCCCGAAGAAGATGACCGTTCCAGACAGCTTCACCATTTTGTGCCTGATTGGAAATCTGACTGTCAGCAATGCGTTGGCTGACCTAGGTGCTAGCATAAACTAATGCCTTATTCCATCTTTGCTAAGCTTAACCTAGGAGAGCCGTCCCCTACGTACATGGGTATCCAGCTCGCCGGTAGTTGGTGAAGTTCTCGAGGGGCATTGTGGAAAACATGTTGGTGAAAGTCGACAAATTCGTTTTCTCACTAGACTTCTTCATTCTCGAAATGGACGAGGACTCTGAGGTACCATTGATCTTAGGTCGTCCATTCTTTTCCACCGCACGTGTAGTCATTCACATTTATGACAAAAAGTTGACCATTCATGTCGATGAGAATGATGTCACTTTCGATATTCAACGATCTATGAGGCATTCCCGACATCATGATGACACTAAATAAGATATGCAGGAGAGATACATCTGCACACAGCTGTTTAGCGTGGAAAATGAGGGGAATGGGGTCATTGTCTTTGATCTTGAGCAGGACCAGCAGCCAAAGGCTAGCGAGCTCCCTAGGTTTGATTTTTCCAAGGTATTAGGTGATTGAGAGAAAGAGTCTTGGGGAGAACCATCGGTTGAGTTACCCCTGACCCTAGAGCTTAAAGAGTTGTCGTCTCATCTGGAATACGCATTTTTTGGCGAGGGATCTCAGTTGCCCATCATATCTTCGAGATTGACAGATGAGGAGGAGAAGAAGTGTTGTCTTGAGGGCGCATGGGCACGCCATTGCGTGGAAGCTCATGGATATAAAGGTTGTTAACCCTTCTTTTTTCATGCATAAAATCTTGATGGAGGAGGAGTTCAAGCGGGTGGTTCAGCCTCAACGAAGGCTAAATACGAACATACAGGAGGTAGTGAAGAAGGAGGTAATCAAGCTGCTCAACACAGGGTTTATTTACCTAATATCAGATTCATAACGGGTGAGTCTCGTCTAGGTGGTCCCCAAAAAGGTGGATGAAAGTGGTCATCAACAAGAAGAATGAGTTGTTACCCACCAGGACCCTCACCGGCTGGAGAGTTTGCATAAACTATTGAGGACTCAATGATGCCACCTGAAAGGATCACTTTCCTTACCATCCATCGATCAAATGCTTGTGCGGCTGTCGGGACATAAATTCTATTGCTTTCTTGATGGGTTTTCCAGTTGTTTCTAGATGCCCTTTACATTGGAGGATAAGGAAAAGACCACTTTTACATGACCCTGTGGCACTTTTGTGTATCGCCGCATGCCGTTTGGGTTATGTAATACTCCGACCACTTTTTAGCGTTGTATGGTGTCCGTTTTTCAAGAGATGATCAAGGACTCCATGGAGGTCTTAATGGATGATTTTTATGTTTTTAGGAGCTCCTTTGATCTTTCTCTGCAAAATCTAGATCATGTGCTTACTCGTTGCGAGGAGACGAACCTGATGCTTAATTGAGAGAAGTGTCATATTACGGTTCGTGAGGGAATAGTATAAAGCCAAGATTGATACCATTTTCAAGCTCCCACCTCCCACTTCAGTGAAATTTATTGGAGTTTTCTAGGTCATGCGAGCTTCTACCGTTGCTTCATTCGTGATTTTTCTAAAATCGCCCACCCAACGACCTATCACACCCCGACCCGCAGCGGAATAAGAGGCGGGGCATAATTGGGTTATCACCAAAGCTCATGACATTTACTATTATGTTTCATATTTAATAAAGTCAAAGTTACATTTTCAAATATCCAAACATGTTCATTCAATACAAAGGAAATAAACCAAACATAACAATCCCAACTCTAAAACGTTTTATTCTTCTAATCCAAGTCCTATGTGTTCCTAGCTGCTGCTGGTTCACCTGTATCATGTGATAAGTTGGCGAGTGAACCTTATTAGATAAACATATATTAATAAATTAATTGTTAGTTTATCAATGAAAATTAGTGCATAATCATAGATGAACAAATGTAAATAATCAAGTAAAGGCAAATAGCAGTCACAACTATAACATACAATATCACATGACAGCACACATGATCATACCAACATCATACTGTAAATAACATAAATGAAACTGTGCGATCAAGGCTCAATCAAACGGAGCCGATCGTATTGCATGTACTGAAAATGAAAATATCTGTGCGATCAAGGCTCAATCAAACGGAGCCGATCGTATGTGGGCACGCCAGGTTCAACCGCATAATAAAACGGGGAACATGCTCAACGCTCATAATGTAATGGGGAGCGGCGGCCTATGAAATTGCATGTACTGAATAATAAATTGCATCCAATAATAAGTACTTAATAGCAACAAACTGAATACACAAGTTCATGATATGATGTATGCACAATGGTTTAGTAATAATATATATATACAAAGACACATGATACACCCCAAAACGTGATTAAAATGGGGAATTTGTAAGATTCACTCACCTTGGGTGCGTTGGATTGGAGATGGTGATATGCGCACGATTTAGATGAGCGGAACAACGAGGATTACTAACCTAAATAATAACGGAAAATATATTAAATGAGTGGATTTTATTAAGGATTTTGATGAAATTTTTAGATATATTTTTGTGAGTTTATGGCTATTTTCTATTTTAAAAAATGTTATTTTTAAGTATTTTTAATTGATTTTTAAATTAAATTAAATAAATAAAAATATAAAAAAATTGTTTATTTAGTGTTGACCGTTGACCGTTGACCGTTCGGTCAGCGTATTAGTTTGCGCCGGGTGAGGCTCGAACCGGCGACCTCCCGTACGCGTGCACGCAGCTCTACCAACTGAGCTACGTGTCTAACCCGAAATAATCTTGTTTTTATTTATACTTATACACTTATTCAGTTAATCCGAATTTCCTTTATTTACAAAAACATTTTAATTCAATCGGACCGGTGCTCGTGACGGGTTTCGAACGCGCGACGTGTGGTTCATGTTGCACACAGTCCACCGCTGGACTGTGTGTCTAACCTGGTTATTATCTCAGTTTTTATTATACTTAACAACTAACTGGGTTATCCCGATTTAGTTTAAACAAAAAGGCCTTTTATTATACAAGGAGTGCGTGGAGCAGGGATCGAACTCGGGACGTGCGTATGTATTTTGCACACAGTCCACCGCTGGACTGTGTGTCTAACCCGTTTATAAATTCCGATTTTAATTAACCTTATGTTATGTTGAGTCTTCATCTTCTTCGTTGATTTTATACAGACAATCATATCCTGACTGTTATGACCGATTCATGGCTTATACGCTTTTCAGACATTACAAGTAATTTAAAAGTAAAGAATGGAGAGAGTTTGGGGAAAAAGATGTACCGATTGAGGTTGTTCACAGAATTCCGGCGGAGGTTCGTCGTTACTGAAAGTGAACTCCGGCTGTTGAAACCAATTAACAGCTTGTTCGATTATTTAAGAAGTTGAGTCACTTAAACAAGGTTTAACAGAAGTTTGGGAGATCATACCCGTTCACGGTGTGTTTCCGGCAGTTTCAGGAGTTTTCCGGCGAAGGTAAGATTTTCGACAAACGTGGACTAGGATCGATTCTGATGGTGGAGTTGTGTTAGAGACTGATTAATCACATGATTGAAACAGAAAGAGTCGGAGGAAATATCGTGTGGGTGTGAGTCCCGGTTTTCGGTGACTTGCAGAATTTTTCCGGCGGTCTGATTCAAGCTTCTCCGGTGGATTGTAAGGTTGCGGAAATGAAATTGGGAGTCTTGCAGAGTGTTTTGAGTCGCAGGAAAGGTCTAGGATTGAAGTAATCCGAGAATTGAAGACTTTCGGTTATTAAACCGATCTACTTCCGACTTCAAGTTATAATCATGGCAGCATTGATTGGAATCGTCCGTTTATCGGTTATACTCGCTGAATCGAGAGTATCCAAATCGACTTTGGTGTTTGATAACCGATTTCAGTTACAATTTGTAGAGTCGGTTGATTTACCTTAGTCCATAAAACTTATTTGTTTTCTAAAGATAACAGAGAACAAGCAAGTGGCGGAGTGGTCTTGTGATTGGGTGATAAGTCGTTGAAGTGTCTTGGCTGACCCGGGTTCGAGTCCCGGCATCGTTATAATTTATTTATTTATTTTATTTTAACTTTTCATCAAATATAATTTTTATAATTTAGTTTATTTATTAATTATGTATTGTTTTAAATCAAAATAATCATAAATATTCGACATAACTTTTATAACTTGATATTCGATTACAAAACGGAGCAGGTTTTGAAAACCCGATTTTTACAAATGTTACACGACCCAGCTTCTAGAGAAGGATAGGCCGTTCGTGTTTTCTGACGAGTATGTTAGGGCCTTTGAGTTGCTTAAGGAGAGGTTAGTTGTAACACCCCAAAGAAAAAAAATAAATAATATTAAAAATTTATATAAATTATATATGTTGGTCATAACCAAGAGTAAAGTGACTAGGAATAAATAACCTAGTTAATAAAACATAATAGATAACAAAGAAACTTGATTAGTAACCCTCTTTTATAAACTTGGAAAGTAGAGGGACAAAATGGGCAAAACTGAAAGGTGGTTTTAATAAAAAAAATTACACCAAAAACACACACAAGTGTGTGTTTCTGGTCGACATATTGCACAGAGAAAAGGAGGTTCCTCCTCTTGAACCCTAAACTCACTAAATTGATCAAAATCAAAGGGAAATCAAGCTAAGAATTGGGGCTTTAACTAATTTCGTAATCATCTAAGCTAGGAGATCACAAGGTGTGTTGAATTTTGTCATTTGGTGATACTTTGAAATTTGGATAAACATTCATAATCGAAATTCTGGAATGAATGTTGAATGTATGAGTGTTATTGTCTTGAATCCATGTCTAGAAACAAACCCTAGTTGAGAACTTGATGAATTAGTGTTGAAAATTAGAGATTTAGTGATCACCCATATATGTGTTAAGTGGGTTTTATAACAATATGATGAACACATGAATTTGGGTGTTAAAGTTTATGAAAACTGATGTTATGATGCAAATTCTTGATATTGTTCATGAATACTAGACATAAGGGTTTAATTTTGATAATTAAAAACTTGATTAAAAGTTAATAAAGGACTAGATAAAAGATGTATAAGAATCTTGCCCACAAGGTGTTTGTTAAAATGCCTAAACGAATGTTGATATGTTGAAATTATGAAAGAAACGCGTAATCAGCAAATTTGACGAATTACGTGTGATATGTGATAATACGAGTCTAAATAAGATATTGATTGAACTCTATAGGCAAAGCGCGTGAATCTTCGAGCGGTCAAGTTGGAACGGACGCGCGCTTGAAGGATAAGCTTTGAGGTACATGACTTGCCATTTCGTTATATTTTATAGACAAGTTCAGTCGTAGTTATGTCTAATGTTTTGATATAGTGAAATAATTGCGTTTGGTATGTCAATAATGTGATGGATTTCACTTAGATAACCAAACGGGTCAAAATAAAGTGGTTTGCTAAATGTTGGTTTCAGTGGCTAAAAGGTCACGAAATAAACCGGTGAAATTGGATATCGGAAACGCTAAATTTTGATTGATAAACTTTAATATGGGATTGAAACTTAGAGAATTATAAGTTCTTTAAGTTAAAAACGGAAAATTTGATGTTGGAATCAAATTTGTCAAAAGGTGATAAATGCGTATGCAAACCATGTAGTGGGAGCGGATACGCTAGAGTTATTGAGCCCGGAAAGAGGGGTAAAAAGGGTTCAGGGATTAAACCTTGGCCATAAGATGTGAAAAGGATGTTAAGATATAACGGGTTGAATAATTTTATAATGAATTTGTGAGTTGTAAACATATAAACTAAAATTTAGTGAACCCGAGGTGTTAAATACATAGGTAAACATATTACGGACATTTTGAAACTAGTTTCGTGTGAAATGGACATGAAATTCAGAAGTTATGAGTTAGAATGTGAAAAATGTCATAGCTGGGCAAATGCAGCTCAAAGAAACAAACCTTTTGTCGAAATAAGCATGTCGCACCCGTGACAGAATTAGCCAACACGGTCGCGCCCCGCGAAAGCTGGGGTGGAACTGGTCACGGCCTGCGAGAAACTCCTGAACTGGCAAAAAAAATTTATGTTGATTATTTGTTTTGAGATTTTGACCAAATGTATTATAGAACCATCATAACTAACGTTTATGATGGTTTTGATTATAGGTGAATGATTCAAACTTTTGGATGAAGATCAAGCATCATGCAAGAACCGAACACGAACTAAAATGAAGCTTTCACGTATTTAGTTTCTTTTGGCGTTTTGACTTGTGTAAACATGTTTTAACTATGTTTGAATGTTTTAAAATTTTGAATGAACATTATCATGTAATGTTTTTGTAAAACTGTATCTTGTCGTAATGTGCAAATATTTTATGATTAAGTATTTATGAATTAAGAAGGGTGTTATATTAGTGAGTGCTCCTATTCTCCTTGCTCCTAATTGGAGCCTTTTAATCAAGATTATGTTTGATGTGAGTAACTTCGTAGTTAGGGTCATGTTGGGGGAGCGTAGGGAGAAACACTTCCATCCTATTTACTATGCGAACAAAACCCTGAACGACACCCGGGAGAACTACACCATGATGGAGAAGGAGCTTCAAGCAGTTGTTTTCGCATGTGATAAATTTCGGTCGTACCTTGTGCTTTCTAAAACCATCATTTCACTGATCATGCCCTTAAGTACTTGTTTTCGAAGAAGGATGCGAAGCCTAGGCTGATTCGGTGGATTCTTTTGCTTCAGGAGTTTGATCTAGAGATCAGGGATAAGAAGGGTGTAAAGAACGTTGCTGCAGACCGTGTATCCCAATTAGAGAACCCCGAGATGGAGTCAGGAGGATAAGGTAGGGGAAGTTCCCACATGAGGCGTTGATGTTTTTGAAAGCCCACGAGTAAGGCTTTCCCTTGTTCACCAATATGGCGAATTACTTGTCTACATGTGACCTTGTGGAGTGCATGACGTATCAGCAAAAGAAGAAATTATTTTCAGATGTCAAGCACTACATTTGGGAGGACCCTTACTTGTTTAGGATCGGTGTGGACCATATGGTGAGGAAATGTGTGTTCGGAGCTGAGTCCCGCAGTATCTTGCGGCGTTGTCATGAGGGGCCAACTGGTGGCTACTACGGGGTGGCTTATACCACCAAAAGGGTGTTTGATGCGGGTTTCTACTGGCCGATCATTTTTAGGGGCGCAGACGAGTTTGTTCGTAGTTTTGATGCCTGTTAGCGGAGTGGCAATATCTCATCCCGAAATGAGATGCCTCAGAACCCCATTCAAGTGGTTGAGATCTTTGATATTTGGGGCATTATTTCATGGGGCGGCTTTCCCCATGTCTGGTAGGAATCGATACATCCTATTCGCGGTCGACTATGTTTCTAAGTGGGTGGAGTCGCAAGCCTTTCTTACGAATTATGCAATGGTTATTGTGAGATTTCTTAGGAAATTGTTTGCTAGGTACGGTACTCCTAAGGCCTTGAATTAGTGATTGAGGCACCACTTTTGAAATTCATTGATAGAGAAGGTCTTGAAACGCTATGGGGTCACCCATCGTCTTTAGATGGCCATTCATCCACAAACAAGTGGCTAGGTAGAATATTCGAATATGGGGATTAAGAGAATCTTGAGAAAACTGTCAGAAACAGTCGCATTGACTGGTCTAACAAGTTAGATGACGCTTTTTTGGATTTTTGTACTCCATACATGACACCTATTGGGACCACACCCTTTAGATTGATTTATGGGAAAGCGTGTCATCTACTGGTCAATTTAGATCATCGTGCATACTGGGCACTAAAGGCAGTCAATCTTGATTTGCCAGCTTCAGGTAAGAACCAGTTTCTTCAGATTCACGAGTTAGAGGAGTTACGCGGTGAGGTATATGAGAAGTTGTGGGGAAACAAGGAGCGTATGAAGGAGCTACACGACAAAAACTTGAAGCATGTGAAAGAGTTCAAGTGTGAAGAGAAAGTGTTGCTGTATAATTCCCGGTTGAAGTTGTTCCCGGGAAAGCATAGGTCATGTTGGTCTGGTCCGTATGTTGTTACATAGGTCTTCCTGTATGGTACAATAGAGATTGAGAGTGTGGATGGTCAACGGTTTAAGATTAACAGACATCGATTAAAACACTTTGTCGAGGGACCGACTGAGGATAGAGAGGATGAGGTGATTGGCCTCTCAGTTGTTGGCACTTGAAGGATTGTTTTGCAGACTCGGGTTTTCCCCGAGGTGTAGGGTTTGTATAGGTTTTGTGTACTTGTCGGTTTTTTCCAGTTGTGTTAGTTTTTCATAGTTCATACTAATTTGTTTGTCGAGATGTGCGGTTCACATGTGGAGAGGTCTCTTTGAGGAGAACATGTAAGATCATTTTTTAAATAATTATACATAATAAAGCTTGAAGACCGCAATGGATCTCCTATATGGTCCATAAACTATTACCCATACGGTCCGCAAGGACACACAAATCTGGAAAAAAGAAATAAAAAGCCCTATTCCCTCACCGTCTTCCCATTTCCACCGAACCACCATCTCCACCGAAATCCCACCATCACTACCACCACAACATCACCACCACCATCTACAAAGTGCCACCACCTCACCTCCACCTTCGTTTAACCATCCACCATAACCCCTGCCCCACCAGCTGCCACCATTCCAACCACCAAACCACCAGTCACCGCTGTGCCCCCGTCGACGAACCCTACTCGCCACTCACGGTTCACCAGACATGATCTCCACCGTTGCTACATCTGAACCGCAACACCAACACTACTATTAGGGGTCTCACAATTGTACGTTCACCTCGATTTTCATGTCAAGTGTGTCGACATTCAGGTATGGTGATTGTACATTCTCGTTAATGTATTGAAGTTTATGTTGTTGATTTTGTACTCAGCAGTGTCGTTTGACATTTTGATCGAGTTGTGTCTGTGTTCTGGAACCTTAGTCGAGTAAGGTAGGAGGAGTTTAGTCGTGGGTGTCACGTAGTCGTAAAGTGTGGGGCCTTGCTTATAAACAATAGAAATGACGTTGTTGGCCATATTTGGAGTGAAGTTTGAGGCACAATGGATTGTACGCTATTCACAAACGAAATCGACACAATGGATAGTACAATAGAGATTGAGAGTGAGGATGGTCAACGGTTTAAGATTAACAGACATCGATTAAAACACTTTGTCGAGGGGCCGACTGAGGATAGAGAGGAGGAGGTGATTGGCCTCTCAGTTGTTGGCACTTGAAGGATTGTTTTGCAGATTCGGGTTTTCCCGAGGTGTAGGGTTTGTATAGGTTTTGTGTACTTGTCGGTTTTTTCCAGTTGTGTTAGTTTTTCATAGTTCATACTAAATTGTTTGTCGAGATGTGCGGTTCACATGTGGAGAGGTCTCTTTGAGGAGAAATGTAAGATCATTTTTTAAATAACTTATTACATAATAAAGCTTGAAGACCGCAATGGATCTCCTATATGGTCCATAAACTATTACCCATACGGTCCGCAAGGACACACAAATCTAGAAAAAAGAAATAAAAAGCCCTATTCCCTCACCGTCTTCCACATTTCCACCGAACCACCATTCCACTGAAATCCCACCATCACTACCACCACAACCATCACCCCCACCATCTTACAAAGTGCCACCACCTCACCTCCACCTTCGTTTAACATCCACCATAACCCTACCCCACAGCTGCCACCACTCCAACCACCGAACCACAGTCACCGCTGTGCCCCATCGAGAAACCCTACCCCCACTCACGGTCACCAGACATGATCTCCACCGTTGCTACATCTGAATCGCAACATAACACTACTATTAGGGATCTCACAATTGTACGTTCACCTCGATTTTCGTGTCAAGTGCCGTCAACATTCAGGTATGGTGATTGTACATTCTCGTTAATGTGTGAAATTTATGTGTTGATTTTGTACTCAGCAGTGTCGTTTGACACTTTGATCGAGTTGTGTACTGTGTTCTGGAACCTTAGTCGAGTAGGATTAGAGTGAGTTGAGTCAGTGGTGTTCACATAGTGTAAAGTGTGGGGCCTTGTTATAACAATGAAATGACGTTGTTGGCATGTTGAGTGATTTTGAGCCAAGGATTGTCGTATTCACAACTGAAACAGGGCTTTACTTTAGTCAATATACTGGAATGATTATCTATTTTTTATGAAATTAAAAAAAAAGTGTTTTTGGTGTGTTAGGCAGTGGTAGTGACCGTATAGATTTCGTTCATGGTCAGAACCGAAATACCCAAATAATAAAAAGGAAAATTGGGGATGCTCCGTGGTAGTGACCGTATAGCATTTCGTTCATGGTCAGAACCGAAATACCCAAAAATATATAAAAAGGAAAAAATTGGGGATGCTCCGCTGCGTATTTACATCAATCAGACTGTCCTCGCCTAAATGGAGATTGAGTACAGGCAAGGAGATCACATGTTACAAACAAACCACGAGCAAACCATTCTCGACAATATGTATATTTTTCGAATAAAAGCACAATGTCAAGCATGTCTTACGAGTCTCGAGCTATAGGCTCGACTCAAAATACAAACGACTACACGTGACTTTTCTATGCGCGATTATGGTTTGGACTACTTAATTAACCCCATTCACATAGATAACTTTTCTATGATTTCGATTACAAAGAATCCGGTTCAGCATTCAATGACCAAACATATTGAAACACATTATCACTTCATACGAGATTGCTATGAAAAGAAGTTGATAGATGTAGTAAAACTTACACTGATTTTTTAAAAAGCAGATCTTTTCACAAAAGCTTTTGAATTTGCTTTTGTAGTGAACATAAACGGAATCAAAGCTAAATCTAAGTGTGAACAGGGGCGAAGGTTAGAAGGGGCCGGGGGGGGGGGGACCCCCCGAACTTTTCGATCTATAATGTTATACATGTAGTTTTCGTATAGAAATTTTTGGGTATATACGTTTTCGACCCCCGTATAATATCTCAAGCTTCGTCACTGAGTGTGAAGAGGTTGAAACCGTGATTTCAGAAAATGCTGACACATAGACTGCATTGGATGCCATTTTCTTTGTTTTTCATTTCATATTTCTTTTCAAAAATCCAAAAATGTGTTTGATTTTTAGGAGGTGAATTTTTAGAAAATCCAAAAACATTGTAAAATGATATACCAAAAACAATGAAAAATGTAAAATGAATTTACGGTGCAAAAAGAGGAAATGATAGTACATTAGTGGACCATCAGTAATTCTACACAATGTATTGCTAAATATTTGAAGCAATATCACAAGTTTGATGTGTCAGTACGCTCAGCTAACGCTAAAAAGGTTTGCAAAAATTATACAAACTAAATGGAAATCCGAATTCCAGTAGGAAACACAGTTTAAAGCCCAATACTTAGTTTTATCCTTCGTGACCGTGTGCCTGCTCGGTAACTGTTGAATGCTGCAAAGCGTAAAAACTAGTTTTAATGCTGAAATTTTAACAACCATTCATCTCCTTCTCTGATTTATACCCTAAATTGTGAAGCATGTGATCATCAAATTTTAATAGTTAAAATAATTGGTTTCACTACAATTGTTTGAATTTGCATTAAATATATCGAGTAGCACGTAAGTGACGAGAATGTCATACCCGATCGGTTTCAAACGAAACATCCGGGTTAGGTTCTTCCTAGTCGTTAGCACCTTCCTTATCGTTTGCACCTTCCTCGTCGTTAGCACATTCCTCAAAGTCGATAGCACCTTCCTCGTACTCATTCATGTGTTGTTCTTCCATATGCGAATGGTAGGTCCCGTATGTGTAATGCAGTGAGACTTTGGTAACTAAAATGACATCACATCTTATATAGATTTTTTAGCTGGTTCAAATCGGGGAACACTCTCCCTTCATTACACGACCACAGACACAACCTCCTCACCTTGTTCAACGTAGGGTCCGAAAACGCTTTCGGAGAGATATGATTTGTTTGAATATTCGCCAAAAACATAACTAACATCCCAAGATGACATCATGTAACTACACAGACGCTTTGCTCGGATTTTTTTGTGCATTTTTGTTTGAATCAAATGGTCCCTGTAAGCTTGGATATATAGCAAATTCCGAAACCTATAGGACTATAAATAAATATCAAGTGATTCTTTAAAGTCAGACACATCAAGTGTACAACCTCATACATCGTACCTAAAAAGTGCGTATAATGCTATATGTGTCGTATTGGTAGTGTATTTAATTCATATGAACCCTATACAACGTGTATAGTCTAATATGCGTCGTATATGAGGGTCAGCCAATTTTTTGGAATGTCCAATTACCATCACCGTTGATAAATGGAAAGGAGCAGGTTTACACAAGAATGGTCGGGTTTGGGTTAATGGTTTTGAAAGCAGTAATTTTGCTGGTAATGATTAGTATATACAATTAGCAAAGTTTGCGAACAATATTTGTGTTTTGACTATTTTTCTTTCCTTTTTGTCCTTTCTATTATATTTTTTTGTTTTTGTTTTTATACTTTACTATTCAAATTTCAGCATTGACACATAAAACCCCTTAACTTTTTAAAGACTTTCTAATCGAGTTTTACATGTTTATTTTATGTACGTATTGGTATAAATTCAAGTTGATTTACGTTTTGACGTAAATTTCCGGAAATGAGTCGTGTCAAACATAATACATTTTCTTGCTTATTTTTGTGTACGTGTTCAGTTGTTTACGTGTTAATGTAAAATATTTACGAAACGCCACTTTAACGCGCGAGGCAATTTACTAGTCACATTTAGGGATGACAATGAGCCGGGTATCGCTAATCACATACCAATACCCGGTTGTAAAATCTTGTCACATGCCCGACCCATTACCTGTCGGGTATTTACCCAGGATGTCGGGTATACCCGTTAGGATTTTTATGTAGATATAATTGTTTAGTTTCATTTATAATTTTATGCTTTAAAATCTATATATTATAATAACTTATGATATATAACATACATATCATCAGCGTCATAATAAAATTTGATATATTTAAAAATGTAAATTTGTTATAGGGATATTGGATTTAAATAATCCGAACTTTCACATATTGGCCGATAACACTCTGAACTTTCAGTTTGGACAGCAGTACTCCCAACTTTCAACTTATTGGCCAATAGCACTTCCAAATGCTGACGTGTCACTGGTTTTGGAGTGTTATCGGTCAATAAGTTGAAAGTTTGGAGTGCTGCTGTCCAAACTGAAAGTTCAGAGTGTTATCGGCCAATATGTGAAAGTTCGGATTATTTAAATCCAATATCCCTATATAATAATATTAATCTTAAAATAGTAATAAAGCTAAAAATAAAACATCATTAAGTAAATAGTTAAATGAAAATAAATATAAAACTTAAAGGTTTTCTGGTATATATTTCGGACAAACGGGATTATAGTTTCGGGTAATCGGGCCGGGTATCAACTAATCTGATACCCGTAAAATATTTTTTTCCATACCCATACCCAACACAATATCCATCAGTTATCAGGTACACCTTCCCAAATGATTCAAGTTTCAAGTATACCCGTCGGACTCGAATATTTTTTCATCCCTAGTCACATTTATATTATCCCTACTCACATTTATATTTATCTGGAAAAAAAGTTTAACAAGAGCATGGGTTTCTATTACTACCCGCAGATTTTGTAATTGCATGATAATGTATGAAACTATGAACGTTACTTGATAAATGTATTTTGAAAAAAAAAAACACTATTTGATCTGGTGGGATTGTGGGAATTTATTCGAGCTGAGGATGTAGATGCAAGCCTACGACAAAGAATAATAACTTTTTTACAGTGTATTGTCATGTCACTCTTAAATAATAAGGTATTTGCATTCATTTAAAAAGGATTTTGTTGGTACACCGCCTAGTCTGTTTACACATTTTTAACAGTTGAATACGGATTGTACAGGCGTATGATGCGATCACTATTATTAGTTAAGGTTTTAGACATGGCAGATTGATTTTTTTAGGTTGAATTTTAGGTGTGGTTGTTGGCGTTTATTGTTGGTTTTTTATGGGTTTTATAATTTGTGTTATATATTGATCGTGATGTATCGTGTTATATCATATCCTGACGTATCGTATCCCATTTATAAGTTGGATTATATTTTATCATGGCGTATCGCATTATATTGTATCGTACTTATATCGTATCGTGACGTATCTTATTATATGGTATCGTACTTATATCGTATTTATATTTTGTATTATAGTTTATCGTGACGTATTGGAGTTGTATTTTGTATTATTTTTTATGTTGACATATTGTGACGTATCACACCGTATCGCGACTGTCATATTATATTATACATTATACGTAACCAACCAACCAATCTAAACATTTGAAATAAACAATCACAAAAATAAATGAACTAAAACTGCAAATTTAACTATATAATAAGTTTGTATATATACTCGACAGAATCCAAACTACATAAACCGTCAAAATAAAAAAAAGTATAACAACCTATCTTAAACTATCGGATCCGCATCCTGAGGCTCCTGAGTGGTGCATGACAGCCCTTGATCCTGAGCGATGCCAGACGACCCTGTATCCTGTCCATGGCGAGGCGACAACGTCAGTATCGGTAATTGGATCCCACCACGCTCGATAGACGCTTGGATATCGCCCTGGATCGCCCGCATTAGAAGGGCCTCAGTACGGGCGTGGTGAACATCTGCTGTAACGCAAGCGCCACACTGTTGAGAGCTGGTCATACAAAACGTCCCCGGGGTACTGAGGCACCCCCTGCGGCAGTGGTGGCAGTGGTGGTGTGACTCTCGGTCTGGGTGAGCGCTGTGTCGCCCGACGTCATCATCATGAGCATCACCACCTGTCGCGTCCGGCTCCTCCGCGAGTAACTCGTTCGGGAGGTCGACATGGACAAAAATGTAGCCTTCGCGGTCGCGAAATCGAAGGCTGACACCAGGAAAGTTATGTGTAATGTGCGTGCCGCTTAGTGTCTGGCACGTCAATCTGGTCGACTCGACCATGCCCCCGTTCTGTGAACTTTGGGTCTTTATGTGGTAGGAGGCCTAACGAGATGGAAATCTATGTGATGTACGCCCCCTGTACAACAACGATCGGTCCAGCCGGTGGTGCGCCGCCGCAAACCACTGGTCGAGGCAACGATGGCGGGTGCACGACTCCCCCCATATCAGACAATACATGTAAACCGGATCCCCTGATTGCACCATTCGCGACTTTAAGCCTGTGCAGGTAATGGTATAGAAGGTCTGTAATATCTGACTAGTGTCGACCGAGGTACCTCGTGCACGACCTCGGTGTAGAGGGTGAGGGGGTGTCTATCTCCGTCAACGTATAAAAGCCGTACGACAAATTCCCTCAGAGACATATCATGCCACACCCCAAATGGAAAACTAACCTCGACCCACGGGTGCTCGAGGTCATTATCCTCCTCTGGGTAATCGTCTGGTCTCAGAGCGAACTCGACCATGGCCTGCCCAACGGCTCCGCCATGGCCTCGACCACCGTCAACGTCAGCCATCTGAGTCTATAAAATATAATATTTTTCTTGAATATAAAACCTTTTATTATTATTTTTTATTAAATATTACATTACTTATATTATATTTTAAAAAATATAACATTTTTACTTAATATAAAACCTTTTATTAAATATTACATTATTTATATTATATATTTTACATAATTTTTAAAATATAAATATTTTTTTATATTTATTTTAAAACCATTTTTGTAACATTTCTACAAAAATAAGATTTTAAACATTGTTCTAAATTTAAAAAAAATAATTCTGAAAATAAAAAAAATATTAACAACATGGTCTATATGTAAGTCCCTATCACACTTGGATCGTTACGAGATTGACAATCAACCAAGGGTGCAGAATCCCCTTGATAGATCACTCACACAGAAACAAGTAATATAATGAAGAACACGCAAAACACGTTAAACCGATCTTCTATGATTATCAAACTCAACGTTTACAGTCACTCAAGATCACAAGAACTCATAGACTTTCTCAGTGTTTTCTCTCACAAACTCTCTATAACTTCTCTCAGATTGTATAACCTAATACCCTAATACATGAACTGTTTATACACACATAACCATGCATACTTGGCTAGGACCATATTACATAAAACAAATACGGAATTGCATATAAAGACACAAACTCGGATTACACTATATGTAACAAATTCGGAATCCTCATTTAATCACAATTCGGACTCCTCATTTGATCACAAACTCGGACTTGTCTTGTATTCATAAACTCTGGCGTGACTGTATTCATAAACTAGGACTAGAAACATTTTCACAAATTCGGACTAGCCTTGAATACACAAACCCGGATTTGTCTTCATTATAGCATAAACTCGGAATCTCTTGAAGTCTTCATATCCAAGTCTTGTTCAAGATATCCAAAGACTAAATCATAAACTGTTGTCACATAATATGCACCAACAAACTCCCCCTTGACAATAGCTTGCAAAGGTGAATTTTAGTCTTCAGAGTCTCGCAGTCTTTGGTCTTTGGATAGGGTAACGCTTCGCATATTTGTACTTTCCATTTTTAGAAAGCTTGTATTCACTTTCTATCTTTAATGACTTTGTAATCGTACTTCATTCCAATCTTGTAAATCCGAGACATCGATCATATGGAAAACCATATTTATATCAATCTTATCTTACTTCATGCTTGTGTTATGTGAAATCATCATCAAATACATGTTTACATTTATACGTATGTTATATGCAATAAATCGAGACTTTAATGTTTTTTTGGAATGTTATTCATACATGTTTACTCATTATGCATACTTACATACCTTAAAATCCTAAAAAATATATTATTTTTATTATTATTAACAAAAACGGGAATTTTGAATTATTTTGAAATTTCCCTCCTCCTATCTCCCAACCACTTCATTTATGACCAAACCCTAACACCCACTTATAAATACAAGCCTCCATTACCTCCTAAACATTTTTCACACTCTCAATTCACTCTCAAACTCTCTCAAGGCTCCAATCTTTGCAACTTTTGGGTAGAAAATTTATTGCTCAAAAAGTGAGTTTTCAAGTCACTTCTTTATCTTTTCTTCTTGTTTTCTTGTTTCTCCTTCCTTGGATAAGCTCTAGGATTGTTACCCCATGTTTACTAAGGTAAACAAAGGTGGAACATCACCATATTTGAGGTCCAAAGTTGGATAAAAATTCTGCATTTATTAAAACTTTTATAAACTTATTTTTTATTTACTTTTCTTGCTTGAATCTTGTACCTACTTGTTCTTGAATCTACCTAAGGTTATGAGACTTGCTAGGAGTTGATTCTTATGAGTTTAAGAGGTGCAAACACCTCTAAACTTTCTGTTTTTGCAAGAGTTCATGCAACCGACAAGTGATGAAACCATCCGAGCTTGTCATGAAGTTTATGGCAAAACTTATGTTTTGGTATAGGTGTGAATACTTGGCAGCCTCGGCTATCCTAATATCATTCCACCACCTCACTTGATGTTTTACCATTGCTATCTCAAGTAGTTTGCTAGATTAAAAATAACCTAACACCGTCTAGCCTCCAATACTTAGTTAACTCTTTCCATGTCGGAGGCGGCTCACGGAGTTAATGTTTACTTGGCTACTTGATATAGTAATTAGTTGTACATTTCCTTTCATTCATGACCATCCGAATCATCCATGTGATGATTTGTTTATTGGTGAATCTTACAATGAGGTTAAAGGATGGTTATCCTCCTACCTCCATGCGTGACTTATATGACAATCTATGATATTCTTGATGGACTTAGCTTAGAATTATTATATAAATTATATATATATATATATTAAAACACACACACACATAACCGAATCCTTGATGATAATCAACATGGTTACTTATCATGGTAATATATTATATTATCTAAGTCTTGAACCTCTCGTTACGATTCTAATGGGTAACTTGACCCATGAAATCACATCAACCTATATGTAACGCCCTGCTTTTTGGGTGTGACACCATACGGGACTTATAGTGTCAAAAACGAGTGTTTAAGACTTGATAATTACTTTCTTGTATACATACTTTAATTCCGAATCCTTCGTTAACATCCAAATACTCACACCCTACGTTTCCTCATGTAGGATAACTCGGTGTTCCATCCTTCGAACTCTCCAACTCTTCACGGGATTACCAAATGAGACTTTGCAAAACCATGAGTACACTCGATCCCATTTTTACGCTTTACACTTTTGGGTGCAATATGTTTTACCTATCAAAATACACAATCACAATTATTATTTCTGCAAACACAAACAATCCATACTTGCATGCTTAAAATACGTGATACTTGACTGTATTCTTGGAACATTCTTATGTGATTTGCTTGTCATTAAATTCGTACGAGCCTCCCCTTAACATGTATAGCCTATAGTAGTAACGCACCCCCGTATTCTTGTGGTCATGTTAAGTCTTTAATTCATGCGGTAATCAGAGGGTTGATATGTTAAATTGCATGCCCAGATAAATTAATCTTGATTACTATTTTGCCATGCAGATTCGTTTAAACCTTTTACATACTTATGCTATATTAAACTTGTTGTTAGGATCTGAGTTTGACCTGATTGTGTTGTTTTAAACAAAATGATCATAAATAAGATAAAACACATAATACCTTGTAGCGGAATGCGATTTAAAACTTTGTAACACAATCAAATGAGAGATTAGCTTTCATCACACAATGTTTTCATTACTCAAAAGAATTAAAATGATTACAAATAATTACATGCATGAATCACTAACTCCCCCTCAGCCCGAACTTCACACAGATTAGATCGTACCATATAAGTGTATCTGTGTGAGCTAAATAGATCAGTACATGCACTGTCTATTTATAGTACTAATCCTAACCTCTGTGGCATCTTTGCTGACATCACCAAGACAATGACATCTAACGAACCTAACAAGCTCTAACCACTGCTAATGCTATCCTCTGATACATATGCAAAACACTGATAGCTAGTCAATGTTGATGCTAACCACTGATGAGCTTAACCACTGATGAAGCTTTATCCAATGTTCTTGATAAGACCTTTGACTTCTAGCAGACTTTTGACTTCGACCAGAAGTTTGGTTTTCAACAGTCTTTACAACCAACAGAGCTTAGCACTGAGCAGATGTTAGAACCATCAGATGTTAGATATCTTGCCATTGAAGGAAGTTGTGAATCAAAACACTGTTTATTCTGGATCATTTAGAACAGACCTGTTTTGGCATTTTATCATCTGTTCTTTTGTAGGGGTCAATCCCAACAATCTCCCCCAAGAACAGATGATGCCAAAACTCTTATTTATTCATGATCTTTATTCTCTCATCAGTTTTTCTCTGATTTGTCTCTTGAACTAATTTCTCTGAATTTTGAACTGTAGTTCAAAATTCAGAGAATTTTCATCATCTTCATCCCTGCACAGTTGAAGTTCTAGAAGATCTTGAAGGTCAGCTACACCAGGCTTAGTGCATCCTTCCTTGTTATATATTCAACTTTCCCATTGGACTTGAGCAAAGTCAATACATGGGTTTGTTTATCAGACATCCACTTTAGTATTTTTGAGTTCAATGAGTTTCTTGGGAGAAGTTTTATTTTTGATGAGTTTGGTGAAGTTGGTCTGCCTGATAAGGATGTGGCAGTGATAGTAAGTGGATCCTGATAATTGATGAGGTAGCATCCATTTTTGATTCTTTCATGTTTTCATCTTCCTTCTTTTCAGTATCTTATCCATTTGATGCTCTTTCTTTGATTAAAGGCTTGGATGTATTCATCTATGGCAAGATCTGCACTTGAATTAGTTTTCTTGAACTTGTTCCAGTCTGGTGCAATCTTCCTTATCTGAGGATCATTCTTCATTCTTTAACACCTGTTTGCTTCTTCTTGAATAGCTTTGAGAGGCCATTCTTCAAATTGATACTCTTCTGCTTGATATGGTTTGTCTCTCATGATAATTCCTATGAAGTCTCTTCTTAGTTTCTTTTGAATATCAGCATCAGGTGATTGAGTTGATCTCTTCTTGTTCAAGTCTTTTGCAAAGTCTTCCAGTTTCTTAACTTTACTAAGTACATACTGCTTTTGACTTGACAAGTAAATTCACCTTTCCCTTTACTCTCTTCTTTGCAATGTTTTTGGCTTGTTTGACTTTAAATTTCAGATACTCCTCAATGTTCCATGGAGCTCTGTAGCCAAAAAGAGATGGGAATGTTATTTTGGGGTTCTTTTGGATGGATTATCCTAGTGAAAAATTGTAACATTTCATCTTTAAATTCAAGCAATTCCAGAGGATAATTTACTGCCAAGGGTATTTCTCTTGTAGGATTAAGGCCAGTAGGTGATTGAGTAAGTGGTTTTGATGTTGGTGCATATGTCTGTTGCCTACGTCATTATGTATTTAGTCTGAGTGAATATGGCTTAATTTGTTAGAAACAAGGCGTATTTATGTATTTTGTAGGATAAGTTCGCTCGAAGATGTAGGTGAGAAGTCAAGTGTCCTCTAGGTCAAGTTCGGGCGAACTTACCCTTTATCATGTCTTCACCAGCGAACTTATACTACTATATATAGGTGCCTTGGGATTTCATTTGTAATAGGGAGAGATTTTGGCACAGAGACGGCGAAGCTCTGTCGGATCCGGTTCTCAAATGTATTGAACTTTAGATCAATGTAAACAACATTTAAATGAATAATTCTTGTTATTTGGTTAACTTGCCGTTAGTTTCCGCCTAATCGGACAATAGATAACAAATTTAGGTTCATGTGCTAATCGTGGACGTTCTTGCAAGTGGTATCAGAGCCTGGATACCTAAATTTGCTGGAATCAAGACAAGAATCTCTCTTATTCTACCCCATTCTATCTTTTTTTCTTAACATTTTCACATATTTGATGATTTCATGGTAAAAAATGGGTAATTTTTGAATATGTCATGTAAAACACACTAATAACAAACCCCTGAGAGTTTGGACATCAAATTCAATCGAAGTTGGTATCAAAAAGTTGGAAAAACCATGTTTTGGAAACAAGTTTCAGCCGAAGTTAACATCAAGTTCGACCGAACTTGATAGAATTCTCAAGATTTTTACAGGGAAGTTCGCTCGAACTTGAGAGATATTTCAACATTTTTACACAAGTTCAACCGAACTTGAGTAAATTCTTGATTCTCTCTCACAAGTTCACCCGAACTTGATAATATTCTTGAAATTTCATCTAAGTTCGACCGAACTTACCTGTTTCTTAAATTTTTTCACAAGTCCGCTCAAAAGTGTGATTTTTATCAAATTCCTCATCAAGTTCGACCGAACTTGATAAGTCATGTGACAAGTTCGCCGAACTTGTCTAAGGTTCCTAAAAAAGGCATGAAAAATCCCGAAAAACGTCACTAACATTATATATCTTAGAATCGTATCGACGAGACGATTTTAAAGATATAATCGGGTAAAAATTGTTTTCGGAAAAATTTTAAACGTTTTTAACGTACCGATTGTCGATTAAAACGTCAGTTTTTGCTAAAATTGTCTATTACTAATAAGTTTTCGAGTGTTTTTTGATTGTATTTTCAGATAAGTTTTCAGGTTATCAAGATGGAAGATTTCCACAACGTGTTCGTTTCTCAAATGTCTTCTTCATCAAATGCTAATGTTCTTGCGGCAAATCAGATGAACATCGACAACGAAATGGGTACTACGTCGAAAGCCGCCAAAGCTAATGAGTATGGATGAATTTGAAGCATGGAAGGAAAAGTTTGTGAACTGGATACAAGCGAATCAATTCAACAGTTGGGTTGCAGTTGAGGATGGTTACAAATGGCCAAAGGATGAGCGTGATCAAGATCTTCCGCTGAACAAGTTTTCAAATACCGACAAAGATAACTATGTTGCGGAGAAGAAAATGATCAGCTTGATACAACAATCAGTAAAGGAAGATATCTTGATATTATTACCAGAATATGACACTTCGTAAGAATTATGGAATTCTCTTTGTGAAAAATTCAAAGGAAGTGATGAAATGATCAAGAGCAAAAAGGCTTTAATCAAGAAAGAATTTGAAATCTTCACGATGATTAAAGGTGAAACAATGAAGCAGATGATCGACAGATACTCTCACCTCATGGTCCAAATGCGAAGACATGATATCAAAAGATCTAATGAAGAGCAAATTGAAAAGCTGGCTGATGCACTTCCAGAAGGAGAATGGACAACATATCTGACGGTTCTGAAGAATACTCCATCTTGGAGACACTTCAAGTTGTCATCTTTTGACAAATTAGAAGGACATGAAATGGAATTGATGAAGATTGCTAAATCAAAGAATGCTAATGTTGTTCAAGATGTCGGTGTTTATTATAAAGGAGGTATTCCTGATACTCCGATACAAAGTCCGAAAATCCAAACAGCATTTAGTGCAAATGCAAATTCTTCTCCAAATCAAGGTTCTCCATATGCTGGTTACACAAGTGCTAGTTCAAGCTCATCTTTCCAAAATCAGACAAGCCAAGCTAGTTCTGATTCAAATGTTTTCCAGTGCAACATAGCAGTTGATTTGAAGAATGTGTTTCCTGAAAAGGTGGCCAAACAACAACAACACTCCTTGCTACTGTTCTCGAATCATATGAAAGTCTCGTTGCTGGAAGGATCGGTAATCCAGAAATGACCGCCGAAGATTATGATCAGGTGGACGAAGAAGAGTTGGAAATGATGGATGTCAAGTGGAGCCTTGCATTTATCATCAGAAGAGTTTCTAAATTTGTGGCGCTACTGGAAGGGATATTGGTAACTCAAGCAACAAGCTTGGTTTTGACAAGACTAAAGTCACATGCTTCAGGTGTCGACAAAAGGGACATTTCAAACGTGATGCAATAATCAAGAAGCAAGTGGAAACCAAATCCTTTCGGCAGTAACAATGAGTACTACAAGAAAGCTCTTCAATACAAGCCATATCCGAAAAGAACACAAGTTGAAGTAGAAGATAAATCCGCAAAGACAACCAAACAAGCTCTTGTTGTTACTCATGAAGAAGATGGTTTTGACTGGAACAGATACATCGGAAAGAAAACTGGTGTTGCTATGATGGCAGAGGTAGTGGATGAATCTGATACATCATATGTCGATGCTGCTTTGGAAAATGCCATTTTGGAAGGATATAGACAGAGAACTGAGGAAGAAGAGTTAGCTTATCTTGAGATGCAGAAACAAGAAGCCTTGAAAGCAGACGCAGAAAAGGTAAAGGTTAAGGTAAGGTGTCTGAAAAGGAAGTTGTGAAAGTTGTGGAGGTTGAAAAACCTTGCACAAAGTGCGCAAGTACTTGTGAACCATGTCTTGATAAAGTCAAAGTCATAAGAGAATTGACTGTACACAACGAAAATTTTCAGTTATGATTACAGAACCATAAAAGAAGCTTATGACAAAATATCAAGCAAATATAAATATGTTGAACATGCTGATAGTGAACTTAACGCTAATGTAAAAATGTTAAATGCCACAGTAATTGAGAAACAAAAGGCAATTAACATGTACATTAATACAATTGTTGAAACAAAGGGTTAGTTTCACAGCATGAAAATTGAAACGGAACAGGTAAGACAGCTTCTAAAGAGTTACACCACAAACGCGTATGTCATTGATCACATTTTACCTACGATTAAATTGGAGGAAAATGGTGAGAAATCAAAGCGTAAAGAGTACGGATGTGTTCCTCCACCATTTCTTGCAAGTTATTCATGCAAGAAATATGATGAAGTTGAATAAGGCATTTAACTTACTTATTTTGTCTGATAAGAAAAATAAATTGCCTGAGAACATTGACGTAGATTTTACGAAATCAAATGATGATAATGAAGCGGCGGTAAAAGATGTGGTTAAAAATGTGTTGGGAAATGATTCTGATAACGGCAGCTTTCAAAGCGCCAA
Organism: Scalesia atractyloides; assembly: GCA_947069175.1. Taxonomy (NCBI): domain Eukaryota; kingdom Viridiplantae; phylum Streptophyta; class Magnoliopsida; order Asterales; family Asteraceae; genus Scalesia; species Scalesia atractyloides. The sequence goes on from CAMTDV010000019.1 coordinate 57,387,075, forward strand.
CTCAGGTTCAAACAGTTCTGATTTCACAGTCCGAAAATGACGATACAGCTTCAGAACATGATCTAAGTGATGATCCTAACGTTGTCATGTACAAGGTTAAGGATTCTGATAGATTATACTTCGATTATAGCTTTCCGATTCGGAATGTAAAAGAAGATCAAATTGATAAACTGTTTAAACTTGTAGAAGTTTCATCAGATGATCTTGACAAAAATAAAAAGAGATTTTACTCGAAACCTAAAAGGAATGCTAACAATTATCGAAAGGTTGGTGGTGATTTTCCTGAGCACAGGAGAGCAGGTTTAGGTTTGGAGGCTGAAGAAGAAGAACCGAAGAAGAAGGATAAACCAGTGTTTCAGGAATACAAAGGTAAAAATATAAAGTTTGTGTACGGAACGAGCATGGTTCAAGAAGAAAGCATGATCGGTAAGCAATCGAATGATGAATTCAAGAAAGAAAAAGAACTTCGGGACAAGGCTAAGACCAAGTTACAAGTGGAGTAAAACCCACTAGTGGAAATGGTTCTGATAATCGAACTTGCTTTAAATGCAATAATGTTGGTCACATTGCTCGCAAGTGTTGAATCTAAAGCTTGTGTTTCCTCGAGGAAATCGAATCAAAAGATGAAAAGCAAAAACAACCAGAGATTGTGAAAAATGTCACAGAGTCAAATAGAAACTATGAATCTAAATGCAAAGTGAAATCTAAAAGAAGTTCGAAGTTTGAGAACTCAACATCTGAAAAAGGTGAAACTTCAAGGTTTAATGAAATCAAAGATTCTAAGTTATATATCAAGAAAGCAAGAAGCAAACTACAATCATGGGTTGCTAAGAAAAGGCTTTCATCATCAGAAAAACCAAAGTCTGTTACTGACAAAACTGAAAATGTCAAATTAATCGAGTCAGTAATCAAACAAACGAATAAAGAAAAGGTTAAAACGTTTTCAGAATCGACATTGGATGAAATGTTTGATGATGATTTTGAATATGATGAAGAGTTAGAATATGGTTATGATGCTTATCAGTACAAACCCAAAACCAAAAAGGTTTGGGTTTCATTTTTCAAATAGTTGTTTCATGTGCAGGAGTCCCAAGATTCACTCTATCAAAGTTGATACAGGATAGCGGAGCTCCATGAGTTTTAACTTATCTAGAATGTCTTAATCTTTGTCGTTCTCAAAATTACAAGTGGTTAAAAAAGAAGAAGTTGAAAAGAAAATTTGTCAAAAGTCAATTTCTGCAAATTCACACCATTGAACGAAACTTTGATTTTATAACCATTTATGCTTTCATATTAAAAGAAATTTTAATGGTTCTATCTGTTGCATATGCAGATGCATATGAAAAAATGATCGGACGACGAGGTCTCGTGATCCCATTGGTTTGTTATCTTTTTAGAATAGAATTGAATTTCTTAAAATCCAAAATCCAAAAATATGTTTTTGATTTTAGGGGGAGTAAGAAATTTTTAGAAAAATAAAAAACACATGAAAAAGTTAAAAATTCAAAAACATTGAAAAATGCAAAAGTATAAAAACATTGAAAAAAGACAAAAAGAATTCGGTGTCACAAAAAGAAAATGATAGTACATCAGTGGACTATCACAGTATGTTTAAAGAAATGTAAAGTTTAAAATTTATAAACAAGTCTTACTATGGATGTGTCGATAGGCTTTACACGTTCAATAGATTGTTTCCGGGATATAAACTAAATTTTACAACTGCTTAATCTTGTGGATTAACACATCTTGGATATATGGACTTAGTACTCCGAAATTTCGATTGAAGGGTTGCCTGATTCTGAGATACGAGGCTTTTATAGATGATTGATATCTGGGGTATTATACAAGTTCTTCTGATTTTGCGGAAGAGATAGCCTAGAACTTCTATAATGCTTTTGCTATAAACCCCTAAACTACATGCAAAACTTGAAAAGTATCGAAAGATCTAATCAGTTGCAGTGCTTAAAAGATTCCTTAAATGGAACACACCTTAAAGTCGAGCCTTCATCTCTTTATCTGTAGGTAGTACTAACCTGAGCTCTCAAGGCCTCGCATAACCCAGATACAGATATCAATTACGCTATATTCACCTGTAAGATGAAATCTAGGGAATCTGGATTCGGGAGTATATTCAAGAGGTGGGAACCATAGATAAGTCAAGTTTCATAATTCATATCCTAAGATATCTTCGAAAAATTGAGAAATGTGTTGAAGTTTAAGAGGACAAACATATCGACAATCTAGGTAAACGAGTTTAAAACTTAAAGTCATCAAAAAGGTCAACGGTACTGGTGATATGTCTCAAACAACTGATATGATCCTTAGACACGAATTCACAAAAATATTTCTGTAAATATGTTTGTACTAGTTTACTTTCTTAATTGCTTTTCAGATAAACATCAAAAAGATTTTTAGTGTGTTTTAGCATAAACTTTTCAAAATTAAAAAAGATTTTGTTTCTACATTAGTTTTAATGAGCCAATGTTGGAGAACAGATCATCGAAGTCTGGTAAGGTGCTGAAAAAATGTTCATAGAAAGTTCATTAAATTGAAATTTTAAAATTTGAAGAAAACATCAGTTTGTTCATTACGGGTCAAATTGAGGTCATTACTTGGACTCAGTTGACATAGTTAATCAAAGTCATTAATTTGGATTTGATCAATCAAGTGGATTTCATAATTGAAAATTTTTCAAAAGGACAAATTCTTAAATGTTAAAGTATTCAAGGTCATTAAATTGAACTTGAATAACTAAGTTTTTGAAAAGATTAAAGAGAAGATTAAAGTTTGAAATATTGATGTTACAAAATTTCAAAGTTTGAATTGAAATGTTTATTTGAATGTCAGATAGTATTTAGACAGGAAGTAAAGATTGAGGGGGAGTTGATAAAGCAAAATTTGAAGACACTAGAAAGCTTAAAGTTAGGGGGAGCAAAGCTTAAAGCAAGGGGGAGCATGATGATTTAAAGTTTTATCAAGTCAAAGCTCATGAAAAAGGAAGAGGATTTAAAGATCAAGATGTTAAAGTTTATACAAGAACTAAAGGTCAAAAGACTCAGAAAATTTCAAAAAGTCAATGATTGCGGCAACATCCAAGGGGAAGTCTGTTGGTGCATATGTCTGTAGCCTACGTCATTATATATTGAGTCTAGTGAATAGGGCTTAATTTGTTAGAAACAAGGCGTATTTATGTATTTTGTAGGACAAGTTCGCTCGAAGATGTAGGTGAGAAGCCAAGTTTGGCCGAACTTGACTAGGGCGAACTTACCTTTATCATGTCTTCACCAGCGAACTTATACTACTATATATAGGTGCCTTGGGATTTTATTTGTAATAGGGAGAGATGTTGGCATAGAGACGAGAAGCTCTGTCGGAGCCGGTTCTCAAATGTATTGAACTTTAGATCAATGAAAACAACATTTAAATGAGTAATTCTTGTTATTTGGTTAACTTGCCATTAGTTTCCGCCTAATCGGACAATAGATAACAAATTTAGGTTCCCGTGCTAATCGTGGACGTTCTTACATTTGATGTTGGTGATAATGGAGGGATGAAAGGTTCTGGATTGGTTAGAATAAGTGGTGTAGGTGTGGGTATATCATCAGTCACTTTGAATTTTCTTTTTCTTGTATAGACTGAGCTTAATGAATGAGTTGTTGTGGATGTGTGTGTTATAGGGGTTTGGATTTGAGAAGATATGATAACAGTGGCTTGGCTAACAACTGATGAAGGAACTGTTGTCTCAACCACTGTTGTTTTAACATCTGTTGTACCTTTTGTAGTCACAACATCTGTTGCAGTGAAGGTTGGTGATGAAGGTGGTGGCATTGTTTTCTGCTTTTTAGCAGCTGATTTGTGAGGTGGGGTTGTTGATTTAGGTGTAGTAGTGGATATAGTACCAGCAGGTGGTTTGCTCTTTAGGTTCTTGCGGTGGTGATTTCTTTCTGTTTGAAGTGCCAAGATCCTTTTTAGAAGTCCTTTTTCCTGTATCTTCATCATCTGCTTGAATGTCTAGGGTTTCATCAACTCCCTTTTTCTTTTCTTTGACAGATGTTTCAGCAGAAGTTACCAAGGATTCTTTTGCAGGTTCTGGCTTTTGCTTTGACATATTATCCACAGACTCAGTTTTCTCCCCCTTTTTGGCATTATCTTTTTCGAAGATAGGTGCAGAGGAAGTGCCAGACTTCTTTGTAGGGAATTCTTTGATGCCCTTGAGGTCTGCCTGAGTTTCTCTATATCTTTCATCAACCAAATCTTTTAACATTTTTACACGTACTTCATGTTGGTGGTCAGCAAGTTGGCGTTGTTGTTGAAACGAGGATATACTTGTTTGATTATATCAGCGGTTTGAAGAGCAAAGGATTGAGCAGTGTTTTGAGACTTTGAAGCTTCTAACATCTGTTGCAGCATATTTTTGATATCTGCTACTGATGCCTCAATTTTTGTAACTCTCTCCGTCAAATCTTTAGATTTTAGATCATCACCTAACTTAATAGGGTCATCTGAACTCCTACCGGAAGTGGTAGTTATATCTATGTTATCATGAACAGAGGTTTCAACCCTTGTTTCAAACACAGATGCCCCTTTTTCTTGGCACTGGGGACTTTTTCTACAGCAGAGGTTTCCTTGATAAACTCAACAGCGGTTTTAATACCAGCAGTGGTTGCCATGGTAGCCTTATTAGAAATTGCCTTCAAGGGAGACTTACTTATGTAACCACTATCCAGAGATAGACTAGTGAGTCTAACATTTGTAGTAGTTGCTCCACTTGAACTACCAACATGAATTTCGTGAAATTCAGGTGGTGTAGCCTCCTCATCAGTTGATGTATATGTCTGTTGCCTACGCCATCGTATAATGTCGAGTCTGTGTTTATGAGCGAAACGTGAAGTTTATGTATGTTGTGTAACAAGTTCACCCGAACTTGTAATGTACATGGACAAGTTCGCCCGAACTTGTCTAAGGCACATTTCAAGCGAACTTGTTCAAAGTATAAATAGGATAGTTGTGATTTCATTTGTAAGATTCAGAGAATTTGTGTACTGGACGGCGAAGCTCTGCCCAAGTGTTTCCACGATCTATACGTCTACTAATCAATGAAACAGTGATTAAACATTAAAGAACTTGTATCCAATGTCGCCTATGCAAACGGATTCCGCACATTACCTTAGGTTTGCCAAATTAGGACCTGAACGATCCGTATATCGGACCTTCAATTGGTATCTAATGTCCAATTAGGCGGAAATTAAGTGACATGTTAATCAAATATGCAAAGATTACTCGTTAAACTGTTGTTTATTAATCACTAAGTCAAATTACATGTAAGATCCGGATCGGACAAAGCTTCGCCTCTGTTGTGAAAAAGTTGCAAAAGTTACAAATAACAAACTAAGGACCACTATTTATAGGCCATCAAGTTCGCTGGGGAGTTAACAAGTTCGGGCGAACTTGTTTGAACAAGTTCGACCGAACTTGTTCTAACTTCAACATTTAGAGCGAACTTGATGTCTATTTACATAAATACCCTTCATCATTGACATAATCTAGCCCACTCTTAAACAGACTCGATCCAAGACTAAGACATAGACATTATGTACTAACAGACTCCCCCTTGGATATCGTCTTCTTATTGATCAGTCTTCAAAGCTCTGTCTTTTATATGCAGCGTCCAAAGAAGTTTTTGATCGGCTTCTTTCTACGTTCTTGCGACGGAATCGACGTTTGATCTGTAGGTGGCACTTTAGTCATAAATTGGAAACGTCTAAGTTTTGCCTCCTTTGTCTTTTCTTGAAAACATTCCAGACGCCTTTCTTCCTTTAAAAATTATTTGCGCTCTAACTCTCTCCAGCTAGACTCCCACATTCTTCCTGAATTCACTCCATGAGCATAGCAAACATTAATGATCCCCTTATACTGCATCGCTTGTACCTCCTCACGCTTCTCATAACATATCTTGTTGAAGAATAGACATCGAGCAGTTCACTAGCCACATCGGGTCTAGTATACGTATCGTCCTCCATAACCTTCTCAATCCTTCATTCTGAAACATTTCAACTTTTTCTTTTGTGATATCCAGATGTTCTTAAATCTCAACACTATCACTGCTTCGCATGTAGTAGGATCAACTTGCCACCACTTAAAAATGGATAGAAATCTTGTTCAATAGGCATCAGGGGCATGTTTCTCATCGCTCGCGGACGCTTCATAACTAATGTTATATCCTTTTCACTAGTCTTCTTGTTCGTTTTAATTCGGCACTTTGGAATGAACGGTTCTCCAGTAGTTAAACCCTTGTGTCGCTTCGAATTTAATCATCTTCCATAGCAACTGATCAATAAACTTCATGTGGTAGCTCACGTTCCTCGTCTGAACTAATTCTTCCACATCCCAATACGGTAATGTTTTAAAATCTGCCAAGTATTAAATTGACCCAAATTCTCTTTTGATGGCGTAAACATTCAATTCTTTCAACCATCCCCAACTAAGTATGTCACCCAACGACTTATTTTGCATCTCTGGTAAAGAATGCTAATGGATGTTGGAACTTTCTTTCTCTTGGCATTACTTTAAACCAGGATTTCTTTGCTTTAGCAATCTCTTCCTTTGTCATCGGATTTGGCAATTTTCCTTTTCATACAGACTCAACTACTTTCTCTTTCAATAAATCTTCATTAAGCTACTCGTATATTTCTTCAAATGTCGGAAACTTATTAGTATTCAGACCAACATACTTTTCATGTTCATCTGTTTCATCATCTGACGACCAATCTTCAATAATCACCTTATTATAATCGTCTGCATCAGATCTTCGTTTGTAGCAGTATTCATTCGGTTCGAATGTATCTATGTTCACCACATCTTCTTCGAAATCGAAATCAAACGTTTCAGCATCAACGTTGAGCAGCTTTGCTGGATCTTCCTTTGAATAATTGTGAATAAATTCACCTTCCTCGACGTTATGCTCTAGCATCAATATCATAGGCTTTGTTGGTATAGCAGCAACATGCATTGCAATAATCGCATCTGTCATATCAACGTCTGTTTGCCCTTTCTGCTCCCCCTGACTTTGATCTTCCATCCTGTTTGCATCATCATTTAGTAACGAAGAAAAATCAAATTCATCATACACTTTGGCATCCACAACTTTTAGACCAACTCCTCCTTGATCATCATCATTTCCATCATCGTTGTCGGAGTCGTCTTTAATATCATCAACATGTTCATCATCATTATTAATGTCTTCAGCTTCTTCATCGTCTTTACGCTCTGTTTCTTTCTCTGGAATAATAAAAGACTCTGAAGCTTTCACAGATTCAATTACTTGCTCTGTTGACTCAGGCATACCTTCAGTAACATGTTTACCTTTTCCCTGTTCAGCGATTTCTTTTTCTACTTTCTCTTTTGCCTCTTGCAGATCTAACCTTGCATATTCAGCAGTAAAATCAATTCCCAAGCTATTCGATAATACTTTCTGAAGCCTGTTGAATCTTCTATCATTCAATTCTCTTTCTGATCGTAGTTCTGCAATCTCTTTTTGTAATCATTCGTTTGTATCATGCAGACTTTCTATTAGGGCTCTTAGATATCCACGATCACCTTCAAAAAATTTAACTTTATCATTCAAAATCTCCTTTTCGATTTCACTTTGCTTTACCAACTGTTCTAACGTAGCTTTCTCGGCTTCGTTCTTCGAAACTCTATCTTCTAGAGCCTTAACTCTCTTTTCAAGTTCATCAACATCAGACTCTGGGAAGAAATCATTCAAATCTTGAATATTTACAGGCTCATCAGGAATACTTCCAAATAGCTTTGACCTCGGAGTAGTTTTAGGTGTTGACTTTGGCGTACTCTTCGGTGTTTGAACAAGATCATCTTTTGAATAGAGCTTTCAGGTTGTGAACTCGTTGGTGGATCTTGAGATTGTATGATTGGAATTTCAAGTAAATCTGACTCAGGAGGTTCTTGTGTAACTCCTGCCTGCACAATCGTCTCTTGAACTTCAGAAGTTTGAATCTTTTCAGCCGCAGGAAGTTCTTGTGTAACTCCTGTTGTTTTTGCACCAGAAGGTTCTTGTGTGGTGCCTTTCTTCTTTTGACCGACATAGCGTCTGCTTTTTGGTTTTTGAGTTTTCTTGCCTTTGGTACTCAGAGATCCTATAGTCTTCAAAGATGTATCTGCTGCAGAAGACTTAACTCTTTTGGCTTTTTTCTTTGGTCTTTCCTCATCTGAACCTTTTCTAACTCAAGTTCATAATTAGCATCCGTTTCTTTAATCTTTTCTGCTTCTTTCTCTGGTATAGCTTTCTTTGTAGCTCTTTCTAGTGAATCATCCTATATTCATCTTTGTCAGATGTCGCAGATATAACGTCATCTTCTTGAGTAGTCTTTTCTGTTTCCTGACTCTCAATGTTTACAACTGCACTCAAACCAGCTTCAGGTTGAACGTTCTCAGGTTCCTCTTCATCAATCAACATTGTATCGACTTTCTTTACTTTCCCAGACGTTTTCTTTTTCTCTTCCATGACTTTCTTCAAAAACCAGTCGCTGTTCTTTAAATGTTGACAGCCATTCTAATTCAGCGTTCCTTTCATTTTCGTCACCACTATCATCTTTCCTCCACTTAAATTCTGGCGGCGCGGCATAATCAGCAGAAGCTATAGCACCAAATAAAGGCTTTGCAACAGGTGCTGAAGCTTGCGTTTGGAAAGTAATTAGCTTCTTCACAGTAACTTCATCCATATGGCTGAGATATACAATATCGTTTGGATCTTTCGCGATTTTCTTGAACTTATCGTCAATCAGCATCTGAATAAACCTTGGATACATAACCAACTTGTTAGATCCCATGTTGTTCTTCATGTGCGTGAATACAAGCTTTGAAAAGTTGAACTTCTTGTTTAGAACGAGCCTTATGGCTATACAAGACATATAATCTTGTACATCATCCAATCCCGCCTTTCGATGGCTAAACACGTGAATTATAGCATGCATTAAGAACTTGTAGGGATTCGGAACTCCCCCTTTCTTCAAAGTAGATTCGTTTACGTGCCCTTTGTATCCCTTATGGAAAAAACAACCTCGTACCATTCTTTCGTCAAGCATCATCGGATCGCTTGCTTCGTCGTTAAAGTTCAATACTCTGCGGATGTCTGCTTCGGTCACTGTAAATTCTTTATCTTCATTTCCCTCACGTACAATCGTTCTGATCATTGTATTGTCTTCATTTAGTGATGCGGCATTCCAAAATCTGTAGACGTGAGATCTATATACCATCATCTTTTCCGTGCTCGCCTTATGAATATGAATACGTTCCATGAAAGCAAGAATACTGTCATATGCTTGAAGAGATGGACAAACAGTCTTGTCAAGCGTTATGCATGTATTATGAAATTTGTTGAACGAGAGCTGAATATTCCGCAAACACGAAAATCGAGACAAAATTAGCAATTTTAACAATTTTCACCAAAACATACATCAAGTTCGGGAGGACTTGATTAGACACTTAAAACATTACAAATGTATCAAGTCCGGGCGAACTTATCAAGTCTTTTTGACCAATTCTTAGACAAGTTCGGGCGAACTTGTTAAGACTTATGACTTTGAAACAGATTCAGACAAGTCCGGGCGAACTTGTCATCTCTTTCATGACAAACTACAACAACATGTTCCATTCATTCTGATCCAAATTGATGACCTGTTAATGATCGATTATAGTTATTTAACATATTTTACGGTCCAATTTGTCTTTTAACAGCCTAAATCAAGTCCAATGTTGAAAACAGATCTATATTGTTCAAACTATGTCAAATCACGGTTCAAAGTCCAATCACTTACCATAGCCATGTTCTTTAGTGTGTCAATCACTAAAGATCACTCTAAAATCGGACAGCAATTCGACTTATTGTGTGAAAAAACGAAGTTCGCTTTTAATCGCTCAAGTTCGCTCAGAGAAACAAGTAGATCAGTAATGAAGTCCGGGCGAACTTTCATCTTATTTATAGCTTAACAAGTTCGGGCGAACTTGTAAAACTAATCAGTTAAGATTAGTACAAGTACGGACGAACTTGCTAACAGTTTGAAGACTTTTAAGCATATACAAGTCCGGGCGAACTTGATTACAAGTCCGGGCGAACTTATCAAACCTAAAATCAGACTTTTCAATTTTTTCAATTTTGAGCCTGAACTTTTTAAATTTTACCAGTTTTAACAATCCCCTCAGTTGACCAAGTCCAAGCTAATGACCTTGGTTAACCGATTTGTCTGCTGAGTCCAAGTTAGTGACCTCGATTCGACCCGTTATGAACAAACTGTTGGTTTTTTTCAAAATTTCAAGTTTCAAATTAATGAACTTTTAATCGTTATTGCTTATCAGATTTTACAGATTAGCTCCCAGCCCGTGTCATTAGATTTCCACCAGTTTAGCACCTTACCAGACTTCGAAGATCCGTTCTCTAACATTGGCTTGTTGAACTAATGTAGAACTAAAATCTTTTTGTATTTTTGAAAGTTTATGCTAAAACTCACTGAAAATCTTTTTGGTTATAATCTGTAAAGCAGATAAACTATGTACAAACATATTTATAGACATATTTTTGTGATATCGTGTCTAAGGATCATATCAGTTGATTGAGACATATCACCAGTACCGTTGACCTTTTGATGACTTTAAGTTTTAAACTCGTTTACCTAGATTGTCGATATGTTTGTCCACTTAAACTTCGACACATTTCTTCAATTGTTCCAAGATATCTTAGATAGAATTATGAAATTTGACTCAACTATGGTTCCCATCTCAGAATATACTCCCTATCAAGATTCCGTAGATTTCATCTTACAGGTGAATATAACGTAATTGATATCTGTATCTGGGTTAATGCGAAGCCTTGAGAGCTCAGGTTAATACCACCGTATCGACAAAGATATGAATGCTCGACTTAAAGGTGTGTTCCACTTAAGGAATCTTTTAAGCATTGCAAATGATTAGATCTTTCGATTCTTTTCAACTTTGCATGTAGTTTAGGGTTTTTAGCAAAAGCATTATAGAAGTTCTAGGCTATTACTTCCGCAAAATCAGAAGAACTTGTATAATACCGCAGATATCAACTATCTATAAAGACCTCGTATCTCAGAATCAGGCAATCTCTCAAACAAAATTTCGGAGTACTAAGTCCATATATCTGAGAGATGTTAATCTACAAGATTAAGCAGTTGTAAAATTTAGTTTATATCTCGGAAAAAATTTACTGAACGTGTAAAGCCTATCGACACATCCATAGTAAGACTTGTTTATACTTGTTTAAACTTACAATTATTTAGCATACTGTGTAGTCCACTGATGTACTATCATTTACTTTGTGACACAAAATTCTTTTTGTCTTTTTCAATGTTTTTGTACTTTTTGATTTTTTTCATATGTTTTTGTATTTTCTCAAGTATTTCTCCCTCTAAAATCAAAAACATATTTTTGTATTTTAGTTTTTAAGAAATACTAATCTGAAAAGATATACAAACCAATGTGGATCACGTGAACTCGTCGTCCAATCCATATTCAACCTCTGCCTCCGCATCTGTCAACAAATTTTTAATACCGTTAAGCCTCATTAGGTATTTAAATCTTGTTAAAGGAAAAGCTTTGGTATAAAAATCAGCTTTTTGTTCATCGGTGTGGATTTTTTCTATTCGTACCAACTTCTTTTCGTAGCAGTCACGAATGAAGTGATAACGAATTTCTATGTGTTTAGTTCGAGAGTGATGAACAGGATTTTTAGTGATGTCGATTGCTGCCTTATTATCTACATATAAAGGCGTATCAATAAATTGCAATCCAAAGTCCCTCATCTGTTGTTGAATCCATAGGATTTGTGAACAACAGCTGGAAGCAGAAATGTATTCTGCCTCACATGTAGAGAGAGAAACCGTGGTTTGTTTCTTGCATTGCCACGTTACTAATCGAGTCCCGAAGAACTGGCAACCAGCCATCTAGACTTTGAATTCAGCTTGTCCACCCCAAAGTCAGAATTAGCGTATCCCGTCAGATCAAAGTTATCGTTCTTTGATACCACAAGCCGGTGCTTGGACATCTCTTCAGGTAACGAATATTCTCTTGACTATCTGCATGTGAGATACTCGGGGACTGGACTGATATCTTGCACAAAGGCAGGTAGGATACATGATATCTGGGCGAGATGTCGTCATAGATAAGAGATCCTATCATCGACCGATAGCGTATTATCCACTTTGGTTCCTGTTTCGTCAATGAAAATCCCGTGATTCAGTGCCAAGGGAGTCGAAAGCGGCTTCGAGCTATCCATTTCAAACTTCTTCAGAATATCATGAACATATTTGGTTTGATGAATGAATATGCCGTCTGGTACTTGATCAACTTGTAACCCGAGGAAGAATTTTATTTCGCCCATAGAAGACATTTCGAACTTCTTCTTCATGATCTTTTCGAACTTCTTTGCAAAGACTATCATCCTTGAACCAAAGATGATATCATCCACATAGATTTGTACGATGATTAGATCTGACTTCTTTGGTAAACAATGTACTATCCACTGTGTCTCTTGTAAAGACGTTTCCTACGAGATGTTGAGATAATGTCTCGTACCAAGCTCTCGGGGCTTAATGTAATCCGTATAAGGCTTTGTCTAGGAGATAAGCTTTGTTCTTGTTCAGCGGATCGACGAACCCTGGTGGTTGGCCGACGTACGCTTGTTCGCGTAGTTTACCATAAAGAAATGCGGATTTCACGTCTAATTTGTACACCTTAAAACCTTTCCAAGCTGCGAATGCAAGGAAAATGCGGATTGACTCTAAGCGTGCAACCGATGCATAAACTTCCGTATAATCAATTCCTTCTTGTGGTGGAAACCTTTGACAACCAACCGAGCGTTGTTTCTAACGATCACACCTCGATCATCTCTCTTGCACTTGAAAACCCACTTCGTATCTATTGCTCTCTGCTTAGGTCGGTAAGTCTACAAGTCTCCAAAATCCCAGTTTCTCAAACGTAGCAATTCTTCTTGCATTGCTATCACCCAGTTCTCATCACCCAAAGCTTCATTCACAGTCTTCGGCTCGATTTGAGATATGAAACACGAATAATAACAATAATCTTGAGTCGGAGCCACTCGAGTATAGAAACAACTTAATGCTTTGTTGATTTGGTCTCTCGTTCTTACACCAGTCTGTAACTCTCCAATAATGTTTGTTGAAGGGTGATATGAATAAGATCGTGGCATCTCCTCACTAGGAACATCCACCGTACTGTTCTGATTTGAAATATTCAGATCAACGATCAAATCAACTTCAGGAGCACTAGATGTAGCTTCATTTTGATTGCTCGGGCCAACAGATTGATTCAACATATTGGATATCTGCTCGGATTCTTCATCAGAGGAAGATTCTCCATCATCGTCGAAAGTAGGAGCTTCATCAGAGTCAGAAATCTAATTCTGAGGAATAATGGGCTCCGTAGTTGCATTTCTTGGTTCAATGGAAACATTTACTGGAGTCATAGTAGGTGTTACTTCTGCTTCAGAAACTTGTTCAACTGGAACACCACTATTACTCGGACCTGCACCAGAAGATGATGTACCAATAGTGGGTTGATTAACCCAATTGGCCTTAGAATCTGTTCTTGGTTTGCTGACTGTTGAAGATAATAAAGAGCTGCAAGTTCTTCTTCAGACGGTTCTTCAGGCAAGTCGAATGACTTACACAAATCTTGGAATTAAACAACCACGCATCACCTTTCCTCTGAATAGGAATTGTGTACCGAAAGCAATCTACATGTTGTGCCTCAACCACTCGTCTCAAAGCAGGAATATAAACTCTCCTTAGCGGACTAGCGTAACCAACAAAGAAACCTTCAAGCGTTTTAGCACCGAACTTTCCATCTTGATCAATCTCTGTACATGGTGCACCAAACGGTTCTAGATATTTCAAATTTGGTTTCCTTTGGTTGATCATTTCGAAGTAAGTCTTTTTAGTCGGTTTGACAGTTAAGACCCTATTCAATGTGTAGCATGCTGCTGCAACCGCCTCGCTCCAAAAGCTAACATGAAGTTTTGAGTCTGCAAGCATTGTTCTTGCTGTTTCGATCAACGTTCTATTCTTCCTCTCAGCTACGCCATTTGTTGTGGAGTCTAGGGTGCGCTGAATTCGTGCAGAATTCCTTTGGCGTTGCAAAACTCTTTCATCTTGTTGTTCTTGAACTCCGTGCCGTTGTCACTTCGAATACGTCTGACAGGGAGATGATATAAATTTTCGAGCTTCTTGAAGAGAATCACCAGATTATCGAACGTTTCATCTTTAGACTCTTGAAAGAAAACCCATGAATATCTAGAATAATCATCTGTGACAACTAAACAGTACAGATCTCCTGAAATACTGATGTGTGCTAAACAGACTACAAAAATGAACTACTTTAGACTCTCTAAACTAGACACTAAAAAGCTTTAAAAACTAGACTCGACTTAAACCTAAACCACACAATCGGCAAGTGTACCGATCAATGTAGTATCACCTAAGTAAGTCCGGATATCGAACCCACAGAACTCTATTAATTACGCTAATTAGACTCTGAAAGACTCGGACAGACACGACTAAAACTATTTTGATTGTTTTTTTTTGGGGGGGGGGGGGTTACGGAAATCTATATTAAAACTAATTAAAGACTAAATTAACTAACACGAACGAAGGATGGAAGTTGTTCTAAGAGGTGATGAAGACTACCTAGACTAGAATCCTGGATTGATTTTAAGCATTTACCGATTAAGTTAATTACTCGTTTTCTGTAACCGGGATCTTATGATACTAAACCTATTAAATACCAGCTAAGCCCCTCAACCCTTCTCGAGGTGAAACTTATGGCGTTACCTAAGCCGTTAATCCTACCGGTTGATTAGACGTCTTTCCAGTTGTCTAATATTGTGTGAGTACCCTAATGATGACCTACTCTTTTCCAATTATAGATCTAGGGTAGTTTCGAGTATCTAAACTTGACTTGATAGACTAATAAACCGACGGGCCAACAAAGGCATGGACTTTTTCCAAAAACCGACAATAGCAATTCGCCGGTAAGACCTATTGAAGAAACACGGACTCACCGCTTTCCACAAGAGAACGAGAATCACACCTTGTTATTCTAGTCGAATCCAGATCTGCAAAGAAGAAAAAAAAAGTGGGGTAGAGACGGCCGGTAGAGGAAGAATCCTCTATTTCCAGCTACAAAAAGTGTTGCCCCATATCTAATGCCCTAATTATGAGGTGAAAACCTCCTTATATAGGAGACATGGAAACCCTAACCTCAATGGGCCAGGCCCAGTTAGGGGTTGTCTCTACAAGCCCACAGCCCAGTATAGTGTAAACTATATCGTGTTGGGCCTCACGGGTTATTACACAATAATAAATAACATAATCAAATATGGTAACGGTAGTGACGGGTCATTTGGGTCGGGTACAGTACCCTACCTCGTCAAGTCCCCCAGTCTAGCGTCACTCTAGCATGCAAGCGCTCAGAGGATCACTAGACTTATTAGGAGTGCCTAAAAGTGAAAATTGAATCTATGATTACCTATCGCCGAGGCGCGTGAGTTTTGCTAGCTGCGCTTGTTACGTCTGTCTTTAACTGTGAGTGGAGATCATGGAGCAGTGAAATGTGCATGATTGTTCATCATAGAAATTGGTTGGGCGGAGCCCGGCTGCTCTCTTTTGTACTGGCACACTCTTATGAGCGACCAAGGTTGCGCATATGCGTACATGTCCCGCGCATGAACCTTGGAACATGCTGAGTGTTTTGGTTGTTGAGTATAGCCCAATGCGCATATGACTTGTACAACAATTGAGCCAATATCCCTTCGAGTCCCCTCAGTCCGGTGTTATGATTGAAAAGAATGATATCGGACTAGGATAATTCCGAAAAATGGAAAAGAGATTACCTTTAGAAAATGATCTAAATGACATTCGAACCATTGAAAAGGTTGATGTCCATGCATTGACGATACTTTCCACGCGTCCGTGTCACTAGGTGTATCGTCAATGGCGTAATGCGCACTCGTTGGTGGTCGTGTATATTTACCCACCGTAAACGAAGCAGAACTACTGGTGGTTGCACCGGTTGTTGTTATTGATGATCCTGTTATAGTAATCATCGTTGTAGTTGGATATGATGAAGTGCAATACACCCCTGCAGAAGTGCTTGCTATGCTCAGTGGTCCCGAAAGGGTGTTTAGAGCGTTATGTATGTTTCCCACAATGTTTTTATAATTGTGGGACAAGTACTTGGTTTTTCATCAGTGGTTATGTGCATCTATTAACAAGATACCCACTGGGATAATAGTGGTTGAATACATCTATTACCAAGATGCCCACTCCTAGCGCTGTATTTTTGTGACTAATATTTTTTTGAATGCGTAGGTGTTCATACTAACTACGTCATGTTAGTATTGTCATATATGCGTTTCACCGTATGTTGCAGTTTAAATGCGATGGTGGATTGCGTTTACAAATGTTTATATAAACATTCGTTGAGATAAAAAGTGTTTTTAACGCGTATGGCGTAAACGAACACTTATTTAGATAATTGGGTGCTTTATACGCGCTTAGCGTGAATGAGCACTTATTAAATTATCAAATATATTTTCTGTCACGCACCGGCGTGTGGAATATTTGCTTAAATTTCAACAAGTGACACTTTCTGTCGCGCTGTGGCGTGTGAGACACTTGACCAAAATCATAAAGTGTTTACGCGCTTGGCGTGAAAGAGCACTTTATGTGAGCTACTGTGTATTTTTCCCGGTCGCGCGTTGGCGTGTGGAATACGTACAGTAGGTAGCATGCTTGTTTAATCTACCTCGTGCGAGTAATCCTCGTTGACTATGGCGTGAGGGTTTCCTGTTGTCTATGTCGCCTATTGGCGTGGAGAGTATATATCCAAATAAGTATTTTTCCTATCGCATAGCGTGTGGAATACTTATTCGAATTATCAAGTATATTGGTTTTTTCGTGCATTTGTCTTGACTACGAAATTGAGTATGTCGTATCGAGTGGTATAGTCGTAGGCCAAACGATGTTGAAAGTATAAATTTCCTATTGGCATAGTTCACAGTTAGCTGAGAATGCGGCGCGTGGCCAAATGAAGAGGGAGCGCATGACCAAATAACAAGGTGTGCATAGTCGAATGGCGCGTAGCCGGCGATCGACCTGTAGCAGAACCTGCAGATGATCAACGACCTCTACTCTTGCAAAGAGCTTAAACGTTCAAGTAGAATATGAGCAAATAAGTTTATAGATAATTTACGACAAATAGTGCAATATATAAAAAAGGTTGTATCGAAACCTCATTATCTCTGAGCGACGGTATTTGGTTTATCAACACGTCCATGATATATATTCGTAGTTGATTTCAATCTAACGTGCGTCCGAGAGTAAATGATCACTTTAAGTCATAGTGGCGTTAGCCCTACTAGTCCCCCAGTTCGTTGTTGTTGAACTAAAACTACATCCTTAAATAAGGACTGCTTATTTTGTATGCTGCAATGACCGAGTAGTAGTCCGTAAGTCCAATCCTTTCTTGATGGGATATCGCGGCAAGGCATTTCCCCGACTTCGATGATGTGTATTAGTACTAAGGGGCGTTCGTCCGCGATAGTGTATCCAATGATGATGCGTCACAAGTATTGTTGCGGCTCCTAGTCAAACCGAAACTTCGTTCTTGGGAGATGATTATTCTTCGCATCCATATCGCAAGGTGGGAGGGGACTCATCGACCAACATATAGCGAGGGATGACGGCACCCAGCGACCCGGAGATCCTCCGCCACTGGCGGGGCGTCTCGGAGGCAGTTCGCCGTGAATGGTGTCAGCCGCGTGGCGGAAATTCAGAGAAGCGTAAAACTTTATTATTGTGGCGACATCTTTGTTACCTTCCTTGTGGTTATACATGATATGTATATATATTGTCAAGTGAGACAAGGGTGCAACAAGATGATAATAAACCATTTAAACAACTAAAGATGTGGCGCACGACCAATTAAAGCAATAAATGCGAGTGTTATACTTGGGATTGTGTTCCTGAATATGTAGCCTGATATAATGAATTCCAGTGAAGGTTGATCCTTACCAGAGCAAAACTTGGTGAAGGACATCCATACACGGATTGGGTGGCTCAATAATCAATACGCGAAATTTGGTGAAGGACAACGTACCTCCTCAAGAGTGCATGTCTGTCACCCGTGACTCTCGTGTGTATAGTCATGTCCAACGTATTAGTTCAAGACTGTCCATCGAATATGATAATCCAGCAGGTGAGGTGGCATGGTGAGAAGTTAAATAGCCAGGTCCGCATGCTTGGATAAGGACTATTCGGTGTATAGGTTAACATGTGAAAATATCATGACCACGTCCGCTCATAGCTGTGTTGTCTCAAGCAAATTATTCAGCTCAACGATGCTGGTCCACTGTCTAATGAAGTATAATCAATTCCCAATTTTGCAATGCGGTATGTGGTGGCACTGTCCACCACTCCACTAGTTATGGTCTAGCTTGTTTGTTTGTCTTCTGAAATTATATATAGATTGAGGCATCAAGTAGTATATGCTATTCGCTTTTTGCTTATAAGTTTTCCAATTATGTGCCTAGAAAGAATCTTCCATTGCCCTGTCTAAAAGTTCAATAACCATAATCAAAATGTTAGTTGAAAGTATAGACGATAGTGGGATGAAATCCGGTTCTCGCGCTACCAAGAGGTTGTCTGTTACAAGTGGCTCCGACCAAGGAAACTCATCAATTAATTCCTCAATGGATTTAATTTTGCATAAAACAAGAAATACCTTGTACTGATCCAGGTATAGGTATAATGAGTTGTTAAGGTGTAAGTGGTATATGAGATGATATTTATCCGTCTTGGTATTGTAAGCTTGGTAAGTTGTACCATGGTATGAAAATAATGTGTGGTTTCCACGCACAACTTACTTGTACCTCTTCCACTGACAACTAATCGTGACAGATGCCATGTAGCGTAGACTGTTGGTGCAAACGAGCTACTAGTCCGCTCTAGACGGCACGCCATAGAAGTAGTCCGCAGATGGGAGCTTCACATCTAAAGTTACCCGCTGGAGATAGCGCAACAGTGACCATCAGCTTCGGTAATGGTGTGACAAAAATAAAGTTATGCCCAGAGACGGCGCGACGTAGGATGTCTTTCGTGGAAGGTTGCGTACCGGCTCACTCTCATGAGCTATCAAGGTTGCACGTATGCGTATATGTCCCACACATGGACCTTGCAAGTATACACATAAGTAACGGAGCATGCGCGTAAGGCGGCTTACGTGCTTATAAGTAGAGGAGCATGCGACTGCTAGCGCATGTGTGCGTGCTTGTATGTAACGGAGCATGCGCGTATGGCGACTTACGTGCTCGTATGTAACGAAGCATGCGCTATTGGCGACTTACGTGCTTGTATGTAACGGAGCATGCGCGTATGACGACTGACGTGCTCATATGTAATGCAAATTTTTAGGCTTTCATCGGTATGCGTGAGGATTGCTCGTCGCGTTTTACCGATTGAATGTATGGCCAAACCGAACTTTGTGCTTATGATGTGTTTGTTCTATGAATCCATACTCCACAAAATGTGAAAGCAATTTTGACCCTCGGATTGGTGTTATACCTTGCTATTCTCTCAGTTTATTGCTGCTAAAAATGTCAGTAACATTGAACTTGCATAATAATAATAAGCAATGATACAAGTATGCATCGTAAATATTACATGGTTATTAGTCGTTAGAACAAGGAATTGTTAACCATGTCGTTGAATTGATTCCATTTGCTACGCTTTAGCCAACTTGTTTTATTGAAAGAGGTATGTAAAGCCGTCTTTCTAAATAATAGAAGTGTTTCCGGACATGTAAATTTGTGTATGGTCCATATATTAATTAAAATGAATATATGCCCATGTATCTTTAAAATCACGCACCAATTACTGTAGTATGCAAGAAGGTGTTGAAACCATAAAGTGTTAGTTTGTGATACTGTGAGGGCCATTAATGTAAACTGTTGTAAAAAGTGGTGCAAGTTTGAAAAGAGAACATGCAAACCACTAGATATAAACTCATACACCCGTGAACTTGTACTTCACCAACATTAAAGGTCAGAAAACTTTGTAGCATCCTTTCACAAGCGAGTTCGATGCAGTGGTGGATATATGGCTCAGTGATTCCATGTGAGTGTTTATAGGAACGTATTTGGGACTTACAAATGTTTACTGCACATGTGTACGAGTACAACTTTCTTTGAAGGGCAGCGGTGTGCGGATGTTAATGATGTGGCCAAATAAGAAATGACGCCTTGGCAAAAAAGTGTAGCCAGCTAGAGACTCGACTGGTGGTGGTACCCGCAAATGGTCAGTGAGGTCCAGTCTTGTATAGAGCTAATCGTTCTAATGAAATACGATCCCAAAAATATCATCCGGTGTGTCAAGACATCTAGATTACGGACGACCCAACGCGGGGTAACTACCCTCTGGTAGATAATGATTTGATGCGCCACCCAATTTAATTTATAATTGTCCCTTGATGCATAATATCTTCCTTTGATAGCTACAATTAGCTATGGAACATGTGCACCACCAGGGGGTATATGATTGCTTAAGGTCGTAGTGGCGCTATATCGTATATATAATTACAGTAGCCTTCGCCAATAGGGTTTTCTCCATAGGGGTTATAGACCTTATTCATTCCCAAAGTCTTCATCAGATTACGTATGATCCATGAGATATATTGTCCAGTTACACAAGAGTGCATGGTCGAATGGTAATCAACCATGAAAATAATAATAGTGTAAAAATGTGAGAGTTGTACCCAAAATTGTGATCATGAGTATGTAGCACGCCGCAATGTTGCCCGACATATGTCCAGTGTTACCAAAAGGTAGGTTAACGGAGGTGTAATACTAACGAGTATGTAGCACGCTAGTAAATACAGATCACAGACGTGTAACCGGGAATGTACGTACGGAAATTTGTTCAGCAATGGTGATGCCAGTGGTGTTAGACCAAGCAAGATTGTTATTATGGGCAGGTTCCTCGGCTCAATGCTACTAAATAATGTTTGTAGCTTTGAAGAAAAGCAATCATCCGAGTATCGACTACAATTCAAAGAATATAAGTTGTCTATTAAACAGTTAAAAGAAACAATATTTGTCATAATCCTTTTTAAAGGCGTACATGGCCTAGGGAGGACGTCATCAAATCACATGGTGGCATATGCATTGATGATAACGAAGTGTTTGATAAGTGTAATCAAGAATACACTATTGCTAAATTCGAACCGGAGATGGGGTGTAGAATCGGTCACCCAGGACTCGTGTGTGTTTAGAGTGGTGACCAGGAAATTTGTTACTCCTGGTTGAAGGCCGTCCGATAAATATGATGGTCCAATACATGAGATGTCCTGGCAGCAAGCCATACGTCTGGGTCCACGCCCTTGAATAAGTTCGCTCAAGAACCGATTTAAGAAGTACTCTAACTACGAATGTCACCTGGCTATGGAGGTAGTTTCGATAGTGAAAACCCTCTGACGAAGGCAACCGTTTGCTCTGACCAAAATGTGAAATGAAGTACATAGTACATGGCGGGAGTCGTCGAGATAAGATGGCGCGGGCTTCCCCAGATGGAAGCTCAGCTCTGAAAGTTCACGAGGCATTGTTTGCATTTATCTTAGACCAGATTTTCATGCATTCAGAATAGAATCCCTTAGAGACAACCATAGAACCTTCTTAAGTAGCCGAAACATGCAGAATAATAGGCTTAACAGGGGAGGTACATGAATACTAGCTAGTGCAGCACCCAAAATTGAGCTAATATGTTCATGAACCGTTTTGATAAGCTGCGCTACTAATGGTTCAGGCATGTCAACATTCTTCTTACTAATGGTCTGACTATCTCAGCAGCACCAAGAACCGAAACTGGTTGGTTGCGAGGAAACTATATGGAAGATGACCCGGCTTGTGGTGGTCCGACAAATAAGACGGTTCGCTGGTATGTATAGGAGCGTGCGTGTATGGCGACTTACATGCTAGTATGTAAAAGAGCATGCGCGTATGGCGACTTATGTGCTCATGTGTAGAGCAGCAGTCTCGCACGGAAACTGACGTGCTCGTATGAAGGACAACTTTTTAGGCTTTCCTCGGTGTTTGTGAGGGTTGCTCGCCACGTTTTCCGGATTGAAATTATGGCCTAACCTGCAAAGAAGTTGACAAGGTAAATTGTAATAAAGAGTCTGATCTGTGGAAAGCGTTGTACCGAAACTTCATCTTTAGGAGGTGCGTTTTTCGTGCATCCATACTTCGCAATATGTGAGAGCAATTTCGAACCTCGAAATGGTGTTACACCATGCATGCTAGTGTGATAGTTTATTGCTGCCAAATAAATGTTAGTTGCGTTGTACTAAAACTGATCGTAGACAAGTAGTGAATGTACTCGTATATAAATGTGTTGCATGTAATGCGTATGTTACGTGATTGCTTAAACAAAATACGGACTCATGTCGGTATAGTAGCAATAAAATCTCACGTTTATGCTTTTTATTTATGACAGGTCTGGATGTTAATATTTTGTTTAAAAACATCCAACTGTTAATGTGTTATTTGAAAACGTCAATGACATGGCTTTGTTTGACCATGCGTGTCAAAAATCCATTAACTTTCATGAGCCTTTAAATGTCAAGAATATTAAACAAAAAGAATGTTGAGCATTCAGGCTTTTGAAAGTGACGTGTGAGAGCATTTTGCAATGTGTTTTTCTTTATCTCATTTTTTTTTCTTTGTAAAATCCTTTTACAACACGAGAGGATTACATTTCGTATAACCTTTATTATACTTGCTTTTACAAAAGCTTGCATAAAGAAAGAAATAATCGGCCCACCCAATCTGGTATGCAACGAAATAAATATTAAAGAGATGATTTGATTTCCACCATCCACCATACACATGGTTAAGGAGTAATAATTTTTTTTATTTTTATTTTTTTATGAATATGCTTTGGGTGTGCTCGACCAAAGACATCATCCGCTCAAATAAGTTTGGCACGGTTTTTCGATATGAAGTCAGAGGGGTTCTTTAAAATACTGTTGTACCCATATTTGTCAATTATCAGTTTGATTTATGACAAGATAGTGGGTCTCTAACTTGGTTAATGACAAAAGTGTCAAATACTAAAAGGATTACAACTGTCCTCGTCTAATATTTGAAGGGAGTAACTTATGTTCAAACTTGTAAGAAGTTTGAAAAAACACATGTGAAACAAAATACGTCAATCATGCATTTTTACTTCTTTCCCCAATATTAAAGATAAAAGGAGAGAAAACCTTTTAGCTTCTTCGCAAGCAGAGGTGCAGTAATTATCATTTCAGCATTTATCTAGGATTTCAGAACTATGGCGCAGAGGCTGACGGCGGAGAAACCGGTGGCGTGAAGCTTGTAACGTGGATGCCGGTGGTCTGAACCAGCAGCACGGCGCAGGGTGTTGGCGGCGTAAGACAGGTTGTGGGAAGGCGCGCAAGCTCCGATGATGTTCCATTATAATGGTCTGCCACTCGACGCAGGTGGCGGAGCAAGTCCGGCATGCACGAGTTGCAGAGGATATCTGGCGTGCGCGGGTGGCGGAGCATGTCGGCAAGCGCGAGCTGCAGAGGATATCTGGCGAATATGCAGGTATAGTTTGCCACGCATGCATGGTGGCGGAGTTTACCGCGCGCGTGTGGCGAAGTGAATTTCTGGCACGCGGTGGAGGCTTGTTATGCGGAGAGCTTATCATGCGCGGGTAACGGACTCGCGCACGGGTTGTTGATGATTGCGGGTTGCAAAACGCTCTCGGTCAAGGGTGGCGGAGCTTCCGCTGTGCGCGGTTCGACGTCGCTCCTCCGTCATGCGCAGGGTGTCGTGACCAGAAGAAGGGCTTTCCGGCAAGAAAATGCATCCGCCATATGTGGCGGGGTAATATAAGGCGTCCGCCAGAAGTGGCGGGTTGAATAAGGGCTTCCGCCGAAGGTGGCGGTTTGAATAAGGGCTTCCGCCGGAGGTGGCGGGTTGAACAAGGGCTTCGAGTTGGTGAAGAACTCAAGAAGTATCTGATTGTTTTCAATTCATACAAGCAAAGTTTTTTCAAGATAAGCCCATATCGAAATCTCATAAAAAGTATTACAAAAATTGTAAGTGGGTTTCTGACGTGCATCTTTGAATTACCATGTTCCACGTGTCACTTTTAATTTATTAATTTTTCTTGCAAATATCTCGTATGTGAGATTGGGTAAATGCAAAAGACGACAAACATGTAGTATAAATTTTAGGAGGCTAGAATCTTACCTCATTGATCAGATCCGGTAAAAAAAACTATGTCTGCGTATTTGAAGTTTTAAGAGGGCCGCAGAAGTTACTTTTTTTCAACAGATCTGACGGTGGCCGTTCCCAGAAAACAACTAACAACTGAAAAGTTCGACGACCACAGATGGAACTGAATCTGGAGATTGACGTGGAGAAAACGAGTATGATTCTTGCCGGTCCCACATATGGCGCCAATGAAGAAACATGGACTCACCGCTTTCGACAAGAGAAAGAGAATCACACATTGTTATTCTAGTCGAATCCACATCTACAAAGAAGAAAAGAGAAAAGTGGGGTAGAGACGGCCGGTAGAGGAAGAATCCTCTATTTCCAGCTACAAAAAGTGTTGCCCCATATCTCTTGTCCTAATTATGAGGAAGTCTCTTATGGAGACATGGAAACCCTAACCTCAATGGGCCAGCCCAGTTAGGGGTTGTCTCAGCCCACAGCCCAGTATAGTGTAAACTATATCGTGCTGGGCCTCACGGGTTATTACACAATAATAAATAACATAATGAAATATGGTAACGGTAGTGACGGGTCATTTGGGTCGAGTCCAATACCCTACCTCGTCACTTATCAATAGCCCTCACTTTCAGGTATTAGGACTAGTAGAACACTAAAATCTAGTAATCTGTTAACTATCACTTCTCAGGTTTAATAGGCCCTTCAACCTTAAAGATTATGAACTTATTCTATGATATAGACACTCACCAAAGTTCACAACCTAATATGACTCTATACCGTGATATAGACAGTCACCAAGAATCATATGAAGTAATGGAAAACAGAAAACCAAATCAAAGCATGCATACACACCAAGCCAAATAAACAAACTGCTTACAGAGCACAATTAATCCATAACAAACATGTAATTAACAAAAAAGGTGTAAACTTTATATCAATTCATTCATCATTGTCTAGGTAGTTTAATGCGTTTAGCCAAGCATAATCAAGAAAAAGAAACAAGTCTCAAATAAATAACAAATCATGTTATTAAATCTGGAAACACAAAGTAATCAAACTAAAAATATTAATTTGTTGCAAACCCGGACTCGAATCTTGAACCGTGAAGCTTGAGTCTTGCGGCTCCTCCAAGTTCGTCCCTTCTCTTCTTCGTCTGATGTTTATCTTCTGTTCGTCCGCTGTCTGTTTCTGCCCTCTTGCGGCTGCCTCCAATCTGTTCGTCCGTAGGGTTTCTGCTATGATCGATCCCCCAAAATTCATTTAAATCCATGCAACAGTGGGGTATTAATATCGAATTTAGTCCAACACAAATTCCCACGACCTGACTCTGTAATGGATCGCAAACATATTTGGTGGGCTGATGTCACAGGCTAAAAAATAAGTTGGCCTCTTCTCATAGTTTCCATTCGGCCCAAAAAGAACAATATTGAACGAGGGCATGTTTGTATATAATCATGGTCAACGATTTCAAAACTTGGTCAACCCTTTAAAATGCGGTCAACACATAATTCACAATTCACGTGGATGTTAGTTGTGATACTTTGGGAATTAATTTCATGTTTCATCATTTGTGCAGTTATGGTCCCTCCACTTTTATCTTATGTCAATAAATTTTCAACCTTCAATTTATTTCATCTCATGTCACTTAGCTTATAAAACAGAGATAGTGGCCTCGGCCCACTCAAGGAAAATAGCAGCCATTTTAATTCGGTCACTGGCGTCATACTCTGCCCAATTGGCTGGTTATTTCCTTATTACTCGTTTTCGCTCCATTTGCACCAGGACCTGGCAAAACACAAAATAATATAATAAACTACTAAAGACTCAATAAAACAAATAAAAACTATAAAAAAATTATACACTTTACACGGGACAAATATGTGTATTTACCCCAATCAAATACTTCGGACATTCACCGGACCGAAAAGATCCATATGTAGACGTTCAAGCGGCAACTTTATGGAATTTAGAATCTTCTTAGGATGTGACTTTTTGATCTGCTTCCCTTTCTTACATTTAAGACAGTGATCCGCCATGTGGAAGCTTCGAAGATTAACTCCTTCGACCAAGTCGTTATGAACCAGAAAATTTATTTTCCTCAGATGTATATGCCCCATTTTTCTGTGCCATAGAATCGAATCCTTCTCCGTGGCTTTTGTGACAAAACATTGAGCTGTCTTTGATGATGTAGTAACAACACCCTGCTACAAAATTCCAACCTCAAGATTCCGGGCGAACTTGTAAAAGAATCATGATTGAACATATGAAGATCAAGGAAGTTAAAGTTATTCAAGAAATAAAGATCAAGAGAATATTAAAGACTCAGGAATTCAATTGAAGAATGATGACTACGACAACATCCAAGGGGGAGTCTTTTGATGCATATGTATGTTGCCTACGTCATCGTATAATGTCGAGTCTGTGTTTATGAGCGAAACGTTAAGTTTATGTATGTTGTGTAACAAGTTCGCCCGAACTTGTAATGTACATGGACAAGTTCGCCCGAACTTGTCCAAGGCACATTTCAAGCGAACTTGTTCAACGTATAAATAGGACAGTTGTGATTTCATTTGTAAGATTCAGAGATTTTGTGTACTGGACGACGAAGCTCTGTCCAAATGTTTCAAGGATCTATAACGTCTACTAATCAATGAAACAGTGATTAAACATTAAAGAACTTGTATCCAATGTCGCATATGCAAACGGATTCCGCACGTTTACCCAAACGATCCGTATATCGGACCTTCATCATCTGTTTATGGGTTAACCAATTGAAATGATTCAGACATAGCCCTTGTTGTACTTGTACTCTCAGTAATGTGTTGGTGAGAGGGACCATTTTGTGTCTGAGTTTCAATGGCACCAAACAGTGGTTGTATAGATGGTGGAAATTCAGATATGTGATGTGGGAAGGAAGGAGAATTTGCCCTGGGAGGAGAGCTATTCAACATACTCTCAAATGAGGGTAATATCTCGTGTTGTGGATTCCTTATGCTTACAACATGTTCCTTTTGTGAGGAATCATGAGGAGGTTTGGTTATAGGTGGAGATCTTTCCAGCTGTTGTGAGGAAGTAGCAACAGTGGTTTCTTGTGACTTTTGTGTTGTCAACGGGTTAACTTCTGGGATCTCATCTTCCAGAAGACCCTTTTTGGCGGGTTTGGTGGGCTTGGTGGATTTCTTTGTGGTCTTTTTGGTGGTTTTTGGTGGTGGGTTGCACAACAGTGGTTGTGCTGCTGTGATCACCAAGAGCAGTGGGCTCAGTAGCAGGTGGTTGAGTTTGGGCAGGTTGTTCTGATAAATCTTTCTCTACCACCTCTACTTGGGTTTTTAAAACTTTATCTTGATTAGAAATGCGTGTAAAAGTTTCATGACCCATAGCTCCTGCCTGGCTAACTAGGCCAATTTTTGAATCATCTCCAGGTAATTGATTTTGAAGATATATGCTTAAAAAACCTGGGATGTATCAGAAAAGCCTTTTCTTTTGCAATATTATAATAATTATTAACAATATCATTGAACAAGACTTGGGAAAAATTGAAATCTGAATCAGTCAAAATAGCATATCCCAAATATTGCATGTTCAATGGAATTTCATTAAAACCAGTAGTTTTTGCTGAGAGACATGTCAAAATAGTATGAAAGAAAAATTTCATCTCAGCAAGAAAATTTGGTTTGTATATAGTCATACTTTGAGTTGACCAGCATACCCTCTTTCAATAAACTCCGCTTGGATTCACCTAGAGGAAATGTCACAGGATATGAAATGTCATTCAATTTAAAGACCTGAGAGATCGATTGTGGGGTAATTTTCATCAAGGTTTTGCCCACTCTTGAGATTATTACATAAGGAACTCCCTCTGTTGAGTGAACCTCAGCATTTGCCCAAAATTGTCAGAGTGAACCTTCATAAATTGGGGCTTTTGCCGTCAGCATTTCCTTGAATTTGGACTCCTTTAGTATCCGAATCATTGAATGATATCTCGTATTTGACTTGGTTTCCTCCAAAATAGCAGTGTAGTTATGAGGAGTTTTGATTATTAACTTGAATGTCGATGATACAGGTTTAGATTTTGCTTTTGATTTTGTTTTTGTTTTAGGAGCCATGATTTATGGTCAGAATTTTTTTTAGATTTTTTTGAAATCACACAGTAAGATGAAAACCCCTGTTATGGATAGAACAGGGTTTTTTATAAAGTTTTGAAAAGTGACGATGACGTGACATCTGATGCAAACATATGTCGAATAACATCTGTCCATGTGTAACCTCTTTTTGAAAATGGAAGACAGTTGTTTGGCTAAACACTGATGAAAATTTTGATCAGTGGATAAGAACAGTGTTTGCAATTATCAGAGGATCCACTTTTTGACAGTGGATAGATTTTTCTAAACGAACAGTTTTTTTGTGCTATCAATGCTTTGAACAGACTTTGAGGATTTACTGAAAAATTCAATTTTAAACTATTTATAAGGATGGATTTTGATTTTCTAAAAACATTTTATTGCTATTACATATGGATCACAAAGAAATTTTGTTTTTAATCCATGTTTAGCATTCCAAGCCTAGGTATCAAACTGTCAAAAGTGTGAGCATCAAGTGCTTTTGTCAACACATCTGCCAGTGATCCTTGGTATGGAGATGTTGTAAAGAAATCAAACATTTTTCATAGCAATCCCTCACAAAGTGATGTCTGATGTCAATGTGCTTGGATATCATGTGATAGTAGTGATTTTGATGCTGTTTTAATCAACTACTGTTGAGCTAGCAGAGGATGAGCTTTGACAGTTATTTTGAACATCTGCTGCTCTTGTGGTGAGAAATGTGAGTATTTGCAAAGTCAGCCTAGGCAGGCATAATATGAGATAACCTTGACCATCAACAGATTTCTTTTGATTCATTATCAAGGAAGAGTAACTCCCTTCTCTCTAAAAATAGAAAGGTTTTACTTCCTGGCAGGTTTTGAGCTTTAACTATCTAAAACAAGGGAAAGCTCAACATGTATTACTTTAAAGAAAACAAAGATACTGAAAAGGAATAACACATGTCCTGATATATACATGAAATCTTTACTATAAAAAAATTAAGTAAAAATTTCTTGATAAATGAATCAATTAGATCTGATTGATGTCCTAAGTCCTCCTTTAAAACAATGTTTAACTTGATATACATCAGTTACCTGGATTTACCTGTAAACAATGGTTGCACTCAGCGTGTTTGGTAACAGATGTTTGAGCAGAGACGAAAATTTAATCTTAGGTTTTCCTTTTTAGTACTAGCTTGTGAACTCTCAGGTATTTTATGTTTATACTCTTTTCTTTTGTCATTAAAAGTTTTGAGATAAACACACTTCTAGAGTTTTGTGATTTTTCTTCTATTCCCCTTTCAACCTTTCCATGGGCAAATGTCATAACATTCACTGGAAGGCTTTTTAAGGAAAGAATAATCAATCCAGAATCATTTACAGTAATGTTTTGAGAACCTTAGTCATTTTTGCAAAATGCTTATGCTAAAATTCACATTACTCTTGATCTAGTTTTTCTAAATATCAACCTATAACTTTTATAGGATTTTACCCTTTTAACATTTTCTCATAACGTTTGTTCATCATATAGATCTTGTTCCTAAGTTTTAGTTTCACCTCAGTCTTTTAAAGACATTAGATGAATCCTTAGCAACCGTCAATCATGGAATCATCACAAATTTCGACTGAAAAACGTATATAACATGATTTGGCTCTTACTCTGTTTTCCAACAATTACGAACAACCCAGTATCACAAAAATTGAGCTAATCTTTTTATGTCAAATCGATTTTTAGATCGAATTCGACTGACCAGGCTCTGATACCAATTGTTAGGATTTGAGTTTGACCTGATTGTGTTGTTTTAAACAAAATGATCATAAATAAGATAAAACACATAATACCTTGCAGTGGAATGCGATTTAAAACTTTGTAACACAATCAAATGAGAGATTAGCTTTCATCACACAATGTTTTCATTACTCAAAAGATACAAATGATTACAAGTAATTACATGCATTAATCACTAACTCCCCCTCATCCCGAGCTTCACACAGATTAGATCGTACAATATAAGTGTATGTGTGTGAGCTAAATAGAACAGTACATGCACTGTCTATTTATAGTACTAATCCTAACCTCTGTGGCATCTTTGCTGACATCACCAAGACAATGACATATAACAAACCTAACAACCTCTAACCATTGCTAATGCTATCCTCTGATACATATGCAAAACACTAATAGCTAGTCAATGTTGATGCTAACCACTGATGAGCTTAACCACTGATGAAGCTTCATCCAATGTTCTTTAAAGGATGATCAGACCTTTGACTTCCAGCAGACTTTTGACTTTGACCAGAAGTTTGGTCTTCAACAGTCTTTACAACCAACAGAGCTTAGCACTGAGCAGATGTTAGAACCATCAGATGTTAGATATCTTGCCATTGAAGGAAGTTGTGAATCAAAACACTGTTTATTCTGGATCATTTAGAACATACCTGTTTTGGCATTTTATCATCTGTTCTTTTGTAGGGGTCAATCCCAACACTTGTGTACTCGCCAATGCTTTTGTGTTGAACTGTACTTTTAAACATGTTGCAGGTTGATGATGTTGATAATGATGAAATCTAGTAGGGAAGACTTAGAAACGCATTTAAAAATGCTAGATTTTGTTACTTTAGATTTGATGAATTATATTGTACTTTGTTTCCTTGTATTGTATTTGACAATTATTATCAATGAAATGAAATCAGAATTGAATTAAATATTGTCACAAATATGTTTATGATGACTCGAGCAATCTAATTACGTCCGCACCGATGATTCCACCATCGGTTGGGGTTGACAGATAGCGTCAGCTTCAACACGAATTCTGTCAGCGACAGACTCCCCCAAGCTGATGCATCCAATCACCAAATCTTCCAAGTTTTAAATTAGCAGTCCAAGTATGTCTTTATATCTTCCGTTCTGCATTGTAAAAGGAGAATTCTACCAAGCAACAACAAACTCCTCGTCTCTTCTCGTCATTCCACAAAACACATTGCTTCAATCTGTGTACTATAAAACAAACATCTCAAGAAACCATAAGAATTTTTCAACAAAGTTAAACACATTATTATTAATCCAGAGATGGTAAAACTGTATCACAGATTAAGCAATTTCCAATTCAACCCAACACTCAAAAAATTTTGTCCAACACACTAGAACCTGCAAGATTTTTTAACTTTTGAACTCATCTTCTAACATCGTTTCCCCTATCGGTAACAACTCCTCCACAAACAACCATTTTTCGTACATTAAGAATTTTAAAGAAAAAGGAAAATCTTTTTGGATTTTTATATTTTTCTGAAAGCAAATTAACAACCAAAATAAACACTCTGTTTTTGTGAGAATCACCGGTAAGAAGATCATATTAGCAAAATCAAACTGTTTTCACACTATTAGATAATTCTTTATTTAATTTTCGTTAAAAGCAGTGCAAGACGATTACTAGTATTGTTTATCCATTAAACAAACACATCCACATTTCAAGTTCCATTATCGTCTGATATGAATAAGGTAATATTATACTGATATACTAGTGTGTCCCACTTCAAGACATACACCCATGATCAAGGTATGCACAAAGCTTCCTCGTACTAGGTGAGTATACCGAACTCATCCTTTGTGTTTTACAACGTTAGAACTTTGGTGATCAAGTCAGTACATCCGTACAACAAAGAGACCAATATCTAACGAGGGTAAGGCAAATACCAAGTTTTGATATGATGTATGCATTTTGCGTACTTGAATGACTCTCGTGGAGAGCTTCTTCAATTTATGGGTTTTTGGCATTTTAGCTCTTTTAAGATATCTTGGTTGTGCCTAGGTCAGCATATATTTGGATGCAGCAGAGATAACCATGATATTCCTAGATGATATAACAGTATAAAGACCCAAAACCTCGGATTTTGGCAATCTCTTAACGCAAGATTTAAGGTTATAAAGCCATAGACCACTGATGTGTTACCCACTTGGTACACAATTTGTTAGGTTTATATCACGTTAGTAAGTTGATTATTTCATGCTAATTTGTCTACTGATACAACATATGATGGATCTACTATCACATTTAAGCAATTTAATTTCAAATTCAGTGTGACAGAATCATCACTTCTTTTTCACACAAATGATAACTCATTTTTATTGTTTTATTTTTTTATGGTCTTCTTGTTTTTTTTTAATTTTTGAATTTAAAGAAAGCAATAAAATATTTAAAAATTCTTATGAAAAGCTGGTTATTCAGGATTCCTCATCCCATTGAGTTCGACTAAATGTTCAAAACGAGCCCTCTCAAATGCTTTTATGTAAAGATCTGCAAGGTTATCTAATGTGTCGATTCGATGAAGTTCAATCAGTTTCTTTTCATCACAATCCCGTATAAAATGATGACGAATGTCAATATTTTTTGTTCTACTGTGCTTGACAGGATTGTTTGTGATTGAAATAGTGGCATTATTTTCTATCATTATAGGGGTACGAATGAAATTCAAACCGTAATCGCGCATTTGCTGTTGAATCCAGAGAACCTGAGAGCAACAGCTACCTGTAACAATATATTCAGCTTCACACGTAGAGGTAGACACCCAAGACTGCTTCTTGCATTGCCAAGACACTAGCGTCCCCCTAAGAATTGACAACCGCCTATTGTAGACTTTTCGGTTGACTCACATCCTCCAAAGTCTGAATTCAGTGAATGCAACAAACTTCAAATCACTATTCAGTTGGATTCCATAACCTAAGTTTAGGTCTCCCCTTCAAGTAACAAAGAATACGCTTCACCGCTTTCATATGTGACTCGTTTGGATTCGCTTGATATCTGGCACAGAGATACACTGCGAACATGATGTCTGGTCTTGAAGTAGTCAAGTGCATTAGTGAACCAATCATTTCCTTGTACTTAGTTGGATCAACATCTTCCACACTCTCATGATCTGGACCAAGATTGTGATTTTTGAAGATAGGTGTATTGAAAGTGAAGCAATCCTCCATTTTGAAACGAGACAAAATGTGATACATATACTTTGTCTGATGTATAATCATCCCATCCTTCTTCTGTTCAATTTGCAATCCTAGAAAGTAGGACAACTCACCCATCGCACTCATTTCAAACTTGTTCTTCATCACCATCTCGAACTCATGACACATGCTTTGATTAGATGACTCAAAAATGATGTCATCCACGTATACCTGTACCAACAGAAAATCTTCCTTCTTTCGCTTGATGAATAGTGTATTGTCAATCTGACATCTTCCAAAACCATTCTTTAACAAATGAGTTGACAGGGTCTCATACCACGCCTTGGGTGCCTGATGCAATCCATACAATGCCTTATCTAGTTTATACACTCGACCTGGATAGTCTGGATTAATAAACCTATCTGGTTATGAGACATACACCAATTCTTGGACCTTCCTGTAAAGAAAAGCACTCTTCATGTCAAGTTGGTATACTTTGAAGCCCTTGAATGATGTGAAGGCTAGGAACAAACGAATTGCTTCCAATCTCGCTATTGGTGCAAACACTTCGTTGTAGTCAATTCCTTCCTGCTGATTGAGCCCCTTAACCACTAACTGAGCCTCGTTTCTCATCACAATCCCTCGGTCATATCTCTCGCACTTGAACACTCACTTGGTGCCAATTTCTTTCTCTCCTTCTGGCAAGTCAACTAGCTCCCAAACATTCAACTTCTTGAACTGAGTTAACTCCTCTTGCACAGCTTCAACCCATGAATTGTCTTTTAGAGCCATTTGCACATTCTTCGGCTCCTCTTGGCCAATGAAGCATCTATACAAACACTCATTGATAATCCTAGTTTTCTAAATTGAAGCAAATTAACATGAACCTTCGATCACACCTCTTCTTATCTGAATACCTACAACAGGATCTCCAATGATCATATCAACTAGATGATCTCTATTTGCTCGTGTTGTAGTAATGGTGTCAACTTAAAAATTGTTACCCATGTTGAATCCAACCTCCCCTGGAATATTCCGATTTGCAAACGGATTACTGAAGTCCTCCCCTGAATAGGTTCAGACTCACTATCGCTTGAATCTTGTTCAGTTGCACTAAGAAGTTCTCGGAGCATCTGCCATCGATATACTTGATCTCGACATGAAGTCGACATCTTCATCCTCACTAATCACAGTTTGAATCAACTGTGACTCATCTGCATTGCAAAACTCAGGAATATTAAATGATTTAAAAACAATATCATAATCATATAATATAACAGGACCCCTCGTTGATTGTTGAGGCGAATAAGTAGTAATTCAACATTAACCACAACCTAAATTTTACCGGTTTTTAGATTAAAAACCCTTTTATTCAGTGTTCCAGGTACATAACCTAAGAAGTATCCGTCGCCCGCCACCTCACCGAATTTTTGTTTATCATTATTTTTCACAATTGTGCTGGGGAATCCAAATGGTTCAAAGCCTTTCAAGTTTGGTTTCTTGTTAAAAATAAGTTCATGACATGTTTTGTTAAACTTTTGAGAGTTAAAACTTTATTTAGAACATAACAAGTTGTCTTCATAGCTTCTCCCCAGAAAAGAACTGGAAGCTTTAAATTAGAAGCATAGTCATAGGGGCTTCAATCAACGTCCTATTTTTCCTCTCAACGACTACATTCTGTTGAAGTGTATGAGGTCCAGAATGTTGATTTTCTATTCCCTTGTGAAGACAATAGAGATCTAGAATCTGATTCATGAACTCTGTGCCATTATCACTCTTTATTCTCTTGATACGTGCATCATGAACATTTTCCAATTTTGTAAAAAGATATATCAGCAGCTCCGTTGTCTCATCTTTTGTACCTAAAAAGAAAACCCATGAATAACGTGAGTAATCATCTGAACTAAGCAGTAGTACTTTGCACCTATGCTCCTTATGTCACTGGACCAAATAAATCCATGTGAAGTAATTCATAAGGGGCATCTATGGAATTTACTGTTTTAGATTTGTGAGGTTTCTTATGTTGTTTTCCCTTTTTCACACGGACGACATTTATCTTTAACACAAAACCTTTGGATTGGCACCCTTTCCACTAAACCATTTTTAATTATGTAATTCATTTTTCGGTAGTGGATGTGGGCCATGCGTCTATGCCACATAATTGACTCAGCCTCAAATTCTTTTGACAATAAACACACCACGACAGTGGAAGAATCCTTAGCACCCATGTCCATGACATAAGTGTCATTCCTCCTCGATGCTCTCATCACTATCCAATCATCCGGTATCACCAAACCCGGTTTCAACACCAAAGCCTCAAAATTAGTAAAATGAACCGAGTGACCCTTTTTGTTAGTGTATAATGTCTATGACTTAGTCTTGGATCGAGTCTGTATAGTTTTGGCTAGATTAGACTAGAAAATGAAGGTTATTTATGTAAATAGGTTACAAGTTCGCCCGGAATAACATTGTAAGATCAAGTTCGGCCGAACTTGATCAAGTCAAGTTCGCCCGAACTTGATCACCTCCTAGCGAACTTGCAACTCTATAAATAGGAGACTTGATCCTTCATTTAAAGCTTCTACAATTTTGTCACTCTGACGGCGAAGCTCTACTGGATCTGGAACTGAATGTATTGAACTATTATGATCAATAAAACAACGTTTAAACAGTAAATCTTGTCTATTCGGTTAATCTTGTCATATATTTTCCGCTTGTGTGGACAATAGAAACAATTTAGGTTCCTAAGCTAAACGGAGACCATCTAACAGGTGGTATCAGAGCCACGGTACCTAAATTGGTGCAATCATAGCAATATCTACTCTTATTCTACCTCTTTCTACCATTTTTTGTTCATTTTTCAAAGAAAACAATGAATTCACGGATAAAAGTAGCTAATTTTTTAGTATGTCATGTAAAATACACTTGTGGTAAACCCCTGAGAGTTTGGACATCAAATTTAAAGGAATTGATATCAAAAAGTTCAAAAAACCATGTTTTGCAAACTAATTCTGGCCGAGCTTAACATCAAGTTCGCCCGGACTTGATTAAAGTTCTCTGATTTTTAATCAAGTTCGCCCGAACTTGACTGTTATTTCAAGGTTTATATACAAGTCCGCTCAAACATACTAATTTTTCTTTCAATTTTTACCAAGTTCACCCGAACTTGAGTAAAACTTGTTGAAATTCTAGCATAAGTTCGCCCGAACTTACAAATTCTCTTGAAATTCAATCATAAGTTCACCCGAACTTAATCAGGGAGAAAATTTTCAAATCTCAACCACAAGTTCGCCCGAACTTGTGTAAAAATCAATCTGATTTCTCACCAACTGCAAGTTCGCCCGAACTTGTCAGTGTACTGATTATTTTTCGAAGTTTGTGAACGTGTGTTTTCAGTAAAATTCGTCAGTTTTTCAAGATGGAAGATCTGCCCAGTGCATTTATGACTGTAACAACGTTAAACGCTCAGATGGTAAATCAAGTGAACATCGACAACGAGATGGGCACGTCTGTAAAACCTCCAAAACTCATGTGTATGGATGAATATGAGGGATGGAAAGAGAAGTTTATGATATGGGTCCAAGCTACATATTTCCACATCTGGGTGGCAATAGAGACTAATTATACATGGCCCAGAGATGAGAATGACAATGTTATCAACATCAGCAAGCTCTCAACTTTACAGAAAGATGCTCACGTTGCCGAGAAGAAAATGATAAGCTTGATCCAACAATCGGTGAAAGAAGATATTTTGGTGCTTCTACCGGAATTCAAAACTGCACAGGAATTATGGAAATCCTTGAAGAACAAATACCAGGGAAGTCAGAAATGGTCAAAAGCAAGAAAGCAGTGATCATGAAAGAATTTGACATATTTACAATGATTAAAGGGGAAACGATGAAACAGATGATCGAAAGATTTTGTCATCTGAAAGTAATCATGAGGAGACACGGGCTTGAGAAAACAGAAGAAGAATACATTGATAAGCTACCTGATGCTTACCTGAGGGTGAGTGGACGACTGTAACACCCCAAATAGCGTTAAACAACACGTGGCGGAAACAATTGGGGAGTCACGTTAACAGATTGTTTAACAACACATGGTATTTGAAGTTTTTTTTAATTAGTTATTAAACATAGGTTATATTGTCATAATTGTCTAGAAACTTTTAAAACAACCAAACAAACAAAGCATGCATAATTATTGTCTTTCTTGTTTTATAGTCGCTAAGGCCCGTCCAAATCCTATATAAGCATGCATCAGTATCATCAAGCATTGTTTCCCTGAAGCATATGTGAAAACGAATCAGCAAAAATATGCCGGCGAGTACGTATGTTTTGTGAGTGTGTCAAGTTCATGGCTTTGTATATATTGCAATATAATCTGACTACTAGAGTCGTAAGTGAAAATCTTGTTTTGAAAGCATTTGATATTACAACAACTATTCGTCTAAAACAAAAGGGTAAAAGTTTATAAAATCTCGTAGCCATAAACCTTGACTTGAAAACATTTGTTCGTAAATCCAAGTCGTAAATCGTCTTGAAATAACTCGTATGGTTTATATCTTTAATCGAAAATCGTTGTGTATCATTGTTTGAAATCATTTGTCCAAGTAATGTAAATAACGACACATATGTAATGTGATAAAAATACTTATATATAGGAAGTGCCAGCGGCGTATCCACCATGCTTTTATTACATTACACCCGTTCCGTTATCTAAATCACTTATCATAAACCAATTGTCATAAATCAATTGTTCATTGTTCCTTGTTATAAACCATTGTTCATTCGTTCATTGTTCATTGTTCATCGTTCATCATTTATCGTTCCTTGTTTTAATTTTGAAAACTTTTAGTCGTTTCGTGAATACATTCAAACCTTTGTTGACTTGTTCGAGACCACCCACAGTGTCCCTTAATCGTATAACATACCACCAAAGGGTTTGTTACATACAGTTTCAGTCGCTTCCCAAATTTCCCCACAAACCCTGGGAAATTGGTAACGGGATTGTCAGTCCTAGGCGCCGTAACTTACTACTGGTCGGCTTGGCCATTGTTAATGAATGTCATTCTTGTTATGAATATAACACACCAACAACTTTGTTCACATTATTGAAATCGTATTGTTTAATATAAACCATCGCATTTGTACTTTGAAAGCTTGAAAACTTTAGCACATATGAATCACCCCAAAATATTGATAGCATAAAATAGGGGAACTATGTACTCACATGTGATAGCAAAGTAACTCTTAGATCAATAAGAAAACCGAAGCTCAAAGATCAAGAAATCACGCGTGTCCTAAAAATGAATAATAGTGTAAATATCGGGGCTTGAAATCGGAAGATTCGGATAGAATGAGATCTTATAAACCAAGTGAGTGTCGGAACTCATATAATATGGTTTAATAAGCTTGCATTTGAGTTGGAAAAGATTATAAGTGCTTTTGACCCATATTAAGGTATTTAAACCACTTTCAACGCGTCATTTGCGTAACAACGCATTCAGATGGTTAGATATGTGTCATAATAAGTTTTAAATGCTTAAACATGTTTAAAAATGTTTTTGATCAGATTATATGTCAAATCATGTGTTACATATGCTTAACGTTGATTTGTTTGCGAAAAGGGCATTTTGGTCGTTTTTAAGAAATATTACAATCAATCATCATAACACAATCCAAACATCATGACCATAAGGTATAACCTCAGAGGGTTATTCCCTATATATTTATGGTCACAATTATGTATTTGGTCGGGTCCGAAGATCCACCAAACGGGTCAGATTCGGAAGTCAAAGCAGTGGTCAAACCGTTCAACTTTTCGATTCAAAATAAGCACTACAATGAGAGTGACGATTTAGACATGTTTTGACATGTCTAAGTAAGTTTATAAAAGAGTTTTGGAATCAAAACAACCTGTTTTGACACCCGAATTTAGATCCGTTGCAAAATGCGCAAAAAACGCATTTTGACCGAAACTTTGACTTGTCAAAATAGCTAGAAACGATGAGAATCAGTAGGCATGATTTTTGTGGATCATAACCTCCTTGATTACCATCATAAAGCAAGTTTCAATTGGATTTTAAACTGATCAATTCATGATCAATTCTAGAAGTCAAATAAAAGTCAAATTTTGTGACTTTTAATCAAATTAACCATAAGAATTGAAACAAGCATGAAGGAGATCACTTACAAACACTAAAGATTGATCAAGAACACCAGAGGAAACTCCAAGATGGTTGCTAAATTCGGATTTAGAGCAGGGTGTTGCAAGAAAGTGATCAAAAAGTTCATAAGTGTGATGAACATGGGTATTTATAGAAAGTTTGGATTAATAGGGTCATGCCAAGTGTTTATGACTCATCTTTGAAGTAGGTTAGTGTCCATTTATGTGTCAAAAGCAGAGATTAGGGTGGCAAGTTCAAAAGGTGAGTCAAAGAGTGAATAAACAGGCTGCTGCCAACAAAACTGGTGTGCTGGAGCAACCTTACGAACCGTATGGTCCTTAGGCTTACGGTCCGTAAGCCAAGGTGCTGGGCACAACTTTCCAAAGTTGGCAGAACAGGCCCCTGCATCGTTTCGTCGCGTTTCAGGCACTTCTAATACTCGTTAACCTCGTTTCAAAGCTCCATAAGGATGTTAAAGTATAGGGAACTTGAAATGTGTTCAAAAATGTTCCATAGGTCAGTTTGTTTGGTCCTACGGTCGCAGTTTTCGGTTAATTACGACAAAAATCGTAACGAACGCGTGCGTGACCGTAAATGTGTAACGAACAGATTTTTCGCATTCCAATCACTAACATATAATATATTGATGATTAAATTTTTTTTTATGTCCGTACACGTTTCAGATAGCGATATACGCAAAAAGGCATAGTTTCGCGACATTTGCAAAATAGCCCCTGAAGTTACAAAAGTGTGATTTTGCCATATCGAAGCCTTCAAAACTTAGTTCTAAGTTATGTAAAGGGTATTTATGGTATACTAGGCTTGTGTTCTTGTTTCCGGAGTGTACGTCGCTGCAAGAATCGGCATACTTTCGCAGTTTGTCGTAATTAGTCCATGTGATCGAATTAAACTTGTTTTTGACATACCAAACCCTTTAAAAATTATTTCTAAGTTATGTAAAGGTTATTTAAGGTATGTTTAGCTTGTGTCATTGTTCCAGAATATACGTTGTGTTAAATTGGTTTTATTTGCATATCGGTTACCGGTTTTGCTCATAGAGGCGATTCAAGAGTTCGAAATTATGCAAGAATCAAATGTGTGTAATAATCAAAATAAATAAACAAAATTCACATATTCAACATAAAATTTCATTCATTGATAACTTGTTCGTCATTGCTACATGTTCGGATCGCCACAGATATCATAGTCTCCCCTACTTCAGGAAATTTCATCCCGAAATTTAATTAGAGGAAACTCGTGAGAACAAATGTGGATACTTCACTTTCATATGATCCTCTCATTCCCAAGTAAATTCTGGGCAACGTTTGGATTCCCAGTGAACTTTGACTATCAGAATTCATCGTCGTTTAAGTTTCTTGACTTCAC
Organism: Scalesia atractyloides; assembly: GCA_947069175.1. Lineage (NCBI taxonomy): Eukaryota > Viridiplantae > Streptophyta > Magnoliopsida > Asterales > Asteraceae > Scalesia > Scalesia atractyloides. Next base: position 57,427,999 of record CAMTDV010000019.1, read on the forward strand.
GGTCCATTATCTCCACGGGTTTCTCGACAAAATGCATAGTATCATCAACTTGAATCTCGTCGAGTGGAACATGGAGATTTGTATCGGCTAAACATTTCTTTAAATTGGACACGTGGAATGTTGGGTGAATATTCCCGAGTTTAGGAGGTAGCTCAAGTCGGTAGGCCACCATTCTGATTCTTTCAATGATCTTGAATGGTCCAACGTATCGTGGAGCAAGTTTTCCTTTCTTCCCAAATCTGACCACTCCTTTCCAAGGGGATACCTTGAGTAGGACGTAGTCACCGACTTGGAATTCTAAGGGCTTGCATCGCTTATCCGCATAACGCTTTTGACGGCTTCTAGCTGTTAAAAGGTTATCACGAATTTTCTTGACTTTCTCGGTTGTGTCGTGGACGAGTTCAGGTCCAGTGAGCTGTGTCTCACCGATCTCATTCCAACAGTCAGGTGAACGACATTTTCGACCGTATAAAGCTTCAAAAGGCGTCATGTTGATGTTGGCGTGGTAACTATTGTTATACGAGAATTCGACCAATGGTAGATGTGAATCCCAACTACCACCAAAATCGATCACGCAAGCTCTAAGCATATCCTCCAGTGTTTGAATCGTCCTCTCAGATTTTCTATCTGTTTGAGGATGATAAGCAGTACTTAGATTGAGTTTGGTTCCCATTGCAGATTGCAAGGTCTTCCAAAAACGAGATGAGAAACGAGCATCTCTGTCAGATATGATGTTCAAAGGAACACCATGACGAGATATGATCTCATCAACATAGATCTTTGCGAGTTTGTCAGCAGAGAAATCTTCACGAATCGCTATAAAATGTGCTGACTTTGTTAGATGATCAATGATTACCCAAATGGCATCAGACCTCTAGATGTGCGCGGTAACTTATTGATGAGATCCATCGCAATGTTCTCCCACTTTCATACCCGTATTTCTAGTTGTTCAAGCAAACCAGACGGACATTGATGTTCGGCCTTGACTTTGAGACAAGTAAGGCATTTCGATACATACAAGGCAATGTAATTCTTCATACCCGGCCACCAATACTGGGTACGCAGATCCTTTACATTTTTGTAGCACCAGAATGAATCGAATAACGAGACTTATGAGATTCATCCATCAATAGAGTTCGGAGATTGTGTTGATTCGGAACCCACAACCGGTTCTTGTAGTATAGTAATCCATCGTCTTTCGTTTCGATTTGAAGTTCGAGTTGGTGAGGTAGTTCGTCTTTCAACAAACCTTGGGTTACACAATTGCGTTGGGCTTCAAGAATACGTGTTTGGATATCGGATCGAATTCGAACACAATGAAGCTTGACACGTTCTTTGCGACTAAGTGCATCAGCCACAACGTTCTCCTTACCAGTATGGTAGCGAATTTCGCAATCGTAATCGTTTAAAAGTTCGACCCATCGTCGTTGCCTCATGTTCAACTCTTTTTGATTGAAAATATGTTGGAGACTTTTGTGGTGTGTGAAAACCATACACTTCGTGCCATAAAGATAGTGTCTCCAGATTTTGAGAGCAAAGACAACAACTCCCAATTCAAGATCATGAGTTGTATATTTTTCTCGTGAGTTTTCAATTTTCTTGACGCGTAGGCGATGACCTTATCCCGTTGCATGAGAACACAACCAAGGCCTAAATTCGACGCGTCACAATAAACCAAAAAATCATCGTTGCCATCGGGTAAAGACAAAATAGGAGCATCACAGAGTTTCTGTGTCAAGGTTTGGAAAGCTTCCTCTTGTTTGGATCCCCACTCAAAAGGCTTATTCTTTTGAGTCAAAGCAGTGAGGGCAACATCGATCTTTTAGAAATTTCGCAATAAATCGTCGATAGTAACCAGCAAGACCAAGAAATGAGCGAACTTCTGTGGGAGTAGTGGGTTTTTTCCAATCCTTAATCGCAGTGATGTTGGAAGGATCCACATGAATACCTTGCTCATTAACAATGTGACCCAAGAATTGAACTTCTTTCAGCCAGAATTCACACTTGGAGAATTTGGCATAAAGTTGCTCTTCTTTAGAAGTTCCATAGTCAAACGAAGATGTTGCTCGTGCTCAGTTCGAGACTTTGAATAAATAAGAATGTCGTCGATGAAAACAATGATGAACTTATCCAGATAAGGTTTACAAACCCGATTCATTAAGTCCATGAATACAGCTGGAGCATTTGTCAAGCTAAAAGGCATAACAGTGAACTCATAGTGGCCGTATCTTGTGTGGAAAGCAGTCTTGGGAATATCTTCCTCGTGAACACGAAGCTGATGATACCTAGAATGCAGATCGATCTTCGAAAAAACATGTGGCACCTTGTAGTTGATCAAACAGATCATCAATGCAGGTAGGGGATATCGATTCTTGATCGTGAGTTTGTTGAGCTCACGATAATCGATACACATCCGGAAGGATCCATCCTTCTTTTTCACAAATAGGACTGGTGCACCCCACGGAGAATAACTTGGACGAATGAAACCTTTGTCAGATAACTCTTGAAGTTGCTTCGATAACTCCTGCATCTCAGAAGGTGCAAGATGGTAAGGAGATTTGGCTATCGGGTTAGCACCTGGTACAAGATCAATTCGAAAACTCAACTTGTCGTGCTGGAGGTAGACCAGGTAGATCTTCGGGAAATACCTCAGGATAATCTCGGATAACAGGAATGTCTTGAATATTCTTGCTCTTACCTGTCTGCTCCACAATATGTGCCAAGAAGGCGAGATAATTCTTTCGTAAGTATTTCTGAGCTTGGGTACACGTCATAAGTTTAAAGCTACTAACGGGTTTCTCTCCACGAACTTCTAGAATTTCACCAGACGGAAGAGGTACTCGAACAATCTTATCAAAACAAATAACTTTGGCATGTTGTTTGGTTAACCAATCCATCCCAATAATGATGTCGAAACTTCCAAGTTGCATAGGTGTAAGGTCGATAGGAAACAAATGGTTGTTGAGGTTCAATTGGCAATTACGAACAACAGAATCAAGAACAAGAGGTTTCACCATTGGCTATCTCGACTGACAAGGGCTTTCCTAGTTTAGTTCTAGGCATCAAGAGCAAAGGCTCAAAAGTAAGTGACACAAAGCTTCTATCGACACCCGAATCAAAGAGAACAGAAGCAGGATGATTGTTAACAAGGAACGTACCGTTAACAACTTCATTATCAGCACGAGCCTCGTTGGCATTCATGTTAAAAGCTCGTCCACGAGCCGGATTGGCATTTGCTATCCTCGGACAGTTGTTCCTGTAGAGACCCATTTCACCGCAGTTAAAACATGATCCAGGCGGAAAATGAGGTCGAGCAGGATTTGCTTGTGCTTGAGCTTGGTTTTGTACAGCTTGGTTCGGGTTAAAACGACAAATATTCGCCAAGTGACCAAGTTTTCCACAGGTAGTACATTGTCGACATGGTATCTGAACTTGATGATGAACATTACATCGGTTGCAGAGTGGTGCAGTTCCTGCATATGGTTTCTTTGCCGGAGGTTGAGCTGTTTGCTTTTGGGGAGCAGTTGGAGCGGGTGGTGTGGTATAACAAAGTTTTGAGAAGCCTTACGCTTCTTCGACCTCTTGGATGATCCGGCTTTGTCTTTCTTCGGTTTCTCTTGGGTTTTGTCAGTCTGTTTCTTATCACCCTTGTGGTGAAGTTTACACTTTCTGACTTGAGAATCAGTTAGAGTTGCAGCCAATTCAATGGCTTGATGAACGGTAGTAGGGTGGCTTCCCGTAACAATGTCCTGAACAGGATCAGGCAGACCATCGATATATTTCTCAATCGCCTTATCCAAAGGCGGCACCATTGAAGGACAAAGTAAGCTCAATTCCTCGTACCGGTCGGTGTAAGCACGACTCTCACCACTGTCTTGCTTAAGATCATCGAATTCCCTTTCCAAAGCCCTAAGTTCATGACGAGGACAGAACTCCCTCATCATTAGAGCTCGAAGCTCTCCCCAAGTTTGGGTTAAGGCCACTTCGGCACCTCTATCTCTCATAACACCATTCCACCATGTCAAAGCTCGTTTCTTGAATATACTAGATGCAAACTCAACTTTTCGTTCATCCGGACATTGAACAAAATGAAATGTGCTCTCGAGACTCTCAAACCATTGAAGAAGTCCCGTAGCTCCCTCAGACTCAGTGAACTGAAGTGGTTTAGCCGAACAGAATTGTTTGTAGCTACATGGAGCATTGTTGTTATTATTATTATTGTTGTTCGCTTGATTCATTTGAGTTATTAGGTTCGGGAGTACGGCAGTAATTTGTTTAGCGATCATGGCTGCCATTTCGGCATCCTGAGTTGCATTACGTCGAGGAGGCATTCTAAAAGAAAACATGAGGGAAGATATATGAGATTGATACTCGGAAAAAAAATCAATAGAGGCATCAAAATATCAACGAAACATAAAGATGGTGGTCATTCGCTTGTTTCACAAAGCAAATAAACGACACACGTTGACTAATCAAAGTAAATGGGTCTTTATAATGTATCGTGAAGACATGCTTTAGCCTATAAGTGGACGCTCACCCTAAGAGTTCCCTGGTAAGAGTGACTAGTTCGATTAAGTGGATTTGTATGAACACTCTAGCCTAGACAGAAAACTCAGGGTACAGGCACCCACCCTTCCAGATTGCAGGTGTCCACATTATTAAATCCCAAACTTTGACGAGATTTTGAAAACTTAAAGGCTTACGCCAAAACCAAATCATCTAAGGATAGATGATTGATTTTCGAAAACGGATTTAAAATTTTTGTGGAATTGTTTTGGTAATACCTAAGGATAGGTGATCATATTGTATTTTTAAATCTAAATGCAAGTTTACTTGCGTTAGGGTCTAGGAAGGTTATAGTCTAGGTCAAAGGATTACTAATAACCTAATTCCCTATAACCAGTGCTCTGATACCAACCTGTAACACCCCAAATCGCGTTAAACAACACGCGGCGGAAACACTTGGGGAGTCATGTTAACAGATTGTTTCAACAACACATGGTATTTGAACTTTTGTTTTAATTAGTTATTAAACATAGTTATATTGTCATAATTGTCTAGAAACGTTTTAAAACAACCAAACAAACAAAACATGCATAATTATTGTCTTTCTTGTTTTATAGTCGCTAAGGCCCGTCCAAATCCTATATGAGCCTGCATTAGTATCATCAAGCATTGTTCCCTTAAACATATGTGAAAACGAGTCAGCAAAAATATACCAGCGAGTACATATGTTTTGTGAGTGTGTCAAGTTCATGGCTTTGTATATATTGCAATATAATCTGACTACTAGAGTCGTAAGTGAAAATCTTGTTTTGAAAGCATTTGATATTGCCACAACTATTCGTCTAAAACAAAAGGGTAAAAGTTTATAAATCTCGTAGCCATGAACCTTGACTTGAAAACATTTGTTCGTAAATCCAAGTAGTAAATCGTCTTGAAATAACTCGTATGGTTTATATCTTTAATCGAAAATCGTTGTGTGTCATTGTTTGAAATCATTTGTCCAAGTAATGTAAATAACGACACGTATGTAATGTGATAAAAGTACTTATATATAGGAAGTACCAGCGACGTATCCACCATGCTTTTATTACATTACACCCGTTCTGTTATCTAAATCACTTATCATAAACCAATTGTCATAAACCAATTGTTCATTGTTCCTTGTTATAAACCATTGTTCATTCGTTCATTGTTCATCGTTCATCATTCCTTGTTTTAATTGTGAAAACTTTTGGTCGTTTCGTGAATGCATTCAAACCTTTGTTGACTTGTTCGAGACCACCCACGGTGTCCCTTAATCGTATAACATACCACCAAAGGGTTTGTTACATACAGTTTCAGTCGCTTCCCAAATTTCCCCACAAACCCCGGGAAATTTGGTAACGGGATTGTCAGTCCTAGGCATCGTAACTTACTACTGGTCGGCTTGGCCATTGTTAATGAATGTCATTCTTGTTATGAATATAACGCACCAACAACTTCGTTCACATTATTGAAATCGTATTGTTTAATATAAACCATCGCATTTGTACTTTGAAAGCTTGAAAACCTTTAGCACATATGAATCACCCCAAAATATTTGATAGCATAAAATAGGGGAACTATGTACTCACATGTGATAGCAAAGTAACTCTTGGATCAATAAGAAAACCGAAGCTCAAAGACCCTGAGAAATCACGCGTGTCCTAAAAATGAATAATAGTGTAAATATCGGGGCTTGAAATCGGAAGATTCGGATAGAATGAGATCTTATAAACCAAGTGAGTGTCGGAACTCATATAATATGGTTTAATAAGCTTACATTTTGAGTTGGAAAAGATTATAAGTGCTTTTGACCCATTAAGTAGTTTAAACCACTTTCAACGCGTCATTTGCGTAACACGCATTCAGATGGTTAGATATGTGTCATAATAAGTTTTAAATGCTTAAACATGTTTAAAAATATTTTTGATCAGATTATATGTCAAATCTTGTATTACATATGCTTAATGTTGATTTGTTTGCGAAAAGGGCATTTTGGTTGTTTTTAAGTAATATTATAATCAATCATCATAACACAATCCAAACATCATGACCATAAGGTATAACCTCAGAGGGTTATTCCCTATATATTTATGGTCACAATTATGTATTTGGTCGGGTCCGAAGATCCACCAAACGGGTCAGATTCGGAAGTCAAAGCGGTCGTCAAACCGTTCAACTTTTCAATTCAAAATAAGCACTACAATGAGAGTGACGATTTAGACATGTTTTGACATGTCTAAATAAGTTTATAAAAGATTTTTGGCATCAAAACAACCTGTTTTGACACCCGAATTTAGATCCGTTGCAAAATGCACAAAAATCGCATTTTGACCGAAACTTTGACTTGTCAAAATAGCTAGAAACGATGAGAATCAGTAGGCATGATTTTTGTGGATCATAACCACCTTGATTACCATCATAAAGCAAGTTTCAATTGGATTTAAATTGATCAATTCATGATCAATTCTGGAAGTCAAATAAAAGTCAAATTTTGTGACTTTTAATCAAATTAACCATAAGAATTGAAACAAGCATGAAGGAGACACTAAAGATTGATCAAGAACACCAGAGGAAACTCCAAGATGGTTGCTAAATTCAGATTTAGAGCAGGGTGTTGCAAGAAAGTGTCAAAAAGTTCATAAGTGTGATGAACATGGGTATTTATAGAAAGTTTAGATTAATAGGGTCATGCTAAGTGTTTATGACACATCTTTGAAGTAGGTTAGTGTCCACTTATGTGTCAAAAGCAGAGATTAGGGTGGCAAGTTCGAAAGGTGAGTCAAAGAGTGAATAAACAGGCTGCTGCCAACAAAACTGGTGTGCTGGACACCCTTACGGACCGTATGGTCCTTAGGCTTACGGTCCGTAAGCCAAGGTGCTGGGCACAACTTTCCAAAGTTGGCAGAACAGGCCCTGCATCGTTTCGTGGCGTTTCGGGCACTTCTAATACTCGTTAACCTCGTTTTAAAGCTCCATAAGGATGTTAAAGTATAGGGAACTTGAAATGTGTTCAAAAATGTTCCAGAGGTCAGTTCGTTTGGTCGTACGGTCACGGTTTTCGATTAATTACGATGAAAATCGTAACGAATGCGTGCGTGACCGTAAATGCGCAACGAACGGATTTTTCGCATTCCAATCACTAACATATAATATATTGATGATTAGAAAAATTGTTGGATGTCCGTACATGTTTCGGATAGCGATATACGCAAAAAGGCATAGTTTCGCGAAATTTACAAAATAGCCCCTGAATTTACAAAAGTGTGATTTTGCCATACCGAAGACTTCAAAACTTATTTCTAAGTTATGTAAAGGGTATTTATGGTATATTAGGCTTGTGTTCTTGTTTCCAGAGTGTACGTCGCTACGAGAATCGACAGACTTTGCAGTTTGTCGTAATTAGTCCCTGTGATCGAATTAAACTTGTTTTTGACATACCAAACCCTTTAAAACTTATTTCTAAGTTATGTAAAGGTTATTTAAGGTATGTTTAGCTTGTGTCATTGTTCCGGAACATACATTGTGTTAAATTGGTTTTATTTGCGTATCAGTTACCGGTTTTGCTCATAGAGGCGATTCAAGAGTTCGAAATTGTGCAAGAATCAAATGTGTGTAATAATCAAAATAAATAAACAAAATTCACATATTCAACATAAAATTTCATTCATTGATAACTTGTTCGTCATTGCTACATGTTCGGATCACCACAGGTATCACAACGACTTATCTCATGGTGCTCAAAGAAAGTGCGAGTTGGGAGTTCTTCAAACTATCCACATTCATTGATAAATTGGAAGGACATGAGATGGAGTTGTTGAAGATAGAAAAATCAAAGAACGCTAATGTGACTCAAGATGTAGGGTTGTACCACAAGTCAGGAGCTCAAGATAATATCATTGGCCCAAAAATCCAAACTGCTTTTAGCGCGATCTGAATTCTTTGAATCATTCGCCACAGAGTCAAACACAATCATATCTAAAATATGATCAGAGTCCACAGAGTTCTTCGTTTTCAAGCACTAGATCAAATTCTTCATATCAGAATCAAAAAATCAGAATAATCAATCAAATTCTGATCCAAATGTGTACAAATTCAACATTGCTGTTAATCTAAACAATGTTGTTTCTGAACAAGTTGCCAAACAACACATGGCACTTCTCACTACAATTTTAGAATCATATGAAAGCTTGGTGGCCGGGAAGATTGGTAATCCGGAAATGACCGCCGAAGACTATGATCAAGTTGATGAAGAAGAGCTTGAACTGATGGACATCAAATGGTCCTTAGCATCGATCATTCAAAGGGTTACTAAGTTTGTTGCTCTAACCGGCAGAGACATCGGGAATTCAACCAATAAGTTGGGGTTCGACAAAACAAAGGTTTCCTGTTTTAGATGCCGACAGAAAGGGTACTTCAAAAGAGAATGCAAGAATCCTGAACCAACTGGTAATCAAAGTCCATTTGGAGGTGGCAGTGAATACTACAAGAAGTCACTACAATACAAGCCTTTCCCAAAGAAAACTCAAGTCGAAATCCAAGAGAACCCAACCAACAACACAAAAAAGGCAATGGTTGCTTCAAATGAAGATGATGGTTTTGACTAGAATTCATATATTGCCAAAAAGACCGGTGTTGCTCTTATGGCCGAGATCGTGGAAGACACATCTGCTGAGGATGCAGCCATGGAAAGTGCATTACAAGAAGAATACATGCATCAAGCTGAAGTAGAGGAAATCTTTCACCACACAAAGGTGCAGAGTATCCTATCACCTAACTTGTCTACTAGTTTTGCAGGTTGTTTTGGTGATACAACAACTATGGAGCATGTTGCTTAGGAGAAACCAGTGATTGAAGAGGTCATTAACACGACCAAAGAGATGAATGAAGAAAACTTCACAGAGATCGCCAACAAGGCTATGATGGCAAATCTAACAAAGGTAGGTCCAGAGGTAAAGGTTGTAGAAAAGGAAGTGGTTAAAGTACAAGTCGTCGAGGTTGAGAAACCATGTACGAAATGTGGTGAACCGTGTGTTCAATGTGCTAAAAATTCTCAGATCATAACCGAATTAAATGTGCAAAATAATAATTTCAAATACCATTATCGCACAATGAAGGAGGCATATGACAAAATGAAAGATGATTATGGTAGGCGTGATAGAAATAACATTAAACACGATGATACTATCAGAATGTTAAAAGCTACTTTAATGGAAAAACAAAAAGCTATTAACGTTTACATTAATAACATTGCTGAAGTAAAACAAGAACTACAAGACATGAAAATCGAAGCCGAAAGGGTTCGACAGCTTCTAAAGAGCTATACCATGAATGCCTATGTCATCGATCACATTCTTCCGACGATTCAATCGGAAGAAAATGTTCAGAAAGCCAAAGGTAAGAAACGTGGAGACTATACCAATGTTCCACCACCCCTATGCGAATAGTATTATCGCAAAAAGGCTGAGGGGATGGAAAAGGCGCTCAACATTGAACTTTTAACTGAAAAGAAAAATGAGCTGCCTGAGAACATTGATATAACTTATACGAGTGATGATGGCGAAGCAGTGGTTAAGCAAGTTGTTGATAATGTTTTGAGCGAATCTGATGATGGCAGCTATGAGAGCGCCAACTCGAGTTCGAATAATTCTGATTCACAATCCGAAGATGACGATAAATCATCGAAAGATAGCGTAAGTGATGATCCTAATGTTGTCATGTAAAAAGTTAAGGATTCTGATAGACTATATTTCGACAATAGCTTTTCGATTCGGAATGTGAAAGAGGATCAGCTTGACAAATTCTTCAAACTCGTTGAGGTTTCATCAGAAGATTTGGAAAATCAATGAAAAGAAAATTTACTCTAAACCTAAAAGAAACAACTACCGAAGGAATGGTGGTGATTTTCCGGAACATAGGAGAGTAGGGCTGGGTTTAGATGTTGAAGAAGAACCGAATAAAAAAAATGTCACTATTTCGCGAATACAAAGATAAAAACATGACATCTTTTATGGGACAAGCACGGTTCAAGAAGAAAGTTTTATTGGGAAGCAATCAAACGATGAGTTTAATAAGGCAAAAGAACTTCAAGATAAGGCCAAAGCCGCAAGTGGTGTAAAATCCACTGGTGGACATTCTCATGATGATCGGACTTGCTTTAAATGCAATGACGTTGGTCACATTGCACGCAAGTGTCCGAAATCTAAGCCGGTCTATCTTCGAAGGAAAACAAGTTCAGATGTTGAAAAGCCTAAGCAACCAGAGTTTGTAAAACCTGTCACAATTCTGAAAAGAAATGAATCTAAACTTGAAGTTAAACCTAAAACTAAATTTGAAAACTCAACTTTCAAAAAAGGTGAAACTTCCAAGTCAAATGAATCAAGGTTTTACATAAAAAAGGCACAAGTAAAATCACAAGCCTGGATTGCTAAAAAGAAGTCAGCAACATCTGAAGTTACTAAGTCTGAGCTTGTTAAGACTGGTAACAACAAAGAGTTAAAATCTGAGACCAAAACTGAAACTGTTAAATCCTCAATTGGTATCAAATCATCAAAAGGTAAAAATAAAGTTAACTTTGAAATGAAAATGACAGTGGAGGCTCAGATGGAGATTATGAGGATGATTATGAAGTTTTTTATCGCAAACCCAAGACCAAGAAGGCTTGGGTCGCGGTTTTTAACTGAATGCTAATATGTGCAGGGGCTCCAGAGATCCGTTCTTTCAAAGTGGATTCTGGATAGTGGAGCATCAAGACACATGACAGGGATGAAAGCTCTTCTGTTCAACATTAAAGCTATAAACGGTGGATATGTTGGCTTTGCCGGTAATCAAGGAGGAAGGATCGTCGCCGAAGGAAAACTCTCAAATGGCGTTGTATTGTTTGATCGTGTGAATTACATTGCTGAGCTAGAGAACAATCTACTAAGTATCTCGCAGATTTGCGACAAGCAGTTTACAATTCACTTCAACAACAAGGAGTGATGATACTTAAGCCGGGTTTCAAAATTCCGGATGATTGGATTCTCATGCGTGCGCCGCGCGAAAATGATCTTTATGTGTTAGATTTGGGCAACACTACAACATCATCAAAATCGCTACAATGTTTTGTGACTAAAGCCACGGAGAAAGATTCAATCTTATGGCATAGAAAAATGGGGCACATTCATCTGAGAAAAATGAATTTTCTGGTTCATAAAGATTTAGTTGAGGGGGTGAATCTTCGAAGCTTCCACATGACAGATCACTGTCTGGAATGCAAGAAAGGGAGGCAGAAGAAGAAATCTCATCCTACGAAAATTCTGAATTCTATTAAGCTGCCGCTTGAACGCCTGCATATGGATCTTTTTGGATCGGTAAATCTAAGAAGTATTTCTGGAGATCTATATTGTTTGGTTGTGACGGATGATTACTCTCGATATTCGTGGGTTTTCTTTCAAGAATCAAAGGATGAAACGTTTGATAATTTGGTGATTCTTTTCAAGAAGCTCGAAAATCTATATCATCTGCCTGTCAGGCGGATTCGAAGCGATAACGGGCCGGAATTCAAGAACAACAAGATGAAAGAGTTTTGCAACGCCAAAGGGATTCTGCACGAATTCAGTTACCATATACTCCACAACAAATGGCGTAGCTGAGAGGAAGAATAGAACTTTGATCGAAACAGCAAGAACCATGCTTGTAGACTCAAAACTTTTGTTAGCTTCTGGAGTGAGGCGGTAACAGCGGCATGCTACACACTAAACAGGGTCTTAACTGTCAAACCGACTAAAAAGACATGTTTTGAAATGATCAATTGAAGGAAACCAAATCTGAAATATCTAGAGCCATTTGGTGCACCATGTACAGTAATTGATCAAGATGGTAAGTTTGGTGCAAAATCGCTTGAAGGTTTCTTTGTCGGGTATGCTAGTCCGCTTAGGAGAGTCTATGTTCCCGCATTAAGAAAGGTGATTGAAGCACAACACGTTGATTGCTTTCGGTATACAACTCCTATTCAGGGGAAAGGCAATGCGTTGTTGTTCAATTATCAAGATTTGTGGAAGTCATTCGACTTGCCAGAAGAAACGTCTGATGAAGAACTCGTAACGCTTTATTATCTTCAATAGTCGGCAAACCAAGAACATATTTTAAGACCAATTGTGGTTAATCAACTCACGTTGGATACTTCGTCTTTTGGTGCAGGTCCGAGTAATAGTGGGGTTCCGGTTTCTGAAGCAGTAGCAACACCTACCACAATTCCAGTAAATGTTTTCACTGAACCAGGAAATACAACTAAATAGCCCATTATTTCTTAGAATCAGAATTCTGACTCCGATGAAGCTCGGACTTCCGATGATGATGGAGAGTCTTCTTCCGATGAAGAATCCGAGCAGATATCCAACATGTTAAATCAATCTGCTGGCCTAAGCAATCAAAATGAAGCTACATCTAGTGCTCCTGAAGTTGATGTGAATGTTGATCTGGATGTCTCAAATCAGAATAGCTCAGTTGATGTTCCTAGCGAGGAGATGCCACGATCTTACTCATATCATCCTTCAACGAATATTATTGGTGAATTACAAACTGGTGTGCGAACTAGAAGCCAAATCAACAAAGCACTAAGTTGTTTCTATACCCGAATAGTAGCAGGAGTCTTGAGTTGCTCCAACTCAAGACTCCTGCTACTATTCATGTTTCATATCTCAAATTGAGCCGAAGACTGTGAATGAAGCTCTGGGTGACGAGAACTGGGTGATAGCGATGCAAGAGGAATTGCTACAGTTTGAGAAACTGGGAGTCTGGAGGCTTGTAGACTTACCACCGAAGCAGAAAGCTATAGACACGACGTGGGTCTTCAAGTGTGGGGTGTGATTGTTAGAAACAAAGCTCGGTTGGTTGTCAAAGGTTTTCACCTGCAAGAAGGAATTGACTATACAGAAGTTTATGCACCGGTTGCACGTTTAGAGTCAATCTGCATTTTCCTTGCGTTCCAAGCTTGGAAAGGTTTTAAGGTGTACCAGTTAGATGTGAAATCCACATTTCTCTATGGTAAGCTACGCGAACAAGTGTACGTCGGCCAACCACGGGGGTTCTTCGATCCGCTGAACAAGAACAAAGCTTATCTCCTAGACAAAGCCTTACACGGATTACATCAAGCCCCGAGGGCTTTGTACGAGACGTTATCTCAACATCTCGTTGGAAACGGCTTTACAAGAGGCACTGTGGATAGTACATTGTTTACCAAGGAAGTCGGAAACCATCTAATCATTGTACAAATCTATGTGGATGATATCAATTTTTGTTTAACGGATGATAGTCTTTGCAAAGAGTTCGAAAAGATTATGAAGAAAAAATTCGAGATGTCCTCCATGGGTGAAATGAAATTCTTTCTCGGATTACAGGTTGATCAGTTACCAGACGGTATATTCATTCATCATACAAAATATGTTCACGATATTCTGAAGAAGTTTGAAATGGATAGCTCGAAGCCGCTTTCGACTCCGCTGGCACTGAATCATGGGATTTGCATTGACGAAACTGGAACCAAAGTGGATGATACGCCTTATCGGTCGATGATAGGATCTCTGATGTATTTGACGGCATCTCGCCCAGATATCATGTATCCTACCTGCCTTTACGCGAGATATCAGTCCAGTCCTCGAGTGTCACACATGCAAATAGTCAAGCGAATATTCCGTTGCCTGAAGGGATGTCCAAGCACCGGCTTGTGGTATCCAAAGAACGATAATTTTGATCTGACGGGATATGCTGATTCGGACTTCGGGGTGGACAAGTTGAATTCTAAATCTACAACGGTCGGTTGCCAGTTCTTTGGAACGCACTTAGTAACGTGGCAATGCAAGAAACAAACCACGGTCTCTCTTTCTACCTGTGAGGCAGAATACATTTCTGCTTCCAGCTGTTGTTCTCAAATTCTTTGGATTCTACAACAGATGAGGGACTTTGGATTGCAATTTCTTGATACGCCTTTATATGTAGATAACAAGGCAGCAATCGACATCACTAAAAATCCTGTTCATCACTCACGAACAAAACACATTGAAATTCGTTATCACTTCATTCGTGACTGCTACGAAAAGAAGTTTGTGCGATTAGAAAAAATCCACACCGATGAACAAAAAGCTGATTTTTATACCAAAGCTTTTCCTTTAACAAGATTTAAGTATCTCATGAGGCTTAACGGTATTAAAAATTTGCTTACAGGTGCGGAAGCAGAGGTTGAATACGGATCAGACGACGAGTTCACGTGATCCACATTGGTTTGTATATCTTTTAGATTAGTATTTCTTAAAAACTGAAATATAAAAATATGTTTTTGATTTTAGGGGGAGAAATATTTGAGAAAATACAAAAACATATGAAAAAGTTGAAAATTCAAAAACATTTGAAAAATCAAAAAGTACAAAAACATTGAAAAAGATAAAAAGAATTTAGTGTCACAAAGGAAATGATAGTACATCAGTGGACTATCATAGTATGCTAAAGAAATGTAAAGTTTAAAAAGTGATAAACAAGTCTTACTATGGATGTGTCGATAGGCTTTACACGTTCAGTAAATTGTTTTCGAGATATAAACTAAATTTTACAACTGCTTAATCTTGTGGATTAACATCTCTCGGATATATGAACTTAGTACTCCGAAATTTCGTTTGAGAGATTGCTTGATTCTGAGATACGAGGTCTTTATAGATAGTTGATATCTGGGGTATTATACAAGTTCTTCTGATTTTGCGGAAGCAATAGCCTAGAACTTCTATAATGCTTTTGCTAAAAACCCCTAAACTGTATGCAAACTTGAAATGTATCGAAAGATCTAATCATTTGCAGTGCTTAAAAGATTCCTTAAATGGAACACACCTATAAGCCGAGCCTTCGTCTCTTTGTCGATACGGTGGTATTAACCTGAGCTCTCAAGGCTTCGCATTAACCCAGATACAGATATCAGTTATATTCACCTGTAAGATGAAATCTAGGGAATCTTGATACGGGAGTTTATTCTGAGATGGGAACCATAGTTAAGTCAAGTTTCATAATTCATACCTAACATATCTTGGAACAATTGAGAAATGTGTCGAAGTTTAAAAGGACAAACATATCAACCTAGGTAAACGAGTTTAAAACTTAAAGTCATCTAAAGGTCAATGGTACTGGTGATGTGTCTCAATCAACTGATATGATCCTTAGACACGAATTCACAAAAAAAAATGTCTATAAATATGTTTGTACATAGTTTACTTTGTTCTATATATAGTTTATCTGTTTTCACAAAATTAAAACCAAAAAGATTTTCAATGTGTTTTAGCATAAACTTACAAATGTATAAAAAGATTTTGTTTCTACATTGTTTTCAGCAAACCAATGTTGGAGAACGGATCTTTGAAGTCTGGTAAGGTGCTTAACTGGTGGGAATCTAATTGACAACGGGCTGAGAGCTAATCTGTAAAATCTGATAAGCCAAAACGATGAAAAGTTCATTAATTTGAAACTTGTTTTTGAAAAATTCAACAGTTTGTTCATAACGGGTCGAACCAAGGTCATTAACTTGGACTCGACAGACAAATCGGTTAACCAAGGTCATTAGTTTGGACTTCGTCAACTGAGTGGATTGTTAAAAACTGGTAAAATCTAAAAAGTTCAGGATCTAAATTGAAAATTTTGAGAAACTAGGGTTTGAAATCAACCAGGTTCGCCCGGACTTGCAAACAAGTCCGACTGAACTTGTACATGCTTTGAAATTGATTAACAGTTATCAAGTTCGCCCGAACTTATGATCTCTCTTAACTGATTAGTTTCATAAGTTCACCCGAACTTGTCATCTATAAATAGAAGACAAGTTCGCCCGAACTTAATCACTAGTTATTCAGAATCCAGAGCGAACTTTATAGGCGAAATAAGCGATTTTTGAAATTGACACCTGAACGTCGAAGTGCTGCCCAAATTGAACCTGATTAGTAGTGATTTGCACACTACTCGTCATGGCATTGGTGAGTATTTGAGGATTGGACCATTGATTAAGGGTGTTTGAGCGATTTGGATCTGAGTTTGAATGATTGGACATGTTATAGGACATTAATGAACAAATTAATACTTAAAACATGATAATCAAACAAAACCGATCATAGAAATGTGTTAAATCTGTTCAGAAGTGTTTCAAGTTGCAGGTTTGGTGACCATGACGACAAGTTCTCCCGAACTTGTCTATAAGTTTGACCGAACTTTTCATCAAGTGTTTCAGTTTGGTAATATATAAGTTCACCCGAACTTACCTGAGGAAAATTGAAAATGATTTCATTACAGTTCGCCCAGACTTATCTAAAATGAGTTTTGTTAAATCTTATACAAGTTAGCCCGAACTTGTATGGAAACTGATTAAAAACTGATTAAGAAGTTCGCCCGGACTTGATGTTCTTGAAATGTGTTTGTTATTGCAAGTCCGCTCGAACTTAGTTAAAAGAAATTGTCATAATTACCAATCAAGTTCGCTCGAACTTGATGGAAGTTTGTGAAAATTGTAAAATTTCGACTAGTTTCGTCTCGATTTACGTGTTTGCAGAATATTGAGCTTCCGTTTAATAAGTTTCACAACACATGCATCACGCTGGATAAAGCTATCTGTCCATCGCTCGGAGCATTTGATGATATTCTAGCGTTTATGGAGCAAATTCCGATACACAAGGCTATCACGGAAAAGACGGTGGTCTACAGGTCGCATGTTAATAGATTTTGGATGTCTACAGCGATGAATGAAGATGATACTGCTATAAAGTCTGTGGTTCGTGAAGAAAATGAGGATAAAGAGATCACTATTACTGAAGCTGATATAAGCAAAGTTCTAGAATTCAATGACGCAGCTAATGATCCGATGATGCTGGATGGGGTTAGGGGGCATGTGAATGAGTCTACACTGAAGAAAGGATCTGTCCCTAATCCTTACAAGTTCTTGATGCATGCAATTATTCACGCCTTCAGTCATAGAAAGGCTGGTTTGGCCGGCGTACAAGATTATATGGCATGTATGCCATGGCGTTGATTTTGAACAAGAGATTCAATTATTCAAAGCTGGTTTTCACTCATATGAAGAACAACATGGGGTCAAAGAGACTTGTGATGTACCCGAGGTTCGTACAGATGTTGATAGACGATCAATTCAAGAAGATTGCTAAAGATCCGAATGATATTTTATATTTGAGCCATCTGGATGATACTACAGTGAAGAAGCTTATCAGGTTTCAGAAACAATCATATGCACCTGTTGCAAAGCCACTATTCGGTGCTATCGAGTCTGAGAATTATGTTGCGCCGCTAGAATATAAGTGGAGGAAAGATGACAACGGTGACGAGAATGAACATAATGCTGATATTGAATGGTTATCCACATTCAAAGAAAAGAGAAGTGATTGGTTCATGAAGAAAGTGGTTGTTCAGGAGAAAAAGAAAGCTTCACGTAAAACAAAGAAGGTTGATACAATGTTAGTTGATGAAGATGAGCCTGTCAATGTTCCAACTGAAGCTGGTTCTAGTGCGGCAGTTTTGATTGAGAGTCAAGAGGCTGAAAAGACAACACAAGAGGATGATGTGATATATGCGACATCAGATAATGAAGAAAATGATAGTGATGATTCTCTGGAGATTGCAACAAAGATAGCTATGGCTGAATCAGCTACCGAAAAAGTCAAAGAAACTGATGCTGACTATGAGCCTGAGCACGAAAAAGATTCAGAAGAGGAGAGACCGAAGAAGAAAACAAAGCGTGTAAAGCCTTCTCCAACTGACATATCTATGAAGACTACTTGTTCTCCTAAGACAAAAGGAAAGAAAGCAAAGAAAGCTAAGAGCAGACGTTATGTCGGAAAGCCGAAGAGCACTGAAGTCACACAAGAACCTTCTGGTGCAAAATCTACAGGAGCAACACAAGAACCTCCTGTGGCTACAACAATACAATCATCTACTGCTCAAGAGACGTTATTACAGATAGGAGTCACACAAGAACCTCCTGAGTCTGAATTACTTGAAGTTCTAGTTATTCAATCTCCAGATCCTCCAACTACTACTCAACCTGAAAGCTCAACACCGAAAGCGTCTACACCAAAAAGTACGCCGAAGTCGACGCTGAAAACTACTCCAAAATCGAAGCTATTTGGTGATATTCCAAATGAGCCTATAGATATTCAAGATCTTAATGGTTTCCTCCCAGAATCAGACGTCGATGTTCTCAAAAAGCGTGTAAAAATTCTGGAAGACAAAGTTGCTAAGAACGAGACAGAGAAAGCTGATTTAGAGAAGCTGACGAAACAGAGTGAAGTTGAGAAAGAAATTATGTCCGATAAAGTCAAGTTTTTGGAAGGCAATCGACGTTACCTAAAGGCCCTAATTGAAAGGTTGCAAGATGCGAACGAAAGATTACAGAATGAGATTGCAGAGTAAAGACAGAAACGGATATGAATGATCGCAGGTTCAACAAACTACAGAAAGTTTTGATGAACAGTTTGGGAATTGATTTTGCAGTAGAATATGCTAGAATGGATCTGCAAGAAGCGAAAGAGAAGGCAGAGAAAGAGATAGCTGCATAGGGTAAAGGCAAGAATGTTATTGATAGTATGCCTGAAGTTACTGCTTCTGTGATAGAATCTGCAAAAGCTTCAGAGTCTAGTGTAGTTGTTCCTGAAATAGAATCTGAAAAGAACGACGATGATAAAGCTGAAGATAAAGATGACGATGATAATGCAGACGATACAAAAGACGACTCTGACAACGATGGTGGTAATGATGATGATGATCAGGGTGGAGTCGGACTTAAAGTTGTTGATGTGAAAGTGAATGAAGAGTTTGATTTCACTTTGTTGCTAAATGATGAATCGAATATGATGGAAGATCAAACTCAGGGGGACAAACAGGGGATGCAGAGCAGAAAGAGGATGTTGATGTGTCTGATGCTATTACTACTGCTATGCCTGTTGCTGCGGTTCCTATAAAGCCTTTGATTTTGATGCTCGAACACAACGTTGAAGAGGGAGAGTATGTGCATAATTATTCTAAGGAAGATTTGGAGAAACTACTTGAAGTAGATGCTAAAACATTCGATTTTGACTTTGAAGAACAAGTTCTGAATGTGAATACGTTTGAGCCGAATGAGTATCATTACAAACGTAGATATGATGCTGACGAATACAACATAATGATAGTTGAAGATTGGTCTTCGGATGATGAGAAAGATGAGGCTGAGAAGTACGTTGGTCCGAACACTGACAGTTTTCCAACTTTTGAAGAGATGTATGAACAGTTAAACGAAGACATGTTGAAAGAAAAGATCGAAGAGTCTGTACGACAAGGAAAAATCCCTAAACCGATGACTAAAGAGGAAATTGCACAAGCGAAGAAGTCCTGGTTTAAAGAGATGCCACGAGAACGAAAGTTTCGACGTCCACTAGCATTCTTTACCAGAGACATAGATGTGTCGTTGGGAGATATTCTTAGTTGGGGGTGGTTCAAAGAGTTGAATGTGTATGCCATTAAACGTGAATTTGGAGTACAATACTTCAGATACCTGGTAGATTTCAAGACACTTCTTTACTGGGATGTTGAGGAGCTAGTAAAGACACGTAATGGCACATACCATATGAAGTTCATTGATCAGTTACTGTGGAAAATGATCATGTTTGAAGCAACAAAAGGTTTCAGGTATTGGAAGCCTTTCATTCCTAAGCGTCGCATCAAAACAGATAAGAAGACTGGGATAAAGATATAATGTTGATAATGAAGCGTCCAAGAGCAATGAGGAACATGCCTCTAATGCCTATGGAACAGAATTTCTATCCTTTGTTTAAGTGGTGGCAGGTTGATCCTAATACTAAGCAGTGCTAGTGTTACGATTTGAAGATCATCTGGATATTACGAAAGAAAGAGTTGAAATGGTTGGGGCAGAAGGTTTGAGAGGATTGTGGAGAACGACACGGATACTAGACCCGATGTGGCTAGTGAACTGCTCAAAGGAGGATATCAAGTGTTTATTCTACAGTAAGATTGTTCTTGAAGAGCGAGAAAAGAGCAAGCGATGCAATATCAGAGGGTCGTAAATGTCTGCTATGCACATGAAGTAAACTCTAGTAGGATGTGGGAATCGAGCTGGAGAGAACTTGAACGCAAAGAGTTTTTGAAGGAAGAAGCGCGAATTGAACGTATACATGAAATGGGTAGGGAGGCGAGACTTATAAGGTTTCAATTTATGATGAAAGTGCCACCTACAGATCAAACACCGATTCCAGAGCAAGAACGTCGTAAAAAGTCAATCAAGAACTTCTTTGGGCGTGTCAGACAAAAGTAGAGCTTCGAAGACTGATCAAGACGAAGACGATATCCAAGGGGGAGTCTGTTAGTGCATAATGTCTATGTCTTAGTCTTGGATCGAGTCTGTATAGTTTTGGCTAGATTAGACTAGAAAATGAAGGTTATTTATGTAAATAGGTTACAAGTTCGCCCGGAATAACATTGTAAGATCAAGTTCGGCCGAACTTGATCAAGTCAAGTTCGCCCGAACTTGATCACCTCCTAGCGAACTTGCAACTCTAAAAATAAGAGACTTGATTCCTTCATTTAAAACTTCTGCAACTTTGTCACTCTGACGGCGAAGCTCTGCTGGATCCGGAACTGAATGTATTGAACTATTATGATCAATATCATGAGATGGAACTCCTAAATATTGCAAAGTCGAAGAATACTAACATCGTTCAAGATGTCGGTCTATATTACAAGAAAGGAGCTCAAGACAGCATATCAGGCCCAAAGATTCAAACAGCATTCAGTGCGAATATGAATTCTTCGAATCATTCGCCATAGTGTCAAAATCAATCATATCCACAATATGATCAAAGTCTTCCAACTGCATCATACTCTAGTACAAGTTCGAACTCCCCGTCCCAAAATCAAGCAAATCAAAATACCCAAACGAATTCTGAGCCGAACTTGTTCAGATGCAATATAGCAGTTAACCTCAACAATGTTCTTTCTGAACAAGATGCCAAACAACACATGGCACTTCTTGCTACTATGTTAGAATCATATGAAAGTCTTGTTGCGGGGAAGATTGGTAATTCGGAGATGACTACGAGGATTACGATCAGGTGGACGAAGAAGAACTCGAGTTGACGGATATCAAATGGTCTTTGGCTTCTATCATTCGAAGGGTGACAAAGTTTGTTGCGCTCACAGACCGAGATATCAGAAATTCAAGCAACAAGCTAGGGTTCGACAAACCAAAGGTCACTTGTTGTAGATGCCGACAAAGGGGCATTTCAAGAGATAATGTAAGAATCCTGAAGCAAGCGGCAACCAGAGTCCGTTCGGAAGTGGAAATGATTATTACAAGAAGGCGCTTCAATATAAGCCGTTTTCGAAGAAGAATCAAGTTGATATTCAAGAAAAATATCCAACAATACCAAAAAGCAATGGTTGCTACCAACGAAGATGACAGTTTTGATTGGAACTCTTATATTGCTAAGAAGACAGGAGTTGCACTGATAGCTGAAATTGTTGAAGATACATCTGCTGAGGACGCAGCTCTGGAGAATGCTTTACTAGAAAAGTATCTGCAACAACAGGAAGAAGAGGAGACGTATCATCACATGAAGACACAAGGCATTTTATCTCCTAACTCAAATTCTAGTCTTGCAGGTAATTTTGATGGGAGTTCTCAGGAGCAAGTGGTCGAGGAGAAATCGATTGTTGAAGAAGTTATTGATGTAGCTCAAGAAATGATGCTGAATATCTCACCGACATTGCCAACAAAGCTATGATGGCAAATCTAACCAAGGTAGGTCCGGAGGTAAAAATAGTCGAAAAAGAGGTTGTCAAAGTGCAAGTTGTGGAGGTTGAAAAACCTTGCACAAAATGTACCGAGCCATGTGCTAAATGTGTCGAAAAATCATAAATCATCGCTGAACTCAATGTGCATAATGAACATTTTAAATATGACTATCGCACAATGAAAGAAGCGTATGACAAAATGAAAGATGATCATGGCAGGCTCGACAGAAACAATGTCGAACAACACGACACCGTGAGGATGTTAAAAGCGACAGTAATGGACAAACAAAAGGCAATTAATGTTTACATTATCACCATTGCTGAAACCAAACAACTCCAGGACATAAAAATTGAAACAAAACATGTTCAACAACTTTTAAGAAGTTATACAACTAACGCTTATGTCATCAATCATATTCTTCCCACGATTTCGTCGGAAGGAAATGATAAAAAGTCTAAAAAGAAAAATGGTAGAGAATACACCAATGTTCCACTACCCCTATGCGAGAAATACTGTCGAACAACTGTTGATGGGATGGATAAGGCACTCAACATTGAGTTATTATCTGAAAAGAAGAATGAGTTGCGGAGAACATTGATGTAATCTATACTACATCAGATGATGACAGTGATGATGTGGTTAAGAATGTGGTTGAAAATGTTTTGAATGATTCTGATGATGGCAGCTTTGAGAGCGCCACCCAGATTTCGAATAGTTCTGACACAAACTCCGGAGATGACGATACATCATCGGAAGATGGCCTATGTGATGATCCTAACGTTGTCATGTACAAGGTTAAGGAATCTGATAGACTATACTTTGATGACAGTTTTCTGATTCGGAACGTTAAAGAAGATCTGGATAAACTGTTCAAACTGGTTGAAGTTACATCAGAAGATCTGGAGAAGAATGAAAAGAAATTCTATTATAAACCCAAAGGAAATTACAATAACTACCGGAGAAATGGTGGTGATCATCCGGACAACCGGAGAGCTGGATTGGGATTAGAGGAGTCTGATGAACTAAAAAGAAACAGTCATCATTTCACGAATATGAAAACAAGAATATGTCATTTGTGTATGGGACTAGTACGGTTCAAGAAGTTAATTCGATTGGGAAGCAATCGAATGATGAGTTTGAGAAAGAAAAGGCTTTGCGCGATCAAGCTAAGTCTACAAATGGAGTAAAACCCACTAGTAGACAAATGGCTATGGACACACGAGTATGCTTTAAGTGCAATGAGGTGGGTTATATTGCACGACAGTCTCCAAAAGCTAAGCCTTGGTATCACAAGAAAGATCAATCGGATATTGTGAAACAAAAGCACCCAGAAATTGAGAAACCAATCATTATTCTCAAAAGAACAAATGAATCTAAAACTGAAGTGACACCTAAAATTGAAGTAAAAAATTCTACTTTTAAAAAGGGTGAATCTTCCAAAGTTAATGGAAACAAGGATTCAAATTTCTACATTAAGAAAGCAAGGGTAAAATCTCAAACATGGGTTGCAAAGAAAACAACATCTGAAGTTGCAAAAGTTGGGTCGGATAAGGGAAAAGAAGTTGATGTGTCTAACTCAAATGTTAGATCTAAAACTAACACAAGTGTTAAAAAGGTCAAGTTGAGAAGAATTGTGATAATGATGTCATGAATGTTGATTTAGAAGGTCAAAATGCTTATGAAGATGAATATGAAGCTTTTTATCCCAAACCCAAGACCAAAAAGGCTTGAGTTGCACTATTTCACTGATATGTTAATGTGTGCAGGGGCTCCAAAGATCCATGCTTTCAAAGTGGATTTTGGATGGTGGAGCATCAAGGCATATGACCGGGATGAAAGCTCTTCTCTTCGACATAAAAGCGATAAACGGAGGATATGTTGGCTTCGCAGGAAATCAAGGCGGTCAAATAGTAGCCGTAGGAAAATTATCTAATGGCGTGGTATCATTCGATCAAGTGAATTACATTGCCGAGCTGGAGAACAATCTTCTTAGTATCTCTTAAATTTGTGATAAGAAGTTCACAGTTCATTTTAACGACCGGGAGTGCATGATTCTAAAGCCAGGATTCAAGATTCCTCAGGATTGGATTCTCATGTGCGCTCCACAGGAAAATGATCTCTATGTGTTAGATATGGGAGTTGCAACCACATCATAAAAACGGCTCAATGTTTTATTCAAGGCCACAGAGAAAGACTAAATCTTATGGCACAGAAAATGCGGCATATACATCTTAGAAAAATGAATCATCTGTTTCATAACGATGTTGTAGAGGGAGTCAATCTTTGAGGCTTTCACATGTTAGACAGTTGCTTGGAATGTAAAAAGGGAAAGCAAACAATCCGAAGAAGATTCTAAACTCCACATCATAAAAAACGGCTCAATGTTTTATTTCTAAGGCCACAGAGAAAGACTCAATCTTATGGCACCAGAAAAATGGGGCATATACATCTTAGAAAAATGAATCATCTGTTTCATAACGATCTTGTAGAGGGAGTCAATCTTTGGAGCTTTCACATGTTAGACAGTTGCCTGTAATGTAAAAAGGGAAAGCAAACCAATCCGAAGAAGATTCTAAACTCCATCAAGCTGCCGCTAGAACGGCTTCATATGGATCTTTTTGGACCGGTGAATGTTAGAAGTATTTCGGAGATCTATATTGTTTAGTTGTTACAGACGATTATTCTCGTTATTCATGGGTTTTCTTCCAGGAAAGTAAAGATGAAACGTTTGACAATCTTGTCATTCTCTTTAAGAAGATCGAGAACTTGTACAATCTTCCTGTTAGACATATTCGTAGTGATAACGGTACAGAGTTCAAGACTACCCGAATGAGAGAACTATGCAACGCCAAGGGAATATTGCATGAATTAAGTGCTCCTTACACTCCGCAACAAAATGGAGTGGCTGAGAGGAAGAATCGTACGTTGATTGAAACAGCAAGAACTATGCTTGCGGATCCTAAACTTCCCGTCAGCTTCTAGAGTGAGGCGGTTGCAGCGGCATGCTATACACTGAACAGAGTCTTGACAGTCAAACCGACTAAAAAGACATGTTTCGAAATGATCAACCGAAGGAAACCAAATCTGAAGTTTTTAGAGCCATTTGGTGCACCATGCACTGTGATTGATACGGATGGTAAATTTGGACCAAAGACTCTAAAAGGTTTCTTTGTCAGATATGCTAGTCCTCTCAGGAGAGTTTATGTTCCTCAGCCAAGGAGAGTGATCGAAGCACAACACGTTGATTGCTTCAACTAAACGGATCCTATTCAAAGAAGAGGCGATGCGTGGCTGTTCAACTAGCAAGATCTATGGAAGTCATTCGACTTGCCAGAAGAACCGTCTGAAGAAGAGCTTGCAGCGTTATATTATATTCATCAGTCGGCAAACTAAGAACAAATTTCAAGACCATTAGTGGTTAATCAACCAACTAATGGTGCATCGTCTTCTGGTACAAGTACGAGTAGTAGTGGTGTTCCGATTGAACAAGTTTCTGAAGCACAAGAGACACCTGCTACAACTCCTGTAAATGCTTCTACTGAACCAGTGATTGCTAATCAAGAGCCTAATCTTACTCAAAATCAGAGTTCTGACTCTGATGAAGCTCCGACTTTCGATGATGATGGAGAATCTTCCGCGGATGAGGAATCGGAGCAGATATCCAATATGTTAGACCAATCTGCTGGTCCGAGTGCTAGGAATGAAGCAACATCAAGTGCTCCTGCTGTTGATTTGATAGTTGATCTGAATATTACAAATCAAGAGAGTACGGTGGATGTTCCTAATGAGGTGATGCCAAGATCTTATACATATCACCCATCAGATAACATCATTGGAGAATTACAAAGTGGTGTGAGAACCAAAAGTCAAATCAACAAAGCCATTTCTATTCCCGAGTGGCTCCTACAACAGAGTATTGTTATTATTCATGTTTTATCTCTCAGATCGAGCCGAAATCTGTTTCTGAGGCTTTGTGTGATGAACATTGGGTGATAGCTATGCAAGAGGAATTATTACAATTAAAAAAACTGCGAGTCTGAAAGCTTGTAGATTTACCACCGAAGCAGAAAGCAATAGATACGAAGTGGGTCTTCAAGTGCAAAAGGGATGATCGAGGTGTGATTGTCAGAAACAAAGCTCGGCTGGTTGTCAAAGGTTTCCACCAGCAAGAAGGAATTGACTATACGGAAGTCTATGCACCGGTTGCACGTTTAGAGTCAATCCGCATTTTCCTTGCATTCGCAGCTTGGAAAGGTTTTAAAGTGTACCAGTTAGAAGTGAAATCCGCATTTTTTTATGGTAAGCTACGCGAACAAGTGTACATCGGCGAACCACCGGGGTTCGTCGATCCGCTGAACAAGAACAAAGCTTATCTCCTAGACAAAACCTTATACGGATTACACCAAGCACCGAGAGCTTGGTACGAGACGTTATCTCAACATCTCGTTGGAAACGACTTTACTAGAGGCACAGTGGATAGTACATTGATTACCAGAGAAGTCGGAAGTCACCTAATCATTGTACAAATCTATGTGGATGATATCATTTTCGGTTCAACGGATGATAGTCTTTGCAAAAAGTTCGAAAAGATCATGAAGAAGAAATTCGAGATGTCTTCTATGGGCGAAATGAACTTCTTCCTCGGATTACAAGTTGATCAGATACCAGACGGTATTTTCATCCGTCAGACGAAATATGATCACGATATTCTGAAGAAATTTGAGATGGATAGCTCGAAGCCGCTTTCGATTCCTCTGGCATTGAATCACGAGATTTGCATTGACGATCCGGGACCAAAGTGGATGATACGCTCTATCGGTCGATGAAGGATCTCTTATGTATCTAACGGCATCTCGTCAGATATCATGTATCCTACCTGCCTATGCGCGAGATATCAGCCCAGTCCCAGAGTATCTCACATGCAGATTGTCAAAAGAATCTTTTGCTATCTGAAGGGATGTCCAAGCACCGGCTTGTGGTATCCAAAGAACGACAATTTCGATCTAACCGGATATGCAGATTCTGACTTTGGGGTGGACAAGCTGAATTCAAAATCTACAACGGCTGGTTTCCAGTTCTTCGGAACTAGATTAGTAACGTGGCAATGCAAGAAACAAACCACGGTCTCTCTGTCAACTTGTGAACAGAATACATTTCTGCTTCCAGTTTTTGTTCACAAATCCTCTGGATTCAACAACAGATGAGGGACTTTGGATTGAAAATTTCTTGATACGCCTTTATACGTAGATAACAGGGCAGCTATCGACATCACTAAAAATCCTGTTCACCACTCCCGAACTAAACACATAGAAATTCGTTACCACTTCATTCGTGACTTCTACGAAAAGAAGTTGGTACGAATAGAAAAATCCACACCGACGAGCAAAGAGCGGATTTTTATACCAAAGCTTTTCCATTAACACGATTTAAATATCTAATGAGGCTTAACGACATTAAAAATTTGTTGACAAGTGCGGAGGCGGAGGTTGAATATGGATCAGATGACGAGTTCGCGTGATCCACGTTGGTTTGTTAGTTTCTAGGTTTAGTATTTTCTTAAAAAATCTAAAATACAAAAATATGTTTTTGATTTTAGGGGGAGAAAGGTTTGGGAAAATACAAAAACATGAAAAATTCAAAAATACAAAACATCGAAAAAGATAAAAAGAATAAGTGTCACAAAGGAAATGATAGTACATCAGTGGACTATCACAGTACGCTAAAGAAATAGAAAGTTTTAAAAGTGATAAACAAGTCTTACTGTGGATGTGTCGATAGGCTTTACACGTTCAGTAAATTGTTTCTGAGATATAAACTAAATTTTACAACTGCTTAATCTTGGGGATTAACATCTCTCGGATATATGGACTTAGTACTTCGAAATTTCGTTTGAGTGATTGCCTGATTCTAAGATACGAGTTCTTTATAGATAGTTGATATCTGGGGTATTATACAAGTTCTTCTGATTTTGCGGAAGCAATAGCCTAAAACTTCTATAATGCTTTTTGCTATGAACCCCAAAACTGCATACAAACTCGAAAAGAATCGAAAAATCTAATCATTTGCAGTGCTTAAAAGATTCCTTAAATGGAACACACCTATAAGTCGAGCCTTCATCTCTTTGTCGATACGGTGGTATTAACCTGAGCTCTCAAGGCTTCGCATTAACCCAGATACAGATATCAGTTACGCTATATTCACCTGTAAGATGAAATCAAGGGATCTTGATACGGGAGTATATTCTGAGATGGGAACCATAGTTAAGTCAAGTTTCATAATTCATACCTAAGATATCTTGGAATAATGAGGAATGTGTCAAAGTTTAAGTGGACAAACATATCGACAATCTAGGTAAATGAGTTTAGAACTTAAAGTCTTCAAAAGGTCAACGGTTCTAGTGATATGTCTCAAGCAACTGATATGATCTTTAGACACGAATTACAAAAATATGTCTGTAAATACTGTAAATATGTCTGTACATAGTTCTATTTGATTTTCAGATTAAATCCAAAAAGATTTTCAGTGTGTTTTAGCATAAACTTTCAAAAATACAAAAAGATATTTTTTCTGCGTTATTTTCAACAAACCAATGTTGGAGAACGGAACATCGAAGTCTGGAAAGGTGCTAAACTGGTGGAAATTTAAGTGATAACGGGCTGGGAACTAACTGTTAAATCTAGAAGCCAAAACGATTAAAAGTTCATTAATTTGAAACTTTAAAACTGGAAAAAAACAACAGTTTGCTCATAACGCGTCGAACCGAGGTCATTAACTTGAACTCGGCAGACAAATCGGCTAACCAAGGTCATTGACTTGGACTTGGTCAACTGAGTGGATTTTCAGAACTGGTAAAAGGTGAAAAATTCAGGGACTTAATTGCAAAATCTTGAAAATTTTAAACTTGGCTTAGGTAAGTTAGGCTGAACTTGCTTAAAAGTTCAGAAATTAAGATTGAAACAAGTTCGACCGAACTTGTTTGGGAAGTTGTTGAGATATTGTAAGTTCGCCCGAACTTGCAATGGGGCTTTTAAAACTTGGGCTTACAAGTTCGCCCGAACTTGCTATGCTATAAAAGGATTGCTAGTTCGGTCGAACTTCATTATCTGTGTTCTTGAAAGACTGAGCGAACTTGTGCGATTGAGAGAGATTCCTAAATACTGCCAAAATTTTGATTGTTTGTGCTGATTTGCACATCACTAAAAATGGCTGAGGTGAGACTTGAACTGATTGAACCGTGTTTTGAATGATTGAACAAACTTAGATCTGAATTTGTAAAACATGTAGATCTAGGGTGTAAATGGACAAATTGGACTTAAAATTGTAATAAATATCATAAGACGACCTAGTGTATATGTTGAATCTGATCAGAATGAGCATTATAAGATGTGCAGGTTTGATGTAGGAGATGACAAGTTCGGCCGAACTTGTTATCAAGTTCGCCTGAACTTGCTAAGGAAAACCTGAATAAACTGATGTTAACATAAGTTCGACCGAACTTAGAATAAATTGAAAAATGTAAAATGTTTGGTTAAGTTCGACCGAACTTATGGAAATAAAATTGAATGCTCAATAAAAAGTTCGCCTGAACTTGTGATTTTGTAAAGGAACATGTATTTGATACATGTTCGGGAGAACTTGTTTAAAATTGTGTGAATTGTGCATATCAAGTTCGACCGAACTTGATGTAATTTGTTGAAAAATTTTTAAATTTTTTTTGAAATGCGTGCTAAATGTTTTGCGTCGGTTTTTCAGGTTCCAGTTCCAGCACAGGTAATACAATTGATTATTCAAAGTTCCATAATACGTGTATCACGCTTGACAAGACGCTATGTCCATCGTTAAAGGAGTATGATAGTATTTTGAAGTTTTTGAAGAATATTCTGATACATCGTGCTAAACTGTGTCCTATCGATCGCACATCTATCATTTCTGGATGAATGCTTCGTTAAGTGAAGATAAGAAGACTATTAGTTCAGTCGTTCGAGTTGGAAATGAAGATAAAGATATTACGGTCACTGAAGAAGATATCCGAAGGATCTTACAGTTCAACGATGATAAAGATGATCCGATTTTTGTTGACGAGAAGATGGTGCGTGGATGTTTTTACCGAATGGGCTACAAAGGGAGCGTAAACAAGCCCACATTGAAAAAAGGGGAAGTTCGAAACCCCTACAACATTGATTTTGAAGAAGCCGTACAACTATTCAATACTCGTTTTTACTCACATGTCAAAAAATATGGAAGATGTTTATATCCAAGATTTGTGCAAATGCTCATTGATGAGAAGTTACAGACATTGCACGTGATCCAAATGATATCTTATACTTTAGTCATCTTGATGAAACTACCGTGAAGAAATTGATCAAGTTTCAGAAGCAGGATTCAGCACCAGTTGCAAAGTCACTGTTTGGGGCAATGAAAGATGAAAAATATGTTGCACCTGTTGGAAACAAGTGGAGGAATGATGGTAGTGATGACGAAAATGAGTTAAATGCTGAAAATGAATGGTTTGCGACATTCAAACCGAAAGCATGCAGCAAATGGTTTTTAAAGGCTGAAGTCGAAAAGAAAAAGAAACGAGCATCTACAAAAGCAGACACTATGCTTATAGACGAAGACGAGCCAGAAAATGTACAAGGCGAGGCTGGTTCTAGTGTTGCTGTTAATATTGAAAGTCAAGAAACAGAGACTGGTACTCAACACGATGATGTTATTTCTGCTACGTCGGATAAAGATGAAGAATCAGATGATTCGCTTGAGAAAAGGCAAAAGATTGTTGATGCCGAAGCTGAAAAAGAAAGATTAACTAAAGGCGATGCCGATTACGAGCCTGAATTAGAGAAAGATTTAGATGAAGAAAGGCCGAAGAAAAGAACAAAGCGTCAAAAATCGAAAGCAAAAGATGCTCAAGTTAAAACGACTGGTTCACCGAGTTCGAAGGGCAGAATCACGAAGAAAGCCCAGAAACCAGCGAATCATAGATACATTGGAAAGAAGAAAGGCATAGAAGTCCCACAAGAACCTTCTGGTGCACAGGAGAAAGGAGTCCCACAAGAACCTCCTACACAAGAACCTCCTGTTATTATCACAGCTGAAGCAGAACGTCCAGGAGTTACACAAGAACCTCCTGAGACTGTATTGTTAGATATTCCGATCTTTGATTCTCAAGAGCATCCATCTGGATCACAACCAGAGAATATTATTCATGCTA
This sequence comes from Scalesia atractyloides, assembly GCA_947069175.1. NCBI lineage: Eukaryota > Viridiplantae > Streptophyta > Magnoliopsida > Asterales > Asteraceae > Scalesia > Scalesia atractyloides. The sequence continues at coordinate 57,459,537 of CAMTDV010000019.1, forward strand.
GACCAAAGTCTACTCCAACAAAGACTATAACGCCGAAGTCTACTCCTAGATCAAGAATGTTCGGAAATGTTCCAGAGGAACCAGTTAGTCTTGAAGACTTGAACGCTTTCTTTCCGGATTCGAGTGTTGATGAACTCGAAAAGCGTGTCAAGATCTTAGAAGAGAAAGTCCAACAGAATGAAGCAGAAAAGGCTGAATTGATCAAGAAAGTGACTCAAGGCTCTGTTGAAAAAGAAATGATGGAGGATAAGATCAAAGTTTTAGAAGGTGATCTTACATTCTTCAAGTCGCTAATTGAAAGCTTACAAGACGCTAATGAAAGACTGCAAAAAGAAATTGCTGAGCTAAAAACGATTCAAGCCTTGAATGATAGAAGATTTACAAGAATGCAGAAAGTGTTGACAAATAGCCTTGGCATTGACTTTATTGCTGAATACGATCGGTTGGAATGCAAGAAGCGAGAGAAAGGGATGAGAGAGAGTTTGCTGAGAGTGGAAAAGGTAAAGGTGTTGCTGGTGATGCACCTAAACCTACTACGGCTAGTGAAGAGCTTGTTGCTAAAAGTGTTGAGACAGAGAAAGCTTCGGAGTCTGAGATTTCTAAGGTTGATGAATCTATCAAACCTTCTGATGCTGTAACTGCTACTGAAGATAAGGACGATGATGAAGCTGAGATAAAGAAAAGGACGATGAACCACCAACAGATGATCCAAAAGATGATTCCGACTATTATGGCGGAAATGATGATGAGCCAAGTGGTATAGGGTTGAAGGTGGATGATGCAACAATTAATGATAGTTTTGATTTCACTGATTTACTAAATGATGAAGCGAATGTTATGGATTGTCACACCCCGATTCGCAGCGGAAGACAAATGCAGGGTGCAGCAGACAAGTGGTAATTCTCTATAGTTTAAAAACAAACTGATATCATAAACAGAGAGAACCTCGATTACAACATACTATCAGTATCATATTACACACCATAAATTTTCAGTACAGTACTACGAGCTGTCACAGCTCTTATTCTGCTACAGTTTACTACTACAGCCATCCACACGCACGTTTCTTACTCTTGATTCGCTTTACCTGAAATGCATGTTAGTTTTAAAAGGATCAGCTAAACGCTGCGTGAGTCCCACTGGTTTAGTTGTTGTGAAACAATATATGTTAACAAGTTTAATTGCACTAATTACAGTCACCGTCACTGTCACAGTCATGGTCACAGTCATGGTCATAGTCGCAGTCACAGTCACAGTCGCGGTCACAGTCACAGTCGTGGTCATAGTAACTCCGTGCCAGACAGACACATCATCGTACCGGTCGTGTCACCGCAGACACTTCCCACCGGGCCGTGTCAAGACAGGCACGTCATCCCGGCAACTAAGTCATGTTTCCCTGCAGTTATGCCTAGTTAACATAACCGAATTTAGGACGCGTACAGTTGCATAGTCACCGACACACATCGTCACCTAGACACTGCCTGGAGCAACTGGGTTAGTCAAACTAATAGTACTATCCACTGCCCATGGCTTATGCCAATCACTTGTAGGGGGGAAGTTGGTCGTGTGAGACAATTCACAGCATCAAAAAAGTTGGTGCAATTAACCGTTTCGTAACATGCGAGTCATTACAGAAAACAGTGAAACCTTTTACAAGTGGGAGAGTAAAACTCACTCCCAAATTGGTGTATTCAACACAGTTTTTAACATGCAAGTCCCCAGAAAACAGTAAAACCATTCAAAAGTGGGGAAGTGAAACTACAGTGCAATTCGTAGTCTTAACACAAGAGTGGTCGATTAGCTAGATCAACTTTAATGACACACATGCAAGCATGGACTCAAATAAGTATTTAAGTTGGTAATGGTTATAACTTGGATTGGTCAGGAGTTTTAACTCCGGATTGAGTCTATAGGACACTGGTATGGTGATGGACATCAGGGTAGTATTAGTTTTCAGTTTGGCTTCCGGGCACCGATTCGCGTGCCACCCAAATTCAGTAGTTTAACGTGTTCGGGTAATGGTACGGGAATACCAGTAGTGCCAACACGTAGTTATTCAAGAATGATTAACTTTCTATTAAGGGAGTTTGAGTGTTCGGGGGGTCTAAGTTGCCCAAATTTGAGTTTCCATTTTCACCGTCGGAAATTCTCCAGGATTGTCTTAGAGCACACCCATAGTGCCCAAATTGCCCGAGAATCTCCCGGAATACTCCCAGTGTCTCAAATATAGTATTTGTCGGGTTGGGCCAGTTCCCCGTTCCGGCAGGTTCGTTATACGGTAAACTGCCGAAATTGCTTTAAAATAATCTATTTTTAATTCCATAAATTCCCATTTAATCTATATTTTTATAAAAATCTGTAAATTTTTATATAAATCAGTAAAAATCTGTAGATTATGGGAAACAATTTTGGGAATTTATTTTGTTGATTTACTTATTTAAATAAATTATTTATAAAACTATTTTTAACCACATAATTCCAATTAAATACCATCAGTTGTCAAAAAAATCCAAAAAAAATTACAGAACACCTTATACATGTCCAGGAACTTCTCAGAAAATTTGGGATTTTTGCGATTTCGTTTCGGTGCGTTCCTGGCTACCGAAAACTCGCAAAAATGCGGATTTTTAACCCAAATCAAAACTCAAGCAATGGACTCTGAATTTTCCCAGAATGTGTCTCTGTAAAATTTGGTGATTTATTGAATCCGTTTTATATTTTTCCTGAAATTCTTTCGGTAAAACAGTTAAAAATTCACCAAAACTCGTAGAAACTTCCAAATTTCACCAGAACATTCCCCGTATGTTCCTTAGTGTCTCTGTAAAATTTGATGATTTATTGAATCTGTTTGATATTTTTCCCGAAATTTTACGTGAACCTTCCTGACAATACCCTACATCACCACACCAAATTTCAGGTCAATCCAAGTTACACGGACCAAGTTATAGGCAAAACAATTTTCTACCTAGCCTAGATTCGGTTTTCGGATCATATACCTAGCGATTCTTCTGTTTCCAAGCGTTTATCTTGATCCCAGAAGTGTGTAAATGCTATATTCAGTACCTACACATCAATTACAATCCAAATATGATAGAACTTAGATCAATCAAGCTTTAATTCATTGTTTTTCGGTTAATCGAATAGTTAAGCGATTTTTGTCGAATAAGATTTGATTAGGGTATCAAACCCCATTGATTAGCAACCATGGCTGCCATATAACACTAGGGATATATGTGGTGTTCATATTCAGCCATAAAACATGTTTAAAACTCCAAAATTCATGGATTAAGAAACCATGCTTGAAACCTTAATGATTTAAGTTGATACCTTGATTTGAGTTGGTTTATGAAGGAATTCAGCTAATGTCTTGAGAGAAACCAGGTTTTGGAAGGAGTTTTTTTTATTTAAATTAAAGAAAAATGGAAAAAAAAAACTATTTATATAAACATGGGGGGATGGCAGTTTTGGGGTGGGCCCTCTAGGGCCACCTCATGCTTCGTATAACGCGCTTAAAGATGATGTTTATCTTACGGATAAGTATATGTTCGTTTCGTCCGGCGCGCGTTCTTGATTTGCATGACGGACTCAGTTTAGCGCGTACTTAGTGTCAAAAGACTCGGTTTTAAAAATTATGCGTAACCGTCTTGAAATCCGAACCCATTTACGTTTTTAATCATAAAAATCTCGTTTGACGTTCGTTTAAGTGTTTTTAAGCTTGATCGATCGTTCCTTGCACATTCGGTTGCCTTAAGTTATGCCTGAAACGAATGCGTTTCCCCAACCGGGAGCTGCTTCGTTTTGCGTGCTCGGGCTTTGATTATTTTCAAACCTTATGTCATAGTCTATAGCACAAAACTAAGTTATTCCTGGAACTCGGAATCTTAAATAAGGCTACTGATGATCTAATAATCAATGTCAAAAGTTTAATGCCCTGTTAAACGTCAAGTCTCCGTTTAACACGTGGTTCAAGGCTAAGGACGCCAACCTCGCATCGTTGGTCCTTAGTAGTGTCATGTCAACCATGACGTGTTCTCAAATTCCTCCGAGATATAACATATATCGTTTCGCACAACACACAAGTCAAGTAATTTCATAAGGTTTACGCACAACTATAGTTTTAGTCAAGCTTTAAGTTTAGGACCAATTAGGGTGTACCTGATTTCGTCATGGGTATCACAGTCTCCCCTGGTTAAGAAATTTTTCCCTGAAATTTACTTTGTCACGCTAGGGAAGAGGTGAGGGTATTTTTTTATGGAATTTATCCTTCCGTTCCCAGGTATATGCAGGTCCTTGTTTAGAGTTCCACCGGACTTTAACCAGTGAAATTTTGTTATGTCTTAATTGCTTGACCCTACCATCAACTATTTCCACCGGCTCTTCCACAAAGTTGAGTCTATCGTCAACGTGTATGTCTTCCAAAGGTACCTGGGTAGCTTCGCCTGACAGGCATTTCTTCAGGTTTGATACACGGAAGACATCGTGAATGGCACTAAGTTCGGTTGGTAACTTCAACCGATACGCTACCGGACCTACCTTGGCTAGGATCTCGTATGGCCCAATGTAGCGCGGGGCTAGCTTTCCTGACTTTCCAAATCGGATAACGCCCTTCCACGTCGATACCTTTAACAGAACTCGTTCCCCTACTTTGAACGATAATGGTTTTCTGCGTACATCAGCCCAGCTCTTTTGTCGGCTCTGAGCGACTTGTAAACGCTTTTGAATCTGATGGATCTTATTAGTTGTTTCCTGACTAGTTCAGATCCCGTCAGTTGAGTGTCACCCACTTCGGCCCAACAAAGTAGTGATCGACACTTTCGACCATAGAGGGCCTCATACGGGGCTGCTTGAATGCTACTATGGTAACTGTTGTTATAAGAGAATTCCACTAGTGGGAGATGCTTGTCCCAGCTTCCTCCAAAGTCTAGGACACAAGCACGAAGCAAGTCCTCTAGTGTCTGAATCGTGTGTTCCGATTGGCCATTGGTTTGGGGATGATAGGTAGTGCTTAAATCATTTTGCGTCCCCAAAGCTTCTTGTAGTTTCTGCCAATATCGCGAAGTAAAGTGGCTGTCTCGGTCGGAAATAATAGCAATCGGGACACCATGTATAGCTACTATCTCATTAGTATAAATTTCGGCCAACTGGTCGGTCTTATAGGTAGTGCGGATCGGAATAAAATGCGCGGATTTGGTCAATCGATCTACGATTACCCAGATCGCATCATGACCACAAGGCGTTTTCGGAAGGTGGGTCACGAAATCCATCTGATTTGTTCCCACTTCCACTGAGGTATTTCGGGTTGTTGCAACATCCCCGAGGGCTTCTGATACTCAGCCTTGACTTGCGCACAAGTCAAGCATTGACTCACATACTCGGCCAGTCCTTTTTCATTCCCGGCCACCAATAAAATTTTTCAAGTCGTGGTACATCTTGTTTGTACCGGGATGAATCGAATATCTCGATTTATGAGCCTCGTCCATTATTAATTGTCTCAGCTCTGAATTGCAGGAATTCCCACTCGATTCTTAAAGTACAACACCTCGTCCGTTTTCCTCACAAAACTTTTCTCGTTCCCGTGCAATCCTTCATCGGGTAATTGGCTTTCCTTCAGGGCTTGCCTCTGCGCGTTCCGGATTTGATCTATCAAACCTGTCTGCACGATCATTCCCAAGGCTCTCACTTGTAGGGGCTTAATTTGATCCTTTCTACTCAAGCGCATCTGCTACTACATTAGCTTTCCCCGGGTGGTACTTTATCTAACAATCATAATCATTTAACAATTCCACCCATCTGCGATGCCTCAAATTTAAGTCTTTTTGATCGAAAATATGTTGGAGGCTTTTGTGATCAGTATATATGGTACACTTGGTACCATATAAATAATGTCTCCAAATCTTTAATGCGAATATAACTGCTCCTAGTTCCAGGTCATGAGTCGTGTGGTTCTTTTCGTGCACCTTCAGTTGTCTAGAAGCGTACGCGATAACTTTATTCCTTTGCATAAGACGCATCCAAGTCCTTGTCGCGATGCGTCGTAATATACGACAAAGTCGTCATTGCCTTCGGGTAACGTCAGGATTGGGGCCTCACATAACTTTTTCTTTAACAGCTGGAACGCTGTTTCCTGGTCTTCACCCCATTCATACTTCCTATCCTTTTGCGTCAATGCGGTCAGGGATTAGGCGATCTAGAGAAATTTTCGATGAAGCGACGATAATATCCTGCCAATCCCAAGAATTGCCGTATTTCTTTTGGGGATTTCAGCGCTGGCCAGTTCTTGATTGCTTCTATCTTGCTTGGTCTACATGAATTCCATACTGATCCACCACATGCCCTAAAAATTGTACGGCTTGTAACCAAAAGTCGCACTTAGACAACTTAGCGTATAGTTGCTCGGCCCGTAGTATCTCCAAGATAGCATGCAAATGATGCTCGTGCTCTCCTTACTCTTGGAGAAGATCAAAATATCGTCAATGATGACGATGAAAAATTTGTCAAGGTATGACTTACATACTCTGTTCATGAGGTCCATGAACACCGCGGGTGCGTTAGTTAACCCAAAGGCATAACTAAGAATTCGTAGTGGCCATAGCGAGTTCGAAATGCGGTCTTAGGAATATCGTCTCTTGGACCTTCACTTGGTAACCTGACCGAAGGTCTATCTTAGAAAAGTATTGGGCTCCTTGCAACTGATCGAAGAGATCATCGATCTCGGAAGAGGGTACCGATTCTTGATAGTGACTTTATTCAATTCCCGGTAGTCGATGCACATTCGGAAGCTACCGTCCTTCTTTACAAACAAAACTGGGGCTCCCCAGGGGGAATAACTAGAGATAAAACCATGATCGAGTAACTCCTGCAACTGCGTCGATAGCTCTTGCATCTCGGACGGTGCAAGACGATATGGGGCCTTGGCAACGGGCGCCGTTCCCGTATTAAGTCGATGCGAAGCTCGACTTGCCGTGTAACATTTGTGTAAAACGGGTATCAAAAACCCGCTCCGTTTGAAAATTTTAGAATTTATTAAAAGTTTCGTTACGCATTTTTCTCATTTTACAAAATGAAATTTTCATAATTAATAAATAGATTAGATAATAAATATTTTAATTAAATAAAAGAATAAAATATATATACATATATATTTAACAATAATTAAGATTTTAAAATATTAAACAAACAAAAAGGGGGAGCCGGGAGTCGAACCTGGTCCCTACCTTATACACACACAGCTTTCACCACTGCACTACACACACTATATTGAATGAAACTGAAAACAAATTAAATTTATACTAAAAACTAACGCGAACCTACAAATTCAAACTACCGAATCTGTAACCGACAATCATCGCTGCGACTAACGTTTTTCTTTGCCAGTAACTGAAGGTAACTGATGTCAACATCAGTTATAACCAAAACCTTAAAGTTTTTTTTATAGAAATCGTAACTGAAAATTCAAACCAAGATGAAGACCGCCTCTGCCTATAAATACTATCTTCCAATCATTCCAAATCGTTCACAAAATCACTCTGTTCTTGACGGAAAAAATTTCTGTTCGTCGGAATCCTCAGTTACTCGCCGGAAAACCGAAGAAATCATTTCATTAGTGCCTTACTCTAAAATAAGACTTCTAGAGCTCAGACAGAAGTCACCCACACTCACCTCAAACTCCCTGTAGAGCCTCTGTCGCAAGTTATACTTGCCGGAATTTTTTGTTGTCGCCGGAATTCCACCGGAGAAGTGAAGATCACGACTGTCTGGTATAACCCTGTTGAATCCTTTCTTAAATGTCTTGTAATCGTCCATTCATAATTTAAAACAAAGAGTTTTAAATCAAACACAGTCGAGTTATGTTCTGGGTTTTATTCATATGAAGAAGATGAAGTTTTATTAAAGTATAAATGTAATTAAACTCGGGTTTCTAACCGGGTTAGACACACAGTCCAGTGGTGGACTGTGTGCAAACATAACGTACACGTCCCGGGTTCGAGTCTTGAACATGTCCGTTCTGCTGAAATAAAAACCAGTTTCTTTTTAAGCAATCATATGATCTCTCATAAGTTAATAAGTATAATATAATTCCCATTATTAACGGGTTAGACACCCAGCCCAGTTGGTAGGGCTGGGTGCGTCGCAAGACCAAGGTCGCGGGTTCGAGGCAGTGCCTGGGCAGCGGCTCAATGGTTTTAAAACCTTTTTAAATAAATAAATTCAGAACTAACTTAACTAGTATATAAATATAATTAAATTAGAGATTATTTCGGGTTAGACACGTAGCTCAGTTGGAAGAGCTGCGTGCACGCAACCGAGAGGTCACGAGTTCGAACCTCACTCACCGCATAGAATAAACACAGTCTGACCGGTCAACGGTCAACGGTCAAAAAGTCAACCTTTTTATTTCTTTTTATTTATTTATGTAATTGGAAAATTATTTAAAAATACTTAAAAATGAGATTATTAAAGTTAGAAAATTTCCTTAAACTCAAAAAAATAAATCTAACAATCCCATTAAGAGAACAAACTAAAAATATTAATCTCAAATAAAATTTATTTATTTACCGAATCTTTTCGTGCGCATTCATCGTCATCAAGGAACTCACCCACTGTGAGTGAATCCTTACAAATTCCCCTTTTTTATTCATGTTTTGGGGTGTATCATGTGTCGCTTTAATTATTTTCATTTATTCGAACTTGTGCTATTACCATTATATGACCTAAACTTGTGATGTAAATATTGTTTGTTGTGATGTGTGTTTACATTCTTGTCAAGTTGCGTGCAAATCATTCATTAGGCCCATCAGTTCCTCGTGGGAGACGAGTTGAACATCGCGTGCCTTATTAGATCGGCTCCGTTTGATTGAGCCTTGATCTCATTGTTCATCATTTGGTGTGTGTGCTTGTGCATTAATTGATATTATGTGTTTTGTGATTAAATTTACATTTACGTTTACTCATATGTGGTTATGCACCTTTTTATAACCAATATAATAAATTCGTTCAAATGTTTTCATAAGATTCACTCGCCAACTTATGTTGACCCAGAAACCCTATTTTTACACATGATACAGGTGATCCAGTTGAGAAAAGAAACACGTAGGATGGCCTAGAAGAATAAACAAGTTAATGCTTTGGAATGGACATTTAGTTTTGTTTTCCTTTGTAATTGTACTTTAGTTTGTAATTTGAATGAAAATGTATTTGAACATGTTGTGTTTGTATGTTTATTGTAACTTCTTCTTTAAAGAGAAATAATAAATATGAAACTTTATAGTAAATGTCATGAGCTTTGATGAAAACCCAATCATGCCCCGACTACCATTTCCGCTGCGGGTCAGGGTGTGACAGATTGGTATCAAAGCTTTTGACTATAGGGATATAGAATAGGTTATTAGACCCTTAGAGCCTATACTATAGTTGATTAGATTTTAAGTGTTTATGTGGTTACATGCAAACTCATGATGTTTATTTTTTCGTATTTATTACACACACAAATGCATGCAAACACTCCCACTATCATATTGTGTGATATTTAATGAGTTATACTTATTGTCAAACATAACATGCTTACATATACATTCATCACGCATATTTTCATGTTCACATATTCAAATCATCCTCATATTTCCTTTATTCAAGATTTTGTCGCAATTTTCGTTTTTCAATCTCATCAAAGTGAGTTCTACGACGGACATGTAGTAACTATAAGGGTACAAGTACCGGTAGTCGGAACGTCCTGTCTAGGTTGGCATTCGTATAAATCCAATATAACGGACCAGTTTGCCTACCTGGGGACTAACGATGAGAGTACGAAGGACCTATTAGGCCAAAGCATGCCACACCAAACGTCGTTCGAACTAACCCTACTTTGAGTTGTCATTGTGTCCATACCAGGACACCCTCCGACCTTATACTTTACTGTCATGTTTTACGATTTTCATTCGGGTGGCGCAAGTGTTAACAGGCCAACACCAATATGAATCCTACCAGAGCCCAGTAGTCATGGGGGCCCACATGACTACCAAGGCCAAGTAAGGGGACATATGGAAGCCCAAACATGAGCAAAGCCCAAAACATCCTATGGATGTAGTAGGTTTATTTTATTCATTTGTTTTTGTGAATGTTCATTTCTAAATACGACACATGACACCTAAAACGTCAAACACATACTCTTGATACGTATTCCTTGTAGATGTCTTCTAGTCTCTCTCGTAGAAGTATGAGATCAGGAAAATCCCGCGAACGCATGGCTGCCCAAATCGCTAAACAAATGGCTGCCGTAATACCCAACATCGTAATTCAAGTACAACAGGCCCTAACCGCTAATCCCGTCAACCCAATCAACCAAGAAGATCAAAACATTGTCAATCCTCCCCCAAAAGCCACTAAATGCACCTTCAAGCATTTCAAATCCTGCGATCCTCCAAAATACGAAGGGACTGAAGGTGTCACCGCTCTCCTCCATTGGTTTGAGGAAATGGAAAACACTTTTCTCAATTGCGACTGCCCCGATGATCGCAAGGTGCGATATGCTACCGGTCGTTTGTTTTGAGTAGCACTTACATGGTGGAGTACAGAGAAGGCCAAGCGAGGTGCTGAAAATGATATGACTTTGACTTGGGAAGAGTTGAGGGAAATCATGACAAGACGATTCTGTCCAAGAAGCGAAATCAAGAAACTAGAAGATGAGTTCTACACTTTGAAACAAAAGGAGGGCGACCACACCACATACAACAAGAGATTCCTTGAGTTGAATCAGATGATCCCCAACTTGTTCACTCCCCTCTACCGTTTGATCGAGCACTACATACGAGGTCTTCCTTCAAAAGTTCAAGACCCTGTAATAAGTATCACACCTGCAACTTTGGAAACAGCAATGGAGTTAGCTACAGAGCTCACCGAAAACCATATACGGAATAAAGACTTCAAGGAGGAGGAGAAGAAGGATAAAGCATCAACCGAAACCTCAAACTCCACTCAAACCGAATCCCCTCCTCAAACCACTCCTAAGAGAAAACGAGATGGGCAAAATTTCGCTATCATCCAAGCAATCAACCAGCTTCACAAGCCATACCCCTCCAAGCTATCCCAATCACTCAAGTAGCACCCAACTCTACTTACCCAAGTAAGAAACCTTACATTGGACCTCACCCTCAATGCAACACCTGTTTTTATCACCATCCATCTACCGTACCTTGTCGACTGTGTGCAAATTGTGGGCGTTATGGTCATTGGAGCAAAACTTGTCGTGCCCCTTAAAACCAAGCCTCACCCCCTACTCAAAACATGATCCAAACATATCAACAACCCCAATACCCCATGTTCCCATATCTTCTAGCTTGTTTTAATTGTGGCGACCCTACCCACTTTAGAAACACGTGCCCTCGATTGGTTAACATCATAAACGCCCAAGCTCAAGCAAACCCAGTTAGCCAAGCAAATCAAGCAAACCCAGCTCCACCACCAGCAAGAGGAAGAGCTTACAACATCAACGCCAATCCTGTTGAAGATAATAACGGCCCAAACGAATCACCCGACTAGCTTTCCCTCACCAAGAATCAAGACTCAACTCCAATCGTCTAGTTTTAATGTTTTCTTTATGTTATCTCAATCTTTACGTCTCCCAGTTATAAATTGGGAATTTATGTATCCAAGAATTTTAATGCGAATTGATATTACAGTTTTGTTTTATACTCATTGATTTAACATTCATATCATCATACATCTCGACGTATCTCGATCTCATCATTTAAAGAAGTTGGGTTGTGTCTCACTTTTACATAGACTGGCCCCTTCATCATAACAAACAAGAGAGGTACTGTCATCATTCAGTCATGTATCCCTGCAGATTTGAGAACTCAAGCTTTGGCTGTTGTGTTTGTTTTGGAGATTTTAGGGTCACATAGAACTAATCATAACTTAATGACAAAGCCAATGAAAATTTGAAAAGAATATGGTGGATACGCCGCTGGTACTTCCTATATATAAGTATTCTTATCAAATGATCAAAAGCATTGTCAGGCGGTTATGAGAGGTTCCGTGTAGGTTTTAGTATCATCAGGTTAAAGTTTTGCTTTATGGTATAACCTCATCTTCTCAAATGTATCAATTCCCTCAAAACTCTTATGCGTGAGATCATACCTAGTCAATCAACTCTGTTTATCCATGTTCCGCATTTTCATACTTTTGGCATCAAAAAGCGATTCCTGTAACAGGGTATTCAACCCTTACTAGGAACGTTACCGCCTCAAATAAAAATTAAAACCCCCACCCTCTTCTAATTATGTAATTGTCAAATTAAAACCCCCTCCCTTCGAGTCAAACATACCACTACTACTTAAATTTCGGGACGAAATTTCTAAAATTAGGGGATACTGTAACATTTGTGTAAAACGGGTATCAAAAACCCGCTCCGTTTGAAAATTTTTGAATTTATTAAAAGTTTCGTTACGCATTTTTCTCATTTTACAAAATGAAATTTTCATAATTAATAATAGATTAGATAATAAATATTTTAATTAAATAAAAGAATAAAATATATATACATATATATATTAACAATAATTAAGATTTTAAAATATTAAACAAACAAAAAGGGGGGAGCCGGGAGTCGAACCCGGGTCCCTACCTTATACACACACAGCTTTCACCACTGCACTACACACACTATATTGAATGAAACTGAAAACAAATTAAATTTATACTAAAAACTAACGCGAACCTACAAATTCAAACTATCGAATCTGTAACCGCCAATCATCGCTGCGACTAACGTTTTTCTTTGCCAGTAACTGAAGGTAACTGATGTCAACATCAGTTATAACCGAAACCTTAAAGTTTTTTTTATAGAAATCGTAACTGAAAATTCAAACCAAGATGAAGACCGCCTCTGCCTATAAATACTATCTTCCAATCATTCCAAATCGTTCACAAAATCACTCTGCTCAAACACTCTGTTCTTGACGGAAAAAATTTCTGTTCGCCGGAATCCTCAGTTACTCGCCGGAAAACCGAAGAAATCATTTCATTAGTGCCTTACTCTAAAATAAGACTTCTAGAGCTCAGACAGAAGTCACCAACACTCACCTCAAACTCCCTGTAGAGCCTCTGTCGCAAGTTATACTTCGCCGGAATTTTTTGTTGTCGCCGGAATTCCACCGGAGAAGTGAAGATCACGACTGTCTGGTATAACCCTGTTGAATCCTTTCTTAAATGTCTTGTAATCGTCCATTCATAATTTAAAACAAAGAGTTTTAAATCAAACACAGTCGAGTTATGTTTCTGGGTTTTATTCATATGAAGAAGATGAAGTTTTATTAAAGTATAAATGTAATTAAACTCGGGTTTCTAACCGGGTTAGACACACAGTCCAGTGGTGGACTGTGTGCAAACATAACGTACACGTCCCGGGTTCGAGTCTTGAACATGTCCGTTCTGCTGAAATAAAAACCAGTTTCTTTTTAAGCAATCATATGATCTCTCAATAAGTTAATAAGTATAATATAATTCCCATTATTAACGGGTTAGACACCCAGCCCAGTTGGTAGGGCTGGGTGCGTCGCAAGACCAAGGTCGCGGGTTCGAGGCAGTGCCTGGGCAGCGGCTCAATGGTTTTAAAACCTTTTTAAATAAATAAATTCAGAACTAACTTAACTAGTATATAAATATAATTAAATTAGAGATTATTTCGGGTTAGACACGTAGCTCAGTTGGAAGAGCTGCGTGCACGCAACCGAGAGGTCACGAGTTCGAACCTCACTCACCGCATAGAATAAACACAGTCTGACCGGTCAACGGTCAACGGTCAAAAAGTCAACCTTTTTATTTCTTTTTATTTATTTATGTAATTGGAAAATTATTTAAAAATACTTAAAAATGAGATTATTAAAGTTAGAAAATTTCCTTAAACTCAAAAAAATAAATCTAACAATCCCATTAAGAGAACAAACTAAAAATATTAATCTCAAATAAAATTTATTTATTTACCGAATCTTTTCGTGCGCATTCATCGTCATCAAGGAACTCACCCACTGTGAGTGAATCCTTACAAATTCCCCTTTTTTATTCATGTTTTGGGGTGTATCATGTGTCGCTTTAATTATTTCATTTATTCGAACTTGTGCTATTACCATTATATGACCTAAACTTGTGATGTAAATATTGTTTGTTGTGATGTGTGTTTACATTCTTGTCAAGTTGCGTGCAAATCATTCATTAGGCCCATCAGTTCCTCGTGGGAGACGAGTTGAACATCGCGTGCCTTATTAGATCGGCTCCGTTTGATTGAGCCTTGATCTCATTGTTCATCATTTGGTGTGTGTGCTTGTGCATTAATTGATATTATGTGTTTTGTGATTAAATTTACATTTACGTTTACTCATATGTGGTTATGCACCTTTTTATAACCAATATAATAAATTCGTTCAAATGTTTTCATAAGATTCACTCGCCAACTTATGTTGACCCAGAAACCCTATTTTTACACATGATACAGGTGATCCAGTTGAGAAAAGAAACACGTAGGATGGCCTAGAAGAATAAACAAGTTAATGCTTTGGAATGGACATTTAGTTTTGTTTTCCTTTGTAATTGTACTTTAGTTTGTAATTTGAATGAAAATGTATTTGAACATGTTGTGTTTGTATGTTTATTGTAACTTCTTCTTTAAAGAGAAATAATAAATATGAAACTTTATAGTAAATGTCATGAGCTTTGATGAAAACCCAATCATGCCCCGACTACCATTTCCGCTGCGGGTCAGGGTGTGACATGCCGATTAGGCGACAATCCGGGCAATTCCTCTGGGAACACATCAGGGTATTCACATACCACCGGTATATCTTCAATACGCTTCTCGGCTAGCTCCTCCGATATGACACTAGCTAAGAACACGTCACATCCCTGTCGTATACATCTCAACGCCTTAAGGTGAGATATAAAGTTCAACGTGACGCCTAACTTCTCTCCTTGTACCATAATTGCATCCGTGGGGGATAAAGAAATCTTCACAACCTTTTGTTTGCATAACACCTCCGCTTGATGGATGGACAAACAGTCCATTCCTACGACAATATCAAAACTACCCAATTCTACTGGTAAAAGGTCAATAGTAAACCGGTAACCATTAAGGGTTAGAGGGCAATTAACAATAAGTTGGTGACTGGTAATTGGTTTCCTGCTGGCAAGTTCAACGATATATGGGTGTTTCAGGTCAATAGCAGGCATATTCAAGAGTGGAAAAAATGCAATCGACACATAACTTCTATCGGCTCCCGTATCAAATAACCCTGAAGCAAATTGATTGGAAACGAGGAACGTACCTGAAACCACGTTGGGATCCTGGCGTGCGTCACCAGGTCCCATGACAAAGGTACGACCTCGTGCTGCATTCGAGGTAGATGCTTGGTTCTGAGTGTTCATGCCTGCCATCTGCTGGGAAAACTTCGGACAACTATTTCGAAAATGCTCCGTGCTGTCACATCCAAAGCATGCACGGGGATAGGCAACCTGTGGGGCTGGTTGCTGAGGTCGCTGCTGAAGAGGTTGAGGCCTAGCAGGTTGAAAACGAGTTGGTATGGGATTTGGTTCCACGGTCATCTTACAGTCTTTGGCAAAATGCCCATTGTTATGACACTTCGAGCATATCACTGCTCAGCATATACCAGAGTGATGGAAAGCGCATTTATTGCACTTTAGGGCCTTTCCTTTGTAACCATCAAAGTTACCCGCGGGGATAGTCATGACATAAATCTGGCTAGTGTTTCTCCCCCTCTTCGTCGCTGCTGCGCTTGCACAACTATTCTCCGGGGCTTCCCGCTTGTTTCTGGCCGGCTCTCCCGGCATTGTCAAAATCCTACGCCTAACCATGTCATATGTAACGGTACCCGACCTGGCTACCACCTCGTGCATGGTTTTGGTATTCCACCGAATTAATGATAATCCTCACTTCTGGGGCCAGTCCCCAGATATACCTTTTGATCCTCTTAGACTCTGGTCAGACCATGTTTGGCAAAATACGCGCCAGTTCATTGAAACGGTTGGTATAACCTGCATGATCAGCACCTTGCATCTGCAGGTTCCAGAACTCGTGCTCAAGCTTCTGAATTTCATGAGTTGGGCAAAACCTTTCCCTCATCAGTATCTTGAGATCATCCCAGGTCATCACATTAATCGCGTCCTGTCCGCGAGTTTGAGCAATCGTGTTCCACCAGTTTAAAGCATGGTCAATAAAGGTACACATGGTATACTTAACTGCGCAATTAGCAGGACAATTATTTATGTTAAGTACCGATTCTGACTTCTCGACCCATTTTACAAACCCATTGGGTCCCTCAGTCCCATTGAATTCCATCAGTTTGCATTCCATGAAATGCTTATATGTGCAAACCAGCATACCATTATCCTGATTATCGTTCTGAACAACCGGTCCTGGTTGCAGGTTCGGCTGCGGGTTAGCATTAATACCGGCGCTAACCTGCGCCACAATCGTGGGAATAACAGCTTGGAGTTGTTGCGCTATCAGTTGCGCAATATCTGCCTCAGTCATATGTGGTGCGCGTTTCGGGGCTATTCTATTATAAACAATAGATGTCTAGGTATCAATATCACACATTTGGTTAAAACATATCACACACTTCATCATACACATGAATCAATAGCACATATATATATATATATATAATGTCATCATCATACAAGTGTCAAAATTTGCACATAGACTTAACCCATAAGGGCCAGTGCTTAGATGTGCTGTCAAAATGGATCACCACAGTGACGTACAGATTCGATGCCATAAAAGTACTGACCAGCAAAACGTGAAAATACTATGACTGCATCACTACTTCGACATGGGTACAACCCAGTGCTTGGTAGGATGTACAAAAGATACATTATCTCTATCTATACTGAAAGAAAACCATACTAAGAACGCCACATCCACCATGGAAATCCTCCAAAGCCTACGACCAAACCTACAATAGCACCGATGCATCCATATACCAACGCAGGGAAATGATCCTTCTCATGGTGAACATACCCCATACCCTGTTGCAACGGGATGATCGCCTGTTGTAAGACGATCAAATAGTCTCCCATTGACCTCCGCTACTGCTCATCCTCATCCCATGCTATCCGTAGTAATGAAATCTGCTCGAACAGAAATCCCATCAAGCTGCTCTCGGTGATGGGAGCATGCACCTCCTGAGGAGGAACAGGTATACCCCAGACAGGTGGAGAAGGCTCTCTAAATGGCTGGGAAGGGCCCCCTCGCTCATATGTGTGAAACCGGGAAGGGTCCTCCCGAGGTGGGGGGGTCAGAAAACGAGCCGTAAAATGCTGTTAGGTCCCTATAGGTACGGGTGTCGGGCGAATAGGGGACCTGGGTGGTGTGAACACGGGTACAAGCGTAAGTACTCTCCGACGAGCCGTCTGTCGGAGGCTAAAAGTGGGTATCTTGTTGGTGCACATATGTCTATTGCCTACGTCTAGGACAAGTCTGATGTATAGATAGGGTTTCGTAGCGTCAAATGTTATGTTTTGAAAATTGTGTATAGTTGTAGCAATTTTCGTACGAAAGTCAGGCAGGATTTTCGCACGAAAATTTCGTTCGAAAATCCCAGCCGCCCAGTCACTTGGTGCTTTCATGTCTGCCTAAATAGGTGACTTAGGGTGTGTGTTACGCATGTTGTTTTGAGGAATCAGTGGCTAAGCCCTGTTCGAGTCTGTAATCTTTGCAAACGTTTATTCAATACAATACACAGACGGTTAAACAGTAATCATCGCTTGTTCTTTATTTGTTCAATCAGCTAACAACGAATTCCACCTCTGTTAGTTGAGCAAGTCTGACCAGAAAGCTCATTAAGTTGGTCCGATCCTAGCACTCACAAGTGGTATCAGAGCCTTAAGGTCTGATTTGTGAACAAACAACCAAGTTTTAGCTGGATTCAACCTTCAAAGTTCAAGATTCATCCATTGGAAACTCTTCTTCTACTCTTTCTTGGAACTTATTTTAGATCAGAAGGATTTCATGGACAATTTGGACTAGGTTATTAGTATACCATGTTAAAATCTACTCTAAACAGCTTACTGAAACAAACGAACCTAAAATCCATCAAAATCATGCTTGAAATCGCCAAAAACGTGAAATTGTGATCAAGTGCTCGAAGAAGACAAGTATTTTCGCACGAAATACTAGTTTTCGTACGAAAACTAGGGACTTATCTTTTAAGAAGTGTGAATTAATCATAAACAAAATTTTCGCACGAAATAACAGTTTTCGTACGGAAATTTAGAAGAAATTTTCGCACGAAATCACAAGGGAGTTTTCGTACGAAAATCTCAAGTTGCTTCAAAATTTTCAATTAGTTTTAAGTTAACCAGTTTTAATCTGTTTCTCTGTGTTAAGCATTTTCAAGATGTCATGTGCCGAAGAATTCTATAATGCATTCGCTACACCAGCTGCCACAACTTCCGTAGCAGCCCAAAACATGAATCTAGAAAATGAGATGGGAACCACGACAAAGCCTCCAAAGCTCATGAACATCGAAGACTATGAGAGTTGGAGTGACCGTTTCAAAAACTGGGTTCAAGCAACGAATTTAACAGTCTGGTTCGTTCCTGAGAACAAGTATCAACCACCTCTTAATGAACTCGGAATTGAGAAAACAGCGGCACGTTTGTCCGATGAGGAATGAGAAGTATACGTCATTGAGAAGAAAATGATGAATCTCCTTCAGCAGGCCATCAAAGAAGAGATCTTAGTTCTCCTACAACACGATGATGATGCCCATTCATTGTGGCTCGCTTTCCGATTAAGGGCACAAGGGAGCACTAATGTCCGAAAGGGTAAGAAGGCACTGCTAAACAAAGAATTCGAAGTGTTCAACATCCTTCCGGGCGAAAACATGAAGCAACTCATAGAAATATATTGCCACTTGGTAGTACAAATGAAGCGCATGGGAATTGTCAAGACGAATGAAGAACTAGTCGACAAACTGGCGGATTCCTTACCTGAAGGAAAGTGGACTACGTATCTGACAATCCCGAAGAATGGAGCAGAGTATGATAGTCTCAGCTTGCCGAGGTTCATAGAGAAATTGGAAGGGCACGAACTAGAGATGTAGAAAATGGCTAAAGGCAAGAAGTCTAATTCGTACGAGGACGTCAGTCTATACTACAAAGGAAATCCAAACACTCCTGTTCAAAGTCCCAAGATCCAGACAGCTTTTAATGCTAACACAAATGCTAGTCCAGCCTCCAGCCAATCAAGTGGATTCCAAACGTTTGCTTCCTGCAATCCAAATAATCACCAAGGACAACAATCATCTCAAAGCTCAAATCAACCACAAAGCAATCAGCAAAATCAATCCAATTCTAACCAACGGATTTTGCAATGCAACATCGCAGTGAATCTTCAAAATGCTCAAGACTTCAATGAGCAAACTGCTAAACAACATATGGTGCTTCTTGCAACAGTTCTGGAATCATATGAAAGTCTTGTAACGGGTCGAATCGGAAACCCAGAGATGACAAAAGAAGACTACGATCAAATTGATCCAGAAGAGATGGAATTGATTGACATTATGTGGTGAATGGCATCAGTGGTTCGAAGAGCTCAGCGATTTATGGAAATTACTGGAAGAGATGATTTGAGAGGCCTTGACAGAAAATTAGGCTTTGATAAATCCAAAGTCACATGTTTCAAGTGCAGGGAGAAAGGGCACTTCAAACGCGAATGCCCAAACCGAGAAGTAAAGGGTAATTATAGTCCATTTGGGGATGACTATTACAAAAAGGCGATCTATCATCGACCACAGCCAGATGAGAGATCGGTACAGATCGAAGATGGAGCTTCAAATTCCAAGGATAAAGCTCTGGTGGTAACACAAGAAGATGAAGGATTCAATTGGAACAATTTCATTTCCAAGAAGGAAAGTCTTGCACTCGTTGCTAAAATCATAGAAGAACCAGTGGCATCCGAAGAGGTTTCAGAATAAGAGATGGAAGAAGTTTTGGCAGATTACTTCAGAACCTCAGCAGAAGAAGAAGAAGAACATCTGGCAGGTACTCCTAAACCCTGTTTATTTGACACAATTTTGAAAACTTTTGCAGGTAGCTTTGGGTCTGAGCATACAGAAGAAAGTTCTGATGAGACAAAGACAAAGTGTATGACAGTAATCGGTGTAACAAAACCTGTTACACTGGAAAGCCTAACCGACATTGCCAACAAAGCACTCATGGCCAACACAAAAGAGGTAGTCAGTGGGGAAAAACAGGTAGAAAAGGTTGAAACAGAACATGAAACCATCAAAGCTCAAACTATCGAATTGGTCAGCTCATGCCTAAAATACAACAAAGCATGTGAGCACTGTGCTGAGACAGACAAATATTTTAAAGAACTTAAAACTTTTAATGACAAATTGTCATATGACTACAACACCGTTAAAGAATCATATGATAAATTCAGCAGAACCATTCGACAGTATGAGAAAACAGTCAAAAAAGATAACAAAACACTTTCAATGCTCAAAGCAACTGTGATGGACAAGAAGATGGCCATTAATCTTCATATTAACACAATTGCTGAGCTAAAAAGTGAGCTGGAGAAAACAAAAATAGAGACTGAAAGGGTTAACAAACTGTTAATCAGTTATTCTACCAGCATGTATGTTCTTGATCATATTCTTCCAAAACCAGAACATAACAAAGAAGGGAAGAAGAATGATAAGCAACACGGAAAATGTTACGAACAAGTTCCACCCTCTATATGGAATAACTATGCTAAGAAACATCCTGATGGGGTGGATAAGGCGCTAAATTTAAATCTGCTTACTGAAAAGAATTAACAGCTGCCTGAAAATCTTGACGTAACATATTCCAAAACTGAGAAGGAATGTGAATCAGAAGTGGTTAACAAAGTGTTTGAAAATGTTTTCCAAAATGAGTCTGATAGCACAATTTACGAAAGTGCTGAGTCAAGTTCACCTTCTGGAACATCAGATAATGGTTTAAATGATGATCTAATGTAGTTATCTACAAGATGAAAGGATCAGATAAACTATATACTGATGATGAATTTCCAATCCAGAATGTTAACTTTGACCGTGTCGACAAATTCTTTAAACTTGTTGAAGTTGACATATCTGATCTTGAAAAACAAGTTGCTGGTTTTTACTCAAAACCAAAGAAATCAAACAAAAACATTCATCCAAGAATAAGAAGTTATCCTGAAAACAGAAGGGATGGGTTAGGGTTTGAAAAAAAGAAGAGGAAAACCACAAAGGGCAAATTTCACAAGGGAAATTGAATATGTTTATGGTACAAACACTATGGATGAAAAATAAATCATTAACAAACAAACCAATGATGAGTTTAAGAAAGAAAAGGAGCTTCGTGAAAAGGCTTTGGAACACACTGTTGGAAACGACAGTAGAACCTGCTACATGTGTAACAAAGTTGAGCATATTGCACGACAATGTAATCAAAATCGTCCAAAGACTGTTCATGAACAAAAGAGTATACAACAGATGAGAAGAAAAAGGGTCCAGAGTTTGTGCCAACAATGATTTTGAAAAGAAAAGATAACATTAATTCTAACAAAGAACCACCAACGGAAGTCATTTCAAAATATGAAGTTGGTGAAACATCAAAGAAAAATGAAAAGTTGAAATCTAATCTTTATATCAAAAAGGCATTTTCGAAGGCACAAACCTGGATAGCCAAACCAAAACCATCTCCTGTAACTCCAAAATGAACCAATGTCCCAGTCAAATGAAAAGATAAGACTGAATTCAAGACTGGACAACAGGTTGAGGTTAAGAAAGATGACAAAGTTGCCAAAGTTCCAAAAGTCGACATTGTCATCCCACCCAAGACCGAAAGGGCTTGGGTCTCTTTGTTTAAGTAATATGTTTCTCATGTGTGCAGGGGCTTCCTAGGTCATTTATGTCAAAGTGGATCATGTACAGTGGAGCTTCTAGACACATGACCGGGATGTTGGCATTACTGTACAATGTAAAAGCCATCAGGGGAGGACATGTTGGGTTTGCCGGAACTCAGGTTGGCAGAACGGGGGGGGGGAGGAATTTTGACAAACGGAGTCGTGTCTTTCGACAAAGTGAACTACATCGCTGAACTTGAGAACAATCTTTTGAGCATTTCACAGATCTGTGACAAGAAGTTGACAACTCATTTCACTGACAAAGAATGTCTTATTCTCAAACCTGGTTTCGTTATTCCTCAGGAGTGGAACCTAATGCGCGCTCCTCGAGAGAATGATTTATATGTCTTAGACATAAGCGTCGCATCCACTACTTCAAAGGAAGGTCAATGTTTTGTATCAAAAGCTACTGAAAAGGAATCAATCCTATGGCATAGGAAGATGGGTCACATACACCTAAGGAAGATGAATTTTCTGGTGCACAACAATCTAGTGGAAAGGGTGAATCTAAAAAATTTTCATTTGTCAGACGACTGTGTCAGTTGCAAAAAGGGGAAGCAGCACAAGAAGTCTCACCCGAGAAAGCTTCTCAACTCCATCAAACTTCCACTAGAAAGGCTTCACATGGATCTCTTCGTGCCTGTTAATGTGAAAAGCATTACCGGAGATCTATATTGTCTGGTTGTAATCGATGACTTCTCAAGATTCTCATGGGTTTTCTTTCAAGAAAGCAAGAATGAAACATTCGACAATCTGATGATCCTGTTTCGAAAAATTGAAAACCTTTACCATTTGCCTATCAAGAGAATCAGAAGTGACAACGGTACTGAGTTTAAGAACAACAAGATGCTCGAATTCTGCAATGGGTATTCATCATGAATTCAGTGCCCCCTATACTCCTCAACAAAATGGAGTAGCTGAATGAAAGAACAGAACGCTTATTGAAACTGCACGCACGATGCTTGCCAATTCTAAATTGCCTATTAGTTTTGGAGCGAAGCTGTTGCCTCTGCATGCTACACCCTTAACCGTGTAATGACAGTCAAGAAGTACAACAAGACATGCTTTGAACTACTTAACCAGCGAAAACCTAATCTAGAGTTTTTGGAACCCTTTGGATCACCGTGTACCGTATTGGACCCGGAAGGAAAATTCGGAGCCAGATCTTTGGAAGGTTTCTTCGTAGGCTATGCTAGTCCGCAAAAGCGAGTCTTTCTCCCAAGCTTAAATCAGGTTATTGTTGCTCAACATGTTGATTGCCAGAGATATACAACGCCCATGCAAAAACTTGGAGATCCGTGGCTGTTCAATTACGACGGGTTGTGGAACTCATTTGATATGCCTGAAGAACCGTCTGAGGAAGAACTTATCTTGCTATTTCAACAACATCAGATATCGAATCAAGAGCAAGTAACATGGCCGTTGGTAATCTCTCCAACAACAAATCCTTCCTCAGAAACAGGTCCATGCAATACTCAGACAGAACCAGTTGTTACACCAGCTGCAGAACCATCTTCCCCACTGCCAGCAAATGCAGAACCTGAACAAGATCCTACTTTTGATAATGGGGATACCAGTTCCGATGAAGGATCAGAAAAGATTACAAGTTATCTAAACAATCAAGCTGCTGAAACCAGTGTGAGAAATGAGGCTACTTCCTCGGAACAAGTTGCTGATCAGAACATCACAAATTTAGATAGCTCAGTAAATGTTCCAAGCGAAGTTATGCCGAGATCAGTCTCCTACCATCCAACTGATAACATCATTGGAGAACTGCAAACGGGAGTGAAAACACGAAACCAGATCAACAAGGATCTAAGTTGCTTTTATTCCAAAGTTGATCCACTTCAAAATAAATTTTCTCATAGTTGTTTTGTTTCTCAGGTCGAACCAGCAAACATCAGAGATGCTCTCAAAGACGACAGTTGGGTGGAAGCAATGCAGGAAGAATTATTGCAATTCAGGAAACTTGGAGTCTGGGAACTTGTTGACCTACCACCAAAGCAGAAAAAGATAAGCACTCGGTGGGTTTACAAGTGCAAAAGAGATGATAGAGGAGTGGTTGTTTGAAACAAAGCTCGGCTTGTAGTTCAAGGTTTTTGTCAACAAGAGGGGATAGATACAACGAGGTCTACGCCCAGTCGCACGTCTAGAAGCTATCCTCATTTTCCTGGCTTTCGCCTCATGGAAAGGTTTCAAAGTATACCAATTGGATGTGAAATCTGCTTTCCTTGATGGTAAGGTAAAAGAGGAGGTATATGTCGGTCAACCACCAGGGTTTGTCGATCTAATTCACAAAGATAAGGTCTACTTGCTGAACAAAGCCCTTTACGGGTTACACCAGGCCTCGAGAGCCTGGTACGAGACGCTTTCCAAGCACCTACTGGCTAATCATTTTACCAGAGGAACAGTAGACAGCACCCTCTTTACAAAAGAAGTATATGGACATCTGATTATTGTACAAATCTACGTGGATGATATCATCTTCGGATCGACAAATGAAAAGCTGTGTAAAGACTTCGAGAAAGTCATGAAAGAGAAATTCGAAATGAGCGCTATGGGAGAGATGAAATTCTTTTTGGGGCTTCAGGTTGAACAACTACCAGACGGTATTTTCATTCACCAGACGAATTATGTTCATGACGTGCTGGAGAAATTCGACATGACAAGAATTAACCTTGCATCTACCCCGTTAGCCACAAATCACGACATTTGTCCAGACGAGTATGGAGAAAAAGTTGATGAAACTTTGTATCGCTCCATGATCAGGTCCCTGGTGTATCTCACAGCTTCTCGACTGGATATCATGTATCCCACATGCCTTTGCGACAGATATCAGTCAAGCCCAAAGGAATCTCATCTGTTGATCGTCAAAAGGATCATGCGCTACTTGAAGGCATACCCAGGCACCGGCTTGTTGTATCCTCGACACGATGATTTCAACCTTACGTGTTATTCAGACTCTGATTTTGGTTGCTGCAAGCAGAACTCGAAATCTACAACGGCCGGTTCTTCGGAACTCGTTTGGTAACATGGCAGTGCAAGAAACATACCGCGGTCGCTCTCTCTCTACGTGTGAAGCTGAATACGTTTCAGCATCCAGTTGTTGTTCCCAGATATTGTGGATACAACAACAGATGAGAGACTTCGGTCTGCAATTTCTTGACACGCCTATATTCGTAGATAACAAGGCAGCTATTGATATCACGGTTAATCCTTGTCAACACTCACGCACTAAACATATCGAGATCTGATACCACTTTATCCGTGATTGTCACAAGAAAAAGTTGGTACAAATTGAGAAAATCCACACTGATGACCAAAAAGCAGATTTTTACACCAAAGCTTTTGATAGGGCAAGATTTCGAAATCTTTCAAAATTAAATGGTTTAAAGAATCTGTCATCAGAGGATATTTATGAGGTTGAGTTTGAGGATGACGATGTTGGGACGTAATCCTCACTGGTTAGTCAAAAGTTTTTCTGTAAATAGTTTACTTGCTTTTTTAAAACCAAAAATCCGAAAATATGTTTTTGATTTTAGGGGGAGAAAAGGTTGTGAAAAATACAAAAACATTGAAAAATCAAGAAAAATAAAAAAACATTAAAAAAATCCAAAAAGAGCTTTGTGTATAAGAGGAGATGATAGTACATCAGTAAACCATTACACTACGCTAAAGAAATGTAGTGGTTAAAAGCATCTAAACAGGTCTTTCTAAGGATATGTCGGTAGGCTTCGCACGTTCAGTAAACTGCTTTCAGGATATGAACCTAAAGTGATAAACTGGTAAATCTGTGGTTTAACATCTCTCGGATATATGGGCTTGGTACCCCAAAATTTCGTTTGAGAGAATGCCAGATTCTGAGATACTAGATCTTTATATTTAGTTGATATCTGGTGTATTGTACGAGTTCTTCTGATTTTGCGTCAGCAATGGCCTAGAACTTGTATAATACTTTCGCATTATTCACCCCCAAAGCTGCATAAAAAATGATGAAGAAAAATGTCATAAAAAGATATGACATTCTGTAGTACAAAAATTAAAAGATTCCCAAGAGGAACACCACCAAAGTCGAGCATCCTCTTTCTCTATACAGAAGTACTAACCTGAGCTCTCAAGGTCTCGCAATTCACCCCCCTCACAGATATCAGTTAGATATATTCACCTGTGAGATGAAATCTAGGGAATCTCGATACGATAGTATATTCTGAGGTGGGAAACACAGATTAGGCCATGTTGCTAAAATTTACCTAACATATCTTGAAGCAGTTGAGAAATGTTTAGAGGTTTAAGTGGCTCAGTATACCGACAATCTGAAGAAAATCTGTTTAAGAACTTAAAGTTTCATATAGAGCGACGGTGCTCGTAATGTGTCTCAAACAAACTGATATGATCCTCTAACACAAACTCGCAAAAATATGTGTGTAAATATGTTCTACATATTGCTTTAAGTATTTCTAGTTTAGAAGTATTCAAAAAATTCAAAAAGATTTTCTGTTTCTACTTTATTTTCTGACTACCAGTGATGGAAAACAGATCTTCAAAGTCTAAAGGCGACATAATGCTGAAGAAAATTGGTTGAATTACGGGTTGGGAGCTAATCTTGAAACATGATTTGGATTGGAAGTTGAAAAGTTCATTAATTTGAAACTTAAAATCTAAGAAAATTATCAGTTTTGGTCAAAGGTGATCAACCAAGTTCATTAACTTGGACTTGGTAGCCAAAACAGTTAAACAAGGTCATTAACTTGGACTTGGTCAACTGTGTGGATAATTAAAACCGAAAACGAACGAAAAAGTTGAAAAGTTAAGAAAATATCCAAGGGCAAAAAATTTTCGTACGACAATCAGGATTTTCGCTCGAAAATCTGGCTTAAGTTCACATGCCAAAATTTTCGTACGAAAATCATTGGCTATATATATAGAGCAGATATCAGATTCCGCACGAAAACCAGCGAAGAATTTTGGTGGGGATTCTCTGTAGCGTTTCGAACACTTTGTCTCGATTCTCTCACTTTTCGACGTTTCAGACACATTAGGGAGGTTGATTTGCACACCTCTTGTAATGGCGAAGGTAATCACCGAGATTGAATCGTCAAATTTGGACTCGTTGGACCTTAAACGGATTAAAACGTAGATCTAGGATAATCTAGTCGGTAAAACTTAAAATTGAATCCTAAAACGTTACTATCGAAAAGTTTAACTAAGGTTTATCGTTTCAAATTCTTGAAAAAGTCAAAAATTGCAAGCGTTTTTTAGTTGGTATGAAAAAGTTGACTGCGAAAGTGATGAGTTTTCGCATGAAAATTCTAATAGATGTGAAGAATTTTTGCACAAAAATTGAGTTCAAAATGAAGAACTTTTGTTTAGAATTTTCGCACGAAAATTAAGTCAAATTTTACCACAAGATTTTCATACGAAAATTTAAAAGAAATATTGATTTGTGAAAATTTTTCTAACTTTTTCACTTTTCTCTGTTTCACAGAAAACCGTGTATGAGTTCCAACCAATCCATAACTCCTGCTGCTTGATTGACAAAGATGTGCCCGAATTTGCTCCGGTCTCACAGTTCATAGATTTTTTGGAGAGACTGCCAGTTTATCATGCCCTTACACATCGTCATGATGTCTATGCCTCACATGTTGATAGATTTTGGGGCGCAGCAGTTTACAAGCTGATGGCAAGGCAATTATTTCAGCAGTTAAGATTGGGGATCAAGACATCAAAGTTACAATCACAGAAGATCTGATCCGCTTAGTACTACATTTTAGAGATGAAAGTGATTATCCGAATGGGTTTACAGAAGAGCTTGTTAAGGGATGCTTTTACCGCATGGGCTACAACGGTCACGTGAATTCTGCTCCGTTCAAGATCAATCAGCTGGGTTTACCATACAGATTTCTTGCACATTGCATCACACGTTCTCTAAGCCACAGAAAAGGTGGATGGGATGATTGAGTAGACTATCACATGTGCATGATGCTGGCGGTAATTTTGAACAAGCCCTACAATTTCAGTAGGATGATTTTTGACCAGATGGTGATGAACTTGGGGAAGAATAGATCCTTGCAGTATCCTCGTTTTGTACAGATGATTCTCGATCATTTACATCCTAATCTCGAGAGAAAAAGGATGACATTTTGGAGTTAGAGCACATGACTGCCTCTGATCTGCACAACATCAGCAACTACCGCAAGAAGGGAAAGGCTACTGCATTCAAGCCAGTGTTTGGAACGTTTGTTAAAGTTGATTACGTTTCTCCGCCTGAAGGAAAGTGGAGAAATCTAGGGAGCGGTGACGAAAGCGAAGAAGCAAGTATGATGGAAGGTTTTGTTGAGAAGAGAAGTAAGTGGTTTATTAAGGGCGACAGCGAGAAAGGACACTATGGAAAGAAGAAAGGAGGTGCTGGTTCAAAGAGAAAGACACCTACAGAAACATCCTCTTCTGCTCCTAAACGCCAGAGAAAACAAGCTAGTGTTAGCACAGGTTGATTGATGAGCCAGATGTTGAACATGTTATTGTTGAAGAGACTGTGCACCTAACTGAATCAGTTCAAGTGCGGAAACTTCGGAACAAACCACTGCTGATATTGAAAGAATGGTTGGAGTTGAAAAGGAAGCAGGTGGTGGCGATCATGAAGGGCCATCATCAAGCACAGACTTTGAGGATAGACGAGAAGGAGAAAGGAGAGAAAGAGAAAGAAAAGAGCAAGAGAGGAGAGATAGAGAGAAAGAATTGGCTGAGCAGAAAAGGCGTAAGGCTACAGGGGATGATGACACACCCTATGAGCCTTCTGAGGGCGAAGAAGAGATTTCAATCGTCAAGCCTGCAAAGAAGAAAACTACTAGAAAGCTTTGGATCAAACTAAGATCCAAACCTACCGAAGCTCCAGTTGCCCCAACTGCAGAAACATCTTCTGAACGTCCCCCATCTCCTCCTCCTCAGCAGGTTGATACAGAGACTCGTATTCCATCTCCTCCACCAGTGGTTGATCCTCCAATTAGTTCTCCTCCTCCACAGTTCACATCTACAGAGGTTCCTATTTCATCTCCTCCTCCAATTTCAGAGCCTCCAGTGGTTACTCCTACTGTGTCTCAAGCACAAGCAACATCATCCGCTCATCCTACACAGCAATTTCCTCCAGTTGACACACCTTTTGATGATTTCTTTCTTAATATGGGAGATATTCCAGGAGGAGATAGATTCACAGCAGAAGATGTGTATGTTGGAAGATTGAATGAGCTGGAAGCTAAGTTAAAGTCTGCTGATGAAAAGATAAAGATTCTTGAATCTGATAGGGAGCATATCAGGGAGATCTTGAGATTGGTAACTGATGACAATGAAAGATATTTCCAAGCTTCCCAGAAAGTTGAAGTGTATGAAGAAAGAATCAAAGTCCTGGAGAAAGAAAGGGAGGTTCTAAAGGCAACTCTGAGCAGCTACGAAACAGAACATCAGAGGATCATAAAGAAGATGGAAGAATATGAAGCGGAACGTGAGTCGAACAACAGGCAAGTAGAGCTTATGAAGAAGATTTTAGTTCGTACTCTGGGTATCTCTCTCACTGATGAGATTGAGAAGATTGAGAGAGAGGAAGCTAGACAGAAGGTTGTGGAAAGAGAGCGAGCTTCCAAAGCCTGTCTGTTGCTGAAGGCCAAGGCAAAGAAAAGATTGATGACATGCCCGAGCAAAAAGCTGCCTCCTCAACGGCTCCTTTGATCGAACAGTCTGCGCCGGAAGCTGAATCCGTGCCAGCATCTACTGAGATGGTAGTTTATGATCCCACCATGGATGTGAGCAAGATGTTTGTTCTACACGGGGAAGGCATTCTAGAATCGATGACAAAGGAAAAGGAGATTGCTAATAGGGATCTGAAGAAAGAGATTGATGAGTTGGTAGATGGAACGTATGAAAAAGAAGGGTTTGAATATGTATCAAGTTTATTTGATAATGAAAATTTATCTGTTGATGCTTACATGAACGACTCTATTTTTGAGCTAACCGATGAACAGGTTCAGGGGGAGTCATCTTTTGCAGAAACAGCGCCAAAGCCGAAAGTTATCTATCTTGAGCACGATGTTGAAGAAGGGGAGTATGTTCATAACTTCTCTAAAGCTGACCTTGCAGAATTATATGGCCTACAAGAAGATTCTTTCGAGTTCGATTTTGAAGAAGTCTTAAAGAATACGAGCTTAGAGCCGAATGATAGAAACTTCGAATTACCACACCAGTAACCTTCAAATCAATGAATACCCATGAAGATCTTAAATCCCGATTTCCGTATCATATCTTAAGCACACTCATGGAAAGATAGATTAGCAAATCGGTAATCTTTTCAACCAGTAAATCTTCATCGGAATCAAATTATCTGGTACATCAAATCTCAGAAACATTCATCCGTGATCAAAATCACATTCTTCCTCTTCAGCCACAATGCCAGATATATAGCTTACTTCGCAGGAGCGGCGCAGCTACTGCCCCACATCGAAGACTAGGACTCAAATTCTACATCCCTTAAGAATCAACCTGTATCATGATCTGAAAATTTAGAACTTCCTCTGATCACGAAATCCCAAGCATAATCTATTTCGTGAGCAACTGGTACACATCTTTGTTCTGAAAGATCCAATTCCATAAATCATCCTCTTTAGTCAGGCTAACATCTAGCCATGGTCGGAGCGCACGGGGCACTGAAACTACAAGACATCCCACTAATCGGCTGTGTGTGCTTTCGTGAACTTGACGACTGTCAGGCATAAATGTGACCATTGACTACAGAATCTGATAAACAACTCCTCAACCAGAACTCAGATATGCGACCCCACTTTTAAGAAAAGTAGACATCAACCTGATCTCATCACCAATGCTTCACTAGATAATCTGCATCGAAAACCACCCGAATGCTAGCTGCACTGTCCGAATTCCTAAAAATGCCGGAATGTTCAATGTTTTGACAAATTTTTATTCCCCCTCATTTTTAACAAATTCTGACGTTTTGGGCATCGTTCGACAAAACCCAATTTTTGCGAAAATTTCCCAAAATTGCAGTTTAGATGAAATGCGGATTTGATGCTAGGCCCATTGAAAGTCACTACACTGGATGATCATCGTTCTGCGTAGATATCAGTGACTCTCCCAATATCTTCAAAGTTTTGTGACCGTATCATCAAATCTGTACTCTAAAGCGCTAGACGGTGTCCCCGAACATACCGAATCTGACTTTAAAACATCGGAAAAATTTCTATCACCAAATTTTTTTTTTCACCTCACTCATTTTTTCGCACGAAAATTTGGTTACATTTTCGCACGAAAATTTGGCTTATATTTTCGCATGAAAATTTGAGCTATTTTCGCACGAAAATTTGAGGTTTCGTACCAAACTGAACTGATGACTTTTTTCGATCTAGAGTCTTCGTTTCTTCGAATTTCAGGAAGATTTTTGCACAGATCTGGTCGAAAATCAGTTTCTAACAATCCTATAAGTTCAATTTTACAGTTTGTCCAAGGATTGTCCGTATATTTTATGATATACGTCTAAAACCCCTCCTAGGTTCATAATTCATGAACGTAGGTGATTCATCAACTGTTAGATTGAATGAATCGATACCGTAGCTCTGATACCAGTTGTGGGTCCGGATCGAGGTGGTTTCAGACGGAAGTTTGGGCGTTAGATAGCAGATTCGGTAGAACGTTAGTACAGAATGGAGTAGAAGTAGAATGCAACGGAAGTCATACGTTTATTCATTCATACCGAAAGAGCATACATATTGTCAGGCTGGCGGAGTTCCTGGAGAGAATCCGCCAGCGCCTCCCCTCTGGGAGCTTCCCAAAACTTACAAACAAATGAACACACAACACATATATAGGCTGAGATTTTTGTACGAAAATATAGAACATTTTCGTACGAAAATTTTCATACGAAAATGACACATAATATCGTACGAAAATTGACCATTTCGTACGAAACTGACATATTTCATACGAAATGAGTCCATTTTCGCATCTGACGTTCGTGCTCGGGTCATGTGTTCGTATCTAATCTATACAATATTCAACACACGCTCTAGCTAGTCTATTCGCACAGTGACGGACACAAAAGTGCACTAACACATCTCAAGA
The DNA here is from genome assembly GCA_947069175.1 of Scalesia atractyloides. NCBI lineage: Eukaryota > Viridiplantae > Streptophyta > Magnoliopsida > Asterales > Asteraceae > Scalesia > Scalesia atractyloides. Next base: position 57,491,587 of record CAMTDV010000019.1, read on the forward strand.
GGGCTAGATGAGGAGGGTGAATAAGTACTCGGAGTGGAAGGAGTGTAAGGGTCAGGCGGTGTCTCGGGTGACGGTAAGCGGTACACGTTTAAACTCGAAAAATAGAGTTTCTAAGTTTTTTAATTTATTTTTCCTCATGAACATGATTAACTATATTATTTTAATCATAATGGACTATTTTTAGGAATTTAATACTAACCAGGCGGTCACCGACGTTCGTTTGGCATTTTAACCGTTACGCGATAAGCGTTTATCTTAATATTGCCAACATAAACTTTAGTAAACTTTATATTTATTATCACATCAAATAACAACAATTAACATAAAATTCAATATAATTTGCCTTTTTATTTATTCTTAACACGTGTCACACTAGTACAAGCTCAAAAAGTATTATTCCTAAGAGTAAATTTAATGATAAATGTTTGACTGCATCTCAATTGTTTGTGGGAATACGTGAAACGAGTGAGGAAGGAAAGGGAAGTGATTCAGGGAACCAGTCATTCCAATCCGAGTTAGGAAATTCAGGATCCATACAGTGTTGTTGGATTATGAAGCAGGAATGAGTGTCCTCCCAGGTAGCCTATATGACCAGTATGATTGTGGCCCTCTACACACAGTTGATAGCATGGCGATGTTTGCTGATGCGAGTTGGAAACAACCTGCGGGGTTGCAAAAGACGTGATGATCCAATTGGATGAATTTTACTACCCGGTGGATTTTATGGTATTGGACTACGCATCATCGAGGACATACGAGCAGTCGTGGGTAGTTTTGGACCGCCATTTTTGCATACAACTAATGCCCAAATCGATTGAAGAAAGGGATTAGTCACTATAAGCTATGAGAATCGTAAGTTATGTTTCAATATGTTTCCAAAATTCATTACTTACGATATTGTTGATGATTTTTGTTATACATTTGCTACTAACGAATATGTTTCACGTGTGAGCAAGGACACGCTAGATGAGAATGGTGTTGAGCTTTACAGGTCTAAGGTTGAGAACAACGGAGATCGTGTAAAAAGTAAGAATGTGAGGAGGCAAGTAGAAGAAGGAAAACCACCCGATGGAGGGACTGAATGGGCCAATGAAGCTAAATTTGACCATAATTGGCATGAAGCTGCAAACCTCCCGAGCAATTGGGTGGAATTGTATGTAGAGAAATGGAGAGGTAAGTATTCATCTGAATCCCCTTGAGTACATCAGGTACAGTCTGGCTGAAGAGTTATAAACTTAGCGCTCTCGGGAGGCAGCCCGAGGATGTAGAGTATTGTATTTTTGTGCATATGTTCTTGCAGGTTACTACATTTAAATCTCCATGAATACAATTACACAAGCGTGGGGATGTTTAGCAAGATCTCGGTGAGATATGATCAGAACATCCGTCATAAGGAATTGAACAAACTAGAATCACAAAGAATCCATGAGATGATTATGTCCATGTTAGATCGCCGTACTACTACCGACACCCACGCATTGACTGATCAGGTCCAGGTGTCTCTCTATCTTGCATTTTGTTTTTATTTGTGCATTTGGTGGTGTGAAATTTTGTGTTTGGGAGTGGTTATTTACTTGTTGCTTTGATTGGGTTAATAGTCGTTCATGGATTTGTGGGTGATATCTCTCGGGTTAGGTTTATAAAGTACACCATATATTGGGGACAATGTATCCTAAGTGTGGGGACGTGATAACTCGAGAGGTGAGTGGTAGTATTGGTGATAAAAGATGCTTAGGTTGAATTGGTAAAATAGTGGAAATTTTGAACAATTTTGAAAAGTTTTGTCTCAAGTATGCTTGAACTACATGAAAACCAAAATTTTCAATAGCTAAAAGGGTTTCTTGCTGATATTAAGCTCATCTAGATCCCTAGTCATGGTTGTCTCTTTAAGTTTCATGAGAGTATATCTGACAGGTGCTTTTAGAGGATAATTGAAAAAGATATGCCTAACTAGGGGTAACATGCTTTAGGTAGTACACATGCTACATGTCGGTAACCCTTATTCCTTTCGTTTTGTGAGATGTATGAGCCTACTGGAACTGTTAGTAGAATTACAATAAATATTCATTTGTTGAGTGTAGTCCGTAAGTTGCTCTGTCTTAGAACTTATGTGATTTGATACATGTTGAGATTGTGGATGTAGCGTATGCACATACATGATAAAGGCATTAGGATCCTTTCTTTGTTACACTTTTAATTGTTATTCATCCTACCTTAGTAACCCGTTTTGAGCCGTATATCCTTCATTTGTTACACCCCATGTGACCCTACCAACTGTGAATGACAATGTGTGCTTAGATACTTGTAAACTAAAGAAAAAAAACATAAAATACAGCCAAATATATGGGTCAAATGACTAGAATAAGCGGCTGAGAAAAAATATATTAGTATTAGATTGTTCATTATGAATAAAGATTGTCATGGTTTGGTTTATCCCATTTTGTTAGCCACATATAAAAAACCAAAAATTCCTTACCACCTTTACCTGAGCCCAAAACCCATAACTCCTTTCGATATGTGTTATATTATGTGATACAGTGGAGGTGTGATTGTCATACAAGTTTATGAGTACAGAGTTTCATTCTGGTTTTGAGTGACACATATACTAGCACATTACAAGCTAGTCTAGATACAGTCGAGAGGAGAGTTGATTGGGAGGGGCGTGTTGGCATGTGGTAGTATCATAAGCATGTTAGTTTTAGTTAGGCGAGTCTTAAATTGTTTTAAATGTGCATCACCTACTTGTCAGATTGTTAACCTCGATTGTGTTAGGGACGGGTATGACCTGAGACCTTAAATTGTTAAATCGGTAAGGGATTCAGAAGTGATTCGTTAATCGGTGATAAATGTTTGTGATGGCTGCTTGAGGACAAGCAAGGTTAAGTGTGGGAATGTGATGGAGAGAGTGAAACCCGAGTGTTAATGTGCTAATATTATGGGGTTTGTTGCGTTTTAAGTGATTATATGGTTGGAATGTGATAACTACGAGAGATTGTGGTTTTGCAAGTTAATTGCTTAAATCGATGAAGTTAAAGTGTATAGAGAGGGAATGGAATACCCGACGATGATAAATAAGGCAAACGATGGTATTTGGGACGTGATTCAGTTTAGAAGATAGCTTGGATGTGAAAGAAACGTAAAAGAATGAAGTTTAGGGGCCTTTAGGTCATTATATGACAGTTGAATATGTGAAGGGAGAGCTTGAGGAATCCCGCCGTAGGCTACGATGGTGATTCCGTAACCTATGGTTAGTTGGGGTAATCAAAAGAAGTACCAGCAGCTTGAGCCGTAACTTACGGTTGTTAACCGTAGGTTATGGTTGAGTGACAAAAAAGGAAGCAGCAATATGCGACTGTAACTTACGGCAATTAAGCCGTAAGCTACAGCGGGTTCTGGGAAAACATGGTGGACTTGAATTTTGGGACGTATAAAAAGGATTTTTAGAACCTTAACACATTATTCAGCTTTGGGAACGAATTTGGGGATCCAAAAACTCAATTTTGGGCACTTTTCACCTCTCGTCATCATAATCTTACCGAATCAACCATAGTAAAGATGATTTCAACTAGCATTCAAGCTTTTGAGGATTGATACAACGAGATGAGCGGCTAATTTCCTAGTGGTTTCCTCTGGGTGGAGGATTCTTGTAAGTACACTAATTTTATGTGTTTGAACTTGTACTTGAACTTAGTAATCTAAGAATTCGATGCTTTTTACCATTTGATTTGATTGATTAGATTGTAACGATTGGATTTGCTTTAATTCTTAACTCTAGTTCATTCAATTCCTGAGAATTCTAGTAATTGGGATATATTTGATAAGAGGTTAGGGTTGGTAATTTCAATTGATCATTCATATGATAACCTTTCATTGTTTTGCAATTGAAGTAAGTAGTTTTTGGATATTAACAACCAATTAATCGAATTATGCAATTATGTCTATGTGATTGTAGAAACCGAACACATAATTGAAGTTTACTTTGAATCCAAAATCCGGAGGAACCATTGTTTTCTCCTATTGTTAGAAACTCGTTTTTGGTAATTCTTAGTTTAATCAAACAATCAAACAACTGATTTTATTTTTCTGCAATTAGTTTCTTATTACTTAATGAATAACGCTTTCCACCATACTCCTCCGGTTCGATACCATATTTACACTATCTACATAGTTATTTATGTTTTTGCATGATACTCACAACAATCATCAATATTGTAAGTTGTAACCCTAGGAGGTATAGGTGATGATGGTGGTTTGAATTGCTTGATTTTTAGGTGGTGGTGGTTTTACAAAGAGATGGAGAAGAGCTAAATAATTGGAATTTGCTTCCCTTGCGAAAGATATAGTTTTACTGACTTTAACGTTCATTTTAACGGAAATTTCACAGAAAGGCGCATTCTATTAGGAAATGTAAACTACGAGATCTTAGAATGCGAGATTTTGAAAGCAGAGATACAAGTTAATTTTGCCCTGAAACTGTAAGAACTCAAACTACAGTTCACTCAAAAAATAAATTGTTACATCAATACACACATAGCGATTTTTACTAAAGAATCAAGCTACATTAAACATATAAAATAGTAGAATTTGAAAATAGGACCTGGCAAAGTTTCTTTTTATTTTGATACTTTTTCGTCTTTCACAATTTAATTCTAATATTTTTCTCTTTCAAGTTTGTTTCTTTATACTTTTTTTATAATTTTTTTTCACATTTCGGTTTAAGTTTTATGAGTTAACATGTCGCATCGTGCGTATGTGTTTCAATGTTTTTACATTACACGTACTTTTTTTCCTGTTTGACACTCTCATTGCAACGCGCGGGTCCTAGATTTACTTAATTATTTTTTTATCTTTTACGTTTCGCATTCGTGATTCAAGTTTTTTACATCTAATTTTTTGTTCGGTTTTATTTTTTCGCAATTTATACGAACTTTTTCGGTATTTATGGTCGTTAGCAATGGTGTGACATTGATGCTACCGGCACAGTTTTACGCTTTTGCAGTAACGCGGGGGCATAATACTAGCTATATTTATTTTTCAATTAGGTGTTATTAAAATACCAAATTTTATTTATAAATACATCATAAGAGTATCCACAATAGCTCGTATTCAGGAATTGTTTTTGCTCATTTTTACACCTCATCAATTTTTTCTTTTTCGTTTTTAACAACAAATTTCTTCTATTTTTTATTGTATATAGGACTCGAAGCGAAGACTTTCCCATCACTTAATTTTCTAATTGTGAGAATCAACTTTGTAACGTGTTTTTCATATTTACGAACGGGTAATATTTTCAGGTGGTGGGGACAAAAAGTGGAGGGTTGGGTAATGAGTTAAGAAAAAGAAAGCAAATCTATAAATATATTTTATAAGAAAACAATTTTATTTATAAACTATAAATACTATAAAGTAAAAATTTATTAATTTAAGCTTTAAGTAATAATCTTTTCCTTTTACTATAATTTATTAACTTTAGTTTTTTTTTCTTAATTCAGTGTAATCTTGCATGTAAATTTGGTGTCTAGCTTCTTGCTAATTTGAATAAAGCGCTTTATGTTGGTTGTTCAAAAAAATGTGATGATGATGTGGCAATGCTTTTAGGTTTTATTATTGGGCAATAGTTTGTGATGTTTTTGAAGGGTTTTGTGATGTGAAAGCTGACTATGCATGTTTTTTGATGTTTTAACACCCTCTTAATCGCATGTCCAATATTACTATATATCATGTCTTGTAAGACGATATTTATCATATATGTAGTGGGTAAACTGAAAAATGTACAAAATCGTGTGTAAATATCATTAAAGTCTTTGGTAATTGCATTTTGTACCAATTATATAACATTATGGTGAAAGTTAATATGATGATGGTTTCCTATAAAGTTATTATAAGATTATCTTTTTTTAAGATGCTTTTACAGCAGTATTAAGCAGATAAGCCATAACATTCTACCTTCAAGCCAACCAAAAGCCAAAGTGGAATCCCATCAAAGCATGCGATAACATTGGGTGTGTTTCACTTGGATATGTATGTGAGATCAAGTGGGAAAAATAGTAAGATTTTTGATTATTATAAACCATTATTTTTAGCAAAAAAAAAGTACTTTATATAATTAGATAATATATTCAAGTTTAGAAAAGTTATAGTGATAGATACAAAAATGATGATTGATCTGAAATGGGTAGGTAAACACGATACAAAAATGATAATTAACTTTTTAAAGCTACCTAGGTAATTATATAGACGATTCTTCTATTAAGACATAGCGTGTCTTTTCAAAGCTAGTTAGAGAATTATATAGACGATTCTGCGATTAAGACATCAGATTTGGCATTCGTTGTTTTGCGAGAGACATGCTAATTGTGTACTTCCTTTAGTAAATGTTATGGATAATTAGGATATGGTATTTATGAAGCGGTAATACCATGTTTCAGATCATAAAGTTTGATACCAATCTGGACGAGTGGTAGTAAAACAAAAGCAGCTTAGGCAGTGTGATACCAGTCTGAAACGATAGAATTTAAAAGCAGTTTTGTTAGTTATAAAAACATACTAAAATACCAATTTTTATCATAACAATGAGAGGAAGAGGGTAAAATGAATAAAGAACAAAATCATATTTAGATATATTTAATGGTAGTTTTTATGAAGTATATTACATATGGTACAAGTTTAATATGAGATGATAGTCTTACCACGATCAACACTAAATTATATTTCTATGAAGGTATCCTATGTTAAAATTCCTAGATCTACGTGAAATGAGATGAAATATTGCACTAATTAAAAATTATTGTATTAAATTCATTGTTATCCAATTAATACAAGGTTATCCATTATAAATAGAAAATTAAACTCTGTGTTGACCGTATGAGTGTATGACACTATCATAAAAATATTCCTTTTTGCTTTTTTTGCTTTTTTATTTTTTCTTTTTGCCGATAAGTATCACTTTTCACCCATAAGTTTTATAGATTTGTTTTAGTTTTGTTAAAGTAATCATAACATACAAACCTTACAAAGTGTCACCTCAGGTTACATTAAATTTAAAAACCTTTCTATAAAAACATTCACCTTTTCTGCAAAGAGTAAAATAATAAAATTATTCATGAGATTTTGTCACTTTTTTCATTTCTGTTAAAAAATGAACTTTTTTTTTAATAACCTGACGCCTAAGGTTTCATTTTTGTTTTACTTTTCATCAAAATCACTAACTCAGTTAAAATGCATCGTTAACTTATGGATGATTTTGGCAATTCCCAAACCTCATAGACGATTTTAGCAATCTACTCATTATTCTTTTATTTTTTTTTATTTTATTTTTTATCTTTAAAAAAAGGAAAAAAAATAATTATAAGTCTAATATATATACATAGACACACATTTGTATATGCACACTTATTTTTTTAATTTTCATTTTTACCTTTAAAATAAAAGAATAATAAATTAACGATAATATATATACATATACACACACGTTTATAATTATATATATACACACATTGACCAAGCTTTGTTGGGATCAGGGGTCCCCTATCGATTTTTCGCTCGTAATGATAATTTTATCAAAAAGTTTTGATTTTTTTAGTGTAAAATATTGGATTTTGTAAGAGTCCGGCCCCACTGATTTGGATTTTGTAATCCCGCTATTGTATACACACACCATTTTTTTAGATACGGTGAACTTCATGCATAAGGTTACCACACTCCCCAAATCGGAGACCCCATATTGCCCCACTACGGCGAGACTATGTTGTCTTAATCGGGTTCACGCTGGCTTCAGAGTTTGGCATAACACACAGTGAGACGAAAACTCGGGTGGGCTTGGGAATTGAATTGACAACCTTGCACAAGGTCTCGTTCAAATCATCCATTGCCTATATCCATCCCAAAATGACACAAGTGGGAATTGAATTTGGGTCTCCATTAGAAAACTCAAGCTTCCTACCACTAGGCCACAAGTGGGAGGACAATACCACACACACTCTTTCTCTTTTATTTTATTTATAGATAAAAATAATATTTTTAAATTTTTAAAAGAAATGGATAAATGAGAAAGTGTCAAAATCGTCTTTGAGGTTTGAGCATTGCCAAATTGTCCATGGGAGTTAAGGATACATTTTAACTGAGTTAGTAATTTGGATTAAAACTCCAACAAAAATGAAACCTCGGGAGGTCAGTTACATGAAGGTTTATTTTTGGATTGAAGCAGCAAATGTGATCAAATTGATGGACGATTTTTAACATTTTACTCTTCTATAGATTATAGACCTCCACAAACGTCATCTCATATTTCACATAATCAAGCTACTTTTTCAATTATTTTGAAATTATATTTGTATTTAAAGAATATATTATATTTTAAATTTAAATTACAAAAATACTATAGCACAAACCTAGATGACGGGTTTTAATCACCATCCACATGTCTTTAGCCGTGTCTAGATATCCAAATTGAAGGATTTTTTTATTTTTTTTAAATCGATTGGAATAACAAGCTCGTTGTAACATTATTCTTTTTGGTATCGCTAGTTCCTGGATCGATTGAATACCAAATGCCATGTACGTTGAACATTACCTTCATACAATGGCCCAAATAATGTTGTTGGTCGAATTAAGTATCAAACATTGAAACAATGACCAACACGTTTCTTTGGCTGCCATAGGTGGTGCCACTGTCTACCATTTTCGATCTTGTTGTAGGTGACATGAACATGCGCAAGCAGGTGAGAAGAATTTTACGAGTTTTTTGATCTTGAAATTGGGTGTGATACCAATTCAAGATAGGAATTGATAAACAAGAACAAGAAACAATTATTTGGTTAACTCCCAAATGTTTATTATTAAGGAAACTTCTCAAAATCTTAATTATAATGTCAAAATCTAACAAGGTTTATATAGGCTAACTCGCATTGTCAAATTTAATTATATAAAGTATATAGTGAATACAACTCCTAGTGTTTTTTACTCTCTTATTTCTCTTTCTCACCTACCTCTCCACCGATGTGCAACACTCTTAAAGTCTCGCATATAATTTCTGATGATGGCAACTTTCCCTATCATCACTTGGTAGTGACGATGATTATGCATTGATTTCTTGTTATAGATTTGCGATTTTCAATGTTTGTGGGTTATAACATTTGAAAAAATAATAATTTTGAGAGGAGAACAAAAGTAAAAAAAAATTGTGCGATTTTCAAAGACTTTTGTAAAAAAAATAAAAAAAATGTCGAGGCGGTAATTTTGACTGACACAAGTTTTTTTTACGCCTGGGTATAAATTTTAAAATTTAATTTTACGCCTACCACCTTGACAATTTTTTCACTTTTTTGACAGATGCGTTTATAATATTTTCATCTACGTTTGTGCAAAAAAAATTTGGTCCAACTCGCCCCGGATATAGATGTTCTCGCAACTTGTGGTGGTTCTCATTTTAACCCATCCTATATATATATATATATATATATATATAGGATTCGGTTCAAGAGAGAACCAATCCCAGTTGCGAGAACCATTAGAACTCCTATTATCCAATAGCATATTTACACATCACTCATAACCAAATTAAATCAAAAGGGTATTTTAGTCTTTTACTTCGCATGTCACATCTTTTTTCTCTCTTCTATTTAAAAGTCAACATGTCACATCTTTTCTTTCTCTTCTATTTAAAACTCAACATGACACATCTTTTCTCTCTCTTATATTTAAAATTCAACACGAGACATCTATTGAGTCGTGATTTTCGGGTGAGTTCGTTTGGTAAGATCCTCAAATTTCATAAACCCGAATTCGGGGTGTCAGGGGGGGGCGTAAAAAGATGTTTGGCGTAAAAAAATTTTGTAAAAAAGTTTTTGAAAAAAAACTTGTAAAAACGTTTTTTTGTAAAATAAAATATCTTTGTTTGGCGTAAAATATTTTTTGTTTTTTTGTAAAAAAGTTTAAACCCGTAAAAAAATGTTTTTTTTTAAATTGTTTTAAAGTTTAAAACCACGCATAAAAAAGTTTAAAACCGGCGCATAAAATAAGTTTAAAACCGGCGTAAAAAAACTTTTATACCGCGCGTAAAAATATTTAAAACCGCGCGTAAAAAAAGTTTAAAACCGGCGCGTAAAAAAGTTTAAAACCGTCGCGTAAAAAAAGTTTTAAACCGTCGCGTAAAACAAATTTAAAACCGCGCGTAAAAAGAGTTTGAAACCGCGCGTAAAAAAAGTTTAAAACTAGCGCGTAAAAAAGTTTAAAACCGCGCGTAAAAAATTAATACCGACACATAAAAAAGGTTTAAAACCGGGCGTAAAAAAAGTTTGAATCCGCGTGTAAAAAATGTCTGAACTCGTGCGGAAAAATGTTTAAAACCGGTGCATAATAAAAATTTGAACCCATACGTAAAATAATTTTCATTACTGCATGATTCAAAAATAACATTATTTAAATCACAAATATTAAATAAAGTACAATCATTACAACTTTAATTACCAGTCATTAAAGAGCTTAGTAAAAATACCAATTTACCCTTATCCCACTAAAAACAAAAACTCATTAATTAAAGCACAATGATTACAACTACTTTATTATCCTTTAATCCCATCCATTAAAATACTTTTGATCAATGACTTATATTGGTTCCTACGGTTATTACAACTCAAGGTGGTTCTCATTTTACTCATCCCCTATATATATAGGAGAATGTTTAAATGAGAACGCAAAATATTGCGAGACCGTGAGAAGGAACGAAAAAAATCACCAGAACTTGATCAAAAATGATTAAAATTCATAATTTCTTTTTACACTTATCATTATTATTCGAATACAATGCTAGAAATTAAATTTACACATTTAAATTTACGTGAATTCGTAAATAAAGAAAATTTACAAATGTGTAAGTTGTCATTTACACATGTGTAAATTTGTTATATTTACACGTGTGTAGAAAAGCTAATAAAAGTGATTTTGAGAGGTGAAATGAACTATTTGATGTTGTAAATTCTTTTTTTATGTATTTTAATTACAATAAAATTTGTATTAAAGAAAATTACTTTTGATTGGTTTTTTCATTTGTTCTCACGGTTCTCCAATATTTAGCGTTCTCAAGATAATCATTCCCTATATATATATAGGATTCGGTTCAAGCAAGAACCACTATTAGTTGCGAGAACCATGAGAACTCTTCTCATTCAATAGAATTTTAACACAATTTTTATAATCAATTTAATTCAAAGGGTATTTTAGTCTTTTTCTCACAGTGTCATATCACATCTATCTTATGTCTAAAACACATCACATCACATATCATTAATATGTCTAATAATATCTATTACATTTATTCTTTTTTATATACTTTTTATATTTAAAACTGAGAAAAAATATCTTAAGTTTCAACTTTAAACACCAAAAGTATTACGTAATTTAGAAAATACAAAATTATCGAAAATGATATCTATTTCTATTTGCTTTATTTTCACTAATTATAACATAATGTTCTTTATAAAATGCAGTCTATATTTGTCTTTATGTTTATTAGAAAATACAAAATTATCGAAAATGATATCTATTTATTTTTGCTCTATTTTCCCTATTATGACATAATGTGCTTTATAAATGCAAGCTATATTTGTCTTATATGTTTATTGAGAATTTCTATTTCATTCGTTAACGTTTGATGATTTTGCACTGCAAGTTTTATAAATAAACATTCGACAACGTGCGTAAAAAAGGTTTTGAAAACATGCGTAAAAAAGTTTGACAACGCGCGTAAACATTTACACGAACAGAGTATGAGAACACTATTATGTAAAAAAATAAATAAATAAATGTTTTGACAACATGGGTAAAAAAGTTTTTTATGCCCCTGATCGCCGACTCGAACTCCTCCAAACGTCGCGCGTAAATCTAATTTTTAAACGCATATAAAAACGGAAGAAATAAAATAGTTTTGTCATAAGTTTGAATAATGTTTTTACGTAAGTTGTCGAATGTAAAATACCTTTTTTGCGCACGGTGTCAAACGAAAAAAAAGTTTTTTATTCTCAAAATTTTTTTACGGCCCCCGTAAAAAGTTTAAAAAACTCTAGCCAAACAATCGACTGGGGGCGTAAAAAAGTTTACAACTGAGGCGTAAGAAATTTTGAAATGTTTTAATAGGGGAGTAAAAAACATACAACTGAGACGGAAATAAAAATCTACAACCGCGGCGTAAAAATAATTTGCAGTCGGGGCTGGGGTAAAAATAAAAAAATTACGTGTCGGCGGCATAAAATATTATATAAAATGTTTTGTAAATTCACGTTTGTAAATTTGTAGTCTTTACATATGTTTAAAAAGATGTTTTTACATTCGTTGCTGAATGTAAAAAAAAATTCGCATGGTGTCGAAAGTAAAAAATGTTTTTTTACATGCGGCAGAAAAATGTTTTTCGCACAGAACTCCGTTCGACCGTTTCAGCACTATGGAAGACTGATGCACTTCTGTTCCCGCATGCAGGCTGATTCGACGCTCTCCTCACACCATCCAGCTCATATTTACTGTTTAAAACACGCACTGTGAGTTTACTTGACCCCTTTTCGCTTTAACGCACTTTTTGGGTGTTCTATACGTTCTCTATAAAACAAACACTGCACCGACACCTAAAACGCTTTAAACGCAAACCGCTCTCGCATGCCTACACGTGAAACGCTGAATTGTTGTGTGCTACGCTTACGCTTGATGACTCGCACTACCACCCTTAACATGATAGCAGCTATAGGTTGACCCGCCACCCGTAGGTTCGAAGGTTGTTAAGGCACGCTTTACTTTACTTGTTTACGTACATGGACACTTCGGTGAACACGTGACGCGCATCTCACACGCGGTCCGTTGGTTAGCTTGTATCAATGCTAAATAATTTACATGATTCACACGCTACGTTTATACATGTTGGTTTTACGAAACGCTTTCAATACTATACTTATGCTAAACCTATGTACTCACCTTTACATTATGTATTGACTTTTATTTTAACGTATGTAATAGGTTGATGGATATTATTGCTGGAAATGGATTAGGTTTTAGATACACGCCTAATTTAGTTATGTTTTTGTTATGATGATTGAGAAATCTTTGTATTTGTTTATGGATTTTTGTATGGATCTTGTTTAGAATTTATGAAATTGAACTTAATTAATTATTATCGCAAAAATAGTCGTTATGGATTCTCTCGAGAAATCTTGTCGCTTAGTGCCACATTCCGATGTTTCCGCCATCGTTGGAGTGTGACAGTTCAGTAGTCTTGAATCTATAACAAACACACATGGGCAGACACAAAATCAGAAATAAGATGTTTTACATATACACATCTTGAGCTGGAGCTGAAGCAAAAATGAAGTTTGGCTTGATGGTTCTTGTGTTGATTTCTTATGCACAAGAAGAGTTGGTTTGATTCCCCTTCCTTCCGTTTTGCTCTTATGCTTTTAATAATTAATACATTGATTTTGTTTCTAGTAAACAAACCTTAATTGAAAGAATTGATGTTTTTGACAGCAAATTCCATCACATTTATCACCAAAACACTTTATAGTACAATAGGCTAGTGAGTTACTAGACCAAACACCTTACATGATCACTAGAAACCATATAACAAAAAGCTAAAAATTGTACAGAAACCTTAATTCTCGACTTTGAACCCCACCCATTTGCTCCAGTCCAAAGATCTGTATTTTGCCCTGCCTTTGATCCATTAGAACGTATTCGCTTGCATTTCCCTGAATATTGTATCTATGTTTACGCATTTTCCACATAAAATGTTTTCATTCATCGCTTTCCAAATTCCCCAACATGTTGTGAGAATATTAGCTTGTAAGTATGGTTTTTTTCTGCACGTTGAGCGACAGAATTATATGAAACTCCAACAGATCCTTCATAGAAAAGGCAAACACTTGTTGATTTTGCACCACAAGATGGCTTTCAGCCACACTACCGACGCAATGTAACAGCTGCAAAAAGGTGGTCTACGTCCTCATCCTGTTCACCGCATAACTTACACTCCGTTAAGCCTTAGAGCAACCAATCATTGTCCCCAATCTATTGTGAGCCCCGCGCCACTCGAAAACATTCACTTTTTTCGGAACCGATTTGGCACTTTTGAAGGGGTAAGACGACATTGGTGTAATTTCTAAGTAGGAATATTGGATTTTAATAATCCCAACTATTCGTTGTTCCCCGTTAACACTTAGTCGGGTTTTGAAACACTCTTTAACCAGTAAACATAGTTACACATAGTTTGCAACTATTTTAGTTTAAATTGTAAGTGAAGATACATCAAAGTATTTTTTTTTAAATGGCACGCTTATATATTCCTAAATTACACCAAATAAATCATAATTTACTTTTTGGTTGGGATTGAACCCAAAATCTCCCACTAAGATGCAAACTCCTCTACCTAATGAAATAAAACATAGGCAAATTCTAGACTTGAGTTATGTGAGCTTTATAAAGCCTTAGATAGATAGATATTATTTATGTCAACTTGATTCACATATACGGGTCCTTTATATCCGCAAAGTTTGAACTACCAAGTACCAACATTCCACTCACTTGGCCTTTATTCCTTGTAGTTGAGGTTCAGCTTCTTGCTGGGAGTCCTATCAACACATAAATAATCTTCTGTAGAATTGTATCATATGTTTATTGTTTTATTTTCATGAAAATAAAGAGAATTAAGGATAGATATATGAATAATATAATTAAACTAGTAAGAATACCCGCGCTACGCGGTTTCGGTTGATATCTATATATGCTTAAAAATATCGACACATGTTCTACATCGACCAAAAACCATAAATATAAATTGGACAGCGGGCAGGAGGACTTTAAATTAATTTGCAATTAGAAACGTAAATGTTATCTTAAATACAACTTTAATAAAAAGGAAGGTAAAACTAAAACACTAAACATAGAGAAACTAAAAAATAAAAATAATAAAGTTCAGAGAAAAAATCAAAAAAAGAAATAGAAAAGTCAATAGGATAAAAAACACTATCTACATAACTTGCTAGTTGTAATTTACGTTAAAATGTAGAATAACTGAAAACGTACGTAAAAATAAGTAGGAAAATGAATTATATTCGACACATATTCCGAAGAAAATTTACGTCGAATCATAAACCAACTTGAATTTATACCGACACGTGCATAAAAATAAGCACGCAAGAAAATAGATACGGAGTGTTGCGGCGGTGTCGAAAAGTAAAAGTGACTTATGTCGTCAAACCAGACTCCCTGAGCTCAGATACCACTTGTATGAACGTTTTTCTCCTTTGTTTCTGGTCCATATATACGGAATTTATATGAAATAGTTACAATACACAAGAATTACTGTTTAAACATTAATTTCATTCATTAGGTAAACGTTTACAATCAGTCTGAAATCCGGCAGAGCTTCGTCGTCTGCTTCGCAAAAACTCTTACAATGAAAGACCGAACATGCATATATATAGACCTACGACTTCGCACCAAACTACCAGTTCAAACGAAGTGTTCACTTCGTACGAATTGGACAGTTCGTACGAAGTGGTTTACATACTCTCCATAACTTTAACATTTGACACGTCTAACCCTGTACAATCAAACTAGCCCTAAGACGCAGACAATAGACACCGTGCATCAACACTTTTTCGTGATTGGAAACTATACCGTCGCATGTGTTTCTATATACTTCTCAACGGTTTTACTCGAGTTTAATTTATGACGTAACTTTTTTCGTGATTTGGTAGCATACAGTAACAAGTGTCTTTATCTATATCTTAATGGTTTTACTGGAGTTTAATTTATAACGTCACATACCGTCGCAACGCGTGGGGTATTTTACTATTATATATTATATAATATAACAATTGCAAGTTTGATGAATAGTAACTTGCTTTCTTTTTTTGCTTTTGACTTTTTTTCCTTTGTCTTTATTATTTTTCTTTCACTTTTATGCTTTAACTTTTAGTATTAACAATTACAAATCTCTTAACTTTCTATAAATTTTGTAAGCAAATTTTATTTCACACCCCGACCCGCAGCGGAAAAGGTGATCGGGGCATGATTGGGTTATCATCAAAGCTCATGACATTTATTTTAACGTTTCATATTCATTAATACACTTTAATGGAAAATTACAATCAATATTACAACATGTCCTAAATATCAATCTAGGCTTCATTGTTTTCTTCTAAGGCATTTCCTATGTTTTCCTTGCTTCATCATGTTCACCTGTATCATGTGTAAAAAGGGTTTTTGGATCAACAAAAAGTTGGCGAGTGAATCCTATGGAAAACATTTGAACAAGTTTATTTAATTGATTATAAAATAAGTGCACAACCACACATGAGTAAAAATAGATGTAAACTTATTCACCAATCAATTTAATATTAAACAATACACACATGAACAATAATGGATTTATTTTGAGGCACGCGTTGCTCAACTCGTCTCCCACGAGGAACTGATGGGCTTAATGAATGACTTTCATATAAGTTGACAAAATGAAATACATAACCACAACAATATAAACAATCTAAGTTTAGATCACAATATGGTATGGCACAAGTTTAAATAAACGAGTTAATTATTTTGTGACACATGACACACCCCAAAACGTGTAATTAAAAAGGGGGAGTTGTAAGATTCACTCACAGTGGGTGCGTTCGGTTGATGATGTTGAATGCACGCGAAGTGGTTTTAACAACGAGTGAAATTAACCTAGATAAATAGCATTATGGTTCGGTAAGTAAACGGATTTTATTAATCCATTTTAGTAGGATTGTTGAGTGTATTTTTGTGAGTTTAAGGCTATTTTCTAACCTTAAAAATGTTATTTTTAAGTATTTTTAATTGATTTTTAATTAAAATAAATAAATAAAAATAATAATAAAAAAGTTGACTTTTTTGACCGTTGACCGTCGACCATTGACTGTTGACTTTGACCGGTTCGTATGCGTGTATGTGTGCGCTGAGTGAGGCTCGAACCCGAGACCTCCCGTACGCGTGCACGCAGCTCTACCAACTGAGCTACGTGTCTAACCCGAAATATTTCTGTTTTTAATTATATTTATATATTAATTAGATTAATCCGAAAATCAACTTATTTCTAAAAAGATTTTAATCAGTGACTCGGTGCGCTCCACAGGTCTCGAACCCGGGACCTGTGGTTTAGGTTAACACACAGTCCACCGCTGGACTGTGTGTCTAACTTGTTAAATAATCTGATTTATATTATACTTATAAACAAACTTCATTATTTCATTTCTGCCTTATTTAAAAAGTTAGATAATTGTCCGGATCGGTGCAGTAGACCGGACTTGAACTCGTGACCTGTGATTAAACATTCACACAGTCCACCACTGGACTGTGTGTCTAACTTGGTTATTATTCTGGTTTTTATTAAACTTAACATGTAACAGCGGTGACTCCGGTTCGGTTAACAAAAAAAATGACATTTTTATTAAGGCAAGCATGCGTGGGACAAGATTCGAACTCGAGACGTTTACGTGTTTAATGTGCACACAGTCCACCGCTGGACTGTGTGTCTAACCCGAGTTATATCTTGATTTATAATAAACTTATATGTTACCGAAACTTCGTCTTCTTCGTCAGTCTTAACCAGAAACGATGACTGACTGGTTCGAAGTGTTAATCATGTTCGTTAGTGTCTGGTGGTTAATTACATGTGAGATATATAAAAAGAATGAAAGATTTAAGCGTAAGGTATACCGACTGGACTTCTCTGTTTCTCCGGCAGAACTCCGGTGACAGCGAAAGATTCCGGCGTCGTGTGTCTTGCGGCAGAGAGTCTTCAGCAAGCTTGAAAAGGATGTGGGTGACTTCGGTATAAGCTCAGGGGGTTCAGTAAGGGCTTGGTTTTCCGGCGAGGTGCAGAACTTTTCCGGCGAGTGGAATTACGTCGGGTAAAGGTGCGGTTTTGAGCGAAAAAGCTTGCAGAGGTTTGAGGGGGTAGTTATAAGGCAGGTCATCGATGAATTTGGTCCGATTTCCGACTTGATTAGTCGGTTAGAATTTCTCCGGCGGTTATAGCTTGTGTCGCGGACTCAGGCGTCGGTTATAACCGATGTAGGTTTAAATGTTTAGGTTAAGACTTGAAGAAACCGTCCAATCTCGCGAGATCGCCGGGATTTCCGACGACTGCAATTGGGCGCGTCGTATTTGAATTTGGGATTTATTTTATGTATTAATTGTTTCCAATATTTAACAAGAATCATTAGTGGCGCAGTGGTTGAACGGCTGAGTGTTAAGTCTGAAGTTGCTGGTTGACTGACCCGGGTTTGAAACCCGGCAGTGCCATTTTATTTTTAATTCATTATTTTTAACAATTTTTCAAAAACAAATTATATATCCCAATATATAAATTAATTATGTATCGTTTAAAATTAATTTGGGCATTAAATACGCCACGAAATTTTAAACTGATTGTTCGGTTAATAAACGGAGCGGGTTTGGTAAAATCTGTTTTTTGACGGATGTTACATTTTACGTGTTTATTTTTATGTAGGTCTTGGTATAAATTCAAATTAATTTACGTTTAGACGTAAATTTTTCACTGTAATAAGTTGGGTCAAATATAATGTACTCCTTATGCTTATTGTTATGTACGTTTTCAGTTGGTCTAACGTTTTAATGTAATTTTTTTCTATAAATAAGTTGGGTAAAATGTAATAGGTTTTCATGCTTATTTTTATGTACGTATTCAAATGGTCTACGTTTTAACATAAATTTTGTTCTGGAAACATGTCGAATCAAATATAATATGTTTTCATTAAATGCTATAAATTCGAGTCACAAGAAGACTTCTATTTCTACTCCATTCTTCTTCTTTTTCATTTTTAAAATGAACTAATGGACAAAATGGACTAATTTTCAAATTGGTCATGTAAAATCACATAAAGATAAACCCTTGAAAGTTTCAGATCTAAAAACAAAAGAATTCATGACGAACATTGTGACACCTCGAAAATTTCGTCCAATAAAATTCCGACACGTGTCCCCAAAATTCTTGGTTACCATGTAGACGAGAGGGACCAACGACGCCGTCATGTTATTCTAATAACCTCTGAACGAGCATCGAGGAAAGTAGGGGGACCAAAGTGGTGAACATGCCAAACTTCAATAGTTTGGAGGTCCTTACGGACCGTAACCACTTCCGGTTACGGACCATAAGGTTAAATAAACCTTGGTTTTAGTAAGGCGGTTACGGACCGCAAGCCTTTATGGTTACGGTCCGTAACCAATTCAAATATGTGGGCTCCAGAGGACCTTACGGACCACAAGGCATAACCCTTACGGTCCGTAAGGCGGTGCCAACGACAGAAACATGGCAGCCTGTTGTGCCTGCCACCTTGCTCGCCATTGCCACCCTCCTCCTGCTTGTGCCACGACCCTAGCCACTTGTACTCGTCCTACATCAGCTCGTAACACCTGGAGTGATCCCATGCTTCATCCTTGGCTATAAATAGCACCTCCAACTTCATAACAACTTGCTCATTCTCATATTCATCTCTATCTTGTTCTCTTGAGATTCCCAACTGAAGGGAGCCTCCAATCTAGTCTTATTTTCGTGCTAAGGACTACAAGTAAGTGTCCTTTCCTCCCTCTTTCAGTTTTATTAGGCTTTAAGCCGAGGTCAAAGCGTTTACGTAAAAACACTTTGACTTTGGGCTAAGACCATAATGGTCAAGCCAATGTTCGTATCAAACATGGCTACGTTATCGTAATAAGGTAGGTGTTAACCCCTCAAGAGGGCACCTCCTGATTACCATGTTTGCTTGGTCAATTGACGGGTCAAAGTTATGTTAATAAAAAGTCAAACGGGTCAGTTTTGAAATAAAATCATAATTAGCAATGTAGATGTTATAAACCTGTTTTGACACTCTAATAACTTGGTAATAATAATAAGAACATGTATGAACATGTTCGGCTCGTCAATTCCAGGTCTAAAGTCGATTTGCAACCGAAACTCACAAAGTTTGACTTCTAAGTCGACTTTCAGTTCTGACCTGATTTAGCAACATTAGCTACTGTCCCTAAGTTTCATTATGGCCATGTTATATTATACTATAACCCTCTGGGGTTATAGGACATGGTCATGTAGTAATCCGAGTCATTATGCAAGTATCCAACAAATATGCCTAAAACGCCCTTTTCACGTATAAAATAGTTTAAACAATAAACTTGACATCAAAACTCAATACCTACTAATGTAATATCATTATTAGGACTATTTGGGATATTCATTCATGTTGCAAACTAAGTTTAAGCTATAGTTTGCACATTATGTCCTTAAATGACGATGTTACCCTTTCGACACTCAAAATAAGGTTTAGACATTCAAATAAACCAAAACCTTGTACCTACTGATGTAGTATATATCTTAACATATTTTGGTCATTCAAACCTGGTCACAACAACAGTTTTACTTAAAATACCGTTTAAATCGTCATTTAGCAACTTAATCGCCGTTTCGACGCATAATATGGTTCAAAGCCATATTAGAGCATTGAGACTTGTTTCCTACTGAATTAAAAACATATTTTCAAACTTATTAACAGTAGGTACATGTCCCAAACTCAGACTCCCAAATAAGTTATCGAATTATATGTGAAATGACCAAAATGCCCTTTCGAAACATAGTTTGGTTTTAAACAATAAACCACGCATATAATTGATATCCTACTGATATAACATCATAAAATAAGTTTTCTTACAGAATGTTTATGAACTTAACATCAGTTACATATAAACTCGTTTAATTATTTTTAAAATGACGAAATTGCCCTTTTAAGGCATAAGTTACTTTTAAAACCATAACGGGCCATCATATCAATAACCTGCTGTTATAATAACATATTTTAAATTAATGGATGTTGAACTTGTGTAGGACTCACCCGATTACCCAGTTTTGCTTATATGTGTACGGTTAAGCCTACGTGACTAGTTTACGCAATTTAACCGAAACGGGTTTAGCCATACCAAAATATTCTCAAATTTCAGAATGTAAAATGGTAACCCATATTATACAAGTCCTAGCACTTGTCGGGGCCAAAATACATTCTTTTCGGTCACCGTTTAATCTAGCGCTTTGTACCGTTATCTTTATTTTAAGTTAGCCGGTCTAGGTCAATGACCAAATAAAGACCCGCTAGCTAACTAATCGGTTAATAAAACCCTCCTTTCCAGACTAGAGACTTCCGGTATATTGTCACCAAGCTAGTTTATTTTGATTACAGCTGTGCTCTAGCTTATTTTCTTATTACTAAGGACTTTGCAAGCTAGGTAAATACTTTAACATATTTTCCCTTATACGGGCTTGGGATACGGTATACTAATACCGCATGGTTGGATATGGGATCAAAGACCAATGAGTCGGGAATTCAAATAATCCATTTTAATTCGTATTGCTTAATATTAAACATTTGGGGGTCAAAACGACCGTGTCCTGGATATCCACGGCTCATTTAATTGCAAATGGCCACGACCTAAGCACGGGGTGTAGGCATACACCCGCAGATGCTAAACTAAAATTATGACCCATTAAGGGTGCACCTATTAAAGGTGTTAAAGTGGTGTGTCGATAATCATGATCCCGGCATAGTTTTCGGGCTCTAAATGTATTATTAGCATGTAAAACTGATAACATGAAAATTATTTATCCCAAGTTATCTATTAAAACTAAGTACCATTGCGTACACTAAATGTTTTCAAAATATTTTCAAAATGAGTCGGTTAAATGTATTTACCAGTGAAACACTGGCGTATTTTCAAAAGACTAAGCGCATGTTACAAGTATACGTAATTAGGCTGGAAGTGCTCGGGAAGCTTAAGAGGAATTGCAACCCTTTGCTTAGAAGCTCTTAGTCTGTTAATTTCCTTTTGAAATTACATTTCGATCCGCCTGTAGATCTAGTTACAAGCGTTGTATTTATTATTTTGAACTTTGAACATTCGAACGTTTGTAATAGTAATTATCCAGACTTCCGTTGTGTTATATTGTATTGTGTGGTAATGATGATATCAACTTACGTTCACGATATTCCCCAACCGGGCCCACCGGGTTACACGTGGAAATTAGAGGTGTGACAGGTTGGTATCAGAGCCAACTTTCGAGTGAATTAAACACTAGCCTTTTGTGTTTAATCTCGAGAATACATATTAACACATATCTCTTAGACTTTCGAGTCTAGACTTTGACCTAGGTGTAATCATTTCCATCTTATTATTCTAGCTTGTATTTTGTTTAACTTGTTTTTGAAACAAGAACAATGCCGCCTAAGTTTAGATGTGGAGGAAAGGGTAAAGGACCCATGAGGGGTGGACCCTCAATGACTGGACCATCTTTCACTGGACCATCCTTCAGGCCACCATACAGACCCTCTTTAGCTGGAGCAGCCAACTTACCTCAAAACAACCCTTACGAAGGATCCGGAGATTCTTCATCCCCCTTTGAACCTTACCGACATTCAATATCACATGAATACTCCTCACCTCATTCACATTCTCAGCATTCCTACCATTCTCACCATTCCCTCAATCTCACCATTCACCTCCCATTCCCAACAAGAATACTTCAACTCCTATTTCGATAAACCAGTCAACCAACCCGCACCAGAAACCCCTCCAGTTGACTCACCCACACATATGGAGGAAGATTCCAACCAAGAAGAATTCCCGCAAACCGGATCATATGGTCATCCTATTGAGCTGTCTAGCGGCTCGAACTCCGTGGCAGGATCTCCATTTAGAGGTCCTGATGAATTTTCCAAAGATGGGCACAATATGTGTTCGTCAACACGCCCTCATACCATAGCACTCCCCAACACCAAAACCCATCACCCCATCCTCACCAAGAGGATGTTGAAATGCAACAGGTGGATCAACCTCAGCCACCACCTGAATCATCATCACAACCACGCCGAAGGCATGGAGCACGTATGTCAGTACGTGCTGCTCAAAGGTCGGGTTCGCTACCACCTTTGCCAACCTCTTACCCCATCATCCTGAGGACCCACAAATGGGTGGACCCTCGAACATATCACCAGTGGTGGAGCCTCCACCACAACCAGCTGTGAGCCTCTGCCTCAACCACCTCTACCACCGCCGGATTTTGCCAATCCAATACCTGCATATACAGGACCATCAGGGTTTCACACTGCCGACCCTCCTGGCTTGTATAATTACATTCACAACGGTTTAGAGCAAGATCCTTATTATGATACAATTATTCATAATAACCTTTATCATTCCTCTTACCCTTCCTACCCACCTCCTTATACCTCTACCGGCATCCACCTTATGGATATCCGTATCCAGTTGGCCTCAGCCGCAACCACCTCCACCTCAGCCGCAACCCCAACCACAAGTACCACTCGAGGTCATTAATGAGGCCTTGGATCAAGTAAGGGAAATGCGACAACAGGTCAAGAAATCAGAGAAGAAAACAAAGAAATTTATCAAGAAGCTTTACAAAGCCGTAAAAGGAAGGAAGGATGACTAACTTTGTATTTCATATATGTAATTTAAATTCCAAAAGTCCCTGCATGGACATTGTTATTTCTGTTAAGTTCCTGCGTGAACTATTTTTGTTATTTTAGTACTATATATTAGGCAATTTTGTAATGTTCCTTTTAGTAAAATTTCCTTATTATTATTTACTTCATCCAATCAATCATCATGATTTTATTCAAGAGTTATTGATCCCTATATTAACCCAAAAAATCCATCAGCCAATGGCTATAATAGATTAGCAAATGAAAATTTCAGAAGTAGCCTTCTGTCCAGCAAAGGTGAACAATGTTCAAATTCCGAATTTATCATTTCTCTGTGTCAAACCCTATCGCCTAAGTGATTAACTTAGATCCTGGCTAAAATGTTCAAACACTCAATAGTAGTGTAAAGCCAATGAGCAATAATACAGTAGTGATGCATGACGCACTAACTGATATCTTCTGGACTATGTCCAATCTATAAATGCCTATGATGGTCCTTTGAGACCTAGGTTATATATAAGTATACCACATTTAATATTTAATATTCCGTATGGTCATAGAACCATGTTGTGAATAAGGGTACGCCATAACATCTAACCAAAATTCATCTCAGAATTTAGAAGTAACATTTGCAACAATGGCGGAATCAAACAAAGTAAATAGCAAACGCATCGACGATGACGCCAATAAGAATATCATCATAAGTAAGAATGACTTGAGAGAACTTATTGCCACAGAGATTGACAAAGCCTTAAATGAAATCTGATCACCGATCAGAGTCGAGCGCTTCTCGCTCTAAGCCCGTCTCTAAACCTAAAACTCAGCCTAGCCACTCAAGGACGAAAAAGAGTGAGGCACACTCCTCGAATTTGAGGAGTATAGCAAAGAGTGATTAACATCCTAAGAAGCCGAATGTCGATGGGATGGTTGTTCCTACAAGTACTTCGTGTCTTGTAGACCCCGTGATTTTAATGGGGAAAAAGGAGTTGTTGAGTGCTTGAGATGGTTGGACGAGATGGAGACGGTGGTGGATATCAGCGGCTGCACTGATAAAAATGTCGTTAAGTATGTGTCTCAGTCATTCAAAGGCGATGCCCTTATCTGGTGGAAAGCCTTGGTTCAATCTACAGGAAAAGTTCATCTCTACAACTTAAGTTGGTCCAAGGTTGTGGACTTGGTGAAAGATACCTATTGTCCGCCCATGAGGTAGAGAAAATTGAGTCAGATTTCTTAAATCTGACTATGAAGGACATGGATTGTCGGAAATTTGTTACCGACTACAACTCTCTCAAGGTTAGTGCCTTATTTAGTCACCCCGGAGCCCAAACTATCGTCACGTTTCATCAATGGGCTAGCTCCTGAAATCAGGAGTATGGTTAAGGCGGTGCAACTTGGAACCTACAAATCTGCTGTAGAACTATCCCTCTCCCTCACACAAGATTATGTGAGGCAAATGTCAGTTAAGACTGACAATGATGGGAAGCGAAAACGGGAGGACAGAAACTCCCAGAAATTTAACAAGAAAGGAAAACATGGGTTTAGTAAGGATAATCAAAAGTCGAGCGACAAACCCACGTGCAAGACGTGTGGAAAGCAACACTACAGACAGTGTCGCTTAGATCAGAAACAGAAACAATGCAACATCTGCAAGAAAATAGGGCACAGGTCTCATGAATGCCGTAACATTAAGGACACTACTTGCTTGTGTGTGGTGAGAAAGGCCATATCAAAACGAATTGCCATAAGGCTACTACTGAGGGTAAGGCCAAAACTACCGAAGCTAAGAAAGCCACTACTAGAGCCTTCCAATGAATGCTAAGGAAGCAGTGAAGGATAACAATGTCATAACGGGTACGTTCCTTATCAACGACACTTTTTCTAGAGTTCTTTTCGATTCAGGCGCTGATAAATCGTTTGTAGATCATAAGTTTAGTGAACTATTAAAATTGCCCGTAAGAACTCTAGACATAACCTATGAAGTAGAGCTCGCTGATGGAACTATAGAAATCGCTTCTGTAACACCCCAAATCGCGTAAAACAACACGTGGCGGAAACACTTAGGGAGTCACGTTAGCAGATTGTCTCAACAACACATGGTATTTGAAGTTTCATTTTATTTGAATATTGAACATAGATTACATTGTCATAATTGTCTTAGAAATTTTTAAACAATGAAACAACAAGCATGCATAATTATTGTCTTTCTTGTTATTAAGGCACTAGGTCCAAGTCCGATCCTACATGAGCACGCATCAGTATCATCTAGCATCGTTCCCTAAACATATGTGAAAACGAGTCAGCAAAAATATGCCGGCGAGTACATAGGTTTTGTAAACATGTCAAGTCCATGGCTTTGTATATATTGCAATATAAATAACCCGACTACTAGAGTCGTAAGTGAAACCTTGTTTTGAAAGCATTTGATATTGCAATAGTTATTCAACTAAAACAAATTGTTAAAAGTTATAAAATCTAGTAGCCATAATCCTTGACTCGAAAACATTTGTTTTGTAAATCCAACTTGTAAATCGTCTTGAAATAACTAGTATGGTTTATATCTTTAATCAAAAATCGTTGTGTGACATTGTTTGAAATCATTTGTTCGTCGTTCATCATTCCTCGTAATAAACCATTTGTTCATCGTTTATTGTTTCTTGTTATAAACCAATCGTTCGGTGTTATAATTGTGAAAACTTTTGGTCGTTCTTTAATGAGTACATTCAAACCTTTGTTGACTCAACTATACCCCAAGGGTATCTTTAATAGATCCTAAAAGATCTCTTTAACAAGACTAGCAAATCAACGAATGATTTGTTAGTCATAAATAGTTTCTGTCGTTCCCCAAACTACCCACCAAATCCAGTAAAACCCTATTAACGGGATTGTCAATCATATGGTACCATAAGTTACTACTGGGCAGCATAAAAATATTAATGAATGTCATTCGTATCTTGGATAACGCACCAACAAGTTGTATCACATTATTGAAACCATATTGTTATATAAACCATAGTATTTGTACTTTGAAAACTTGAAAACAATTAGCACATATGAATCACCCCAAAACATTTGTAAACATAAAAGAGGGGAGCGATGTACTCACCTGGGATTTGCGGATAAGCCTTGTACAAGTGTATGATCAACGTCCAAAGATCAAGGAATCAAGTGTGTGTCCTAAAAATAAACAATAGTGTAAATATCGAAGCTTGAAATCGGAGGATTTGGATAGAATGGCATCTTATAAACCAAATGAGTATGGGGACTCATATCACATGGTTTAATAAGTTCACATAAGGAGTTGGAAAGATTTTTGTGTGCTTTTTGACCCGTTATGACCCGTTAAGGTAGTTTAAGCCACTTTAATGCGTCATTTGTGTAAATACGCATTTGGATGGTTAGATATGCATTATGATAAGTCCTAACTGCCAAAATATGTTTAATATTGTTGTTACATCAGATTGTATGTCAATTTTTATGTTACATATGCTCTTAGTTGATTTATTTGTGAAAAGGGCATTTTGGTCATCATTGATGATTATAACAACTAATTATCATAACGTTATCCAAACAACATGACCATAAGGTACAACCTCAGAGGGTTATTCCCTATATATTTATGGTCACAAATATGTATTTGGTCGGATCTAAAGATCAACCAAACGGGTCAGATTTGAAAGTCAAAGCAGTGGTCAAACCGTTCAACTTTTCGACTCTAAACAAGCACCACAATGAGAGTGATGAATTTGACATGTTGTGACATGTCTAATTAAGTTTATCAAAGTACTTTGGCATCAAAACAACCTGTTTCGACACCCGAAGAATAGATCCGTTGCAAAATGCGCAAAAATCGCATTTTGACCGAAACTTTGACTTGTCAAAATGACTAGAAAATTTGGAAATCAGTAGGCATGAATTTTAGGGATCAAAACCACCTTGATTACCATCATATTGCAAGTTTCAATTGAGCTTTATCTTGATCAATTCATGATCAAAACGAAAGTCAAACAGAAAGTCAAACTGTTGAGTTTTAGCTCAATTAAACTAAGAAACTTGAATCAAAACATGAATGATTTACTTACAAACACTAGGGATGATCAAGGAATCATAGAGGAGTCTCCCAAGTGGTTGCAAATTCGGATAATAGCAGATATGAGCTTGATGAAGGTTGCAAAAGTTCAAAAATGAGGAAAATCATGGAATTTATACTTGAATTGGATTAATGTAAGCCTTACAAGTGTCCATGAATCATCACTAGACTTGATTAGTGTCCTAACACATGCTAGAAGCAGGAAAAAGGGTGGAAAATTCAGGCCAGGTGTCAACAATTGCGAATTGGTGGCAAGGGAATGAGCTGGGAAGCTGCCAGCAACTTTTTGTCAAAAAGGGGCCTCGCGCCCCGCCACGGTACCCCCCTTAGGGCGTCGCGTAGCGCCAGGCCTCCCCAGACCTGAAATTTTCAAAAATGGCAGAACAGGTCACTGCACATGTTTCGTCGATTTTCGGCATTTCTAACACCCGTTAACCCCATTTTTAAGCTCCATAAGGACGTTAAAGTATAGGGAACTTGAAATATGCTAAAAAATGTTCCAGAGGTCGGTTCATTTGGTCGTACAGTCGCGGTTTTCGGTTAATTATGACAAAATCGAAACGAACGCGTGTGTGACCATAAACGCGTATCGAACGGATTTTTCGCATTCCAATCACTAATATATAATATATTTATGATTAGAAAAATATTTTGGATGTCCGCACGTGTTTCGGATAGCGATATACGCAAAAAGGCATAGTTTCGCGAAATTTGCAAAATAGCCCGTGAAGTTACAAAAGTGTGATTTTGCCATACCGAAGCCCTTAAAGCTTATTTCTAAGCTATGTAAAGGATATTTATGGTATGTTAGGCTTTTTTTCTTGTCCCGGAGCGTACGTGGCTGCGAGAATCGGCAGACTTTCGCAGTTTGTCGCAATTAGTCCCTGTGCTCGAATAAACTTGTTTTTGACATACCAAACCCTTTAAAACTTATTTCTAAGTTATGCAAAGGTCATTTAAGGTATGTTTAGCTTGTGACATTATTCCGGAACATACGTTGCGTTAAATTGGTTTTGTTTGCATATCGGTTTACGTATAATCTCCAGAAAGGCTTTGAGGGGTTGAAATTGTACATTGACTAAAACATATGAATGTCACATGTAATTATACAATTCTCGAGAATGAAACGCAAGGTTTCATTGGATTTGAAATTTTTCGAAATTGTACGATGGTTGAAAAGGCTCAGATGTCACAGCTTCATCCATTCTTGACGGATGCTCCATATCCATCAAGAATCATTCTATCCCTGTCTCTCTTTTACCTATGAAACTAGCGGGATTCGATGTAGTCTTAGGCATGGATTGGTTATCGCATAACCAAGCTCGCATTGCCTGTGATAAGAAACTCATCGAACATAAATCCCCGTCTGGTAAAATCCTCACCATTCATAGAGACAAACATTTTGGACTACCGGATAAAGCCGTTTTGTTTAAGGCATCTAGATGTATGACGAAGGGATGTGTCATCTACATGGCACAAGTCACCGTTGATGAACCAAAACCAAAAATTGAAGATATACCTATCATTTCCGAATACCCAGACGTGTTCCCAGAAGACTTACCTGGCCTACCTCCTGATAGGCAGGTAGAGTTTCGAATTGATATCATACCTGGAGCAGCTCCATAGCTAAAGCTCCGTACCATTTAGCACCAACCGAGATGAGAGAATTGAGAACCCAACTGGATGAACTCTTAGAGAAAGGTTTTATTCAACCTAGCTCTTCGCCTTGGGGAGCTCCTATCCTGTTCGTCAAAAAGAAGACGGATCAATGCGAATGTACATTGATTACCGTGAACTCAATAAGATAACGATCAAGAACCGTTATCCTTTGCCCAGGATTGATGATTTGTTTGACCAATTGCAAGGTGCAAGTTACTTCTCGAATATTGATTTAAGGTCAGGATATCACCAGCTTAAAGTTAGAAATGAAGATGTTCCGAAAACTGCTTTCAGGACAAGATATGGACATTACGAGTTCTTGGTGATGCCTTTTGGGCTCACTAATGCACCCGCAGCATTCATGGATCTCATGAATAGAGTCTGCAAGCCATACTTAGATAAGTTTGTCATTGTCTTCATAGACGACATACTTATATACTCTCGTAATCAATCCGATCACAAGAAACATTTAAGGTGAATTCTCGATATACTACGTCAGGAAAAGTTATACGCAAAATTTTCTAAGTGTGAATTCTGGCTACGTGAAGTTCAGTTCCTTGGCCACATAGTAACTGAACATGGTATCCAAGTAGACCCAGCAAAGATAGAAGCAATAATGAATTGGGAAGCCCCAAAGACACCTTCCAAGATACTTAGTTTCTTAGGATTGGCTGGTTATTATCGAAGGTTCATTGAGAACTTCTCACGAATAGCCGCTCCTTTGACAATCTTGACCCGTAAGGATGCTAAATTTAACTGGGGACCAAAGCAACAAGAATCTTTTGAGACATTAAAGTATAAGTTAAGAAATGCCCCGGTGTTAACTCTGCCAGAAGGTGTTGAAGAGTTTTGTTTTATTGTGATGCTTCGCACACTGGTATGGGATGTGTACTTATGCAGAGAGGGAAGGTGATTGCCTAGCATCACGACAATTTTGAAAGTGCACGAGAGAAACTACACCACCCATGATTTGCAACTGGGTGCAGTAGTATTCGCACTTAAACTTTGGAGGCATTATCTATACGGAACAAAGTGTATTATCTACACCGATCATAAAAGCCTCTAACATTTGTTCAATCATAAGGACTTGAACATGATACAACGACGTTGGATGGAAACACTCAACGACTATGATTGTGAGATTCGATATCATCCAGGGAAAGCGAATGTAGTCGTTGATGCGCTTAGTCGCAAGGAAAGAGTTAAACCTTTAAGGATCAATGCCAAGAGCATTGAATTGAAGAATAACTTAAATGAAAAGCTACTATTTATACAAAAGCAAGCCATGTCAGAGGACAATATCGTAAGAGAAGGATTAGGTGCAACCATTGATCAGTTAGCATCTGGAAAGGATGGAATGTTTAGGCTTAATAATAGAATCTGGGTTCCGATCTTTGGAGGATTTAGAGATGTAATCCTCCAAGAAGCGCATAATTCTAAATATTCGGTTCACCCAGGAAGCGACAAGATGTACCAAGATCTTAAACCCTATTATTGGTGGATGGGTATGAAGAAAGATATAGCTAATCATGTAGCAAAGTGCTTGACGTGTTCTCAAATTAAGGCCGAACACCAGAAACTGTCAGGACTTCTACAACAGCTTGAAATCCCAGTGTGGAAATGAGAAATGGTAACTATGGACTTTATCACTAAGTTACCTAAGACCAAGTGTGGCAATGACACAATTTGGGTTATTGTGGATAGATTAACCAAATCCGCTCACTTCTTGCCAATAAAAGAGACCTATGATTCCGATAAGCTAGCTAAGCTTTATGTCGATGAGATTGTGTCCTTTCACGATGTGCCGATATCCATTGTATCTGATAGAGACACAAGATAAACATCTCACTTCTGGAAAAGCTTCCAACAATATCTAGGTACGAGATTAAACTTCAGTACAGCTTACCATCCGCAGACGGACGGACAAAGTGAGCGTACCATTCAAACCTTGGAGGACATGCTTCGAGCTTGTGTGATCGATTTAGGTGGAAGTTGGGATGATCACTTACCCCTAATCGAGTTCTCTTATAATAATAGTTATCACACAAGTATTAAGGCCGCTCCTTTTGAAGCCTTATATGGAAGAAAATGTAGGACGCCTGTATGTTGGGCAGAAGTTGGAGAAGCCCAACTATCTGGACCTGAAATCGTCCTCGAAACCACGGAAAAGATTGTATAAATCCGTGATCAACTTAAGGCAGCTCGTGATAGACAAAAGAGCTATGCTGACAAAAGGCGTAAACCTTTACAGTTCCAAGTTGGGGACAAGGTTATGTTAAAAGTATCACCTTGGAAGGGTGTAATACGCTTTGGGAAAAAGGGCAAGTTAAGCCCGAGATACATCGGACCATTCGAAATAATCGAATGTGTCGGACCCGTAGCTAATAGGCTTAAGCTACCGGAAAAGCTCAGTGGAATCCATGATGTTTTCCACATCAGCAATTTGAAGAAATGCCTCGTGGACGAGTCATTAGCAATGCCTCATGAAGATATTCAAATTGATGAAAACTTGCGTTTCATAGAGAAACCAATTGCGATTGAAAATCAGCAGGTTAAAAAGCTTCGTAGGAAGCAGTACCTATTGTGAAGGTCAAATGGGATGCCCGTCGAGGTCCCGAATATACTTGGGAAGTCGAAACCAATATGCGACAAAAGTACTCTTGTCTATTCAAATAAATCTCGAGGTCGAGATTTTTATTAAGGGGGTGAAGATGTGACACCTTGAAAATTTCGTCCAATAAAATTCCGACACCTGTCCCGAAAATTCTTGGTTACCATGTAGCCGAGAGGGACCAACGACGCCGTCATGTTATTCTAATAACCTCTGAACGAGCATCGAGGAAAATTGGGGGACCAAAGTGGTGAACATGCCAAACTTTAATAGTCTGGAGGTCCTTACGGACCGTAACCACTTCCGGTTACGGACCATAAGGTTAAATAAACCTTGGTTTCAGTAAGGCGGTTACGGACCGCAAGCCTTTAGGGTTACGGTCCGTAACAAATTCAAATCTGTGGGCGCCAGAGGTCCTTACGGACGCAAGGCATAACCCTTACGGTCCGTAAGGCGGTGCCAGCGACAGAAACATGGTAGCCTGTTGTGCCTGCCACCTTGCTCGCCATTGCCACCCTCCTCCTGCTTGTGCCATGACCCTAGCCACTTGTACTCGTCCTAGATCAGCTCCTAACACCTGGAGTGATCCCATGCTTCATCCTTGGCTATAAATAGCACCTCCAACTTCATCACAACTTGATCAATCTCATATTCATCTCAATCTTGTTCTCTGGAGATTCCCAACAGAATGGAGCCTCCAATTTAGTCTTATTTTCATGCTAAGGACTATAAGTAAGTGTCATTTCCCCCTCTTTCAGTTTTATTAGGCTTTAAGCCGATGTCAAAGCGTTTACGTAAAAACACTTTGACTTTGGGCTAAGACCATAATGGTCCAAGCCAATGTTCGTATCAAACATGGCTACGTGATCGTAATAAGGTAGGTGTTAACCCCTCAAGAGGGCACCTCCTGATTACCACGTTTGCTTAGTCAATTGACGGGTTAAAGTTATGTTAATAAAAAGTCAAACGGGTCAGTTTTGAAATAAAATCATAATTTGCAATGTAGATGTTAAAAAACCTGTTTTAAAACTCTAATAACTTGGTAATAATCATAAGAACATGTAGGAACATGTTCGGCTCGTCAATTCCAGGTCTAAAGTCGGTTCACAACCGAAACTCGCAAAGTTTGACTTCAGCATTGACTTTCAGTTCTGACCCGATTTAGCAACGTTAGCTACTATCCTAAGTTGCATTATGGCCATTTTATATTATACTATAACCCTCTGGAGTTATAGGACATGGTCATGTAGTAATCCGAGTCATT
The DNA here is from genome assembly GCA_947069175.1 of Scalesia atractyloides. Lineage (NCBI taxonomy): Eukaryota > Viridiplantae > Streptophyta > Magnoliopsida > Asterales > Asteraceae > Scalesia > Scalesia atractyloides. Next base: position 57,524,712 of record CAMTDV010000019.1, read on the forward strand.
ATGCAAGTATCCAACAAATATGCCTAAAACGCACTTTTCACGTATAAAATAGTTTAAACAATAAACTTGACATCAAACCTCGAATACCTACTAATGTAATATCATTGTTAGGACTATTTGGGATATTCATTCAGGTTGCAAACTAAGTTTAAGCTATAGTTTGCACATTATGTCCTTAAATCACGATATTACCCTTTCGACACTCAAAATAAGTTTTAGACATTCAAATAAACCAAAACCTTGTACCTACTGATGTAGTATATATCTTAACATATTTGGTCATTCAAACTGGTCACAACAACAGTTTTACTTAAAATACCGTTTAAATCGTCATTTAGCGACTTAATCACCGTTTCGACGCATAATATGGTTCAAAGCCATATTAGAGCATTGAGACTTGTTGCCTACTGAATTCAAAACATATTTTCAAACTTATTAACAGTAGGTACATGTCCCAAACTCAGACTCCCAAATAAGTTATCGAATTATATGTGAAATGACTAAAATGCCCTTTCGGAAACATAGTTTGGTTTTAAACAATAAACCACGCATATAATTGATATCCTACTGATATAACATCATAAAATAAGTTTTCTTACAGAATGTTTATGAACTTAACATCAGTCTACATATAAACTCGTTTATTTATGTTTTAAAATGACGAAATTGCCCTTTTAAGGAATAAGTTACTTTTAAAACCATAACGGGCCATCATATCAATAACCTGCTGTTATAATAACATATTTTAAACTTAATTGCATGTTGAACTTGTGTAGGACTCACCCGATTACCCAGTTTCGCTTATATGTGTACGGTTAAGCCTACGTGACTAGTTTACGCAATTTAACCGAAACGGGTTTAGCCATACCAAAATATTCTCAAATTTCAGAATGTAAAATGGTAACCCATATTATACAAGTCCTAGCACTTGTCGGGGCCAAAATACATTCTTTTCCGGTCACCGTTTAATCTAGCGCTTTGTACTGTTATCTTTATTTTAAGTTAGCCGGTCTAGGTCAATGACCAAATAAAGACCCGCTAGCTAACTAATCGGTTAATAAAACCCGCCTTTCCAGACTAGAGACTTCCGGTATATTGTCACCAAGCTAGTTTATTTTGATTACAGCTGTGCTCAGCTTATTTTCTTATTACTAAGGACTTTGCCAGCTAGGTAAATACTTTAACATATTTTCCCTTATACGGGCTTGGGATACGGTATACTAATACCGCATGGTTGGATATGGGATCAAAGACCAATGAGTCGGGAATTCAAATAATCCATTTTAATTCGTATTGCTTAATATTAAACATTTGGGGGTTAAAACGACCGTGTGCTGGATATCCACGGCTCATTTAATTGCAAATGGCCACGACCTAAGCACGGGGTGTAGGCATACACCCGTCAGATGCTAAACTAAAATTATGACCCATTAAGGGTGCACCTATTAAAGGTGTTAAAGTGGTGTGTCGATTAATCATGATCCCGGCATAGTTTTCGGGCTCTAAATGTATTATTAGCATGTAAAACTGATGACATGAAAATTATTTATCACAAGTTATCTATTAAAACTAAGTACCATTGCGTACACTAAATGTTTTCAAAATATTTTCAAAATGAGTCGGTTAAATGTATTTACCAGTGAAAACTGACGTGTTTTCAAAAGACTAAGCGTAGGTGACAAGTATACGTAATTAGGCTGGAAGTGCTCGGCGAAGCTTAAGAGGAATTGCAACCCTTTGCTTAGAAGCCCTTAGTCTGTTAAATTTCCTTTTGAAATTACTTTTCGATCCGCCTGTGGATCTAGTTACAAGCGTTGTATTTATTATTTTGAACTTTGAACATTCGAACGTTTGTAATAGTAATTATCCGGACTTCCACTGTGTTATATTATTGTGTGGTAATGATGATATCAACTTACGTCACGATCTTCCCTAACCGGGCCCACCGGGTTACACGTGGAAATTAGGGGTGTGATAAAAATGACAAAATTCATCAAATTGTAAACATAATTCGCACGAATTGTTTGTAACATCCGTCAAAAACAGATTTACCAAACCCGCTCCGTTTATCAACCGAACAGTCAGTTAAAATTTTCGTTGCGAATTAAATGCCCAAAATAATTTTAAACGATACATAATCAATTATTATACGGGAATATATAATTAGTTTTTGAAAAACTGTTGAAAATCGCAAAATAAAAATAAAATGTCCCTGCCGGGTTTCGAACCCGGGTCAGTCGCCGAGTCACGGGTCAAACAGACTTAACACTCAACACACAAACCACTGCGCCACTGATGTCTTTTGTTAACCATTAAGATCATTTAATTGATATCATAACATTCCGAATTCAAAACCGGCGCCCATTGTTGCAGTCGTCTGAAATCCCGGTAATCTCGCGAAACTTAACGTTTCTTTCAGTTATAACGTAAATCATAAACGCCATATCGGTTATAACCGATGTTTGAGTCCACGACCAAAGTCATAACCGCCGGAGAAATTCAAACCAATGAATCCAGTTGGAAATCGGGCCAAATACATCTCGGTTTCTCCCTATAAATTCACCCATAACCCACCGCAATCTTTTTCGCTCAAAACCACACCTTTACCGGACGTAATTCCACTCGCCGGAATATCTCTGCTCATCGCCGGAAAACCGGTTTCCCCATTTCTGAGCCTTACTAAACCCTTTGAACTTATACCGAAGTCACCCATACCTTTTTCAAACTTTCTGAAGAGTCGCTGCTGCAAGACCCACGTCGCCGGAAGGGATTTCTGTCGCCGGAGTTCTGCCGGAAAACAGAGGAAAGCTAGTCGGTATACCTCACGCTTATTTTCCTTTCTTTTTACTTATACCTCATCTGTAATTAACCTAAGACGCTAAAGAAACCTGAATAAAACTCCGAAACCAGTCAGTCATCACTTCTGGATAAAACACAGCGAAGAAGATGAAGTTCGGTAAACATATAAGTTTAATTAAAAGCAAGATATTACTCGGGTTAGACACACAGTCCAACGGTGGACTGTGTGCACAATAAACACACAAAGGTCTCGAGTTCGAATCCTGTTCCACACACGCCGCCTTAATAAAACGCCTTTTTTTGTTAACCGAACCGGAAGTCACACTGTTATATGTTAAGTATATTAATAACCGGAATAATAACCAAGTTAGACACACAGTCCAGTGGTGGACTGTGTGTATGTTTATATCACAGGTCACGAGTTCGAGTCCGGGCTTCTGCACCGACTCGGACAATTATCTATTTTTTTTAAAATAAGACAGAAAAGGAAATAACTAATTTGTGTTTAAGTATAATAAAAATCAGTAAAGTTAACAAGTTGGACACACAGTCCAGCGGTGGACTGTGTGTTAGTATAAGCCACAGGTCCCGGGTTCGAGACCTGTGGAGCGCACCGTCTGATTCAATTAAAGTGTTTTTAAAATAAAAGGATTTTCTGTTTAAACTAGTTAATATATAAATATAATTAAAAACAGATATATAACGGGTTAGACACGTAGCTCAGTTGGTAGAGCTGCGTGCACGCGTACGGGAGGTCTCGGGTTCGAGCCTCACTCAGCGCACATCAATACGCATTCGAACCGGTCAACAGTCAGTCAAAGTCAACGGTCAACGGTCAGAAAAAGTCAAAATTTTTTATTATTTTTATTTAATTATTTTAATTAAAAATCAATTAAAAATACTTAAAAATAACATTTTTAAGGTTAGAAAATAGCCTTAAACTCACAAAAATACACCCAACAATCCTACTAAAATAGATTAATAAAATCCGTTTACTTACCAAACCATAATGCGATTTATCTAGGTTAATCTCACTCGTGTTTAAAACCACTTCGCGTGCATTCAACATCATCAATCGAACGCACCCACTGTGAGTGAATTCTTACAAATTCCCCTTTTTATTCATGTTTTGGGGTGTATCATGTGTCGCTTAAACTAATTCTCTTATGCAAACTCGTGCTATACCATTATATGATTTAAACTAGAATGTAAATATTGTTGGTTGTGATGTATTACATATTGTCAAGTTGTATGCAAATTATTTAGGCCCATCAGTTCCTCGTGGGAGACGAGTTGAACAACGCGTGCCTTAAAACTCATTCATTAGGCCCATCAGTTCGTAGAACAACGCGTGCCTCAAAACTCATTCATTAGGCCCATCAGTTCCTCGTGGGAGACGAGTTGAACAACGCGTGCCTTAAAACTCATTCATTAGGCCCATCAGTTCGTAGAACAACGCGTGCCTCAAAACTCATTCATTAGGCCCATCAGTTCGTAGAACAACGCGTGCCTCAAAACTCATCATTAGGCCCATCAGTTCCTCGTGGGAGACGAGTCGAACAACGCGTGCCTCAAAACAATCATTTGATGTATGTGTGTGCAATTTTTAATATTATGTGTTGTGTGAATAAATTTACATCTACATTTACTCATATGTGGTTATGCACATTATTTATAATCAATTGGATAAACTTGTTCAAATGCTTTCCATAGGATTCACTCGCCAACTTTATGTTGATCCAAAAACCCTTTTACACATGATGCAGGTGAACAGGTTGAAGCGAGGAAAACATAGGAAATGCCTTAGAAGAGAGCAAAGAAGCTTAGATTGATAGTTAGAACATGTTGTAACCTTCATTGTAAATTTCCATTAAACTGTATTTAATGAATATGAAACGCATAATAAATGTCATGAGCTTTGATGATAACCCAATTATGCCCCGATCACCTTTTCTGCTGCGGGTCGGGGTGTGACATTGTTGAAGACACTTCGTACAAAGTGTATTTACAATTCGTACGAATTGCAACATTTAAGTCGGATTAAAATCAGACACCAGTTCGTACAAACTCACTTGGATCAATTCGTACGAAGTGGCAAGTGATTAATTGTTTTTCAAGTTTCGTGTAATTTTCAGTACGAGAACAATGGACAACGATTTTTACAGCGCTTTTGCTACTTCATCGGTGAACAATTCAGCTGAAGCAGCCCAGAACATTAAAATGGAGAACAAGATGGGCACGATGGTGAAGGCATCAAAACTATTCAATCTGGAAGAGTATGATTTCTGGAGTGAGAAGTTCAAAAACCGGGTACAAGCGAATCATGTTCTATGTTAGTGTGCGGTAGAAGAAAAGTATACAACACCCGTTGGAGAGAATGGTTTGGAGAAGACCTTGGCAACATTTTCAATACTAGAAAGAGACAAGTTTGTAGCAGAAAAGAAAATGATGAGCATTTTGAAACAATCAGTGAAAGAAGACATCTTGATTTTATTACATCACGATGACGATGCACAATCACTATGGAATGCACTTCGAGTGAAATATGAGGCAAGCACAGAGATGAGGAAGAGCAAGAAGGCATTACTGCGAAAGGAGTTTGATATTTTTGGACCATTGAAAGGAGAATCAATGAAGAAGTTGATTGAACGCTACTGTAATCTGGTCCTTTAGTTAAAGAGAATGAGAATTCTAAAGACAGACGAGGAACTTGTTAATAAACTAGCAGATCCATTACCAGATGGAGAATGGACCATATATCTAACCATTCTGAAGAACAACAACGAATACAGTGGTTTCTCTCTATCAAGATTCATCGACAAACTAGAAAGCCATGAACTGGAAATGCAAAAAATGGCAAAGATGAAGAGTATTTCAGTGTAACAAAATGTTAGTCTGTATTACAAGAATCATTATGCTAATGCACAATGCCCGAAAGTTCAGACGGCTTTTAGTGCAAATACTTCAGCAAGCTCTTCAACAACACCAAGTGGCTTTCAGTCTTTCCCAAGCTATGAACCAAACACACCACAAGCTTCAAATACATCTCAGGGATCATCTCAAGGATCAAGTCTTCCTAATACTCAGACGAATCAAGTTAATCCGAATCAGAGAATCTTACAGTGCAACATAGCAGTGAATCTTGAGAATGCTCAGGATTTTAATGAACATACTGCTAAACAACACATGCCCATATTGGCTATAGTTCTAGAATCTTATGAAAGTTTAGTTGCTGGGAAGATCGGTAATCCTAACATGACGAAAGAGGATTATGATCAAACTGACCCAGAAGAACTTGAATTAATAGACATTAAATGGTGCATGGCATCAATTGTTCGTAGAGCGCAAAGATTCATGGAGATTATGGGAAGAGATAGTCTCGGAGGGCTAGATGGTAAACTTGGTTTTGATAAATCAAAGGTCACCTGTTTTCGATGCAAAGAAAAGGGGCATTTCAAGCGTGAATGCACAAATCAACCTGTCTACACCAACCAGAATCCTTTCAAGGAAGACTACTAAGAAAGCAATTTATCATCATCCATCACCACCTCAGCCAAATGCAAGTGCAAATTGAATATGGTAGTTCAACAAAGACAACGAAAGATAAGGCACTAATGGTGCCACAAGAGGATGAAGGATTCAACTGGAGCAAGTATATCTCAAAAGAAGAAGGTCTGACATTGCTTGCAGAGATTATTGAAGAACCAGAACCAGAAACTGAAGAACATTCTGAGGCTGCATTTGATGATGGTTTGGAAGAAGCAGTTTTAGCTCAATACTTGGAGAACCGTGAAAGGAAGAGAATATCTGACATAGTGCTTTTAAAACTTAAACCCTGCTGATATGTTTCCTACGGGATATTTTGATCCAAGTTATCAAGCTAAACTTGAGGAAGAGGTGAAGCCCGAGGTAATTGAAGTGATTGATGTTTCAAAGGAGATGACTGCTGAAAACTTGAAAGAAATTGCTGATCAAGCATTGATGGCAAACTTAAAAAGGTAGTTTCTGAAGATGGCCAAAAACCTGATGAGTCAGTGAATGATGAAAAAGTCAGGGAAGTGGTAAAAGAAATAATAGTTGAGGTTGGAAAACCTTGCAAGAAATGTGAGGAATCTTGCAAGGAGTGTGTCATAAAAGACTTAAAATTTGATGAATTAAGACGTGCTTCTAATCATGTTTCATTTGAATATAATGAAGTAAAAAGGCATATGACACACTATCAAGATCAATTATTCAATATGAAAAAGTTGTTAGAGAAGATGTTGCAACACTTTCGATGCTCAATGCAACACTTATGGAGAAGCAAATGGCCATAAACATCCATTTGAATACCATTGTTGAGCTAAAAAATGAGTTGAAAATACGAAAATTGAAATTGAACGGGTAAACAAACTACTTATTAGCTACTCTACCAATTCATATGTCATCTATCACATTCTTCCAAAATTGAAAAGAGAGAAAGTGATAAAAAAAAGGTAAATCAAAAGGTTTCAGTTACAACAAAGTTCCTCCACCAATGTGGGAAAGTTATAGTAAACGAAAACCAGATGGGGTGGAAAAGGCGCTCAATATAAAATCAAAAATTGAAAAGACAAACGAGTTGCCTGAGAACATTGATGTAACTTTCACAAAAACTGACGATAACTGTGAATCAGAATTGGTAAAAACAGTGGTTGAAACTGTTTTAAAGAGTGAGAGTGATAGCAATGATTTTGAAAGTGTTGAGTCTAATGAATCTAATTTGAAAATAAGTTCAAGTTCTGAAAATGAGGAGAAATTTCACAAGAAGTATATTGAAAAATCAGGTTGTAGTTCGGAGGATGATTCATCATTGGTAGCATATACAATGAAAGGATCGGACAAACTATATTCTGATCAAGAGTTTCCGATTCCGAACGTGAATTTCGATAAAATTGACCAAGTGTTCAAAATGACAGAACTTAATGAGTCAGAAATTGAAAATCTGAGTGAATCATACTATTCTAAACCTAAACGCACACCTAACGATAATAACAAGGTAAAATTATCTGGAAAACAAGCGTAAAGGTTTGGGATATGTGAAGAAGAAGAAGAATGACCGATACCAAAAACCTAATTTCAAAAAGGAAGTAAACTTTGTTTTTGGATCAAACCCGATAAGTGAGAAGGAAAGGTTGGATAAAGAACAATCAAACAAAGAGTTTTATGCTGAAAAGAAGCATAGAGAACAGGCAAATAAATCCACTATCACTGATAGTAGGACATGTTTTAAATGCAACGAAGTAGGACACATCGCTCACAATTGTCCGAAACATAAACCTGTTCACCATGCTTCAAGATCTTCGGATGACGAAAAGAACAAAACTACCAAGTTTGTGAAGTATCAGATCTTAAAAAGAGGTACATAATCTACTTTAAATGTTAAGCCACCAGTTTTCAAAGAATCAAAAACAGAAATTGGTGAAACATCAAAAGGTAATGAACAAAAAGATTCAAAGTATTATATCAAAAAAGTCACTGCTACACAAACTTGGGTGGCAAAATCTAAATCACCATCTGAAGTAAAAGAAAAACTGTTACAACATCTTTAAAAGTTGAACAGATTGTTAAAGAAAAAATTGAGGTTAAAATTCCAAAACTTGTTGTTCAAAATCCCCCCAAGACCACAAAGGCTTGGGTCTCTTTGTTTAAATAAATTTTTGATCTGTTATGCAGGGGCTCCCGAAAATCGATAATTTCTAAATGGATAATGGATAGTGGAGCTTCCCGGAATATGACAGGAATACTAGCATTGCAATACAATGTAAGATCTATCAGTGGTGCTTATGTTGGTTTTGCTGGAAATTAAGGCGGAAGGATTGTCGGGGAAGGGAAATTGTCAAATAGAGTGGTTTCTTTTGATAAGGTGAATTATATTGCAGAGCTAGAGAACAACTTGTTGAGTATCTCGCAGATATGTGATAAGAAATTCTCGACACATTTCAACGATAAGGAATGCTTAATTTTGAGACAAGGATTTCAGATTTCGGAAGAGTGGATTTTAATGAGAGCTCCGAGAGAGAATGATTTGTACGTGTTAGATATGAGCATTGCATCCACCACATCAAAGAAGGCACAATGTTTTGTGACAAAAGGTACTGAAAAAGAGTCAATTATGTGGCATAGAAAGATGGGCATATTCACCTGAGAAAGATGAATCGATTAGTTCATAATGATCTAGTGGAGGGTGTTAATCTGAAAAGTTTTCATATGAATGATAACTGTGTAAGTTGCAAGAAGGGAAAACAGAAAAAAAGTCACACCCGAAGAAATTATTGAATTTCATCAAATTACCACTAGAAATACTGCATATGGATTTCTTCGGACCAGTCAATGTGAAAAGTATATCCGGGGATCTATACAGTCTTGTTGTAACTGATGATTATTTTTGATTCTCGTGGGTCTTCTTTCAAGAGAGCAAGGATGAGACATTTGAAAACCTTATGATACACTTTAAGAAGTTAGAAAATATTTATCATCTACCCGTTCGGAGAATCAGAAGCGACAATGGAACGAAGTTTAAAAACAGTCGCATGCTAGAGTTTTGCAACGATAAAGGCATTCTTCATGAATTTAGTGCACCATACACTCCACAACAAAATGGAGTAGCTGAGAGGAAGAATCGCAGACTTATCGAGATAGCCAGAACAATGCTTGCAGATTCCAAACTACCAGTTAGCTTTTGAAGTGAAGCAGTCCACCTCAGCATTATATACCTTAAACAGGGTTCTGACTGTAAAGAAGTATAAGAAAACTTGCTTTCAACGTAAGCCGAACTTGGGGTATTTAGAACCTTTCGGATCACCATGCACAGTTATCGATCCTGATGGATTCTTTGTTGGTTATGCAAGTCCACTACGACGAGTATTTTTGCCAAGTTAAAACATGGTGATTCTTGCACAACATGTTGACTGTCAAAGATATACTATTCCAACTCAGAAGCCCGATGAGCCTTGGATGTTTAACTACGAAAGTCTTTGGAACTCGTTCGATCTCCTAGATGAGCCTAGTGAAGAGGAACTTATAATGCTATATCAACAGCAATAAGCGTCTAGTCTAGAGCAAGTTTCTAGACCAATTGTGGTGACTGAACTACTTGTTGGCACACACGATTCTGAGGCAGGTCCGAGCAACATTGTCTAAGAACCAGTTATCGAGACAAATACCGAGCAAGTGGTGAATGAACAGCCCATAGCAGAACAACAAAATTATCATGTTTTAGATGTTGAGCCATCACATGATAAGGTGATACAAGCTCCGATGATTAATCTGAGCAGATAACAAGTCTTCTAAATCAATCTGCTACTCCTAGAAATAAAAAAGAAGCTTTAACAAGCACAACAGTTGCTGAGCAAGCTGTCGCTGAACAAAACATGACTAATCTGGAAAGCTCAGTGAATGTTCCTAGTGAAGTAATATCAAGGAACTTGTCCTACCATCCATCTGACAATATTATTGGAGAGATGAGAAGTGGAGTGAAAACGTGAAATCAGATCAATAAGGATCTTAATTATTTTTATACTACAATTGCTCCAATTCAAGATATATGCTTATATCGTTGTTTTATTTCGCAGATTGAGCCTAAAACGACAAAAGAAGTGCTTACCGATGAAAGTTGGGTAAACGTAATGCAGGAGGAGCTACAACAATTCGAAAAACTTGGAGTGTGGGAACTTGTGGATCTACTAGCTAATCAAAGAGCTATAGATACTAAGTGGGTCTTCAAGTGTAAGCGTGATGATCGAGGAGTTATTGTGCGCAACAAAGCTTGGCTCGTTGTTAAAGGATTTCATCAGCAAGAGGGCATTGATTATACCAAAGTGTATGCTCCAGTAGCACGTTTGGAGGCCATTCGCAACTTCCTGGCATTCGCGTCATGGAAGGGATTCAAAGTGTACCAACTAGATGTCAAATCTGCTTTCTTATACGGAAAGTTGAAAGAACTCATGTATGTAGGACAACCACCAGGGTTTGTCAATCCGGTGCACAAGTATAAAGCCTATCTTCTTAACAAAGCTTTATACGGGTTGCATCAGGCCCCGAGAGCCTGGTATGAGACACTATCTCAACACTTGTTATCGAACTGCTTCATCGGTGGCATAGTTGATAGTACACTCTTCACCAAGATAGTAGAATGACACTTGTTGATTGTACGGATCTATGTAGATGACATTATATTTGGATCTACAAACGATTCTTTATGCAAAGAATTCGAGGTCGTCATGAAGAAGAAATTTGAAATGAGTTCCATGGGAGAAATGAAGTTCATTCTTGGACTTCAGGTTAATCACTTCCTGGTGGAATCTTTATCCACCAGACGAAGTATGTTCACGACATCTTGGAGAAATTCGGGTTGTCAGGAGCTAAACCAATTTCAACACCATTGCCGATCAATCATGGCATTTGCCCTAATGAAACTGGAGAAAAAGTCGATTAAACACTATACAGATCAATGATTGGATCATTAATGTACCTCACAACATCTCGACCAGATATTATGTATCCAACATGCCTATGTGCTCGATATCAGTCCAATCCACGTGTATCGCATATGATGATTGTGAAGCAGATCTTCCGATACATGAAGAGTTGCCTAAGCACCGGCTTATGGTATCCGCACAACGACAACTTCAATCTCATTGGATATTCAGATTCTGATTACGGGTGTTGCAAGATCAACACAAAGTCTACGATGGCCGACTGCCAGTTCTTCGAAACATGAATCATAACATGGCATTGCAAGAAAAAGACCACGGTCGCTCTCTCTACTTGCGAGGCTGAATATGTTTCATCTTCCAGTTGTTGTTCCCAGATACTGTGGATACAACAACAGATGAGAGACTTTGGTCTGCAATTTCTTGACACTCTGATATATGTAGACAATAAGGCAACTATCGATATAACTAAAAACCCGTTCAACACTCAAAGACTAAACATATTGAGATTCGACATCACTTTATCTGTGATTGCCACGAGAAAGAGTTGATTCGAATTGAAAAAATCCACACTGATGAACAAATGGCAGATTTTTATACTAAAGCTTTTCAAAGAGACAGATTTATATATCATTTAAGAATTAACGGTATGAAAAATCTCATACCAGATGGGGAAAACAGGTTGAATACGGATCGGATGACGAGTTTTCGTGATCCTCATCGGTTTGTTACTTTTATTAGGTTTTAGAATTTCTTTCTTTAAAAACAAAAATAAAAAAATATGTTTTTGATTTTAGGGGGGGGGGAAGTTTGGGAAAATACAAAAACATTAAAATAATTAAAAAGTACAAAAACATGAAAAATATAAAAATGAGTTTTCGTGTGAAAAGAGAAAATGATAGTACAACAGTGGACTATCACAGTATGCTAAAGATTTGAAAAGGTTAAAAAGTTAAAATTAGTTCTCACTAATGATGTCCAAGTAGGCTTTACACATTCAGTAGATTGATTCTGAGATATAAACATAAAGAAATAGCTTCTTATTTGTGGAAACATCTCTCGGATATATGGATTTGTAGTCCGAAATTTCGTTTGAGAGATTACCAAATTCTGAGATACTAGGTCTTTATAGAGAATTGATATCTGGGGTATTATACAAGTTCTTCTGACTTTGCGAAAGCAATAACCTAGAACTTGTAGAATACTTTTACGCTTAAAACCTTAACAACTGCTAAAAATATTGAAAGTATCCAAAGATATCGCAATAAGCAGTTCAAAAGATTCCTAAGTGGAACATACTTTCAGGATGATCCTTCATCTCTTTATCGGTATGGTGGTACTAATCTGAGCTCTCAAGGTCTCGTACTACCCAAATTACAGATATCAGTTATCTATATTTACCTGTAAGATGAAATCTAGGGAATCTTAATACGAGGTATTTTCTGAGGTGGGAAACACAATTAAGTAAAGTTCCTAAAAATATCTAAAGCATCTTGGATCAATTGAGAAATGTGTTGAAGTTTAAATGGATTAGGATACTGACAATCTAAGTGAATTTGTTTTTGAAACTTAAAGTAAAAAATTAAAGGTCAATGGTACTGGTGATATGTCTCAAAAACTTATATGATCCTCTGACAAAACTCACAAAAATATGTTTGTAAATATGTTTTTACATAACGTATTACTTTTCATTTCAGAAAACCCAAAAAGATTTTCAGTGTGTTTTAGCATAAAACTTTGGAAAAATCAAAAAGATTTTATTTCTATCTTAGTTTCAACTACCGATGATGGAAAGCGGATTTTCAAAATCCAGAGATGTTGTATGCTAATGAAAATCATGAGACAACGGGTTGGAGTTAATATGAAGTGTTAGAAATGTTTTGGAAAAGATTACAAAGTTCATGAATTTGAAACTTAACACTGCCGAAAACATTAGTTTGATCCAAAAAGGTCAACCAAGGTCATTAACTTGGACTTGGTAGACAAATCAGTTAGCTAGGGTCATTAACTTGGACTTGATTATCTGAATGGGTTGATAAAACTGTTTAAAAAATAAAAATTGAAAAAGTTTGAAAATTTGAAAGTCCAATTCATACGAAGTGCACACTTTGTACGAACTGTTGAAGAATGTGTAAAATAGAAGCAATTCGTACGAATTGGTCATTATCTACTATTTAACTTAAGAGAGCTTTTGTGCGAACTGAGCTAAATTGCAATCTAAGTGTCGCTATTCTGCCAAATTTTACGTTGATAGGGTTGATTGGCACACTCTATTCAATGGACAAGGTAATAGATCATGAGTTAACCATAGATTTTGATGTTATTGAACGATCGGACTTTAAAACTTAGTTCTAGGTTGTTTTATTGGATGAAACTTAAAATTTAACTTAGATAAGGGCTAATGGCGTGTTTAGAACATTGAGGAACGATCAATTGTTAAAAATCTTGAAAAATTGTTGTTGCAAGTTTGTTGGGGACGATGAACACTTCGTACAAGTGTCAATTCGTACGAAGTGCATATATAATGATGTTATAAGTTCAATTCGTAAGAAGTGATTTGTTGGAAATGAAAATTTTAATTCATACAAAGTAATACTTATATCTTTTAAGATCAATTCGTACGAATTGATTATGATCCAATTCGTACAAACTGCTAATGCAAAAAGTTTGAAAATTTTCTAAGTGTTTTGATTTGTTTGTGACGTGCAGGAAAAGAAGTCGAACTTCTCGAAGTTTCATAACACATGTTGTGTGCTAGATAAGAAGAAATTCCCAAGATGAGCACCGTTTGCTGATATTTTGGATTTCATGGGACGTATTCGGATCACTAAAGCTTTGACACATCAACATACTGCAAATAGATCACATGTGGTACTTTTGGAATGCTGCGAAGTATGTAGAAGCTGAAAAGACACTATATTCTGCAGTAAAAATTGACGATAAGATTTTGAAGTCAAGATAACTGAAGCTGATGTTTCGTAGATTTTTGCGATTTAAAGATAAAGAATCAGATCCGATCGGCTATCCATAAAGAATGGTAAAAGGGCGTTTCTATGGTATGGGATATCGAGGATATGTTAACGCAACAACATGGAAGAAAGGGAATCTTGGGCGTCCGTAGAATTTTTCATTCATTCTCTAGTACACGCACTGAGTCATAGAAAAGGTGGTTTCGATGACATTAAATATTATCAAATGTGCATGGCCACGACGTTAGTTTTGAACTTGTCGTTCAACTTTTCACATGTCATTTTTTATTACATGAGAAAGAATACTGGTGATGACAAATTTCTGCAGTATCCAAGATTTGTACAAATGTTGCTTGATGATAAATTCAAGAATTTAAAGAAGGTTGATAACGATATCATGTATTTAAACACATGGATGATGATACTTTACAAAGATTGAATAAGTACTTGAGGCAAGCTACAGAGCCAATCCCAAAACCGATGTTTGGTGCTATTGTTAGTAAAGATTATGTTGCACCTGAAGAAGGCAAATGGCGAAAAGCTACTAGTGGGGATGAACAGATGAGATAGAATGTTTGGAAGGGTCCGTTGAAACAAGAAGTTGTTCGTATACTAAAGTTGAACCAAAAAAGAAACACAAGCGTCTTGTGAAGAAAATTCCTAAGACTATTATGATAGACGAACCCAGAAGATGAGCCAGAGGATAATGTCGAATAGACACCAGAGGAAAATGTTGACAGTGAGAATGTTGAAACCGAGAAGGTTGAAGCTGAGAATGTTGAAGGTGAAGATCATGGTGTTTTCTTTACAACTTCTGATAAAGATGAGTCAGAAGATTCGACAGATGTGCGTGAAGGCAGATTCGAGAAGAATTAGAACAGGAGAAGTTGAAAAAGAGGGGAGATGATGTGTATGTACCGTCTGAGCCTGAATCATGAAAAAGAGAGGCCCAAAAAGAAAAGTAGATGTGTTAAGATGAGGGCAAGGTGGTGAAAAAGACTACAGGATCGCCAGCTGCTAAAGCTAGATGGAAGTTGATGAGAAAGGCGAAACCAGTGTCTGAAATAGTTGTGTCTACTCCACCAACCTCACCCATACACACCACATCACCTGTTTCTCCCACTCACATACAACCTCCACCCACTACATCACAACCACCTAAATCTCCTCAACCACAATCTACACCAAAACAGCCAACACCTAAGTCTACACCTAAACAAACTACACCTTAAAGCCAAACTTCAGAACGTGAATTTCATGAAGCCTTTGGAAAAATTCCCTTACCACCAGATCAATTTGTAGAAGGGATAACTACTGATGCATTTGCGGATATGTTTAACGAATCTAAGCTTGTTGAGTTGGAAAATCGAATCCAAGTGTTGGAAGATCAGATTAATGCTAACAACGCTAAGAAGGAGGTGTTAGAGGCGAGAATAAAGTTTATCGAGAACGATCGGGAATACATGAAAGCTGTTATTAAGAGCTTGTATACTGATAACGAGATGCTAAGAAAGGTTGTTAAGGATTTGGAAAATGAACGAGCGTAAAGCAACAAAAGATTTGATATGCTTCAGCGTGTGCTTACAAACAATTTGGGAATAGATTTTGCCGCTGAGTACAACCGCTTGGAAGTACAAGAAGCGATAGAAAGAGTTGAAGAAAGAGAAAGAAAGGCTACAGCAGATTCAGCAGCACAAGGCAAAGGTAAAGGTGTATCTAAAGGAATCACTGAACCGTTAATGATTGATTCATTACCAACTGGTGAAGGTTCAAAGATGGTTGAAGAACCTGTGATGGGAATGATTGAGGTAGGCCAAGTAGTTAATATTACTGATAATCCTGTGTTACAAAGGATTGCTGAGCTATGATGTTTAAGAGCCGAACGTGCTAAAGCGGCAGAGGTTGAAGATGATGAAGAAAATGATGATGATAAATCAAAGAATGATGATGACAAGAAAGATGATTAAGAAAAGAAAGACGACGATGATGATGATAAACATGGAGAGTTGGTATTATAGTAGAAACTGCAAAGTTCACGGGTGAGTTTGATTGTGATGCGGTTCTAAATGATGAAGTTAATCTAGAGGATATTCAAGCTCAGGGGTAGCAGAAAAGGCCAACACAGATTGAACAAGCATTAGGAATCCTCACATTTACTCCTTATACAGTTGTTCGTGATAGCTACAAGCCGATGGTGCTAAGGTTAGAACATAACATGGAGGAAGGAGAATATGTTCACAGTTATACGAAGGAAGAATTGGCTATTCTGTTAAGAATTGATGATGATTCGTTCGAGTTTGATTTTGAGGAAGAATTGGTGAACATAAGCAAGTTTGAGCCAAAGAGTTATGTCTATAAACATGTGCCTGAAGCAGATAACTACGATCGGGTGATAATCGAAGATGTTTCAGATGATGAAAAGGATGTTGTGAAATACTCTGGTGCTGAGACATATAGTTTTCCTACTTTTGAAGAAAATAATAGCCAGGCAAACCAAGATTTGCTAAAGATAAAGATAGATGAAGTGGTTAAAGATGGAAGTATTCCAAGGTGAATGTCTAAGGACGAAATTGCTGAAGCAAAGAAATCATGGTTCAGGGAATTACCAAAGGAAAGAAAGTTCAAACGACCACTAGCATTTTTCACACGAGATAAAGACAAATCTTTGGGTGATATATTGAGCTTGGGATGGATTAGAGAGTTGGATGTGTATGCTATCAAGCGTGAATTCGGAGTTCAATACTTCCGATACTTGAATGATCTGAAAAGTTTATCATTCTAGGATGTGGAATTGGTACAGACAAAGAACATTAGTTATCAGATGAAATTGTGCATCAACGGCCATGGAAAGTGATTAAGTATGAAGCAACTCAGGTTTTAATCACTGGAAACCTTTCACTCCGAAGCACAGAATCAAGATAAACAAGGTGACGAAAAAAAGGGATGTTACTTTAGTGATGAAACGTCCAAAAGCTATGAAGAACATGCCACTGTTGCGGATTGAACAGGATTTTCATACATGTTTTCAGTGGTGGCAAGTAGATCCTGAAACTTATGAAGCAATGATAGTATTACGAGCTGATGATGATTGGGATATCACGACTGAAATGACTCCAGAAATGATTGAAAGAAAGAGAATATGGGTTTTGTGGAGAACTATTAGGATACTAGACCCGATGTGGCTAGCTAAATTGCTCGAAAGATGATGTGAAATGCTTATTCTTCAACAAAATTTGCTACGACAAGCGAGAGGAGACACAAGCGAAGCAATTCCAAGGTGTAATCAATGTTTGTTATGCACATGGTATGAATTCAGGACGTATGTGGGAATCGAAGTGGGGAGAGCTTGAACGTGTGAAAGAAGAAAAAAGATTGGAAGATATAAAAGAAAAGGGAAAAGCAGCGCGTCTCAGGAGGTTTCAATTCATGAAGTGGGCACCTCCAACTGATCAAACACCAATACCATCACAAGAGAGACGTAAGAAGCCGTATAAGAATTTCTTTGGGCGATAAACATTACATTTGAAGATTTGAAGTTTTTGAAGACTGACCAAGACTACGATAACATCAAGGGGGAAGTCTGTTGATGCACGATGTCTACTGTCTGCGTCTTAGGTCTAGTTTGATTGTACAAGGTTAGAAGTGTCAATGTTAAAGTTATGGAGAGTATGTAAACCACTTCGTACAAACTGTCCAATTAGTACGAAGTGAACACTTCGTACGAACTGGCAGTTTGGTGGAAGTGGTAGGTCTATATATACGTATGTTGGGTCTTTCATTGTAATAGTTTTTGCGAAGCAGACGGCGAAGCCCTGCCGAATTTCAGACTGATTGTAAACATTTACCTAATGAATGAAATAATTGTTTAAACAATAATTCTTGTGTAAGGAGGAAAAAAAATCTAGGAACCTTTTCTAAGGAGGAAAAAGTCATACAAAAAGTTACGTCATAAATTAAACTCGAGTACAGTCGTGGCCTATCCAATTTATTACAACTGATTTATAAATTAAATAAAAGAACCAGAACATAACTATTCTAAAACCAAAGATGCATAGAATAAATAAAGCACAAATTATTTAATATATCTAATAAAAAATATGGGAAAAAGTATTCGAGTATAAAATTTATAATTATTATATATATTAAAAAATAATTTTGGTTTATATAAAAAAAAATTTACTGTAGCTATCATGTAATTTAATATGTAGTATTATATAACATAATATAATATTAATAGTGTCACACCCCAACTGATGGCGGAAACATCGGGCGTGGTACTAGGACGAACCAGATTGTCTCAAGAGAAATTCCATAACGACTAACATGACAATATCTTAAACAGTTAATTTCCCATACAATCAACCAACATTTCACGTTTAATCATTACAAAACATAATATCTCTTAATACACATCAAGTTCGATCTCCCCTAGATTTATTACATGATTTTCTAAGGCAAATACTAAATCTAAGCGTCCATAGCAAATATCTCAACCTGCCACATATAGTTAAAATAAAACGTCAATACAATTATGTAAAGGTGAGCATACAGGTTTGCGTACATAATAGATATAAAAGCGTTTAGCATACACCGCATGACATACGTAAGAGTTGTGAATTATGTAACTACTTAGATTCAAGTAAACCAACAAACCGCAATTGATCGAGGTATGCGAACAAGTGTCCACATCTAAAGAGAAAATAAATGAAAAATAAAATGCGAGCCTTAACAACCCCGGGCCTCCGGTGGCGGGTCAACCTCTAGTATACTATCATGTTAAGGGTGGCGTACAAGCAATCAAGCAATACATACAATTCAGTAGATTTCACGTATAATCATGTAACAGCGGGTTGCGAATAAGCATTTGAGATTTGTGTGATGTGATTTAATATAGGAACATATGTGACACCCAAAAGTGCGTTTAAGCGTAAAAGGGGTTCAAGTATACTCGCAGTTGTTGCGATTAAAAAGAGATTCGGGATCTGAGATGAGTTGAGGAGAGCGTCGAATCAGCCTGTAAGTGAACAGAGTGCATCAGTCTTCTGAAATGCTGAAACGTGAACGGGTGAAAGAACAGTAGACAAGTTCGGGCGAACTTGTACCTTGGAGTACAAGTTCGGACGAACTTGTGCTATTATTCTTGAATGGAGCAGAAGTTCGGGCGAACTTGTCTTGATTCCTTGGAATCAGTACAAGTTCGGGTCGAACTTGTGTGTTAATCAATCAAGGGGTACAAGTTCGGGCGAACTTGTACATTTGTTGTCAAATTTGATCAAGTTTCGGGCGAACTTGGTCACCAATCTGGTGACAAGTTCGAGCGAACTTGATGTCTTCCGAGCGAACTTGACTGTTTTGGCATCCAAATCGTGCGTTTTCGCGTCGTTTGTTGAGGAAATCGAGTGTCCATCCCTCCAACCTTAAGCCACTAGGTAAAACTATAAAGGTTTGGAGAGTTACCTTTTGAAAGGTATCGTTAAGGTTCACGGGTTAGTCCAGCGTTGTGTAAAGTGACAATTTCGTCCTTATGCTTCCGGATCTGAGATCTTGCTTGACAACGCCTCGTTCCACTTCAAAGTGAACGAAACATACGTCATTTAGTCCGAATATTGTGTAAAACTCGATGTTTTAAAGGTTTTACTTAGATCTAAGCATAGATCTAAGTGAAAGACAGAAGTTTTATAGAAAAAGATGAGGATTTTCATAAACAGAAGAGATTTGATGAAAAACAAAGGCAAAGCTTGTGCAAAATCGTTGTAAAACGTTGTTGTAGCTTGAAAACGGGTTGAATCTTACTTAAAACAAAGGGTTTCGGTTTTGGGGAGCTCCGGGCGAACTTGCAGCAAGTGCAAATGAGGAAGGAGCTGAGTATTTATAGGTGAGGTGAAAGATTGGGCTGGATACATCAAGTTCGGGCGAACTTGCTACAAGTTGAGTGAACTTGTTGTTTTCCTTGGAATGAACCTAAGTTCGAGCGAACTTGGCATATAAGTTGTGTTCTGGTGGCCTAGACAAGTTCGGGCGAACTTGTGATGCACAAGTTCGCCGAACTTGGCCTATTGGCGAAGTTTTGTTTGTTTGTTTCGCGTTAGGAGTTCGTTTCGCGATTCGATTCGCATTAGATAGTTATATTAAGCATTATAATTGATACAATAGTGCGATTTAGCGATTCGTGCGTGTGAGAGCGTTGCGATAGCGATTATAACCATAACGTAAACAAATATAACACACATAACACATAATTCCACATGATTAACTGCGTTTTGCGATGCGATGAGATAAGCGATGTGATGGCACAAGTGTTATTATACATCAACACACTGGGCTATTAAAGTAACATAGTTACTTTGTGATTGCGATTGAATTAGCGATTAAATGCGATATATATGTGACAAAATATAATTCCATTAACATAAACTTTCTCATAACCGAATCTCGGAGTATAACGATTGATATAGACGAATTACACGATAAAACCGTAAAATAACATTAACAACAAATTTTGGAGTTGTTACAGTCTCCCCTACTTTAGGAAATTTCTTCCCGAAATTTAGGTAGTGGCCGTAACAAAGAGCTGCGGATATTTAGCTTTCATATCACTTTCCAATTCCCAAGTGAACTCGGCACCGCGTTTGCCTTCCCGTCGGACTTTCACAATGGGAATGCGGGAGCGTCGAAGTTTCTTGGTCTCTCGGTCCATGATTTCTATTGGCTTTTCCACGAAATGGAGAGTTTCGTTTATTTGTAAATCCTCGAGGGGAACATGGAGATTTTCTTCAGCTAGGCATTTCTTGAGGTTTGAGATATGGAAATTCGGGTGTACGTTATTGAGTTCCTCCGGTAGTTCGAGTCGGTAGGCCACTTTGCCAATCCTTCCAGAATCTTAAAGGGACCCACGTATCGTGGCGCTAGCTTTCCCTTCTTTCCGAAGCGGATCACTCCTTTCCAAGGTGCAACCTTTAAGAGAACGTGAACTCCCACTTCGAACTGTAGGGGCTTGCGGCGTTTATTAGCATAACTCTTTTGGGGACTCGAGCTTTCAAAAGATTGTCTCTGATTTGGAGGATCTTGTCTGTCGTTTCTTGAATTAGCTCGGGACCGATGATTTGTCTTCTCCGATCTCGTGCCATCAATAGGCGATCGACATTTTCTTCCATACAGTGCCTCAAAAGGAGCCATTTGGATGTTGGTATGATAACTATTATTGTACGAGAATTCAATTGAAAGGTAAATGCGTATCCCATTTACCACCGAAATCTATGACACACGCACGAAGCATGTCTT
The DNA here is from genome assembly GCA_947069175.1 of Scalesia atractyloides. Lineage (NCBI taxonomy): Eukaryota > Viridiplantae > Streptophyta > Magnoliopsida > Asterales > Asteraceae > Scalesia > Scalesia atractyloides. Next base: position 57,546,214 of record CAMTDV010000019.1, read on the forward strand.
CGAGGGTGCGGATCGTGCGCTTAGTCTGACCGTCGGTTTGGGGGTGAAAAACAGTACTGAGATTTAGCGTAGTACCGAGAACGGATTGAAAAGTCTCCCAGAGACGTGAGGTAAAGCGACCATCCCGGTCAGAGATGATGTCACGAGGCGTCCCGTGTCGACAAATGACTTCGTCGGTATAGATTTGTGCTAATCGTTCTACATTAAAGTCTTCTCGTATGGCGATAAAGTAAGCGGATTTAGTAAGACGATCGACGATAACCCAAATGCTATTGTGACCAGAGGAGGTACGAGGGAGTTTCGTAACGAAGTCCATGGCTATGCTCTCCCACTTCCACATCAGGATTTCGGGTTGTTCGAGCAAGCCAGAGGGCCTTTGATGTTCGGCTTTAACCTTAGAACAAGTTTAGCACTTTGAGACGTATACGGTGACATCCTTTTTCATGCCCGACCACCAGTACTAAGGACGGAGATCCTGGTACATTTTGTCGGCTCCAGGATGAATGGAGTATCAAGATTTATGAGCTTCGATCATTAGCAGATCTCGGAGATTATCATGGCTAGGAATCCAAATACGATCGAGATAATAGTAAATGCCATTAGGTTTAACAACGAGTTGAGTTTCAGCACCACATTTCATTTCTTCTTGCAGGGTATTCTCGTTACAGCACGCAAATTGGGCAGAGCGAATCAAAATTTCAAGATTATTCAAAGCTTGAGAGTCACGAACACTATACACATAGCTTCGTCAACTGAGAGCATCGGCTGTAACGTTTGCTTGGCTGGGATGGTAATGAATCTCACAATCGTAATCGTTGAGAAGTTCAACCCATCTGCGTTGGTGCATATTCAGTTCCTTTTGATAAAGATATGCTGTAAGCTCTTATGGTCGGTGAAGACCGTACACTTAGTGTCGTAAAGGTAGTGTCGCCATATCTTTAATGCAAAAACAACTGCACCGAGTTCGAGATCGTGGGTCATGTAGTTCTTCTCGTGGATCTTGAGTTGTCGAGATGCATACGCGATAACCTTGTCTCGTTGCATGAGAACACAACCAAGGCCAAGGTTTGAGGCATCGCAATAAACAACGAAGTCGTCGTTTCCGTTGGAAAGAGCGAGTACAGGAGCTTTGCATAGCATACGCTTGAGAGTTTGAAAGGCTTCCTCTTGTTTGGAATCCCAAACGAAAGGCTTGTCCTTATGAGTTAAAGTAGTAAGCGGAATGGCGTTTTGAAAAGTCGGCGATGAATCGACGGTAGTAACCCGCCAATCCAAGAAATGAACGGATTTCGGATGCATTCTTCAGCGTAATCCAACTCTTGACAGCTTCAATCTTTGCAGGGTCGACGTGAATTCCTTGACTATTAACGATGTGGCAGAGAAATTGGACTTCTTCGAGCCAGAATTCACATTTATAGCACTTAGCATCAAGGCGATTACCTTGGAGAAGTTCGAGAACTAAACGAAGATGGAGCACGTGTTCTTCTCTCGACTTCGAGTAAATAAGGATGTCATCGATAAACACACTACGAAACGATCTAAGAAAGCTTTACACAACGGTTCATCAAATCCATGAAGACCGCGGGTGCATTAGTAAGACCAAAGGGCTTGACCACGAATTCGAAATGGCCATAACGGGTATGAAGGGGGTTTTAGGAATACTTCTTCCAAACGCGTAACTGATGATAACCGGAACGTAGATCGATCTTAGAGAAACAAGTAGCACCTTGAAGCTGATCAAATAAATCATCTATTCGAGGAAGAGGTTAACGGTTCTTTATCGTGAGTTTGTTAAGTTCACGATAATCAATACACATTAGGAACGTCCCATCTTTCTTTTTCACGAAAAGACCGGTGCGCCCCATGGCGAAGTGCTTGGGCGTATAACACCTTTATCAAGCAGCTCTTGAAGTTGGCTAGATAGCTCGCGCATTTCGGGGGTGCAAGACGATAGGGAGCTTTAGCAACGGGAGTAGCACCGGGAATTAAATCGATACGGAATTCAACATCACGAGTAGGGGTAAACGGGTAAATCGTCGGGAAAGGCCTTAGGAAATTCACAAACAACGGGGACGTCTTTAAAGGTTTTCTTTTCTTTCTCCGGGTTCACGATATGGGCTAGGAATGCAATGCATTGCTTTCGCAAGCACTTGCTCGCTTGTGTGCATGACATAAGCATCAACTTCTTTGAGGGAGTCTCGCCATAAACATGTAGCTGATCACCGTTAGGGAGAGGAAAGCGAATCATTTTATCGAAGCAAACAACTTCAGCATGATTCTCGCGAAGAAAATCCATGCCTATTATGATATCGAAGCTACCTAATGCATAGGTATGAGATTAACCGAGAAGATGTGATTGTTGAGATCGAGAGTACAACCACGTAGGACGGAGTTAACAGTAACGGTTCTTCCGGTGGCGACTTCAACATCGAAAGTCTTTGGGAGTTTAGTGCGTTTACATTTTAAAACCTTTTTCGAATTCTAACGATACAAAACAGTTATCGGCGCCAGTATCAAATAAACATGAAGCGTAAATACCATTAACAAAACGTACCATTGACAACATTGTCATTCTGAGCCTGGCGATGATTGAGATTAAAGGCTCTTCCATGCGAAGCTTGTGGTTGCTGCTACGGTGGCTGTGGCTGTGGTTGTGGCTGCTGCTGAGGATCTTGCTTCACGGCTTTGTTTGGGCAGACATTGTGAAGTGGTTTGGATCACCACAAGTGTAGCAAGCACGGGCCTTTGGGGATGGCGCTTGCTGCTGGAACTGCTGCTGATTGGCCTGAGGGTACGAGGTAGAGCTGGTAGAGCTGGTGCTGCTTGAGCTTGAGAAGCCGGCTGACGAGGACCACTACGACAGTTGACAGTGAAGTGGCCGTAGATGTTGCAGTTGGTGCAGAAATGGCAATTGCCTCCAACCGCATGGTGATAAGTGCATTTCGAGCACAGAGGTGAAAGATTGGGCTGGATACATCAAGTTCGAACGAACTTGCTACAAGTTCGAGCGAACTTGCTTGTTTTCCTTGGAATGAACCTAAGTTCGAGCGAACTTGGCATATAAGTTGTGTGCTGGTGGCCTAGACAAGTTCGGGCGAACTTGTGATGCACAAGTTCGACCGAACTTGGCCTATTGGCAAGTTTTGTTCGTTTGTTTCGCGTTAGGAGTTCGTTTGGCGATTCGGTTCGTATTAGATAGTTATATTAAGCGTTATAATTGATACAATAGTGCGATTTAGCCATTCGTGCGTGTGAGAGCGTTGCGATAGCGATTATAACCATAAGTAAACAAATATAACACACATAACATATAATTCCACATGATTAACTGCGTTTTGCGATGCGATGAGATAAGCGATGTGATGGCACAAGTGGTTATTATACATCAACACACTCGGCTATTAAAGTAACATAGTTACTTTGTGATTACGATTGAATTAGCAATTAATAAGCGATTAAATCCGATATAGATGTGACAAAATATAATTTCATTAACATAAACTTTCTCATAACCGAATCGGAGTACAACAGATATAGACGAATTACACAAGAATAATGTAAAATAACATTAAGAACGAAGTTTGGAGTTTTTACAAATAGAAGACAAGTTATGGTCAATAGAAAAGGATGAAAAAATAAAATTCAAAACTAAAAAACAATTTGTGGTAAAAAAATATGACAAAAAATCTACTGTAATATATATTATAATATAATATATAATGTATAGCACATACACTGAAACGATTAACACAATTCTTGATTTTTAAGCAAACAATTTATTCTACTAAACGATGTATTCTAGAATTGCTCTACATACTTAAAAGGTGTAATTTATAATTTTTATTATAACGTAGGGTGCTAATATATTTTTTCTTAAGAGCTTAATACAAATACAATAAAATAACAGCCGGATCCGATGTGACAAATAAAACTTATTTTTAGAACGAACAATTAGACCTCTTCACAATTAAGAAACCCTAGATCACAGTTGTCAAATGTTTTTCAAATTCACCGTTAAAATTTAGTCACCATAATTTACAAAAGTATTTCAAAGTTATACAAACACTGAAATATAATACTAATAACTATATAAGTTACAAAGAGATTGATTCACTTACTTAGTAGAAGTATCCAAAAGCAACAGTGACAACTACAAAAGTAACTCGTGCTAATAATATGCTGTGAAACTAGCCTAATAACGAATAATAAAAGAAGAAAAAAGAATAACACGAAGAAGAAAACTTATATTCTATTGATTGTGTTATACAATGAGATAAAATATCTTATATATAGGAGAGGGAATCTTGGTAAACAAGATAATCTATATATGGAATTGATAACCATAATAATATATATTAATAACAAACCAGATATTATTTAACGAATATGTTTTATTGGTGAATTCCCGTTGCTTGGTGCATAAGTCGGTGACCACGTCATACTTATCGGTTTAGTGATTGTCCATGCGAGCAAGGCTTGAATTGCTATGCAGGGCTAGTTCTACTCTCTTGGAGGCTGAAAAAAATATAACTTATAGTGAGTCGGGCGATGGTGTAACATGCAAAATAGATAGAGTAGTTGGTCGGCGAAGTAACAAGTCATAAAATGTATAGCAAAATATTCTTTTATTCGGGCAATGGTGTAACATGCAAATAGATAGAGTAGGTTGGTCGGCGAAGTACAAGTCATAAAAATGTATAGCAAAATATTCTTTTGTATTAGTTAAGCTTTTCGGTTCAAATAATTAACAACCCAATTGTAAATGAAATTCTAGTTTCCTGTATATGAAAGTGCTCGGTACATTTTAGATATACTATACTTTATATTAACTATAATAAAAATGCTTCAATATTAGTACATTTGACTTTTTTTTTAAAAGTGCATTTTAGGTACACTATACTTTATATTAACTATAATAAAGATGCATCAATATTAGTACAAAATATATTACTTTGACTATTTTTTTAAAAAGTACATTTTAGGTACACTATACTTTATATTAACTATAATAAAATGCATCAATATTAGTACAAAATATATTACTTTGACTTTTTTTTTAAAAAAAATTGTAGGTTATAGAAAAAATTAGTAGATACATGTAATCAAAATGAATATGGGACAAAAGATGCGAATGATTCTTCAGTTAAATTTAAACGAATTCCTTTTGTATAATTTTCCTAACCTTTTCAAAATGAAAAAGAAATATTAAAATATAATATATTAATTTTCAATTTATGGTGACATATATATGAAAAATATAAGTAATGAAAATCGCTTCAAGTTATTAATTGCATCTGGGTTCTAATTTGCAAATACGTTGAACTTAGTTGGGCTTTTGTGGTGCAAGGTTAATGGTGAGGACTTAAATGGGCTTCTAACGTCAACTAGTGGTGCATAAAAAACCCGAATCCAAAAAAAAACCCGGAATCGGGTATTATAAAACCTGGGTTTTTTATACCCGAACCCGACCCTACCCATAGGGTAGGGATCGAGTATGCATTTCTATTATAAAACCCGAACCCGGAACCGGGTTTTTATACCCGTTTTCGACCCGGGTTTTACGAGTACCCGGCTTCAACCCGGAACCGGGTTTTTTCAATACCCGGTCCGGGTTTTCCAATACCATGTTCGGTTTTTTTCGTTTTTTGTGTTTTTTCGAGTTTTGCACTTTGGTAACGGCTATATAGCCGTTAGAAAGTATATTTTGACCATTTTTTTTGTTTACATTTAATCTCTATACTCTATACCGATCCATACACGAACCCAACCCGATCCATATCCGAACCCGGAAATAGGGTATTATAATATCCGGGTATTAGAAAACCCGACCCGACCCTACCCGACCCCAGATATAGGGTATACATTTTTTGTATAAAACCCGGACCCGGACCCGACCCGGGTATTGTCAATACCCGATTTTATAGAACCCGGTCATACCCAAACCCGGTTCCATACCCGGAACCGGGTATTCAAAAAACCTGATTTGTGCACCACTAACGTCAACCAAATTGTGCCGCCTATGGATTTCAAGAAAGGCTGATATAATTAAATTTTGATGTGATTTATTTTAAAGTTAAATGCATGGTTGGTCTCTGTGTTTTATAGATTTTGTAGAATTGTTTTCAACTTTGAATAATTTCACATCACATGTGGGTCGGTGGGCCCGCTGGCTGTATATTCACATATTCATTACATTGATGGTCCTTACGAGCTAATGTTGCTAAATGTTCTAGTTAAACTCATGTAGAATTACCAAACTACCCTTCATTATGTATTACAAAAAAAACTAAAATACATATATTATATTAAACTGATTTAAAGATCTTTATAAGTAAAACTGAATTAAAAAACTTATATGTATATATATATATATATATACACCTTACATATCCCTACTATCCCCCCTCGTTTCCACACACCACTACCACTTCCAGCAACACCACCATCATTGTACCACTACCAAACGCCGTCGTTTTGTCCAACACAAAACACCATCGTTTTGTCCAAGGATCAACTTTTGCCATCAAATTCCGACCGTTTTCCCCAACTGTCATCGTTAAACCTCCACTGGTCCACCAGCGGACATCTCTGATCAACTTTGGTCGTTCAATCACCATCACTCAAACTCAAATGACCGATAAAACTTTACTTTCACCGTAAATACACTGACAATGAAACCTCTACTTGCATCGCTCGCAACTAGAGTTATCCTCTAGTTGTTTTGGTACCATTCGGTGTTTTGACAAACGCGTGGCAACTACGGTGGTTCAAACCAAGACGAACAATTGGTCGTTTGGTATGCTCTGGTTGGGTTTGGGATGAGGTGGTTTGTGAAGGTGAAGATAGAGGCCATGGTGGTTTGTGATACTGGTGATGGTGGTGGTTTGTGAAGGTGGAGGAGGTGGTGGTGGCGTAGGGTAAGGATGATGGTGGTGGTTGATAGTTGAAGAAGAAGAAGAAGATGTGGGGCTAGGGTGGAGCTCACATAGATTTAATATTATTTTTTGATTTGTGATTTTTATATTCTGTTGTTTTTATCTACAAGGCTAAACAAGTAATTTCACACGTATTTAACTGAAAATTACACGATGTTAGCTACGAAGGACCACCCATGTTACATTTTTACAACCATCGGAACCAATTGTGTACTTATTAAAAGTAGAGGACTAATTGTGCAAAATATGTAAACCATATGGATAATGAGACATTTAACTCTTTATTCTATAGGAATCTGAGGAAGCGAGAGATTATACGGAGTCACGTATGTTGGCAAATTTAGGATTGTTGGACAGCAGGTTCAAGAAATAGTACATGCCTTCTTGAGGTACGACATACGACTTAGACGAAATTGAAGGGAGTAGCCCCTTGGCTATTTTTTTTTCAATGCACGCAAATTAAGAGAGCACAAGGTTTTTGGATTTGCCAACTTTGAACATGATGAGTATGAGCGGCTAAATCACTGTGATATCCTCTAGGTGTAGGGTTTGTAATAGATACTTTTGATTCTTGTTTAACCTAGGTATTTGAGATTGAATGTGTTAACCTCTTAAGTTTTTTTATCAGATTCCAATGTGGTTTTTACATCTATACGATTTAGTTTTGTTGAACATTAATTAAATCACTTTTTGAACCTGATTTTTTATTGGTTTATTTTTAACATAATTTAATGGGTGTATGTGTGAATAAAACACGTGAGGTACGGTTCCATATCCATCACTTGTTTAACCATACACATAGTCTCCCTTGATTAATTCCCACTAGGTTAATCAGATTAACTATGTTTTATCAAACCTTAAAGCGAAGAAGATTACCTTCTACATACTGTTCACAACTCAAGTTAAGTGTGTTAGGTTTTCAACAATCAACCAATCAAATCTCACTTATACATTTTTAACTAATGAAACAATCAAACTTTGAAAATTTCCACTAATACCCCTTGTTTGACACCCTACTTACCCTTACTAGTAAAGGTAGCTAGAAACTTATTATTTTTTACCAACCTTTTGACATGATCATCAAGCAACTGAACTCTTTTATTTAAAAATGAAAATAGCCCTACTTGGCAAACTCTAACCATGCAAAAACAAAGGGATCTAATGGGTTTACCAAATAGTAGTAAAATCCATAATGATTAATATATGGGCAAATGACATCTTAGTATGAATGTAACATGCAAGATAGATCATAAATTATTATGAAGTACTATTTGTTTAATGCATTCTCAAGTTGTCCAAGAACTACACATATGCTTGAACATTGCCTTTATATTCACTAGAACAAGAATTGTATGCAATTGCAACTACAAGTATGAATGTAACATGCAAGATAGATCATAAATTATTATGAAGTAATATTTGTTTAATGCATTCTCAAGTTGTCCAAGAACTACACATATGCTTGAACATTGCCTTTATATTCACTAGAACAAGATTGTATGCAATTGAAACTACAATTTTAATTAGGATTAGAGCAACTAAGTTCTTCTAATCTCAGTTACAATTAACAAAACCTAAAAATTATAACATATTAGGTTAGAAACACAAAATCATTAAATCATGACTAAAACACACAATCATCAAAATATTAATTAAAAATACACAAAAACTAGTAACAGTTGCAACACATTAAAGAACACAAAAACACCATTAGCTTAACAAAATCAAGAAAACACATTGCCTAGTTCTACGCGAAGATAATCGATTATGGATGAAATGATTGAATGAAGTTGGAAAACTAAAAACAACAAAAATAAATAACTAATCTTAAATCAAGAAAACGTTAATATAACGATAAATTTTAAATAAGGAGAACATTAAGGATAATAATTGATTGGCACCTTTACGAACTATGAATTGTGAAGAGGAAGTAGTGAAAAAAAAGTGAAGATGAAGAGATAATTCAATGATATCGTTGATTAGCTGTTAGCAAAGAAAACGATAGATGTGTTTTACAACACAACTTGATGTATGTGAAACGTGTGTTTATTTATTATTCAAGTCTTAAAAGTAGGGCTCATAATTTAACTACACACTAACGACAAGTGTACCATTCATGCAACAGTACAGAAAGTAAAACCGAGTATGAACCTCGGTCCTCTAGTTAGCAACACGAAAACTTAACCTAAACCGAATTACTAGCCTAAAATTGATTTGATTTTTGAATTGGATTTTTAATTAATTAATTAATTAACCTAAATTAGGCTAATGAAAACTAATGAGCTGGACAACCAGAATGACTAAGAACACGAGTTTGGAATAAATCAAAAGGAAAAACTACCTAGGCAATGAATCCCTTGGAACGTGCAATGACCTATGACTTGACTATTGACTAAAGATCCGATATCTAACCCAACCACCTCCCGCTATGGACAATAAAGTCCTTTAATAACTATTCAGCTTAGAGCGGGGCCCCCACTCTCCAACTCCTAGAAACTGACTATGAAGAACAATTAGAACACGTAATGAAGTGGTAAGATGGACCAACTCGATCCACCACGAATTTCACAACTATCAGAATATGTAAACACCACTGGTGTTAACAATCATCTAATTGTGAAGCTAACTTCAACTTGATACACCAATACTGAACATAAACACAAATAAACAGACGAACCCTGAGTTACCAGCTGTTCAAACTATCCGACAACGCCTGGAACAGACCTAGCAATCTCAGCTCACTTTTTGACTTGTTAAGGAATGGATGCACATTTTATCTAAGTGATTTTAATGATTTTCTAACTTGAATTATTTCTAATCTCATGATCTCGATCGAAAACCTAACAAATTAATGACTTAAGAATGAATTTTTTCGAATCTGGGTTACACGTCTACACGTCAAGACCAATCCAGTCATCAACTAAACATCAATCACAAGCAGAAACAAACCACACATGATGATATTCAGCGACAAATCAAAGTTATTTTAAATCAATACGTGTCATAGTCGAAAACGTCAACAAAAAGTCAAAACAATGATTCCAAGTCATCACAACCTAGGCGGCTTAATTGTTTAGCCTCTAAACATGTTTGAAAACAAACATAGCAGTATAAGGTTGCAAATATGATTTTTATTCAAAATCTAAAGAGAAAAGAAACCAAAAGATTCGACAAATGGGTTGCAATCTTCCAAAGATTCGAACTTTGTGATTAATCCTTGTTCCAAGCCTCTTCCCGACTGCTAATAACTTTAATATTCGTCCACAAGTCATCTTGAATGGAAGAGATAGAAATTATGGTGCAAAATAATGTTTGTATATCAAATGAATCATAACTGGCTTCGAACAGCTTGTAGGCGTATCGCGATGCATCTCTGTTGGGATTGAACCCTGTGAAAAGGAACAGATGATAAAAAGCCAAAAATCACATCAAATGTTTGGCCCTGATAACAGAGTTACAAGCTCTGATCAATAAACTTGCTTTGCCTAAAGCTTTGCCTTCTATCATCTGCTAGTGGTAACGACAAAATTCAAAGGTCTGTCAGAAGACAAAGCAGCGAATAGTGATCAATGTTTAGTTATAATAGTTTTAAATTCAATGTAACAGTGCTTGGCACTGACCAGAATTTAGCATAGCAGTGCTTAGAGTTAGTTTTACTTGTTACCTGTCACTATCAACCCTGACGTCATCAAAGATGCTAAGAGGTTAAAAGTGTTAGTATAAATAGTCGATCAGTTATACTGTTTTATTAATCTATTAAAAGATCATTCACCTATCATCTTCAGAATTTTTGTGTGTAACACCCATGCACTTCATTAGATGTTCCTGGTTGCTCATTCGTATACATTTAAGCTCGTTCTTGCTCCTTTAATGCACCGGAACCTGTAAATACACAAACTAATCAAATAGAAGCTAAAATTTAATTATATGACTCTAAATTGTAGAAAAATGTTCAATTTACGTAGGATAAATGCATGTGTTGGACAACACATCAACGATTGAGTTTTCCATGCGTTCATCGCTAAACGTTTCCTCACAACTTCGCAGACCTAATTTTGCCTCTACTGGCTAACAAGATACAAAGAAATGGGCCCTTCGTAAGTGGGAGCCCAAAGCCTTTGCCTTATTTTACTTACCCTTGGGTCAGATCTAATGCTAAGATGATAAGTAAATAAATAGTATAGAATAGTTTGTAATTATCTAGTGAGTTGCTTAGGTAAATATTGATGGCTATTTGAATAGGATTAGGATGCTTGAGGTAGAAGTTATCTAGTCCTATATATACTTGATGTAATTAGTTTTTCGGGTTAAGATTTTCTTATTATTGAGAATTGGGAGTTATGCATGTTATCAATTCATAAACTGAATTGTGTTATCAAAGCACTACGAAGCGACCAAAAAGAATTTGAAACCTGATCATGCCAAGGATCAAAAAGCAACCTGTCGAGACCGTCAATCATCGTATCACCAACTGAAATCGGCAAGCCAATCCAGTTCGAGCTCAAGGGCTCGATCTCCCCCAACGCCAACCTATAGCCGCAAGAAGGTTAAATCAAGGATGACGGATACGCCAATACCAGCGATGACAACCAAGGAAATGAATCCAACATTGTTCCAATGCCCTATGCTTTTGTCTACGAACTACACCATATCAGCCATCTGTATGTGCATGGTCTTTAACATCCAAGGAGTCTATAGGGTTATTGAACTAGGTAATGAAGATGTCAAGAAAATGACGTTATAATTGCTTGTTATTCCAATTGATTCCCGAAGATCAGATGTTGCAGATCGGTAAATCTGAACACAGCTAAAGAGATGTGTGAAGTTTCGAAAACCTAATTTGTGGGAGCCGATCGGGTAATGCAAGCAACTTCAGACATTATGATTGAGTTTGAAGGCCTAAAGATGGAAGATTTAGGGATGATCGGTGACTTTGCATCCAAATTATTAAAGATAGCATCGAAAGAATCTACACTGGGAGAAGTCATTGAAGGATCAAAGCTGGTCAGAATTTTTTGACAAGCTTACAAAGGAGGTTCATTCACATAGGCACATTGTTTGAACAAATCTTGGATCTGAAGACCATTGGTTTTGAAGATGTTGTCAAATGTCTAAATGCATACATAGAGAGAACAAAAGAACAAGAAAGTTTAACTAAAAACCAAGGTAAGTTGGTGTTTACTAAATCATTTGAATCATCTTCTAAATTTCAAAAATCGTGAATCTTCTTGGGGACGTCGAAGAGGATTCCTACTCAAACCATAGACGCAATCGTGGTCGAGAATCCAACGAGAACCGTGGGCACCAAGAACCTGCTAGCAAATTCGAATATCAGAAGTAGAAGGAAAAGGGTCGAGATTATCACAAAATCAGTGCTATAGATGTGCAAGCTCGGTCATTTCGTATAACACTGCCCGGTCGACTCCGTAAATGTCAAGAATTAAATCAAGCTAAAACCAATGAATACCTGCCATATGGAGTTAACGCATCCTTCTTTATGATGCAACACATTCAAGACTCCATTTACTTGGAGGAGAATGTCATACTCACTAAATACGAGTCCGAATCAAAAGACAAGGGCGTTTGGTACTTGGGTAATGGCGCGAGTAACCACAGGACTCGTAATCGTTCAATCTTTAAAGAATGAAATGAATGGGTAATTGGAGGGATCAAGTTTTAAGATGGGTTATGCATGGAAATCAAAGGGAATGGATTGGTTCAATTTTGTGGTAACGTCTATATCCTTGTACGTATCGATGATTACTCCCAGTATATGTGGTCTTACCTCTTATAGTAGAAAAGTGGAGCCTAGGATATAATCAAAAGATTGATATTCTTGGTTAAAAACAAACCAGGAAGCCACTAAAAAATTATGTATCAATAGAGGTTGGATGTTCACCTCATGAAAGTTCAATAAATTCTGTGAACAAGAAGGGGTGATACGTCAATTGATGACTCCTACATGCCTCAACAAAATGATGTTGTGGAATGTGGAAACCAAACCTTAGTCGAGATGACGTGAATGCATTATGAAGGAAAGACTGATTCCGAATTACTTTTGGGGTGAAGCCATACGACATGAGGCTTAGTTGATCAACCGAAGTCCTACACCAGCATGGTGGGGAAAACACCCTATGAAAATTTTAAATGAAAGAAGTCGAATCTCAAGCATCTCAGCACATTTGGTTGTATTGCCTATGAACGGGTGGTTTCGAAATACTTGATGAAGCTCGATGATAGATCGAATCCGTAAGTGCACCTTACTTCTAAACAGGTTTTGGAGCCTATTGCTCATTTCGTCCAAAGCATCAAAAAATTGTTATGTACACATGTGGATTCCGATGAGAAAAATGGTTGGAATTAGAAAAACTAAACTGAAACCAAACGATATGACTACACGGAACTTGAAATGTTCACTATGATGTGGGGCGGTGTACTTAACACGGGAATAGGGCATGTATCCGGTAGCTCAAATGAGAATGATTCAGAACACCTAGGAAGCCCGTTACGAGGCCATAGTTTTGTATTTGAGTCTGAAACTAAGACCAAATCTTAGGTCGATCGAGCCCTCTTTCATCAGCTTAATTGGCCAATATAGGTGCGGCTCAAGGAGTTCCTGAACATGGACAAAATCTAATCCAAAATCAACAAGAATCTCGATATTATCAATAAAATTTAATGACTATGAATTTAATAAGAATAAAACCTTCGTTATACATAAATGAAGAGCCAAAGAATTATCATGAAGTCAAGTTATTGCCAAAATGGTTGAAAGTATGAAAGCTCAGATAGAATCTTCGGAAAAAACATGAAGGTTAATCGATTTACTGAAAGGGGCTAAACCCTTGGGTTAAAGTGGGTGATTAAAATGAAAAGGAATGCCGACAATACAATAATTAAGTACAAAGCTTAGTAAGTTTCAAAGGATTATGTACAACAACCCTGAGTACACTTTGATGAGATCTTCATGCTGGTAACACGCCTCGAGACAATAGTATAACTAATTTCTTTTGCAATTGCGAACAGATCGATAATACACCATCTTGGTGTAAACACGACCTTTTTACAGGAGACTTAAAATAAAAAGTTTATGTGAGTCAACTAGGGGGTGTTGGAAAATCGAGACAAGTGAATAAAGTTAATAAGTTATCGATAGCTTTATATGTGTTAAAGCAAGCCCTGGGAGCTTGGAATACCAAGCTTGATAGCATTTTAGAGTAAATGGGGTTTCAACGACCCCTACAAGAAAGAAAAGGTGTATTGAGTTGTTTGAGAACCAATTTCCAATTGTTTTTGTTTACGTAGACGCTTTGTTTGTTACAGAAAGTAACACGGATCTTTTCATTGAGTTCAAAAGAAACTTGACACTACAATTTGAAATGTCTGATCTGGATAAAAAAAACAGGAGAGCTATGTTTTGTGAATTCCAAAGAAGTGGGCATGTTAAATTGTAATCCAACTTTGTGTAACTGGAGTGAAGTTATCAAAGAATGAGAACGAGTCGGAAGTGGATGCTACAAAATATAGAAAGATACTTGGTTGTTTACATTATCTCTTGCACACCCGATTTGACTTGGCATATTCGGCTGAGGTTGTAAGCCATTACAACAAACCCTAGAAGAAACCCATGCAATTGCGATCAAACATATACTCCGCCATATAAGGAGAACAACATCTCTTGGAAGAAAGTATACACAGGGGAAGAGATTAATTTGGTGGGTTATAGTGATAGTAGTCACGATGTTGACAAAATTGACTATTAAAAGCACTACCGGTCACATATTTTATCTCGGGTCTTCTCCAACAAAATGGTGTTCGCAAAAGCAAGTTATTGTGGCTCTTTCTTCATGCGAAGTTGAGCTTATGGTTGCGACACTTGTCGCATGTCAACCTATTTGGCTTTGAGAATTGCTTGCGATGACTGGTAGGAGAAGCAAAACTTCTAATTCCAGTTGAAAATGAACAAGTGGCTGTTAAGCATGTATCTAGTGAAGAGCACACAGTTGACCCATTGATTAAAGCGCTGGCAAGAACCAAGTTGAAAGAAACGAGGATGTTACTTGGTGTGGAGGACATGGTGTATACAATACCGAAATTCTGGGGTTGGTGACCTGTTGTTACTTAGTGCACTAGTCATTGACCAGGTCATACTTATTGACTTAGAGACTTTCCATGCGAGCAAGCTTGTATTGCCGAGAAGATACATTTAAATTTTATTTTGTAATTTGAAATAGTTTGTAATTAGGGGACCCGGGGTGGAGGGGATTTACCCCGTGATGAACAAATACAACGCGTGGAACATGTCCAAATACCAACGCCACTTCATTTTTTCACAGATCAAATTTGATAACGCGTAGAATATATGACGCGTGAAGAATGGAAGCATTGAGGGGGATGTGAGGATTTATTGTTGGGTATTGTGAGTGATGAGCATTTCCATTAAAAAAGGTTGTGTGAGTGATGGAATAATGGTTGATGGCATGGCGGAACTTAATTGGAAGTTGTGAGTGAGTGATAAGTGATGGGTGATGACCACCCCTACCCCCTTATCAAGTGAATTTGTTAGGTAATTAACAATGGCTATTTGAGTACCATTAGGATATTTGAAATTCCTATATACTTTGATGTAATCAATTTTTGGGTTAAGTTTTTTTTATTAATGAGAATTAGTAGTTAGGCCTAAGGTAGTATTTGGTATGCAGAAATAAGAGGGGAATAGAATGAACTATTACGAAGGATTGAAAAAGCATGTGTTTAGTTGATTAAGGTAATGAAATCACTCATTACGTAAGGCATTCCATTTCCTAAAAGTCATTCCATCCATCCTTTTATTTTTTTTCATTCTATTCTCTCTCACCCTTCATCATCAACACCGTCCACCACCACCACCGGCACAGCCAACACCCGCGCAACAACCGCCACCACCACGCATTGTCACCACCTGCCACCGCTCGACCTACCGCCACTGTCACCCTCCGCCAGCGACCACCACCGCCACTGACAGGCTCGGCCACTGCCATCCACCACTATGATGTAATTGTTACACATGAAACAAACAATTAATTATTTATTAGATATAGGTGTATAGGTAGATAGGTAGATTTATTAAAGCTACGAAAAATCTACTAAATTATAAAAATGCCATTTTTAAAATAATGGCTTTAGACAGTCAATAATCTTACCTTTAAATAATGGCTTTAAACAGTTAATAATCTTCCCATTGGATGTGAACCTATGGTTGATTCCGCTTTATCTTTTGATTGGATTAAGGGTATGTTTGGCATGGAGCTTTTAGAAGTTTTTAGGAGCTTCAAGTTTTAAGCTTTTAAGAAAAAGCTTCAACTTAATAAAAAGCTTTGTTTGGTTGAAGGAGCTAGAGCTTAGGTTGAGCTTGAGTTTGGTTAAACGCTCCTACTAGTAGCGTTTAGAAGGAGCTACAAGCTTTTTAGGAAAAAATGACTATTTTAATCTCTAAAAATAATGAACTTTCTAATGTACCAACTTTTTAATGTCCATTTTGGTCATTTTATACATTTTATTAAAAGCTCCAGCCACTCTGCCAAACACCTAAATATATCTAAAAAGCTACAACTACAGCTACCAGCTCCAGCTACCAGCTTCTAGCTCCAGCCACAGCTTCTACTCCAGCCACCAGCTTCCAGCTACCCAAAAACAGCTACTTTTGCCAAACATACCCTAAGGTTAAATGTTATGGGTTATCTATTTAACAATGCTGTATAAGCATCTTAAAAAGGTAATTTAATAATAATTTGTAGAAAAAATATCATGATATTAACTTCCACCATATGTAATATAGTAAATGATTTTAAACAACAATAATCTTACCATTTGATGTGAACTTATGGTGGATTTTGCTTTAGCTTTTGATTGGATTAAGGTTTAATGTTATGGCTTATCTGTTTAATAACGCTGCTTAAGCACCTTAAAAAAGTAAATTAAGTAGTGGTGGAGTGGTTGGGGAAAGAATTGGTGTTCCTTGTGGCTCAGTTTCGATTCCCACTCTCATCATTATTTTCTGGCCATCCAGGTGAAGAGCAAATACGGGTGGCCGGTTCGACTTGGATGGTAGGTAGGCGAGGTTTTAGCATTATCTACTGTCGTGTCTTCAGGCGGGTGGAGGTCGGGTTTCCGCGCATCTGGGGAGAGCCAAGGGACTGACGGCGGTCGAGTAGTCGAACTTGGCCACAGCATCCGGTGTCAGGTAGTTAACATGTCGTCCCTTACCATTCAAAAGAAAAAATAACTTTATAACAAATACAATCATGTTAACTTCCACCATATGTAATATAGTTGGTACAAAGTGCAATTACCAAAGCCTTTAAAGATATTTACAGATAATTTGGCACTTTTTCACATAACCCACTCGGACTCCACCTCGTTTTATAATAAATATCGTCTTTGGTGACAGGTAATTTGATCGGTTTTATATTGGAGTTCATTGAAAAGTATATACACCTACTTGCTTAAAGATATTGTATACGGGTTTGGCAGCATGAAAATGATCACAACCGAGCCGGATGATAGTTGAACATATAAAATATATTTTTGCTACCCTTTTTTCTAACTTTAAATGGAGGTTGGGATGATCTTCTTAACTTTAGTAGCCGAACACAGATAATTTAATCAAACATGCTAAACAAAATAAGCTAACACTTGATAATTTTCGTTGGTTGTAAAAAATTCTTACCATAAGTAACATGGGTTCAGTAAATAGGTCCTTTGTAAAATATATGTTATCTTTTTTTATTTAAGTACGTATTTGTATTTATTGAACATGTTATGTTACTTAGGGTAGTTATGGGTGAGAAGTCTAAGTTGATATAAGAGATAATTCTATGGTGCATGCTTTTACAGATTATATTATGTTAGTTGTGAACACTAAATATAGTCGAATGGAGTAACAAGTAGCTTTAGTGGGTAAAGGCTAAATGATTAGACACCCTAAAACTAAGTGTCTTTATTGTGAATTCATTACTGGCGCAGAGGACACGGAGTATACTCAGATCACCATTGAGAGTCAAGTGGTTTCACATGCAAATAAGTTTAAGTATGTTTGTATAAAGGGATGGAGAGATATATAGTAACACACTCATCGCATATGTGTTGGTTGGCGGAGGGGGAAAGCAGACACTAGGGTATTGTACGGCAAAAGGTTCCTAACTAAATTAATTGAGTTACAATTAGTCTTATAATTGTATGTGACAAGCTCTTGTGTCATCAAGAAGACACATACACAAGACGGAGGTAGAAGAGATGACGCTAAAGTTTTTAGACCGATAAGAAATGAGGTTTTTAGAGAAATGTGAGAGGTGAATAGTATATCAGATAAAATAAAGCACATGAGATCGAAATGGTTAGGGCTTGTGAAGAGGGGATAGGCAACAAGGGCATTAAAGCAGTGGAAACCTTCACTAGAGGGGAAGAGTAAAGGTAGACCCAAAATTACTTGGGATAAGCGGATTAGGTAGGATTTGCTAAATTTGCATCTCTTTAGGGATTTGTGAAGATACATGAATAAGATTAAAGACTTTATGAAGAGAGTACAGTCCTAGCTTTATTTTAGGTGTTTAGATTCTATTACACTTTGGTAGACTTTGAATGTGATTATCTTTCTACACCTATGCATATATGTATTTTTGCTTCTATTATATTATGTTACTCTTCCACCGCTTCTTCTAATTATTTGGCAGCTCTCTATTTCTTAAATTTTAAGTCTCGTTTGTCTAGTGTTTGGTTTTGATGTGGGAAAAGTTTCTGAAAGGAGTCTCTCATTCACCCGGGATAAATGCAATATTTGTCGGTAATTAACATCCCTAAGTCCTATCAATAGCCTTGCTATTTATAGGATATACTGGTTACGATTGTTGTTTAGTATTAAAATATCCTTTCCTTATCTATATGTGTAATGCTTCCCATATAATCTAACTTCATTACCACTCATTCATCTCAATTCTCAACTTCCATCGGCTAGCCACGTCCACTACTTTAATTTGATCTAATTCTAGTTCTAGTTCTAGATTTACATTAAATTTCAAAGTATGAATAAACAACGGTTGTCATGCTATTTGCAAATCATTCTCAACCATCAACACAAAGTCACAAACACTGTGTTAATTTAAATATCATAAAAAGCTATAATTTTGGAATATTTTTAAGTTTATACTATCCTAAATGTAACTAAAAGATTATTGATCTCTTTTAGAAAAGTACTTACTAGCAAAAAGTGAAAAGTGAACATTAAAAAGCAAAGCGAAAAGAGTACATTATCATAATTCCAAATAAACTATTAACAGTGGCATACTGTCATTGTAGACATAGTTTATTTTCGAATTTATAATGGATGGGATGAATATGCAATATATGAAAGAAAAAATATATATATAATAAATACTATAATATCCTTAGTGTAATGTTTCATCGCATTTCATAGTAGACCAAGGAATTCCAACATGATGCTTTCATAAAAGTAAATTTTTGCCTAAATCATACTAAAATTTTAATTTTATTGTTAAGTTTTCCTTTTCTTGATTTTATTAAAATATAGCAAACTTGAGAAGTTACATCATTACAGAAGGTAGACGGCCAACAAGTTGTACCGTCACCCCTTTCTGAATTGCAAACCCTAACCTTCCAAATACAAACATCCTCCGGGGCTGAACAATTATTGTGGATAACCCGTTGGACCCTAGTCAAAAAGTTGATGGCTTCTGGCGTTAGCGAATCAAATGTATCGAAGACAAAAGTGACAAAGACATGCTTGTTGCATCATTCTATTCTATTTTAATTAAGTTACAACTTTAAAAGTTACTTATACCACCAATGGTGTCAACCTAATGGGACTCCTGCTCATCTCCCCACCAAAGATGTCAATCTAAGGCGAACTCATCCCCAATTAGTAGAAAAAGCCCCAATGGCTCCTATTTGCATCAAATATATACACTAAAAGAAAAATACAAAAATGAAGAATGTGCGAAAAATGAAGATTACATCAACGCCCACATAGGAATTCAACGAAAAAGCTATCACAAATTACTAATCAAAGAAACGTATGAGAATTACAGAAAGAGAATTTGAGATGGGAAACTAGACAATTCACATAATTCATTCATCCATGCCCTCTGTTCCTCTTTCCACACCTTATATTAGTTGTTCATCTAGTTCATACTTGGTTGGGCCTATTTCTTTCTCTTGAAGTGGGCTACTAGTTGGGCCAACTTTAGTGTTATAAGTATAAGTTGGGCCTGGATGAGTGTTCATAACATTACTTCACCCTTTGAAATTCACATTGTCCTCAAGGTGTTGATTTGTAACTATTGTGAGATGATTGCTGAGAAGAGTGCCTATGATAGTCATGGATGTAACAAGTTAGTGCGGGTGGCTTATGACCATATACAAGGCTGCAAAGTGTCTTATAGCCTGAGTGTAGAGTAATCCAGTTCTAGGATCTGCGTGGCCAATATTTCAACCTGATGTATAGAAATGTTGAAAAGAATTGGTTGGTTGGTTTAAAGTTTAGCAACATTATGCACATAAACACCTCCATTGTTCACAAGCCTCAATATTTCAGTACCTCTTGGAATTATTCATGCAGCAAGTTGAAAGCGAGCATGGACCTTGAGTGTCTTAATATGTTTCTTATAAGATCGAGGAAACAATTTGACTCCCTATTTCTTCGAATTGTCTTTTCGTCACTGCAAGCATATTTGTGACAACTCGTACTTCCAAGGTTAACAAAGTTTACTTTCGCGATTACTTATTTATGCTTGTATACGTTTTACTTTTCACGTCGTACGATTTAAACCAAACACACTTAAACGTGTGTGTGCATATATATATATATATATATAAACATCTTGACTCGGGATAAGTATTCATATATGAAATATATTATTCGAAACCGAAACTAGTGGCACAACCCAACCCAACCCGATCCCGTAACCCAACTCGTTAAACATCATGCACAACCCAAACCCCTATCGTGATCCAACAACTTTCGGCCACCCCACTTGTTCGCCCCAAGCACATTGTAGCCAAAACAAAACCCAAATCACCCCACACCCATTCCCCTTTAATTACATATGTATGCTTGCAATCTTCACAACCCCTAACCCTAATTGCAAATTCAAGTTCCCTCCATCTGCTTCTGTGCTAGTCGACGAAGAACAAGGAACAAGGGCATCATCTTCTTCGGTTTTCAATACTTAACCGAACTCTGCTCCCCTAGGTATCATGCCTTAATCTTGTTCATAGTTTTAAGCACACATACGTGATCCTTGGTTGCTAATATTATGAATCCATGGCTGCGTTTTCTGATTTGCTTGATGTTCTTGATGTTTATGATGAGGCTTTTAGTCTAATATTGCTAGAAATCATGTTTGTTTAGTGTTTGATTGCATATGTGTTCGTTTAGTTGTTAGCGTTTTGATTTTTTAAGATCTTGTTAGGAATATTGATAGCTTTATTTGATTTTTGATGAATAGGAGATGTGTAATTTGAATTATATGATGACAACCTGTTGTAGGTGAAGTATACATGTCGTTTTTTTTATCAAAAACTATGTGACTAAAACCATAAAAACCGTTTTAGGAAGCTCGGTAACGAAACGCTTTTATCAAGAAAGTTTGTGTCTACTATAACCGGGTCAAAATTGAACGAAAATCAGTGTTTCTTGAGTCCATGGTGTAGTTCCAAGAAATTGCTTTCAAACCCCACTAGAATCATGATTTTTCAACGTGATTTGGTATTTTAAACGAATTTTTCCGTAACAAAGGTCCAGGCTGCGTTTTCTGGCAAAAATTTGCATCCTATTACGAATGTCATAACTTGGTGTAGGAATTGAATTAATACCTAAACTTTCTATTGTAGTTGGTCTTAGGTGATATAGAAATTCTCCCACTGGAATTTTGTTAGAAGACTTAACGAGGATTTTAAATGAATTTTTCCGTAAACTATCACCAGAATGTGCCGAATCAGACTCTATGTGTGATAGATGAGTTTTAATGAATTTTCTCTGAGTAATTAGGTCACGAGAAAAATCCACAAGTAGTCATGGACTAAATGACATGTCTTGTAAAAATATCATAATTTTTTATTCTGGTTGGTATTTTAAATAAATTCAGTAAAACTGCTAAAAATCTGATGTGAAACTGAAACGTGTTGAAAGTGATTGTAAATGCTTTGAGTGTACTTATATGTTACTATAAGGTGCTAGTGATTGTTTAAAACCTTAACGAGTGCCAATGAACATGTGGCATGTAATGAAATGATCACATGCAACTACCCACATGAACAGTTATTTAAATGACAACATGATTGCATGGTTATGTGCTAGTATACGTGTAGGATTACGTGAGCACAAACTAACTGAAACGATAACCATATTAGGACGAGATTGACCATTTTACTACGTTTCACATATTTTCTATTCGAGCAAACTAAGGTGAGTTCACAGCTCTTTCCTAAAAGCATGCGCCCTGGGTTGGGACAACACTTTTACGGTAGCTCGGGTTGGGGCTGCTCGCGCGTTCATAGTTTGGGACCACATACATACTATCCACTAGAGGTGGAATAGGACACTTAAACTGAACGCAAACTCTCTCTGGAAGTCCCTACATATTTACCGATTAGTATGTCGGGTTGGCAGGTGGGGTATTAGTTGATAGCGCTATTACGTTTGACAAACCTTACACCGTGCTGGGAGCCGGTGTGAACTATTGACCTTTTATTTTCATCTATGTGCATAGACATTGAAGAGGGCGCAAAATATAACGTCAGCGTTCGGTACACAATTTAGTTACCTTGATGAGGGTTAACTACCCAAGTCATACTTATAACAATTTATGTGTGAACTTACACTTACAATTTATGTGCTCCCTGGGTTGGGACAACACTTTTACGGTAGCTCGGGATGGGGCTGCTCACGCGTTCATAGTTTGGGACCACATACATACTATCCACTAGAGGTGGAATAGGACACTTAAATTGAACGCAAACTCTCTCTGGAAGTCCCTACATATTTACCGATTAGTATGCCGGGTTGGCAGATGGGGTATTAGTTGATAGCGCTATTATGTTTGACAAACCTTACACCGTGCTGGGAGCCGGTGTGAACTATACCTTTTATTTTCATCTATGTGCATAGACATTGATAAGGGCGCAAAACTATAACGTCAGCATTCGGTACACAATATAGTTACCTTGATGAGGGTTAACTACCCAAGTCATACTTATAACAATTTATGTGTGAACTTACACTTACGTTTTCGCTTAACTATAATTTGTGAATTCGCCAACTTTATGTTGGCACACTATTGCATGCTTTGCAGGTCGATAGGTACATCATGGACGGAGGCTTGCAATGGTTGGAGTGTCGTGATTTAATGAACTTTATGTTTTACTAACATTTTGAACTTGTGGTTTTTAATTTTTGTCAGGATTTTAAAGCCTTTGCTTATGTTGTTAACTTAAACTATGTTTTGGTCGTTTATAACTTGATCACTAACCATGTTGTTAGTGATGATTTATAACTTTAAATATTTGGTTCAACATGATTAGTGGCTGGATCCTGGTCAGTCGCACATCTCGCGGTAAAACACTGCACGTGGAATTTGAGGGTGTGACAATATTTGTCAAAGTTGACGCAACCATGGTTAGCCTTTGGTATTTTGCTACCGAGAGATATGAAACGGGGATAAAATTCTCAATGTTACGCGAGTGCTATTCTCCAATGCCTTTATCCGCTCTGTAAGCCGTAGTATGCAGAACCCAACCATAAAGAACAAATTTTGGATCATTAAACGCTTCCAAATCCTTCATACCAATATAATCAGTTGCATAAACCATTGCGAGTGACGTGGAATTAAGAAACCCAACTAATGCGAAACAAATGGTGAGGAAGTTCGTGAATGAAGGAAGTTCAGTAGCAAACGGGTTATAGCGGGTTCGTTCATTAGTAGCATCGTCTTTCCATACAGCCTTCATGACGATGCTTTGGATTGATTTTAACAGTTCAAAGTCGAGAGTTCGAATCATGGCAACCTCTGGTATCTCCATGTGTATGCGCCAAATGCAACATATAAATTGTATCAAATACAGTATAAAATCAACCCTTTTTAGTACTAATGTTGGAAAAAGTGTGTTTCTTTGTATACTTTTGATTTTCAGGATTAAAGAGCTTAAATGTACAAAAGGAACAAATTAATGAAAAAATCCAGCATAAATACAGAAGAAGGAAAGTTGACACACAATACTGACCCTCCGAGCTTCACCACAAGATCAAAAACAACGAATCAGAAGTCAGATCACGGGGGCGTGCCTGCTCGGCATGGGGTCGTACCCCTTCAAGATTCCAAATTAGAAGAAGACAAACAGAAGCAGACAAGAGACACGGGCCGTGGTTAACTTCCAGATTTACGAATCTTGGATAGGACAACAAGTACAATGACCACGGGGCTGTGTCGTTGGCACACGAGGCTGTGTGACATCTGATTTGACAAGCTCATTAAATAAAGACAGGGAAGAAGAAAGACAGAGGTTGAGCTGTGTGATGTCACTATTCCCAGCTATAAATAGGGGTGCTTGGTTTCATTTCAATTCATCATTTGGCAAACCACTCTCACACCTGCCACTACTCCACCACCACAATACCACCATCATCCATCACACTCATCCATCATCCATCCTTAGATTGTGTATAGTAGTCTCGGGATCCAAGATTGATCGTAAGAGTTTTTGTCAAACAAAGGCCATGCTTTGGTGAAAACAAGTTATTAATGTATAACTTTTGATTTCCAAGCTTTGGTTAACTTTTTAATTAGGTATGTATTAATGACTTTAATATCTAGTTTTATATCTTGAAAGTGAACTTTAATCTATCATCTCTTCATGTTTTGTTGATTCACTCATCCATGTCTTTACGGTCTATATAAAGCGCATTAACTACCTGGAAGGGTGTTAGAAGGGTGGTATGTGTAAAGTTCTTACCTCGTTCAGTGAATAGATCCTGTGAGGACTTAGTTCAAGCTTATTAGGACTTACTTTGAGGCAGATAACATCAAATCGGGGGAAGTAAGAACGACTTGAATCTCTTATAAATAAACTACTATTAAAACTTTAAACCGGCCTTGCGGAACTGTATCCCTGCTGACTCAAACCAATATGGCTGAGGGTAATGTTGCCTCCAAAAGAGGGGCATGCCACATTTTGCATTACTAACTTACTTAGGGGATGTTTGGCAACTTCTGAATGGTTTAGTGCTGAACTAGTATGAGGTCTGGATCATTAAGTGCTGCACCAGTAAGAGGTCTGAATCATTAAGAGGCAGTATAATGCTAAACCGTTAGAGGCAAATGTCTGACCAATTCAGATTAGAGGTCTTAACCATTCAGACTCAGTATAATGCTTAACCATTCAGAGGCAAATGTCTGAACCATTCAGAGATTTAGTCGCGAAACAAACAGTCAGAACCATTAAGTGCTGAACCAGTAAAATGTCTAAACCATTAAGAGCCTCATTAAGAGGCAAATAAACAACCCTTAATTATCTTTCAATATTCCGCCCTTGGGGGACTGTATCCATGCTGACTCAGACCAATATTGTTGAGGGTAGTGTTGCCTCTAAAAGAGGGACATGCCACTATAACTAAGATAATCTCTTAAAAAACCCAAAGTGTGGAAATCACCAATGGATAAATGATAAGTCGGAACCAATGATTCTATCTTGTCTATTTGTTTATTAAATTTTTTTTCTAAAAATTGATTAGATTAGACGTCAACGATATTCTGGTATTAAAAGCTCTTGTGTCCTTGGACGACCTCGGTATCTTACCATCACTATATTACGTCAACGATGGGTGCACTTGCCCTAGCGTGAAGTAGAGAGTGATAGTATTATATCGTGTTTTTATAAATTTAAAGCTTGAATAAACGAGTGAAAAGTACCTAAATTATATCTAAAAATATACACACCCTCACTTACGTCAATCACCACCTTGTTAAGTAACTCTTGAAACAACTTATTGGCTTTCTCAAACTTAGTTAACAACCACTAATTGTTCTTGGTGTGTTTCACCGTGAACCATGGTGCTCAACTGCTCATTTTATACACATAACTCATTTAATATTGTACTATACAATAATGGATTTAATTTTTTGAATTGGTCATACTCGTAACTGCCATTTAACTTATGGCACGAGTTGAAACTGCATCAGCAGTGCTGAATTTATCTACAGTTGCGATATTGAGGGTTTTGACCAGTGTTGAAGGATTAACAATACTCAGTTGGATCCATTGTAGTGTTGAACCCATCAGCCCTTCGGCAGCTGCTACTGCTGATCCTAGCACTTCTGCAGGCGAAATTGCCGAAGGTCTAAGTTGCTGCTTAGCGCGAAGACTTAGCTGATTCAAAAGTGGATGGACACCAAACCGAACAATGGTCAGTCACACTTGAGATGAGCCAGTCGAACAAACCTTCAAATATACAAAGGCGACTCTAAAGTGATTCAAGTGTGTAAAGTGCAAAGCGCGCCACATTGCGCTCATCGCCCATGCCAAACGCGTGCGTGTGCAAGATGACAGTGTTTCACCCCCTTCACGAACCCAAAGAGTGTGGCTCTGTGAAACAATTCCATATAAACACTTCAAGTTTTGTCTTTCCACCTATAATGGACAACACTAAATCCATTTTCTTCCATTTATGGTTGTTTTAATCATACAACTTCGAGCATCGATGTTTCATTCATCTTAGCTTCATTTTGGATGTGGATTTGGTTCGTTGCGATGGTCTTACATTGTAGAACACAAACCCGAAAATACTTATTTATATAACTCATATATAGATACATTTATTTAAGTCCAAAATTAGTAAAAAAAATCATCTCACTAACCAATTTTTCCAAAGGTATTGATTATTGTCGAATTAAAAATCAATTTTGCCTTACTAAATGTGTACAGACGAACTTTCGTTTCAAACACCATATGAACCAAATCAAAATCAAAATCATATAAACTCAAAAAGTTTCAGGACCCAACTCGATTACGAATATTAAAAGTTTATGTTTTGGTAAGAAAGTGTTGATGGCCCACTGCTTGTATCTATAAAGTTTTAGCCTAAAAATTCCACTTATTTAGCCTTCTGACTTTCACACACGTGTATTTATATAGAACGACGTTAGTGCTTAAGGTGGTTCACGAAAATGTTAGTGCTTCTGGTCGCTAATGGGATAGGAAAGGTGATGGTTGTTTCATTTAGTAATATTAGTAATCATATTATATATTTATAAAAAGTTATTAAATTTATAACTTTGGTCACAAAGTAATCATATTATATATTTTATAAAAATTATTAAATTTATAACTTTGGTCACAAAACAATTGTAAAGTTTCGAGTGTTTTATTTTGGAGGTAAACTAGTAGCAAAAAGAAATCACACAATTAAATTTAATGAAAGGCTAAATATCCATTATAAAACATTCGCAAAATGTTTGGCCCTTTAATCCATGTAAAAACACGATATATGTAACCATTTTATTTTTATCAAAAAAAAATTGTTGGTCGTAAGATGATAGTAGACAGGTGCACAAATGAAAGTAATAAAGATTAAAATCCAAGTTTCGGTCGCAAACATGTCACAAATTCATAAAGAAGGTTACAATAAATATTTAGTTTCGGTCGATAAGTTTGTGACCGTTTTACTTCAGTGGCAAATTTGTGAAAATTTAAAACTAAATATTAGTCGGTCTTAATATAGTTATAACTATGAACCATTAAGACTTCTTATGGAACACTGAGCCTTTTAATGGTTCAGACAACTTATTTGTTCAGTATTTAATGGTTCAGACGGTTTATTTCGCAAGCAGATGTCTAAACGGTTAAGACATTTGTCTCTGAATGGTTAAGACATTATACTGAGTCTGAATGGTTAAGACTTCTAAACTGAATTGGTCAGACATTTGCCTCTGAACGATTAAGCGTTATACTAGCTCTTAATGGGTCAGACCTCTTACTGGTTCAGCACTTAATTGTTCAAACTTCTTATTGCTTCAGCACTTAATCATTCAGAAGTTGACACCTAATGACTTACAAAATTCCCATAAAAACTATTTAAATCTCATTCTGACACTTATGACGTAATATGCCACATTAACTCAAATATAGTCAATACAAATCAAACTTGGTCAACCAAAATGATTTATCGTCAATATACTTTATACATATATTGAAACAAGCAATATACTTTATACATATATAAAATAATATATACAGCCGACAAATTTTAAAACCAAACAATCGTCCACCACTGAATAAGGAATTACATATATTCATTTTGCCGGAATAAAAATAACTTATATAGCATCGTTGACCATTGTTAACCAATTAACTTCCTTCTACTTTATTCATTGAACTAGAACCCCCACTTTCATGTTCCACCACCAACGGTATACAACTTCCGGCTGCATAACTCGGAAACTCACCGCACGTTTTACATTTACCGATCACCACATTCTGTCTACACGACGGGCACGACGAGTGTGACCCAAGCCACTTATCGATACATCCGATGTGAAACCCGTGTCCACACTGAGGCAACACTCGAATCTCGTCTCCATCTACGTACTCCACCAAACATATCACACACTCTCCGTACGAAACCTTTACACCCTTCTCTTTCTTGGAGTCATATGCGAACTTCGGGAGCGCCTCTACGAGCTTCTTTTCGATTCCTTTGTTAGGTGTTGATGGTTGTCTAGGTGTCCGATTTGCCATCATTCTCCGTTGAAGCCAAGTGCAGTAAGCTACGGCTATTAACCCTACAACACAAACTAGAGCACATAGTAAAGCTGCAAGGATGATGACAAAGTCGGATTCCACGGTTCTGTCGGGGATTCGGTCACCGTTGTGGATGATGAGTGGATAACTACGGTGGATAGGAGTATGTGTGGACGTGTCATAGTGTGTTAATAGTTATGGTTTGTGTGTGTTTTTTGAGGTGAAGTGTGTGTGAATGAGGTGAGAGGTATATATAGATGGAGGATGGTCACTTTTGCCTTTGAAAAAATTCCAATATACTTTTGTAACATTAATAGTTGAGAGGACAAAAATAACACGTTTAAATAACACAAGTGAGAGAGCACAAGAAAATGATCTAAGAGTCAAAGGTAACTTAGATATAAATCATTCATTATAGATATCAAAACCCATTGATTATGGAGTATACTAGAATCATCGTTTTCATAACTTAACCTATCGAATTAGAAACTTGGCACATAACTGGTCTGGTTGTGTGAGTCGGGTTCATTTGAAACTCCACCGGAATTTTTTTTTTTTTGAACCGCAACTATTTTATTGAAATCATAAAATAGAGAAAAAGGGCCAGCAGAAAGCTGGAAGTCCCGAACAAAAACAACATTGTATTATAACGCCGCGGACATTAAGGTCTCTCAACCTCGATCTCCCAGTCAAGACTCACAAACAGACATGGTGATCTATTTTTAATCCATTGAAACGATTCTTCTTTAATCCTATCCACCAATACCGTCCGCCCGACTCTTTTCTGTTCGAAGATGAATTCATTCCTTGATTTCCATATGATCCACATCGTAGCGAAAGCAATCATTAAAATAACCTTTCAAATTGTGAACCCATTCTAACAACTCCAGTACAGAACCAACATTCACCCTTGTAGGTAGCTTTGTCCAAGCCCAAATACTCCACCAAGGAGTATCAAACGCCATCGGATTTTAATCTCCTTTCAGAATTAATTTACACGATTTATTTATTACTTTAAACTCATATAATGTTTTAATATAGTTATATATTCATAATTTTAGATTTTAAATTGTTTATAACATCATCTGGTTTTTTAAATCGATTCAACTGAGAGGACTAATGAACCAATAAGACGCTGAAACGATGAACGATCAAATTATGAAAACATTGACTAAGATGGATTTTCATGATTCAAATGAAGTTCAAACTAGCCGTTATAAAATATTATAATTACGAAAACATGATACAGTTTATTCACTATTGAATTAGAGCTAATTCCATTAGCTCGTGACTAGAATCTTGCTCGTAATTAGTCTAAGTAATTTTCAAGTAGGAGTGGCTTGTTTAAACTTTTAGCCGAGTTTGAGTTGCGGTAGGCATGACCGTTAGCTTGTTGCCACTCTATGTATTATTTGTAGAAGTGGCTTGTTATAGTTAGCCGAGTTTGAGTTAGGTAAGACGCTCGTTAGCTTGTTGCCCATTTAGAAAGTAGAACTATTTAGCCACTTGTCAACACTATGACATTTTCTCTTTGAATTTACATTAAAAATAAGACCATTCATCAACATAAAGTTCAATATAAACTAGCAAATTAAACACATCTTTTAGATCTTAGCTCCATTCCGGACATATATTTATACAATATAGATATAATTATGTGTGATTATAGTTAAATGCAAAATCCTATTTACACTAACTTTTCCAACAATATGTAATATCTCATCAAATTACAATCTTTTGAGGATCTATTGTAACCAGTATCTGATGATATAAGTGAGCATAAATCAATTAAGGGGGTAGGGGCGCCCATCACTCACCACTCACTCATCACTTACAACCTTCAATCAGTTCCGTCACGTCATCGAGTTTTATTCCATCACTAGTGATGGATTTTACTAGGGGTGCCATCACCAGTGAATAGTTTTTTTTTAAATAATATTCAATGAAAATGAAAAGCGGGTCAGGTAAATATCCGAGATCCATATGTGAAGAAGATATTCTCCAACTCCATCCAGCAATCGAGTCAGATCCCACTTCCTTGATTATTTTTTTCTGCACACAATATTTATGAGCTTTTCTTCCTTCTTCTTCTTCAGGCAACAACAATGCGACTGATTTAAGCTTCTTCACGCGTTGTCACCACAACGGGTTTCAAGTTCCACGCGTGATGAACTTTGGTGGCGGTGGTGAATAACGTGAATTCACGCGTGATGGTGTCTCACAACGGGGCGCCCCGTCCGCTCTAAAAGCCATCTCTACTTTATATAGATTTTTTTGTAACTTAAAAATATAACTTTTCGGCTATTGAGTTGGGGGCTCCAAGCCTCCAAAAGGGTCCCACTCACCAACGTTGCCAAAGGCTGAGTTCATCGGTTCAGTTAAAGTTTAATTCACAAGTCTCTAGCAATTGCATTGTAAAGATAACCTTAAATCAAAACATCAGATAACAAACTTATTGAAAGCAGAAACATTAGCACTAGTTTTACTTAATCTGCAATGCTAATTAATATAATTCGTAGCTCAATCTTTTTCAGCATCGTCTCAATGTCGTCCTTGGACACATTTCCACTCCCAGCGATTAATAAACTTTTTTTACTACCAATAGATACCAACTCAGCAAAGACCTCAAGAATACCATCGACATCTATGCTAAAGCGAACCTTTATTTTTTGTTCCCTTGCAGGGGCTGGCGGGATACCATGAAGTTCGAACTCATCAAGAAATATGTTATCTTTCACTTTACCACATTCACCCTGGTACACATCAACTACAATGGTTTCTTGGTTATCGAAAATTGTCCAATAAATTCGCTCGTTCACGGTGGGTATTGGTGTGTTCCGAGGGATTATGACACTCATATAATCATGGACTGTGACACCGGTACCAAGAGACAAAGGAGTGACGTCTAAAAGTGTCAAATCTTTCATAGCTCATTTCCATTACCACTCAAGTTTGCAGCCAACACTGCTGCACCATAAGCGACAGCTTCGTCTGCTTTAACGCTCTTGCAAAGTGGTTTCCCGTCAAAAAATTCTTTCAGCATTTGTTGTACCTTCGGAATCCTAGTCGACCCACCAACAAGAACTATATCATCAACATCATTTTTTTGCATATTCCATCTCTTAAACAATTTTCTACCTGCTAAATGCATTTATTAAATAAAGCAGCATTTAGCTCTTCGAATTTTGCTCGGGTGAACTTCATTGAAAAATCAATACCATCATACAAGCAATCAATGGAAATCAACGTTCGAGTTGTTGAGGACAAATCCCTCTTTGCTTTCTCACAGGCAACTCTCAATCTCCCCATTGCTCTTGTATTTTACTAACATCTTTATTTTGTTTTTTCTTAAATTCTTGTACACAAAAATCAACCATCGCCTCGTCAAAATCCTCTCCACCCAAATGAGTGTCACCTCCCACTGCTTTAACACGTATTGTTCCCTCCCTACTGATAGTGAGAAGTGACACGTCAAATGTTCCTCCACCTAAATCAAACACGAAGACGTTTTTCTCTTGTGGGTGGTTTGACTCTAAAATCTTGTCTAAACCGTACGCAATTGCAGCTGCTGTGGGTTCACTGATCAAGCGCATGACGTTAAGGCCAGCCAGTGTACCAGCGTCCTTTGTTGCCTGTCGTTGCTTGTCACTAAAGTATGCAGGGACGGTAATCACCACATCGCTAACCGTTGTGCCAAGGTATGCCTCGGCAGCCTCTTTCAAGCTCTTTAAAATTATAGAAGATATTTCTTCAGGAGAAAACTCCTTGTTTGCATCCATGTGTTCAAGTACAATCATCGGCTTATCACTAGATTTTTCGATCACCTTAAAAGGCCATAATTGTATGTCTTTCTGCAATCTGACATTGCTGAATCTACTTCCCATTATCCTCTTAACATCTAAATACCAAGTACATAAAAAGTTATCAACTAGCTAGCAACATGTATACTAAATGAAAAAATAAATGTGTTTTCATAATATGAACGTACCGAAAACGGTGTTATCCGGGTTGGTGGTGATTTGGTTTTTGGCACCCTCGCCTACCAAAAGTTCACCGTCGTTGAATGCAACACATGATGGAGTAATGGTGTTACCTTGTTCATTAGGAAGGATCTCGACACGGTTGTGTTGATCAAACCAAGCGGCAACACACGATTATGTTGTTCCAAGATCAATTCCGATTGGAATAGTTTTAACACTTGTAGACATCTTGGAATACTTAGCTGTGAATACAAACTTTTTTAGTGATATTACAAACAAAATAAAAAAAATTGATTATTGCTGTTTAGACCTTTTTATTGATGCTTACTGTGACTGGGGTACTTTATTTCCACTTGATTAATGGTTGAAAGACGTCGAAACTGCTTTGAGAGAACAGTGAAAAATTGTGAGCTAATATGGTAGTCGAGGAGATTACGTGATCGAAGAGTCGGAACGGTAGTTTCAACCGTTTCTATCTGTTTAGGGAGAGGAAAAGGATAAAGTGCATATTGTTTTATTTAAGGGTATTTTTTAATTGAATTTTGTTTTTATTTTTTATTTTTGTTAAACGGTAAATTTCTTTTATTTTTCTCGTGAACTCAAACCTCTCCTCTCAAATTTGTTTAAAGATTTTGCCTTTGCCAATAGACCACCACCACATTGGTGAATTGAATTTTATTTAAGAGTTAACTGCCATTTACGTCTCTGTGATTTGTCCACTTCTGCCATTTCAGTCCAAATTTCAAAAGTGCGTCATATTTCTCCTGACGTTCTAGAAAAGTGTCATTTCAGTCCAAAAAGTTAACCCAGTTAAAAGACTCAGTTAGCTCAGGGATAAAATGGTCATTTTACATAAAATTTTTATTTTTCATTTTTAAACTTCTTTATTATTATTATTATTATTATTATTATTATTATTATTATATTATTATTATTATTATTATTATATTATTATTATGAGTTAACTGCCATTTTTCGTCACAGTAGTTTGTCCAGTTATGCCAGTTCAACCAAATTTCAAATCTGTATCATTTTCGTCCCTGACATTCTTGAAATATGCCAGCTCCATCCAAAAAAAACTAAGGTTGAATCGAATAATTGGACAAACTACGGGGACGAAAATGACAGATAACTCATGCATTTTTAGACAGAATTGACATGTTTCAAGAATGTCAGGGATGAAAATGATACAAATTTGAAATTTGATCTAAACTAGTATTACTGGACTAACTACAAGGACGAAAAATGACACTTAACTATTATTATTATTATTATTATTATTATTATTTACAGTCATATATTCACCCATTATTCATCTTCAGCCTTAGTTCACCAAAACCACATGCATCATCTAATTTATCACGATCCACCAGATACCACCACATCTACCCACCGGAAATCGTCGCCACTGTTGCCGGCTTTGCGACATCTGCTGATCGGAGACCCTAGGCCACCATATACAAACATTCCGCCGTTGTAGGCAGCGGTTTTACCTGAAATTCTCCTTTCTACCCTCCCACCTGCAACCCGTCACCACCGGTACCATCATCAGTCACCCGCGTGCAACCCACTACCCACAACCCACACAACAAACGCTAACCCGACCACCTCCACTCCGGTACCCAACCATTTCAGTTCTAAATCTCTCGCGAAATCAGGCGGTGAACACTATCATCTTCCCTCATCATTGAAAAACCTATCTCCGCCGCACCAGATCCACCTCCTTGACAAAAACTTGACCATCATCTTCACCCTAACCCGCCGCACCAGATCCACCTCCGTCACCAAACTACCTATCTCCACTTATCTCTGTCGCAACAGATCCACCTCCACCCATCACACAACCCACCTGCACAACCCGTTAGCGTGTTCAGGAATGGAAGGAAATGGTGATTGTGGATTGAGGGAGAGTGGTTTTTTTGTCTTTAAGAATGGAGGGAAATTGGGTATTTAAAAGGGTGCATATAATACAGGTTTTAAAAAAAAATGGATGCTAAAGAAAATTGTAAAATGACAATTTTGCCCTTCATTAAACATGAGGTTTTGTTTAAGTTTTTAACTAGGTTAACTTTTTTGGACTGAAGTTTTGTTTAAGTTTTTAACTAGGTTAACTTTTTTGGACTGAAATGCCACGTTTCTAGAACGTCGGGGAGGAAAATAGCGCAATTTTGAAAATTGGACTAAAATGGCAGAAGTAAACAAACCACAGAGGCGAATATGACAATTAACTCTTTATTTAATTACTATAGGTTATAGTCCCGTCTATTATTACAGAGTTGAATAATAAAATTTGTTTGTTTGCAAAGCACAACAAGACAATTACGTTTGTTTAGCTGATAGTCATTCGTAAACTCGTAATCTCTTGTCTGTAGTAATCAGTGCTCAACCTGGTTTTAAAGTGTTTACTCATCAATTGTTTAGGAAGTTTCTTAATTAATTTTACATAGTATAATGAAACATAGAAAAAATATTTAGATAACCTATAAATAATTTTGCTCTTATTTTGTTATGCAATTAACTCATCTTGCCTTACGTATAGTTCCAAAAAATGTTGAGCTATTTAATAAACTGGTTGGGCTATATTGAGAAACGTATAAATTTTAAAATAAGAAGACTAAAGTGTCGATCATGTGATATAATTTGAATATGAAAAATATTTAAACTCATAGGTTTATATTTAATAATCCCCCATGGTAATATAGAGTTTGTTTCAAAATATCATATGATGTTACTAAATAATAATAACTAGATGGACGCCCGCGCGCGTTGCAGCGCGACCACCATGGTATATACTAAAAGAAAATGTTAAATTAAGCCGAGCCATCCTTAATATGCGAGCCAAATCATTTACGTAAGCCATGCGTCTCTCAACCTTTGTTAATTGCGAATTATAACGAAGAAGTTAGAGTAGCAAAGAAATGATATGGACTTGGACGATGCATATTCTAAACTCGACTTGTGCATCTAAATGAATGATCAAGAATAATTGATACCAAATATCTAGTTTTTATTGAAATATATGGGAATCGTAAACACGTCCGAAGGCATAATCCATGGATGACTTTACATTTAAACTTCCTCTATATTGCTTTCAAATATATATATAATATATATATATATAATATATAACAATATAATAACATATGAACATGTTAAAAGAATCACACACTTGTACTAAAGACCTAACTTGATTCATGAGAGCAGCATTATGTTTTCTTCATGTTGTTCAATCTTCTTCTATACGCAGCTATTCCAAAAATCACAATTTTCCCTACTTGTAATTAATACAAAAACAAACATTAATAAGACAATAATAGCCTTGTCCTTCTCTAATAGACATCAGGATTGCGTAACGTAAACAAATAGGAATGGTAAACTGTAAAACATGAATATATTTGGAAGCGCAAATCTTGGTGATATAGACAAAATGGAACATCCACCATAGCTGAATCGAAGGTTGCCACACCAGGCGAAAAAGAGCGATTTTTCTAACACCCGAAAAATAAAATTTTAATCATCATAGTTCGAGTAAACAACATCACCATGTGCCTCAACCTCATCCCCTAATACTCACATCCACCACAATCTGGAGCATGCAGCACCAACAAACCCTACAGGACCATCCCAAAACCCTAACAATAGCAAAGTGAAATTCTTATGTCTTTAAGATCTGTTATCAAAGTAACACCCAATTCTAATTTCAAAACAAATTGCTTAATAATGTAATTAAATGAAGAAAATCGAAAATAATACAAACATATCTTAGAGTCAGAGGAAGTTGCTGCTTGAGTAAGAACCCTTCTTCCTTGACCACCTAAAGCTTCACGCCGACCAGATAAATCAGTGTCGGCCGATCACCGGTGATTCAAATTTGATCCCCAGTTCGGGAAAAAGGAGAAAAAAAAGATCAAATTATTGTAAATAAAACCATGATCACAGGCTTAAATGAAAGACATAGCAACTTATTTGTGCAGCAAGAGAAGAAGAGAGGGAGAAATGAGGAGCGAATCAAAGGGGTGGACATAAACAATTGACAAACAAAGTACAGCCCTTTATGCAAATTGTATAACTTCATTGCAGCAATATGTTAAAACAGGTACACAACCTATGAAGCATAAAGTAGAAACTTTGATGCTTAGAATTGTTGTAAATTATAGTGTATATAATAATAAATAATAATAATAATAATAATAATAATAATAATAATAATAAGGTCTGTAAATGAACCGAACGAACACGAATATAGGCATGTTCGTGTTTGTTCATTTAACTTTAACTGAACACGAACACAGACATGAACATATAATCGAACACACTTTTTTGTTCGTGTTCGTTCATTAAGAAATTGGGCAAGTTCGTGTTCGTTTATGTCCGTTCGTTTAAAGGCTAAACAAACAGTTCGCGGACATAAACGAACACAAACGAACATAAACAAAAAAAATTAACTAAACATATTTGA
This sequence comes from Scalesia atractyloides, assembly GCA_947069175.1. Lineage (NCBI taxonomy): Eukaryota > Viridiplantae > Streptophyta > Magnoliopsida > Asterales > Asteraceae > Scalesia > Scalesia atractyloides. The sequence goes on from CAMTDV010000019.1 coordinate 57,583,374, forward strand.
ATAAACATAAACAAACATAAATTAACATGATTGAACAAACATAAACGAACACAAATGAACTTAATTGAACAAATATAAACAAACACATTTAACATTAGTGAACACAAATAAAAAAAGTCTAATAACGAACATAAACAAAAAAAATTAACTAAACATACTTGAATAAACATAAACAAACATAAATTAACATGATTGAACAAACAAATAACGAACACAAATGAACTTAATTGAACAAATATAAACAAACACATTTAACATTAGTGAACACAAATAAAAAAAGTCTAATATATTACAATTCATCCGAAAACACATATGAATTAGGGTTCATTGATACTAAAGTTAAGTAGTTTTTTTATATAAATATTAAGTAAGTGATGAGTTACCATCTAAGAAAAATTTTAAAATTTCATTCTTTATTACTAGAAAACTCAATTACCAATTAGTTATATTTATATACGTAGTTAGAAAACCTAATATTTATATAAATATAAGTATATAACTATTTATGTATTTAGTAAAATTTAAACGAACTTAATCGAATGTTCACAAACATAAATGAACGAACCTAAGCAAGCGTTCACGAACATAAATGAACGAACACATGGTGTGTTCATGTTCGTTCATTTAATTAAACGAACAAAATTTTTTGTTCCTGTTCGTTCGTTTATCAAATAAACAAACATAAACGAACTTCCCGCCGAACAAGTTCACGAACAGTTCATGAACGTTTGATTCGTTTACAGGCCTAATAATAATTTGTGTAAACGGGAGACGTAATGTAGTTATTAAAGGACGGAGCAAGGTTGGAGAACTCGCTAGTCGCTAGTCGGTCGGTGAGGTGGTACTAGCGACCACTCGAGATTAATCGGCTTTAATCGGATCAGTTTTTTATATGTAATTTCCAGTTTATGAATACGTATACACATTTTTATAAATAAATATTTAAGTAGCTAGGTTTTAACTCTTACTCAACTCATTTTTTAAGTATACAAGATTAATTTTGGAATTCACATGGTTTGGTTAGAAACTGACCGAAATTTGGAGTTTTGGCTGGAATATATAGGTTTTTTGCAAGAATCTGGCCGGAATCGCCGATTTTTGGCTGGCCGACAAGCCCGACTAGTGATTAATGGACTGGTTAACGAAAAATTTTATTTACTGGCGACTAGCTATAATCGCCGACTAGTCACGATTTTTACAACATGGACGGAGGACCTAATATTAAACTTAGACGAGTAGATTATATATATTTTATATATATATATATATATCAAATCCTATCATGTGCTTGCGCCAGTAAAATTAAAATGAGAGGTTTATAGATAATAATAATAATAATAAGAATATGGATGGTAAAATATTTTAAATAAAATAAAATTGCAATTGTGAGGTTGAAGGAAAAATTGTTATGTGGTAGTAATTACGGTCTTTTATTTAATATTTAGATTCATGTATATAATATATTATGTCAATATCATCATGAATATTATATACGTTTGGTTCCACATTTACATTCTATTTGGTGAAGATACCATCGATGATCGATCGGTAGATAAACAATGTTTCTGGTTCCTGCGGTTTATTTGGAGCTGCATTGGAAGATAGAGCCATTCACAGGTTGCGGTTTATTTGGAGCTGCATTGCAAAATCCTGTCGGTTAATGTTCTCTTGGTGATGGACTGGATCGAGTACGCCAAGTGGTTACCTTATGGCCTTATGGTGTGTTTGACGCACAATTACTATGATTAGGCGGTGTGCCCGTTGAGAACTATGGCAGAGGAGATTAAAAACGTCCGTGAGTTTCTTATTGATTAAAAATAGGAGTAACTTAAGGTCATTAGAAAAGGATAATAGGCGTAGATATGATGTATGTAAAATGTGATACATAAACTGTGTGTTTTAGTAATAAACATTCATAAATTAGTGACTTGCGATCGAAATCAAATTAGTAGCAAAGTAGCCTCAACACTTGTTTCATTTGCAAAAAAAAAACTTCTTGAAAAATTTGTGAACGCTTAATTCGGTTTCCATATGGTCCCAATCAAACAAATAAAATACGGAAAGTTCAGATATTAATATCCGGGAGCAAAATTTGTGAAATCAAACTATGTTTGGCATCAGATTTTAGGAGCTTCTAGCTTTAAGTCTTTAAGAAAAAGCTCATACTTAATAAAATCCTTATTTGGTTAAAGGAATTGAAGCTTTTAGGTTGGGAGCTTGAAGCTTTTGGTTAAACGCTCCTAATAGGATATGTTTGGCCAAAGTAGCTGGTGGCTGAAAGTGTTGGTTGGACGCTAAAGTCTGGAATTGGTTGCTGTAGCTTTTTAGAATATTTAGGTGTTTGACAGAGTAACTGAACTTTTAATAAAATATAAAATGACCAAATCTGTCACACCCCGACCCGCATCGGAATAAGAGTCGGGGCATAATTGGGTTATCACCAAAGCTCATGATGTTTACTAAAATGTTTCATATTATTAAATTCAAATTACAACTTTAATATTTCAAACAAGTCCATACAATTACAAGGAAAAAGTAACTAAATCAACAATCCAAAGCCTAAACTGATTATTCTCTAGGCGTCCTATATGTTTCTGCTGCAACTGGATCACATGTATCATGTGTAAAAATGGGGTTTATGGGTCAACAAAAGTTGGCGAGTGAACCTTGTTAGAAAACATTTATTATTGATTTCTTGTTGTATTTAATATGGTAAATTGTGCAATAATCATATGTGAGCAAACGTAAATAAACATACAATAACAAACCACCTTGCATGAGTATATGACATGAATGATAATGTATATGTTGGCAACGTCACATTCCGCTCATAGGTAATGGGAACGGACGGCCTATGATGATGTATGTGCGATCAAGGCTCAATTAAACGGAGCCGATCGTATGTTGGCAACGCCACGTTCCGCTCATAGGTAATGGGAACAGACGAGCCTATGATGATGTATGTACTGAAAATGATAAAATTTAATCTAAACATTAACCACATAAACAATTGATACATATTGGATACACATTTGATCATGGATATGATGGATGCACAAGTGTTTAAATGTAATAAATAATAATAAACGACACATGATACACCCCAAAATGTGATTAAAACGGGGAATTTGTTGAGATTCACTCACATTGGGTGCGTTCGTTTGATGATGTTGAATGCGCACGAGTTTAGAGTGTTGATCGACGAGGAATAACTAACCTAAATAATAACGAAAAGGTATGGTAAATAAGTGGATTTTATTAACAATTTTAATAGGGTTTTTAGATTTATTTTTGTGAGTTTAAGGTCATTTTCTAACTTTAAAAATATTATTTTTAAGTATTTTTAATTGATTTTTAAATTAAATAAATAAATAAAAATATAAAAAAATGTTGACTTTTTTGGTTGACCGTTCCGGACCGTTGACCGGTCGGACTGTGGTGTAAATGCACTGAGTGAGGTTCGAACTTGTGACCTCCCGTACGCGTGCACGCAGCTCTACCAACTGAGCTACGTGTCTAACCCGAAATATTCTATGTTTTAATTATATATATATACTAATTAAATGTTAATTTATTCGGTTTATATTAAAAGAATTTAAATGGTTGAACCGGTTTGCAGGGAGCCGAATCGAACTCGGGTCCTTCGGTTTGTAAGCGCACAGCCCAACCAGTTGGGCTGTGTGACTTATCTGTTAAACTTACAGTTTTTATTAATCTTAAAAACATCATGGGTCCTACTCTGATTCAGTAACAAAAAAATTGGTTTTAATTCGGAAAGCCGGTGCGTTTGTAAGATTCGAACTCGTGACGTGCGCTATGTGTTTGCACACAGTCCACCGCTGGACTGTGTGTCTAACCCGGTTTAATATTCAATTTATATAATACTTATACACAACGTCGACTTCGTCTTCTTCATTCAAAGGCACAGAACAACGATATTCGACTGTTCTTGTTTAATTCGATTAACGAAACTTATAAATGATTGAAATGTAATGGATAGAGAGGGTTTGGAAATGAATGTACCGAAACAGATGTTTTTCTCAGAACTCCGGCAAAGATCGTCGGCTCTGTTTTGTGAATTCCGTCTGATCGGATCAATTAACAGTTTTGATCAACTAATTGTGAAATTGAGTTACTAAACAAAGATTATCAAAGGGTTTAGATGTTTGTACCGATTCACAGCGTTTTTCGGAAATGTCCAGAGATTTCCGGCGAGCGTAGAGTATCCGGTAACGTCGTCTGGGACCGATTCTGGTTGAAGGATTTAAGTTAGTGAAAGTCTAGCAATGGATTGAGAATGAAAGAATCGAGAAATTTACCGATATGACGTATGTCCCGGTTTTCCGGCGAAAGGCCGGCGATAGCAGATATCGTTTCCGACGAACAGATATTAGAGCGCAAATGAAATTGAAGGTTCTGCGAGTATTTCTAAGTTATGAGACGATGAAATTGTCAGTGTATATTGAAAATAAATTTCATTTCGGTTTTAACTTCTGAAAATCATATGAATCGAAGCAATTTAAGACTGAATTGATCAGAACGTGGGTTGCAAATGATTTATCGGTTATAATCAGTAACTCGCGATCACTCAACAGTCTGGATAGTTGAAAGCCGATTATCGGTTTCAGTTTTGGCGCAAACAGATGAGTTCACGGGTAGAAGTTAAGTTTTATTTGTTTCATTGATTACACAAAAGAACCAAGTGGCGGAGTGGTTAAGTGTTTGTGTGTTAAATGAGCCGGCTGACCCGGGTTCGAAACCCGGCAGCGACTTTTATTTTTTTCTTCGACCGTTTTTATTGTTTATTAATTATAGTTTATAAATTCTAGTATATTTATTAATTATGTATTGTTTAAAATTAAAAGGAGCATTAAATAAGCAACGAAAATTTGAAACTGACTATTCGATTAATAAACGAAGCGGGTTTTGAAAACCCGTTTTTCGACGGATGTTACAGTATCCCCTACTTTTAGAAATTTCGTCCCGAAATTTAAGTAGTAGTGGTAACAGGAAAAAGATGCGGGTATTTTTCGCGCATTGAGTCTTCACGTTCCCAAGTAAACTCAGGTCCTCGTTTCGACTCCCAGCGTACCCTAACAATTGGAATGCGACTCCGTCTTAAACATTTTTCTCCGAAGTCCATGATCTCTACTGGTCTTTCAATGAAGTGCACAGATTCATCGATCTGAATATCTTCTAGGGGAATATGGAGGTTTTCATCGGCGAGGCACTTCTTTAAGTTTGATACGTGGAATGTGAGGTGAATTCTGTTGAGTTCTTCCGGTAAGTCAAGCTTGTATGCTACAGGTCCTACTCTTTCGAGTATCTTGAAAGGTCCTACGTAGCGTGGTGCTAGCTTACCCTTCTGGCCAAAACGAACTACTCTCTTCCACGGTGATACTTTTAGAAGTACATGATCACCAATGTTAAACTCCAAGGGCTTTCGTCGTTTGTCTGCATAACTTTTTTGACGACTTTGTGCCGCTAGAAGATTGTTTCGAATTTGATGGATCTTGTCTGTTGTTTCTTGAATCAATTCTGGACCAGTGATTTGAGCTTCTCCAATTTCGTGCCAACATACTGGAGATCGGCACTTACGGCCATATAACGCTTCGAAAGGAGCCATGCCGATACCTGAGTGGTAACTATTGTTGTACGAAAATTCAACTAATGGTAGATGAGCGTCCCAATTCCCTTTGAAGTCTATGACACATGCTCGAAGCATATCTTCAAGAGTTTGGATGGTGCGTTCAGATTGTCCATCAGTTTGAGGATGATAAGCGGTACTGAGGTCTAATCGTGTACCCAAAGCGGCTTGTACGGCTTGCCATGTTCGTGAAGTGAAACGACCATCGCGATCTGAAATAATGCTTAAAGGTACACCATGACGGCTTACGATCTCGCTGATGTAGATATGAGCTAACTTCTCATTCTTGAAGTCCTCGCGAATCGTAATGAAGTGAGCTGATTTTGTAAGACGATCAATGATTACCCATATAGTGTCATACCCACTGGAGGTGCGAGGTAACCCGGTAATGAAGTCCATGGTTATGTTTTCCCACTTCCATACTGGTATTTCAGGTTGGACTAGAAGTCCTGAAGGTCTTTGATGTTCAGCTTTTACGTTGGAACATGTAAGGCACTTGGAAACGAAAACAACGATATCCTTCTTCATGCCAGGCCACCAGTAGGTGTATCGAAGGTCTTGATACATCTTGTCGGCTCCTGGGTGTACAGAGTACCGTGTTTTGTGCGCCTCATTCATAAGGAAATCACGAAGGTTATTGTGATCGGGAATCCATATGCGATCTAGATAGTACAGAATACCGTCGGATTTAGTTTTGATTTTAAGTTCAGCTCCACAAGACAGCTCCTTGCGTACGTCGTTTTCCGTTACTGAAACATGTTGGGCTTCTCGGATTTGATCTTTGATGTCGGTTATGATTTGCGAACATAGAAGACGAATGGAGTTCGCATAACCCTTTCGACTGAGCGCATCGGCCACCACGTTTGCCTTGCCAGGATGATACCGAATTTCACAGTCGTAGTCATTAAGAAGTTCGACCCATCTCCGTTGCCTCATGTTTAAGTCCTTTTGGTTGAAGATATGTTGGAGGCTCTTATGGTCAGTGTATATTTCACACTTAGTACCGTAGAGGTAATGTCTCCATATCTTAAGAGCGAACACAACGGCTCCAAGTTCCAGGTCGTGGGTGGTGTAGTTCTTCTCATGAATTTTGAGTTATCTAGAAGCATAAGCTATCACTTTTCCTCTTTGCATTAATATACAGCCTAGCCCTTGCCCTGATGCGTCACAATATACTACAAAGTCATCGCAACCTTCAGGAAGTGTGAGGATAGGTGCGTCACAAAGCTTTTGCTTAAGGGTTTGGAAGGCTTCTTCTTGTTTGGGTCCCCATATGAAGGGCTTTCCTTTATGAGTCAAAGCCGTGAGTGGTACAGCAATACGGGAGAAATTTGCAATGAAACGGCGATAATAACCAGCCAAACCAAGGAATGATCTTACTTCGGTAGGTGTACGTGGCGCTTGCCATTCTTGTACTGCCTTGATTTTTGAGGGATCAACATGAATTCCCTTGTCATTGACGACGTGTCCAAGGAATTGTACTTCCCTTAACCAGAATTCACATTTCGAGAACTTAGCGTACAACTTTTCTGTCCTTAAGAGTGTAAGGATGAGTCGAAGGTGCCGTTCATGATCAAACTTAGACTTTGAGTAGATGAGGATGTCGTCGATGAAGACTATGACAAAACGGTCGAGATAGGGTTTGCAGACTCTGTTCATTAGATACATGAAGACAGCTGGGGCGTTGGTTAAACCAAATGGCATGACCATGAATTCGTAATGACCATAACGAGTTCGGAAGGCGGTCTTTGGGACGTCTTCTTCATGTACTCTGAGTTGATGATAACCAGAACGAAGATCGATTTTTGAAAAACAGGTGGCGCCTTGAAGTTGGTCTAGAAGATCATCGATGCGAGGTAATGGGTAGCGGTTCTTGACCGTTAATTTGTTGAGTTCTCTGTAGTCGATACACATGCGAAACGTTCCATCTTTCTTCTTCACAAAAAGGACAGGTGCACCCCAAGGCGATGAGCTAGGACGTATGAATCCTTTGTCAGTCAGCTCTTGCAGTTGACTGGCTAGCTCTTGCATTTTGGATGGGGCTAACCTATAAGGAGATTTTGCAACTGGTGTAGCTCCAGGTATAAAATCAATGCGGAATTCGACTTCGCTCACGGGAGGAAGTCCTGAAATGTCGTCAGGAAAAACTTGCGGAAAATCTTTTACTACTGGGATGTCTTCGAGTTTCTTCTCCTTGATTACCTTTTTGACGACATGAGTTAGGAATGCGACATAATTCTTGCGGAGATATTTTCGGGCTTGAAGACAGGACATTAATTTGAGTCCTTTCGAAGGGGTTTCTCCAAAGATTCGTAGAGTCTGACCGTTTGCAAGAGGAATGCAAATGAACTTTTCGCGGCCTACAACTTCAGCATGATGTTAGCTGAGCCAGTCCATACCAATTATAATGTCGAAACTTCCCAACTTCATAGGAATGAGGTCAACTGGAAATTCGTGATCGTTTAGGGTGAGAGTACAATTGCGTATAATAGAGTTTAATGAGACCGGTTTTCCGTCAGCAACTTCTACCGTTATGGATTCCATGAGTTTATCACGAGTTTGGTTGAGGATGGGTTCAAATTCTAAGGACACAAAACTCTTATCCGCGCCAGTATCAAATAACATGGATGCATAACTACCATTGATGAGAAACGTACCGTTAACCACATTGTTGTCAGCCCTAGCTTGATTGGCGTTGATGTTGAAAGCTCTTCCTCTAGCAGGTGGAGGAGCTTGGTTAGCCTGGTTTACTGGATTTGCTTGAGCTTGGGCATGGATGATGTTCACCAGGCGTGGACAGGTGATCCTGAAGTGGTTCGGGTCTCCACAGTTGTAACAAGCCCGCATAGGTTGCATCATGGGATAGTTGGGTTGGTAGTAGGATTGGGCCACATGTTGGGTAGGTGGTAGGAGTAAAGGTTGTTGGGCTTGACCCACTATCTGATGGTGGGTTTGGGTTGAGGGTTGATTGCGGTTCGTTCGCTGAAGCGCGCGACAGGTTTGAATGGTGTGACCTGCGCGACCACAGCCGGTGCAATGTTGGCAGGGATGATCAGGAGTGATGGTATTGGCAACGGTTGCATTTTGGGTATGGGTCGGAGTATGGCTTTTTATATGGTGCTGGTGAGGGGGCAACTTGAGTGATGGGTGCAGTAGGGATAGGGAAATTTGTTTGTGTGACAGCAAAGTTTCTGGTGTTTTGTTTCCTCTTACTAGCAAACTTTGAGGAGGAGGTGGAATGGTTTGAAGTTTGGCCCTCAATGGGGGCTTTCTTTTTCTCATCCTTAAATTTGCCGTTACGGATACGATTCTCGGTAAGCTCGGTAGCTAGTTCCATAGCAGCTTCAAGTGTTGCAGGCGAAGTGCTTAGAACCGAGTCTTGAATTTTCGAGGGGAGGCCTCGAATATAGTGTTCGACTAAGCGGTATACTGCGGTGAACAAGTTGGGGATCATTTGGTTCAACTCTAAAAACCTTTTGTTGTAGGAAGTATGATCTCCCTCCTTTTGCTTTAACGAGTGAAATTCATCCTCTAACTTTTTGATCTCGCTTCTTGGACAGAAGCGTCTCGTCATGATTTCCCTTAACTCCTCCCATGTTAAGGCCATTGCATTTTCGATTCCTCTCTTACCTTTTTCTGTATTCCACCAAGTAAGAGCTACTCCAAATAGTCTCCCGGTTGCGTAACGTACCTTGCGATCCTCGGGACAATCGCAATTGAGGAAGGTGTTTTCCATTTCCTCAAACCAGTGGAGGAGAGCAGTGACACCTTCGGTCCCTTCATATTTCGGGGGATCGCAAGACTTGAAGTGTTTGTAAGAGCACTTTTTGGAGGAAGGGTTATCGACGTTCTGGTCTTCTTGATTGGGAGGGTTGATGGGATTTGCGGCGAGAGCTTGTTGGACTTGAATTACGATGTCAGGAAGCACCGCGGCCATTTGTTTTGCGATTTGGGTGGCCAAGCGTTCGTTTGACCTTCCTGACTTTCTACCCCACGCTGCTGCCTAGCCGACATCTACAGGAACATACATAAGAAGATGGTGAGTTTAAGGAGTCTTTTTAGGTGTCATGTGTCGTTTTAAAAAAAATAACATAAACATCAATAATGCAACTACATCCATAGGATGTCTTGGGTGTGCTCATGTTTGGGCCTCAATGTCCCCCATACCATCACCTGTATAGTCATGTGGGCCCCCATGACTATTGGCTTAGTAGGATTCTCATTGGTGTTGTCGGTTTAACACTCGCATCACCCGAATGAAAACCATGAAATATGTTTGCGAGATGTATGGTCGGAGGGTGTCCAGGCGTAGACACAATGACAACTCAAAGTGGGGTTAGCTCACACGACGTTTGGTATAGCATGCTTTGGCCTAATAGGTCCTTCGTACTCTCATCGTTAGTCCCCAGGTAGGCAAACTGGTCCTTTATTTTGGATTTATACGAATGCCAAGCCTAGACAGGACGTTCCGACTACCGGTACTTGTACCCTTCCAGTTACTACATGCCCGTCATGAGAACTCACTTTGATGTGATTTGGAAAAAATACAAAAATCGTTGCAAAAATCATGGAAATTGTGTGGTGTGTGCTCTCATGGATATGATATGTTATGAGGATATGATTCATGATGAGCATTATATAGTAATATGTACTTATGAACATGCTTGCATAACATTGAATGTAACAATAAACATAAAGCATATAAACATCATGAATTTTGAATGTAACACATAAACAATTTTAAAATTCTAATCAACTATAGTATAGGCTCTAAGGGTCTAATAACCTATCCTATATCCCTATAGTCATGGCTCTGATACCAATCTGTCACACCCCGACCCGCAGCGGAATAAGAGTCGGGGCATAATTGGGTTATCACCAAAGCTCATGATGTTTACTAAAATGTTTCATATTAATTAAATTCAAATTACAACTTCAATATTTCAAACAAGTCCATACAATTACAAGGAAAAAGTAACTAAATAAACAATCCAAAGCCTAAACTGATTTATTCTTCTAGGCTGTCCTATATGTTTCTTGCTGCAACTGGATCACCTGTATCATGTGTAAAAATGGGGGTTTTTGGGTCAACAAAAGTTGGCGAGTGAACCTTGTTAGAAAACATTTATTATTGATTTCTTGTTGTATTTAATATGAAAAAATTGTGCAATAATCATATGTGAGCAAACGTAAATAAACATACAATAACAAACCACCTTGCAAGAGTATATGACATGAATGATAATGTATATATGTTGGCAACGTCACATTCCGCTCATAGGTAATGGGGAACGGACGGCCTATGATGATGTATGTGCGATCAAGGCTCAATCAAACGAAGCCGATCGTATGTTGGCAACGCCACGTTCCGCTCATAGGTAATGGGGAACAGACGAGCCTATGATGATGTATGTACTGAAAATGATAAAATTTAATCTAAACATTAACCACACAAACAATTGATACATATTGGATACACAATTTGATCATGGATATGATGGATGCACAAGTGTTTAAATGTAATGAATAATAATAAACGACACATGATACACCCCAAAATGTGATTAAAACGGGGAATTTGTAGAGATTCACTCACATTGGGTGCGTTCGTTTGATGATGTTGAATGCGCACAAGTTTAGAGGGTTGATCGACGAAGAATAACTAACCTAAATAATAACGAAAATGTACGGTAAATAAGTGGATTTTATTAACAATTTTAATAGGGTTTTTAGATTTATTTTTGTGAGTTTAAGGTCATTTTCTAACTTTAAAAATATTATTTTTAAGTATTTTTAATTGATTTTTAAATTAAATAAATAAATAAAAATATAAAAAAAATGTTGACATTTTGGGTTGACCGTTGACCGGACCGTTGACCGGTCGGACTGTGGTGTAAATGCACTGAGTGAGGTTCGAACTTGTGACTTCCCGTACGCGTGCACGCAGCTTTACCAATTGAGCTACGTGTCTAACCTGAAATATTCTATGTTTAAATTATATATATATACTAATTAAATGTTTAATTTATTCGGTTTATATTTAAAGAATTTAAATGGTTGAACCGGTTTGCAGGGAGCCGGATCGAACTCGGGTCCTTCGGTTTGTAAGCGCACAGCCCAACCAGTTGGGCTGTGTGACTTATCTGTTAAACTTACAATTTTTATTAATCTTAAAAACATCTTGGGTCCTACTCTGATTCAGTAACAAAAAAATTGGTTTTAATTCGGAAAGCCGGTGCGTTTGTAAGATTCGAACTCGTGACGTGCGCTATATGTTTGCACACAGTCCACCGCTGGACTGTGTGTCTAACCCGGTTTAATATTCAATTTATATAATACTTATACACAACGTCGACTTCGTCTTCTTCATTCAAAGGCACAGAACAACGATATTCGACTGTTCTTGTTTAATTCGATTAACGAAACTTATAAATGATTGAAATGTAATGGATAGAGAGGGTTTTGGAAATGAATGTACCGAAACAGATGTTTTTCTCAGAACTCCAGCAAAGATCGTCGGCTCTGTTTTGTGAATTCCGCCTGATCGGATCAATTAACAGTTTTGATCAACTAATTGTGAAATTGAGTTACTAAACAAAGATTATCAAAGGGTTTAGATGTTTGTACCGATTCACAGCGTTTTTTCGGAAATGTCCAGAGATTTCCGGCGAGCGTAGAGTATCCGGTAACGTCGTCTGGGACCGATTCTGGTTGAAGGATTTAAGTTAGTGAAAGTCTAGCAATGGATTGAGAATGAAAGAATCGAGAAACTTACCGATTTGACGTATGTCCCGGTTTTCTGGCGAAAGTCCGGCGATAGCAGATATCGTTTCCGACGTTTCCGACGAACAGAAATTAGAGCGTAAATGAAATTGAAGGTTCTGCGAGTATTTCTAAGTTATGAGACGATGAAATTGTCAGTGTATATTGAAAATAAATTTCATTTCGGTTTTAACTTCCGAAAATCATATGAATCGAAGCAATTTAAGACTGAATTGATTAGAACGTGGGTTGCAAATGATTTATCGGTTATAATCAGTAACTCGCGATCACTCAACAGTCTGGATAGTTGAAAGCCGATTATCGGTTTCAGTTTTGGCGCAAACAGATGAGTTCACGGGTAGAAGTTAAGTTTTATTTGTTTCATTGATTACACAAAAGAACCAAGTGGCAGAGTGGTTAAGTGTTTGTGTGTTAAATGAGCCGGCTGACCCGGGTTCGAAACCCGACAGCGACTTTTATTTTTTTCTTCGACCGTTTTTATTGTTTATTAATTATAGTTTATAAATTCTCGTATATTTATTAATTATGTATTGTTTAAAATTAAAAGGAGCATTAAATAAGCAACGGAAATTTGAAACTGACTATTCGATTAATAAACGAAGCGGGTTTTGAAAACCCGTTTTTCGATGGATGTTACAAAAATGGACATTTAAAAGTTGGTACATTAAAAAGTTTATTATCTTTAGAGGTTAAAATAGTCATTTTTCCCTAAAAACTTGTAGCTCCTCCTAAACGCTACTAGTAGGAGCGTTTAACCAAAAGCTTCAAGCTTCTAACCTAAAAGCTTCAAGCTCCTTCAACCAAATAAAACTTTTTATTGAGTATGAGTTTTTTCTTAAAAGATTAAAGCTAGAAGCTTATAAAAGCTCTACGCCAAACATACCCTAGATAGCGTTTAGAAAGAGCTACAAGCTTTTAGTGGAAAAAAATGACTATTTTAACTTCTAAATGACTATTATGCTTTTTTTATTTATGTCTATTTTGGTCATTTTATACATTTTATAAAAGCTCCAGCTACTCTGCCAAATACCTAAATATATCTAAAAAGCTACAGATTTCAGCTACAGCCATCAGCTACCAGCTTCCAGCTACTTTTGCCAAACATACCCGGAAGCGAATTTGGGTCGCGAACTCAATAGTAAAATTTGCGGTTGTTTTTTTCGTGGGAAAACGAGTAAAAAAATAAAAAGTTAAAATTGAAAATAAAATGTCAATTATATATCAAACACTAACAAAACCGTTTATTTAAGAGCAAAATGGTCTTCAGAATTTTGTGATTGTTTTTTTTCTGTCACAAAAAATAAGAAAGAATAAAGAATATACGTGTTGTTGCAAGAAAATTGTAAATTTTGTAATCATTTAGTTCGATCTAAAACCGGTCACACAGGATGAAAGATATAATGCATTAAAATCAAATTTCAAGTGTCCATCACAAATTGGTAAAAAAGTGTTTTTTTAATGTTGGTCACAAATTGGTAAAAAAAATGAATTTAAAACTATATTCGATTACAAAATCCTGTCGGTTAATGTTCTCTTGGTGATGGACTGGATCGAGTACGCCAAGTGGTTACCCTTACGGCCTTATGGTCTGTTTGACGCGCAATTACTATGATTAGGAGGTGTGCCCGTTGAGAACTATGGAAGAGGAGATTAAAACGTCCATGAGTTTCTTATCGATTAAAAATAGGAGTAAAGGTCATTAGAATGGGATAATAGGCGTAGATATGATGTATGTAAAATGTGATATATAAACTGTGTGTTTTAGTAATAAACATTCATAAATTAAGTGACTTGCGATCGAAATCAAATTAGTAGCAAAGTAGCCTCAACACTTGTTTCATTTGCAAAAAAAAAAAACTCTTGAAAAATTTGTGAACGCTTAATTCGGTTTCCAAATGATCCCAATCAAATAAATAAAATACGGAAAGTTCAAATATAAATATCCGGTAGCAAAATTTGTGAAAATCTAGTAGCGTTTAGAAGAAGCTACAAGCTTTTAGGGAAAAATCACTATTTTAACCTTTAAATGACTATTATGTTTTTTTTTATTTATGTCTATTTTGATCATTTTATACATTTTATAAGAGCTTCCAGCTACCTGCCAAACACCTAAATATATCTAAAAAGCTACAGCTTCTAGCTACAACCATCAGCTACCACTTCAGCCACCAACCACCAGCTACTTTCTCCAAACATACCCTAAATCGAAATTGGGTCGCAAACTCAATAGTAAAATTTGCGGTCGTTTTTTTCGTGGGAAAACGGTTAAAACAATAAAAAGTTAAAATTGAAAATAAAATGTCAATTATATATCAAACGCTAACAAAACCGTTTATTTAAGAGCAAAATGGTCTTCAGAATTTTGTGATTGTTGGGTAACTTTGTAGAATAGTAACCAAGTTTTAAAAGTGTTTCAATTAGGTCACTCAAGTTTCAAAAGTGTTTCAATCAGGTCACTCAACATTCATTTTTATTAAAATTAAGTGTTTTTTCATCCAATTCATAGGTAACCGTGGTGATGCAGAATTTTGTTTATTTTTTCCCTTTCATTTGATGCTAACGTCGAGTGGTGACGTGGATTTTAACTTGTTTTTTTTAATTTTTAATGTAATTAAGGTGTTTTTATTTTAATATATTAAATTTATATATTAAAATAATCGACCGTAGCATCTTATGCTTAATTTTTCTCTTGACACATGAAGAAAATGACCTAACTCGATTTGAACATTAAGTTATCTAATTGGGACAAAAACGATTTGAGTGATCTAATTAGAACACTTTTTGAATTTGGTTACTATTCTGTGACATTTTCCCTTGTTTTATTTCTGTCACAAAAAATAAGAAAGAATAAAGAATATACGTGTTGTTGCAAGAAAATTGTAAATTTTGTAATCATTTTAGTTCGATCTAAAACCGGTCACACAGGATGAAAGATATAATGCATTAAAATCAAATTTCAAGTGTTCATCACAAATTGGTAAAAAAATTTTTTTTAATGTTGGTCACAAATTGGTAAAAAAATGAATTTAAAACTATATTCGATCACAAACTTCGTTTTATTTCGTTCCCAAATCCCAATTTTGTGAAGGAAAACATAAGTATATATTATACTTGGACGTAAAATGCTCACAATCATGATTCCTTAAGGCTCTAATGAAATTATATTTCATAAATACCCATTAAATAAACTAACGAAATTATATTTCATAAATACCCATTAAAAATACTTACTTCTCATTATGACACTTATGACGCTGTAATCAAATATTACTATGTTAGGTCATAGATAGAGATTTTAGCACATAAGTATTATTTTTTAAACAAACAAGATACTTTATCCATATAATAATAAAATATATACATCGCTATTCTAGCATCATTGACCATTGCTTTTTTTATGGAACGGCAACGCAACTTTATATATACATATAAAGAGCCCGACAAGAAATTGGGGAAAAACAACGTACAACAAATCGAAACGAAACATAAACAAGAACAAAAAGAAGCCGTTACAAACTGTCGATCACATCAAAATCTACCCATTTCTCTTTGTACCATGAGTGACCCAAACAAAGACGTCCTCTTTGATGAGTTGCACCGTCTGCAGGATTGTTATACTCCTTCCTTCGAACACCTTTGAATTTCTCACAAGCCAAATTCTCCATATTGTCATAAGAGCAGTAGTATGCACCAACTGTTTCCACCTTTTCGACCCCGGACTCGTGGTGAGGATATCTACAATATCTTTTAGGCTGTTAGCATGGAGAGGCATAGTGTAACACCTCGCTTTTTCATGCTTTCCATATTTAGAAAGCTAGTCTTGTACATCTATTTTGGAAACCTTTGTATCTCTATTCGCATTTCCGTTGTAACCTTTGTAATCGAGACTTGAATCATAATGGAATATACATTTTTATCTCTATACTTGCTATACACAATCATACATACTTATACATGATGCTCATACTCGAAAACGTGACATACTTGTGAATACGCGACGTTTATACTTTATACATACATTATACGTGATGTTTATACTCGATTCGATCATTTTATACATACATACATACATATACATTATAACATGTTCCATATGCATAGGATACCTTATATTACCATAACATGTCATGACATAACACCTAGGCCTGTTATAAAACATCAAAACTCAAAAAACAAAAATTAATAAAACCATTTTCTGACCAAGCCTTAGGACCGCAAGGCTATATGCTTAAGGTCGGTAAGCACCTCTGGGCGGGCAGAATGGTTTTGGCTCACGAATTATGCACGGATCCCACCATCTAACTCACCTATAATCACTCTAATCCCCATTAAACACCCCTAACACCCTCCTAACTCTTCCCTATAAATACTAACCCTATTCCACACCATTTTCACTTTCCAAACTCCATCTAATCTCACACAAACACTCTCAAATCATCTCAAGAACTCTTGCAACATCAGAATTCGGGCAGATTGTACCTCCTTCACTAAAGTGAACATAACTTGCTCATTTCTTAACGAAATTGCTCCATTTTCTTCCTACATACTTGGATTAACCCTAGGTTTGAGTCCACGGGTTCTCCTTGGAGAATCCAGACCTGGATATTCACCTAAAGGGCTCCAAACTTTCTGTTTGATTTAAAACTTTTATAAACTTATGTTTTACCTTATACAACTTTGTGTTCTTGAGCTCCTAACCAAGTTTATGGTTAGTAAAGCCAAACCAAATTTGTTTACAAGAACTAAGGTTTTAGACACCCTAAACTTTCTGTTTTCTAAGAGCTTAAGCTCACAAGTGATGCCAAGCCAAGAGCTTGTTGATAGTGTGTTTACCTTGGTTAGCTGGGCTATCCTAAACATAAGGCCACACATAACTTGATGTTTTCCTCATTATTATCCCAAGCTAGTTTGCTAGTTGTAAAGTGACACAACCCCGCCTAGCCTTCGACTTGTGTCGACGTTGGCTCCGTGGGTTGTAGCTCACTTGGCTACTTGGTATAGTGACCATATTTACATTCTTGTCAAATACTATTGTTCTATGACCCTCCTTGTGTCTATGACACTTGTGTAGTGGTGAATCCAATCGAGGTTCCAAAGTGGATGGTTAATTCTCTCACCTCCTACTTGACTTACATGACACCAAGAGGTTCCAAAGTGGATGGTTCATCCTCCCTTCTCCTACATGACTATATAACTATATATAAATCTATGGACTATATAATATATCAAAACCAAACCCTTGATAATGACTAAATAATCACCTATCAAGTTAATAAGTTTCATCACTAAAGTGTGTAGTTCCTTTCACGATTCTAATAGGTCTCGAACCTATAGAATCACATCAAACCCATTTGGGTTATCATAGTGTCAAGAACAAGTGCTATACCTTAGTGATTATTTTCATATCATAATACTTTATTCTTATTTCTGTAATCATGCTTGATAATCCAAATCTTCCGTTAAAACTCATACTCATACCTAAGTTCTTCTTGTAGAAGGACAAGGTGCCAAACCCTAATCAAACAAGCTCGTGGGATTTCTCAAAACAAACCGTGAGTACACTCGACCCATTTACTGCTTTCTCACTTTCGGGTTGTAACATGTTTACTTATCAAAATACACTTATCACAAATTCATGCTTTTACATACTCAATCCTTAATACATGATGCTTGTTATGCTTAATACATGCAGATTATACATGCTTGATCATTAACTTAGCTAGCCCAACTTGACATATATAGCGCTATAGGAGTAGCACACCACCCGTCGGGTTATGTTAAGATACCATACTCATATTAGTCTCGTCGCTTTTTGCGACGAGGGAAGCTCGATCTCGTAAAACTTTTGTGGAAACTCGGGTTTGATCTAATATTGCATGATTAGTATATACTTTGCTTACAATTACCATGTGGATTCGAGTTTACCTTTTTATACTTATGCTATGTATCACCAAACTTGTGTACTCGCTTTTGCTTTTGCATTGAACTCTATTTTAAAACATGTTACAGGTTGATGAAGATGATGCCATGAAATAGGAGTAGCGATGATGACTAGATACCATAATTAGGTTTACAAATGTTGTATCAAATTTTGCCCTTTGCTATTGTTGTATTTCGAAATTCTCTAGTATTGTATGACAATTTTGCTATGAAATGAAATCCAGTTTAATTAAATATTGTCGCAATTAGTATTTATGAGCAATGAGCAATCTCTTTCATCCTGCCTCGTTGTTTTCCGCTATCGCTTGGGGTGTGACAGATTGGTATCAAAGCCATAACTATAGGGAATTAGGTAGAATTGCCATGTTCGACCTAGTCTATGGTTTAAGTGTCCCGTTTTGACCATTCTTAAATCATGCTTAAAACTTTGTTCTTCCTTCATTTGTTCTTCCTTTTCCTTTGGTCTTAAAACTTACATAACGTCTTTCCTAAGACGTTTACACAATACACTTGAAGACTCAAAGACACTCATGATGCAAACGAGGCGATTTGCCCCAAAATAGATCCAATGACTTACAATTTTTGGTGAAATCCCTCATTCAGCGTATTCGATTTTTCACGAAGTTATACCATCAAGTTAGGTGTGATATCCACACCTTGATGGAAACTTCCATTTCATACTCTAGTGGATCTTACAAACGAGTTGGAATATGCTCCTCATTTAAGTAAAGCAACCACACTTAGGGTACGAAAATGTCAAGTTAGGGGTGAAACCCGCACCTTGTCGATTAAGTCATGTTCCTCGATTTTCAATCTCGCCAAAGTCTCGAATTTTCGATCGACTAGGGACATGTAGTAACTGGAAGGGTAAAATGCCGTTAATCGCTTCTCGACAAGAGCGTTTTACCTATTAGGCCAAAGTATGTTCCCTAACTCGAAAGATCTTACGAATCACTTTGGAATAGTCGACGTTTCTCTACCTGAAACAATCCCATGTTTTATTGAGCTAGTCTTTTATGTTATCTCAATTTTTATGTTGATTTTATACTTGTTACCTTATTCGTTTCGAACCATTACACAATTCGCACGTCTCTCACAATCAAAAACAATAATAATCCTCGTGAACAAACTAAATTTATACTCTTTATACGCATTCATACGTGATGATACTTGTTGAATACTCGTTAAATACTCGTCAAATACATGCAACATATGTGAATTATCCATGCTTATACATGCAAAACTTATTTTACATTATGATCAAGTCTCATCCTTTTCCCTTCTATTTTCAATCCTAGATGTCTTCTCCAACTTCGTCCAAGAAATCTAAGGGCTCCCAGAGGGGTTCAAACAAACAAGGAGACTCTATCTCGAAGCAGGAATTGGTGGCTTAGTTGCGGAACAAATGTCTGAGCAGATGGCTAAGATCATCCCGAACATAGTAACCCAAATCTAAACCATCCATGAAACCCCCAAGTCCTCCGTTGACTCAAAGGTGGACCCTCCCAAAGCAACGTTCCCGCTCAAACAGTTCATGGCTTGTAAGCCCATGGAATTCACTGGTAATAATGGCGCTACTGCCATTGCGATCGAAGTCACCTTTTTGCAAAGCGGATGCCCTGATGAGCTCCAAACCTTGAACGCCACCGGGGTCTTTCGTGAGAGAGCCCTCGAGTGGTGGACCACCAAAGAAACAAGCATAGCAATGAAGTAGCTCACGCGTTACACTTGGGAAGAGCTAAAGCAACTCATGAAGGACCAATTCTGTCCTCCTCACGAGACCCAGAAACTCGAAAACGAGTCTGGAATCTCACCCAACAGGGGAGCAACGCTGAAGGATTGATCGCGCGCTTCAAACAATTGAGTATCCTTTGCCCTGGGCAACTGGATACAGTACCCATGGCAATCGCCAAGCTCATTCGTTGCCTCTCGCCGGTATTAACGAACCATGTCGCCGCCGCTAGCCCCAAAACCCTCGAAGATGCTTATAGGATCACGATTGAGATGAACCACAACTGCATACGTCATGGAGCCTACGACAAGGTCTCCACGAAGCATGCACACCAAGCCACCGCTGATACCACCGCCACTACTGAGTCACCTCCCTCCCAAGCCAAGAAACATAACAACCGGAACAAGAAGCTGAAGGCTTCTGATCCGAATTGCATGGTCGTCACTCCGCCCAACCCCGCACCACTAAACGCCGTCTCCACTACCCAAAAGCCGAGCCGCCCAAACAAAACTACACCGGTTCTTGGCCTAAATGTGAATGGTGCACCTACCACCATCTCCCTTCCACCCCGTGTCGGAAATGCGCCAACTGTAACAGAATGGGGCATTTCGCTAGCCATTGTCGCCAACCCTAAAACAATCAAGCCATCATGCCTAACCCTAACCCGAACCAACCTCAACCGCAACGTCAGAATGATCCTGTGCGAGCGTGTTAAAAATGTGTCGATCTCAATCATCTCGCCAATGTCTGTCCCCTACTCAACCAGCAGCCTCCACAACAACAACAACAGCAGCCTCAGCCTGCTAAAGGATAAGATTCATACTCACCTCTTCTCAGGCTCAAAACTCCAATGACGTCATCACTGGTACGTTCCTTGTCAACCATATTTATGCTTCATGTCTGTTTAATACTGGTGCTGATAAAAGTTTTGTGTCTATCGAATTTGAACCTTTAGTTAAGTGTGAACGCTCTAAATTGCCTAATCCTTTCGCTGTCGAAGTCGCTAACGGGAAATCCATCACCATTGATTCCGTTCTTTCTAATTGCTCCTTGAATCTTAACGATCATACGTTTACGATTGACCTCATTCCCATGCAATTGGGAAGCTTTCATATCATAATAGGTATGGACTGGCTTAGGAGAGTTCGTACTGAAGTTGTCTGTTCCGAGAAGTTCATTGCCTTCCTCTTCCTAACAACGATTCACTGCACGTCTATGGCGAGAAACCTTCAAAAGGTCTCAAGCTTATGTCATGTATTCAAGCTAACAAGTACTTACGCAAGGAGTACTTTGCCTTTCTTGCCCACGTTGTGGAGAAGAAAGATAAAGGTCCAAGCATAAGTGATGTTCCTGTCGTTTGTCAATTTCCTGATGTTTTTCTGAGGATCTTTCTGGTCCTCCGCCTCCTCGATCCGTTGACTTTCATATTGACCCCATCCCTGGCGCAACTCCTGTTGCGAAGGCTCCCTACCGTTTAGCACCCTCGAAATGCAAGAGCTATCGAGCTAACTTCAAGAGCTTCTTGATAAAGGCTTTATACGCCCTAGTACTTCTCCGTGGGGCGCTCCCATTTTATTCCTCAAGAAGAAAGATGGATCCTTTCAGATGTGTATTGACTATCGCGAACTCAACAAACTCACAGTCAAAAACCGATATCCACTTCCTCGCATTGACGATCCCTTTGATCAACTTCAAGGTGCGTATTGTTTCTCGAAAATCGATCTCCGCTCTGGCTATCATCAACTTTGAGTTTTTTAGGGAGATGTGCCTAAAACCACTTTCCGCACACATTACGGACACTACGAGTTCGTGGTCATGCCTTTTGGTTTGACCAATGCGTATGCAGTGTTTATGGATCTCATGAACCGCGTGTGTAAACCCTTCCTTGATCAATTTGTAATCGTATTCATCGACGATATTCTCATCTACTCCCAAGACGAAAGAAGAACATGGGCGACATTTGCAACTTATCCTTCAGCTTTTTCGAACCGAACGTCTTTATGCCAAATTCTCCAAGTGTGAATTTTGGCTAAAAGAGGTTCAATTCCTTGGTCACACCGTCAATGAACTCGGTATTCACGTTGACCCCGCAAAGATAGAAGCTATGAAGAATTGGGTTGCACCTAAATCGCCTTCTGAAATTCGTTCGTTCCTTGGCCTAGCTGGGTATTATCGCCGCTTTATCTCGAACTTTTCCAAAATCGCCGTTCCACTTACGTCTTTGATCCAAAAAGATAAACCTTTTGTTTGGGGTCCCGAACAAGAGGAGTCTTTTCAAACCCTCAAGGACATGCTTTGTAATGCTCCTATCCTCACACTCCCCGATGGAAACAATGATTTCGTCGTGTATTGCGATGCTTCGAACCTAGGTCTTGGTTGCGTTCTCATGGAACGGGACAAGGTCATCGCTTACGCGTCAAGACAACTCAAAATTCATGAGAAAAACTATACTACGCACGACCTTGAACTTGGTGCAGTTGTTTTTGCATTAAAGATTTGGCAACACTACCTTTATGGTAACAAAGTGTACGGTCTTCACCGACCACAAGAGCCTCCAACACATCTTTGATCAAAAGGAACTCAAGATACGTCAACGTCGTTGGGTAGAATTGTTAAACGACTATGACTGTGATATTCGCTACCACCCTGGTAAGGCGAATGTCGTGGCCGATGCACTCAGTCGTAAAACTCGTGTTAAGAGTGTTCGTTGCTACCAAATTGTGGGAAAACTCAATGAGTTAATTCGCCAAGCACAATTTGCCGTTATCAACGAGGGTAACCTCGCTAACGAGTTGAATTGTGGTGTCGAAAACCCACTCGCAGCTAAGCCGGATGGTATTCTTTACTACCTTAACCGTATTTGGATTCCCGATCGTCTTAACCTTCGAAACACCTTGATGGACGAAGCCCACAAATCCCGATACTCCATTCATCCTAGCAGTGATAAAATGTATCATGATCTTCGTGCATCTTTTTGGTGTCCTGGAATGAAGAAAGATATCACTCTTTACGTCTCAAAATGCCTTACTTGTTCCAAGGTGAAAGCTGAACATCAACGTCCCTCTGGCTTGCTCGAACAACCATAAATTCCGTCTGGAAATGGGAAAGCATTACCATGGATTTTATCACCAAGCTACCTCGTACTTCGTCTGGTCATGACAACATCTGGGATATCATTGACCGATTGACCAAATCCACTTATTTCCTCGCCATTCGTGAAGATTACAAAGTCGAGAAATTGGCTCGTATCTACACGGATGAAGTCATCAGTCGTCATGGTACTCCTTTCAATATTATCTCTGATCGCGACGCTCGTTTCACCTCCCGTCTTTGGCAAACGTTTCAATCCACTCTTGGCACTCGTCTTAACCTTAGAACCGCTTTTCATCCTCAGTCTGATGGTCAGACTAAGCGTACTATCCAAACTTTAGAAAATATGCTTCGTTCTTGCGTAATCAATTTTGGCGGCAATTGGGATTCGCACTTACCTTTGGTAGAATTCTCGTACAATAATAGTTATCACGCCAGTATTCAAATGGCTCCATTTGAAGCATTTTATGGTCGTAAGTGTCGTTCGCCTATTTGTTGGCACCACATTGGCGATGTTCAGATCACCGGTCCCGAATTATTACAAGAGAGCGCGGACAAAATCCTACAAATCCGTGATAACCTCCTCAAAGCTCGAATTCGTCAAAAGAGTTATGCAGACAAGAGATGCAAACCTTTGGAATTTAATATTGGTGATCATGTACTTCTCAAGGTATCCCTTGGAAGGGCGTTGTTCGTTTTGGTAAGAAAGGCAAACTCGCTCCTCGCTACGTAGCATTTTGACTGGACCTACCTTAAGCGCTCAACAATGTTCATCCAGTTTTTCATGTTTCCAACCTAAAGAAATGTCTAGCCGAAGAAGGATTTCAAGTTCCACTCGAAGATCTTCAAATCAACGATACATTGATTTCGTGGAAAAACCGGTCGCAATCATGGATCGAGGAATCAGGCAACCAAGGCGCAATCGAATCCCTATCGTCAAGGTTTGATGGGAAGGAAAACGTGGCACTGAGTTCACTTGGGAACTCGAGAGTGATATGAAGACTAAGTATCCGCATCTTTTCGTTGCATCTTCCTAAATTTCGGGACGAAATTTCCTAAAGGAGGGGAGACTGTAACGCCTCACTTTTTCATACTCTCCATATTTAGAAAGCTAGTCTTGTACTTCTATTTTTGGAAACCTTTGTATCTCGTATTTGCATTTTCATTGTAACCTTTGTAATCGAGACTTGAATCATAATGGATTATACTTTTATATCTATACTTGTTATACACAATCATACATACTTATACATGATGCTCATACTCGAAAAGTGACATACTTATGAATACGCGATGTTTATACTTTATACATACATTATACGTGATGTTTATACTCGATCTCGATCATTTTATGTATACATATACATTATAACATGTTCCATATGCTTAGGATACCTTATATTACCATAAAATGTCATGACATAACACCTAGGCCCGTTATAAAACATCAAAACTCAAAAAAAAAAATAAAACCATTTTCTGACCAAGCCTTAAGGACCGCAAGGCTATATGCTTACGGTGGGTAAGCACCTATGGGCGGGCAGAATGGTTTTGGCTCGCGAATTATGCACGGATCCCACCATCTAACTCACCTCCAATCACCTCTAATCCCCATTAAACACCCCTAACACCCTCCTAACTCTTCCCTATAAATACTAACCCTATTCCACACAATTTTCACTTTCCAAACTTCATCTAATCTCACTCAAACACTCTCAAATCATCTCAAGAACTCTTACAATATCAGAATTCGGGCAGATTGTACCTCCTTCACTAAAGTGAACATAACTTGCTCATTTCTTAATGAAATTGCTCCATTCTTCTTCCTACATACTTGGATTAACCCTAGGTTTGAGTCCACGGGTTCTCCTTGGAGAATCCAGACCTGGATATTCACCTAAAGGGCTCCAAACTTTCTGTTTGATTAAAAACTTTTATAAACTTATGTTTTACCTTATACAACTTTGTGTTCTTGAGCTCCTAACCAAGTTTATGGTTAGTAAAGCCAAACCAAGTTTGTTTACATGAACTAAAGGTTGTTTAGACACCCTAAACTTTCTGTTTTCTAAGAGCTTAATCTCACAAGTGATGCCAAGCCAAGAGCTTGTTGATAGTGTGTTTACCTTGGTTAGCTGGGCTATCCTAAACATAAGGCCACACATCACTTGATGTTTTCCTCATTATTATCCCAAGCTAGTTTCCTATTGTAAAGTGACATAACCCCGCCTAGCCTTTGACTTGTGTCGACTTCGGCTCCCCGGGTTGTAGCTCACTTGGCTACTTGGGTATAATGACCATATTTGTATTCTTGTCAAATACTATTGTTCTTGACCCTCCTTGTGTCTATGACACTTGTGTAGTGGTGAATCCAATCGAGATTCCAAACTGGATGGTTAATCCTCCCACCTCCTAGTTGACTTACATGACACCAAGAGGTTCCAAAGTGGATGGTTCATCCTCCCACCTCCTACATGACTATATAACTATATATAAATCTATGGACTATTAATATATCAAAACCGAACCCTTGATAATGACTAAATAATCACCTATCAAGTTAATAAGTTTTATCACTAAAGTGTGTAATTTCTTGTTACGATTCTACTAGGTCTCGAACCTATGAAATCACATCAAACCCATTTTGGTTATCATAGTGTCAAGAACAAGTGCTATACCTTAGTGATAATTTTCATATCATAATACTTTATTCTTAGTCCGTAATCATGCTCGATAATCCAAATCTTCCGTTAAAACTCATACTCATACCTATGTTCTTCTTATAGAAAGACAAGGTGCCAAACCCTAATCACAACAAGCTCGCGGGATTTCTCTAAGTTGAACACTTTAGCGAAACCGTGAGTACACTCGACCCATTTACCGGTTTCTCACTTTTGGGTTGTAACATGTTTACTTTTCAAAATACACTTATCACGAATTTATGCTTTTACATACTCAATCCTTAATGCATGATGCTTGTGATGCTTAGATACATGCTAGAATTATACATGCCCGATCATTAACTTAGCTAGCCCAACTTGACATATATAGCGCTATAAGAGTAGCACACCACCCGTCGGGGTTATGTTAAGATACCATACTCATATTAGTCTCGTCGCTTTTTGCGACGAGGGAAGCTCGATCTCATAAAACTTTTGTGGAAACTTGGGGGTTGATCTACTATTGCATGATTAGTATATACTTTGCTTACAATTACCATGTGAATTCGAGTTATACCTTTTTTATACTTATGCTATGTATCATCAAACTTGTGTACTCGCCTTTGCTTTTGCATTGAACTCTATTTTAAAACATGTTACAGGTTGATGAAGATGATGCCATGAAATTGGAGTAGTGATGATGATTAGATACACATATAGACGTTTAGGTTTACAAATGTGGTATCAAATTTTGCCCTTTGCTATTGTTGTATTTCGAAATTCTCTTGTATTGTATGACGATTTTGCTATGATATGAAATCCGGTTTAATTAAATATTGTCACTGTAACATTTGTCAAAAACGGGTTTTCCAAACCCGCTCCATTTGTAATCGAATATCAAGTTATAAATGTCTCGTTGCGTATTCATGGCTATTTTAATTTTTAATGATGCATAATTAATAAACAAACTAAACTATAAAAGTTAAAATTGATAAAAAGTAAAAATAAGATAATTAAAAAGGAAATGAGGCTGCCGGGACTCGAACCCGGGTCAGCCGGGCTTAAGACCAACGACTTATCACACACACACATCACCATTCCGCCACTTGTTGTTTTCTGTCAACTCTAGGAAACAAATAAATCTTATAAACAAACATAAATCAACCGGTTACGCCAACTGTAACTGAAACCGGTCACCAAACGTCCAAAGACGTTTGATTACTCGCGGTTCACTGAGTTTAACCGATGCACCGACGCTCTCAATCAAGTTTGCCTTGAATGAACTTGAATTCTAGAAGTGAATCGGTTTCTATAACCGAAAACTTTCAATTTCCAAAATTACTTCAATCTTGTTCTCTCTCGCGACTCAAACACAATCTACAAACTCTCAATTACATTTTCGCACAATTTTCAGTTTGCCGGAGAATCAAATTGGACTCGCCGGACTTTCGCCGGAAAACCGTATTCTCTATCAAAACAGTAAGTCTTTCAATTCCTTCGTGGTCTATCAATTGTTAAGCTATTGCTAACTCAAACCTTTCAATTGAAATCAAATTCAGACGTCGTTATCGGATAATTCCTGCTCGCCGGAAAACCTCTGAAAGTTCTTATCTTCCGCTGTAAAACGGTATGGACATTCAAACACTTTGTTAACGCTTGTTTAGCACTTCAATTCCACGATTAGCTAATCAAAACGGTTAATTTGTTCGCTCAGTTGAAGTTCATAAAAACAGAACCGAAGCCTTGCCGGAATTCTGAGTTAAATCACTCCTCCGGTATGTTTGCTTCCAACACCGTCTCTGTCATTTCATTTTAGTCTTATGAATGTTGTTAATCGTTTTAAAACAAGAAACAGTGAGTAAATTGCTGTCTGTAAAAATTAGCGAAGAAGATGAAGTGTGTTAGCAATATAAGATTTATTAAAATCGGTATTATAAACGGGTTAGAGACACAGTCCAGCGGTGGACTGTGTGCACATACAAAACACACGACGCGAGTTCGATTCCTGTTACACACACCCTCTCTGTAATAAAGATGTTTTATTTTTCTAACTGAACCGGATTAACTTACGTTAGTTGTTAAGTATAATAAAAATCTGTATATTAACCAAGTTAGACACACAGTCCAGCGGTGGACTGTGTGTAACGTTAAAGCACAGGTCCCGGGTTCGAGACCTGTTGGTGACACCGGTTCGATGATTTAAAATATTTTTGAAAATTAAAGAATTTTGAATAAACTGAGTTAGTATATAAGTATAATTAAAAACAGAATTATTTCGGGTTAGACACGTAGCTCAGTTGGTAGAGCTGCGTGCACGCGTACGGGAGGTCTCAGGTTCGAGCCTCACCGGCACATACAATTACACAATAAAACCGGTCAACAAGTCAAACGGTCAACGGTCAACGGTCAATGCAAAAGTCAACATATTTTTATATTTTTAATTATTTAATTTAATTTAAAAATCAATTAAAAATACTTAAAAATAATGTTTTTAAAGTTAGGAAATAGCCTTAAACTCACAAAAATATATCTAAAAATCCCATTAAAATTATCAATAAAATCCACTCATTTATTATATTTTCCGTTATTATTTAGGTTAGTTAATACTCGTTGTTAAATCCTTCCAACTCGTGCGCATCTCATCATCTCCAACCAAACGCACCCAATGTGAGTGAATCTTTACAAATTCCCCGTTTTAATCACGTTTTTTTGGGTGTATCATGTGTCTTGCCATTTATTATATTTAAATCGTTGTGCATACATCATATCATGAACAAATGTGTATTCAGCTTGTTTCAACTGTTGGTGTGATTATTGTTAGATTTAATTTATTATTTTCAGTACATGCAATTTCATAGGCCGCCGCTCCCCATTACATTATGAGCGTTGAGCATGCTCCCCATTACATTATGAGCGTGAACCTGGTGTGCCAACATACGATCGGCTCCGTTTGATTGAGCCTTGATCGCAAAGACATTTATCATTTTCAGTACATCAATACGATCGGCTCCGTTTGATTGAGCCTTGATCGCACAGTTTCATTCATGTTATATATTTATGCAAGTTGATATGTTATTGTATGATGTTGGTATGTTATTGTATGTTATTATATGTTATTGTATGTTATAGTTTGTGATTGTTATTGCTACTGTTTGATTCTTTACCTTTGCTCACTTATGATTATGCACAATTTTTCCTTGATAAAATAACAAGAAAATCAATAATAAATGTTTATCTAACAAGGTTCACTCGCCAACTTATGTTGACCCAAAAACTCCCATTTTTACACATGATACAGGTGAACCAGCTGCAGCAAGAAACACATAGGATTGGCCTAGAAGAATAAAATGATTTAGAGCTTGGAATTGTTTAGTTGGTCATTTTTCTTTGTATTTGTATGGACATGTTTGGATTATTGAGAATGTAATTTTGACTTTAATATATATGAAACATATTAGTAAATATCATGAGCTTTGGTGATAACCGAATTATGCCCCGACTCTTATTCCGCTGCGGGTCGGGGTGTGACAGATTGGTATCAGAGCCATGACTATAGGGATATAGGATAGGTTATTAGACCCTTAGAGCCTATACTATAGTTGATTAGAAATTTTTAAGATTTTTGTGTGTTACATGCCAAATTTCATGATGTTTATATTTTTATGTTAAATGTTACATTCAATGTTATGCAAGCATGTTCATAAGTATATATTATCATATAATGCCTATCATGAATCATATTCTCATAACATATCATATCCATGAAAGCACACACCACATCATTTTCATGATTGCTTTTACAATGATTTTTGTATTTTCAAATCTCATCAAAGTGAGTTCTCATGACGGGCATGTAGTAACTGGAAGGGTACCAGTACCGGTAGTCGGAACGTCCTGTCTAGGCTGGCATTCGTATAAATCCAAAATAAAGGACCAGTTTGCCTACCTGGGGACTAACGATGAGAGTACGAAGTACCTATTAGGCCAAAGCATGCTATACCAAACGTCGTGTGAGCTAACCCCACTTTGAGTTGTCACTGTGTCTACACCTGGACACATTCCGACCATACATCTCGTAAACATATTTTGTGGTTTGCATTCGGGTGATGCGAGTGTTAAATCGCCAATATTAATGTGAATCCTACCAAACCAATAGTCATGGGGGCCCACATGACTATACAAGGTGAAGGTATGGGGGACATTTGAGGCCCAACATGAGCAAACCCAAGACATCCTATGGATGTAGTTGCATTATTGATATTTATGTTATTTTCATTTTCTTAAAGACACATGACACCTAAAAAGACTCCATAAACTCACAATCTTCTTATGTATGTTCCTGTAGATGTCGGCTAGACAACAACGAGGGGGTAAAAGATCAGGAAGGTCTCACGAACGCTTGGCCACACAAATCGCGAAACAAATGGCCGCGGTGCTTCCTGACATTGTGGTTCAAGTACAACAAGCTATTGCCACAAATTCCACTAATCCTCCCCAACAAAATGACCAGAACATCGGCAACCCTCCTACCAGCAAGTGCTCATACAAACATTTCAAGTCTTGCGATCCTCCTAAATTTGAAGGGACCGAAGGTGTCACTGCTCTCCTCCACTGGTTTGAGGAAATGGAAAACACCTTCCTCAACTGCGATTGTCCTGAGGATCGCAAGGTTCGATACGCAACCGGGAGACTATTTGGGGTAGCTCTCACCTGGTGGAATACTGAAAAGGAGAAGAGGGGAATTGATGATGCCATGGCCTTAACGTGGGAGGAGTTAAGGGAAATCATGACGAGGCGATTCTGTCCTAGGAGTGAGATTAAAAAGTTGGAAGACGAGTTTCATTCTTTGAAGCAAAAGAGAGGAGATCATACTTCCTACAACAAGAGGTTCTTAGAGTTGAACCAAATGGTCCCTAACTTGTTTACCCCAGTTTATCGCTTAATTGAGCATTATATTCGAGGTCTTCCCTCGAAAATTCAAGATTCAGTTCTCAGCACTTCACCAGCAACACTTGAAGCTGCTATGGAACTAGCGACTGAACTGACCGAAAATCGAATTCGCAACGGTAAGTTTAAAGAGGAAAAGAAGAAAGCCCCCGTTGAGGGCCAAACATCAAACCATTCCACCTCCTCCTCTAAGTTTGCTAACAAGAGGAAGCGTAACACCAGAAACTTCGCTGTTACACAAACCAATTTCCCTATTCCTGCTGCACCCATTACCCAAGTTGCCCCTTCACTGCACCATACAAAAGACCATACTCTGGCCCGTTACCAAAATGCAACCGTTGCCAATACCACCATTCTCCTGATCATCCTTGCCGACATTGCACCAACTGTGGTCGCGCAGGTCATACTGTTCAAACCTGTCGCATGCCTCAGCGAACGAACCGCCACCAGCTTTCAACCCAAACCCACCAACAAATAATGGGTCAAACCCAACAACCCTTACTATTACCACCTACCCAACCTTTAGCCCAACCATACTATCAACCCAACTATCCCATGGTACAATCTATGCGGGCTTGCTACAATTGTGGAGACCCAAGCCATTTTAGAAACACTTGTCCAAGGTTGGTGAACATTATTCATGCTCAAGCCCAAGCCAATCCGGTTAATCAAGCGAACCAAGCTCCTCCACCTGCAAGAGGAAGAGCTTTCAACATCAACGCTAATCAGGCTAGAGCTGACGTCAATGTGGTTAACGGTACGTTCCTTATAAATGGTAGATATGCATCCATGTTGTTTGATACTGGCGCGATAAAAGTTTTGTGTCCTTAGAGTTTGAACCCATCCTAAACCAAAATCGTGATAAGCTCATGGAATCCATAACAGTAGAAGTTGCTGACGGGAAACCGGTCTCATTAAACTCTATTATACGCAATTGTACTCTCACCTTAAACGACCACGACTTTCCAGTTGACCTCATCCCTATGAAGTTGGGAAGCTTTGATATTATAATTGGTATGGACTGGCTCAGCCAACATTAGGCTGAAGTTGTATGTCGCGAAAAGTTTATACGCATTCCTCTTTCAAATGGTCAGACTCTACGAATCTTTGGAGAAACCTCGTCGAAAGGGCTCAGACTAATGTCCTGTCTTCAAGCTCAAAAATATCTTCGCAAGAATTATGTCGTGTTTTTAGCTCATGTCGTCAAAAAGGGAACCATGGAGAAGAAACTTGAAGACATTCCTGTAGTAAAAGATTTTCCGCAAGTTTTTCCTGACGACATCTCAGGACTTCCTCCCGTGAGAGAAGTCGAATTTCGTATCGATCTTATACCTGGTGCTACACCAGTTGCAAAGTCCCCTTATAGGTTAGCCCCATCTGAAATGCAAGAGCTAGCCAGTCAATTGCAAGAATTGACTGACAAAGGATTCATACGTCCTAGTTCCTCGCCTTGGGGTGCACCTGTCCTTTTTGTAAAGAAGAAAGATGGATCGTTTCGCATGTGCATCGACTACAGAGAACTCAACAAGTTAACAATCAAGAATCGCTATCCATTACCTCGCATTGATGATCTTCTTGACCAACTTCAAGGTGCCAACTGCTTTTCAAAAATCGACCTTCGGTCTGGTTATCATCAACTTAGAGTACATGAAGAAGACGTCCCAAAGACCGCTTTCCGAACTCGTTATGGTCATTATGAATTCATGGTCATGCCATTTAGTTTAACCAACGCTCCAGCTGTCTTCATGGATCTAATGAACAGAGTCTGCAAACCTTATCATCGATCGTTTTGTTATAGTCTTCATCGACGACATTCTCATTTATTCAAAGTCTAAGTCTGATCATGAGCGTCATCTTCGACTCATCCTTACACTTCTAGAGAATGAAAAGCTTTACGCCAAATTCTCCAAATGCGAATTCTGGTTAAAAGAGGTACAATTCCTCGGACATGTAGTCAATGACAAGGGAATACATGTCGACCCCTCAAAGATCAAAGCAGTACAAGAATGGCAAGCGCCACGTACACCAACTGAAGTAAGATCTTTTCTTGGTTTGGCTGGTTATTATCGTCGTTTCATTTCAAACTTCTCACGCATTGCTGTACCACTCACGGCTTTAACTCATAAGGGAAAACCTTTCATATGGGGACCCAAGCAAGAAGAAGCCTTCCAAACCCTTAAACAAAAACTCTGTGATGCACCAATCCTCACTCTTCCTGAAGGTTGTGATGACTTCGTGGTCTATTGCGACGCGTCAGGGCAAGGATTAGGCTGTGTTCTAATGCAAAGAGGAAAGGTTATAGCTTATGCTTCGAGACAACTCAAGACGCATGAGAAGAACTACACCACCCATGACCTAGAACTTGGAGCCGTTGTGTTCGCTCTTAAGATATGGAGACATTATCTCTACGGTACTAAGTGTGAAATATACACTGACCATAAGAGTCTTCAACATATCTTCAATCAAAAGGAGTTAAACATGAGGCAACGAAGATGGGTCGAACTTCTAAATGACTACGACTATGAAATTCGGTACCACCCTGGCAAAGCAAATGTGGTGGCTGATGCACTCAATCGAAAGGGTTTTGCGAACTCCATTCGTCTTCTATGTTCGCAAATCATAACCGACATTAAAGATCAAATTCGAGAAGCCCAACATGTTTCAGTAACGGAAGACGACGTACGAAATGAGCTGTCCTGCGGAGCTGAACTTAAGATTGAAACTAAGTCTGACGGTATTCTGTACTATCTAGATCGTATATGGATTCCTGACCACAACAACCTTCGTGAATTTCTTATGAATGAAGCTCACAAAACGCGATACTCTATACACCCAGGAGCCGATAAGATGTATCAAGAACTACGATATACCTATTGGTGGCCTGGAATGAAAAAGGATATTGCTGTTTTTGTTTCCAAGTGCCTTACATGTTCCAAGGTGAAAGCTGAACACCAAAGACCCTCAGGACTTCTGGTCCAACCCGAAATACCTGTATGGAAGTGGGAAAACATAACCATGGACTTCATTACCGGGTTACCTCGCACTTCTGGTGGGTACGACACTATATGGGTAATCATTGATCGACTTACAAAATCAGCTCACTTTATTCCTATCCGCGAAGATTTCAAGAACGAAAAGCTAGCTCATATTTATATCAGCGAAATCGTAAGCCGACATGGTGTACCGTTAAGCATTATTTCAGATCGTGATGGTCGCTTCACTTCACGAACATGGCAAGCAGTACAAGCCGCCTTGGGTACACGATTGGATCTCAGTACCACCTATCATCCTCAAACTGATGGACAATCTGAACGCACCATTCAAACTCTTGAAGATATGCTTCGAGCATGTGTCATAGACTTCAAGGGAAATTGGGATGCTCATCTACCATTAGTTGAATTTTCGTAATAACAACAGCTATCATTCAAGTATCGGCATGGCACCTTTTGAAGCTTTATATGGTCGTAAGTGCCGATCTCCAGTATGTTGGCACAAAATTGGGGAAGCTCAAATCACTGGTCCAGAATTGATTCAAGAAACCACAGACAAGATCCATCAAATTCGAAACAATCTTCTAGCGGCTCAAATTCGTCAAAAGAGTTATGCAGATAAACGACGGAAGCCTTTGGAGTTTAACATTGGTGATCATGTACTTTTAAAAGTATCACCGTGGAAGGGAGTAGTTCATTTTGGTCAAAAAGGCAAGCTAGCACCACGCTACGTAAGACCTTTCAAGATACTCGAAAGAGTAGGACCTGTAGCATACAAGCTTGATCTACCAGAAGAACTCAACAGGATTCATCCCACATTCCACGTATCAAACTTGAAGAAGTGCCTCGCTGATGAAAACCTCCACATTCCTCTGGAAGATATTCAGATTGATGAATCTATGCATTTTATTGAAAGACCTGTAGAGATCATGGATTTCGGAGAAAAACGTCTTCGACGAAGTCGCATTCCAATTGTTAAGGTACGCTGGGAGCCGAAACGGGGACCTGAGTTTACTTGGGAACGTGAAGACTCAATGCGCGAAAAATACCCAATTCTTTTTCCTACTACTACTTAAATTTCGGGACGAAATTCCTAAAAGTAGGGGATACTGTAACATTTGTCAAAAACGGGTTTTCCAAACCCGCTCCATTTGTAATCGAATATCAAGTTATAAATGTCTCGTTGCGTATTCATGGCTATTTTAATTTTTAATGATGCATAATTAATAAACAAACTAAACTATAAAAGTTAAAATTGATAAAAAGTAAAAATAAGATAATTAAAAAGGAAATGAGGCTGCCGGGACTCGAACCCGGGTCAGCCGGGCTTAAGCCCAACGACTATCACACACACACATCACCACTCCGCCACTTGTTGTTTTCTGTCAACTCTAGGAAACAAATAAATCTTATAAACAAACATAAATCAACAGGTTACGCCAACTGTAACTGAAATCGGTCACCAAACGTCCAAAGACGTTTGATTACTCGCGGTTCACTGAGTTTAACCGATGCACCAACGCTCTCAATCAAGTTTGCCTTGAATGAACTTGAATTCTAGAAGTGAATTGGTTTCTATAACCGAAAACTTTCAATTTCAAGAATTACTTCAATCTTGTTCTCTCTCGCGACTCAAACACAATCTACAAACTCTCAATTACATTTTCGCACAATTTTCAGTTAACGCTTGTTTAGCACTTCAATTCCACGATTAGCTAATCAAAACGGTTAATTTGTTTGCTCAGTTGAAGTTCATAAAAACAGAGCCGACGCCTTGCCGGAATTCTGAGTTAAATCACTCCTCCGGTATGTTTGCTTCCAACACCGTCTCTGTCATTTCATTTTAGTCTTATGAATGTTGTTAATCGTTTTAAAACAAGAAACAGTGAGTAAATTGTTGTCTGTAAAAATTAGCGAAGAAGATGAAGTGTGTTTAGCAATATAAGATTTATTAAAATCGGTATTATAAATGGGTTTAGACACACAGTCCAGCGGTGGACTGTGTGCACATACAAAACACACGACGTGAGTTCGATCCCTGTTACACACACCCTCTCTGTAATAAAGATGTTTTATTTTTCTAACTGAACCGGATTAACTTACGTTAGTTGTTAAGTATAATAAAAATCTGTATATTAACCAAGTTAGACACACAGTCCAGCGGTGGACTGTGTGTAACGTTAAAGCACAGGTCCCGGGTTCGAGACCTGTTGGTGACATCGGTTCGATGATTTAAAATATTTTTGAAAATAAAAGAATTTTGAATAAACTGGGTTAGTATATAAGTATAATTAAAAACAGAATTATTTCGGGTTAGACACGTAGCTCAGTTGGTAGAGCTGCGTGCACGCGTACGGGAGGTCTCAGGTTCGAGCCTCACCCGGCGCATACAATTACACAATAAAACCGGTCAACAAGTCAAACGGTCAACGGTCAACGGTCAATGCAAAAGTCAACATATTTTTATATTTTTAATTATTTAATTTAATTTAAAAGTCAATTAAAAATACTTAAAAATAATATTTTTAAAGTTAGGAAATAGCCTTAAACTCACAAAAATATATCTAAAAATCCCATTAAAATTATCAATAAAATCCACTCATTTATTATATTTTCCGTTATTATTTAGGTTAGTTAATACTCGTTGTTAAATCCTTCCAACTCGTGCGCATCTCATCATCTCCAACCAAACGCACCCAATGTGAGTGAATCTTTACAAATTCCCCGTTTTAATCACGTTTTTGGGGTGTATCATGTGTCTTGCCATTTATTATATTTAAATCATTGTGCATACATTATATCATGAACAAATGTGTATTCAGCTTGTTTCAACTGTTGGTGTGATTATTGTTAGATTTAATTTATTATTTTCAGTACATGCAATTTCATAGGCCGCCGCTCCCCATTACATTATGAGCGTTGAGCATGTTCCCCATTACATTATGAGCGTGAACCTGGCGTGCCAACATACGATCGGCTCCGTTTGATTGAGCCTTGATCGCACAGACATTTATCATTTTCAGTACATGCAATACGATCGGCTCCGTTTGATTGAGCCTTGATCGCACAGTTTCATTCATGTTATATATTTATGCAAGTTGATATGTTATTGTATGATGTTGGTATGTTATTGTATGTTATTATATGTTATTGTATGTTATAGTTTGTGATTGTTATTGCTACTGTTTGATTCTTTACATTTGCTCACTTATGATTATGCACAATTTTTCCTTGATAAAATAACAAGAAAATCAATAATAAATGTTTATCTAACAAGGTTCACTCGCCAACTTATGTTGACCCAAAAACTCCCATTTTTACACATGATACAGGTGAACCAGCTGCAGCAAGAAACACATAGGATTGGCCTAGAAGAATAAAATGATTTAGAGCTTGGAATTGGTTATTGGTTCATTTTCTTTGTATTTGTATGGACATGTTTGGATTATTGAGAATGTAATTTGACTTTAATATATATGAAACATATTAGTAAATATCATGAGCTTTGGTGATAACCCAATTATGCCCCGACTCTTATTCCGCTGCGGGTCGGGGTGTGACAGTCACAATTAGTATTTATAAGCAATGAGCAATCTCTTTCGTCCTGCCTCGATGTTTCTGCCATCGGTTGGGGTGTGACACATAGGAACTCGAACCCAAATGAAAATGTGCCACCATATACTTCTCGCAATTAAGCAATTAGTAAAAATGTGAGACGAGACTTCATTCTGAAATCCGCAAGAAGAGCACAAGGTATCTGGGAGGTTTATTCTCCTTGACTGCAGCCCCATCTTTGACGCCACTCTTCCCGAAAAAGCCCTCCAAGCTAATAAGTTGACCTATGGGGGCGCCTAAGCATTCCAGAAAAAAGATAAGGTCGTTTTCCCAGCATGGTTCAACTCGACAATATCCATCCTAATTGCTTTAGCCGGAAATTTCTCCCCATAATTGTTAGCCCAAAACCATTTGCCGGTGTCATTACTGAGATGTACCTGCCCAAGTATGTCAATGAGAGTAGATAGATTAGTCAACTCCAGGTTTGAAGTGGGCCCCTTGGCCCATTCCCAATTCCACACGGATCCCCTACCCACAATAGACGCGACATTCTCGTCCTATCTTTGGCCAGCCGAAACAAAGCTGGAAAGAGATGTGCAAGCGTTTCACTGGTTACCACTATGTTGCATACCTTCATGTTCCGCCATAGTCAAAATATTTTTGGCTGTAACCGCCCCTTGCCGCACTTTTTGCATTTATTCATACTCTTTTCAAGTTTAATATTAAAGTCACCATTTAAAAAGATATCTTATTTATCTTAACTAGGTTCGTAATTACCTCGTGTTGCACAAGGACACAATTGGGATTGGGCACGTATCGCACGCCATAACAACCGATGAATAATATCGTAAAAATTAAACAAAATGATATCTAAATGTGTTATATTATTTGTATCGTAGCTCGAATCTTAACATCAAAATAATAAGGAAAAGTTAAAAATATGGCAAATAACAATAGTAAAAAAGGTAAATGAAAAAATACAATAGCAACTCAGTCGGTTTCGACGCACTCGTTATAGCAAATAAAAAGAAAGTAAAAATATATCCAAAAGGGTATCAGTGTGTTCGTTAAAAAAAACTAAACTAAAAAAAAAACACCCTTAAACTTTTGTTGCACTCGTTATAACAAAGAAAACGAAAAGTTAAAAATTATGTCTAAATGAGTATTGACGAGTCCGTTAAAAACTAAATTATAAAAATAGCTAAAACTTAGCAAAGCAAAAGAAAAGTAAACTAAAAAATTAAGAAAAGAAAAAGAAGGTGCAAGTTAGCTAAGCTTATGGCTCACATTAGCATATAAATGTTAAATTTCTTTTCTTTTATATATAAATATAAAATATAAAATATAAATAGTTGATGCCCCCGTTTGCGGGGCGATAGGCCGAATATTTCTCAGCCAATTAAAAAAACACTACTATAGTTTTGCTAAAAAAAAACCTAAAATGATGGAAGGCTCGTAGTTTTGAGTTCGGGGCAAAACTGTAATTTGTCTATACTAATAATGAGCGAGTGTTAAGAAGCTCCTTGACACAGAAAAAATTAATTCGAGTCAACCAATTAAAAGAAAACATTTCAATAATTTTTGCTAAAAAAACTAAAACGATGGTAATAATGTAATTTTTAACGAAGAGAAAAATTGTAATTTTTAACTGGGACAAAATTGTATTTTTGGTTGGGGTAAAATCGTTATTTGCCAAAAGCTAAAACGATGACAGTCATGTAATTTTTAACCAGAGCCAAAATCGTAACTTTGAACATGGGGCAAATTCGTAATTTTAAACCAGGTTAAAATCTTGTCATGCAGTAGCCTGACACTATTCCCCACATACCTTTAAAAAAAACTACAATGATGGTAATATTTTAATTTTTAACTGGGACAAAATTGTATTTTTTTTGCTGGGGTAAAATCGTAATTTACCAAAAACTATAACGATGAGAATTCTATAATTTTTAACCAGAGCAAAAATCATAAACTTACACATAAGGCAAATTTATAATTTTAAACTGGAATAAAAGCGTAATATAACGGAACAATGGGATGCCAGGTTAATATGCAAATAGAAAAAAAAAAAAAAGGAAAAGGACACGGCCTTTTTCCTCCAATATCTCAAAAGTACTAATACCCTTCATGGGTAATGTTATTATATTACTCTTCATGGGTAACGTTATTATAGGTAATTATATATAAAATAAATAAATAATAATATCCTTCTAGACACATGCTAGAAAGGGTGTTTATCGAATCGAATATCGAATTTTTAAATTATTGCAATAATATTTATTTTTCTTTGAAATCGAATTCGATTAAAACCTACACAATTCTATTCGTATTCGTATAAAAACCCCAATTCGTATTAGATCAAAAATTCAAATTCGAATAAATTCTCTTTTAAAACATGTAAAAAAACTACCAAAATGAAACATTAATTTTAAAGCAGCCATAAAAGCACGATGTAACAACCCTCAAAAATATTCCCAACGACAACCCGTAAACAAAGCTAGAAGTGTGCGCGATGAAACTTGTATAGTCAATCAAAAACTTAGCGGTTAAGAAAACTTGGCGGTTGAGGAACCAACCTGCACAAAAGTACACTTGTTAAACTCACAATTAAAAACCGAACCATTTCGGATCAAGACCCGAGCATACGCGATAAGAATCGACACGAAAATCGAGCAAAACACACTATTGGACGAAAAAGGCGGCCATGGACACGCGTCCAACATCGCGCCACGTGGCAGTCGAAGCGAGGCCGATTCTCCCCGCACCACGCGGGAAAATCCTTGTCTCCTTGCGCGACGCGCGGGAGAAGCCCAGTTGGGTTATAAATGCAGCGGCGTGGGACTGAAGTTTCTGCACCATTTCGATTCAATTTCGCGAATTAAAACTCTCTCATTCTTCTATTCTTGCACTATACCCCCCTTAACCTGTAAAACTCTGCCCCGTTGTAAGTCTTTTAACCCTGATCACTGATTCGATACCCTGACCGATCCATTTGAAATCCAGTAACCGATGTCAAGGTGCTTCCTGGATAAGGCTACACTTTGTTAACTACGTTGGGTTTTTGATCTCGTGATGTGCCGTTAAAGTTTGAGTTGGGTTGTTGCACTAACACGTGTAGCATTGTATTTTTATTAGGAACTCAGGATTGGCACCAGGAAGCTTTAAGTTAAAAATCCTGAAACAACAAAGCGAGTCATTCTTTCTTTTTACCAAATGCTTTGTAAAACCCTAAATATTATTCAGTTATATTACAGTAACTAAGTCTTTGTATTTTTACAGGGAAACTATCGTCAGTATGTGGGATTTTGTATACAATACTTGATAGTCTTCACTATTGGACAATGACTTAGCCAATAAGTGATATGACAACAGTCACAGTAACTGCCACCGAGTGACAAATACTATTTAAAATAGTTTCATTACTATTGAACAATGAGTTAGCTAATAGTAGTTTGGTAATATAAACAAATGTAAAAACTCTTAATGTTGTAATTACAATATCGTGTATTTTTATACAAATGAAGGAACTCACCAGTATTTCCTACTGATCAAATGTTTTTAAACATGTTTCAGGTAATTACAGTAAATATGAATAAGAGTTGTGACACCACACCAGAGGCTTAAAGAAGTGGCTTATTTTATCAATTAAATAAAAAAACATTGTTTTATGAATTCGGGTTTATCCCCATAAATCTACTTTTGTAAAACATGGGTTTTATCCCCATCTATTTAATAAATAAAATCCGGTGTTTCAAAACTCTGATATTTTTCCTAACTCACGGTCCTAAAGAATTTTTCCGCTGCAATATTTTCAAAATAACCACCAATACCATTTGAATGCTCACGGCTCCCGTCCACGGTGTGGTCGGGGATTGTGACACACGATATGACATTAAAAAGTTTCAAATAAAGTATAATAAGTCTAACATTCAAAACAAAAAGTCGGTAATAATCACTCCACATTACAGGTTAAATTTTAGGGTTGGAAATCTATTGATATATTTGTTACTTAGATTTTAGTTCTAAGCCATGTAGTGGGTTGAATAATGATTAATTTTAATATTTGGAATAAATTTTGAAAATAATTAATAGTATAACCCAATAAATGTTATATATCTCTATACTATAAATGAAAATCCTTTTTTGACACGTGTCAATCTCTATTACATCCTTATCTTATTTTTTAATTTCTTTTTCTAATTAAATAATAATAATAATAATAATAATAATAATAATAATAATAATAATAATAAAATATAATTTATATAAGAAATATTGATTCTTATTTAAATTAAATTTAGTTAAATTATTCTTTTAATAGTAGTATTATTTAATATTTAATATGATACATAAATAAGAAAATAATATTAAATCGCAAACTTCACGGATCTCTCTTACTTATTTACTATTACATTTATTTTTTCCACTTATTAATAATTATCTAATATTTCATTGGTTCTACCACGTCTAATATACATGTTTCTAACTTATAATAGATAAAAAAAACAAATTAATTTTTTAATAAGTAAGTAGTACATTAAATTTATCATTTAAATACCAATCTGCATGACTGTATTGTCAATCGATTAAATTATATTTATTTAATTCGTACAATACACTAAGTATTTTAAAGATATAACTATATTACTTATTGTATAAGCTAGTGTATTATATATATAATTTTTATTCGAGTTTCGAAT
This sequence comes from Scalesia atractyloides, assembly GCA_947069175.1. Taxonomy (NCBI): domain Eukaryota; kingdom Viridiplantae; phylum Streptophyta; class Magnoliopsida; order Asterales; family Asteraceae; genus Scalesia; species Scalesia atractyloides. The sequence goes on from CAMTDV010000019.1 coordinate 57,625,415, forward strand.
CAAAACGAATTTGAAATTATAAATTCGTATTCGATTTACTTGACTAATTGAATTGAATTCGAATTTGAATTCTTATAATCGAAACGAACTCTTGATAATCGAATTTTGAGTTTTTTTCGAATTCGAAACAAATTCTAAACATTCTTACATGCTATGGCATGTTTTTAGCTCCATAATATGTTAGCGTGTTACGAACATTTCAAAAAGACAACGCAAACGTGTTTAAAGTTTAACGAAAAATCATATATACACTAACTTTTCCAACAATTATATATCATCAAAGTAATAATCTTTTAAGGATCTATACTAACCACTATCTAATGAGATAAGTGAGAATATATCACATTAAAAGCCGCCTCTACTTTATATAGATTTTTTGGAATTTAAATATAAGTTTTTGCTAATGAGTTGGGGGCTCGAATCATCCAAAAGGGTCCCACTCACCATTGTTGCTGAAAGTAGCTGCACTCGACGAAGAACTGCAAGAAGTAGAAATTAAAAACATCTAAAAGGTTGTGTTGTTTTGTATATAAGGGTATACGGAGTGGTGCGGTAAATCCGTCGGTAAAGCAGGTTACCGATCGGTAACACCGCCGCCGACGGTGTTAACCGCTCGGTGAGGAGGATGATCGGTGAATGTTTACCGATGATTGAACATGCTTTTTTCGACCGTTGGGAAGGTTAACGGCTATATAGCCGTTTGTTATATATAAAAATAAATAAATAAATAAATCTAACTTTCCTATTTAAACATACCATCTCACCTCTATTTTTTTTTACAAAATTCTTATACACCATCCTCATATCAAATCTTGTCAAACAATTACAATGGAAGGCTCAAACAAAGGTGAAGGGAAGAAAAAATAACTAGGGACCGGTTCGAAGGCGAGTGTAACACTTGCATAAATCGGTTTCGAAAGCCCGCCCCAAATTATCAATCAAAGTGTATTTATTCTTGTCGTTCGGTTATTTTTATTTTTCTTATATAAATGATGATAATTAGTGTTTAAAAATAATCTTAATAAATAACCAATTAAATAATAAATATTTAGATAATTAATAAGCAAAATATATATATATATATATATTAAAGAAAATAGGTGAACCGGGAATCGAACCCGGGTCGCCGAGTAACCACACACAACAAACACCATTGCGCTGCACACATCAATTGTGCTATCTTTAGATTCTTATTTCCCTTATAATCAAGTTAAAAAGAACCTGCAACACCCGCATTCTTCCCCTCACCGGAAATCTCGGCAATCTACGCGGTTGCCTCTAAAATCACAACTGTCCGACCTAATTTTGGTAAATGCCCGTCTGTGATTGAGCTGGAAATCAATCCAAGCCAATTGTTGCCGAAACCGAGCTCTCGATCACCCCTATAAATACCAGACGGATTCCCCTCGACTAAACTCGCTCATATTCTCTATCTTACTCTCTAAAACTCGGTCGTCTGAAAGAAACTCTGTTCCACCGGAGGACCACCGGAATCGTCGGAAATCCAGTCACCGGAATCGTGCCGCCATCTCTGTTACGGTAGACCTCCTTTACTAAACTTTTTCACCTAATTAACATTATATGCGGTCGATCACTAACAACAATCAGAAAGAAAATATATTCAGGCGGGTAAAAGTTCTGGGTTAAGTTTAAAATGAAGAAGACGAAGTGGGTTAAGTGTTTTTATGTAATTAAAATGAATGTTTCAAACGGGTTAGATAGACAGTCCAGTGGTGGACTGTGTGCAAACATGATATACACGTCCCAGGTTCGAATCCGGCTCATGACAGCATAAATACACATAACCGTTTTTATTTTGGATAAAATATATCAGTGGCAGTATGTATACAAATGTAATTAAAAGCGGGTTTTTAATTGGGTTAACACACAGTCCAGTGGTGGACTGTGTGCATAATTAACATGCTTGTCCGAGTTCGAGCCTAGGGCAACCCCGGTTTTTCCGGAAATAAAATATCCTTTTTAAACAAGCCAAATCAGATTCTTTCAGTATGTATATAAAGATAAAAGAAACTCAGTTTATTATGGGTTAGACACCCAGCCCAGTTGGTTGGGTTGGGTGCAAGTTGTTCTGTGATCGCGGGTTCGAGTCCTTCCGCAAGTTACCAATATCAAGCATAACCGGTCAGACCCCCCTTGTCAGGTCTGACAAGGTTTTTTTATTAATTATTATTTTATCTTATGTTATTTTTACATATATACATTTTGCTTAAAAACTAATTAAAAACACTTAAAGACACGGTTTGGTAGCTTTAGAAATCTCAAACAATATCATAAAATAACCTAAAAACCGAACAGAAAGTATTAAGTTAAGATATTGATTTTGTTATATTTATCGAATTACCGCATTATTATTTTAGGTTAGTATTCTTTCGTCGGTCAAATTCTCAATTCGTGCGCATCCATCACCAAGCAAGGATCGCACCCACTGTGAGTGAATCTTTACAAATTCCCCGTTTTAATCACGTTTTGGGGTGTATCATGTGTCGTACAATTCCTTTATTTTATTTTAACACTTGTGCTTATATCATCTTGTGATCAAATGTGAAATGGTTGTTGTGTGATTATTATTATGTGGATTAAATTTATCATTTCAGTGCACTCGTTTCATTAGGCCCAACAGTTCCTCGTGGGATACGGGTTGAGCATCAGGTGCCTCATTAGATCGGCTCCGTTTGATTGAGCCTTTATCTCAAATACATCATCATTCATGTCATATATTCATTCAATGTGGTTTGTGATTGTTAACATATATATACTTGCTCACATGTGATTTATGCACGAATTTTCTTTAATAAATCAAACAAGCAATTATTTAAAATGTTTTATCAAGGTTCACTCGCCAACTTTTGTTGACCCAAAATCTCCCCTGTTTTACACATGATACAGGTGATCCAGTTGAGGAAAGAAACACTTAGGATGGCCTAGAAGAATAAACAAGGTATTGCGTTGGAATAAACATTTAGATTTTTTTTGTATTTGTATGAACTTTGTTTATTGGGTATATGAATTTGTAATTTGAATTTAATAAATATGAAACTTCTTAGTAAATATCATGAGCTTTGGTGATAACCCAATCATGCTCCGACTTTTATTCCACTGCGGGTCGGGGTGTGACAGATTGGTATCAGAGCCAGGTTTCGATCCTGGGACCTGTGGGTTATGGGCCCACATGACTAGACAGGAAATGGTATGGGGGACATTTGGAGGCCCAAACATGAGCAAACCCAAGACATCCTATGGATGTAGTTAAATTATTTTCAGTTATGTTGTTTTCATTATTTTTACGACACATGACACCTAGGAAATTCTTGAACTCACAATCTTCCTACATATGTTCCTGTAGATGTCGGCTAGGCAATTACGTGGAGGTAGAAAGTCAGGAGAGTCAAACGAACGCTTGGCCACGCAAATTGCTAAACAAATGGCCGCAGTGCTTCCTGACATCGTGCTACAAGTTCAACAAGCCCTCACCGCTAATCCCATCAACCCTCCCAACCAAGAAGACCAAAGCGTCGCCAACCTCCTCCCAAAACCCCCAAATGCACCTACAAACACTTCAAATCCTGCGATCCCCCAAAATATGAAGGGACTGAAGGTGTCACCGCTCTCCTTCACTGGTTGAGGCGATGGAAAACACCTTTCTCAATTGCGACTATCCCGAGGACCGTAAGGTGCGTTACGCGACTGGAAGGTTGTTTGGGGTAGCCCTTACCTAGTGGAACACGGAAAAGGGTAAGCGGGGTGTTGAAGATGCCATGGCCCTAACATGGGAAGAGTTAAGGGAAATCATGACAAGACACTTCTGTCCAAGAAGCGAAATCAAAAAGCTAGAAGACGAGTTTCACGCATTGAAACAAAAGGAAGGAGACCACACTTCATATAATAAGAGATTTCTCGAGTTGAACCAGATGATCCCTAATCTGTTCACCCCCTTATACCGCTTAGTCGAACACTACATTCGAGGCCTCCCCTCGAAAATCCAAGATTCGGTTTTAAGCACTTCGCTTGCAACACTTGAAGCCGCAATGGAATTACCTACGGAACTCACTGAAAATCGCATTCGAAACGGAAAATTCAAAGATGAGAAGAAGAAAGCACCCATTGAGACCCCAATTCCAAACCACCCAGGTACATCCTCGAAGTTTGCTGGTAAGAGGAAGCGAAATGGCAAGAACTTTGCCGTCACCCAAACCAACCCTCCCATCACTGCTGTACCAATCACCCAAGTTGCCCCTCCAGCCGCACCATTCAAAATGCCATACACTGGCCCACACCCAAAGTGTAACCGTTGTCAATACCATCACCCTCCCGAAAACCCCTGCCAACATTGCACAAGTTGTGGCCGTGCGGGTCACACCATCCAAACCTGCCGTACCCTTCAGCGAATGAACCGCATTCAACCTCCAACCCAAACCCAAAAATCAAATGGTGGGTCAAGCCCAACAACCCTTACTTCTACCACCTGCACAACTCGCAGCCCAACCTTACTACCAACCTAACTACCCCATGATGCAACCCATGCGAGCCTGTTTCAATTGTGGGGACCCAAACCACTTCAGGAAAACTTGTCCACGCCTAGTGAACATCATCCATGCCCAAGCTCAAGCGAACCCGGTAAACCAAGCTAACCAAGCTCCTCCACCTGCCAGAGGAAGAGCTTTCAATATCAATGCCAACCAAGCCAGGGCTAACAACAATGTGGTCAACGGTACGTTTCTCATCAATGGTAGTTATGCATCCATATTATTCGATACTGGTGCGGATAAGAGCTTTGTGTCCTTAGAATTCGAATCTATCCTCGACCAACCTCGTGTTAATTTCATTGAATCTCTAATGGTGGAAGTTGCTGACGGAAAACCCACTTCATTAAATTCTATTATACGCGATTGTACTCTCACCCTAAACGATCACGATTTCCCAATTGACCTCATTCCTATGAAGTTGGGAAGTTTCGATGTTATAATCGGTATGGACTGGCTCAGCCAGCATCACGCTGAAGTGGTGTGCCACGAAAAATTCATTTGTATTCCTCTCGCAGACGGTCAGACACTACGTATCTTTGGGGAGACCCCTTCGAAAGGACTCAAATTGATGTCCTGCCTTCAAGCCCGAAGTTATCTCCGCAAGAACTACGTCGCATTTCTAGCTCACGTCGTCAAGAAGAGAGGCAAGGAGAGGAAGCTCGAAGATATTCCAATTGTGAAGGAATTCTCACAAGTTTTTCCCAACGGCGTTTCAGGACTTCCTCCGGTGGGAGAAGTAGAATTTCGCATCGATCTTGTGCCTGGCGCTACACCGGTCGCAAAATCTCCTTATAGGTTAGCCCCATCCGAGATGTAAGAATTGGCCAGTCAACTGCAAGAGTTGACTGACAAAGGATTCATAGGTCCTAGCTCATCGCCTTGGGGTGCGCCTGTTCTTTTTTGAAAAAGAAAGATGGACGTTTCGCATGTGCATTGATTATAGAGAACTCAACAAGTTGACGGTTAAGAATCGTTATCCACTGCCTCGCATTGATGACCTCCTGGACCAACTTCAAGGCGCCACCTGTTTTTCCAAAATCGACCTTCGTTCTGGTTATCATCAGCTTAGAGTGCGCGAGGAAGATATCCCAGAAACCGCCTTCCGAACTCGTTATGGTCATTACGAGTTCATGGTTATGCCCTTCGGTTTAACCAACGCCCCCACTGTCTTCATGGATTTAATGAATAGAGTACGCAAACCCTACCTCGACCGTTTCGTCATAGTCTTCATCGACGGCATCCTTATCTACTCTAAGTCAAGATCCGATCATGAGCGACACCTTCGGCTCATTCTTACACTCTTAAGAACTGAAAGGCTTTACGCTAAGTTCTCAAAATGCAAATTCTGGTTAGGAGAAGTACAATTCCTTGGTCATGTCGTCAATGACAAAGGGGTTCATGTCGATCCTTCAAAAATCAAGGCAGTATAGGAATGGCAAGCGCCACGTACCCCTACCAAAGTTAGGTCATTTCATGGTTTGGCTGGTTATTACCGACGCTTCATTGCCAATTTTTCACGTATCGCCGTACCACTCACGGCCTTGACTCACAAAGTAAAACCCTTCATTTGGGGGCCTAAGCAAGAGGAGGCCTTCCAAACTCTAAAGCAAAGGCTTTGTGACGCACCTATCCTTACACTCCCTGAGGGTTGCGATGACTTTGTGGTTTATTGCGACGCATCAGGGCAAGGACTAGGCTGTGTATTGATGCAAAGAGGAAAAGTGATAGCTTATGCCTCTAGGCAACTCAAAGTTCATGAGAAGAATTACACCACCCACGACCTGGAACTTGGAGTCGTCGTGTTCGCTCTCAAGATATGGAGACATTACCTCTACGGTACCAAGTGTGAAATATACACTGACCACTTGAGTCTCCAACATATCTTCAACCAGAAAGAGTTGAATATGAGGAAACGAAGATGGGTCGAACTTCTCAACGATTACGACTGTGAAATTCGGTACCATCCTTGCAAGGCAAACGTGGTGGCCGATGCGCTCAGTCGAAAGGGATATGCGAACTCTATTCATCTTCTACGTTCACAAATCATAACCGATATCAAGGATCGAATCCGGGAAGCTCAACATGTTTCTGTAACAGAAAATGACGTACGCGATGAGATGTCATGTGGAGCTGAACTCAAAATTGAAACCAAATCCGACGGTATTCTATACTATTTAAACCGCATATGGATTCCTGATCGCGATAACCTTCGTGATTCCCTCATGAATGAGGCACACAAAACACGATACTCTGTACACCCAGGAGCCGATAAGATGTATCAAGACCTACAATACACCTACTGGTGGCCTGGCATGTAAAAGGACATCGCTGGTTTTGTTTCCAAGTGCCTTACCTGTTCCAAAGTGAAAGCTGAACATCAAAGACCTTCAGGGCTTCTAATCCAACCCGAAATACCTGTATGGAAGTGGGAAAACATAACCATGGACTTCATTACCGGGTTACCTCGCACCTCTAGTGGGTATGACACCATATGGGTAATCATTGATCGTCTTACAAAATCATCTCACTTCATTCTGATTCGCGAGGACTTCAAGAACGAGAAGCTAGCTCGTATCTACATAAGCGAGATCGTAAGCCGTCATGGTGTACCGTTAAGCATCATTTCGGACCGCGATGGTCGTTTCACTTCACGAACATGGCGAGCCGTACAAACCGCTTTGGGTACACGGTTAGATCTCAGTACCGCCTTTCACCCTCAAACTGATGGTCAATCTGAACGCACCATCCAAACCCTTGAAGACATGCTTCGAGCATGTGTCATACACTTCAAAGGGAACTGGGACGCTCACCTACCGTTAGTCGAGTTTTCGTACAACAATAGCTATCATTCAAGTATCGGCATGGCTCCTTTCGAAGCTTTATATGGTCGTAAGTGTCGATCTCCAGTATGTTGGCACGAAATTGGTGAAGCACAAATCACCGGACCTGAATTGATTCAAGAAACAACCAACAAAATCCTTCAAATTCGAAACAATCTTCTAGCGGCTCAAAGTCGGCAAAAGAGTTATGCTGACAAACGACGAAAGCCTTTGGAATTTGGCGTTGGTGATCAAGTACTTTTGAAGGTATCACCGTGGAAGGGAGTGGTTCGTTTTGGCTAAAAGGGCAAGCTAGCACCACGCTATGTAGGACCTTTCAAGATACTCGAAAGAGTAGGTCCTGTAGCATACAAGCTTGACCTACCAGAAGAGTTCAACAGAATTCATCCCACGTTCCACGTATCAAACTTGAAAAAGTGCTTCGCCGACGAAAACCTCCATATTCCCCTAGAAGACATTCAAATCGATGAATCGATGCACTTCGTCGAAAGACCAGTAGAAATCATGGATTTCGGTGAGAAGCGCTTAAGGCGAAGTCGTATTCCAATCGTCAGGGTACGTTGGGAGTCAAAACGAGGACCTGAGTTTACTTAGGAACGTGAAGACTCAATGCGCGAGAAATACCCGCATCTTTTTCCGGTTACAACTACTACTTAAATTTCCGGACAAAATTTCCAAAAGTAGGGGATACTGTAACATTTGCATAAATTGGGTTTCGAAAACCCGCCCCAAATTATCAATCAAAGTGTATTTATTCTTGTCGTTAGGTTATTTTTATTTTTCTCTATATAAATGATGATAATTAGTGTTTAAAAATAATCTTAATAAATAACCAATTAAATAATAAATATTTAGATAATTAATAAGCAAAAATATATATATATATATATATATATATTAAAGAAAATAGGTGAACCGGGAATCGAAACCGGGTCGCCTGAGTAACCACACACAACAAACACCACTGCGCTGCACACATCAATTGTGCAATCTTTAGATTCTTATTTCCCTTATATTCAAGTTAAAAAGAACCTGCAACACCCGCATTCTTCCCCTCGCCGGAAATCTCGGCAATCTACGTGGTTCCCTCTAAAATCACAACTGTCCGACCTAATTTTGGTAAATGCCCGTCTGTGATTGAGCAGGCAATCAATCCAAGCCAATTGTTGCCGAAACCGAGCTCTCGATCACCACTATAAATACCAGACGGATTCCCCTCGACTAAACTCGCTCAAATTCTCTATCTTACTCTCTAAAACTCGGTTGTCTGAAAGAAACTCTGTTCCACCGGAGAACCACCAGAATCTTCGGAATCCAGTCACCGTAATTGTAACATCCGTCAAAAAACGGATTTACCAAACCCGCTCCGTTTATCAACCGAACAGTCAGTCAAAATTTTCGTTTCGAATTAAATGTCCAAAACATTTTTAAACGATCCGTAATCAATTATTATACGCGAATATATATTTAGTTTTTGAAAAACTGTCAAAAATCGCAAAATAAAAATTAAATACATCTGCCGGGTTTCGAACCCGGGTCTGTACCGAGTCACTAAGTGACTTAACACCTCACACACAAACCACTGCGCCGCTTGTTATGTTTGATGAATATTAGAATCAGTTAATTGATATAGTGACTTTACGAATTCAAAACCGGCGCCCAAATCGTTTCAGTCGTCGGAATCCCGGAATTTCCGCGAATCTTAACTACGATTTACGTTATAACGTAAACCTTTAATCACATATCGGTTATAACCGATGTTTGAAGTCCGCGACCAAATTCAAAACCGCCGGAAAACTTGAATTGATGAACCCAGCCCAAAACCAGACCAAATACATCTTGTTTCTTCTATAAATTGACCCACAATCGTCTGCAAACCTTTTCGCTAAAAAATCACATCTTTTCACGGCGTAATTTTTCTCGCCGGAAGTTCCCTGCTCATCGCCGGAAAACCGACTTTCTTATTTCTGAACTTCACTGAATCCCCTAAACCTTTACCGAAGTTACCAATACTCTTTCCAAGATTTCCGGAGACTTGTTGCTGCCAGACACCCGTAGCCGGAGTTGGATTCTGTCGCCGGAGTTCTGCCGGAAAACAGAGGATCCAGTCGGTATAATCTCCGCTCAGTTTCTTTTCCTTTTTCACTTTTATCTTACCGAAATAAACTGTAAAACACTAATGAAACTTGATCAAAAGCTCGAACCAGTCAGACCCGATTTCTGGTTATTCGTTCAGTGAAGAAGATGAAGACTTGTTATCATATAAGTTTAATTAAAATCATGAAATTAATCGGGTTAGACACACAGTCCAGCGGTGGACTGTGTGCACATATAAAACGCAAAACGTCTCGAGTTCGATTCCCGTTTCACACACGTTGCCTTAATAAAAATCAAGTTTTTGTTTAACTGAACCGGATCGCCTTAGTTATATGTTAAGTATATTGATAACCAGAATAATAACCAAGTTAGACACACAGTCCAGCGGTGGACTGTGCGTTTGTTTATATCACTGGTCACGAGTTCGAGTCCGGTCTTCAGCACCGACTCGGACAATTATCTTTTCTTTTTAAATAAGGCAGAAAAGGAAATAACTAAATTGTCTTTAAGTATAATAAAAATCAAGTTATATAACATGTTGAACACACAGTCCAGCGGTGGACTGTGTGTTATATTAACCCACAGGTCCCGGGTTCGAGACCTGTGGTGTGCATGACCGTTTCGATTAAATTGTTTTTAAAATAAAAATGATTTTCGGTTTAATCTAATTAGTGTATATATATAATTAAAATCGGATATATAACGGGTTAGACACGTAGCTCAGTTGGTAGAGCTGCGTGCACGCGTACGAGAGGTCTCGGGTTCGAGCCTCACTCAGCGCACAATAAACTGTCAACGAACCGGTCAACGGTCAACCGGCCGGTCAACGGTCAGAAAAATAATAATTTTTTTATTTATTTTTATTTAATTATTTTAATTAAAAATCAATTATAAATACTTAAAAATAACATTTTTAAGATTAGAAAATAGTTTCAAACTCACAAAAATACACCCAACAATCCTACTAAAATAGTTTAATAAAATCCGTTTACTCACCAAACCATAATGCGATTTATCTAGGTTAAATCCCACTCGTGGTTAAAACCACTTCGCGTGCATTCATCATCATCAACCGAACGCACCCACTGTGAGTGAATCTTACAATTCCCCCTTTTTAAATTACACGTTTTGGGGTGTGTCATGTGTTATGAATTAATTAATTTATTTATTTAAACTTGTGCCATACCACATCATGACTTAATCTTAGATTGATTTATTGTTGTGATTTATTTTCCGTTTGTCAAATTACATGAAACTCATACAATAAGCCCATCAGTTCCTCGTGGGAAACGAGTAGAACATCGCGTGCTTCAATTCAAATTCATTATTGTTCATGTGTGTTTTCATTGAGTTTATATTGTTTGTAGTTGTGTTATTCATATTATCATGTTTATGCAATTCATTCATCAGGCCCCTCAGTTCCTCGTGAGAGACGAGTTGAGCATCGCGTGCCTTTAATTGTTCCATTATTGTTCATGAGTGTTTTCATTTAACATCTTATGATTATTGATCAAGTTACATCTAATTTTACTCATGTTTGGTTGTGCACATTTTTCATAATCAATTTAAATAAATTGTTCAAATGTTTTCCATAGGATTCACTCGCCAACATTATGTTGATCCAAAAACCTTTTTACACATGATACAGGTGAACAGGTTGAAGCAAGGATAGCATAGGATTGCCTTAGAAGAGAACAAAGGAGTTAGATTGTTAGTTAGATCATGTTGTAGCAATCATTATAAACTTTCATTTAATTTGTATTAATGAATATGAAACATTTAATAAATGTCATGAGCTTTGATGATAACCCAATCATGCCCCGATCACCTTATCCGCTGCGGGTCGGGGTGTGACAGATTGGTATCAGAGCCATGACTATAGGGATATAGGATAGGTTATTAGACCCTTAGAGCCTATACTATAGTCTGCCTAAAATATTAAATTGATTAAGTGGTTACATACAAACTTGTGATATTTATTTGTTTCATATTTGTTTACATTTCAGTCAAACATACATGCTCATATACATGTTCATTATACATATATACATATTCATTATACATATATCGATGTTCATGTGTTCAATTTATTTTCATACTCTCGTTATCCAAAGATTTTATGCAATTTTCAATTCTCATCAAAGTAAGTTCTGCGACGGGCATGTAGTAACTGGAAGGGTACAAGTACCGGTAGTCGGAACGTCCTGTCTAGGCTGGCATTCGTATAAATCCAATATAACGGACCAGTTTGCCTACCTGGGGACCAACGATGAGAGTACGAAGGACCTATTAGGCCAAAGCATGCCACACCAAACGTCGTTCGAACTAACCCTACTTTGAGGTGTCACCGTGTCTACACCTGGACACATTCCAAACATCACACGTTGTATACATATTTCTCGATTTTCACCGGGTTTTGTGTACGCAACCAGGCAGAAACCGTGCGAACCATATGAAAAACCGGTAATTCATGGGGGCCCACATGATTACATAAGGTAAAGTATGGCGGCATGACGGGCCTAACAGCGAGCAAAGCCAAAGACATCCTATGGATGTGGTATTTTTGTATGATTATTTTATGAATGTTCATCCCTAATGTGACCCATGATCTCAAAAGCATCCAACTCATACCCTTTTCATGTATTCATTGTAGATGTCTTCTAACCTTGCCCGTAGGAAGATGAGAGCAGGAAAAGCCCGCGAACGCATGGCTACCTTAATCGCTCAACAAATGGCTGTTGTAATACCCAATATTGTAATCCAAGTTCAACAAGCACTTACCAATAATCCTGTCAATCAAGCAAACCAAAACATTTTCAACTCTTCCCCAAATACCACTAAATGCACCTACAAGCATTTCAAATCATGCGACCCTCCGAAATATAAAGGGACTGAAGGTGTCACCGCACTCCTCCATTGGGTTGAAGAAATGGAGAATACTTTTCTAAATTGCGATTGCCCTGATGATCGCAAAGTGCGTTATGCTACCGGTCGACTATATGGGATAGCACTTACTTGGTGGAACACAGAGAAGGCAAAACGAGGTGTTGAAGATGCTATGTCCCTAACTTGGAATGAATTGAAGGAAATCATGACCAGACGATTTTGTCCAAGGAGCGAAATCAAGAAGCTAGAAGATGAATTTTACTCATTGAAGCAAGTGGAAGGAGACCACACCACCTACAACAAAAGGTTCCTTGAATTACATCAAATGGTTCCCAACATGTTTACTCCCCTCTACCGTTTGATCGAGCACTACATTCGTGGTCTTCCGTCAAAGATTCAAGACCCTGTGATAAGTACCAAGCCTGCAACTTTGGAAGCAGCAATGGAGCTAGCAACAGAGCTCACCGAGAACCGAATCCGAAACAAAGACTTCAAGGAGGAGAAGAAGAAGGATAAAGAATCGACTGAAACCCCCGAATCCCCTTCTCAAACCGAATCCCCTTCTCAAACCGAATCCCCTTCTCAACCCGAATCCCCTTCTCAACCCAAACCTAAGAAAAGAAGAGTCAGGCGACTTTTCGCTGCGACCCAACGAAATCAACCCGTTTTTCACGCTATACCCATCCGAGCTGTCCCAATCACCCAAGAGGCACCCAACTCAGCTTACCCAAATAAGAAACCATATCTTGGACCTCATCCTCGATGCAACCACTGTTTTTATCACCATCCCCTTACTTTACCTTGCCGGCTATGTACAACTTGTGGACGTTATGGTCATTTGAGCAATGTTTGTCGCACCTTTCAAGACCAAACCTTTTCCCCTACACAAAACATGGCCCAAACTTATCACCAACCCCAACACCCCATGTTCCCATATGCTCGAGCTTGCTTCAATTGTGGCGACCCTACCCACTTTAGAAACACATGCCCTCAATTGGTAAACGTTATCAACACTCAAGCCCAATCAAACCCAGTTAACCAAGTAAACCAAGAAAACCCAACCACTATGCCGCCAGCAAGAGGAAGAGTCTTCAATATCAACGCCAACCCTGTCGAAGATAATGACGGCCCAAACGAAGATACTCAGCTAGTCCTGTTCGCCGAAGATCCAGATTCAACTCCTATTGTTTAGTCTTTCTTTATCACATGTGTAGACTGTTAGAGAAATCATTGGATATTATATATTATATATTGTTTTCAGTATACGATTTTGCCGAGGCCGCAGCTCCCCATCCATCGAGGTTGAGTTTGATCCCATTTTATTATGGGTTGATCAGGGTGTGCCCGCACGATCGGCTCCGTTTGTTGAGCCTTGATCGGTTACGTAATATTTATTCTCATTTCAGTACATGCAATATGCTCGGCTCCGTTTGATTGAGCCTTGAGTACACATATTTATTCTCATTTCAGTACATGCAATATGCTCGGCTCCGTTTGATTGAGCCTTGAGTACACAGATTTATTCTCATTTCAAGTTCATGCAATACGCTCGGCTCCGTTTGATTGAGCCTTGAGCACACATACAATTTCATTATCAGTATCTTGTGGTTGTGGTGTTTGTAGTAGAGTCGCATCGAACTAACCATAACTTGCGGATAAAGTCAATGAAAATTTGACAAGGATATGGTGGATACGCCGATGGTACTTCCTATATATAAGTATTCTTGTCAAATGATCGGAGGCATTATCAGGCGGTTATGAGAGGTTCCATGCATAGGCTGTTTGTGTGGTTAAGTTATTCATATTCAGGACATGCAATATGTTCGGCTCCGTTTGATTGAGCCTTGAGCACACAATTTCAATTTCAGTACATTCAATATGTTCGGCTCCGTTTGATTGAGCCTTGAGCACACAATTTCAATTTCAGTACATTCAATATGTTCGGCTCCGTTTGATTGAGCCTTGAGCACACAATTTCATTTTCAGTACATGCAATACGATCGGCTCCGTTCGATTGAGCCTTGATCGCACAGATATGTTTCATTTCAGTAATTTATGTTTGTTGTATTGATTGTAGAGATATAGGACTAATCATAATTCACTGTTAAAACCAATGAAAATTTGACAAGAATATGGTGGATACGCCGCTGGTACTTCCTATATATAAGTATTCTTGCCAAAGGATCAGAGGCATTATCAGACGGTTATGAGAAGTTCCATGTAGGATTTATTATTGCCTTGGTTGGAATTTGTGATACATTTATATCATCATGTTATTTAAAGAGATTGGATTGTGTTCCATTTCTACATAAATTAACCTCTCCATCATAACAAACGAGAGAGGAACTTTCATCATTCAAACATATATGTTATCAGAATGTGGATTCAAATATTTGCTGTTGTGTTTATTCATGTTCAAATATTCGCTGATGTGTCTATTCATGTTCGAATATTGGCTATTGTGTTTATTCATTCGCTGATGTGTCTATTCATGTTCGAATTTTTGCTGTTGTGTTTATTCATGTTCAAATACTTGCTGTTGTGTTTATGCATGTTCAAATATTTGCCGATGTGTTCATTCATGTTCGAATATTTGCTGTTATGTTTATTCACGTTCAAATATTTGCTGATGTGTTCATTCATGTTTGGATATCAGCTGTTGTGTTTTTATTTATGTTCCATGTAGATTGTAGTGTTAGAAGTTTTGCCTTAGGATATAACCATATTTTTCCCAAACGTATCTAAACTCTTATGTATGATATCATTTTTAGAGAATCATTTCCTGATTATCAATATTCATACAGTAGGCAACAAAAAGCGATTCCTGAATAGGGTACTTAACCTTTACAAGGAACGTTACCGCCTCGAACAAAAACTTAAACCTTCATTTTTCTGAGCATACAACTGTCAAACAAAACGTCATCATCCTTTTTAGTCAAAATATATCATTATTCAAATTTCGGGACGAAATTTCTAAAAAGCAGGGGATACTGTAACATCCGTCAAAAAACGGATTTACCAAACCCGCTCCGTTTATCAACCGAACAGTCAGTCAAAATTTTCGTTTCGAATTAAATGTCCAAAACATTTTTAAACGATCCGTAATCAATTATTATACGCGAATATATATTTAGTTTTTGAAAAACTGTCAAAAATCGCAAAATAAAAATTAAATACATCTGCCGGGTTTCGAACCCGGGTCTGTACCGAGTCACTAAGTGACTTAACACCTCACACACAAACCACTGCGCCGCTTGTTATGTTTGATGAATATTAGAATCAGTTAATTGATATAGTGACTTTACGAATTCAAAACCGGCGCCCAAATCGTTTCAGTCGTCGGAATCCCGGAATTTCCGCGAATCTTAACTACGATTTACGTTATAACGTAAACCTTTAATCACATATCGGTTATAACCGATGTTTGAAGTCCGCGACCAAATTCAAAACCGCCGGAAAACTTGAATTGATGAACCCAGCCCAAAACCAGACCAAATACATCTTGTTTCTTCTATAAATTGACCCACAATCGTCTGCAAACCTTTTCGCTAAAAAATCACATCTTTTCACGGCGTAATTTTTCTCGCCGGAAGTTCCCTGCTCATCGCCGGAAAACCGACTTTCTTATTTCTGAACTTCACTGAATCCCCTAAACCTTTACCGAAGTTACCAATACTCTTTCCAAGATTTCCGGAGACTTGTTGCTGCCAGACACCCGTAGCCGGAGTTGGATTCTGTCGCCGGAGTTCTGCCGGAAAACAGAGGATCCAGTCGGTATAATCTCCGCTCAGTTTCTTTTCCTTTTTCACTTTTATCTTACCGAAATAAACTGTAAAACACTAATGAAACTTGATCAAAAGCTCGAACCAGTCAGACCCGATTTCTGGTTATTCGTTCAGTGAAGAAGATGAAGACTTGTTATCATATAAGTTTAATTAAAATCATGAAATTAATCGGGTTAGACACACAGTCCAGCGGTGGACTGTGTGCACATATAAAACGCAAAACGTCTCGAGTTCGATTCCCGTTTCACACACGTTGCCTTAATAAAAATCAAGTTTTTGTTTAACTGAACCGGATCGCCTTAGTTATATGTTAAGTATATTGATAACCAGAATAATAACCAAGTTAGACACACAGTCCAGCGGTGGACTGTGCGTTTGTTTATATCACTGGTCACGAGTTCGAGTCCGGTCTTCAGCACCGACTCGGACAATTATCTTTTCTTTTTAAATAAGGCAGAAAAGGAAATAACTAAATTGTCTTTAAGTATAATAAAAATCAAGTTATATAACATGTTGAACACACAGTCCAGCGGTGGACTGTGTGTTATATTAACCCACAGGTCCCGGGTTCGAGACCTGTGGTGTGCATGACCGTTTCGATTAAATTGTTTTTAAAATAAAAATGATTTTCGGTTTAATCTAATTAGTGTATATATATAATTAAAATCGGATATATAACGGGTTAGACACGTAGCTCAGTTGGTAGAGCTGCGTGCACGCGTACGAGAGGTCTCGGGTTCGAGCCTCACTCAGCGCACAATAAACTGTCAACGAACCGGTCAACGGTCAACCGGCCGGTCAACGGTCAGAAAAATAATAATTTTTTTATTTATTTTTATTTAATTATTTTAATTAAAAATCAATTATAAATACTTAAAAATAACATTTTTAAGATTAGAAAATAGTTTCAAACTCACAAAAATACACCCAACAATCCTACTAAAATAGTTTAATAAAATCCGTTTACTCACCAAACCATAATGCGATTTATCTAGGTTAAATCCCACTCGTGGTTAAAACCACTTCGCGTGCATTCATCATCATCAACCGAACGCACCCACTGTGAGTGAATCTTACAATTCCCCCTTTTTAAATTACACGTTTTGGGGTGTGTCATGTGTTATGAATTAATTAATTTATTTATTTAAACTTGTGCCATACCACATCATGACTTAATCTTAGATTGATTTATTGTTGTGATTTATTTTCCGTTTGTCAAATTACATGAAACTCATACAATAAGCCCATCAGTTCCTCGTGGGAAACGAGTAGAACATCGCGTGCTTCAATTCAAATTCATTATTGTTCATGTGTGTTTTCATTGAGTTTATATTGTTTGTAGTTGTGTTATTCATATTATCATGTTTATGCAATTCATTCATCAGGCCCCTCAGTTCCTCGTGAGAGACGAGTTGAGCATCGCGTGCCTTTAATTGTTCCATTATTGTTCATGAGTGTTTTCATTTAACATCTTATGATTATTGATCAAGTTACATCTAATTTTACTCATGTTTGGTTGTGCACATTTTTCATAATCAATTTAAATAAATTGTTCAAATGTTTTCCATAGGATTCACTCGCCAACATTATGTTGATCCAAAAACCTTTTTACACATGATACAGGTGAACAGGTTGAAGCAAGGATAGCATAGGATTGCCTTAGAAGAGAACAAAGGAGTTAGATTGTTAGTTAGATCATGTTGTAGCAATCATTGTAAACTTTCATTTAATTTGTATTAATGAATATGAAACATTTAATAAATGTCATGAGCTTTGATGATAACCCAATCATGCCCCGATCACCTTATCCGCTGCGGGTCGGGGTGTGACAGTAATCGTGCCACCATCTCTGTTACGGTAGACCTCCTTTACTAAACTTTTTCAACTAATTAACATTATATGCGGTCGATCACTAACAACAATCAGAAAGAAAATATATTCAGGCAGGTAAAAGTTCTGGGTTAAGTTTAAAATGAAGAAGACGAAGTGGGTTAAGTGTTTTTATGTAATTAAAATGAATGTTTAAACGGGTTAGACACACAGTCCAGTGGTGACTGTGTGCAAACATGATATACACGTCCCAGGTTTGAATCCGGCTCATGACAGCATAAATACACATAACCGTTTTTATTTTGGATAAAATATATCAGTGGCAGTATGTATACAAATGTAATTAAAAGCGGGTTTTTAATTGGGTTAGACACACAGTCCAGTGGTGGACTGTGTGCATAATTAACATGCTTGTCCGAGTTCGAGCCTAGGGCAACCCCGGTTTTTCCGGAAATAAAATATCCTTTTTAAACAAGCCTAATCAGATTCTTCAATATGTATATAAAGATAAAAGAAACTCAGTTTATATATGGGTTAGACACCCAGCCCAGTTGGTTGGGCTGGGTGCAAGTTGTTGGTGTGATCGCGGGTTCGAGTCCCTCCGCAATTTACCAATATCAAGCATGAACCGGTCAGACCCCCCCTTGTCAGGTCTGACAGGTTTTTTTTTATTAATTATTATTTTATCTTATATTATTTTTATATATATACATTTTGCTTAAAAACTAATTAAAAATGCTTAAAGACACGGTTTGGTAGCTTTAGAAATCTCAAACAATATCATAAAAATAACCTAAAAATCGAACATAAAGTATTAAGTTAAGATATTGATTTTGTTATATTTATCGAATTACCGCATTATTATTTTAGGTTGGTATTCTTTCGTCGGTCAAATTCTCAACTCGTGCGCATCCATCACCAAGCAAGGACCGCACCCACTGTGAGTGAATCTCTACAAATTCCCCGTTTTAATAACGTTTTGGGGTGTATCATGTGTCGTACAATTCCTTTATTTTATTTAAACACTTGTGCTTATATCATCTTGTGATCAAATGTGAAATGGTTGTTGTGTGATTATTATTATGTGGATTAAATTTATCATTTCAGTGCACTCATTTCATTAGGTCCAACAGTTCCTCGTGGGATACGGGTTGTGCATCAGGTGCCTATTTAGATCGGCTCCATTTGGTTGAGCCTTGATCTCAAATACATCATCATTCATGTCATATATTCATTCAATGTGGTTTGTGATTGTTTATATATATATACTTGCTCACATGTGATTTATGCACGAATTTTCTTTAATAAATAAAACAAGCAATTATTTAAAATGTTTTATCAAGATTCACTCGCCAACTTTTGTTGACCCAAAATCTCCCATGTTTTACACATGATACAGGTGATCCAGTTGAGGAAAGAAACACTTAGGATGGCCTAGAAGAATAAATAAGATATTGCGTTGGAATAAACATTTAGATTTTTTTGTATTTGTATGAACTTTGTTTATGGGTATTTGAATTTGTAATTTGAATTTAATAAATATGAAACTTCTTAGTAAATATCATGAGCTTTGGTGATAACCCAATCGTGTTCCGACTTTTATTCCGCTGCGGGTCGGGGTGTGACAGCGAGGTCGCAAATAAACATGGTGGTTCGAGTGGTTCAAGTGCGTCATTTCATCCCCAACTAGGCTTTGCTACACAAACCCAACCTTCATTTTTTTAACCAAACCATGCAACCAAATTTCAGTTACAATACCCAACCCCAACAAAATTTTCCACCCCAAAACTATTATCCACACAGTCCGACGTTGGTTGCGCCCGGTGTTTATGATTATCCCCTCGACGCCCAAAACTCTTTTGGCCCGTTGGTTTTCCAAGCCCACCCTCACAGTCACCAAGAGATATAGAAAATGACTCCGAAGATAATGGTTTTTTTTTTATTTAAGTTTGATTTTTATTTGTTTTATGTTAACACATAATTAAAAAAAATAAAAAATTAAAAAAATAGTTTACCTAATCCATGATAGGTAAATCATAGCCAACGTTTTTGAGCATTAGGTAAACAAATTAGGTGAATTGACGTGGCACTGTTTGATTGGGTGAATGGGGAGTTTACTTATTTGGAATAGTTAACTACTCCCTTCACCCTTAGATCATCCGTAATTGATAATGCCTTTTAAGGGGCCTTTTTCGTCATATGAGCATTGTTAGGGATAGAATTTTAATGTTTATAGATCATATATCCTTCATTATGTCTGGATCATGGATCCTCAAGACACGGTGCAGGAAGACTAAGGATCATTGATCCTCATTATTATTCTAATTAGCTCACAATTGTTTCCAATGTATTATGACATAGTTTTGAATGAGGTTTTCGAATATGACCTACCAACTGGGAATCAAGGGGAATATGCCATTATTCCAGCACGTGCCAGGAGTTCGTGACTGTTGTTGGTGAACGTGGGATATTGCCGTGATTTTCGGATAGTTAGTTAAGGATAGTTTTTAGCTGAATAAAAGGGATATTGATCTTGAATAAGATAGAGATTCGAACACACACATGTGCGACCTACACTACTCTCTGATACGCACACTAGCAACATTGTAACAAGCTCAATATTTCCGAAGTTGTAATTGGTTTTTTGTTTAATACCAATTGGTGATCGGTATTTGCCATCACCCGAGGTTTTTTGTGCCGGAGATCATCTCTTGATCAAGGGCTTTTTCCTCGTACAAATCATTGTGTTCATTTTCATTTACTTCTGATTTTTGTTCATACACTTGTTCATATAACCAAGCACCCAACCTCATATTCAAAGTTTGGTTACATTATCCTTGTTGTGATTTTTGACCAAAACAGTTTGGCGCCCACCGTGGGGCAATCGGTGCTTCGATTCTAGAAATTCCGTTCAATTCATTCATTTCTATTCATTTCCATCAATCACATGGCTTCTTAGGGAAAATCTGCTTCAAGTGCCTTGCCGGCGGTTACTTCATCTCAGACTTGTGCATCATTGCCTCCCATTCCCACTGCACTGGCGAAGAGTGCTGATAATGGTCAGAAGAAGCCAACACCAGTTTTCTCGAAGGCTTCTACTGTTTCATCCTCTACACCTACTAATAATGATCCGTCTACTTTGATTTTGTAGATGAAAGGATACATGGAACAGCAGTACAAAACAAACCAGAGGATCCTTCGTGAAATTGATGAAATCAAGAAACAGAAGAGATCAGCGGAGGATCATTCTCCATTGATGCCCAGGTCATTGGATTTCACCACTCCAACAGCAACCACTCAGCATTCCCAGACGTATGGTGTTCAATATCAAGGATCCTCAGGATTACAGCATGGATCATTGGCAATGACGCAACCACAAGCATCTCATTACCAACCTTATGGATCCCCATTCCAGCCTCAGGGATCCTCATATCAACATCAATGATCCTACCTCAGTTCGACAAGATACTTGGAGACGATGCCACCTAAAGTATCTTACTTCCAGCATCAAGGATCCTCATCCCAGGTTCAAGGATCCATGGAGTATCTTCCGAGACCTTCAGCACCCATGTATCCTAGACCCAATGTCTTTTAGGATCAAGGATCCTCAGGGAGTCAGATATTCAAGGATTCTGAAGTTCACAAAGGGGACTTCATCCCTATGCAGACTATTGCTTCATCTGGTCCAACTTTTACACCTGAAGTGTCCACCTTTGGATATACTTCTGGCATACCGCTTCAAAACCAATCAGGAGGTAATAATGTCAATACATCTTTTGGCACTAACTATGGTTTTATGTAGGACACAAGTATCAATCAGGCTATGGCACGGGAGCTCCAGAAGCTTAAGGATATGATATCCAGCGTCCCAGTAGTGGTTAAGCCCGTTCCCGAGATCCCAGATGGAAGTCATAGGGTGTCTCGTTTTGCACTCCTATATGCAACGCTGAGATACCAAAACGATTTCAGACCCCCAATATGAAGTTGTACGATGGTACAACTGATCCGGAGGAGCATGTGGCACAATACCGGGAAAGAATGGAGATCAATCCCATTCCAAAAAGATTAAAGGAAGCCTGTCTTTGCAAGGGCTTCGGATCCACACTCACTGGATCAGCACTCAAATGGCTGCTAAGTCTTCCTCCTTACTCAATTACTTCGTTTTCTCATCTAGTTAATTTGTTCAATAACCAATTCTCATGTAGTAGAACTTTTGAACGATTAACTAGTGATTTGTATAGAATAACTCAAGGCCGTGATGAATCATTAAGAGATTACATCACTAAGTTTAGTCGAGAATCCTTAAAAATTCCTAATTTGGATATTGCCACTACTGCAGAGGCATTCAAAATGGGCTCGCTTAAGGATTCCTCATTCTATGATGACCTTGTTATGACATCTTGCAGGAATTTAGATGTAGTGAGGAACAGGGCATTGAGGTTCATTCGTTTAGAAGATGACAAAAGGATCCAAGAGAGACTCTCAGGATCCTCAAAACAGGAAAAGCAAGGATCATTCTTTAAGAATAATCGATCCAAGTCATACTCTAAACATGACAATCACAATGTGAATGCAGTTGAACAAGAAGAAGACGATGAGGATTATCCTCCAATATCTGAGTATTGTTTTTCTGTGGATAATCATGAACTAATACTTGCTATGTAGAATTTAGGTGACAAGGCTAGATGGCCAAGGAAAACTTATAAACCTGGAGCTACTAATGATAAATCCAAATGGTGTGCTTATCATGAGGATTTTGGCCACCTTACTGATGAGTGTATAGCGTTGAGGAAGGAAATTGGCTAACTTCTTAGCAAAGGGTATTTGAAGGAATTGCTAGGAAGGAAACGTTCAAGGACTCAGGATACTAAGAAAGTTCCGGAGAGAGCTCTTCCACCGCCAGCAGATGCTCAGATCATTAACTTTATTTCCGGTGGTCCTGATATCTGTGGAACTTCATTTTCAGCGGCTAAAAGGCATGCTAAGGAGACGAAGATGGAGAGCGGGGAGAGACCAGTTCGAACATCTACCCTAACACAGCAAAAAGTGATATCCTTTGATGAGGAGGATCGCGTAGACATTCAGGATCCTCATCATGATCGTCTTGTCATTACTTTGTTTATTTCTAACCATTTTGTTCACATGATACTTATCGATGGAGGGAGTTCAGTGAACATAATCCAGTTGGATGTCCTCAAAAAGATGAACATCCCTGAATCTGAGATCATACCAAGATCATCAGTGCTTGTGGGATTAAATGGGGAAACCAAGAATACATTGGGGGACATCAAACTTCCAATTTACATAGAGGGAGTGAATTCTATCCAAAAATTTTGTGTAATAGATAGCTTATCTTGTTGTAATGTTATCCTTGGCAGGCCATGGATACATGACATGATGTTAGGATCTGAGTTTGAATTACTTGTAGTTTTTGTTTTAAAAATGGAAAATGATTGAGTTTTAAAAGAGATTTGCAGCAGAAATAGATGGAAAACTTTTCAAGCAATGCTCGTTTGTTTTCATCATCATCATGCTTTCAAGTTGGTAAACTCGCATGTGATTCACAAACTCCCCCTCAGCCTTTGCAATTGAAGTTTGGTAGTAAGAAAATGCAGAGAAGATGATATGCGAAAGTTGATCTTTTGATAGACAAGTTAAACTGTTACACAAGTTACCTATTTATACTAAACTATCTAACCACTGAGCATCTTTGATGACGTCTGGGTTGATAGTGACAGGAAACTATATGTAACTAACTACAAACACTGCTAATACTAACTATCAGTGCTTAGCACTGTTACATTGATTATCTATCTAATGACTAAGCTCTGATCTCTATCCTCTGATCCTTGTAACTCTGGCAGACCTTTGCAACTTTGTGAAGTCAGATGATAGGAGAGTAGTCTTTAGGGAAAGTAATGTATGTACAACAGAGGTTGTAACCTCTGATAGTTTAACTAAAACTCGGATAGTGTTATTTGACTTTGTATCATCTATTCCTTTCATAGGGTTCAATCCCAACAATCTCCCCCTAGAACAGATGATGCCAAAAACACTTTATTCTTGGTCTTTATTTCTCAGGAAGAATTCTCTTATTTGACCTTTGAATTGAAGTTCAAAGTTAAGAGATTCTATGTCATCAGTATCCTTCTCCAGCTCTAAACATAATAATTCTTGGAAGTCTTCTACTGTAAGCCCATAAGCAGCTTCCATGGATAGTTTAGTGGCATTACCATTAGACTTGAGCAGTGTCAATTCATGGGTGTCTTTGTCGACCTTCCACTTTAGAATTTTTGGGTCTGAAGGTTTTCTTGAAGAAGCTTTTATTGCTGAGGATTGAGAAGGAGCTATTTGTGATAAATCTTTAGCCAGCTTGGCACTTAAATCATCAGTTGGATAATCAATCATGTTATGTATACCTTCTTTGATGAATATATCCTCAAACTCTTTGTCAGTCTTTTCAGACATCTCCCCTTGCCTTTTTCTGTGTAACAGGGCAAGTTTGGAATGGGCAGATGTTGTGCTGGACTTTTTGGAAGTCTTCTACTGTAAGCCCATAAGCAGCTTTTATGGATAGTTTAGTGGCATTACCATTAGACTTGAGCAGTGTCAATTCAGGGCATAATAATTCTTGGAAGTTTTCTACTGTAAGCCCATAAGCAGCTTCCATGGATAGTTTAGTGGCATTACCATTAGACTTGAGCAGTGTCAATTCATGGGTGTCTTTGTCGACCTTCCACTTTAGAATTTTGGGTCTGAAGGTTTTCTTGAAGGAGCTTTTATTGCTGAGGATTGAGAAGGAGCTATTTGTGATAAATCTTTAGCCAGCTTAGCACTTAAATCATCAGTTGGATAATCAATCATGTTATGTATACCTTCTTTGATGAATGTATCCTCAAACTCTTTGTCAGTCTTTTCAGACATCTCCCCTTGCCTTTTTCTGTGTAACAGGGCAAGTGTGGAATGGGCAGATGTTGTGCTGGACTTTTTGGAAGTCTTCTACTGTAAGCCCATAAGCAGCTTCCATGGATAGTTTAGTGGCATTACCATTAGACTTGAGCAGTGTCAATTCAGGGCATAATAATTCTTGAAAGTCTTCTACTGTAAGCCCATAAGCAGCTTCCATGGATAGTTTAGTGGCATTACCATTAGACTTGAGCAGTGTCAATTCATGGTGTCTTTGTCGACCTTCCACTTTAGAATTTTTGGGTCTGAAGGTTTTCTTGAAGGAGCTTTTATTGCTGAGGATTGAGAAGGAGCTATTTGTGATAAATCTTTAGCCAGCTTGGCACTTAAATCATCAGTTGGATAATCAATCATGTTCTGTATACCTTCTTTGATGAATGTATCCTCAAACTCTTTGTCAGTCTTTTCAGACATCTCCCCTTGCCTTTTTCTGTGTAACAGGGCAAGTGTGGAATGGGCAGATGTTGTGCTGGACGTTTTGGAGAGTTGGGCTTTGAGAATAGCATCTTCTTTGAATAATCAGGTTTAGGAGGCATGGATGGATCCTTTTTCCTCCTTTCTTCCAACTTTTTGTAAGTGTCTATCACCCTGACCTCACCCCATCTCATCACTTGGTTCTTTGAACCATAATGATTCTGAATTAGTTCATTCTTCATTCTCTTCAATTTTAAGTCTCTTTCATGCATATCTTTCTTGTATAAATCCCAGTTGGGAGGAGTTGGCTTTTTAAGAGGATCTTTCAACATTTCTTGCATTCTGTTGATTTCTTCTCTTAGCTCATCTATGCTCCAATCCCTGAATTGTACCATTGTTGCCTTATACAACTTCTTCTCCATGATATACTCAATGAGTTCACTTTTGAGTAGCTTATCTTCCTTTTCTGACAACTGGTTGCTCAGGTTCTTGACAAAGTCTTGTAAAATGCTGGCTTTACTTAGTTGAAAGGACATGGCAATCTGTATTTCTCTATCATCTTTACCAGCTGATTCTGTTTTGGCAATATCCTCTGCTTGCTTTCGTTTCAATTCCAGGTAATCATCAACATTTGTAGGTCTTGGATATCCATCAAGGGATAGGATTGTTCTTTTGTCAGGGTCATCATCTGAAAAGAAACTTAGGATCTCTTCCCTGACTGCTGGTAAATCAAGAGGATACAACTTTGCTGCAGGAGTAACTTCAAGGGTTGAAGATGTTGTAGGCACTGATGTGGAGATCACTGGTTTTGATGATAGTGGAAGAGGTGCATGAATCTCATCATCATTATTCACTTTTGTGATTTTTCTCCTTTTGAACCTTAAAATGGGTGATGGTGGTAGTGGGATCTTAGGTGGTGTGGATAATGGATGAGTTGAGGTGGGCAATGTGATCATGGCAGTGGATAGAGTTGCATCTGCTGCAACCTCTGCTCTATCAACAGATGTTGATATAACAGGTGCTGTAACATCTGCTTGTGTGGATGTGGGTTGTGGTTTTGAAGATGTGATAGGTTTTTGAGAGGCAGAGGTTTTAATGGTTTGATTGGTTGCAGGCTTAGTTTTAGGAGGTGTGGATGTTGGTTGCCTGGCTTTTCTAGTAGGTATCCTCTTTGATGAAGTACCAACCTCTCCTTTTTCTTTTTGCTGTTCAATATTTTTCTCAACCAACACTCTGCTCTCCTCGATCACTGTCTTCTTGTGACTAGCCCTTGCCTTGGCCACAATTTCATCAGTTAAATCTATCTTCTTTGAACCATCAGGCCTTGGAATATTTAAAGTAGGTCTGGCCTTATCATCATCTATTTTCAGCTTTTTGTTTCCCAAAGGTTTCTCCCCCTTTTTGGCTTCATCTGTTGTAACAAAGATAACCGTTGGAGGTGCATGGCCAGTGGTCGTGAGTAGATGAGCTTTGATGGCTTTAATGTCTGCTGCAGTGTCTTGATACCTTGATTCAACGATGTTTCTAACATAATTCATCTGGTGCTTGTGTTGTAGATCCAAATAATGTTGTTGATGTTGAAACGGAGGGTTAAGAGCTTCTTTGAGATCAGCAGTGGATAGAACAGAGGGTTGACTTTTTGTAGCTATCATCTGCTTCAGTAAACTTTTTATTTCTTCAACATAATTTTCTATCCTTGTCACTCTCTCTGTTAAATCCTGGTATTTTAGCTCATCACCTAATTTAATAGGATCATCTGAACTCCTACCTGAAGAGGTAGTTGTATCTATGGTATCATCAGCAATGGTTTTAGTACTAGCTTCAATCATAGATGCCCATTTGTCTTGGAACTGGGGACTTCCCACAACAGAGGTAACAGTTGTAGCCTCAACAGTGGTTGCCTTCAACCAAGTCTTAGTAATGAAACCACTGTCCAACCGAGAACTTGGGAGTTCAACAATTGTAGTGGCTGCTTGAGTTGAACTATCACCAAGGGTTACATGTAACCCAAGGGATGTATCCTCTTCATGTGCTGATGGGCTAGCAATGAATAAAGAGTCAGACCCAGCCTCTTGATGAAGTATATTCTCAGTAATAGGTTGTTGAGAAGTGCTGGTTTGTGTCTGGTCTAATTCAATTGCATTCGGCAATGGTAACATAGTAGGTGGAAGTGTAGTCATTGGTGAAGGTGGCTGTGTAGAAAGCGACAGTGCCCTGGGAGAGGGGCTGTGGAAGATAGAACCAAGTGGATCTAGAGCTTCATAATTTGGTGTCCCTGTGTCTACAACCTTTTCCTTTTGGGAGGAAGAAGGAGGAGTTTCAAAGCCGGTTGGAGATCTTTGAACCATCTGCTATGAAGAAGTAGCAGTAGTGGTTTGTGACTTTGGTGTTGTCACTGGGTTAACCTCTGGGATCTCATCTTCCAGAGGACCCTTTTTGGGTTTGGTGGGCTTTTTGGTAAGTGTTTTGGTTTTCTTTTTGAGGATTTTTGGTGTGGACTTCAGAGCATCGGTTGTGGTGCCCTGATCACCAAGAGAAGTGGGCTCAGTAGCAAGAGGTTGAGTTTGAACATTTGTTCAGGTAAAACTTGCTCAGCCTCCTCTACTTGTGTTTTCACAACTTTATCTTGGTTTGTTTTTCTGGTGAAGGTTTCATGAGTGAGGCAGCCTAGTTTAGTCACAACGCCTTTTTTACTTTCAGGACCCTTGATTTGTCTTGTAAGTAAACACTCAGAAAACGTGGATGAATCAAAAAAGCTTTTCTTTTTGCAATATTTTGAAAATTATTCACAAGATCATTGAACAATATTGGGACTAGTTAAAATCTGTGTCAGTTAAAATTGCATACCCTAGATATTGCATGTTCAATGGAATTTCATTGAAAGCAGTGGTTTTTGCTGAGAGACAAGTTAGAATTGTGTGAAAGAAAAATCTCTTCTCAGCAGGAAAGTTAGGTTTAAAGATGGTCATACCTTTCATCTGGCCTACATAACCTCTTTCCAGAAACTCTGCTTGGATCTCATTTTGGGGAAATGACAAAGGGTGTTCTATGTCATTTAACTTGAAAACTTGAGAGATCGATTGTGGGCTAATTTGCATCAATACTCCCCCTACTCTTGAGATTTTGTATAAGGAACACCAGCACAGTTGAGTGAACCTTAGCATTATTCCAGAAGTCACGAAGAGAATCAATGTAAATTGGGGCTTTGACTTCTAACATGTGCTTGAATTTCGACTTTTGCAAAATTCGAATCATTAGATGATAGCGAGTATTTGCGTCGTTTGCTTCAAGTATGGCGGTTTAATTATGTGGGGTTTTGATTATGAGAGTGTAGGGTGGAAGTGCTTGTGTGGATTTCTTCGAAGATTTTGATTTGGGAGCCATTGTGTTAGAGAGAAAAACTGTTTTGAGATTTTTGAAATCGACACAGTTTAGGGTAAACACTGTGAGGGATAAAACAGGGTTTTTATAGGGTTTTGAAAAAGTGAACATGACGTGGCATCTGATGCAAGGTCTGATGGCTAACATCTGGCCACGTGTAACCTCTGATGAGAAAAGTACTGATTTTTAACACTATCAGTGGATAGTTATCAGTGTTTTGAAAAAGTGGTAAAAATGGAATCAGATGATACACTTTTAACAGTGGATAAGATTTTGAAGCCTATCAGAGGTTTTGAGCAAACAGATGTTACGAGCAGACTTTTATAGATTTATTGAAAAATTTCAACTTTAACTGTTTTTAAGAATGAGTTTTTAATTTTCTGAAAACATTTTGATGCTATGTACGCATGGCTTTAAAGAAAACTTGTTTTTAATCCATGTTTAGCATTCCAATTCTTGAGATCAAGTTTTCAAAGGTAGATGTATCCAATGCCTTGGTTAAAACATCTGCCAACTGATCTGAAGTATGGACATGATGCAAAGAAATCAAACCTTTTTCATAGCAATCTCTCACAAAGTGATGTCTGATGTCAATGTGCTTTGTAGTTGAATGAGAAACTGATTTTTAATGATTTTTCAGCAGCTTGCTGTCTAATCTGAGTGGAGTCTTTAGTGCAGTTACACCAAAATCCAGCAACTAGTTTTGAAGCCACAAGAGTTGAACAGTGCAGCTAGCAGCAGCAATATACTCTGCCTCAGCAGTGGATGTTGAAACTACAACCTGCTTTTTGCTTTGCCAAGACACTAGACAATCACCTAGGAATTGACATCCTCCTGATGTGGACTTCCTTGTAGTTTTGCATCCAGCAAAGTCACTATCTGAAAAACCTGAAAGCTCAATATTCCCATTAGCTGGATACCAGATACAAGTGTGGGAGCACCTTTTATGTATCTGAATATCCTTTTTACAGCAATAAGATCATCTTTCTAGGTAATGCCTGTGATCTGGCACAAACACATGTTGCAACATGATGTCTGGCCTTGATGCAGTTAGGTAAATAAAGACCCAATCATGCTTCTATAAAGAGTTTGATCAACAAGGTCATCTTTACCATCAATGGTGACTCGCTTGGTGGTTTCCATGGGTGTGCTACATGGTTTATAATCATCCATATCAAACTTTTTAAGCAGTTCTTTCACATACTTGTTTTAATGGATAAATGTACCATTTTGCAATTGTTTAACTTGGAGACCAAGAAAAATTGGAGCTCACCCATTGCACTCATCTCAAACTCTGCTGCCATGAGTTTTCGAAACTCCACACATAGCAATGCTTGTGGATCCAAAAATGATGTCATCCACATAAATTTGGACAAGCATCAAATCTTTTCCTTTCCATTTTAAGAATAGGGTTTTATCTATTTTACCTCTAGTAAACCCTATGGATAAGAGAAAAGTGGATAGAGTTTCAATCCAGGCTCTTGGTGCTTGCTTCAAGCTATACAATGCTTTGTTGAGCTTGTCGACATGATCAGGATGGAATGCATCTTCAAAACCTGGAGGTTGACAGACATACACCTCTTCTTTGATTTCTCCCTACAAAAATGCACCCTTTATATCCATTTGACACACCTTTATGTTGTGGTTAGCAGCAAAAGCTAAGAACAGACGAAAAGCTTCCAACCTTGCTACAGGAGCAAAAGTTTCATCATAGTCTATACCTTCTTCCTGTCTGTAGCCTTGAACCACGAGCCTTGCTTTGTTTTTGACAACAATACCCCTTTCATCAGTTTTGTTCTTGAAGACCCACTTTGTGCCAATTGGATTTTACATCTTTTGGCAGTGGCACAAGCTCCCAAACTTGTTGTCTTTGAACTGAAGGAGTTCTTCTTGCATAGCTTCTACCAAGCTGTTGTCTTTCAGTGCCTCTTGGTACTTGACTGGCTGTGTGAGTGATAGAAAACCAGCAAAAAGACAAATATTTTGGGATTGGCTCCGTGTGAGCACCCCAGATTTGATGTTGCCAATAACTTGATCTGCCGGATGGCTTTTGAGATAAATCAAATCACCTTGGTATGGAACAATAGCATTTTGAGGTGAAGGCTGCAAATGTGTATCATCTGAGCTAACCTCTGCTGGTGAATTTGAAGTATCAGCCGCTGATGGAAATGGAGGTGGTGTTATTAGGGGTATAGAGGTAACATTCAGATGATTTTGTTGCCCAATTGTAGGAATTTTATCAACAGATGTTTGATTTTGTGAACTGGCAGAGGTTTGAGGATCAACCACTGTTGACCCAGAAGTGGCAGAGTTTACACAAGAGCTTGTGGGACCTGATCCTCTGTTGGAAGAATTGACTTTTGTTTGTGGAAACACACAATCATATTCTTGATCTTCTCTAGATGATTGTGGTGTACCTGCATTGTCTAGCTTGATAGAAACATCAGCAAATGTGAATTTATCTAAATCAAAAAAGCTCTGCAGGATTTGCTGGGATTTTTCAGTGATGAGAGTTCATTGAACTTCACATTCAAAGTTTCTTCAACACATTTGGTCCTAGAATTAAAAACTCTGTAGGCTTTAGCAGTGGTTGAGTATCCCAGAAAATAACCACAGTTAATTTTGGCTGCAAACTTAGATATAGAATCTTTTAAGTTCAAAATGATGCATGGACAACCAAAAACTTTAAAATAGGAAATCAGAGGTTTGATTTTATACAAAATCTCATAGGCAGTCTTTTGATGCCTGGGGTTAATCAAAACTCTGTTTTGGATATAGTAAGCAGTGTTTACAGCCTCTGCCTAGAAGGACAAGGTTAAATCAGAGTCTGCAAGCATAGTTCTGGCTGATTCAATTAAAGTTCTATTTTTCCTTTCAACCACCCCATTTTGCTCTGGAGTTCTTGGAATGCTATATTGTCTAACAATTCCTTTTGACTCACAAAAAGCATCCAACTCCCTAGTTTTCAAACTCTGTTCCATTGTCACTCCTAAAGATTTTTACTGGAAGATCAAATCGCTTTTCTACTTGTTTAACAAAGTTTTGCAAAATGACTGCAGTTTCATCCTTAGAGTGGAGAAAGAAGGTCCACGTAAACCTAGAGAAATCATCAACTATCACTAGGCAATACCTTTTGTGTTGTAAACTCATGATTTGCACTGGGCCAAACAAGTCCATGTGAAGCAATTGTAAACACTGGCTTGTTTGGACTCTTCAATTGATTTGAAAGAACTTTTATGTTGTTTTCCTTTTAAGCAGGAAACACAATGTTCATCGCAGGAAAATTGCTTGTGAGGCAAACCTATTACAAGACTTTGTTTTGAGAATGTGGTGATAGTTTTAAGATTTGTGTGTCAAGTCTTCGATGCCATAACTCAGTCTCTTTGCTAGAAGCAACTGAGAATAAGCATGTTCCAGACATAGGATTATCTTTTAGCATATCTACCACATACACATTCCCACTTCTGTGTGCAGTGAGTTGTGCTTTGCTCTCAGCAATGATTTGATCAAACTTTTTAACAACCTCTAGTCCCACAATTTGACAAGTTTTCTTAGTGAAGAAGGATCCATACCCTCTGTCACTCATTTGTGAGACACTCAGCAGGTTAAATTTCAGATTATCAATTAAATTCACATTTTCAAACTTGAGTTTACCAACCATAACCGACCCAGACCCTAAAACCTTTCCCTTTGAGTTATTACCAAAAGATATATCACCCCCATGAGTCATGAAGTCCTTGAGAAGGGCTCTACATCCTGTCATGTGCCTGGAACCTCCACTATCTACATACCATAAGCTATAAGGCAAGTAGAGGGTCCCTGCACATCAAGTAAATAGATCAGTTAAGATAGGTCTCCAAAGCCAAAATGGCTTTGGATGGGTCACAGATGGTCCAGCCTCAAGTCTAGGTCAATGGTCATGGTTTGGATATTTTCTTGTAACATCTACTCTTGACCATTTTCTATCAGATGATTGTATCCATAGGGATGCTTCTTCACTCTTTGCTTTGAAGGCTTTTTGTATCCTTCATAAGTAAGAGGAACCCTTTTATAGGCTGGTTGGCCATACCCTCTTGGAAATAAATTTGATGGTGGGGCATCTGTCACTTGCACCCCTCTAGGAACAGAGGTTTTATTTAAAGCTTTTGTAATGATGTATCAGTTGGTTTCAAAACTCTGCTTAGATTTATTTCCAGCAGAACTTGAACCTTCTCTTTCTAGTGCTTTTGCCTTGATCTCTTTTACCTTTTGCTCATAGTTTTTGAGATAGGCACACTCTTGAGTTAAGTGATTTGTTTTGTTGCAAATGGTGCATCTTGAAGAATTTTTTATAACACGAGTTTTGTTAATGTCATAGACTTTTAAAAGAAAACAATGTGTAGCCACATGATTTTTTTTTCACAAAATTCACAAAACTAGTTTTTAATCTTTACTCTTCTTTTCCTATCAGACTTTTTATCAGCAGTGGTTGTAACCTCTGCTGGTACATCTTTGATAGGGATCACTAGTGCTTTTGGGGCTTTAATACCATCAGAGGTTGTAAAGTCCATTAGTTTAAAGTTTTCTAAAATATCACATTCATCTGACCAGGTTGGTTTAAACTGATATTTTTCAATTTCTTTATCTTTTGTTGAAACCTCTGATTTTTCCAAAACAATTTTGTTTCCAGATTTATCTGTGATCTTTATTTCTTCACCAGCCAAATTTGTTGGGACAATTTCAACCAACTCAGAATCAATTTCAGCAACATTTTTCTCATTTTGGTCATAGGTTCTAAAACCTACACCAAACTTAATGTTGCTCTTGATCTGAGCATCAAGCATAATCTCATAACCTTTACAGGACTCAACCCATTTTTCACAAGTGATTTAGGTTTCTTCTAACTCCTTTTTACACACTTGGTATTTTTCTACCATAGTTTAGAGTTGGTTCTTGGTTATGCTTGTCATGTCTCAGGCTACTCATTTCAGAATCTTTTTCACTTAACTTTGATTTTAACTCTTTAATCAATTTTTCAAAATTAAGTTCATCTTCTAAAATTTTGTTTCTCAGGTTTTCATTCACCTGCTTAATGTTTGCAAAAGCAGTGATGCATTTGTCAGAACATAGATCTTTAAGGATCTGAGGTGATACCTTTGTAGCAGCCATGAGAGCACAATCACACTCATCTTCACACACATCAACATTCCATGGGTCAGCATGAGAGTTCTTTTCCTTATCAGCAGCATTTTTCTTTTCTTCACTTGAAACCACTGTTTAATCACAAACTTGAACTTCATCAATTTTTGACACTAACTCCACAGATTCAACACCTTTGGCAATTGTCTCTAAGGCCATTAAACAAAATTCTTGTTCAACATCATTTTTGACCATTAAAGCAAAGTTCTCATCAGTCAAATCCTCAGGCAAGCTACTCCAGTCAACATAACTTTGTGTAAAAAGCTCTGTTGACCAACCTCTGCTGGACTAGCAGTGGTTTGAGCAGGTTGTGTGACAATGGGTGCTTGTTGTACATGCACTTAGGATGTGATGGTGCCTGGACATATTGAATTTATTTGAGCAGTGGATTGAACATAATGCACTAGAACAGTAGTAGCAGGATATGCAAAGTGGGCAATGTTTTGAACATGTTGAGCAGGGTATATTGGGAATAATGAACAGTGTTTTTTGTGTGTGAGGTCTAGGGCCAGGATGAGTCACTATTGGTCCAGAATTTTGAGACCTGCATTCTCTGGCAAAGTGCCCTAACCTATTACACTTATAACACTTGACTTTTGATTTATCCAGCCCAACCTTCAATCCCCATGCAATCCTGGGAATTTCCTACCAGTTCTCTTATAGAATTTACTAGCCCTAACACTCAATAAGGCCAGTTGGTGCAAAATATCCATTTCTTCAAGATCAGAAGGTTCAAAATGTTGCAAGTCATTCAGCTCAAAGGATAGATTATCAGAGGTTTAGCTTTCCCCACTAGCAGTGAAAGCATAGTTGGGTGCATATGTTTCAGATCCAAAGTTCCCACCAGAAGTAATACCTATATAGTGATCATAACTTTGGTCCTTACTGCTGCCATATCCCTCTTCTTGGCCAAAAAGAGCTGTGTTACCCAATGAGTAATCATCAGTTATTTTTCCAGAATCTTGCAACTTCTTTTTTCTGGTTTAACTCTCTCTCATAAGTGAGGAGTATCCCATGAAGTTGTGTCAACGACATTTCTTTAAACCCAACAAACTTTCGTGTTACATAAGCTACAGTCTCCCACTTATCTGGTAATGATCTACGGAAACGACTATTGACAGTCGAATTAGGAAAAACCACGTTAACCAGTCTAAGTTCACTGATGAGACAGCTGTAACGTTCGAACTGTTGTGTTAGAGACTCTCCTTTCAAGTGACAAAACATTTCATGCTGCTGATTTAGAACTTCTCTGTTACTTTCAATCACTTCCTCAGTCCCACCGAATTTCTCTTTCAGTGCATCCCATAACTCCTTTGCACTATTGCAAGGAGTAGACCAGCATAAATCTCATTGGTAAGCCGAAGCAACTATGCTAAAAGCCTTAGCATCCAATTCAATTTTCTGGAAATCCTGCTCCGAAAAGTTTTCAGGATTTTTTGGCACTTGTTTAGTTGGATCCTCAGTGCTTGGAACCATCGGAACGTGAGGTCCATAAGCAACAGATCTCCAGCAACCGGTGTTTTGCTTAGCAAGGATATAACCATTCGGGGGATTAAGTGGGGAAACCAAGAATACATTAGGGGACATCAAACTTCCAATTTACATAGAGGGAGTGAATTCTATCCAAAAATTTTGTGTAATAGATAGCTTATCTTGCTGTAATGTTATCCTTGGCAGGCCATGGATACATGACATGATGTTAGGATCTGAGTTTGAATTACTTGTAGTTTTTGTTTCAAAAATGAAAAATGATTGAGTTTTAAAAGAGATTTGCAGCGGAAATAGATGGAAAACTTTTACTACAAGCAATGGTCGTTTGTTTTCATCATCATCATGCTTTCAAGTTGGTAAACTCGCATGTGATTCACAAACTCCCCCTCAGCCTTTGCAATTGAAGTTTGGTAGTAAGAAAATGCAGAGAAGATGATATGCGAAAGTTGATCTTTTGATAGACAAGTTAAACTGTTACACAAGTTACCTATTTATACTAAACTATCTAACCACTGAGCATCTTTGATGACGTCAGGGTTGATAGTGACGGAAACTATATGTAACTAACTACAAACACTGCTAATACTAACTATCAGTGCTTAGCACTGTTACATTGATTATCTATCTAATGAATAAGCTCTGATCTCTATCCTCTGATCCTTGTAACTCTGGTAGACCTTTGCAACTTTGTGAAGTCAGATGATAGGAGAGCAGTCTTTAGGGAAAGCAGTGTATGTACAACAGAGGTTGTAACCTCTGATAGTTTAACCAAAGCTCGGATAGTGTTATTTGGCTTTGTATCATCTGTTCCTTTCATAGGGTCAATCCCAACACATGAAGGCGGTCCCATCAACATACCACCAATGTGTCAAGCTTCCAAGTCCATTGGGAATAGTCAAGATAGATAGTGATCAGCAGGAGGCAAAGAATTGCTACACTTCCTCGATGAAACCTGCTTCCAAGTCTAGGGAAGCATAGCAATTAAAGCATCATCTAAAAGACGTCATGGAGGCAAGAGAACAGGACGTCAAGGAAATACTCTTAGATCTTGAGGATCCTGAATCCAAGGTGTATATAGGGTCCAGGATCCAATAGAGCATAGAGCAGGATCTAGTATCCTTCCTTAAACGAAGAAAATCTACCTTCGCCAGGAAGCACGAATATATGACAGGTATTTCGAATGATATAATTACTCATAATCTTGGTATTGACAAGTCTTTCAAGCCAATTCACCAAAAAAGGAGGAAGTTTGCACCTGAAAGAAATGCAATTATCCAAGAAGAGGTAGACAAGTTACTAAAGGCAGGTATGATAAGAGAAGTCAAGTATCCAAGATGGTTAGCCAATGTGGTTGTTTTTCAAAAGAAAAATGGAAAGTGGAGGGTATGTGTCGATTTTACTGATTTGAATAAGGCATGTCCCAAGGATCCTTTTTCTTTACCCCACATTGACTCCATGGTGGATGCTACGGTGGATCATGAATTGTTAACTTTTATGGATGCTTCATCTGGATTTCAGCAAATTCAGATGGAACCATCTGACCAAGAGGATACTGCATTCATGACACCCACCGGCATATATTGTTATATTGCTATGCCCTTTGGTTTAAGAAATGCAGGTGCTACATACCAAAGGCTGGTGAATATGATGTTCAAGGAGCAACTTGGACACACGATGGAAGTTTACATAGATGATATAGTGGTCAAATCTAAAAGAGCCGAGGATCACCTAAAGGATCTTGAAGTAGCATTCAATATCCTTGACCAATACAACATGAAGTTGAACCCGTCTAAATGCCATTTCGGGGTCAAAGCTGGAAAACTTTTAGGATATATGGTGACCAAAAGAGGAATTGAAGCAAGTCCAGAACAAATCAAGGCTTTGGTGAATATCAAGTCTCCTGCCAATGCTAAGAATGTGCAATGATTGACAGGAAGGATTGCCGCCTTGAATAGATTCATCTCAAAATCCTCAGAAAGATGCAAGGATTTCTATGACATTTTGAGGAAGAATAAGAAATTTGAGTGGACTGAAACGCATGAAGTGCTCTACTGGCTCTCAAGGATTACCTATCCACAGTACCGCTTTGATGAAACCAGAAAATGGAGAACCTTATCCTTATACCTAGTTTTTTCAGGTAAAGCGGTAAGTGCGGTCCTAGTTAAGGATCATGAAGGCCAACAACATCCGGTATACTATGTAAGTAAAAGTCTACTTGATGCTGAGGCCAGGTATTCTCATTTAGAGAAACTAATTCTTGCTCTAATCATGGCTTCTACTAAACTAAGACATTATTTTGAAACTCATACTATTGTTGTTAAAACTAACTTTCCTATTAAGAATGTTCTCAGGAAACCAGAGATGTCAGGAAGAGTGGCAAAATGGACTGTTAAACTTAGTGCATATGAAATTAAGTATGAGCCCAGAACTGCTATTAAATCCCAAGCTTTGGCTGACTTTGTGGCTGATTTCAGTAGTGATCTACAAAGAAAAGCTGAATTAGAAGTGCAACAACTTGAGGAGACCAAGGATCCTTGGACACTCTTCACAGATGGAGCTTCAAATGTCAAAGGAACTGGACTAGGCCTACTACTAAAATCACCACAGGGGGACATGATACCCTATTCTATAGCGTGTGAGTTTCAGACCACTAATAATGAGGCTGAATATGAAGCCTTGATAGCAGGTTTGCAATTAGCTAAACATATGAGGATCAGGTATCTTCAAGTGTTTATGGATTCTCTATTTATTACTAATCATTATAATGGTT
Organism: Scalesia atractyloides; assembly: GCA_947069175.1. NCBI lineage: Eukaryota > Viridiplantae > Streptophyta > Magnoliopsida > Asterales > Asteraceae > Scalesia > Scalesia atractyloides. The sequence goes on from CAMTDV010000019.1 coordinate 57,663,597, forward strand.
CTTATGCTGTTAAAGGTGAAAAACTAATCAAATATTAGAGATAGTCAAGAAATTGGCAGATTCTTTTGCTTTTTTCAGTCTTACACAGGTACCTAGAGAAGAAAATTCAGAAGCAGATGCCTTGGCCAATCTAGGATCCTCACTGAAGATGCCCAAGGATGTAAAGATACATATTATCCATGTTCTAACTCCTGCAATTGAGGAACATGAAACAATGGAGATAGTGGGTGATACAGCCTACCAAGTGATGATCCGGAGTCGAATTCAGGATCCTGGATCCTTCCGATCTTGAAATACATTCAGAATGGAGAAATTCCTATTGGAGAGAATCCTAGAACCTTCAGGATTAAGGTAGCACAATTTACTATAATTAATGACATACTGTATAAAAGATCTCTTGCAAGACCTTATCTACGATGCATTGAAGATCCTGGAATCCAAGAAGTTTTAAAAGATTTTCATGAGGGAGATTGTGGAAATCACATTAGGGGCAGAGCGCTATTCTCCAGGATCCTCGGGACAGGATATTATTGGCCTACAATAAAGAAGGATGCTGTGGAGTATGCAAGGAAATGTGATGCCTGCCAAAGACACAGCAACATTTTTCAACAACCAGTAGAACCTCTGCATCCTATATCCTCTTCTTGGCCATTTATGAGATGGGGAATGGATATAGTTGGAAAGCTTCCTAAGGCACCAGGGGGAAAAGTATTCATGTTGGCTATGACAGACTACTTCTCCAAATGGATAGAAGCTGAAGCCTTTGCTCAAGTCAGAGAAAAGGAAGTCATATCCTTTATTAAAAGAAATAACATAACTAGATTTGGAATTCCTTCTGAGATTATTTGTGATAATGGATCCCAGTTCATTAAGAATCGTACTACTAACTTTTGTGACAGCTGGGGATTAGGATGATAACATCAACACCAGTCCACCCACAAGCTAATGGCCAGGCAGAATCATCTAACAAGATCATCATCAACAATCTGAAGAAGCTTGGATCCAAGAAAGGCAAATGGGCTGAGGAATTACCTTATGTCTTATGGGCAGATAGGACAACTCCTAAGAATGCTACGGGTCAAACTCCGAGGCTGAAGCAGTGATCCCTACAGAAATGGTAGTCCCTACAGCCAGAACCAGCACCGTGATCCTGAGAAGAATGCTGGGACTCTAGTTCAAGACTTGGATACTATGGAGGAACTTAGAGACATGGCAAGAATTAGGATGGCTAGCTATTAACAAAGGATGGCGGGAGCTTACAACAAGAATGTCAGAGTTAGAAGATTCCAAGTGGGCAACTTGGTATTGAGGAAAGCATTCCAAAATACCACGAACCCTGCTAATGGCAAGTTAGCACCAAAATGGGAAAGGCCCCTATCTAATTGAAGCTGAGGCAGGAAAGGGGGCATATCGTTTACTGACAATGGATGGCGATCTTCTGCCAAGAGCTTGGAACGCTATCCACCTAAAAAAGTATTTCATGTAAGGATCAAGGATCCTTAAGCACTCGGGTGTTCAGTTCAGATTGAAGGATCCTCAAAGGATATATGATTCTTGATTCGGTAACATCTTATGAATGCTTTCATTCTTAGTATGCTTCTTATTATTTATTATAAAGTAAGGATGTTGAATTTTCAACATTCAACCGTATCAAGTTTTAAGTTTTGCAGAAGTTATTACAAAGGATCAAGAGGTTGGCCACCTCTCCAAGACTTTGGGCATGTCCCCAGTTTAAGGTATCCAATACCTTTTAAGGTTTAAAGGTTTTCACCTTTCACACGAATTGGGTTTTGACACCCGCCAGTAGCGCACGTTATCCAAGTATAGTTCGAGGCAATGGGACCAGTACCCACTTTAGGGGCTGACAATTTCATTGTGGTTAGCTATATGTAGGATCCTAAGTATAATGGTAGATGTACCATACATCCGTTCCTAAGGTTTCTAATGTTTTCGCGTTAGCTAAGGTTTCGAAATTTTCATGTCGCTTAATTGGATAGATGCCAGTTTGGGCCATACTACAGTTTACACCTGTTATTTGGGCTTGTCCCCAGCTATTTGGGCTTGTCCCCAGTTGTTTGGGCTTGTCCCCAATTTGTTGGGCTTGCCCCCAGTTACTAATGATTCTTTCATTTGATGTTGGCTTAGTCCCAAGTTATATATTGTTACAGGTTTACGAAGTTTAACAATTAAGGATCCTGAATCCTAAAATTTTATTGATTATTAAGCTTTGACTGATACAATTATAAAGTTAGGGATATAGAATCCTAACTTGGATTCACTCGTATGATCATTCATTTATCTTTGCTTTATTTATGGCTTATTTATATTACCCGCATTCTTTGACAACAGGATATGTGATCCTTGATCATAAAACATTCAATTCTTAAGCAATATGTTTTTATAAATAGTTAGTATTCTTTTAACACCTTATGGATTTTTCAGCTAAATATCCAGAAATTTTCAACATGTATAGCAATAAACATACTCAAAAAGAACAGAAACAACAACAGAAATAGGCAAAAGCTTAAGATTTTATTTATTTATAAGAACCCTTTTTTAAGAAGGTTGTCAAGCAACCCAAACTTCTACCAAAAAACGGCCCGTCCGTTTGGGTTGACAAAGGGTGTCCATACTAACGGGTCATACGTTTCAGAATTTAAAATGCAGGAAAGTAAAACGAGGGGCATCAAAGGCTTCATCCTCCACAAACAGAAGGATCCATCCACCTTTGCTATCCCCCCTTATTGTCTGAAGGATCAGTGATCCTTGAACCTAAGAACTATTGTTTAGTTACAGACCATAAATTGTTCAACCTAAAAACACCATCAATAAAAATCAACAATCCTAAAAAAATGGGCTCCGGCCACGTCTAGAATTATCCATCATCGCCCATTCGTGCAACCTACTGCACGGCTGCTTCACCACCTTCACCTCTTTCTCCCTTGCCCACAACCGTTGCCTCTGCCAGATCCATCACGCTGCTTGGCTCCGCCTCCGGGATGGGTGCCTGCTCAGGATTTTTTCCTCACCCAGCTTGATCAACCTCTGCTTCCAAGCAGCCACATCCCACTCAGCCCTGTCAAAAGAAGGATTCATGGCCTCTTCAACCATTTTAATCCTATCTTTGAGGATGGACCTAACGGAAAAAACCTTCGCCTGTCAGCAGCCTCCAATCTCTCTTTGTTTGCCTGGATCTGATCCACCAAGATCTCCTTCTCCAAGCGCTTGACCTCCTTTCCAAGTTGGAGATCCTTTTGTCCTTGACAGCAGCAATTGTGCGGAGCTCGTCAACCTGCTCTTCAGCTTCAGCTAGGAGTTTTGCTTGGAGGGCTTCGAGTTGGGCTATTTTCTGCATAAGACAAAATTTTCAGGATCAGTGATCCTCAAGGTTCAAGTGGAATTCAAGAATAAGTGATCCTTACCTCAGCATTGAAGTCAGAGATTTGCTACTTGATCTGGAGGTATCCTCGGTTGGCTCGATTGGTTAATTTGCTCGCGGATTTGGCTCTGGAAGGCATGACCCTTGTTCCTGGATCACTTTGGCCTAATGCCAGTTCAGCCTTGATGGAGTGGGGGGAGATGATACTTTGAAGTTCCCCGAGATCAAACTTGGTGGCAGATTTGGATGTAGACTTGTAACACCTATGCAAATCGAACTCAGATAAGCATTTATAAGCTATCTATTTTGTTGAATATTCATATACTTATATACAAATACTTACTTGACATCATGACAGAGGTAGAGGTATCTTCTTCTAAATCCTTGATCTTGGGGTAAAAGGTCCTCACAGATGAATCAAGTGCCCAATAGGCAGCAATCCTTACTGGCGTGGCAGGTAAATCTCTCAAGGTAGCGTAGCTAGTCACTACATGCACAAGAAACAGGATCAGTTATCCTCAGTATAACAAAAAGTAACATATCTTAAATCCTACCCTTCAAGTTCCACCTTTGGGAAGATGCTCCCCCTGAGGAATGGAGTCTCTTCTCACAAAGAAGAACTGGTTTTTCCAGTTGGTGTCATTCTTGATGATTTTGAGCAGTGGGGTGTGAATTTTGAACTTGGATTTGAAAAGATATCGATAAGACCCATGAGTCACAAGACTGTACAGGTTGGGGAGTTCAGTGATACCAAATCTTAGACCCTCGTTCTTGATCAACTGTTCCAGAGTATACAATACCATTCACAGCATAGGCATGTCCTGGTTGTAGCACATGCCGGTCTGGGTAAAGAAGGTTTGAGTAAACACTGGGAAAGGATATGTATAGCCGATCAAGAATGGAGCGGCAGGAAAAGAAATCCAGAAATCTGATTCACAATCACTTCTCGGTGATGAATCAAAGGGTCTGAAAACTGTTCCCTCCGGGAAACAGGGCGTATGTGATCAATTTCAGGATCGGTAAAACGGAAAAGCTCCTCCGAAGGATTTTTCAGAAGATTTTGGCTCTTGGGAGTGTGATCTTGTGATTGATCTTTGAGAGGGGAGGATCGGGTTGCCATTTTTCCCATGAATTAAAACAATGGAAAAACAGAAGATTAAATAGGGAGAGAAAGAGGATACCTGTTTGATGCTCTGGATATGCGTATAAAAAGGCAGAGATCATATTTAAATAAGAGATTTGATCTCTATCCCTATGTTATATATAATGATGTTTGTTGCAGGTTTCAAATGACGTCACACTATGCAACGGATATATGCAAGTGGCAACGGCTTGTTTCTTTCTAACGGAAACATGACTAATTCTTAGAGCATTTAATTACATGTTTGGGGGCAATTGTTAGGGATAGAATTTTAATGTTTATGGATCATATATCCTTCATTATGTCTGGATCATGGATCCTCAAGACACAGTGTAGGAAGACTAAGGATCATTGATCCTCATTATTGTTCTAATTAGCTAACAATTGTTTCCAATGATTATGGCATGGTTTTGCAGGAGCTTTTCGAAGATGACCTACCAATCGGGAATCAAGCGGAATATGCCATTATTCCAGCACGTACCAGGAGTTCGTGACCGTTGTCGGTGAACGTGGGATATTGCCGCGATTTTCGGATAGTTAGTTAAGGATAGTTTTTAGCTGAATAAAAGGGATATTAAGCTTGAATAAGATAGAGATTTGAACACACACATCTGCGACCTACACTACTCTCTGATACGCACACTAGCAACATCGTAACAAGCTCAATATTTCCGAAGTTGTAATTGTTTTTGCTTAATACCAATTGGTGATCGGTATTTGCCATCACGCGAGGTTATTTGTGCCGGAGATCATCTCTTGATCAAGGGCTTTTTCCTCGTATAAATCATTGTGTTCATTGTCATTTACTTCTGATTTTTGTTCATACACTTGTTCATTTAACCAAGCATCCAACCTCACATTTAAATTTTGGTTGACATTATCCTTGTTATGATTTTTGACCAAAACAAGCATTATAATGCCCATATAATAGTTAGCCCTTTAATACCCTTTCATTCATTATTTTCCTTGTTTTTCTCTTCAATTGGCATTATTCTAGAAATTTCTCTCCATCTACATGCCTTATAATGTCCATGAAGGTGATGTGAGAGCGTTATCAAATCATTCACGCCCCTATAATACCATTACACATGACCTAAAAGTTTGTCATAGCTTAAATTAAATAACGCTTTTATCATTAGTTTCTAACCCACCCTTCACTAGAAATTTTTTTACTACCGTTAAGTTTCAGGTCGGTTCAAATAAGAAAAACTCTACATATCTAATTATCTTCAGTTATTCAAATTACCGTTTTACACACACAAAAAAAACAAAATTTTAAAACATAAAGACCTAAAATGTTTATGAAGATATGAGAAAGGATGAGTACTTAAAAACAAGAAACATAACTCAGCCCGATAACCTTTGAGATCTTTAAACTCCTTAATTACGGATGTCGAATCAAAATTTTCAGTAATATCTTTTTCTGTGTGACGCTTACTCTCTTCCTCTTGATTTTCGTAAACCATTCTTTTGAAAAAAAAATAATGATTTTTGGCTTTCCAATTATAATTTAATTAATTACCTAAAATTATAATTAAAATTGACAAATTAATAACTAAAATCATATAATTAACATATGCACAATTTCATAATTTATCAATAACTACAATATAAATTTATAATTCAATAAATAAATATAAATCTACGAATAACCTTTATTTAGTGCATAAACCATAACCATAATCATATCAATAACCAATCTCATAATTTATAAGAATTAGAGTGAATTGGAAGGATTGTCCTTTATCTCTATACCCTTTTACAGGTGGTGTCATTTGTTTTTAACATTGACGAGTTTTATAATTTATGTTTTAAAATCCATCACGTTATACTCGTTACGCCTAACCGAGTTGTTTTTCCTAGTTATGTGTGACCACGTGCAGGTTACATGAGGGTAGTTGTGTCATTTATTATACACGTTAACACGTGCATATCTTTTTCCCCCAAATAAAAACCCTACTTGTTCTTATTTCCTCAATTTGATTCTCTCTCCTTCTCTGGTTCATCATCATTACCCTTGGCTTTCGATTTTCGGGTTTAGCCACAAAGATGTCTGATGAAGAAGGGTGGTACATTCAATCACCAGTATTGGAAGATTTCGAAGTTCTTGATTTTTATGGTAAGAATTATAAGAATTATGAGATTGTAAACCCTATTTTTATGCATAATTGTCTATTAACACTGATGATATTGAAATTGTGTAGATGGTTTTCCTCATTATTCACCTTACACAGTCATCATTGTGGTTTTGGGAGAGGAAGGGATGGATTGTAGCTTATGAAGGAAGTTTGAGGATTGAAAAAGGTGGACAAGTAACTTAGTCATCATTGTGCAGATGGATTCTGCCCTACCCATCGTTAACTTATTTGACGGTCAACTAACACAATTAGTGGGAGGGACTTGATTGCATGCAATCGACAAGCACATGGACTTTATTGTACATTTTTTTTTCAAATGAAGGTTGTATGTGTAATTAGGTGTAAACCACAGGGACTGAATTTGTACTTTATTCATAAATTTATATCAAATTGTAGATAAAAATAGTAAATCACAAAAATATACTCAAAAATTTATAAAACATAGTCTTGTAAAAATTACCTCAGAAAAAAAAAAGCAAAAGATGCTCAAAATTAGTTATGATAAAAAAATAAATATAAAGACAAAGTAAATTAACAAATTGACACTATTTATAGACCCACGCAAAATAACAAATACTTAATTAATGTGATTGTTAATTATATGTTTAAACTACATACGTTTCATAAATAAATTGATAAATATACTGATCCTAACTTATGTCATCACTACTGTATTTTTTTAATGATAAACCAGTTTAAGTTCTCGTGTGTTATACGGGTGATCTCACAATAAAATATATATTTAACTTTTTTTAATGAAACAAATTTTTAATTACTAACGTAAATATTAAACTACACTGAATTGAAAGGTTTGACTCTATCTCTGGTTTACTCTTGATAAAGCGACGTATAATGACCATGAGTGAAAACGGGTTGTCTCAAGTAAAAACCAACCCTAGATATGATTATCCTTGCCTCATTTGAAATGCGAAAGGAATCTTTTGATCTGAAGGTATCAAACTAAATCTAGGTAGCACAACTATAAACACAATTTGATTCTAAAGATTTAACACACATTAACTTTGATTTCATCATACAAAATAGTTCCAATGAATAACTAATAACTTGTAAAAACTGACCTAACCACCTTAGTTGTAAGCATTTTTGTATTCTTGATACATGAGGTTTACTCTTTTACAAAAAGATCAATCTTCAAGTCACTTTTAATTATGTTTTCACTGCATTCACCAAAAGAATACTTTTTAGCATAAATATTACAGACATGAACAATGCAAAAGTATTTGGTATTAAAAACTCGGCAAGACTCAATTTTTCTTGGTCTGGCAAACCATACCCCAACATTTGGTATTGAACATAACACAACAGTTGGTCAACGTATGATAGAAAGGATGCGGCGTATATGAGCTGCAATGTAGGCAATGCTTGGCGTACCTTATGTTCAAGTCTGCCCTGCCAAAAGACATTACATATAAGCAATTACTTGTTAACCAGCATACTAACTTCATAAACGGTTTCGAAACAAATTGTTTGTGCAATTAATTTTGCGTAAATGATGTTTCTTTTATATCTTGTGAAGCTAGCTGTATAATAATCAATTTATTTGTCAAACATAGACTAAAAAGGTAGTCAAATAAGCAAAATACCAAACTCTTAAAGAGCACCATATTTATTAAAAAAGCAGTACGCTTGGTTAGCCACAAATGAACAATCAATCATAGAAATATCAATATAAATTTTCTTCAAACCTAGTTGCTTAATGGTATGTTAATTATAAAGTTGTAGTATATAGTCTATCGGAAAGACATGTATGAACATATATCATTTTTATAGGAAGCAATATATAGCTAATGATGTAAATCCTAAAGCATGAATATGAGCTTCTTTTCTTCTTTCTCGTCTTTATTATCCTCTTTTAGCTCAAAAGGAAAACTCTTCACCACAAAACCAATAACATCTACAGATAACACATTAATAAATTAGAAAAAAAAATAAACATTATATAAATTAGATAGTAAAAATATCTTCAAAATACAAATAGGAAACACCAATAGGACTTTTAAAAGACTTATTGTCCTCATTCGGGTCCTCTTCAACAGAATCAAAAGGAGAAAAATCAAAGCCCCACTCAGAACCAGCAGCTTCATCGCAGGCAGAAACTATTGCGTCGTCGTTTAGATTAATATTCATTAGACTCTGAACATACTTGACTTTCTGTCGATTTTCAGCTAATGATGAATTTTGAATTATCAGACACTGCTTCTCGTTCAACAGATGTTCATATTTTGTTGATATTTTGGCTAACACAAAGGCCTGCATCTTGATCCCCTGTAATAGAAAAAACATTACTTACTTTAATTTACAAACATATGTTCACATTCCGTTACTGTATGAAGTATCAATAAAAATAAATACATGTATACTTACTTGTTGGTCCATGAAAATCATATTATAACAATACACCTTTCGTGCATTGTTGAATGCAGGTCGGGTCCATAGTCTAACAATGTGGATTTTGATGGTGTAGTCGTCTTGGTTGAGATTCAAATTGTTCAGCAAGTAGATGGCTGGTTATTCCATTCTACATAATATGTGAAAAAGAAAAAGTTAGTAGCATATTATAGTACGATAAACAAAAAGAACAATATAATACTCAATCAGAATCAAGTAATGTATTGTGGTTGAATGTGTAGACTTAGCACATGTACAATATGTTCATGTGTTGTGAACGATGATGATGATGAGGGAGGAAGAAGTGAGAGTTGTAAATACAATACGATAACAAAGTGGTATTTATTCTAGTATATCGTAAGTATTTTTATCATTATATTTGCCAAATATTTTGATTATAATAAGATAATAAAAAAAATCAAGAAATATGTAATATAGATTGAAACCGTAAAATGGTATTTTCTAAAGATATATATATATATATATATATATATATAATAATATATCACACTTGACAAAAAATCATTTATTTGGTCAAAAGATCAAATAGTCATTCTATAAGCATACTTGAAATATGAATTAGATAAAAAATCAAATCAAATCAAATTTAAATTTAAAAAATCTTTCTAAATATATAAATCAATTCAAATCATTTAAAACTATAATTTGTCATTTTTAATCCAAATCATACTAAAATTAAATAACAATGTATTTTACTTAACAATAGAAATATATACAAAATAAGGAAAGTCATTAAAATGAAGAAGGAAATTAAAGTAAAATAATTTTCCCTCCTAAACCAAAGAAATGTGTAGTAAAGGATTGTCACATGGCAATAATAGACTTAAGTTTATGTCATGTGACATAAGATTGTTTTGATTTATTATAATTTATAGATTTCATTTCATTTTGTTGTCGTCTATGAGATTTAATCACTCATGTGAAAAGAAAATAATAAATTACAATTAAAAATTAAATTTCACTTACAAAACGATAACAAAGATTCTGGGCGTCTATTTTGGGGGCAAAATGGTCGTAAAAATGAAAGCAATAATAAAGTGAAATTTTAAGTTTTATTCTCGTATCGGTGACAAAGTTCTGAAAAGATAAATTCAGCCTCGAATCGTTGCAAAATTTGTGATTGTTTTATTTTTCTCACAGAAATAAAAAGGAATAAAGAACTTCAATGTTGGTCATAAGTCATAACACATTACTATCATTTGTTAACTGTTACAAAGCGCTTAGAAATCGTCGTTTGGTTGTCCAGTTATGCCAATCCAATACAAATTTCATGTTTTTACCATTTTTGTCTTTGTCGTTCTTGAAACATATTAGTTCCGTCCAAAAAACTAAGCTTGTTAAAATCTGCTAGCATAATTGTACAAACTACAGGGATGAAACTGGCAAAACAGACGTTAGTTTTTTAGACGGAATTGGCATGTTTCAAGAAACGTCAGGTACGGAAATTTTTGTATAAATTTGAAAGATGGTCTGGACTGACATAATTGGACAAACCACATAGACGAAATGACAGTTAACTAAAAATATTGCCGTTTTATTTCGACAAAAGAGCAGTAAAAAATGGTAAAAAAGATAAATTTATATTTTAGTTCGGTCACAAACTCAGTTTTATTTCAGTCGTAAATTTGTAACAGAAAACAGGACTACATATTAAAGTTCATACGTAAAACGGTTAAGGTCACAAACTTCTATTTTATTTCCTTCGTAAATCTATGAAAGAAAGCAGAACTAAAAATTAAAGTCAGATTTTAAAAGTATCACAATCATGATTTAGGACTCCTTATACCTTATACAGACCCATTCTTACGACTCATTGTGACACTTATGGCAGAATAATCTAATAGTAGTATGTTAGGTCATAAAATATAAGTTTTTTTCCCAAAAGAGTGTTGGTGGAAAAGTTATTTACCAAAACAGGTGATTTGAAAAATAATTACTAAAATAAGTGTTTTGTAATGACTTTTTTCTTAAATTGGTGAGGGTGGAAAAAATATTTACCAAAATGAGTGATTTAAAAAATATTTATTAAAATGAGTGTTTTTTTTCTTATTTCTTTATTATTAACTAAACTGTTATATTTTTTTTAAGTTAACCTAATATGTTTTTAATTTATTTTTCTCCAAAACAAATAACTCGTTATATTTAATTTACTTTTTTAACTAACCAAAATATAATTTTTTTTCTTAACGCTTTTGCTTTTATTTCTTTTTACATTTATATAAGCTAAATAATTCTAATATAAAGTTTACTCCTAGAGTTTTAGAGATGTAAACAATCACTAAAGTAGCACCTTCATGTTTATTTATTTAACTTTAACCGAACAAATAAACGAACACAAATATGGTTTTCTTTTTCGTAAACAAGACATGTATTCATGTTTACATTAACTGAATGAAATAAATGTTGTTTGTGACCATTAAAAAATAAGTTGGATAATAAAAAATAATAATACAGTATCAAGTTGGCCAATAAAATTACGAACCAATCAATCTATCTAAATATTTTGTCCACTGATTGTTAATAAAATTTATGTAATTATAGGAAACACTATATTATGGGTTTTTATTTGAATCGGTAATAAACTACACTAAATAGTAAATATGAAAAATTACCCTTAAAAATATTATATTAGAATAGTAAATGAGAGTATTAGCATTTAAAAATTAAATAAATTCAACGATTTCAATTTATTTTAACGTGGGTTTCATTATATAAAAAAATATAATAATTAATAAGTTAGTTAAAGATCTATATAATAAATCGAAGAAATGAATATAAATGTGATAGGTTGATTAAATAAAAATAGAAGAATTAAAATCGATTAGTTAAAAATAAAGAAACATAGAAAAAACCATTTTGGTAATTATTTTCAAATCACTCATTTTAGTAAATATTTTTTTTACAACAACCTTTTAAGAAAAAAAGCATCTGAATATTTTAGTGCATAATTAATTATTTTGGGAATAAGCACGATACTTTATTCACTAAGACTCCTAATGAAAAGAATACCTTTTTATAAATAATAAGAAAGGGATTTATAAGAATAAGAAAAAAGTATATAAAAATGAGATTGAGTTGAGATTTATATAGATGAAAAATAGAATTAAAAAAAGTGAATTATTTTTTATTATCGTTGCATAAAGAGTCAAATTTTCAAACTTTCAAATTCATGACGTTTTAAAGGTCGCACCCAGGCCTTAAATAAAAGATAAACGCCCCGGATGATAGTCATAGCGTTTTGAGGAGCTTCACGTCCAAATAACTCAATACAGGTGGTCTGATTAATATTCTAAAATTACATGTTAGGTCATAAATAGTCAAAAATATAGATCATTCCAAGCATCCGAAGACTTTGTCGCATAATTAGATATTTTGGACAAAGGCAAAATACTTTATATCCTTATAATATAAAAATATATACATCGTATTTCTAGCATCATTGGCCATTGCTAACCAATTAACTTCCTTCTACTTACTAACCGAACCAGAACCACCATCACTATGTTGTCTACCCTCATGTTCATGTTCGGTCACAATCAAAATATTTCCGCTTGTAATCTTCGGAAACCCTCCGCACTTTTTGCATTTATGGATCACCACAATCTGTCTACACGACGGACACGACGAGTGCGAGCCCAGCCACTTATCAATACATCCGATGTGAAACCCGTGTCCACACTGTGGCAACACTCGGATCTCGTCCCCGTCTGCGTACTCCACCAAACAGATCACACAATCATCGTTGTTGTTCGCTTTCTTAGCCGAATCGTATGGGAACTTAGGGATCGTGTCTACGTACTTCTTCTCAATTCCTTTATTAGCTGCTGCTGCCGACGCATGGCCAGGTGTACGATTGGCCATTGATCTACGTCGAAGCCATGTGCAGTGCGCTACGGCTACTAAGCCTACTATACAAACTAGAGCACATAGTAGAGCAGCCAGGATGAAGACGAAGTCGGATTTTATCGAGGCTTCCTCAGGTGATTCCGCCACCGTTGTTGATGATGAGTGGACAACGGTGGATAGGAATCTGTATGTACGAGTCATTAAAACGTTAATTAGGGTTTTTCTGGTAAGGAATAAAGAGTGTGAGTGAATGAGGTGAGAAGATGAAAGGGGTAAGGTGAAGTATATATAGGTGGAATATGGTACTTTTTTATTCGGGAAAATATAGTTTTTTTTATCGAATAAAATCAAAAGTAACCATTTTGTGTATACACTTTTATATAAAAGATATATGATTAAAGTGAGAGGACAAATAGCACGTTTAACCCAAGTGAGAGGGCCAAAAATGATCCAAGAGTCAAGAAGGCATTTCAATCCAAATCACCCATTTTAAAATATTAATGCCATCTTAGAGGATTACAAAAGGGGCTCACGAACCCTCATCTCTTTCGTATCCACATCAGAAACAACACAAGGATGTCATCTAGACTCACAAACGGCTTTAAAAACTGCTAGGTTGTCATACAAGGATGATGAGATGGTTGTGATTCTTGAATTGAGAGATATAATTATCTTAAATTTTTGTTATTCTATGAAATATTGAAGGTAGAAAAATTGTTTAAATTATTTAATTGTTCTTATCTAAACTCCTTTTAATAGAATAGTGAAGTCAAGTTCTATCCTAACACACCTATTGACGTCGTAAAAAGTCTATTCTCTCTCGCTTTCCTTCTACCTTCTCCACCACCATCGCACCACCCTCATCACAACCGACTAAATCAATCTTTTACGAGTTAACACGCTGTAACACCCGTGTATGTTTCAACGTTCATACATTCACTTTTTTGTGGTTTAACAACCTAGTCACAATCGCAGGTCCTAAGTCAAGTTAGTTATTCTTTTTAATGTTCAATGTTTCGGTTTAATTTAGCGAGTTAACATACCGCAATGCGCGTAAGTGGTTCAATGTCTAATTTTTGTTCTACGTTTTAGTCTTTTTAATGTCCTACGCTTACGTTTAATTGTTGTTTCGTTTAACAGTCCTGTCGCAAAGCGCGAGTCTTGTATGCTAGTTACCATTATGGCACCTCATGTTTCTTCTCTCTACTCACTTCATGCGATAATGTGTGTATATATATATGTATATATGTTTAAGCTCTTGTGAAAAGGGCATTTTCGTAAGAAGTGTGAAAAGACATAGGAATTGACGTGTAGGCATGATATATTGGGTTATTTTGGCAAGTAAAACACCAAACATAATAATTTAAGACACAATGCAATGAATTCTATGCTTCAGATCAAGAGAATCCCCCCCCCCTCGAGTTGTGAGAAATTAAAAACTCCAACTTCCAGTACGAGTTTTGCCACATTTTTGGTACACACATAGGTGGAAATGTTACAAACACAGCTGTTAAAAGTTGTTGACATCAGTATTAACACCCATTGTACGGGAATTTTTTACAGTGGTGTAAATCAACAAAAACAGTTTTCTTTATATCAATTGAGTTTTTACGATTTTTGGTAAACAAAATATATTTTTTGAAAAAAACCTTCGTTTTGACCGAGTTCTCTAAATTCTCACAACTCATAGGAGTTTTCATTTTACACTAACCATATATATATATATATTATATATATATATATATATATATATATATATATATATAGGTTAATGGTTCATTTGTGAACAACCACTTAATAGTGAATTGTGTGAACTAATCCTAGCATTTGATTATCAATACATAAGTGTAAATATATAGTCAGGATTTGATGATGAAAATACACTAGTGTATTTTACGATTTGATGATGTAAATCAATGGACATGATTTGTTCACTCAGTTCAGAAATACAGTAGTGTTCACTCTATAACCACACCCTATATATATAGGGAAATGGTAAAATGAGAACCACCTTGAGTTGTGAGAACCGCGAGAACTTTTTGATCCGGCGCGAGTTGGGTAAAAATTTTTTGCACAAACGTAGATGGAAAATTTATAAACACATCTGTAAAAAAAGTAAAAAAAAATTGTTGAGTTGGTAGTTTGACTGATGCAAGTTTTTTTTTACGGCAGTCGTAAATTTTGGAAGAAGATAAATATTTTTTTGTGACTTATGTAAATGTGGTATGCGACATTTTTTTTCATTTTTTTGCTGAAACAAGTGATTGTTTTTACGAGTTTTGGGAGAAAAATTCGGAAAAACCTTTTAGATGGCCTAGTTCTCTCAACTCGTGATGGTTCTAATTTGAACCGAATCCTATATATATATATATATATATATATATTATAAATGGTGTTTTTTTTCTAAGAAGCCTGCCTTATGGACCATCAGATTGTAATTTTGGATAAATGATATTGCGTAGTGGCATTTTTGTAAATTATGTTTTGCCACCTTTTTTGTATATACATAGATGGAAATGTTACAAACACAGTTGTAAAAAATATTGTGAGCGGTGTTTACAGACTTTTACGTTGTTGCAAAAAGTTATTGGCATCAGCATTTACACCCATTGTACAAGATTTTTTATGGTGGTGTAATCAACAAAAACTATTTTTTTTAAATTGAATTTTTGGAAAAGAAAATATTTTTTTGAATAAACCTTCGTTTTGACCGACTTCTCTAAATTCTCACAACTTATGGGAGTTTTCATTTTACCCTAAGCATGTAGATGATCCTGTAAAAAAGACTAAAAGAGTGAGAAGGTAAGAAAGATTCTGGTGATGACACATGTCCCTATCCATTGTATTAGTTTAAGGCTATAATGGTAATTTTACTAATAATCCTAATTAAAGATAAAATCTTTGTAACCGATTTTAAGGAGTTTTTTAGGGAATTCAGTTATTTTAGGAATTCATCATCAGTTCGTATAAAACACCATACGAATTCCAGAAAACATCACAACTTGAATCATAATACACCATGGTGTTCTAACATCTGTAATGATTTTGTTATTTTTACAGGTTATAAAACACCATGTAGATTCCAAAAACACCATGAATTGAATCATAATACAGTCGTGGAGTTTTAAACATTTAGAATGATTCTATTGCTATTCTAGATGTTAAAACACCATGACTATAATCACAATATAATGATGTTACATACTCTAGATGTTAAAACACCACGACTTGAATCATAATTCATTATTTGCAATGTTATGGTGTCTTATTTACGTCATGGTGTTTTATTGTAAATCACAACGCCTTGAATCACAATATAATTAAAACAACATTGTATGAACATACAAAAAAACACCATGGACTAAAACATCCAATCGAAACGTAATTTTTTCTCTACATAAATATAACAATATGATACTCATATTAAAGACAAAAAATACTCGTTATTATGGTGTAAGTTTTTTTTAAAAAGAGTTACGTGTAAAAAGTCACTGACGTTTAAAAAAGAAGTGGGAAACTTGCATATGGATTGCATGTGACTTTCTAAATTTAAAAATGTTAATTTTACCCTTATACCCTTAATTTAGAAAATTAATTATTTTAATTGTTACACTATTTACATGATTGCCAATAAGATCTCAACTATTAGATTAAAGATCTAATGGTTTAGATTCTTTCTTATCCTTCTCACAAAAAAACACATTTTTTACAATAACCTCAATATATATATATATATATATATATATATATATATATATATATGTGTGTATAGGGTAAAATTCATGCGAGAACCACCTTATTGTGAGAGAACCGCGAGAACCACCTTTATTGCAAAATAAATCTAAAAAAATAAAAAAAAAACACTCAAATTTTTTTTAAATATTTTTTAATAAAAATCTTTATATTTTGTTACAAAAAAAAACAATCATAACTTCGACAAATTCAGTAATATGTTATCACTAGTAGACAATTGCACTTTAATTTACAATACCATCCATAATACACTCAATTTTACATTAAATACATGTACATCATTATGTATAACAATTATATACCGTGTGTATTTTGGTACAAAAGATTTGTGATTTTGAATGATGAAGTAGGCTCATATATATGTTTTTTGGTTAGTTATATCTAGTGGTTGATGGGTTCATTATAGTTGTCACTTTATGATGTAATATGTTGATTGGATGGTATAAACGGTGTTGATATACATGTAATAAAGTGAAAATATTGGTATTGGTATTGTATTATAAATGATAGAAGGTAATGGTATTGTATTATGGATGGTAGGAGGTAATGGAAGTGTATTATGGATGGTATGATAGATGAAAGAGAAAGTGTATTCAAAGTAGTGTACCAAAACACCTTATTTCATGTTGCTATATATAGATGCACATGTGCATTTCTTATATTGGTAACGTAAAGAGTAGTGTATTACACATGGTAGTGTAAATGAAAGTACAATTGTCTAATATTTGTAATGTATTACGGAATTTATCAAAGAAATGATGAAAATGCACATGTGCATGGTAGTGTATCATGGATGGTATGATAGATGAAAGAGAATATGTATTCAAATTAGTGTACCAAAACACTTTATTTCATGTTGATATATATAGATACACATGTGCATTGCTGATATTGGTAACGTAAAAAGTAGTGTGTTACACATGGTAGTGTAAATGAAAGTACAATTGTCTAATGTTTGTAATGTATTATGGAATTTGTCAAAGAAATGACGAAAATGCACATGTGCATGGATAGTTGGTACTCAAATTTTTTATTTTATTTTTTTTTGAATTTTTTTTATTGTTGAGTTAATATACCGACTTCTTCAAAACAAAATATTAAAAAAAAAAAAAAAAACATATAATGCACATCTGCAACATATACATATAATGCACATGTGTAGTACACATATATGCACATGTGCAGTACAAGTTTTTTTTTTGAAAAAAAAAATTTATACATAAAATGCAACGATTTTTTATAAAAAAATTGTATGTTTTTTATGTTTTTTTTTGCTTTTTTAGTTAGTTTTCTAGTTTTCTCATTTATATATAGTTTTCTCATGATCCTCTCCCTATATATATATATATATATATGTATGTATATATATATATATATATGTGTATGTGTATATATATATATATAGTATTAGGATCAAGAGTGAACAACATCCTTGTTTGTGAACCTTATGAACAAATCTGAGCCATTGATCATTTTTTTAGATTTAAAGGATATGATGGTAATTAATCAATTTAAATAAGGAAGTTATAACATAAAACTAACTACCCCTTACGATCTTTAAATCGTTATAACTTTTTCATATGTTAATATTTTTCTTTTAAATACACCATAAAAAACGGGTTTTTTATTCTCTTTAATTTGTATTGTTATAGTTTTTTTTAATAAAAGCGAAAAACATATGAAGTTTCGTGTTTTCAGCGTTTTACTGCTTATATACACAGGTGTACATGACTTCAATACACAAATGTACAACAGTGTACAAACAGCTTGAACACTTGTGTACGTTGTAGGAACAACGGCCTGTACACTTGTGTACACATAACCTCAACGAAAATTAAAAAATAAATAAAATATTCAGTTATGATAGGATAGCAAAATTACCAATACACCCTTATCTTTAATTAATAATTAATTATATCATTAACCTCTTTATTTTATTGTCTTTTTTATAACCGTCCATCTTAAATAGATCAATGATTGAGATTGGTTCACAAGGTTCACAAATAATATTAGGTTCACTCTAGAATCCTACCATATATATATATATAGGGATGGATCATGAGAAAACTAGTTTAAATAAGAAAACCAAAAAATAACTAAAAAAAACCAAAAAAACATATCAATTTTTTTTTTTGATTTTTTTTAAAAAATTCGCTATATATATTATATAAAAAAACTTTTTAAAAAAAATAAAAAAAAGTATATAATACACATGTGCAACATATACATACAATTCATATGTGTAGTACACATATAGTGCACATGTGCAGTACAAATTTTTTTTTTTGAAAAAAAAGTTTTTTATACATAATATGCAGCGATTTTTTATTAAAAAAATTATAAAAAAATTGTATGTTTTTTATGTTTTTTTTTGTTTTTTAAGTTAATTTTCTAGTTTTATCATTTATATCTAGTTTTCTCATGATCCTCTCCCTATATATATATATATATATATATGGGGTTCAAATATGAATACATAAAAATTTTTAAGAACCAAATTAGATATTTCTTGACACTCAAGTCCAATATCAGTGGATGGATAAAACCATTCTTTATCATCTGCTTCTCGATCATAGGACAGAATGATTTAATTGGTTCTAATTATATAATCATTTTTACTAAAAGACTATCCTAGGGTACATGCATACAGACATACATACGTACATTGTGGTAAAAGGTATGAAGAAATCTGAAATAGTGGTATAAGCTTGCTTTACATGGTGTACCAATAACGTTGGAGTTCTTAAGATAAACCACCATACATGATACAGCATGAGTTAATATTTTGTTATCACCAATTCTTAATAAAAAATGAGTGTTCTAACCTAAAATATAAAGTGCATTTATCCACTTAGTTTTATCACTTAAGGATTTCTAGAAACAAGTGATTGATGACATATCGTGAGAATACATTTCATATTAAAGACCAAACGCGACTTTATGTCTATTTTTTACAATTTTAAAATATAACCTTTTGCTTGTTCAATTAGGGGCTTCAGTAGGGTCTACTCATCCGGGTTGCTGAAGGCTGCGCTCCACCGAGAAGTGGAAATTAGCACATTTGAAATGTTTGATTTGCTTTTGATTTTAATTATTAACTAGTCATCAGACACGCGCGTTGCGGCGCGGGTACATCGCAAACATCAAATAGATTAGCGCAGCGTTATGTAATGTGTCAACCATACAAAAAGTATGTTTTGACGTATCCGATATAAATCAATGTAACTTATATAAGCATTTAAATCAAATAACAAAATCCAAACCGGTTGGTTCATTTAGTGGGGTTCCACCTAATTACTAATTTTCATTAAGACTTCGCGGCGTCAATACGCACAGTAACTCGTATGTCAAATCATAAACCAACTAAAAACGTACATAAAAATAAGCACAAAACATATTATATTTGACCCGGTTCATTCTCCGGAAAAAAATATGTCGAAACATGAATTTATTGACATGTACATATAAAAATGAGCATGTGAGAAAATAAAGTATTTACATCAAAACGTATACCAACTTAAAACATACATAAAAATAGGCATGAAAACGTATTATATTAGACCCGATTCATTTTTAGGAAAACTTTAGGTCGAAACGTGAATGTGTACTGTTTACGTCCAATGCCGATACGTGAATATGTACCGAAACATCCATAAAAATAACCACGTGAGGAAATAATTTTTTTTACGTTAAAGAATGAAAATAAGGTGTCCGTGTGTTGTGGTGTGACATTTAAGGGCACATTATCGTTCGTCAAGCACACGGTAACATTAACGTGTTTAAGCACACGAAAGAAACGTATAAAGATACGGCATGATTAAAAAATGTATTAAGTTGTGACGAACCAACTACCCGTTTTGAATTTATAGCAACATGTAAACGTGATGTAAACTAAAAACCCAAAGGGAAAAAAAAGAAAAAAAAAATAAAAACCAAGGAAGTAAATGTGAAAAGTTAGAAATTTAGATGGTCGATTTGTTATCGTGTAAGTTTTAGGAGGAAAACAATTAGTTAAGAAAATGAGGGAGTCAAAATGGAAAACATTGAGGAGCCAAAATGAAATATACACCGACTTTCATATTTAAGTTATATGATAATTTGCAACATTATATATATATAAGAATTATGTGCTGAGCTTCTTTTGGACCAAAAGTGGCATGAGGCTCTTTTGGTCCAAAACGAACCAAACGAATATGAATAAGGCTTTGTACGTGTTCATTCGTTAAGGATATAATGTGTTCACGAATAGTTTATGAACACTTACTGAACGAGATTTGTTGTTATTGTTCGTTCATTAAGGAAAGGAACGTGTTCGCGAACGGTTCACAAACACAGAATAAAATCGGAGAAGACGACAATGGCTATAGGTGAATGGTGAGAGAGAGCGTCGCTAGACCTTGAAGCCCTAATCGTTGAACGAAGGTCAATAGTATTTTTCGATGTGAATAGCGAGAAGAGAAGGAAACTGGAACGGTGCATAAACAAGGTAGAGATAGGGTTTCCTATTTTATCTATTCGAGTAATAAGATAAATAAAAAAAATTAAAGAATATAAAAATTTAGATAAAATAAGTAAATGCTAAAAAAATCTTTAATGAACAATATAAACAAATACTCACGAACAACTTACCAAACATTCACGAATGCAATTGAACGAAAAAGACATTTGTTTGTGTTCGTTCATTTAACTAACCGAACGGAATTTCTTGTTCATGTTCGTTCATTAACTAAACGAACAAACTTCCCGCCGAACGGTTCTCGAACTATTCGCTGAACATTCTGTTCGTTTACAACCCTCCTTTTAAGTATATATTTTAGCCTATTAATTTTGAAAAAATATTATATCTATTTGTCTGGGTCCTTTTAGTTCAAAAGCCCAATTATACATGTATCTCCACTCTGGTTTAAATATTTAAGTTCCGCCACTAACAAGAACATATGTCACTTCTAATATTGAATCATAATGCATATGTAGTCGAGTTTTGAAAGATACTTGAACCAGTATAGACCGTTTTAAACCCACCCGAACACACACAAACTTAGGTTTTGTATGATCATGATCAAATAACCTAAATTTTAAATATTTAGAGTAGTGAACCAACCTATCCGAACCCACACAAAATTACATTTTGAATGACCCTTTATCCAATAACTTGTTGTGCACTCATATTAAGATGGCAACTTAATTTGAATTAACTTGTAAGCAAAAGAATCATTATTCATTAAACCTAACTCATCCATAAGAAATAAAAACACATGATAACTTTTAAATTCCAAACTTGAGCGGTGTCACCTTTATAAAGCATTAGATTGGTACAAAGGTATATTATAACATATCATTCATTCCAAGTTGTTTCAAATATACTCGTCTTTATATCTGAAAAGTTGGAACCACCAACATTCCACTCACTTAGCCTTCTGACTTTCACACACGTGTATTTACTGTTATTATATTTATCAAGTGTATGGTGTAACATATAATAATATTTAAATAGACAACCACATAAATACAAAACTATCATTATGCTCTCTGTATCGACTTCTTTATTTATAGACTTCTAATGTAGGTTGACGTACGGATGGCTTGCATGTGTTTATGTAATTCCAGTTTTTTGTTAGAAGTTGATTTTACAAGTTGAGGGAACAACTTTTGTATGTGTGTTAGTAGTCTTTGAAGGTATCTTAGCTAGCTTAAGGCGTTTCACGAGAGGAGTTTGGGTTTTGAGCCACTGCATTTTTAAAGCTCCAAATTCTGAATATATATATATATATAAAAGGTAGGGATCCTAAGAGAAGAGCATCCTATTTGAGAAACTTGAGAAAAAATCTGGATCACACATTTTTTTAAGCTTTTCGTAATATACACATATGTATTGTTTATATTTGACTATTTACATTTGACTATTTACATATGTGTATATACCCACTTTTAAACTATGCATATGTGTATATTAGAAAAGCTTAGGGAAAATGTGTGGTCCAGATTTCTTCTCAAGTTTCTCAAATAGCATACTTCTTCTCACATGATCCTAACCCTATATATATATATATATATATATATATATATATATATATATATATATATATATGGGAAGTTTTAGATACAAAATCCCTTAACGTACATTACGTACGTAACCGTAAATCGCACCCTGTAAAAAAGCGCGTTCATCAATTGCAAAATCGCATGTTGTATGTGAGGGGATGAAATCGCATGGTAGCTGGCAAGTTCGCATGGATGATGGCTGATTTTGATGAAATCGCATGGATGAAACTAATTCGCACCAGATCGGGTGGAAGTGCTTGTCGCGTACCAATGTACGATAACCCATTTTGTACGTTAACTGGTCCCTATATATATATATATAAATATATATATATATATAATATATATATATATATATAAAATTTAGGGTAGGGATCCTAAGAGAAGTACACCCTATTTTAGAAACTTGAGAAGCATTCTGAACCACACATTTCCCTAAACCTTTCGTAATATACACATATGTATAGTTTAAAATTGATTATATACATATACGTATATTGAATTATACACATATGTATATAGTCAATTTTAAATATACATATGTGTATATTACGAAAAGCTTTGAGAAAATGTGTGGTCCAGAATGCTTCTCAAATTTCTCAATTAGCCTAGTGCTTTTCACATGATCCTAACCCTACATATATATATATATATATATATATATATATATTTATTATAATTTAATAGTATATAATTATAATATATATATATAAATATATTATAATATTTTATTATATATACCACAAGTGATCTGGCTCTAAGATTGTTGACATTAGGTTGATAATCTATAATCATACGTACACAAAGTTGAGATATAAATAATTGGATCTATAACAATTTTTTTTAATTTACGCCACGACCCAGTTTTAGTGATTACGAAACTCATATAGGCGGGGAAGGGAAAGGTGTCGTTACCCGGAGTTGGTGGTGGAGTAGAGCCGCCCGATAAGTTTAGTTTTATTTTGACTATACTAATAATCATAATAATCATAATATAAAATTTTCATATTATTATAGAGTCATAAAAGGTGACTGATTTAATCTGTAAGCAATTTACTTTACCATATTTTAAACATCTATACTTACTATATAATAAAAGAAACCTGATTTAGGACACATGTCATTCAATGAAGGCATCAATAATTTATAGATAAATTTTAAACTTCAAATTATAAAGATTTAAATATTTAAATTATTTTAAATCTAATCTATAATTTTTGGATTTATTTTGATTTGAAATTATTAAACAAAAACCCATAAAATTAGTAACCATTTAATCAATTAAATGTTTTTTAGAAAAACCCCATGAAATGTTATTTTTAATTTAATTTACATGGAAGTATCACTCTACACTAACAATGAAAAATGGATGCATTAGACTGATAAAATTATAAACCTACCTTTATGTCGCTTCATTCTCTTCAATCATAGTTAACTCTTACAAAATTGTTGTAGAATTACACTAAGCCGATGAATAATCACATAAACACTAGAATATGAAGTGAGTATGTTGATTTGGAGATTAAGGAATTGAATACTGAATTTGTATCTGGAATCAAATTAGATTTTTTATGATAATTAAAGTTTTGTCAAAAATAGAAAAAAACATTATTTATTATTCAATATATTACATCCAATATTTAGAATTAAACTCCACTTCATTCTATATACTAGGTATGTTATTTTACTCTTCATATGCTATGCATATTATCTATGTCACATAGAAAACGTCAATTATCAGATAAAATCAAACACGTTACCTTTGAACAAGATAATGTCACAACAAATATTAGTAGTGATACAAAATTTAAGTTCTGTGACAAATCCTAAAACAAATAACAGATCATATTATTATGAATGGCTATACAAACTCCAATATTTATTTCGTATTTGGTTTACATATTACTCTATATTATATATACTTAGATCATATTATGAATATTTTTTTAATTTCACATTATAATTATGATTCACCACGTATATTAAACGGAGCAGTAACCTAGTTTAAAAATAAAGTAAATGAGTTACGGCCGTACGTGACTCAACAAAATCTCTGTGTAAATATCTAAGTAATATATAAGTAATTATATTATCTAGCAAATATCTAAGTTGTCGCCATGATTAACAAATTCTTCATGTAAAATATCTAGCAAATATCTAAAACACGTTGTGGCCGTGGCCTGTGACTCAACAAATTCTTTATGTAAATATCTAGCAAATATCTCTAGATTATAAATTTGGTAAAGACTAAAGAGCTTAGAGCATCCATTACAATAGATCAAGTTCAAACTCCATTACCTAGTTAGTATGTCATATCATTTTAAACCATTGCCACTTCAAACCTTCATTTTTTTCTCCAATAATAAACCACTAGGTTGATTACGTTTTTCGTTATGCCATATCATTTCAAACCATCACAACTCCAAACCTTCACTTTTTTCTCCAATATAAACCACTAACTTAATCACATTTCTCGTCCCTGTAGCTTGTAAGAAAAACACTATTTCAGTCCATTAGTTTAAAAATTGTCAAAACAGTCTCTGTGGTTTCACTTTCGTAACTATTACAGTCCACCCTCACTAATGTCATCCAGTTATTCTGTTGGTTTATTTGAAATGACCATGATGCCCCTGTATTAAATTTAAAACAAATAAAGAGTTAGTTACGTTTTTCGTCTCATTGCTTTGTTAAAAATAACCATAACTGCCCGTGTTATTAAAATTTAAATAATAGCCTTGGTTATATTCCATGTCGTTGACTGTAAGATTGCAAGGCAGTGCAAAGCCCCTCTAAGATGTCGTTGAATATGGTGACGAGTTTAGGAAGTTGATGTCATTGTTCGAGCCTACAACTCCAAAATCATGCCAAATGCAGATATCACATGATACAATTGCCTCGAGCATTATGGTGGGAAACCCGTGATCACCACAAGTAAACTGCCTATGCCATGCAACAGGGGGCAATTTTTCCACCTCCAATGCATACAGTCAATGCTACCAAGCATTACTAGTAAGTCGTGTCGGCTTTGATGAGCCTCTCACGTACTCGTTAGAATATGTTATAATAATATACTTGCAAAAAAAACCTTAAACATTCGATGCCCGTAGTTTCACTGATCCGTACGTAGTCATCAGTTGCGTCAACGCCCGTGCCGTATACTAGTTGGCGTATGGCGGAAGTGCATTTCTGAGATAGCCCTGCTCTGCCAGCTGCATCCGTATATTATGAGAAGTACATATATTGTTCAGATAGTTCATTTACAATTCTAAGAAATAGTGAACACCTCATCCGAAAACGTCGTCTAGATCTGACTTCATCAAACACAGGTTGCAGTGCAGATTAGTCATTTCATAGACGCGACTCTCCTTCCGCTCGACCCCTATTTATTTCTTTGCGCATTCCCTTTTTCCTTCATTTGGAACTTGAGCTTGCTTCACCGCCCGCCTAAGGTTATAATTGTAAGTACATTTGTTCGACGTCGTCTTTATTAAACAGGTCTACAGTTTCAATGACCACGTGCATGAATTGAGCATTAAGAAAATTCATATCTTGAGTGACAAAGGGGACGTGAGGTGGTTGTCAAGGTTGAGCGGCTTCTACTCACTAAAGTTATCCGCTGCAGATGAGTATTGCACGGTCTCTTTGTCGCTTGAGCTCATTCTAATAAAATGGAATACGGAATTGGTAATTTGGAAGCGGGGGTTGAGAGTATTTGTTTGTGTGAGATGTGTAACATAAATATGTGTGTATATAGTGAATGGGTTGTGTTGAATGTTAATTATTTAATTATTAAAAAAAGAGTCGTTACCCTTTTTTGTTGTGTAACGGTCCAATGGGACCCACCCCATCTTGTCCGCTTAAATGGGCTGCCTCCACCAAACCGAGCCCAGTCAACAAGTTCCAACGAGCCTCATCTGGTCTTCAACTCGTCCGATGAGCGGATTTTCCCACACGGAAATGTTCTGCTTTTCAAAATGACCGACCTTTATTTTTTATTGTATTGTAATAAATAACTAGTGGAACACCCCACCGCTTAGGGTTGGTTTCAGTTACGGTATCGGCACTCCTTATAGCAATAGGAAGAGAATACCCAAAAAAATAAAGCTGATATGTACAAAACGATATCAACACGTGTTTTATATCAATCATAAACAATACAAACGAATAACGATACTGGTTCGGTAATACCACTATCAATTGATACCGATGTTGTTAAGGTGGAAAACAGTACAGTTCGTCACGGAATTGGCATGATACCGACACTTGTATGGATTACAATACCACAACTATGTATTCATCCTTTTTAAAAAGTAGATGAACGTGCATGGTATCGTTCGTTGCGATACCAACACTCATATAAATTACAATACCACAACTACGTTTTCATCTATTTCTTTAAAAGCTAACACACGCTGATATAGAATTGAAGTAAATGATACATTAAATATAACCAAAAAAACTACTGAGTTTTTTTATAATAAAGTTTCTTATGAAATTAAAACAAGGGGAATTGCCCTGTAATAATTCCAATTAGACGTCATTGGCAATTGTCAGTTCCACTTTTGAATATTCCCCATGCAGTCCCACCTTTCATCTATTTTTCCTCCACCGGTCCTCGGTTAAAAAACTTAACAGAGTTAAGCTTTTGTCTGAATTACGAGCTGACGTTTTAGGGTTTTGATCAGAATGCAGAATACGATTCGAATGATGTAAAACTTACCTTGAAATTGTGCTCCAAACGATGAAAAAAGTGCTTCAATTCGGGTGTTTAAACTTCAATTAACAAAAATTAAGTCTTTTGGAGCACCGTTTCGAGGTCACTTTTACATCAATAGAAGCGTATCCTCGTTCTGATCAAAAACCCTAAAACGTCAGCTTGTAATTAGACAAAAACTTAACTTCCGTTAAGTTTTTTTAACTGAGGACCGGTGGAGGTAAAATAGGTGAAAGGTGAGACTGGCATGAAAAATATTCAAAGGTGGGAGTGGCAATGGCCAATGATATCTAGTTGGGATTATTACAGCGAATTACCCTTAAAACAACTATATTTGCTAAGGGGAAAATCAAAGAAAACAACCTATAGTGCTAAAAACCCATAAGTCAAAAACATAACTGGTGCAAAAGGACGATGAAAATTGATAATATATAATAATTTCAAGCATATTTTTTATAAACTTCAATATATAACGATTTATAAAGTTCTGAGTATGACGTTTGTACATGCCTATTTTTATTTACATCTCGATATTAATTTTACTGAAAATCGAGCTGTGAATAAAATATAGAAGTGATCAAAGCACAGATGTACATGTTATCAAAACTAACTCATGCTTTACTTATTTATTTTTTATTTTAAAGTGACATCGTTTACCAATTTCGTTTTCTATAGGAAGATCATAAAAAGGAATTATCGTACTGGTTCTGATAATACCATGATATCAACACGTGCACACATATTGTTCAATTGAAATTGGTTCGATTCGTAATGATACCGGTAAGGTACTACACTAGTATAGCATACGATACAAATATACTCTATTTTGAATACAAAATTTATACCAAAACGTCAAGGAAAAAAATAAAGGAAAGTTGGGTATTCATATTTTTTTAAAGTAACAAACATAGGTAATTACAAGCCGGTCTTGAATAGAATAATATCAAGTTATAGATAAAAAAATTAGTACATTGCAATGACCTACTTAGAATTTTATAATAAATAACAAAAAAGGATAAACAACGTCGGATTTAAGTAAAATACGTGTCTATAACCTTTTAAAGATAAACACGTGTCAGTTTTTTCCGTCACAATGTATTAGAGGAGTTTGTTAGTTAAATCATATAATAATTTTTTTAAACTCACATGTTTGTGTTTCTCTTATAAAATTTAACTACTGGTATAATTTTTTTAAATTTTTTTGTTATTGTTTTCTTATTATAATTACTTTTTAGCATATTTTGTGTTTCTTTTATAGCTTTTAACTTATGATTTTTTTTACATATTTGTGAGTATGTCATTGTGGCGTTCTCTAAGTTCTCATAACTCGTATGAGTTTTCCCTTGATCTGAATATTATATATATATATATATATAGGGGAGGGTTCATTGGGGAACCGAGGAACACTCTTAAAAATTATACTTAACATGTTAAAAAATATTTTTTTCTAAATTTATTTCTTATAAATACATGTATAAACATTTTTAATAAAAAATAAAAAACTAAAAATGTTTAAAAAACAATTAAAAATACATATCTTATAAATTAACTTAAAATGTTAAAAATCAATTTTTTTAATTTTTTTCAGCGCTTTTCCTTATAAAAATGGGTAGAAACTATTCTAAATTTAAAAAAAAAAATTGTAAAAAAATTTTTAGCCTTTTTTAACTGGTTTTTATATTTTTAGTTTTAAATTTTTTTATTAAAAATGCATCTACAAGTATTCATAAGGAGAAGCGCTGATGTTTTTTAAATATATACTTTTAACATGTTAAGTTAAATTTTTAAAAGTGTTACCATGTTCCGTACTTTTTTAGTGTTCTCAATTAACCTCACACACTATATATATTATATATATAGATTGAGGTTACTGTAAAAAAGCCCAAAAGTGTAGAAAGGTAAGAAAGAATCTCAGTCATTAGATCTTTCCTTATCTATTTTTTTAGATCAAGGATATAATGGTAACTGTACTAATAATTCTAATTAAGGATATAATTAATGTGTAGTTATTTTAGGAATTCCAATTTTGAATTTTATATGATTATACATAAAGATTAATTCGCATGTATAAAATTCATATCAAAATTTTAGTTAATTCGCATGTATAAAACACCATACGAATTCCAAAAGACACCGCAGCTTGAATCCAATATAGTCTTTTAAAAGTATAAAGCACCATTCAGATTCTAAAAACACCATGACTTGAATTGTAATATAGTTATGGTGTTTTTTAATATCTGGGATGATTGCATTGCATATTATGTGTGGTGTTTTACTACTGTAATTCAAGTAGATCTTCTTCGTATGGTGTTTTAAACCTGTATTCATGGTGTTTTGTACCTGCATTCTAATAGGTGTTCTTCGGACGGTGTTTTTACACCTGCATTCATGGTGTTTTATACCTGCATTCCAGTAGTTGTTCTTTGCATGCTGTTTTACACCTGCATTCATGTAGATGTTCTCGTACAGTATTTAAACCTGCATTTCAGTAGGCTGAACTATACGTAATTTTTTTTCTCTAATGGTACTAATATTAAAGATAAAAAAAACGCTTGTTATTATGGTGTAATTTTTTTAAGCTACATATAAAAAGTTATTGACGTTTAAAAAAGACATGGTGGAAGTTGCATGTGCATTAATGTTAGTTTCTTAATTTAAAAATGTTAAATTTACCTTTATATTCTTAATCTAGAAAACTAATTAATTTAATTGTTACACTATTTACAAGATTGCCATCAAGATCTCAATCATTAGATTAAAGATCTAATGGTTTAGATTCTTTCTTACACTTCTCACAAAAAACACTTTTTTTACAATAACCTCACTATATATATATATATATATATATATATATATATATATATATATATATAATATATATATATGTATGACAAGAATCCTTTAGAAACCACCCTTTATTGCGAGAACCGCGAGAACCAGTGTGAACACAAATAGTAATACCTAAAAAAATCCAAAAACCTTTTTTGTTTTTTTATATTTTTTTTTGAAAAAGTCGCTATATTTACTCAACAATAAACAAAATTTGAGTACCAACTATCCATGCACATGTGCATTTTCGTCATTTCTTTGACAAATTCCGTAATACATTCAAACATTAGACAATTGTACTTTCATTTACACTACCATGTGTAACACACTACTTTTTACGTTACCAATATTAGCAATGCACATGTGCATCTACATATACCAACATGAAATAAGGTGTTTTGGTACACTAAATTGAATACATTTTATCTTTCATCTATCATACCATCCATAATACACTACCATGCACATGTGCATTTTCATCATTTCTTTGACAAATTCCGTAATAAATTACAAACATTAGACAATTGTACTTTCATTTACACTATCATGTGTAATACACTACTTTTTATGTTACCAATATAAGAAATGCACATGGATATATGTATCAACATGAAATAAGGTGTTTTGGTACACTACTTTGAATACATTTTCTCTTTCATCTATCATACCATCCATAATACACTTCCATTACCTCCTACCATCCATAATACAATACCATTACCTCCTACCATTTATAATACAATACCGATACCAATATTTTTCACTTTATTACATGTATATCAACACCGTTTATACCATCCAATCAACATATTACATCATAAAGTGACAACTATAATGAACCTATCAACCACTAGATATAACTAACCAAAAAACATATATACGGGCCTACTTCATCATTCAAAATCACAAACTTTTTGTACCAAAACACAAAACACGGTATATAATTGTTATACATAATGATGCACAAGTGCATTTAATGTAAAATTGAGTGTATTATGGATGGTATTGTAAATTAAAGTGCAATTGTCTACTAGTGATAACGTATTACTGAATTTGTCGAAGTTATGATACATATGCATATGTGCATGGATAACTGTTACTCGAAAAAAAAGTTTTTTTTTGTTAACGAAATATAACGATTTTTATTAAAAAATATTAAAAAAATTGAGTGGTTTTTTTATTTTTTTTAGATTTTATTTTGCAATAAAGGTGGTTCTCGCGGTTCTCACAATAAAGGTGGTTCTCGCATGAACCGTACCCTATATATATATATATATATATATATATAGGGCCAGGATTTAGAGAAAACGGAAGTGTGAAAACGGTGAGAACGGCTATCAGCCGTTGGATCAAACAATCAATGACTTGGATTGACATGGTGGTGTTTTCGTAAATAACATAAATTTTATTACCTAAGCGTGCCTCATTAAGGTTAAAAGGGTCTTTTTACTGCTCTAAAACAAAACGCCACATTAATCATAAAACGTCATTTCGGCGCCACGCCAAAAGACTAAACTTAATGATAAAACGCGTTGAATAAAAGTAACTGGAATTAAATTATTAACATTAATTACAAAAAATGCCTCCTTAACTACGCGCCACAAACATAACTATATAAACGACGTTACGATAACTTCAATTTTCACATCAAAAAAGAAAACATGATCATACGAAAACGCCATCTTTAACCAAAACGCCAACTTCAAAAAAACAAGAAACCCTGAGGGAACACTATCAACTATAAAAAAAAGCTGAAACACCACAATAACTACAAACACAGTAAAAAAGAAAAGAAAGCGTATATTTTATTACTACCATTTATTAAAAATAAAATCTTCCCTAAACTACGTGCCAAAAAACTATTATATAAACAAACATCTCAATATCCATTTAGTCACACCCCAAGACAAACTATTCACTTTACATGCCATGTTCTCTTGTCAAACTATTCACTCAAAAACGCCATGCTCTATTGCAAAACATCCACCTAAAACACCATTTCTTTTTGTCACACCCATTAACTTTTGCTGAATGAGATGGACAAATCCTCGAAAAACGACTCTAGTGATGATGCTATATCACTTTGTAGCCTTGTACACGAGGAGGGTTTGAATGAGAAGAAGAGACATATGCCAGTGTGAATGCTATTCTGGACTCCATTATCAAAATGGTGAAGAGTGTGATGAGCATGAAGATGATAGCATGTATAAAAGCTATTTTGGACATCAAGCGAGAAAGCCCACACACAATCACCCCCCCCCCCCCAATAATAGCATTGAAAATATGCGACACCGGTCTATCTTTCCAACATCCAAAAGAACCACCCCCAACAAAATAACAACATATCAAACACAAAACCCCAAAACGCCATATGTTGATCGATCTGCTTCGTCTAGAGCTTGACGTTTTCAACTGTGTAGGACAAAAGGTTAAGGAATACAAAGGATACGAAGGTTCAGAGGACAAGAAAAGTTCTTGAAGAAGAGATTTGATAGCAGTGAAGATTAGGTTAGCATTTTTTAATTTTTTTGGGTTATTGTATTTTAATAATCCTAAGTTTCACCTGTTGGCCGATGAAAAATTCCCAACTTTAAAAATTCCCTCCAAATGATCCAAACTTGTAAAAGTTTGGCCTCCATTGATCTCAACTTGTAATACTTCGGATTATTAAAATCCAATATTCCTATTTTTTTTGTGTCATTTTTTTTATTTGTTATCTAATAAAAACTTCTCTGTTAATACCAAAAACGCCAAACAACGTCACGCCAAACAAAAAGGGATTCCATGCTAAAGTTTTACTTTGCCTCTTTACCTATAAATTAAATAATAAAAAACTTAAAAATATGAGAAGTTTTACAGCCTTAGCAGTCTAAACAAACAGTAACTTGAAGTGACGGATACTTGATTACTGCCATTTATTATATTAAAAACCACAGACTGACGCACAAAATCAATTTTTTTATATTTTCTAAACGCTATAATTACCTGTAACATTATAGGTTTGCACCCTACATCAAAACGACAAAAAATACAAAAAATACACGTTAAAAAAATATAAAAACGCCATTAAAAAAATAAAACAACAACTAAATAAAACGCTAAAAAAGATATTTTTTTTATATAGTTTTTTAAGAAACTTATTTAGTGTATTTTATCATCTTTCCATAACAAAAACGCCAAACTTGAAAGATTATAGATATTACAGAATTAACAAATACTTAACAAAAACAATAAGCCTAAAACGACAAATACTTTATTAATTGCATTAATTATATTAAATATCCCGCCCAAACTAGTCGCCAAATATGTCCTATAAAGAGAAACGCCTCAGCATCTTCCATTGATCGCGCAAAAAAAAACGACATGTTTCCAAAAACTCCCAAAAAAACTTATAAATCAAAGATGGCAAACAACTTCTCTTGGATATTCAGTATTGTTTTCAATGAAGTTTCGGTGAATGGATTCTTAAGTGAGGAGGATGACTCAATAAGCTTTTACTGAACGAGATGGACAGATTTTTAAGAAAAAATGACTGATGACACCGATATGTCATTTTGTGTGCTTTTTTTCTTGATGAATATTGGCATGAGGAGAAGGAGAGTGACACCAGTGAAAATGTTGTTTTGACTCCATGATGATAAAGAAGATTGGGAGCAAATAGCATCCACCCACACGGCGTCGAACTAAGTCTCCAAACAATTACAAAAAACCACTTCAAAAAACGAACAAAGAAAATCACGCGAAGCCAAAACGCCAGTAACGATTGTCAGTATTCACCACCGCTTAAATAGATGGCGTTTTATATAATATTAGGCGTTTTCTGTAGTTTGTTGTCTAATTTTTTATGAAAATGATATTTGGAAGAGATACTGGATCCGGATTTTTAATTAATTTTTTTCAGTAGTTTGTTATCTGAATTTTTTCTGAAGATTGTAAAACGCTAAGTTGCTACGAACGCCAAAACTACAAAAAAGTCTAAGATCTAAAAAAAAAAAAAAAGAAAAGCCTAATATTATATAAAACACCATCTATTTAAGCGGTGGTGGATACTGACAATCGTGCTCGCGTATATCATTTAGCACCCACTACCACGTGTTGGGCCATGATCCGTTCTCACCGTTCTCACACTTCAAATCGTTATCTCCGGATCTCGTTTATATATATATATAAACGAGATCCGGAATAGGGATCAGTTCAAATGAAAACTATCCCCAGTTGCGAGAACCACTCTTCACTAATCAGATCATGCCACCTACACACTATTATTTTAAATCTTAAAGATTATTTTAGTAATTACTCAAAATGTCATGTCTTCTTTCTCTCTCTTTAAAGTCTTATCAGACTTTTTTATTCATCAAAATGTCATATCTACTCTCACTCTCTCTTAAAATCTAAAAAATATTATTTTTTGGTAAAAAAATCTATATACATAATATTTATATGCTATGTCGGTGCTTCTTTCAGATTGGTGAATTTGACTTTCTTTTTCCAGAGCAAAATTTTGTTAAGTTGCAACTTTCAATTAGTCATTATTGTGTATTGTGTAGTAAAAAATGTAGGTTAGTTTGATATGATTGGTTTTAGTGCAAAAAAATAAATACATAATTTTTTTCTTTTACTTTTCTTTTTTTATACCCCACACTAAATACGTGATACAAATTAACAATTTTACTAATTTGTTTTTTAATACGTTTGTTAGTTTTATTAAAAAACGAATACGTGGTTTGCTTAATTTTTCGGTATTGTAAACATACGAGAGTCGGGCCGATACTTTGACGAACCGAATCGAATTCCCGCCACGGAGCGTTGGTATTCCCACTAATTTTTTTGGTAAAAAAATTAAAACCGTAAAAAAATTTGGCATAAAAAAATGTTTTTAAAACCGGTTCGTAAAAAAAGTTTTTATATCGGTGCGTAAAAAAAGTCAAACCCGCGCGTAAAAAAGTTTTAAGCCAGCGTGTAAAAAAACTTTTTTACTAGGCGCATAAAAATTTAAAACCGGGGCGTAAAAAAGTTCAAATCGGCGCGCAAAAAAAGTTTAAAACCGGGGCGTAAAAAGAGTTTAAAACCGGGGCGTAAAAAAGTTTAAAACCGTGCGTAAAAAAAAATTAAAACCGCGCGTAAAAGAAGTTTTATACCGGCGCGTAAAAAAATTTTAAAACCGCGCTTAAAAAAGTTATAAACCGTGCGCAAAAAAAACTTAAAACCGGTGCGCAAAAAAGTTTTTAAAGCTGCGGGTTAAAAAAAGTTTAAACCGCGCGTAAAAAGTTTAAAACCAGCGTGTACAAAAAGTTTAAAAAAAGGCGCGAAAAAAGCAAAAACCGTGCGAAAAAAATTTAAAAACGCGTGTAAAAAAATTAACTGAGAATTAAAATTCATGTTTAAAACAAAATTAATAATTCATGTTTAAAAAAATTATCTGAGAATTAAAATAAAATATTATATGAGAATTAAAAGAAAATCAACAATGCATGTTTAAATTTTTTAAAAAACAATCTTATTAATTAAAACAAAATCAATATTCATACCAATAATTAAAGCTATAGTAAAAAGACAGTATGCCCATTTATCACTAAAAACAAAATGTAATTAATAAAAACACAATCTTGGTTTATTGTCTTTTAATCTCATCCATCAAAACCAACTTTATCAATGACTAATATTTGTTCCTACGTGTAACGCCTCGCGTTTCCGTAAATTTTTTTTAGGAAATACGTGTCGTACCACTGAATTATTTATTTGTCTAATTTATTATCATTATTATTATTTATTTAGTTATTATTTTTATAGATAATAATAACAATAACATTAATAATAAACAAAATAAATTCAGCGTTTTATGAAACTTGTACTTGAAATCAGATCTCGTCGGTACATTCGGGCCACTCAAAAACGATAGAACGGGTTAATGATTAAAACTATATATATACACACACACTTCAGCCGACGGTTCTCCGGCCCTAACACCCGCGACACCAGTCAACAACCTCCCCTTCTTGTACTGTCACACACACACAGCAATCTCTCCCGTTTCTCTCTCTCCGTACCGACATCGCCGGCCACCATTCTGGTGACGGCGCACCATGAGCAAAGCCACAGCAGCGGGGGAGGTCTCCAACCACCCTCTCCTCGTCTCCCTTTCTCCCAAACAGCGGCGGCCGCAACACCCTTTAGGTGGCGGCGGCGCTGGTATAGCAGCGGCGGCAAGCCGCGTGCAGCGACGGCAACGACGGTGTTGGCCGCGTTTGATTGCGGCGTGTCCTTTCCGGTTCAGGCCACGGCATCAACAGAGGCTTCGGCTCGGTCTAGCTTCCGTCTCGAGTTCGAGTTCCGGTCAGTCTCAGTCAACCTCGGTCAACATCAGTTTGGTCCGTCAACGGCAGTCAATGATGGTTAGGTTCGAGATGCAGGTTCGGTTCGACTTCAGTTTCGGTTCGATGTTTGGGTTTTCGGTTCGGTCAAAGACGGTCAAAGTCTGTCAAACAGCCAACCGAGTTAACGCGGTCAATAAAAGTCAACCAGTCATCTGCTGGTCAAACTCAGTCAGCACGAGTCGGTAAAATTCTAACGTCGTGACGTTCTTAATATTATTTACGTTAATGTTATCGCGAAACGGGCTTGATTATTATTTATGTTAATATTATTTTAGTCGATGTTTATTATATTATTTATGTTAAAATCATTTTAATCAGGGAACCGACGGTAATATTATTCATATAAATGTTATCATATTTCGACGTTCATTATATTAGTTACTAGACATATTTTGAGCGCGGAATCATTTATTGCTTTGTTTTGTAAAATATATCGACAACTTGTGTTGTCGGGATCATCCAAAAACAGAGGAAACTCTGCCCGTTTTTTTTTTAAATCCATAACTCGAAACGCGCCAAGAGTATAAGACGAAGCTTAACGGACTCAATTAAATTTTATAAAAATAAATACAAACGTATACTTATTTTAATAACACTTCGGCAACCTCTAATATTTAAATATATATCTTCATTTGTCCATGTGAGGTGACATCGGTGTTTCATCGTTCAACCTTCAACACTTCACGAAATACCAAGAGAAACTTCGCAAAATATATGAGCATACTCGATCCCTTTTACACTTTAACGCATTTTGGGGTGCAACATGGATAAATTACAAAATATATTTTTAACAAGATTAAATGTGTTCCCAATACCAAACGGGTTATTAATTACTCTTATGTGAATTATATGTGAAAGATTAAACTCGTTTATACATGCTACTTGTTACGTTTGAGTTGTTTATGCTTATTAGTTTTAATTTGTATTCTCACGATATTGTTATGATTATGATACTATGCATGCTAGTTAAGGAATTCAATTATATATTATTATGTGAGAGTTGTCTACATATATATGCGATTCAGCTTTATTATACTCCCGTCATGATTGAAATAAACTCTTACACTTAGATTTTATTTTTTAAACTTGTATGCTCGCCAATACTTTTGTATTGATCTACGCTTTTAATACATGTTGCAGGAAAGCTGATGATGCAAGAAATCAAGTTAGGACAAGCTTTAGAAACGCACCTTAAATAAATATTATGATATACTTGTTTACTTTATTCGAAACTTTGAATTTGAATTCTTAGTATTTATGAAATTGAATTAATTATATTGTCACTATTAGTGTTATGATGCTTTTGAACAATTTGCTCGTCTCATCCCGATGTTTCCGCCATCGGTTGGGGTGTGACAGATTGGTATCAGAGCCATAACTATAGGGAATTAGGTAGAATTGCCATGTTCACCTAGTCTATAGTTTAAGTACCATACTATTGACCATTTGTGATACTTGTCTAAAATGTTTTTCTTTCTATCATGCTTCTCCCCCTTTTGATCCTAAAGCTTACAATATGTCTTTCCTAAGACATGAAACACAATACACGCTTTTGAGTATATTCTTGTTCCACAATCGAAATAACTCATCAATACAGGGGTGATTCCCTCCATTGGTGACGAGTTTCAATCCGTTTTACATGTTATTTCACACGAAATTCACCATCAAGTCAGGAGTGATATCCATATCTTGATGGGAGTTTCATTTCATAATCTAGTGGATTCTTATTGACGATTCGAGATTATATCTTGATACGTTCAATAAACCACAATTCGGGGACGAAATTGTCAAGCCAGGATTGACATCCACTCCTTGACGACTGGTTCCACTACTCAATTTTCAATCTCGCCAAAGTTTCGTATATTTTTCGATCAAATTAGGGACATGTATTAACTGGAAGGGTAAAGTGTCGTTAATTGCTTGGCGACGAGAGTATTATACATATTAGGTCAAATCATGTCTCCCTAATTCGAAAGGACTTACGAGTCACTTTGGGATAGTCGAAGTTTCTAAAACCGAAACACTCCAACATTTTAACAAGCCTCTCTTTTATGCTATCTTACATTTTATGCTATATAATTCTTATTCCTTCTTTTTTTTTCTTTTCAATGTCACACTATACTAAAATCAAATTTATGCACGACAAACTTCGCATTTATACTAAATCTATTACACAACGATTCTATAGGTGCATACTAAACATCATATTTGAACGTTATATGTGATAAACTCGTTATAAAACCACACCTTAACATGTATAGCACTATGCGTAGTGCTATAGGAGTAGCGCACCGCCCTTGAGACTTGGGGTCATGTTAAGTAAACTATTTCATACTAAGTAAACTATTTTACACTATGCTTCGACAATATTGACTAGTCAACATTTGCGTACACGATGGTTTGACTTGTTTATTAACATGTTTATGTGATAAACTCGTCATTAACTCTGATCAAGCCACACCTTAACATGTATGGCGCTTGTGTAGCGTTATAAGAGTGACGCCCGCCCGTATTCTTGAGGTCATGTTAAGTAAACTATTTTACACCCTCTTCGTTTTAACGAGGATGGGTAGTCTACATTGCGGTACACGATGGTTTAACCTGTTTATTGACATGCCAGTAATCCGTTAATCTTGGTTAACTAAAATATATCATTTGTATTGTACACGAATGTGCATATACGCACACTTACACTTATACTCATACTTATACACTATACTCTCTCATACTTAAATACAATTATACTTGTATACTTGAGACTCCACATATGCTATCAATCTCACTCGTAATTCTCTAATAAACCCTGATCGTGACACGGAACGTAACATGAAATCGATTATCAAAACGGATGCAATATGATATGAACATGGTGGATATGCCGCTGGTACTTCCTATATATAAGTGTTAATACCATATTATTAAGGTTTCGTAAAACGTGCCATGGGAAATTCAGTGTTTCACTGCTATGTTTAAAACAAACCTTAATCACTCACCACCTATTTCTCGATCATACCCATACATACTTCGAAGTGCCATTTTCCTAAAGCCTTCCTCTTGAATGAATTTCGGGACGAAATTCCCTAAAGTAGGGGAGATTGTAATGCCTCGCGTTTCCGTAAAATTTATTTTAGGAAATACGTGTCGTACCACTGAATTATTTATTTGTCTAATTTATTATCATTATTATTATTATTATTTATTTAGTTATTATTTTTATAGATAATAATAACAATAGTAATAATAACAATAATAATAAAAATAAACAAAATAAATTCAGCGTTTTAATGAAACTTGTACTTGAAATCAGATCTCGTCGGTACGTTCGGGCCACTCAAAAACGTTAGCACGGGTTAACGGGCCTTGGCCCAACACACCACCTAAACCTAACTAAACCCTAAACCTAATTAAAACTATATATACACACACACTTCAGCTGCATGCACCCACACACACTCTGCCACCCTCTCGCCCCGACCACCGGCGCCGCCTCTCCGGCAGGCCGCCGGCGATGGTTCTCCGGCCCTAACACCCGCGACACCAGTCAACAACCTCCCCTTCTTGTACCATCACACACACACAACAACTTTCCCGTTTCTCTCTCTCTGTACCGACATCACCTGCCGCCATTCTGGTGGCGGCGCACCATGAGCAAAGCCGCAGCGGCGGAGTACTCCAACTACCCTCTCCTCGTCTCCCTTTCTCCCAAACAGCGGCGGCCGCAACACCCTTTAGGTGGCGGCGGCGCTGGGATAGCAGCGGCGGCAAGCCGCGTGCAACGACGGTGTTGGCTGCGTCTGATTGCGGCGGGTCCTTTCCGGTTCAGGCCACGGCATCAACAGAGGCATCGGCTCGGTCTAGCTTCCGTCTCGAGTTCGAGTTCCGGTCAGTCTCAGTCAACCTCGGTCAACATCAGTTTGGTCCGTCAACGGCAGTCAACGATGGTTAGGTTCGAGATGCAGGTTCGGTTCGACTTCAGTTTCGGTTCGATGTTTGGGTTTTCGGTTCAGTCAAAGACGGTCAAAGTCTGTCGAACAGCCAACCGAGTTAACGCGGTCAATAAAAGTCAACCAGTCATCTGCTGGTCAAACTCAGTCAGCGCGACTTGGTAAAATTCTAACGTCGTGACGTTCTTAATATTATTTACGTTAATGTTATCGCGAAACGGGCTTGATTATTATTTATGTTAATATTATTTTAGTCGATGTTTATTATATTATTTATGTTAAAATCATTTTAATCAGGGAACCAACGGTAATATTATTCATATAAATGTTATCTTATTTCGACGTTCATTATATTAGTTACTTAACATTATTTTGAGCGCGGAATCATTTATTGATGTGTTTTGTAAAATATATCGATAACTTGTGTTGTCGGGATCGTCCAAAAACAGAGGAAACTCTGCCCGTTTTTTTTTAAAATCCATAACTCAAAATGCGCGCCAAGAGTATAAGACGAAGCTTAACGGACTCAATTAAATTTTATAAAAATAAATACAAACGTATACTTATTTTAATAACACTTCGGCAACCTCTAATATTTAAATATATATCTTCATTTGTCCATGTGAGGTGACCTCGATATTTCATCGTTCAACCTTCAACACTTCACTTCACGAAATACCAAGAGAAACTTCGCAAAATATATGAGCATACTCGATCCCTTTTACACTTTAACGCATTTTGGGGTGCAACATGGATAATTTACAAAATATATTTTTAACAAGATTAAATGTGTTCCCAATACCAAACGGGTTATCAATTACTCTTATGTGAATTATATGTGTTAGATTAAACTCGTTTATACATGCTACTTGTTACGTTTGAGTTGTTTATGCTTATTAGTTTTAATTTGTATTCTCACGATATTGTTATGATTAGATACTATGCATGCTAGTTAAGGAATTCAATTATATATTATTATGTGAGAGTCGTCTACATATATATGCGATTCAGCTTTATTATACTCCCGTCATGATTGAAATAAACTATTACACTTAGATTTTATTTTTTAAACTTGTATGCTCGCCAATACTTTTGTATTGATCTATGCTTTTAATACATGTTGCAGGAAAGCTGATGATGCAAGAAATCAAGTTAGGACAAGCTTTAGAAACGCACCTTAAATAAATATTATGTTATACTTGTTTACTTTATTCGAAACTTTGAATTTGAATTCTTAGTATTTATGAAATTGAATTTAATTATATTGTCACTATTAGTGTTATGATGCTTTTGAACAATTTGCTCGTCTCATCCCGATGTTTCCGCCATCGGTTGGGGTGTGACACTACGGTTCTCACAACTCAAGTTGGTTATCATTTTACCCATTATAATTATATATATATATATATATATATATATATATATATAGGATTCGTTTCAAGAGAGAACCAATCTCAGTTGTGAGAACTATAAGAACTCCTATCATTCAATAGTATATTTACACATCACCCATAACCAAATTAAATCAAAGGGTATTTTAGTCTTCTAATTCTCATGTCACATCTTTTCTTTCTTTTTTATTTAAAAGTCATATGTCATATTTTTTCTCTCTCTTATATTAAAACTTAACATGTCACATCATTTCTCTCTCTTCTATTTAAAATTCAACATGAGACATCTATTGAGTCATGATTTTTTGGTGAGTTCGTTTGGTAAGATCCTCAAATTTCGTAAACCCAAAATCGGGGTGTCGGGGGCGTAAAAAGATGTTTGGCGTAAAAAAAATTGTAAAAATGTTTTTTATAAAAACAAAATATTTTTGTCTAACGTAAAATATTTTTTGTTTTTTGTAAAAAAGTTTAAATCCGTAAAAAATTGTTTTTTTTAAAAAAATTGTTTTTTGTAAAAAAAATTGTTTTAAAAGTTAAAAACCACGTGTAAAAAAGGTTTAAACTCGCGCGTAAAAAAAGTTTAAAACCGGCGCGAAAAAAAATTTAAAACCGCGCGTTAAAAACTTTTATACCGGCGTGTAAAAAATTTAAAATCGAGCGTAAAAGAGGATTTAAATCATCGCTTAAAAAAAGTTTAAAACCACGTGTAAAAATGTTGAAAACCGGTGCGTAAAAAAAGTTTTAAACCGCGCGTAAAAAAATGTTTAAAACCGACCCGCAAAAAGAATTTCAAACCGGCGTGTTAAAAAGTTTAAAACCGCGCGTAAAAAAGTGATAAACCGGCGCATAAAAAAAGTTATAAACAGACGCGTAAAAAAAGTTCTAAACCGGCGCGTAAAAAAAGTTTAAAACAGACGCGTACCGCCGCGTAAAAAAATTTAAAACCCTTACGTAAAATAATTTCTTACTGCATGATTCAAAAATAACATTAATTAAATCACAAACATTAATTAAACTACAATGATTACAACTTTAATTACCAATCATTAAATAGCTTAGTAAAAATACCAATTTACCCTTATGTCAATAAAAACAAAAAAAAAACATTAATTAAAGCATAGGGGAAAGAACATGTACATGACAAAGAAATCATACGAAGTGTACGTGACTAGTATGACTAGTAGGGGGTGACAAGTGGCATTGCCTTGAAGGGTATTTTAGTCCATTCTTACTTGAATAACTTTCCACTATTTATTTACAAATGACTGTAACTTTTTCATACGTTAATCTTTTTAAAAAAAAAATAAATCGTATTAACGAGCATTTCATTCTCTTTAATTCGGGCAGCCTATTGCTATACTTTTCGTAAAAATATTTACAGGTTTTTGAATGCTCATCATTCCATTACGTGATTTTGAATACCCAACACATGACTACGTAATTTTGAGTACCTATTACGTGATTACACATTCAACATAAACCATTACGTGATTACACATTCTATATAAATTCATTACGTGATTACAAATTTAATATAATTTGTTATATCCAATGTTATTACAATTAGGCTTATTACGTGATTACACATTCAAATAATAAGAACTTGATTGTTTATGCTTTATTACGTGATTAAATCTCTAATATACGACATTATGTTGTTATTATAGGTGATTTGGTTAATAATTTGTATATAATTTATCCTTAATC
Source organism: Scalesia atractyloides (assembly GCA_947069175.1). Lineage (NCBI taxonomy): Eukaryota > Viridiplantae > Streptophyta > Magnoliopsida > Asterales > Asteraceae > Scalesia > Scalesia atractyloides. Next base: position 57,707,285 of record CAMTDV010000019.1, read on the forward strand.
ACTTAGTGGTGTTTCACATAAAATATTATAATGAAATCATGTAATTACGTAATGGACCTTCATAATCCTGTATTCAAAATCACGTAATCACGTAGTCATGTGTTGGTATTCAAAATCACGTAATGACGTAATGGGTATTCAAAATTCTGTATTTTTAAGAAAACTATAGCAATAGACTGCTCGAATTAAAGAGAATGAAATGCTCGTTAATACGGTGTATTTTTTTTTTTAAAAATATTAACATATGAAAAAGTTATTGACGTTTGAAAATCAATGGGAAACTAGTCTAGTGAGAAATGACCAATTTACAATTTATTCTATTTGTTTTCAATTGTTTGAAACTGAAATTCATGTAACTTTGTACACCCCTATCTTGGACGTACATCTCACAAATGAAAGAACGTAATTGTCGCGTACCCTTCGTACAAAAAAACTGTCTTATACAGTATCTGCCCTCTATATAGTGATTACAACTACTTTATTGTATTTTAATCTCATCCACTAAAACACTTTTGATCAATGGCTTATATTGGTTCCTACGGTTCTCACAACTAAAGGTGGTTCTCATTTTACTCATCCCCTATATATATATATATAACAAAGAAGTTAGTAAAAATAATAAACACTATGTTATATAAAGGGGAAACAAGTAAATCGTCCCTATGCTTGGTTATATTTGTGTGTTTCATCAAAAAGACAAAAAAGTATTTCACCCAAATGGAAAAAATAAGCTTAGTTAGTGACTGGGATGGAAATAACAATAAACGTAAAGCTAAAGGACTCAAATGCACAAAAAGAAAAGTCATTTTAAATTGAACAAACAAATTTGATTAATCCCTAGAGACGATTTTAGCATTTTACTTTTACTAAAATTATTTAAAATGCCTTTTTTTAATCAAATAATGGTTATTACAAACAGTCTTCTTACCCATTTATCCCACTTGATCCAACATACTTATCCAAGTGAAACACAACCAATGTTATCGCATGCTGTCATGGGAACTTATGGTGGATTCCACTTTGGGTTTTTATTGGATTGAAGGTCGAATGTCATGGCTTATCTGCCTAATAATGGCGTAAAAGCATCTTAAAAAGGTAATTTATATTCATTTTATATAACTATCATCATATTAATTTGCACTACATGTAATATAGCTGGTAAAAAGTGCAATTACCAAAGCCTTTATAGATATTTACATAGGATTTGGTGCTTTTTTCAGTTTACCCACTCAACCTGTAATAAATATCGTATTACAAAGATAGGATATTTTCTCGAGTGGTGACTAAAGAGCTAGGTTATATTATAAATGATACTGTATCTTAGATAGAGTTAATTAAAAAAAATTAAACGAAGAACAAAAGTCCGATTACCTGGATAAACAAACCCAAGTACAAAAGGTCATCCACGCCCGTAAATGTAACATTTGTATAAATCGGGTCTCCAAAACCCGCTCCGTTTTGTAATCAAATACCAAGTTATGAAATTTCATTAAGTATTTATGAGTATTTTGAGTTTAAACGTTACATAATTAATATATATACTAAACTATAGAAGTTATATTTGATAAAAAGTTAAAATAAAATAAATAAAAAATTTTGTAGCTGACCGGACTCGAACCCGGGTCAACAGCCTCAACTAACTTATCCACCGATCCATTAACCACTCCGCCACCAATTGTTTTCTGTTAACATTAGGAAAACAATTGAGTTTTATACGCAAACACGAATTAACGGTTAATGACGTCTGAATAACGGAAATCGGCAAACTGAACGCTAAATCCTTTCGACTTCGTTTGGCTAGCTCATAACCGATGAATATCGGTTTCTAATTAAATCCTAATTGAATGAACTTAAAGACTTCATCACTTTCGGTATTTGAAACCGAAAATGTACCAAACTCTGATTAAATCCAAGTCCTGATCATTTGCGCGAATCATAGCTATCACAACAACACTCAATTTCATTTTCGTAAAGATTCAGAACCGTAAGACTCTCTGAATTCGATCGCCGGAAATTTTCTCCAACTCACCGGAAAACCGGGATTTGCATATTCACGGTATTTTCTTCGACTCTTTTTGTTTAAAACATGTGATTAGTCAATCTCTAACCAAATTCCATCATCAGAATCAATCTTAGCCAACATTTATCGGAAATCCCACCTTCGCCGGAAAGTCTCTGAAAGTGCCGGAATCTCACTGTGAAAGGGTAAGATATCCTACACTTCATTTAAACCTTGTTTAGATGATTTAATTCTATAAATAATCGAACCACACTGTTAATTGTTTCAACAGTCGGAGCTCAATTCCTGTACCGACAAAACTTTCGCCGGAATTCTGTGTTTATTTCAAATCGGTAAATCCTATTCTTTAAACTCTTTTCGTTCCTTACTATTGAATTACTAATAGTGTTTAAGAACTTTGAGAGTCGCAAAATCAATCTTAACCAGTTGAAATACGCTGACAGTTTAATCCGATGAAGAAGATGAACCTATTGCTGAACATAAGAGTAATTAAAATTCGGATAATTAACGGGTTAGACACACAGTCCAGCGGTGGACTGTGTGCAAAGTTAACATACACGTCCCGAGTTCGATCCTTACTACACACACACTATGCGTAATAACATTCCTTTTATTTATGAACTAACCGGGTTAGAGTGGGTAGTTGTTAAGTATAATATAAATCAAGAATATAACCAGGTTAGACACACAGTCCAGCGGTGGACTGTGTGCAAATCAAACTTCACGTCACGCGATCGAGTCCCGTCACAAACACCGGTTCAATGAGATTAAAACGTTTTGCAAAATAAAGGAATTTTCGGTAAATTCGAATAAGTGTATAAATATAATTAAAACTGGATTTCTAACGGGTTAGTCACGTAGCTCAGTTGGTAGAGCTACGTGCGCGTGAACGGAAGGTCACCGGTTCGAATCCCGCTTGGCGCAAGTATTACCGCTGACCGAACCGGTCAACGGTCAACGGTCAAACAGTAAAAAAAATATTATTTTTTTTAAAATATTTATTTGTTTAATTTAAATTAAAAATCAATTAAAAATACTTAAAAATAACATTTTTAAGGATAGAAAATAGCCATAAACTCACAAAAATATATCTAAAAATCCCATTAAAATCTTTAATAAAATCCATCCATTTAATATATTTTCCCATTTTTATTTAGGTTAGTGATTCCCCGTTGACTCGCTTCGTCTAAATCGTGCGCATCTCACCAACTCAAATCCAACGCACCCAATGTGAGTGAACCCTTCAAATTCCCCGTTTTAATCACGTTTTTGGGGTGTATCATGTGTCTTGTTCATTTACATAATATAACTAAGTTATTGTGCATATATCATATCATGACATGTGTGTTAGTTGCTGCTGTTAAGTAGTTATTATTGTTTGCAAATCATTATTTCAGTACATGCAATTGCCGAGGCCGTAGCTCCCCACCCATCGAGGTTGAGCTTGATCCCCATTTTATTATGCGGTTGATCAGGGCGTGCCCGCACGATCGGCTCCGTTTGATTGAGCCTTGATCGGTCATTTTATTTTCATTTCAGTTCATGCAATACGTTCGGCTCCGTTTGATTGAGCCTTGAGCGCACAGTTCAATTTACATTTCCAGTTCATGCAATACGATCGGCTCCGTTTGATTGAGCCTTGATCGCACAGTTCATTTATGTTATTTATTATGTGATGTTGGTATGTTCATATATGCTATCGATTGTTATCATATGTTATAATTGTACTGATGTTTGCCAATGTTTGATTTCATACATGTGCTCTTTTATGATTATGCACAATATTTTATTGATAAACTAACCAGACAATTATTATCAAATGTTTATCTATAAGGTTCACTCGCCAACTTATGTTGACCCAAAAACCTCCTATTTTACACATGATGCAGGTGAACCAGCAGCAGCTAGGAACACGTAGGACCTGGATTAGAAGGAATAAAACGATTTAGTATTTGGATTATTTTTGGTTATTTTCCCTTGTAATGAATGGACATGTTTGGATGTTTGAGAAATGTAACTTTGACTTCATTTAATTATGAAACATAATAGTAAATGTCATGTGCTTTGGTGATAACCCAATTATGCCCCGACTCTTATTTCCGCTGCGGGTCGGGGTGTTACAGATTGGTATCAGAGCCATGACTATAGGGATATAGGATAGGTTATTAGACCCTTAGAGTCTATACTATAGTCGATTAGAAACTTATAAGAATTTTGTGTGTTATATGCCAAATCTCATGATGTTTATATGTTTATGTTAAATGTTACATTTGATATTGTTCAAGCATGTTCATAAGTATGTATTATCAAGTAATGCCTATCATGAAATCGTATGATCATAACATATCACATCCATGCAAGCACACACCACATCATGATTGATTTTACAATGATTTTCGTGTTTCCAAATCTCATCAAAGTGAGTTCTCATGACGGGCATGTAGTAACTGGAAGGGTACTAGTACCGGTAGTCGGAACGTCCTGTCTAGGCTGGCATTCGTATAAATCCAAAATAAAGGACCAGTTTGCCTACCTGGGGACTAACGATGAGAGTACGAAATACCTATTAGGCCAAACCATGCTATACCAAACGTCGTGAGAGCTAATCCCACTTTGAGTTGTCATTGTGTCTACACCTGGACACGTTCCGACCAAATATCTCATGAACATATTTTGTGGTTAGCATTCGGGGGATGCGAGTGTTAAATTGCCAATACTAATGTGAATCCTACCAAGCCAATAGCCATGGGGGCCCACATGACTATATAGGTGAAGGTATGAGGGACATTTGAGGCCCAACATGAGCGAACCCAAGACATCCTTTGGATGTAGTTGCATTATTGATATTTATGTATTTTCATTTTTTCTTAAAGACACATGACACCTAAAAAGATACCATAAACTCACAATCTTCTCATTTTATGATCCTGTAGATGTCGTCTAGACCGCATCGAAGGAGTAGGAAATTGGAAAAGTCTCGGAACGTTTGGCCACTCATATCGCGAATCAAATGGCCACGATATTACCTGACATCGTAGTACAAGTACAACAAGCCCTTGCTGCAAATCCTACTAACCCTCCTCAACAACAGGACCAGATCATCAACAACCCTCCTACCATCAAATGCTCCTACAAACATTTTAAGTCCTGTGATCCTCCGAAATTCGAAGGGACTGAGGGAGTCACTGCTCTCCTACATTGGTTCGAGGAGATGGAAAACGTTTTCTTAAACTGCGATTGTCCTGAGGATCGCAAAGTTCGTTATGCCACCGGGAGACTACTTGGGGTAGCTCTCACTTGGTGGAATACCGAGAAAGGAAAGAGGGGAACGGATGATGCGATGGCCTTAACTTGGGAGGAGTTAAGGGAAATCATGACTAGGCGATTCTGTCCTAGAAGTGAAATTAAGAAATTGGAAGATGAATTTCATGCCTTGAAGCAAAAAGATGGTGATCACTCGACTTACAACAAAAGGTTCTTGGAGTTGAACCAAATGGTTCCAAACTTATTCACTCCAACCTACCGTCTGATCGAACATTACATTCGAGGACTTCCCTCGAAAATCCAAGATTCGGTCCTCAGCGTTTCACCAGTAACACTAGAAGCTGCCATGGAGTTGGCGACAGAACTGACCGAAAACCGAATTCGCAATGGGAAGTTCAAGGAGGAAAAGAAGAAAACCCCTGCTGAGGGACAAACCTCAAACCACCACACTCCTTCCTCTAAATTTGCTAACAAGAGGAAGCGTAACACCAGGAACTTTGCAATCACCCAAACCAACACCCCTGTTCCTGCTGCACCCATCACTCAAGCCACTCCTTCACCCGCGCCATACAAAAGACCATACACAGGGCCACTACCAAAATGTAACCGTTGTCAGTATCACCACTCCCCTGCCTATCCTTGCCAATACTGTACCGGCTGCGGTCGCGCTGGACACACTGTTCAAAACTGCCGTACGCTTCAACGAACAAACCACCACCAACCTATAACACAAACGCACCAACAATTAATGGGTCAAGCCCAACAACAACAACCATTTCCACCCACTCAACATTTAGCCCAAACATACTATCAACCCAACTACCTTATGGGCCAACCTATGCGGGCTTGTTTCAATTGCGGTGATCCAAGTCATTTCAGGAACACATGTCCAAGGCTGGTCAATATTATTCATGCTCAGGCCCAAGCCAACCCTGTGAATCAAGCAAACCAGGCTCCTCCACCTGCTAGAGGAAGAGCTTTCAATATTAACGCAAACCAGGCCAGAGCTGACGGCAATGTGGTCAACGGTACGTTTCTTATAAATGGTAGATATGCCTCTATATTATTTGATACTGGTGCGGATAGAAGTTTTGTGTCATTAGAGTTTGAACCTATCTTAAGTAAAAATCGAGATAAGCTCGCGGAATCCATAACGGTGGAAGTTGCAGATGGAAAACCAGTTTCGTTAGACTCTATTTTGCGCAACTGTACGCTCACCCTAAACGACCACGATTTCTCAGTCGATCTTATTCCTATGAAGCTGGGAAGTTTCGACATCATAATCGGAATGGATTGGCTCAGTCAGCATCATGCGGAAGTTGTATGTCGTGAGAAATTTATTCGTATTCCTCTTTCAAACGGTCAGACTCTTCAAATTATTGGAGAAACCTCGGCGAAAGGGCTCAAATTAATGACTTGTCTTCAAGCTCAAAAATACCTTCGCAAGAAATATGTCGCGTTTTTAGCCCATATCATCAAGAAGGGGACCTCAGAAAAGAAACTTGAAGATATCCCTGTTGTAAAAGATTTTCCACAAGTTTTTCCTGACGATATTTCAGGACTTCCTCCAATCAGAGATGTCGAATTTCATATCGATCTTATACCTGGTGCTACACCAGTGGCAAAATCTCCATATAGGTTAGCCCCCTCTGAAATGCAAGAGCTAGCCAGTCAATTGCAAGAGTTGACTGACAAGGGATTTATACGCCCCAGCTCATCGCCTTGGGGTGCACCTGTACTCTTTGTAAAGAAGAAGGATGGATCTTTTCGCATGTGCATCGACTACAGAGAGCTCAACAAGTTAACTATCAAAAATCGATATCCTTTACCTCGCATAGATGATCTTCTTGACCAACTACAAGGTGCCTGTTGCTTTTCAAAAATCGACCTTCGATCTGGCTATCATCAGCTTAGAGTGCAGGAAGAAGACGTCCCTAAAACTGCTTTTCGAACTCGATATGGTCACTATGAATTCATGGTTATGCCATTTGGATTAACCAACGCACCAGCTGTTTTCATGGACCTAATGAATAGAGTCTGCAAACCTTACCTTGATCGATTTGTTATTGTATTCATCGACGATATTCTTATCTATTCAAAATCTAAAGCTGATCATGAGCGTCATCTGCGACTTGTTCTTGCACTTCTAGAAAAGGAAAAGCTTTATGCCAAGTTCTCTAAATGTGAATTCTGGTTAAAAGAGGTGCAATTTCTCGGGCATGTAGTCAATGACAAAGGAATACATGTGGACCCATCAAAGATCAAAGCAGTTCAAGAATGGCAGGCTCCACGAACACCAATTGAAGTAAGGTCTTTTCTTGGACTAGCTGGCTATTATCGTCGGTTCATTTCAAACTTCTCTCGCATTGCTGTGCCACTCACGGCTTTAACCCATAAAGGGAAACCATTTGTATGGGGACCCAAGCAAGAAGAAGCCTTTCAAATTCTCAAGCAAAAACTTTGTGATGCACCAATCCTCACTCTTCCTGAAGGTTGTGATGATTTTGTAGTCTATTGCGACGCGTCAGGGTAAGGATTAGGATGCGTTCTCATGCAAAGAGGAAAAGTCATAGCTTATGCCTCAAGGCAATTCAAGACACACGAGAAGAATTACACCACTCATGACCTTGAACTTGGAGCTGTTGTATTTGCTCTTAAGATATGGAGACATTATCTCTATGGTACGAAGTGTGAAATCTACACTGACCACAAGAGTCTTCAACATATCGTCAATCAGAAAGAGTTAAATATGAGGCAACAAAGATGGGTCGAACTCCTAAATGATTACGACTGTGAAATCAGATACCACCCTGGTAAAGCAAATGTGGTGGCTGATGCACTTAGTCGAAAGGGTTATGCGAACTCCATTCATCTTCTATGTTCGCAAATTATAACCAATATTAAGGATCAAATTCGAGAAGCTCAACACGTTTCAATAACAGAGGAAGATGTACAAAAAGAGATGTCCTGCGGAGCCGAGCTAAAACTTGAAACTAAATCTGATGGTATTTTGTATTACCTAGATCGTATATGGATTCCTAACCACATCAATCTTCGTGAAACACTCATGCATGAAGCTCATAAGACGCGATATTCTATACACCCAGGAGCCGATAAGATGTATCAAAACCTACGGTACACCTATTGGTGGCCTGGAATGAAGAAAGATATTGTTGTTTTTGTTTCCAAGTGTCTCACTTGTTCTAAAGTAAAGGCTGAACACCAAAGACCCTTAGGACTTCTAGTCCAACCAGAAATACCTGTTTGGAAGTGGGAAAATATAACCATGGATTTCATTACCGGGTTACCTCGCACTTCTAGTGGGTATGACACTATATGGGTGATTATAGACCGACTTACAAAATCAGCTCACTTTGTTCCTATTCGAGAAGATTTCAAGAACGAAAAGCTTGCTCGTATTTATATCAACGAAATCGTCAGCCGACATGGAGTTCCGTTAAGTATTATTTCTGATCGTGATGGTCGCTTCACCTCACGAACATGGCAGGCAGTACAATCCGCTATGGGCACTCGACTAGATCTCAGTACCCGCCTATCATCCTCAAACTGATGGACAGTCTGAGCGCACCATTCAAACCCTTGAGGACATGCTTAGGGCATGTGTCATAGACTTCAAGGGAAATTGGGACGCCCACCTACCGTTAGTCGAATTTTCGTACAACAACAGCTATCATTCTAGCATCGGCATGGCACCTTTTGAAGCTTTATATGGTCGAAAGTGTCGATCTCCTGTTTGTTGGCACGAAATTGGGGAAGCACAAATTACTGGTCCAGAATTGATCCAAGAAACCACAGATAAGATTCATCAAATCCGAAACAATCTACTAGCGGCTCAAAGTCGTCAAAAGAGTTACGCAGATAAACGACGGAAGCCCTTGGAGTTTAGCGTTGGTGATCATGTGCTTTTAAAAGTATCACCGTGGAAGGGAGTAGTTCGTTTTGGTCAAAAGGGAAAGTTAGCACCACGTTACGTAGGACCTTTCAAAATACTCGAAAGAGTAGGTCCTGTAGCATACAAGCTTGACCTACCGGAAGAACTCGATAGGATTCATCCCACATTCCACGTGTCGAACTTGAAGAAGTGCCTCGCTGATGAGAATCTTCATATTCCACTAGAAGATATTCAGATCGATGAATCCATGCATTTTATTGAAAGACCCGTGGAGATTATGGACTATGGAGAAAAACGTCTACGTCGAAGTCGCATTCCTATTGTTAGAGTACGCTGGGAGTCGAAACGGGGACCTGAGTTTACTTGGGAACGTCAAGACTCAATGCGTGAAAAATATCCTCATCTTTTCCCTACTACTTCAACTGTTTAAATTTCGGGACGAAATTCCTAAAAGTAGGGGATACTGTAACATTTGTATGAATCGGGTCTCCAAAACCCGCTCCGTTTTGTAATCAAATACCAAGTTATGAAATTTCATTAAGTATTTATGAGTATTTTGAGTTTAAACGTTACATAATTAATATATATACTAAACTATAGAAGTTATATTTGATAAAAAGTTAAAATAAAATAAATAAAAAAATTTGTAGCTGACCGGACTCGAACCCGGGTCAACAGCCTCAACTAACTTATCCACCGATCCATTAACCACTCCGCCACCAATTGTTTTCTGTTAACATTAGGAAAACAATTGAGTTTTATACGCAAACACGAATTAACGGTTAATGACGTCTGAATAACGGAAATCGGCAAACTGAACGCTAAATCCTTTCGACTTCGTTTGGCTAGCTCATAACCGATGAATATCGGTTTCTAATTAAATCCTAATTGAATGAACTTAAAGACTTCATCACTTTCGGTATTTGAAACCGAAAATGTACCAAACTCTGATTAAATCCAAGTCCTGATCATTTGCGCGAATCATAGCTATCACAACAACACTCAATTTCATTTTCGTAAAGATTCAGAACCGTAAGACTCTCTGAATTCGAGCGCCGGAAATTTTCTGCAACTCACCGGAAAACCGGGATTTGCATATTCACGGTATTTTCTTCGACTCTTTTTGTTTAAAACATGTGATTAGTCAATCTCTAACCAAATTCCATCATCAGAATCAATCTTAGCCAACATTTATCGGAAATCCAACCTTCGCCGGAAAGTCTCTGAAAGTGCCGGAATCTCACTGTGAAAGGGTAAGATATCCTACACTTCATTTAAACCTTGTTTAGATGATTTAATTCTATAAATAATCGAACCACACTGTTAATTGTTTCAACAGTCGGAGCTCAATTCCGGTACCGACAAAACTTTCGCCGGAATTCTGTGTTTATTTCAAATCGGTAAATCCTGTTCTTTAAACTCTTTTCGTTCCTTACTATTGAATTACTAATAGTGTTTAAGAACTTTGAGAGTCGCAAAATCAATCTTAACCAGTTGAAATACGCTGACAGTTTAATCCGATGAAGAAGATGAACCTATTGCTGAACATAAGAGTAATTAAAATTCGGATAATTAACGGGTTAGACACACAGTCCAGCGGTGGACTGTGTGCAAAGTTAACATACACGTCCCGAGTTCGATCCTTACTACACACACACTATGCGTAAAACATTCCTTTTATTTATGAACTAACCGGTTAGAGTGGGTAGTTGTTAAGTATAATATAAATCAAGAATATAACCAGGTTAGACACACAGTCCAGCGGTGGACTGTGTGCAAATCAAACTTCACGTCACGCGATCGAGTCCCGTCACAAACACCGGTTCAATGAGATTAAAACGTTTTGCAAAATAAAGGAATTTTCGGTAAATTCGAATAAGTGTATAAATATAATTAAAACTGGATTTCTAACGGTTAGTCACGTAGCTCAGTTGGTAGAGCTACGTGCGCGTGAACGGAAGGTCACCGGTTCGAATCCCGCTTGGCGCAAGTATTACCGCTGACCGAACCGGTCAACGGTCAACGGTCAAACAGTAAAAAAAATATTATTTTTTTTTAAATATTTATTTGTTTAATTTAAATTAAAAATCAATTAAAAATACTTAAAAATAACATTTTTAAGGATAGAAAATAGCCATAAACTCACAAAAATATATCTAAAAATCCCATTAAAATCTTTAATAAAATCCATCCATTTAATATATTTTTCCCATTTTTATTTAGGTTAGTGATTCCCCGTTGACTCGCTTCGTCTAAATCGTGCGCATCTCACCAACTCAAATCCAACGCACCCAATGTGAGTGAACCCTTCAAATTCCCCGTTTTAATCACGTTTTTGGGGTGTATCATGTGTCTTGTTCATTTACATAATATAACTAAGTTATTGTGCATATATCATATCATGACATGTGTGTTAGTTGCTGCTGTTAAGTAGTTATTATTGTTTGCAAATCATTATTTCAGTACATGCAATTGCCGAGGCCGTAGCTCCCCACCCATCGAGGTTGAGCTTGATCCCCATTTTATTATGCGGTTGATCACGGCGTGCCCGCACGATCGGCTCCGTTTGATTGAGCCTTGATCGGTCATTTTATTTTCATTTCAGTTCATGCAATACGTTCGGCTCCGTTTGATTGAGCCTTGAGCGCACAGTTCAATTTACATTTCCAGTTCATGCAATACGATCGGCTCCGTTTGATTGAGCCTTGATCGCACAGTTCATTTATGTTATTTATTATGTGATGTTGGTATGTTCATATATGCTATCGATTGTTATCATATGTTATAATTGTACTGATGTTTGCCAATGTTTGATTTCATACATGTGCTCTTTTATGATTATGCACAATATTTTATTGATAAACTAACCAGACAATTATTATCAAATGTTTATCTATAAGGTTCACTCGCCAACTTATGTTGACCCAAAAACCTCCTATTTTACACATGATGCAGGTGAACCAGCAGCAGCTAGGAACACGTAGGACCTGGATTAGAAGGAATAAAACGATTTAGTATTTGGATTATTTTTGGTTATTTTCCCTTGTAATGAATGGACATGTTTGGATGTTTGAGAAATGTAACTTTGACTTCATTTAATTATGAAACATAATAGTAAATGTCATGTGCTTTGGTGATAACCCAATTATGCCCCGACTCTTATTTCCGCTGCGGGTCGGGGTGTTACAGTAAACTCAAACGACGCTGCCCGAAGGCCCACTGTAATAAAACCCTTGACTCAACCAAGTGTTTTTTTTATCTACACGACACTCAAACTAATGACCTGTTAGAAAAACGGTACTGATAAGAACAACAATATAATTTGTAACAGAAATGAAGACACAGAAAACAGTTAACGTGAACCGGGCTTGTGTTTGACACAATTCCCTTAAACAGATTCGCCGTCTGTTCCCAAGGTACGCCGGTTCGAAACAGCAACCGAGTACTGCCGGACTTGAAACACTTGCCTGAAAGAAAACAGGAATATTCTGCAACAGATCGAGAGAGAAGAGAAGAGATGGTTGTGGTGTGTTTCAACTGAGCAGCCTTGATCAGTTTATATAGCCACAAAGTTATAACCGAAATCAACCCCATTATTGCAGAGAATTAAAACGAAATATCAGTTTTTATTGAATCAGTTCAAAACTGATGAGCTGATCATAACCGAAGACCACATTAATGATTATTATCATTGCGAATAATCATTTTATTTCAGTTTCAAATCTCGTTCAAAAAGAATAACGGTTATAGTCTTGAATGCAAAAACCGCCTCACGCGAGCCCGGGTTTTCGAAGCTGCATTCATGTCCGCAGGACGTGCGGGCGTACGCGAGTTCAACTAAATCCGGTTCCAAATTTTGCACCCCCCCTGCGCGCTCGCGCGTAGGAGCTTTGGTAAAACTAGACATAAAGTTATATCACCTAGGTAAATGGATTACCTTATAAATAACTTTCAATTTTGTCTCCCCACCAATGTGGGACAAATGTTTTACCAATTAAGACATACATTCACACACCCAAATTTCCAACAATCCCCACATGAATGGAGGTCGATCTCAAAACAACATTTTCCCATTAGATTTCAGTAGTTGAGTTTTGCATACGATAGGTAGGTGTTACCCTTTGAACCTTTGCTCATGAAGTGCACTTAGCCCACTGGTTCTGAGTAGACATTGATGTCTTTGAACTCGTCTGCCGTTTGTGTAGACGACAATACACTTCACACAAGACTCTCCCTGACAAAGTCAAGTCCTCATAGTTATGTTCGTTATGGTCATGAACATGATGCCTGGTTCTGCGAGAGCCAGTAGGTATTGTGCCCCTACAATACCCTTCGAAGCGACCCCACTTCTCTCTCACATAGGTGATTCACTATGTACGATTTAGATTAGTCGAATCATTAAAAGCCATAGGCTTAGCCTCACACTTGTCACTTTTAGGAATGGACTAGGAAGTTTACTATGCTTTACAATAAACTCCCTTTTAGCCCCACAGTGACCTCACTAATTCATACAATTAGGTTTTCCTATTGAACTCAGCTCTTGGGATCTCCAGTCTACTGAGTTAGGTTTCCATCATATGAACTTATATTTTCAAGGGCTTCAGCCCCATTCCCATAGATGACTTCTGTACTAACTCTCTACTTAGGCCTTTTGTTAGCGGATCCGCGATATTATCCATTGACCTCACGTAGTCAACAGTGATAATTCCTGTAGAGATTAGTTGTCGTATCGCATTATGTCTACGTCTGATATGTCTGTTCCTACCATTATACATTGTGCTACGAGCTCTGCCAAGTGCCGATTGGCTATCACAATGTATACAAATGGCCGATGCCGGCTTAGACCGTCTTGGTATATCCTCAACAAATTGACGTAGCCACTCTGCCTCTTCACTTGCTTTATCTAAAGCGATGAACTCTGATTCCATCGTGGATCTAGCGATAACCGTTTGTTTCGAAGATTTCCACGATATAGCAGCACCTCCAAGTGTGAATACATACCCACTTGTTGCTCTGGAATCATTTGTGTCAGATATCCAATTTGCATCGCAGTGTCCTTCTATAACTGCTGGATATCTGTCATAATGAAACCCGTACTCCCGAGTATATCTTAAGTAGCGAAGCAACCGAGTGATACAGTTCCAATGCATTGAACTTGGGTTGCTCGTGTATCTACTTAGCTTTCTCACAGCATATGCTATGTCGGGTCTAGTACAACTTATGAGATAAATCAAGCTACCAATAATTCTTGAGTATTCCAACTGGTTTACAGGTTCACCTCTATTCTTGCATTGAACTTCTCAAGAATTTTGTCCACATAGTGGGATTGACTTAAAACAAGTCCACTTGGGTTCGCGTGATTTTGACCCCCAAAATCACATCCGCAAGACCCATGTCTTTCATGTCAAATCTTGCCTTTAGCATGTTCTTTGTAGACTTTATGATTTTGTCATCACTTCCAGCAATGAGCATATCATCTACATATAGACACAAAATGACATATCCATCAGATGTGTCCTTCACATACACACACTTGTCACATTCATTGATTTTGAACCCAGCATCAAGCATGACATGATCAAACTTTTGGTGCCATTGTTTTGGAGCTTGTTTCAATCCATACAAGGATTTTACAAGTTTACACACTTTCTTTTCTTGCCCAATAGCTGTAAAGCCTTCGGGTTGCTCCTGTAATATTTGCATAAATCGGGTTTCGAAAGCCCGCCCCAAATTATCAATCAAAGTGTATTTATTCTTGTCGTTCGGTTATTTTTATATTTCTTATATAAATAATAATAATTAATGTTAACCAATTAAATAATAAATATTTAGAAAGCATAATAAAAAATATTTAAGGAAAATAGGTGAACCGGGAATCGAACCCGGGTCGCCCGAGTAAACACACACAACAAGCACCACCGAGACACACGCACCTTTTGTTAAGAAGTTCGAATAAACTTATATATATATATGAACCCGAGTGATTTTTCCTGCAAATTCAAATCAGGAAAAACCCGCCGATCTTGTCTCTGTTCTGGAAGCCGGTAAGAACCAGTTGTCTGTCCGCGTAAACCCTTCCCAAATTTAGTGCCAATCAATCAAAATCGCGAGCAATCAATCACTCAATTCGGTTTCCGAATTCAGAATTCAAGCGACCCCTTTCAAGCCTATAAATACTTATCGAACTCCTCATTGTTAAACTCGCTCTCTCCTTTTCACTTCTAACCTCGGGATAACTCTGGTGAACGCCCCACCTCTGTCTCGCTGGAGCCACAGTTTTGTCGTCGGAACATTACCACCGGAAGATAAGCCAAGAGCCAACGACATCAGTGGTATAAATCCTTAATTATCTTTCTTTTATGTTGGTATCATATTAATGAAATTATAATAATCTGAGGAATGTCGGCTCCTGATCTGAAATCATACTCGTCGGAGAAGATGAACAATAACTGTTAACTGATTAGTATAATTAAAACGTGTGTTTTAAACAGGTTAGACACACAGTCCAACGGTGGACTGTGTGCATTATATGCGTAATCCCGAGTTCGAGTCCACGCCCTCACACCAGCCTGACATTTTAAAACCCTTCTTAAATTCACCTTTTCTGTGTAAACTTGTTTAGTATATAAGTATAATTAAAATGCATGTATAGCCGGGTTAGACACCCAGCCCAGTTGGTTGGGCTGGGTGCATCACACCGCCAAGGACACGGGTTCGAGCACTTTGGCACGCACTGGTCAGATTATTGAAACCTTTTTGTAAATTTAATTAAATTTGAAATAATCTAAAGTGTGTATAAATATAATTAAAATCCAGAATATGTCGGGTTAGACACGTAGCTCAGTTGGAAGAGCTGTGTGCACGTGAACGTGAGGTCCCGGGTTCGACTCTATACACGCGCATGCCTTTCCACACTTTAAACCGGTCTGACAGAGATCTTGTCAGACTGACAAGATATATTTTTTTATTATTTTATTTTATTATTTCATTTTTATTTATTTCAATTCTATTGTACTTATTTAAATGGAAGGTTAAATATATATTCTTTTAAGGATTTAAATATCAGTACAATCCACGAAAAGAACTTAAAAATCTAAACAAGGGTTTTAACCTGAATTATTAGTTGCTTATTATCGTGTTACTATTTCTAGGCTAGTACTTTCTCGCCGATTAAATTTCCCAAACTCGTGCGCTCTCTCTCCCACTCAAGAACACGCACCCAAGGTGAGTGAATCCTTTCGAATTCCCCGTTTTAATCACGTTTTGGGGTGTATCATGTGTCGTATCATTTATTTATTTAATTTAAACACTTGTGCTTATATCATTTCGTGATCAAATGTGTATTGCTTGTAGTGTGGTTTATATGTGGATTCATTTTATCATTTCAGTGCACTCATTTCATTAGACCCATCAGTTCCTCGTGGGATACGGGTTGCGCATCAGGTGCCTCATTAGATCGGCTCCGTTTGATTGAGCCTTGATCTCAGATACATCATCATTCATGTCATATATTCATTCAATGTGGTTTGTGATTGGTTACACATATATATTTGCTCACATGTGATTTATGCACAATTTTCTTTAATAAACATAATAAGCAATCATTTAAATGTTTTATCAAGGTTCACTCGCCAACTTTTGTTGACCCAAAATTTCCTCTGTTTTTACACATGATACAGGTGATCAAGTTGAGGAAAGAAACATTTAGGATGGCCTAGAAGAATAAACAAGTTATTGCGTTGGAACAAACATTTAGATTTTTATTGTGTTTGTATGAAATTTTTGTTGGATATTGAAATTTTAATTTGATTTTAATAAATATGAAACTTCTTAGTAAATATCATGAGCTTTGCTGATAACCCAATCATGCCCCGACTTTTATTCCGCTGCGGGTCAGGGTGTGACAGCTCCATATAGATTTCTTCCTCTAGATTTCCATTCAGGAAAGCTGTTTTCACATCCATTTAGTGAACTTCCAAATTTCTAATGGCGGCAACGACAAGCACCAACATGATGGATGTTATTCGCGTAACTGGCGAATATGTATCAAAGTAATCTAAACCTTCTCGTTGCTTATATCCTTTGATAACCAACCTTGCCTTGTACTTATCGATGGTTCCATCTGGCTTCATCTTCTTCTTGAAGATCCATCGATATCCTAGTGGTTTACATCCTTGAGGAAGATCCACTAGTTCCCAAGTATGGTTTTGTAAGATAGAGTCTATCTCACTTTTGATTGCCTCCCTCCACTGAGGTCCTTCTGAGGAATGCACCGCTTGTTGGTACGTTTGAGGTTCATCTTCTACCATATAGGTAAAAAACTCAGGGCCAAAGGATTTTCAGTCCTTTGCCGTTTACTTTTCCTGATTTCAACTTCATCAGACTTAGAAGAACTCGGTTCACCTTTATCTAAGCAAGGGAACACATGTTCAAACCATAATGCATCCTTAGATTCCATAATGGTGCCTTTGCATATTCCAGGGTTCTTAGAATCATGCACAAGAAAACGATAAGGACTATAAGGACAAGTATATCCAATAAATACACAATCCACTGTTTTGGGTCCAATTAGTAGCCGCTTTGGTGGTGTGACTACCACCTTAGCTAGGCACCCCCACACTTTCAAGTATTTATATGGTGGAATCTTTCCCGTCCATAATTCGTATGGACTTACATCTTTTTTTCTTATTGGGTATCATGTTCAACACATAATTGGCCGATAAGATTGCTTCCCCCCACATGTTTTGGTTTACACCAGAACTTATCATCATGGCATTCATCATTTCTTTCAAAGTGCAGTCTTTTCCGTTCCGCTATGCCATTCGATTGTGGGGAGTAAGGAGCCGTGAGTTCATGTATGATTCCATTTTTCGCACACACATCAATAAAAGGTGACACATATTCACCTCCTCGGTCGCTCCTTACGATTTTGATTTTCCGATTTAATTGATTCTCAACTTCGGCTTTGAACAAGATAAACTTATCAATAGCCTCGTCCTTAATCTTAAGTAAGTACACATAGTAATACCTTGTACTATCATCAATGAACGTGATGAAGTACTTGTTCCCACCACGAGTAGGAATTGCTTTTAGATCACACACATCAGTGTGGATCATCTCGAGGGGTTCGGTGATTCGTTCGACCTTTTTGAAGGACCCTTTCGTTTGTTTTGCTTCTACGCAAGTTTCACATTTATTATTTGAGTCGATATTGAATGTTGGTATGCAATCAATTTTAATTAAACGACGAATGGAATTATAATTAACATGACCTAGTCTACCATGCCAAAGATTAGAAGACTCAATCAAGTAAGTAGAACTAGCAGTGTTTTCATTCATTGCGTTCACAACCATTACATTGAGTTTAACATTCCATTGAGGGCATAGCCCTTACCAACATACACATCGTTTTTGGTCAACACGACCTTATCCGACTCAATCACCATTTTGAACCCAAACTTGTTCAATTGCCACCCCGACACGAGGTTCTTACGGATTTCTAGAACATACAACACATTGGACAATGTGAGCTCTTTCCCAGACGTCATCTTCAACACCACGTTACCCTCGCTTTTAATTTCAGCTGTGGCGGAGTTTCTCATAAAGACCTTTTGCCATTCGTCACCTCCTTGAAGGTGTTGAAAGGGCTTTTGTCGGAACACACATGACGGGTAGCCCCCGTATCAACCCACCAATCCTTGTTGTTTGCCCAACCAAATTAACTTCGGTCACCAAAATCGAGAGATCCGTGACCATGGCAACAAGGTTATCGACCTCATGAACCATGTTCACTTGTCGAGCATTTTCCTTCTTTGGAAGCTTGCATTCATTGGCCTTATGGCCTTACTTTTGACAATTATAACAAGTTTCAAGGAACTTCTTTTCCCAACTCCTCCCTTAGGACCAAGGTTGGAGCGTTTCCCATGACTTTTCTTTCCACCCTTTCCACTGTCCTTGGTTTTTCCCTTAGAAGATTGACCATGTTCAACAAGGTTGGCCTTCACTATTTCGGCACCATCAACCCTTTTCAAGGCTAACTTGTTATCTTCTTCAATACGAAGACGGACAACAAGATCTTCAATGGTCATCTCTTTTCGCTTATGCTTGAGATAGTTCTTGAAATCAACCCAACTGGTGGTAGATTTTCGATCATCGCGGCAACTTGGAATGTCTCGCTAAGCACCATTCCTTCCGCATGGATATCATGAAGAACAACTTGTATTTCTTGGACTTGACTCATGACAGTTTTGGTGTCTATCATTTTAAAGTCTAAGAACTTAGCTACCACGAATTTTTTAGTGCCCGCATCTTCGGTTTTGTATTTTCGATCCAAAGATTCCCACAATTCTTTGGCAGTTTTGGCTTTACTATACACATTGTATAGCGTATCCACCAAACCGTTAAGAATGAAATTGCGGCGCAGGAAATCCGAATGCTCCCAAGCATGCATCGCGCTCACAGATTGAGCGTCCATATCCCCTTCCTCAAGATGGGGTTTAGGTTCTTTCAAGAACCTTGCCAGGTTCAACGTGGTCAGATAAAAGAACATCTTTTGTTGCCACTTTTTGAAATTCACACCATTGAATTTCTCGGGTTTCTCAGCATGAGACACTGCATTAGGTAGTGGCGCAACCAAACAGGTTGTAACAGCAACAACGGAAGTCATGACAGCAGTCACGACAGTAGAAACAGCAACGGTCACAGGTGGGGTTTCCATTATGAAAGTAAACAGAAGCAGGAACAATCAGTAAAATAATCTGTTTAAGTTTGTTAGAAAAACGGCACTGATAAGAACAACAATATAATATGTAACAGAAATGAAGAAACAAAAACAGTTAACGTGAACCGGGCTTGTGTTTGACACAATTCCCTTAAACAGATTCGCGGTCTGTTCCCAGGGTACGCTGGTTCGAAACAGCAACTGAGTACTGCCGGACTTGAAACACTTGCCTGAAAGAAAACAGGAATATGCTGCAACAGAGATCGAGACAGCCACAAAGTTATAACCGAAATCAACCCCATTATTGCAGAGAATTAAAATGAAATATCGGTTATTTTATTTCAGTTTCAAATTGAATAACGGTTATAGTCTTGAATGCAAAAAACGCCTCACGCGAGCCCGGGTTTTCGGAGCTGCATTCGTGTCCTCAGACGTGCGGGCGTACGCGAGTTCAACTAAATCCGGTTCCAAATTTTGCACCCCCCTGCGCGCAGGAGCTTTGGTAAAACTAGACATAAAGCTATATCACTTAGGTAAATGGATTACCTTATAAATAACTTTCAATTTCG
This sequence comes from Scalesia atractyloides, assembly GCA_947069175.1. Lineage (NCBI taxonomy): Eukaryota > Viridiplantae > Streptophyta > Magnoliopsida > Asterales > Asteraceae > Scalesia > Scalesia atractyloides. The sequence goes on from CAMTDV010000019.1 coordinate 57,727,771, forward strand.
TCTCCCCATCAATGTGGGACAAATGCTTTTACCAATTAAGACATACATTCACACACCAAAATTTCTACCATGACCTTCATATTTGAAGGTAGTTAGACAACCAATGCACCATAAAGTCATTGGGAAGAGCTAAATAAAAATAAAACAAAAAACCTAATTCAATACGTCTACATAATTAATAAAACTCTATTGCTAAAAAAAGAAACCGTTATCATTTCCAAATCTCTCTTTATATTCTTTTAATATAACCTGATATTTTAGTTGAATCGACAATTCTCTCTATATATCGAAAAGTAAAGTAACTATTATTATAGTAGGATTAGGATCAAGAAAAAACCTTACGAATTGTGAGAACTTACAGAACTCGGCCTTTCCGTTGAGTTTCGACTCCAATTTTTTTCACACTCCTAGATTAAAATGTTAGAAGAGACTGCCGTAAAAAAAAACTAATTTTTTTTTGAATTGGTGTTTTTCGACCCCTTACAATAGTTGTAAAAAAGTGATGACATAAGCATGACATCACTTTTTTCAGCATTTACGGTAGCCGTAAATGAATAATAAAAACATGTTTTTTTGGAAAATTTGATTTTTTTAAAGATTTTGGTAAAATAAAATTTTGAAAAACCTTTTGTAAGGCTTAAGTTCTCTAAGTTCTCACAATTTGTATAAGTTTTAATTTTACCCTAACCCTATCATACTATAATTTTGAAGTATAGTTAGCATATAATGTAAAAATAATTACTTAAATTATTTGTATCTTTGAAATGTTAAAATCCATTTGTATTTATCCTAACAATATCACACATGTATGTAGGGTCAGCCCACACCCTATGTGGGTGTACAGTCGTATAAGCCCATTATCTAGGGGCTCCAAAAAATTCCTTTTTGTGGAAGACACATGGAACGAGGCACAAATAGAGGGGACAAGGGTTTATGCCGGTGGATAAGAAAACGAGGGTAGGGCTAGGTCACCTCATATAGAACGGAGGATTTTAGGAAAATCAAAGGAATCCAATTAGTCCAATATTTCTAATATAAACTTTCCAACCAATTGATTGAGATCAAATATAATTCTCATAAAATTAAGAAGATTATAATAAGCTATTAAACGGAGTTCGATTGACCTTTATACATTTTTAGATTTAAAAGATTTTGTAGGATAATTTTACCTTTATTAGATTTAAAAGACTTTATAGGATAACTTTACCATTATATTAGATACCTTTTAATTAAAATATTTAAGTTACCTACTTTCCTATTCAAAAGATTTAATTTTTGTACTTTCCTAATTGTATGATTTTATTTACAAAATTTCCGAATTCTGATTATATAATTTATTTACATAATTTCCGAATTGAAATATTTCATTCATCACCGCCCACCACACCCTCGTCGCCACCACCACCCACCACACCCTCGCCGCCACTCACCACAGATTTTATTCTTTCGTCTTTTCTTGCCTACCAAATAATAAAAAATAATGATTCATTCCATTCCTACATGGTTACCAAACAAAACATGGAATGTAAATGATCCATTCAATTACCTCGATCATTCAATCCCCCGTCCATTACATTACCCCAAACCTAACAGATCCTTAAATACGTTGGTTTTCCCATTTGAATCTTCAAGTGTGAGACATAGTTGGGCTTTGACCACTTAATAGATGCAATTGTCCTTAAACTCGCCCATTTAATCTCCATTAGTTTATTTAACTAGATTGTTTAAAATTCTTTAAGGTTAATAAAATATAAGATTATTCATGATCTAGTGGTAAAATATTTGCCCCGACAAATGATATGTGTGACATTCGTGGTGATTCGATCATATATCGATTTTCGAACAATTTTATGATCAATAAAATATTGTCTTTTATTTACAAGATTTGTTTAAATTCATAACATTTGGGTATTTTCAACTTTTGTTCAATTTCGATCTTTCGAACCATTCCTAGAAGTAAAATCGCAAACTGTTACGCAAACATAATCAATTTAACGCGACGTACACTCCAAAACAGTGACATAAGCTAAACATACCCTAAATATCCTTTACATAACTTAGAAATAAGTTTTGAAGGGTTCGGTATGGCAATAACATGCTTCTGCAACTCCAGGGACTATTTTTCAAATTCTGCGAATGTACTCTGTTTCGCGTATTTCTTAATACGGAACACGTACGTCATCCAAAAATTTTTGTAATCATTAAAACCTTGTATTTTAATCATTGGAATGCAAAAATATCATTCGTTACGCAATTTCGGTCGTTCTCCGCGTTATTTAAAGCGTTCGTCGTAATTAAGCGAAACATGTAACCGTACAACCGAATGAACCGACACCTGAGATATTTTTGGACATATTTCAAGTTCCCTATGCTTTCACGTCCTTATAAAGCTTACAAATGAGGTTAACGGGTGTTAGAAGTGCCAAAACGCGACAAAACAAGATCAGGGGCCATTTCTGCCAACTTTTGAAACTTGGTGCTAGCTAGGGGTGGATGCGGACCGCATCCATAGGGCCATACGGTTCGCATGAGGTCCCCAGATCAGCTAATTTGTTGGCAGCCGACACCAAGCATTCGAATTTTCCAGCCTTGTTCCTGCTTTGGACATGTGTTAGGACCCTCCTATGATCATGACACATCAAGGGACACTTGTGATGATCTTGTGGGACTTGAAACACTATAAATAGCAAGCATTTTTTGGCCATTCCAACTTGCACCTTTCATTCTTTCTTCCTCCACTTTCTTGGAGCTTGCTTCCATCATTTTGGAGGTCTCCTACTGAGTTTTCTGAGCTCTTCAAGTGTTCTTCAACACAAGTAAGTGCTATATTCTAGTCTTATTCATTTCTTTTAGCTATTTTGAACTAAAAGTCAAACAGTTTGACTTTCTGTTTGACTTTCGGTTCTGACCAAATTTGGTCAAGTCAAAGTTCAATTGAACTTTGCAACGTGATTGTAATCACGAAGGTTATGATCCATAGCAATCACGCCTATTGATTACCACGTTTACTAGTCGAAGTGACGAGTCAAAGTTTTGGTCAAAAGTGCGCAATATGTGCATTTTACGACGAAACTATTTCGGGTATCAAAACACTAATTTTTATACCAAATCAATTTTATAACTTAGTTAGACATGTTTTGACATGTCTAACTCGTCACTTTTAGTTTATGCTTTATTAGGGTCGTAAGTCGAGCGGTCTTGACCACCGCTTAGACTTTCGAATCTGACCCATTTGGTCGATCTTAGGATCCGACCAAACACATTTTAGTGACCATAGTTATATAGGGAATAATCCTCTGAGGTTATACCTTATGGTCACGTTGTTTGGATAGTGTTATGATAAGTCGCTTATTATGCCTTTAATAATGACCAAAAATGCCCTTTTTGCGCATAAATCCATCTTTAGCATATGTAACCAACTTTTTGACATATAAACCAATGTTGCAACTTTATTAAACTTACTTTAGCATATAAGACTTATCATAGGAGTAGTTTGACCATTCGAACGCGTTTTTACGCAAATGACACTTAAAGTAGCGGAAACTACCTTAACGGGTCAAAAGCACTTAGGTTTCATTCCAAATCAGAATGTTAAGTTTAGTAACCATTTCATATGAGTTCCAACACTCGTGTAACGCTTCACCTTTCCCTGCTTTCTATTTTTAGAAATGACGAATCGCAATCCTATTTTTGGAAATTTGTCGTCTTATAATTGTATCTCATTTTCGAATCGTTGTAAATTCGAGACTTGATTGTAATGAAATTTATATTTTATGCGAGATTGACATTATATATACATTGATTCGTGTATACATTCATTACATGATTTCTAAACATGAATAAATCGTAAATCCTTATCGTGTATTCGTAATGCGTACACGCTTCATTCACACGAGACACTTGATTATTCGATCGCAAAAAGTATAATTATGAAATCTACACTTGTAACCATCTTAGGAATTTTTAAAACTTCAATACCGCTCTTTTTGCTAATAAAACTCTAACTTATGAGGTTCATACTCCCGAAATAACTTGTCACACGATAATACATGTTATGTACATAATAGATAACATCTATTAACCTAATATATAACATTAAATAACAAAAAATAAGAAAAAAATAAAAAATGGCAGCCCCTATTTTTCAGCTTTGGACTGGGTTTAGTGGACTTTTCAAGTCTAAACTCCCCCAAATCTTGTCCAAAGCCCAACCCACTTAAATCCCTTCCCTATAGATAAACACTTCCCCACTCCTTATTCCACTTTTTCAAGCCTCCAAACACTTCAAAAACTCTTCCAAACTCAGCTGAGTTTCAGCCATTAGAGTTCTAGCCATTAAAAGTGAGTTTTAACTCACTTTACTCCAATTTTCTTCTTGTTTCTACTTCTATAACACTTGTACAACCTCTAGGAAGGTTCTCACAAGTTTGCTTGGGCAAACTAAGGTGAAACCTCACCATTTTTGAGGTCCAAAGTGCACCTAAAATTCTGCTCTTTTTCATCTTTTTGATTCTTCATATTTTGGAAGAAAACTCATGTTTTCTTCATACATTCCTATGTCCTAATGCTCATAATCCCTTGTATGGTTAGTTGGGCTTAAAAACAAGGGTGTGACGTTAATATTTAGAGGATTTATCCTCATAAACTTTCTGTTTTCATAGAGCTTTAAGCTCACAAGTGATGCAAGTCTTGAACTTGTTCATGTGTGTCTACCTTGGTTAGCTTGGGATCCTAACTCTAAGACCACACATCACTTGATGATTTTCATCATCATCCCAAGTTAGTTTTCTAGCTTGAAAATGTCACAACCCCGTCTAGCCTTTGACGTGTGTCAAAGTGTGCTCACGGGTTGTATTTTACTTGGCTACTTGGTATCATGGTGACACATCTTTACATTCATGTTATTTACTTTCTTGTATGTTATAACCTTGTTCTAAGACCCTCCTTGTTACCTTTGGTGACTCGTGAAGTGGTGAACAATCATATGAGGTCCAAAGTGGATGGTTAATCCTCCCACCTCCTACTTGACTTAGATGATACTAAGAGGTTCCAAAGTGGATGGTTCATCCTTCCACCTCCTACATGATTATATAACTATATGGAACTATATTATAATCCTAAAACCGAAACCTTGATAATGACCTTATAATCAACTATCAAGTTATTAAGTTTAACACTAAAGTATGTAATTCCTTGTCACGATTCTAATAGGTCCCGAACCTATGAAATCACATCCAACTCGTAAGAGTTACTATAGTGTCAAGAACGAATGTTACATCTTAGTGAATACTTTAGTATCATAATACTTTATCAAACTTATTTTTAATCATGCTCGAATAATCCTCATCTCCCGCCTAAACTCTATACTCATACGCCTCGTTTCCTCTTGTAGGATAATTCGGCGTCATCCTCGAACCAACGTCTTCACGGATTGTCAAGTGTAGAAAAGACTAACAAACTGTGAGTACACTCGACCCACTTTCGTTTATAACACTCTTGGGTGTAACATGTTTTTACTTATACAAAAATCACGAACACTTAAACTTTATGAAACACACAAACAATCCTATACCCATGAATACTTGAATCATATACTTGTTGCTTGTCTTGGATATTCGTTATGCTATGCTTTAGTCATTAACTATTTTTAGCCTTCGTTTGACATGCATAGCACTATAGGAATTCACGCATCCACCTCCATCGTGTTATTCGTGAGGTTTATGTTAAAATATCGTGATTGTGTTAAGGGTTTGATTATTAGTATTACATGCCTTGATATTGCTCTTGTATAGATTTAGTTGCCATGAGGATTGTTTAAACTTATTCGTATACGTATGTTATGCCTAAACTTGTGTACTCGCATTTGCTTTCACATTGACATTATTTTAAAACATGTTACAGGTTGAAGGAGATGATGCTATGAAAACAACATAGCAAGGACTAGATACACACAAATTAGACGTTAGGTTTAATGTTGATGTATCAATTTTGTTATGACTTTGCAAATGTTATGTTGTTTCTTTGTTTTGTTACATTGATGTATTTGACAATTTTTATGAAATGAAATATGGTTTAATTAATTATTGTCACTTATTAATGTTGTGAGCAATGAGCAATCTCGTTTTGTCTCATCCCGATGTTTCCGCCATCTGTTGGGGTGTGACAACTCGTTTGGTTTATAAGACTTCGTTCTATCCGATTTCTTGTTTTCAAGTCTCGACACTAACATAGTATCCGATACACTAGGAACCACTTCAACATTTGAACTCTTGATCCTTTGGGCTTTGTTATATCATTTGAACAAGATCTATACGGAATACCAAGTGAGTACATAACTCCCCTCTTTTACGTTTATGTTTTGGGGTGATTTATATGTGTAACAGAATTTTTCTCAAATGTATGGCATGTATGTGTTTACTAAGTACTTTTTGTTTATTATTCCTATTATGCAAACACGACGATTAACGAGACGAATCCTTGTAGAATCTTTCTATCTTTATAGTTAGATTCTTGTAGGATATTTGAAGTATAGTCTTAAATCTTCCTATCTTCATAGTGAGATTTGTAAGAAGTGCTTTACAAGACGATGGTTATTATTTATGTGTAGAGATTTGTTGGTGATTTAGATAACGAAACTAGAGTAATACAATAAGAACATGGTGGATACGCAACTGGTACATCCTATATATAAGTGTGCTTATTGTATTACCCTTTGTAGCCTTATCCGAATCACCATTAGGATTTAGGATTTTGTGATTTAATGAGACAAGACAAGTGACTAAACCAAATCCTTATAGCATCCGTCTATCTTTATAGATTGATTCTTGTGGGATGTTTAAGTATTAAATGGTAGTCCATTATTTGGATTCTTGTGTACTTTAATGCGTATGAGACAAGACGAAGTGACAAAGCAAGTGACTAAACCAAATCCTTATAGCATCCGTCTATCTTTATAGATTGATTCTTGTGGGATGTTTAAGGTACTAAATGGTAGTCCTTTATTTGGATTCTTTGTGTACTTTAATGCGTATGTGACAAGACGATGTGACGAGATGATGATTATGTGGTTATTGTGATTAGTTGTGATTTAGATAATGAAACGAGTGTAATACCATAAGAACATGGTGGATACCCGCTGGTACTTCTTATATATAAGTGTTCTTATTGTATTACCCTTGTAGCGTTATCCGAATCACATTAGGATTTGTGTTCGATTCTTTCAATGTACAATATCTAAATCCTTGTAGAACTCTTTCATATTTTTATATGTTAGATTCTTAGAAGGATATCCAAAGTATTATTATAAATCATTGATTTGATTTTTGATAATACTCACGCGAGTTATAACCAATTTCAATATTGTTGTTATTAATCCTTAATTGGATTTCTAATAACATGCTCACAAGTTTTATGACCGAATTCAATGCGATTACAATGAACAAAGTACAATTTTAAATGCATAAAATTACTTAGTATTAATCATGTTGCCATATACAAAACACTTTGTGTCACAAGTTTCATAATCAAGTTAATGTATTGCAATACTAAATCTTTTTGCCATTCCTTGGCTTCAAAGAGTCCATTTTTAATTAACAACTCTTGTAGTTGTTAAAGCATTGCAATACCAATTTTTTTGCTATTAACTTGGCCAACAAAACTATGTACTCGCCAACATTGTTTGTTGATGTCTTTTTTTACATATGTTTCAGGTTTCGATTATTCAAGCATGCAGCACATAGGAATGCATTCAGACTTTAGACTTCTTTAATAAAAAAGACAATTTCATGTATTCTTTGTATTGTAAAACAATGTTAACCATAATGAAATAATTTAGTACCAGTAGTTATGAGCAATTTGTAACGTGACTCCCTGATATTTCCGTCGCATGTTGTTGTATTACGCGATTGGGGTGTTACAATATGAGTTTAAATTCTTATAAATGTAAGGTAATGTTTGAAAATATAGTGAAAAAGTGTTTATTCACTAACTATGAACAAAAAATATTATATGTATTTGCAATTAATATAATTATTTCCCGAGATTGTTTTTTATATGTGAGACTTTCACAATGAAGAATACCCTGTCTAAAAAGAAGATACGATAAATGAGATCAATGATAAAGTTAAAGTTAAAGAGTTTAATTTGTGAAAACTATGAAATGGTTGAAAGAAATTGAATTAATAGCTTAGAAGTGTTGTATCTAGGTTGGCTGGATGGAAATGGGTGAAATTAGTCTTAAAGGAGTTATCCATTTAAACCTACAAAGTACTTTTATGTTAGCTTTCATCCTAATTTTAATAATATTGACAGGTAGATCGATTTAAGAACATGAATACATACAATTTAACTAAGCATTTTTTTAACGGTAAATTTGGATCACTGGCGTATCATTGTGGCACTAGCGTAACCATCCGATCATATTCATCTCCATCAGACAATAATATCTATACACAATTCAGGAGAAAATCCAATAAATTAATCCTATAATATGTTTTAACTTTCCCAAACACTATAATTATCCTTTTCTATCTCTCTTTGACGATTCCTGTAATCTTACTTCATCACCACTTCATCTCATTTTCCTTCGGTTAGTCACGTCCACTACTTTAATTTAATCTATTTTTAGTTTTCTGTTCAGTTTTTATATATAAATAAACAACGGTTGTCATGCTATTGGTAGATTCATCATCAACCATCAACACAAAGTATATTCAGAATCTGAGTCTGATTCAAATCGAATAAGAAATAATTGTTGTTTAAGTTTTTCATTTGGTCCAATATATTTTTAAAGTCCAACCTCAATCTTGTTTAGCTCTAAATTCTAACTCAATCTTGTTTAGCTCAACTCAATTGAATAACAAGTAATGATTGTTAGTTTTTTCCGTTGAAGCCGAAAAAACTAAATTCGGTATGGTTCAATTCGGTTTCGGTTAAAAACACCTTCAAACCAAATAAACTAAAAAAATCGAACCGATGAACACCCTAATGATAACTAAAAACTTTTTATGAAGATCGCTAAAAAATTCGAATAACTTCACAAAAATATGACAGAATAAGTGCTAAATTAGGGTAAAGTTATCATACAAAGTCTTCTAAATATAGGAAGGGTCAAATACACAATGGATCGGAAAGTATAACATAATGGATCGCAAAATTTAACGCAATGCTGAGAAATATAACACAACGTCGAGGAAAAAAGCCACAATAAGTAGTAAAAAAGACACAATGACGTAAATAAATAAAAAGACACAATGATATAAACGAAAATTCTAAAATCTACAAAGTAAAAATCCAAAAGCGAAAACCTAAAATCTCATATTGTAGACTGTAGAGTTTGATGACATGTTTCCAATGCTGCTTGAATGAGTTCAATCGGAGTGTGTTTGATACCCTTCTCACGACTTCCTATTTTAGGAGACTATATATTTGAACCTTAACGTCCCGCTTACGGTATGCGCATAGAATATATAATGTGTGGGTTCTCGCGGGGGGGGGGGGGGGCAGAAGTGAAAGTGTACTAGTTTTAATGTTATTTTACTAATTTCGTGAAGATAACGTGAGGAGGATGGTTAATGAAGAAGTGTGCGTGCCTAATCATGTCTACGACGCACACATCACTAATCGAAAGCTGAAGCCACTCTCCTGATGAGTCTAACATAGGACGAAACCCTTTATAATATATGTTTTATCTTTTTCCAAACACTATAATTATCCTTTTTCTATCTCTCTCTTTGACAATTCTTGTAATCTTACTTCATCACCACTTCATCTCATTTTCCTTCGGTTAGTCACGTCCATTACTTTAATTAAACTTTATTTTTGTACTTTATTCATTTCTTAAATACGAGTAAACAACGGTTGTCATGCCATTGCAACTCATCTTCAACCATCAACACAAAGTCTATTTTGGTTTTAGGCTGTAAAAAATCTGAAAGTTCAAAATGATAGTTTAAATTTTGTCATTTTGTAAAACCAATTACAGTCTTATCCTTTTCTTATTTAGCCCATCGCAATCCACTAGTTACCTGAATTCGGTTCGGTTTGATTTTAGATTTTGATCAAAAAAACCATACAAACTGAATAACTAAACAAACTGATAACAAGGGCCGTCACCTAGAACCCTAAAAAATATTTAGGCCCCGGACGACATAAAAATCTGGGCCCAAAATTGTGGTTAAGGAGAAATGAATTTAAAAAATAAAACCGTGAGACTCTAGATTATCTTCAGATACTTTTTTCACTCCACCACCAACATTTTTATGTATAATAAACGGATATATATACTAAATATATAATTTACTATATATATATATATATAAGCTTATAAAAATCTTTCGAGTTCTTTGAAAATATAGGCCTCGGGCGACGGCACAGGTTGGCCGTTGCCGATAACACTCATATGATAAACTAATATTCATCACAAAAACAAACTGTGGATTAAATATCAAAACTGTATATTTTACTATAAGTATAAACTAAAGATTTATGGATTTCTTTTGGAAAAAGTGCAACTTATTGGCAAAAAGTAAATAATATAAACAAAAAAGCAAGAAAAGCGGAAAGAGAAGATATTATACAATCAAATAAATTATTAACAGTGTTAAACTGTCATTGTACACATAGTTATATTTTTTTATTTCTTAGTGGATGGATTGAAGAGGTAGAGACCTATAATAAATGAAAAAAAAGAATTTAATTAAATATATAAAATAAGGAATTCCATCATGAGATACACCTTCATATAATATGTGGTAAAATCTTATATATATACTTATTTATTTGGTTTCAACAATTGGTTTGAAGATACTATTTTAAAGACATTTTTACATCACTTTCTTTCTACAAATGGGCCGTCCAGATAGTTTCTTTAACAACCCTTTTTAACAATTTTTTTTTCTTATTTAGCATTATATGATGATAAGTTATAAATTTATTTCTTAAATTATATAACGAGAAATTCGCTAAAAAGAGTTGTACTTAGATTTGCTCTAAGTATATTGCATATACTAATATATATAATTTTTCAACTCTTGCCAATAAACTAATTATTTTATTACAAGAACAAACATTGCTAAAAGAAGATGGTTGTTATGCTAGAAGAACTTATAATAAAAATCTAAAACTAAAATTTTACTTGAGAATCAATAAAGTAACCAAAATACTCAAAAGATATGCAACATTGATCATGTCTTCAACAAAGATGAAACCGAAGGCGAAAACAGTTAAACACAAACTAAGATACGAGTCGTAACAAATTTATTTAATTCTTTTCGGCATCCAAACACTTGATCTCGAGATCTACCATCAATTCGTCTTCTTATTAGCCGCACCCATTGCGAAGAACTCTGTAATGACTTCAAGTGGCATGCCTTTCGTCTCGGGCACTCTAAAATAAACGAAAAACCAAGAAATAGTGCACACAATTGCGTAGATTCCAAAAGCACCCGCGAGCCCAATGGTGGTGAGCAACACTGGAAGCGTGTAAGTGACGATAATGTCTCCAATCCAAAATGTAAGTGCACATATGGCGATACAAAGACCCCTAACACGAGTTGGGAAGATCTCAGAGCAAAGCGTGTTGGGGATCGGCCCGAAGCCCATCACAAAGGTGCAGAAATAGACTACAACACTTATGGTGGAAATGACTGCATGAGCAACTGAGTCCATTTCAATGACATTACTCAAAACTAGCACAATGAGTGATGCCAAAAGAATGGGTAGTGTAGCTAATAGTAGCATCCTGCACAAAATAGATAAAAATGGCATATTGTAATTTTGTGAAAATTTGTATACGACACGAAAATAATCAGGTTTTTAGTTGTCATATTTAACCCATTCGATAACGGGCCAGTGTGGGTTGACATACTTAATTAAAACTTTAAAAGGCCCGTGCTCCAATGGAGCTATTTAACCTATTTAGTAAAACAGGTTGACCCACCAACCTGTTTAATTGATCAAGTTGACACATTAATATGTATACGACCCATTTAACCTGATTAACATGTTTACGACTTGATTACTAATTACTACCCATCAACCCGTTAGCCATGTTTAGATAAATGGGTTAAACGAGCTTTGTTTAGTTACACGATATAAAATGTGTCCAGATTAAGGTTGATGTTTTTGACGCCTATAAAATTTTGGGTCATGTTCCGGTTGAAATATTCAACTTGCCAACCCGAACTCCCTAGAATTACCTTCGGCCCGCTACATCTATAAGTTTCATGGCAACACCAATGCTAGGAAGCATCAAGAGTGTTGTGACACCACTAATCAGAAAAGAAGCTGATTCTGAACCGATGCCCATGTTCGACAAAAGAATCCCGACACCAGCTTGTTCAAGAATTTGAGGAGTGTAGTACAAAACGCCGTTAATGCCAGAAAACTGTTTAAATTCAAAACCGAAATCAGTTACTAGAACAATCAGAGTTATCGACCCAATTATAAGTAAACAGGTAATCAAACATAACGATTCACCTGTTGTAGTATTTGAATCCCAACACCAACAATCAATGCTTGTTTAATACCAGGGTCGGAAAGATCAGCCCAACTCGTCGCATCTTCAGTAGACGGGGGTGGCTTGATCCGACCTGACTGAATCGGGTTCTGACCCATTGTATCATCTAAACAAAGAACTGATCTACTAACAAGAGCCGAGGCCCGAACTGCGTCACCATCACCTGCAACCGGGAGTGAAGCAATGGACCCGCGTCTGGATTCTGCACCACCCTCCTGGTGCAAGTAGATCCGCTGCAACCCGCCTGCTTTCTTCCCGTCTTCGGTCTTTCTATACGCCAACTGCCACCCACCACCAATCCCCATCGCACTATTCGCCTCGCTAGGCTGACCCGGTTTAACATACTCCTAGAAACCGGAGCAATCATGTCTTTATCTACACCAGTTGAATTACGCGATAGCAATGGGCTTTTTACATTATCATCAGTTTCATCCCCGGATAAGTTCCCCTTTTCGTGATTACTCTCTACATCCCAGTTATCGGGTTTATGCTGATCGCCATAAACATGCTTCCGAAATTTGGGAAGATCATGCTTCCAGTTTCGTTCTGTTTCTCGTGAACACTTCCGAATAGAGTCACCATTGGATCCATCATTTGTGCAACTACGCTGCCTTGACGCAATGCCATGAATAAAGAACTTTGGCCCCTAACGGGCTTAGCGACCCATGACCTGACCCTCTTCTGCACCGTATAGTTTGATCTCGTCTTTCTCTTCGACGTGATCTTCGCTAAGCTCGTTGTCAGCGTTGATCACGTACTCTTCTACTGAGGTTTCGCCTCCCACTTCTAGACCTTCAACTAGTAATGCCATTTCACCTGGAAAACAAAGCATTCGGGTAGTTTTATAAATCGTTTTCGATCCAAAATTCGCTGATAGAGCTGAAATATGACACGAATCTAACATGAAATTCGCATGTTTGGGTTAGTGTAACGGGTTCTATTCATATTTTGGTCAAACCCGCAACAAATTTAGCTAAATGGGTTGGGTCTGGGTTGACCCTTATTTGTTTTTTTTGTCATAACTTCATAATTAGAATATAAAATTGACTTCCGCTTTAATTATTTACATGTAAATTTGTATATTTTTTGTGTGTATGTATAATTCAAGAGTAATATGCAAAAAACAAAAAAGATAAAATAAAAAGATATTTGGGTTAACGGGTCATGTTGTGTCAACCTGTGAATACTTATGTCGTGTTCGGGTTCACGTGTCTGACATGATTTTTGAGTCCAAATAACCCACCAGCCGAAAACACGACCCATTTAGCACCCCTGTGAAGGGATAACGCTAATAGAGTAATAGAAAGAGTTCAAGAAACAAACCCGAGACATCTTCTTTGCCACGAAGCGCCTGCAGGACCATTCTCGCCTCATCCATCTTACCTTTACTGACCAACCACCGTGGAGATTCGGGCAAGAAAAATACGGCCAGTATAAAGTACGCAATTGAAGGTAACGAAAGGACTCCAAGCATTAGTCTCCAACTAACATCAGACTTTAACGACATAAAGAACACCATTGTGTATGCTAAACACATTCCAATACTACCCGTAAACTGTGGGAGGGTATTCAACAGTCCTCTAATATCCGAAGGGGCAGTTTCGGAGATATAAAGGGGAACGAGTGTCACAGCTAGACCGATCCCGAATCCATCAAGAAGTCTTGCTACTAGCAAAACATAAACATTTGGAGACCAAAACATTACTAGACCACTAATAAAGTAAAACATTGAAGATATCACGAGCATTGGACGCCTTCCTATAGTGTCAGCTACAGATCCTGAGAATGTAGTTATCACTGTTGCGCCGATTAACGACATAGCCACGATTAGCCCTTCGATCGTCGGTTGTGTTTCTAAATGGAATTCTTTTTTGATGTAAAGAACAGCTCCTGCACCATTAGATTATAGTAAATATTAAAGATTATGATATGCATCTAATTCCCCTCTAGAGATCGATCTAGCATCTACTGGTCAGGTTACTGGTGGGGCCCGTGAGTTTTCCTTGACGGGTTCTCCTGGTTACAAAAAAATATCAAATATTTAAGGACAAAATTGTGAAATTACTTTATTAACCCTATGTACCTGCGATTGTGGCGTTATCCCATCCTTGCAACATGTTGCCAATTGCCGCGGCAATGGCTACATACACAGCTCCCCTGTCCGTCATTTTCACTCTTTTTTTAACGTATGAACATTAACAAGATTTCTTGAAAGTTATCCAATCGTTGTACCTTCATGATTCCACAAAACAACATAAATCTAAAAGCAAATTGAACATAACATGAATCTTTTTCTTTTTTATCTTTTTTTAAACAGCAAGCAAAAGGGGAGTGTGCATTCAGGCCCTTTGGACATAGTATTCTAGCATTCTGCAATGTAAAAAACAATTAAAAAAACCTAGATATTAAAACAAAAGCAAACCAACTATAGCAAAAAAAAAAGATCAATGATCAGAACTAAAATCAAACAATTCCACAAAACTAATAACTTATTGCTCAGTAGTAACCACTACCAATGAAGTTCATCGCATACATGTGAAGCTGTGGTGGCGCGGGTTCGACCCTTGTGGTGCCCAGATTATGTGGATGGTGTAAAGAGGTAATTTGCCGGCATCATAACCCTTGTGGGGTGGGATGATGGGTATCCTATAGGGTACCAGGGACGAGGTTCCTTCCTTAACCCATTTTATTAATAAAGATCAATAAATGATAAAATATATATATATATATTTCATATATCAAAATCACAAAAGGGTATCTCAAAAACAAAGTCTTTATATCATTCATGACAGTCTTCACAACAAAAGCTTATAATATTCTTAAAATATGCATCAAACTCACCAATGAACAACCATACTTAAATCAAGATTCATTCATCAACAACATTCAAGAGAAGGGTACTAGTGAACAACCGCTAGCATGTGAACAAGACCCATGATCACAAATCTAAACAAAGGGTCACAAAAAGGTTTGAAACTTTGGTATGAAAAGTTATAAGTTTTTGTGATTTGATAATAGTGAAGAGAGAGAGAGAGATGGGGGGAGAAAGAAGAGGGATGAAGTGGTCATAATGTTATACCAGTTCTTGAGGGGGGCGAAGAACATGAATGATGATGTTTTCATATGAACATCCTAAATTTAATGATGGGTCTCTCTCCCAAAAACATGGAAACTAAATTGTGTTGCATCACGTTGTTATGAAATTATTATGGCAGGGTATGCCTCATGGGTTCTTTGGGTTGTGACATGTGGAGTCAGGAAATGTTTAGGTTTTGGGTGTAAATTAATTGCAAGTAGTCCTTTTTATTTATTTAATTTAATTAGAAAAAAAATTACGGAAAACTTCTTTTATTCCCGGTCGTCTGTGAGACTTGAACCCAAAACCTACCCCTCTCAAACCCACATGTGTTTAAAGGTCTTGTCTTTATTAATGAACCATCACCCCATTGGTTAATCAAAAAACATTTACACCTAAATATCATTTAGGGCTGTTTGGCAACTTCTGAATTGTTACAAAGCTGTTAGTGCATTGTGCATGCAGAGGATTTGATGATGTAGTCACACATTGCATTAGGCGTTAGGCACAGGTTGATCACATATCAGAGAGGATTTGATGATCTAGTCTAGTTTGGTCACATATTGCATTAGGCATTGTTTGTACATTAGGCAGTTGGTCACAGATTGTCGGTGTGATAATTTAGTGTAGGTTTGATCATTAAGAAGTTGGTTTGATCATTTTTTTTATCACAGTTTGATCACATGGTCATTAGGCAGTGTTGAAAACAATTTAATCAAACAGAAAATTAATTATTTTATTATTAATTACCGAGTTATTGGCCAAACCAGTTTATTCCAACTTGAACAAACTGATTGAAGAAATGTAGAAGGAGACTGTCCCGTTATCGGACGAATTTAAATAATACGCAAAAACTAAAAACAACCTGGCGATTTAAGAAACCGAGATTCTTGAACTGCACGGATGATTCCTGGCCTTAAAGGATTTTACGCGCTCGTATTGCTGTGATCTGCAGCGTAAACTCCCAGGATTTAATGCAGAACTGATCTGGTATTCAAACAGCAATGGAAATCAGAAAACGCAGAAGCTGGAGAAGAAACAGGAACACCAGTAGGAGGCTGCAAAAATATGTGTTTGGGATGAGTAGCAGGAGGCTTTTATTTATAGATTGGGATTTCAACAGAGAATGAGAAAAACGGGGAATGGGATAAACATTATCAACTAATTCGAATATAAACTCCTAGAGATATCCATCTCAAATGCGATTCCTAGACTAATCCCATACGAATTCGAACTGGTGGAGATAACCCCCACTGTTTCGAATTCATCTCTATCCCAATCTTAACTCAGCTCTATCTCGATCCACAGATCTAACACACCTGAACCGGACCCTAGCTAAAAATAAAAGCTCCTCAGCTCCTAGCGACGATGCGTACATGCGAAGTGCAAAGTGCGCCTCAAACGCAGCCCACTCGCGCCTCAAGCGCGCCCATTCGCGAGCTCACGGCTCGGCGGCTCGGCTCGGCTCGGCGCGCGTGTGGGCTTGACCCACTTCTCAACCCATTTAACACTTTGGAGGCCCATAAGGGGTAATCCCTTATAAGGCACTCAACTTTCACCTCCCCCACTAATATGGATGGAGGAAACATACCAACTTGTATGTTCCTCATTAATATTTCCAGCAATCCCCCACCAAGTTGGAATGTTTCCTCTCACTTAGACAGATGATGTCACTAGGTGTCACGAAGATTAAACCCAGTTTATGTTGATAAATAAGAAGAGATAGATTCGATGGTGTCTTATGGAATTAGACCATTAACCTTATAGCCCCCTTCGGTTTACCCCCACACATCACCAGCCGACTTTGCGTTCTCACTGAGCGTGAATATGGCCGTGCGCTATAAACCCTTTTCATGATCCTTTAGAAGACAAACCACTTATCTTCACTCGAGGCGGCACCACCCCTAGATCATATAGGCAAAGTTTTACATCATCCACATTGCTTGGATGCCTCCAAAACTTTGTTAAGAGCATTAGCTCACCCTTGTTCTCGGAACGACGTACTATTATACCTCACATGGATCTATCAAAAAATTGATAGTACCTTCTATCATTAAGTGACTTCGTTTTTACCCATTAAACTTGAGAAATAGGAGCACTAAGTTCAAGTTGGGTTTCCATCACTAACGATTCTATTGTGGTTTTAGACCCATGTCTCTCGCGGTATTTACTACCAAATCTCTCGTTAGAGGTTTAGTAAACGGATCAGCCAAGTTCTTACTCGTCTTGACATAGATAACCTTGATGGTACCACTTTCAAGAAGTTGTCTCACATAATTGTGTTGTAGACCTATGTGACTTGACCTCCCATTATACACTGCGTTTTATACTTTAGATATTGTGGCCTCACTATCACAATACATGGGAATATACGGCATTGGAACATCCCACAAACGGATGTCCGTAAGTAGATCTAATCCACTCTGCTTCCTTACCAGCCGCAGCTAGTGCTATGAACTCAGCTTCCATAGTTGAGTGGGCAATACACATCTGTTTCTTGCTCGCCCAAGAAATTGCTCCTCCTGCTAGAGTGTAAATCCACCCACTTGTAGATTTTGAATCACTGGTGTGATCAATCCAGCTCGCATCAGAATAACCTTCGAGTATTCTGGAATTAGACGTGTATGTCAATTCTAAGTTACTGGTCCTTTTCAGGTATCCAAGTACTCTACCCACTGCTTTCCAGTGTTCTGTCCCTGGATTGACAGTATACTGACTCAGTTTCCTTACAGCAAAAGCAATATCAGGACGAGTGCAATGCGTCCATACATCATACTTCCAATAGCACTCGCATACTCCAGTTGAGCCACTGCTCTCCCTGAGTTCACATTAAGTTTCACACTTGGATCAAATGGGTATTAAACTCTTTAATGTTCAAGTGTTGAAACTTAGTCAGAATTTTCTCTATGTAATGAGATTGACTTAGAGAAATCTGACTTTCAGTTCTTTTCACCTTGATCCCAAGAATGGTATCAACTTCTCCTAGATCTTTCATCCTAAAGTTCGAGGACAGATATTTCTTAGTTTTAGAAATACCTTCAAGTGAGTGCTAATGATCAACATATCATCAACATAGAGACAAATCACGACTGTGTAACCGGGTTCGCATTTAGTATAGATACACCTATCAGCACTATTATGTCGAAACCCGAAAACAGTCACAGTGGTGTCAAACCTCTCATGCCACTGTTTAGGAGCTTGCTTCAAACCATAAAGAGATTTAATAAGTCTACACACTTTGTTCTCTTGACCAGGCATCACAAACCATTCTGGTTGCTCCAAATAAATCTCCTCATTTAGATACCCATTTAGAAACGCAGTCTTTACATCCATTTGATGGATGTACAGCCCTTTCAAAGCAGACACCGCTATTAGAGTTCTAATAGAGCTAATTCTAGCCACAGTTGCATAGGTATCAAAATAGTCGACCCCTTCTCTCTGCCTATACCCTTTAGCAACTAATCTCGCTTTATAGGCAGAGATGGATCCATCTGGATGATACTTCCTTTTGAAAATCCATTTGGATCCAATAGGTTTCTTTCCCTTGGGTAGATCAGCTAACTCCCAAGTTCCATTTCCCATAATGGAATCCATTTCATCATTGACTGCTTCCTTCCACAAAGGAGCATCTCTTGATGACATTGGTTCGCTGAAAGTTTTAGGATCATCATCCAAATTAACAGCGAAAATGACCTCTCTCGTCACTTTCTTTTGAGTTCCCTCAACAGGTAAGAAAAAAAATCATCTCCATAACTTTTCTCTTTTCTAACTCTAGTACTTTTCCTCGGTTCTTCAACCATTGGTGAAGGTTCGACTCTTTTCACAGAAGTACTAGAAGATGTGGTGTAATTTGAGTTTTCATCATCTCTAGAAAACTTGTTCTCAAAGAATTCCACATCTCTGGATTCTACAACTGTACCTGATTCGTCATCCAACAACCGGTAAGACTTACTTTGCGGAGCATATCCAATGAATACACTCTTGTAAGCTCGTTCCCCCAGTTTGAGTGTCTTTGGAAACCCAGGTACGCGATAATAGGCAAGACACCCCCAAACCCTTAAATACTCTAGGTTTGGTTTTCTTCCTTTCCACAACTCATATGGACTTGTAGGTATCACACGACTAATGATCCTATTGTGAACATAACATGCGGTTAACACAGCTTCCCCCACATATTACGAGGTAGACCCGATTGATTTAACATACAGTTAGCCATCTCTACCAAGATTCGGTTCTTTCTCTCAGCCAAACCATTTTGTTGGGGAGTATATGGTGCAGTTCTCTCATGTATGATGCGTTCTTCTTCACAGAATGCATCAAATATTCGATTAAAGTATTCTCCACCTCTGTCCGAGCGAAGAATTTTAATGCGTTTCTCCTTTGTTTTTCAACCTCAGCCTTATATATTTTAAATGCCTCAAAAGCTTCGTCTTTTGAATGCAATAAATAAACATATAAGTATCGGCTGAAGTCATCGCAGAAAGTGATAAAGTATCTCTTACCCCCACGAGTAAGGACTCCATTCAGTTCACAAATATCTGAATGAATAGTTCTAGTAGTGATGTATTACATTTATGGACACTTGGAAAAGGTTTCTTTGTGAATTTTGATTTCACACAAGTTTCGCATTTTCAAAGTCTTTATCTTTTAATTTTATAAACCTTTAGTTTGCACTTTCTCAATGTTTTTAATATTTGTATGAGCTAAACGTTTATGCCATAAAGAAATTGAACAAGCGATATAATCAGAAGACATAATTTCATTAAAATCAAAACTAATTGCATTACATTGACCAAAAACAAAATTATCACTACCACTATCACTATCACTTTCATTCCCAAACCCATCGATCACTGAAACGCCACCTTCATCCGATTCTTCTTCTTCGTCAATTCCATCTTCAGCTAGGTCAAGGCGATACATTCCACCCGTGTTCTTAGCTTGACCCACATAGATGTCATTTAAAGAAAACTTCACCGAAGATTCTTGATAACCAGCTTGTAACCATTGGGATCAAACTTATCAGCAGAAACAAGACCCTTGGTGATACCAGGAACATACAACACATCCTAAAGGGTAACCATTTGACCATCTCTAAAGTTTAGTCGCACCGTGCCTTTACCATGAACTTCTACAAATGTCCATCAGCACATACCATCAATGTTCCTTGAGGAAAATGACCATAAGTAAGAAATGAGCCACGATTCCCACAAACATGAACAGTTGCTCCAGAATCCAAAAACCATCCTCTATATGCCACAACGCGTGTATATTGAGAAAGCATGTTAACATCTCCAAGACCCACATTAGCCACTAGATTGGTGACTTTCTCAATATCAACAGCACTTGTAGAACCAACCGTAGATCCAGATTTCCTTTGAGAGCACTCTCGTGCATAATGCCCGGTTTCTCCACAAACATGACATTTACCCGATCTCTTTGGTTGATGGTTGGTCGTTTGATGTGACTTTTTGAATTCCTTTTTCTTTGGTGCTGTAAACTTTCTATTCTTTGATGCCCCATTCCCTTTAGACCAGATCCTCCAACAATATGATTCACACTCGATCCGACTTTACCTCTTTTGTCCCGTTGCGTGTTTCCTCCTCAATTAGAAGGTGCTTCAATAGTTCATCCAAAGAGTAGTCCTCAGATTGTGCATCATTCTCTTTGAGAAATCTTTCCAAGTAGGAGGAAGTTTTGCTATAATGACCCTACTTGAATAATTTCTGGCAGCAGAATACAAAGCGCGGTCAGTTTGTTAACAAGAACTTGGAGTTCATGCACTTGCTCCAAGATTGACTTGTCATCAACCATTTGAAAGTCTAAGTACTTGGAAGTAAGGTATTTGTTAGTACCTTCTTCATGAGCCTTGTACTTATCTTCCAAAGCTTTCCACAATTCTCTAGCACTTGTTACCGGTGCGTATAAGTCACAGAGACGATCCGAAAGAGAATTCTTGATGTGGCCAAGGCAAAGATCTTCAGCTTCCTTACGACAAGTCTTTGCTTAGCCAAATCTTGATTCGGGACCTCTCCAGCCTCAAGAGGAGGGTCATCAGGGATTGCGGGCAAGCTTGGATCAAGGATATAGTAGAGTTTCAGCACAACGAGCATGAACTTAACCTTGTCCGCCCAACGGGTATAGTTTCTGGCCATCGAATCTGTCCAACTTGACAAACTCTTGATTCATGAATCTCAGATTAGATGTTGGTAGTTCACCGTCCATTAATTCTGTTGATTAAACACAAAAATATAATCCTTTAAGATTGTTGAAAACAATTTAATCAAACAGAAAATTAATTATTTTATTATTAATTACCGAGTTATTGGCCAAATCAGTTTATTCCAACTTGAACAAACTGATTGAGGAAAGGTAGAAGGAGACTGTCCCGTTATCGGTCGAATTTAAATAACACGCAAAAACTAAAACCAACCTGGCGATTTAAGAAACCGAGATTCTTGAACTGCACGGATAATTCATGTCCTTAAAGGATTTTACGCGCTCGTATTGCTGTGAGCTGCAGCGTAAACTCCTAGGATTTAATGCAGAACTTATCTGGTATTCCAACAGCAATAGAAACCAGAAAACGCAGAAGCTGGAGAAGAAACAGGATCACCAGTAGGAGGCTGCGAAAATATGTGTTTGGAATGGGTAGCAGGAGGCTTTTATTTATAGATTGGGATTTCAACAGAGAATGAGAAAAACGGGGAATGGGATAAACATTATCAACTAATTCGAATATAAACTCCTAGAGATATCCATCTCAAATTCGAGTTCCTAGACTAATCCCATACGAATTCGAACTGGTGGAGATAACCCCCACTGTTTCGAATTCATCTTTATCCCAATCTTAACTCAGCTCTATCTCGATCCACAGATCTAACACACCTGAACCGGACCCTAGCTAAAAATAAAAGCTCCTCAGCTCCTAGCGACGATGCGTACGTGCGAAGTGCAAAGGGCGCCTCAAACGCGCCCACTCGCGCCTCAAACGCGCCCATTCGCGAGCTCACGGCTCGGCTCGGCTCGGCGCGCGTGTGGGCTTGACCCACTTCTCAACCCATTTAACACTCTGGGGGCCCATAAGGGGTAATCCCTTATAAGGTACTCAACTTTCACCTCCCCCACCAATATGGGATGGAGGAAACATACCAACTTGTATGTTCCTCATTAATATTTCCAACAATCCCCCACCAAGTTGGAATGTTTCCTCTCACTTAGACAGATGATGTCACTAGGTATCACGAAGATTAAACCCAGTTTATGTTGATAAACAAGAAGAGATAGATTCGATGGTGTCCTATGGAATTAAACCATTGACCTTATAGCCCCATTCGGTTTACCCCCACACATCACCAGCCAACTTTGCGTTCTCACTGAGCGCGAATATGGCCGTGTGCTATAAACCCTTTTCATGATCCTTTAGAAGACAAACCACTTATCTTCACACGAGGCGGCACCACCCCTAGATCATATAGGCAAAGTTTTACATCATCCACGTTTTTTGGATGCCTCCAAAACTTTGTTAAGAGCATTAGCTCACCCTTGTTCTCAGCAACGACATTCTATCATACCTCACATGGATCTATCAAAAAATTGATAGTACCTTCTATCATTAAGTGACTTCGTTTTTACCCATTAAACTTGAGAAATAGGAGCACTAAGTTCAAGTTGGGTTTCCATCACTAACGATTCTATTGTGGTTTTAGACCCATGTCTCTCGCGGTATTCACTACTAAATCTCTCGTCAGAGGTTTAGTAGACGGATCAGCCAAGTTCTTACTCGTCTTGAAATAGACAACCTTGATGGTCCACTTTCAAGAAGTTCTCTCACATAATTGTGCCGTAGACCTATGTGTCTTGACTTCCCATTATAAAATGTGTTGTATACTTTAGATAGTGTGGCCTCACTATCACAATACATGGGAATATACACAAGTTTCGCATTTTTCAAAGTCTTTATCTTTTAAATTCAATAAACCTTTAGTTTGCATTTTCTCAATGTTTTTAATATTTGTATGAGCTAAATGTTTATGCCATAAAGAAATTGAACAAGCGATATAATCAAAAGACATAATTTCATTCAAATCAAAACCAATTACATTACATTGACCAAAAACAGAATTATCACTACCACTATCACCACTATCACTATCACTTTCATTCCCAAACCCATCGATCACTGAAACGCCACCTTCATCCGATTCTTCTTCTTCGTCAATTCCATCTTCAGCTAGGTCAAGGCGATACATTCCACCCGTGTTCTTAGCTAGACCCACATAGATGTCATTTAAAGTAAACTACACACGAAGATTCTTGATAACCAGCTTGTAACCATTGGGATCAAACTTATCAGCAGAAACAAGACCCTTGGTGATACCAAGAACATGCAACACATCCTGAAGGGTAACCTTTTGACCATCTCTAAAGTTTAGTCGCACCGTGCCTTTACCACGAACTTCTACACGATGTCCATCAGCACATACCATCATTGTTCCTTGATGAACATGTCCATAAGTAAAAAATGAGCCACGATTCCCACAAACATGAACAGTTGCTCCAGAATCCAAAAACCATCCTCTACATGCCACAACGCGTGTATATTAAGAAAGCATGTTAACATCTCCAAGACCCACATTAGCCACTAGATTGGTGAATTTCTTAATATCAACAGAACTTGTAGAACCAACCGTAGATCCAGATTTCCTTTGAGAGCACTCTCGTGCATAATGGCCGGTTTCTCCACAAACATGACATTTATCCGATCTCTTTGGTTGATGGTTGGTCCTTTGATGTGACTTTTTGAATTCCTTTTTCTTTGGTGCTGTAAACTTTCTATTCTTTGATGCCCCTTTCCCTTTAGACCAGATCCTCCAACAATATGATTCACACTCGATCCGACTTTACCTCTTTTGTCACCGTTGCGTGTTTCCTCCTCAATTCGAAGGTGCTTCAATAGTTCATCCAAAGAGTAGTCCTCATACTTGTGCATAATTCTCTTTGAGAAATCTTTCCAAGTAGGAGGAAGTTTTGCTATAATGACCCCTACTTGAAAAATTTCTGGCAGCGGAATAGAAAGCGCGGTCAGTTTGTTAACAAGAACTTGGAGTTCATGCACTTGCTCCAAGATTGACTTGTCATCAACCATTTGAAAGTCTAAGTACTTGGAAGTAAGGTATTTGTTAGTACCTTCTTCATGTGCCTTGTACTTATCTTCCAAAGCTTTCCACAATTCTCTAGCACTTGTTATCGGCTCGTATAAGTCATAGAGACGATCCGAAAGAGAATTCTTGATGTGGCCAAGGCAAAGATCTTCAGCTTCTTTACGGACAAGTCTTTGCTTAGCCAAATCTTGATTCGGGACCTCTCCAGCCTCAAGAGGAGGGTCATCAGGGATTGCGAGCAAGCTTGGATCAAGGATATAGTAGAGTTTCAGCACAACGAGCATGAACTTAACCTTGTCCGCCCAACGGGTATAGTTCTGGCCATCGAATCTGTCCAACTTGACAAACTCTTGATTCATGAATCTCAGATTAGATGTTGGTAGTTCACCGTCCATTAATTCTGTTGATTAAACACAAAAATATAATCCTTTAAGATTGTTGAAAACAATTTAATCAAACAGAAAATTAATTATTTTATTATTAATTACCGAGTTTTTGGCCAAACCAGTTTATTCCAACTTGAACAAACTGATTGAAGAAAGGTAGAAGGAGGCTGTCCCGTTATCGGACGAATTTAAATAACACGTAAAAACTAAAACCAACCTTGCGATTTAAGAAACCTAGATTCTTGAACTGCATGGATGATTCCTGTCCTTAAAGGATTTTACGCGCTCGTATTGCTGTGAGCTGCAGCGTAAACTCCACGGATTTAATGCAGAACTGATCTGGTATTCCAACAGCAATGGAAACTAGAAAACGCAGAAGCTGGAGAAGAAACAGGAACACCAGTAGGAGGCTGCGAAAATATGTGTTTGGAATGGGTAGCAGGAGGCTTTTATTTTATGTTGGGATTTCAACAGAGAATGAGAAAAACGGGGAATGGGATAAACATTATCAACTAATTCGAATATAAACTCCTAGAGATATCCATCTCAAATTCGAATTCCTAGACTAATCCCATACGAATTCGAACTGGTGGAGATAACCCCCACTGTTTCGAATTCATCTCTATCCCAATCTTAACTCATCTCTATCTCGATCCACAGATCTAACACACCTGAACCGGACCTTAGCTAAAAATAAAAGCTCCTTAACTCCTAGCGATGATGCGTACGTGTGAAGTTAAAAGTGCGCCTCAAACGCGCCCATTCGCGAGCTCGCGGCTCGGTGCGCGTGTGGGCTTGACCCACTTCTCAACCCATTTAACACTTTGGAGGCCCATAAGGGTAATCCCTTATAAGGCACTCAACTTTCACCTCCCCCACCAATATGGGATGGAGGAAACATACCAACTTGTATGTTCCTCATTAATATTTCCAACAATCCCCCACCAAGTTGGAATGTTTCCTCTCACTTAGACAGATGATATCACTAGGTGTCACGAAGATTAAACCCAGTTTATGTTGATAAACAAGAAGAGACAGATTCGATGGTGTCCTATGAAATTAAACCATTAACTTGATAGCCCCCTTCGGTTTACCCCCACATATCACCAGCCGACTTTGCGTTCTCACTGAGCACGAATATGGCCGTGCGCTATAAACCCTTTTCATGATCCTTTAGAAGACAAACCACTTATCTTCACTCGAGGTGGCACCACCACTAGATCATATAGGCAAAGTTTTACATCATCCAAGTTGCTTGGATGCCTCCAAAACTTTGTTAAGAGCATTAGCTCACCCTTGTTCTCGGCAACGACATACTATCATACCTCCCATGGATCTATCAAAAAATTGATAGTACCTTCTATCATTAAGTGACTTCGTTTTACCCATTAAACTTGAGAAATAGGAGCACTAAGTTCAAGTTGGGTTTCCTTCACTAACGATTCTATTGTGGTTTTAGACCCATGTCTCTCGCGGTATTCACTACCAAATCTCTCGTCAGAGGTTTAGTAAACGTATCAGCCAAGTTCTTACTCATCTTGAAATAGACAACCTTGATGGTACCACTTTCAAGAAGTTGTCTCACATAATTGTGCCGTAGACCTATGTGTCTTGACCTCCCATTATACACTGTGTTGTTTACTTTAGATAGTGTGGCCTCACTATTATAATACATGGGAATATACACAAGTTTCGCATTTTTCAAAGTCTTTATCTTTTAAATTCAATAAACCTTTCGTTTGCATTTTCTCAATGTTTTTAATATTTGTATGAGCTAAACGTTTATGCCATAAAGAAATTGAACAAGCGATATAATCAGAAGACAATTTCATTCATATCAAAACCAATTGCATTACATTGACCAAAAACAGAATTATCACCACCACTATCACCACTATCACTATCACTTTCATGCCCAAACCCATCGATCACTGAAACGCCACCTTCATCCGATTCTTCTTCTTCGTCAATTCCATCTTCAGCTAGGTCAAGGCGATACATTCCACCCGTGTTCGTAGCTTGACCCACATAGATGTCATTTAAAGAAAACTTCACACGAAGATTCTTGATAACCAGCTTGTAACCATTGGGATCAAACTTATCAGCAGAAACAAGACCCTTGGTGATACCAGGAACATGCAACACATCCTGAAGGGTAACCATTTGACCATCTCTGAAGTTTAGTCGCACTGTGCCTTTACCACAAACTTCTACACGATGTCCATTAGCACATACCATCACCGTTCCTTGAGGAACATGACCATAAGTAAGAAATGAGCCACGATTCCCACAAACATGAACAGTTGCTCCAGAATCCAAAAACCATCCTCTACATGCCACAACGCGTGTATATTGAGAAAGCATGTTAACATCTCCAAGACCCACATTAGCCACTAGATTGGTGACTTTCTCAATATCAACAACACTTGTAGAACCAACCGTAGTCCAGATTTCCTTTGAGAGCACTCTCGTGCATAATGGCCGGTTTCTCCACAAACATGACATTTACCCGATCTCTTTGGTTGATGGTTGGTCGTTTGATGTGACCTTTTGAATTCCTTTTTCTTTGGTGCTGTAAACTTTCTATTCTTTGATGCCCCTTTTCCCTTTTGACAAGATCCTCCAACAATATGATTCACACTCGATCCGACTTTACCTCTTTTGTCCCCGTTGCGTGTTTCCTCCTCAATTCGAAGGTGCTTCAACAGTTCATCCAAAGAGTAGTCCTCAGAGTTGTGCATCATTCTCTTTGAGAAATCTTTCCAAGTAGGAGGAAGTTTTGCTATAATGACCCCTACTTGAATAATTTCTGGCAGCAGAATACAAAGCGCGGTCAGTTTGTTAACAAGAACTTGGAGTTCATGCACTTGCTCCAAGATTGACTTGTCATCAACCATTTGAAAGTCTAAGTACTTGGAAGTAAGGTATTTGTTAGTACCTTCTTCATGAGCCTTGTACTTATCTTCCAAAGCTTTCCATAATTCTCTAGCACTTGTTACGGCGCGTATAAGTCATAGAGACGATCCGAAAGAGAATTCTTGATGTGGCCAAGGCAAAGATCTTCAGCTTCCTTACGGACAAGTCTAAGCTTAGCCAAATCTTGATTCGGGACCTCTCCAGCCTCAAGAGGAGGGTCATCAGGGATTGCGGGCAAGCTTGGATCAACGATATAGTAGAGATTCAGCACAACGAGCATGAGCTTAACCTTGTCCGCCCAACTAGTATAGTTCTGGCAATCGAATCTTCCAACTTGACAAACTCTTGATTCATGAATCTCAGATTAGTTGTTGGTAGTTCACCGTCCATTAGTTCTGTTGATTAAACACAAAAATAAAATCCTTTAAGATTGTTGAAAACAATTTAATCAAATAGAAAATTAATTATTTTATTATTAATTACCGAGTATTGGCCAAACCAGTTTATTCCAACTTGAACAAACTATTTGAAGAAAGGTAGATGGAGACTGTCCCGTTATCGGACGAATTTAAATAACACGCAAAAACTAAATCCAACCTAGCGATTTAAAAAATCGAGATTCTTGAACTGCACGGATGATTCATGTCCTTAAAGAATTTTACGCGCTCGTATTGCTGTGAGCTACATCGTAAACTCCCAGGATTTAATGCAGAACTGATCTGGTATTCCAACAGCAATGGAAACCAGAAAACGCAAAAGCTGGAGAAGAAACAGGAACACCAGTAGGAGGCTGCGAAAATATGTGTTTGGAATGGGTAGCAGGAGGCTTTTATTTATAGGTTGGGATTTCAACAGAGCATGAGAAAAACGGGAATGGGTTAAACATTATCAACTAATTCGAATACAAACTCTTAGAGATATCCATCTCAAATTCAAATTCCTAGACTAATTACATACGAATTCAAACTGGTGGAGATAACCCCCACTGTTTCGAATTCATCTCTATCCCAATCTTAAATCAGCTCTATCTCGATCCATAGATCTAACACACCTAAACCGGACCCTAGCTAAAAATAAAAGCTCCTCAGCTCCTAGCGACGACGCGTACGTGCGAAGTGCAAAGTGCGCCTCAAACGCGGCTATTCGCGAGCTCGCGGCCTGGCTCGGCTCTGCGCGCGTGTGGGCTTGACCCACTTCTCAACCCATTTAACACTTTGGAGGCCCATAAGGGGTAATCCCTTATAAGGCACTCAACTTTCACCTCCCTCACCAATATGGGATGGAGGAAACATACCAACGTGTATGTTCCTCATTAATATTTCCAACAATCCCCCACCAAGTTGGAATGTTTCCTCTCATTTAGACAGATGATGTCACTAGGTGTCACGAAGATTAAACCCAGTTTATGTTGATAAACAAGAAGAGACTGATTCGATGGTGTCCTATGGAATTAAACCATTAACCTGATAGCCCCCTTCGGTTTACCCCCACACATCACCAGCCGACTTTGTGTTCTCACTGAGCGCGAATATGGTCGTGCGCTATAAACCCTTTTCATGATCCTTTAGAAGACAAACCACTTATCTTCACTCGAGGCGGCACCACCCCTAGATCATATAGGCAAAGTTTTACATCATCCACGTTGCTTGGATGCCTCCAAAACTTTGTTAAGAGCATTAGCTCACCCTTGTTCTCGGCAACGACGTACTATCATACCTCACATGGATCTATCAAAATATTGATAGTACCTTCTATCATTAAGTGACTTCGTTTTTACCCATTAAACTTGAGAAATAGGAGCACTAAGTTCAAGTTGGGTTTCCGTCACTAACTATTCTATTGTGGTTTTAGACCCATGTCTCTCGCGGTATTCACTACCAAATCTCTCGTCAGAGGTTTAGTAAACGGATCAGCCAAGTTCTTACTCGTCTTGACATAGACAACCTTGATGGTGCCACTTTCAAGAAGTTGTCTCACATAATTGTGCCGTAGACCTATGTGTCTTGACCTCCCATTATACTTTAGATAGTGTGGCCTCACTATCACAATACATGGGAATATACACAAGTTTCACATTTTTCAAAGTCTTTATCTTTTAATTTCAATAAACCTTTGCATTTTCTCAATGTTTTTAATATTTGTATGAGCTAAACGTTTATGCCATAAAGAAATTGAACAAGCGATATAATTAGAAGACATAATTTCATTCAAATCAAAACCAATTGCATTACATTGACCAAAAACAGAATTATCACTACCACTATCACCACTATCACTATCACTTTCATTCCCAAACCCATCAATCACTGAAACGTCACCTTCATCCGATTCTTCTTCTTCGTCAATTCCATCTTCAGCTAGGTCAAGGCGATACATTCCACCCGTGTTCGTAGCTTGACCCACATAGATGTCATTTAAAGAAAACTTCACACGAATATTCTTGATAACCAGCTTGTAACCATTGGGATAAAACTTATCAGCAGAAACAAGACCCTTGGTGATACCAGGAACATGCAACACATCCTGAAGGGTAACCATTTGACCATCTCTAAAGTTTAGTCGCACCGTGTCCTTTACCACGAACTTCTACACGATGTCCATCAGCACATACCATCACTGTTCCTTGAGGAACATGTCCATAAGTAAGAAATGAGCCACGATTCCCACAAACATGAACAGTTGCTCCAGAATCCAAAAACCATCCTCTACATGCCACAAGCTGTATATTGAGAAAGCATGTTAACATCTCCAAGACCCACATTAGCCACTAGATTGGTGACTTTTCAATATCAACAGCACTTGTAGAACCAACCGTAGATCCAGATTTCCTTTGAGAGCACTCTCGTGCATAATGCCCGGTTTCTCCACAAACATGACATTTACCCGATCTCTTTGGTTGATGGTTGGTCGTTTGATGTGACTTTTTGAATTCCTTTTTCTTTGGTGCTGTAAACTTTCTATTCTTTGATGCCCATTTTCCCTTTTGACCAGATCCTCCAAAAATATGATTCACACTCGATCCGACTTTACCGCTTTTGTCCCTGTTGCGTGTTTCCTCCTCAATTCGAAGGTGCTTCAACAGTTCATCCAAAGAGTAGTCCTCAGACTTGTGCATCATTCTCTTGAAAATCTTTCCAAGTAGGAGGAAGTTTTGCTATAATGACCCCTACTTGAAAAATTTCTGGCACCGGAATAGAAAGCACAGTCATTTGTTAACAAGAACTTGGAGTTCATGCACTTGCTCCAAGATTGACTTGTCATCAACCATTTGAAAGTCTAAGTACTTGGAAGTAAGGTATTTGTTAGTACCTTCTACGTGAGCCTTGTACTTATCTTCAAAGGCTTTTCACAATTCTCTAGCACTTGTTACCGGCGCGTATAAGTCATAGAGACGATCCGAAAGAGAATTCTTGATGTGGCCAAGGCAAAGATCTTCAGCTTCCTTACGGACAAGTCTTTGCTTAGCCAAATCTTGATTCGGGACCTCTCCAGCCTCAAGAGGAGGGTCATCAGGGATTGCGGGCAAGCTTGATCAAGGATATAGAAGAGTTTCATCACAACGAGCATGAACTTAACCTTGTCCGCCCAACGGGTATAGTTATGGCCATCGAATCTGTCCAACTTGACAAACTCTTGATTCATGAATCTCAGATTAGCTGTTGGTAGTTCACCGTCCATTAGTTCTTTTGATTAAAAACAAAAATAAAATCTTTAAGATTGTTGAAAACAATTTAATCAAAAAAAATTAATTATTTTATTATTAATTACCGAGTTATTGGCCAAACCAGTTTATTCCAACTTGAACAAACTGATTGAAGAAAGGCTAGAAGGAGACTGTCCCGTTATCGGACGAATTTAAATAACACGAAAAACTAAAACCAACCTGGCGATTTAAGAAACCGAGATTCTTGAACTGCACTGGATGATTCCTGTCCTTAAAGGATTTTACGCGCTTGTATTGCTGTGAGCTGACATGCGTAAACTCCCAGGATTTAATGCAGAACTGATTGGTATTCCAACAGCAATGGAAACCAGAAAACCAGAAGCTGGAGAAGAAACAGGAACACCCAGTAGGAGGCTGCGAAAATATGTGTTTGGAATGGGTAGCAGGAGGCTTTTATTTATAGGTTGGGATTTCACAGAGAATGAGAAAAATGGGGAATGAATAAACATTATAAACTAATTCGAATATAAACTCCTAGAGATATCCATCTCAAATTCGAATTCCTAGACTAATCCCATATGAATTCGAACTGGTGGAGATAACCCCCACTGTTCGAATTCATCTCTATCCCAATCTTAACTCAGCTCTGTCTCGATCAACAGATCTAACACACCTGAACCGGAACCTAGCTAAAAATAAAGCTCCTCAGCTCCTAGCGACGATGCGTACGTGCAAAGTGCGCCTCAAATGCCCCATTCGTGCCTCAAACGCGCCCATTCGCGAGCTCGCGGCTCGGCCCGGCTCGGCGCGCGTGTGGGCTTGACCCACTTCTCAACCCATTTAACACTTTGGAGGCCATAAGGGGTTATCCCTTATAAGGCACTCAACTTTCACCTCCCCCACCAATATGGGATGGAGGAAACATACCAACTTGTATGTTCCTCATTAATATTTCCAACAATCCCCCACCAAGTTGGAATGTTTTCCTCTCACTTATACAGATGATGTCACTAGGTGTCACGAAGATTAAACCCAGTTTATGTTGATAAACAAGAAGAGACATATTCGATGGTGTCCTACGGAATTAAACCATTAACCTGATAGCCCCCTTCGGTTTAGCCCCACACATCACCAGCCGACTTTGCGTTCTCACTGAGCACGAATATGGCCGTGCGCTATAAACCCTTTTCATGATCCTTTAGAAGACAAACCACTTATCTTCACTCGAGGCGGCACCACCCCTAGATCATATAGGCAAAGTTTTACATCATCCACGTTGCTTGTATCCTCCAAAACTTTGTTAAGAGCATTAGCTCACCCTTGTTCTCGGCAACGACGTATATCATACCTCACATGGATCTATCAATAAATTGATAGTACTTTCTATCATTAAGTGACTTTGTTTTTACCTATTAAACTTGAGAAATAGGAGCACTAAGTTTAAGTTGGGTTTCCATCACTAACGATTCTATTGTGGTTTTAGACCCATGTCTCTCGCGGTATTCACTACAAAATCTCTCGTCAGAGGTTTAGTAAACGGATCAGCCAAGTTCTTACTGTCTTGACATAGACAACCTTGATGGTCCACTTTCAAGAAGTTGTCTCACATAATTGTGCCGTAGACCTATGTGTCTTGACCTCCCATTATACACTGTGTTGTATACTTTAATAGTGTGGCCTCACTATCACAATACATGGGAATATACACAAGTTTCGCATTTTCAAAATCTTTATCTTTTAATTTCAATAAATCTTTAGTTTGCATTTTCTCAATGTTTTTAATATTTGTATGAGCTAAACGTTTATGCCATAAAGAAATTGAACAAGCGATATAATCAAAGACATAATTTCATTCAAATCAAAACCAATTGCATTACGTTGACCAAAAACAGAATTATCACTACCACTATCACCACTATCACTATCACTTTCATTCCCAAACCCATCAATCAGTGAAACGCCACCTTTATCCGATTCTTCTTCTTCGTCAATTCCATATTCAGCTAGGTCAAGGCAATACATTCCACCCGTGTTCATAGCTTGACCCACATAGATGTCATTTAAAGAAAACTTCACACGAAGATTCTTGATAACTAGCTTGTAACCATTGGGATCAAACTTATCAGCAGAAACAAGACCCTTAGTGATACCAGGAACATGCAACACATCTTGAAGGGAACCATTTGACCATCTCTAAAGTTTAGTCGCACCGTTCCTTTACCACGAACTTCTACACGATGTCCATCAGCACATACCATCACTGTTCCTTGAGGAACAAGACCATAAGTAAGAAATGAGCCACGATTCCCACAAACACAGAACAGTTTCTCCAGAATCCAAAAACCATCTTTACATGCCACAATGCGTGTATATTGAGAAAGCATGTTAACATCTCCAAGACCCACATTAGCCACTAGATTGGTGACTTTCTCAATATCAACAGCACTTGTAGAACCAACCATAGATCCAGATTTCCTTTGAGAGCACTCTCGTGCATAATGCCCGGTTTCTCCACAAACATGACATTTACCCGATCTCTTGGTTCTTGGTTGGTAGTTTGATGTGACTTTTGAATTCCTTTTTCTTGGTGCTGTAAACTTTCTATTCTTTGATGCACTTTTCCTTTTGACCAGATCCTCTAACAAGATGATTCACACTCGATCCGACTTTACCCTTTTGTCCCTGTTGCGTGTTTCCTCCTCAATTCGAAGGTGCTTCAACAGTTCATCCAAAGAGTAATCCTCAGACTTGTGCATCATTCTCTTTGAGAAATCTTTCCAAGTAGGAGGAAGTTTTGCTATAATGACCCCTACTTGAAAAATTTCTGGCAACGGAATAGAAAGCGCGGTCAGTTTGTTAACAAGAACTTGGAGTTCATGCACTTGCTCCAAGATTGACTTGTCATCAACCATTTGAAAGTCTAAGTACTTGGAAGTAAGGTATTTGTTAGTACCTTCTACGTGAGCCTTGTACTTATCTTCAAGGCTTTTCACAATTCTCTAGCACTTGTTACCGGCGCGTATAAGTCATAGAGACGATCCGAAAGAGAATTCTTGATGTGGCCAAGGCAAAGATCTTCAGCTTCCTTACGGACAAGTCTTTGCTTAGCCAAATCTTGATTCGGGACCTCTCCAGCCTCAAGAGGAGGGTCATCAGGGATTGCGGGCAAGCTTGGATCAAGATATAGTAGAGTTTCAGCACAACGAGCATGAACTTAACATTGTCCGCCCAACGGTATAGTTATGGCCATCGAATCTGTCCAACTTGACAAACTCTTGATTCATGAATCTCAGATTAGCTGTTGGTAGTTCACCGTCCATTAGTTCTTTGATTAAACACAAAAATAAAATCCTTTAAGATTGTTGAAAACAATTTAATCAAACAGAAAATTAATTATTTTATTATTAATTACCGAGTTATTGGCCAAACCAGTTTATTCCAACTTGAACAAACTGATTGAAGAAAGGTAGAAGGAGCTGTCCCGTTATCGGACGAATTTAAATAACACGAAAAAACTAAAACCAACCTGGCGATTTAAGAAACCGAGATTCTTGAACTGCTCGATGATTCTGTCCTTAAAGGATTTTACGCGCTTGTATTGCTGTGAGCTGCAGCGTAAACTCCCAGGATTTAATGCAGAACTGATCTGGTATTCCAACAGCAATGGAAACCAGAAACGCAGAAGCTGGAGAAGAAACAGGAACACCAGTAGGAGGCTGCGAAAATATGTGTTTGGAATGGGTAGCAGGAGGCTTTTATTTATAGGTTGGGATTTCAACAGAGAATGAGAAAAATGGGGAATGAAATAAACATTATCAACTAATTCGAATATAAACTCCTAGAGATATCCATCTCAAATTCGAATTCCTAGACTAATCCCATATGAATTCGAACTGGTGGAGATAACCCCCACTGTTTCGAATTTATCTCTATCCCAATCTTAACTCAGCTCTATCTCGATCAACAGATCTAACACACCTGAACCGGAACCTAGCTAAAAATAAAGCTCCTCAGCTCCTAGCGACGATGCGTACGTGCAAGTGCTCCTCAAATGCGCCATTCGCGCCTCAAACGCGCCCATTCGCAAGCTCGCGGCTCGGCTCGGCTCGGCGCGCGTGTGGGCTTGACCCACTTCTCAACCCATTTAACACTTTGGAGGCCCATAAGGGGTAATCCCTTATAAGGCACTCAACTTTCACCTCCACCACCAATATGGGATGGAGGAAACATACCAACTTTTATGTTCCTAATTAATATTTCCAACAATCCCCCACCAAGTTGGAATGTTTCATCTCACTTGACAGATGATGTCACTAGGTGTCACGAAGATTAAACCCAGTTTATGTTGATAAACAAGAAGAGACAGATTCGATGGTGTCCTATGGAATTAAACCATTAACCTGATAGCCCCCTTCGTTTACACCCACACATCACCAGCCGACTTTGCGTTCTCACTGAGCACGAATATGGCCGTGCGCTATAAACCCTTTTCATGATCCTTTAGAAGACAAACCACTTATCTTCACTCGAGGCGGCACCACCCCTAGATGATATAGGCAAAGTTTTACATCATCCACGTTGCTTGGATGCCTCAAAAGTTTGTTAAGAGCATTAGCTCACCCTTGTTCTCGACAACGACGTACTATCATACCTCACTGGATCTATTAAAAAATTGATAGTACCTTCTATCATTAAGTGACTTCGTTTTTACCCATTAAACTTGAGAAATAGGAGCACTAAGTTCAAGTTGGGTTTCCATCAATAACGACTCTATTGTGGTTTTAGACCCATGTCTCTCGCGGTATTCACTACAAAATCTCTCGTCAGAGGTTTAGTAAACGGATCAGCCAAGTTCTTACTCGTCTTGACATAGACAACCTTGATGGTACCACTTTCAAGAAGTTGTCTCACATAATTGTGCCGTAGACCTATGTGTCTTGACCTCCCATTATACACTGTGTTTGTATACTTTAAATAGTGTGGCCTCACTATCACAATACATGGAATATACACAAGTTTCGCATTTTTCAAAGTCTTTATCTTTTAATTTCAATAAACCTTTAGTTTGCATTTTCTCAATGTTTTTATATTTTGTATGAGCTAAACGTTTATGCCATAAAGAAATTGAACAAGCGATATAATCAAAGACATAATTTCATTCATATCAAAACCAATTGCATTACATTGACCAAAAACAGAATTATCACTACCACTATCACCACTATCACTATCACTTTCATTCCAAACCCATCAATCATGAAACGCCACCTTTATCCGATTCTTCTTCTTCGTCAATTCCATCTTCAGCTAGGTCAAGGCGATACATTCCACCCGTGTTCGTAGCTTGACCCACATAGATTCATTTAAAGAAAACTTCACACGAAGATCCTTGATAACCAGCTTGTAACCATTGGGATAAACTTATCAGCAGAAACAATACCCTTGGTGATACCAGGAACAGCAACACAATCCTGAAGGGTAACCATTTGACCATCTCTAAAGTTTAGTCGCACCATGCCTTTACCACGAACTTCTACACGATGTCCATTAGCACATACCATCACTGTTCCTTGAGGAACAGGACAATAAGTAAGAAATGAGCCACGATTCCCACAAACATGAACAGTTGCTCCAGAATCCAAAAACCATTCTCTACATGCCACAATGCATGTATATTGAGAAAGCATGTTAACATCTCCAAGACCCACATTAGCCACTAGATTGGTGACTTTCTCAATATCAACAGCACTTGTAGAACCAACCGTAGATCCAGATTTCCTTTGAGAGCACTCTCGTGCATAATGCCCGGTTTCTCCACAAACATGACATTTACCCGATCTCTTTGGTTGATGGTTTGTCGTTTGATGTGACTTTTTAAATTCCTTTTTCTTTGGTGCTGTACACTTTCTATTCTTTGATGCCCATTTTCCCTTTTGACCAGATCCTCCAACAATATGATTCACACTCGATCTAACTTTACTCTTTTGTCCCTGTTGCGTGTTTCCTCCTCAATTCGAAGGTGCTTCAACAGTTCATCCAAAGAGTAGTCCTCAGACTTGTGCATCATTCTCATTGATAAATCTTTCCAAGTAGGAGGAAGTTTTTCTATAATGACCCTTTCTTGAAATACTTCTGGCAGCGGAATAGAAAGCACAGTCATTTTGTTAACAAGAACTTGGAGTTCATGCACTTGCTCCAAGATTGACTTGTCATCAACCATTTGAAAGTCTAAGGTACTTGGAAGTAAGGTATTTGTTAGTAGCTTCTTCATGAGCCTTGTACTTATCTTCCAAAGCTTTCCACAATTCTCTAGCACTTATTACCGGCGCGTATAAGTCATGAGACGATCCGAAAGAGAATTCTTGATGTGGCCAAGGCAAAGATCTTCAGCTTCCTTACGGACAAGTCTTTGCTTAGCCAAATCTTGATTCGGGACCTCTCCAGCCTCAAGAGGAGGGTCATCAGGGATTGCGGCAAGCTTTGATCAAGGATATAGTAGAGTTTCAGCACAACGAGCATGAACTTAACCTTGTCCGCCCAACGAGTATAGTTCTGGCAATCGAATCTGTCCAACTTGACAAACTCTTGATTCATGAATCTCAGATTAGCTGTTGGTAGTTCACTGTCCATTAGTTCTGTTGATTAAACACAAAAATAAAATCCTTTAAGATTGTTGAAAACAATTTAATCAAATACAAAATTAATTATTTTATTATTAATTACCGAGTTATTGGCCAAACCAGTTTATTCCAACTTGAACAAACTGATTGAAGAAAGGTAGAAGGAGGACTGTCCCGTTATCGGACGAATTTAAATAACACGCAAAAACTAAAACCAACCTGTGATTTAAGAAACCGAGATTCTTGAACTGCATGGATGATTCCTGTCCTTAAAGTATTTTACGCGCTCGTATTGCTGTGAGCTACATCGTAAACTCCCAGGATTTAATGCAGAACTGATCTGGTATTCCAACAGCAATGGAAACTAGAAAACGCAAAAGCTAGAGAAGAAACAGGAACCCAGTAGGAGGCTGCGAAAATATGTGTTTGGAATGGGTAGCAGGAGGCTTTTATTTATAGGTTGGGATTTCAACAGAGCATGAGAAAAACGGGGAATGGGTTAAACATTATCAACTAATTCGAATATAAACTCTTAGAGATATCCATCTCAAATTCAAATTCCTAGACTAATTAGATGCGAAGTCGAACTGGTGGAGATAACCCCCACTGTTTCGAATTCATCTCTATCCCAATCTTAACTCACTCTATCTCGATCCACAGATCTAACACACCTAACCGGACCTTAGCTAAAAATAAAAGCTCCTCAGCTCCTAGCGACGACGCGTACGTGTGAAGTGCAAAGTGCGCCTCAAACGCGGCCATTCGCGAGCTAGCGCCTGGCTCGGCTCGGCGCGGTGTGGGCTTGACCCACTTCTCAACCCATTTAACACTTTGGAGGCCCATAAGGGGTAATCCCTTATAAAGCACTCAACTTTCACCTCCCCCACCAATATGGGATGGAGGAAACATACCAACTTGTATGTTCCTCATTAATATTTCCAACAATCCCCCACCAAGTTGGAATGTTTCCTCTCACTTAGACAGATGATGTCACTAGGTGTCACGAAGATTAAACCCAGTTTATGTTGATAAACAAGAAGAGACAGATTCGATGGTGTCCTATGGAATTAAACCATTAACCTGATAGCCCCCTTCGGTTTACCCCCACACATCACCAGCCGACTTTGCGTTCTCACTGAGCGCGAATATGGTCGTGCGCTATAAACCCTTTTCATGATCCTTTAGAAGACAAACCACTTATCTTCACTCGAGGCGGCACCACCCCTAGATCATATAGGCAAAGTTTTACATCATCCACGTTGCTTGGATGCCTCCAAAACTTTGTTAAGAGCATTAGCTCACCCTTGTTCTCGGCAACGACGTACTATCATACCTCACATGGATCTATCAAAAAATTGATAGTACCTTCTATCATTAAGTGACTTCGTTTTTACCCATTAAACTTGAGAAATAGGAGCACTAAGTTCAAGTTGGGTTTCCGTCACTAACTATTCTAT
The DNA here is from genome assembly GCA_947069175.1 of Scalesia atractyloides. Lineage (NCBI taxonomy): Eukaryota > Viridiplantae > Streptophyta > Magnoliopsida > Asterales > Asteraceae > Scalesia > Scalesia atractyloides. The sequence continues at coordinate 57,767,571 of CAMTDV010000019.1, forward strand.
TGTGGTTTTAGACCCATGTCTCTCGCGGTATTCACTACCAAATCTCTCGTCAGAGGTTTAGTAAACGATCAGCCAAGTTCTTACTCGTCTTGACATAGACAACCTTGATGGTGCCACTTTCAAGATGTTGTCTCACATAATTGTGCCGTAGACCTATGTGTCTTGACCTCCCATTATACACTGCGTTGTATACTTTAGATAGTGTGGCCTCACTATCACAATACATGGGAATATACACAAGTTTCGCATTTGTCAAAGTCTTTATCTTTTAAATTCAATAAACCTTTAGTTTGCATTTTCTCAATGTTTTTAATATTTGTATGAGCTAAACGTTTATGCCATAAAGAAATTGAACAAGCGATATAATCAAAAGACATAATTTCATTCAAATCAAAACCAATTGCATTACATTGACCAAAAACAGAATTATCACTACCACTATCACCACTATCACTATCACTTTCATTCCCAAACCCATCAATCACTGAAACGCCACCTTCATCCGATTCTTCTTCTTCGTCAATTCCATATTCAGCTAGGTCAAGGCAATACATTCCACCCGTGTTCATAGCTTGACCCACATAGATGTCATTTAAAGAAAACTTCACACGAAGATTCTTGATAACTAGCTTGTAACCATTGGGATCAAACTTATCAGCAGAAACAAGACCCTTAGTGATACCAGGAACATGCAACACATCTTGAAGGGAACCATTTGACCATCTCTAAAGTTTAGTCGCACCGTTCCTTTACCACGAACTTCTACACGATGTCCATCAGCACATACCATCACTGTTCCTTGAGGAACAAGACCATAAGTAAGAAATGAGCCACGATTCCCACAAACAAGAACAGTTTCTCCAGAATCCAAAAACCATCCTTTACATGCCACAATGCGTGTATATTGAGAAAGCATGTTAACATCTCCAAGACCCACATTAGCCACTAGATTGGTGACTTTCTCAATATCAACAGCACTTGTAGAACCAACCATAATCCAGATTTCCTTTGAGAGCACTCTCGTGCATAATGCCCGGTTTCTCCACAAACATGACATTTACCCGATCTCTTTGGTTCTTGGTTGGTAGTTTGATGTGACTTTTGAATTCCTTTTTCTTTGGTGCTGTAAACTTTCTATTCTTTGATGCACTTTTCCTTTTTGACCAGATCCTCTAACAAGATGATTCACACTCGATCCGACTTTACCTCTTTTGTCCCTGTTGCGTGTTTCCTCCTCAATTCGAAGGTGCTTCAACAGTTCATCCAAAGAGTAATCCTCAGACTTGTGCATCATTCTCTTTGAGAAATCTTTCCAAGTAGGAGGAAGTTTTGCTATAATGACCCCTACTTGAAAAATTTCTGGCAACGGAATAGAAAGCGCGGTCAGTTTGTTAACAAGAACTTGGAGTTCATGCACTTGCTCCAAGATTGACTTGTCATCAACCATTTGAAAGTCTAAGTACTTGGAAGTAAGGTATTTGTTAGTACCTTCTACGTGAGCCTTGTACTTATCTTCAAGGCTTTTCACAATTCTCTAGCACTTGTTACCGGCGCGTATAAGTCATAGAGACGATCCGAAAGAGAATTCTTGATGTGGCCAAGGCAAAGATCTTCAGCTTCCTTACGGACAAGTCTTTGCTTAGCCAAATCTTGATTCGGGACCTCTCCAGCCTCAAGAGGAGGGTCATCAGGGATTGCGGGCAAGCTTGGATCAAGGATATAGTAGAGTTTCAGCACAACGAGCATGAACTTAACCTTGTCCGCCCAACGGTATAGTTATGGCCATCGAATCTGTCCAACTTGACAAACTCTTGATTCATGAATCTCAGATTAGCTGTTGGTAGTTCACCGTCCATTAGTTCTTTTGATTAAACACAAAAATAAAATCCTTTAAGATTGTTGAAAACAATTTAATCAAACAGAAAATTAATTATTTTATTATTAATTACCGAGTTATTGGCCAAACCAGTTTATTCCAACTTGAACAAACTGATTGAAGAAAGGTAGAAGGAGGCTGTCCCGTTATCGGACGAATTTAAATAACACGAAAAAACTAAAACCAACCTGGCGATTTAAGAAACCGAGATTCTTGAACTGCTCGGATGATTCCTGTCCTTAAAGGATTTTACGCGCTTGTATTGCTGTGAGCTGCAGCGTAAACTCCCAGGATTTAATGCAGAACTGATCTGGTATTCCAACAGCAATGGAAACCAGAAACGCAGAAGCTGGAGAAGAAACAGGAACACCAGTAGGAGGCTGCGAAAATATGTGTTTGGAATGGGTAGCAGGAGGCTTTTATTTATAGGTTGGGATTTCAACAGAGAATGAGAAAAATGGGGAATGAATAAACATTATCAACTAATTCGAATAAAACTCCTAGAGATATCCATCTCAAATTCGAATTCCTAGACTAATCCATATGAATTCGAACTGGTGGAGATAACCCCCACTGTTTCGAATTTATCTCTATCCCAATCTTAACTCAGCTCTATCTCGATCAACAGATCTAACACACCTGAACCGGAACCTAGCTAAAAATAAAGCTCCTCAGCTCCTAGCGACGATGCGTACGTGCAAAGTGCTCCTCAAATGCGCCATTCGCGCCTCAAACGCGCCCATTCGCAAGCTCGCGGCTCGGCTCGGCTCGGCGCGCGTGTGGGCTTGACCCACTTCTCAACCCATTTAACACTTTGGAGGCCCATAAGGGGTAATCCCTTATAAGGCACTCAACTTTCACCTCCACCACCAATATGGGATGGAGGAAACATACCAACTTTATGTTCCTATTAATATTTCCAACAATCCCCCACCAAGTTGGAATGTTTCATCTCACTTGACAGATGATGTCACTAGATGTCACGAAGATTAAACCCAGTTTATGTTGATAAACAAGAAGAGACAGATTCGATGGTGTCCTATGGAATTAAACCATTAACCTGATAGCCCCCTTCGGTTTACACCCACACATCACCAGCCGACTTTGCGTTCTCACTGAGCACGAATATGGCCGTGCGCTATAAACCCTTTTCATGATCCTTTAGAAGACAAACCACTTATCTTCACTCGAGGCGGCACCACCCCTAGATGATATAGGCAAAGTTTTACATCATCCACGTTGCTTGGATGCCTCAAAAAGTTTGTTAAGAGCATTAGCTCACCCTTGTTCTCGACAACGACGTACTATCATACCTCACGTGGATCTATTAAAAAATTGATAGTACCTTCTATCATTAAGTGACTTCGTTTTTACCCATTAAACTTGAGAAATAGGAGCACTAAGTTCAAGTTGGGTTTCCATCAATAACGACTCTATTGTGGTTTTAGACCCATGTCTCTCGCGGTATTCACTACAAAATCTCTCGTCAGAGGTTTAGTAAACGGATCAGCCAAGTTCTTACTCGTCTTGACATAGACAACCTTGATGGTACCACTTTCAAGAAGTTGTCTCACATAATTGTGCCGTAGACCTATGTGTCTTGACCTCCCATTATACATTGCGTTTGTATACTTAGATAGTTGGCCTCACTATCACAAGACATGCGAATATACACAAGTTTCGCATTTTTCAAAGTGTTTATCTTTTAATTTCATTAAACATTTAGTTGCATTTTCTCAATGTTTTTAAATATTTGTATGAGCTAAACATTTATGCCATAAAGAAATTGAACAAGCAATATAATTACAAGACATAATTTCATTCAAATCAAAACCAATTGCATTACATTGACCAAAAACAGAATTATCACTACCACTATCACCACTATCACTATCACTTTCATTCCCAAACCCATCAATCACTGAAACGTCACCTTCATCCGATTCTTCTTCTTCGTTAATTCCATCTTCAGCTAGGTCAAGGCGATACATTCCAGCCGTGTTCGTAGCTTGACCCACATAGATGTCATTTAAAGAAAACTTCACACAAAGATCCCTTTATAACCAGCTTGTAACCATTGGGATAAACTTATCAGCAGAAACATGACCCTTGGTGATATCAAGAACTAGAAACACAACCTGAAGGGTAACCATTTGACCATCTCTAAAGTTTAGTCGCACCGTGCCTTTACCACGAACTTCTACACGATGTCCATTAGCACATACCATCACTGTTCCTTGAGGAACAGGACCATAAGTAAGTAATGAGCCACGATTCCCACAAACATGAACAGTTGCACAGAATCCAAAAACCATCCCCTACATGCCACAACGCGTGTATATTGAGAAAGCATGTTAACATCTCCAAGACCCACATTAGCCACTAGATTGGTGACTTTCTCAATATCAACAGCACTTGTAGAACCAACCGTAGATCCAGATTTCCTTTGAGAGCACTCTCGTGCATAATGCCCGGTTTCTCCACAAACATGACATTTACCCGATCTCTTTGGTCATTTGATGTGACTTTTTGAATTCCTTATTCTTTGGTACTGTAAACTTTCTATTCTTTGATGACCATTTTCCCTTTTGACAGATCCTCCAACAATATGATTCACACTCGATCCGACTTTACATCATTTTTCCCTGTTGCGTGTTTCCTCCTCAATTCGAATGTGGTTCAACAGTTCATCCAAAGAGTAGTCCTCAGACTTGTGCATCATTCTCTTTGAGAAATCTTTCCAAGTGGAGGAAGTTTTGCTATAATGGCCCCTACTTGAAAATTTTCTGGCAGCGAATAGAAAGCGCGGTCAGTTTGTTAACAAGAACTTGGAGTTCATGCACTTGCTCCAAGATTGACTTGTCATCAACCATTTGAAAGTCTAAGTACTTGGAAGTAAGGTATTTGTTAGTACCTTCTTCATGAGCCTTGTATTATCTTCCAAAGCTTTCCACAATTCTCTAGCACTTGTTACCGGCGCGTATAAGTCATATAGACGATCCGAAAGAGAATTCTTGATGTGGCCAAGGCAAAGATCTTCAGCTTCCTTACAGACAAGTCTTTGCTTAGCCAAATCTTGATTCGGGACCTCTCCAGCCTCAAGAGGAGGGTCATCAGGGATTGCGGGCAAGCTTTGATCAAGGATATAGTAGAGTTTCAGCACAACGAGCATGAACATAACCTTGTCCGCCCAACGAGTATAGTTCTGGCAATCGAATCTTTCCAACTTGACAAACTCTTGATTCATGAATCTCAGATTAGCTGTTGGTAGTTCACCGTCCATTAGTTCTGTTGATTAAACACAAAAATAAAATCCTTTAAGATTGTTGAAAACAATTTAATCAAACAGAAAATTAATTATTTTATTATTAATTACCGAGTTATTGGCCAAACCAGTTTATTCCAACTTGAACAAATTGATTGAAGAAAGGTAGAAGGAGACTGTCTCGTTATCGGACAAATTTAAATAACACGCAAAAACTAAAACCAACCTGGCAATTTAAGAAACCGAGATTCTTGAACTGCACGGATGATTCCTGTCCTTAAAGGATTTTACGCGCTCGTATTGCTGGAGGTGCAGCGTAAACTCCCAGGATTTAATGTAGCACTGATCTGGTATTCCAACAGCAATGGAAACCAGAAAATGCAAAAGCTGGAGAAGAAACAGGAACACCAGTAGGAGGCTGCGAAAATATGTGTTTGGAATGGGTAGCAGGAGGCTTTTATTTATAGGTTGGATTTGGACAGAGAATGAGAAAAACGGGGAATCGGATAAACATTATCAACTAATTCGAATATAAACTCCTAGAGATATCCATCTCAAATTCGAATTCCTAGACTAATCCCATACGAATTCGAACTGGTGGAGATAACCCCCACTGTTTCGAATTCATCTCTATCCCAATCTTAACTCAGCTCAATCTCGATCCACAGATCTAACACACCTGAACCAGACCCTAGCTAAAAATAAAGGCTCCTCAGCTCCTAGCGACGATGCGTACTTGCAAAGTGCGCCTCAAACGCGCCTATTCGCACCTCAAACGCGCCCATTCGCAAGCTCGCGGCTCGGCTCGGCTCGGCGCGTGTGGGATTGACCCACTTCTCAACCCATTTAACACTTTGGAGGCCCATAAGGGGTAATCCCTTATAAGGCACTCAACTTTCATCTCCACCACCAATATGGGATGGAGGAAACATACCAACTTTTATGTTCCTCATTAATATTTCCAACAATCCCCCACCAAGTTGGAATGTTTCATCTCACTTGACAGATGATGTCACTAGGTGTCACGAAGATTAAACCCAGTTTATGTTGATAAACAAGAAGAGACATATTCGATGGTGTCCTATGGAATTAAACCATTAACCTGATAGCCCCCTTCGGTTTACACCCACACATCACCAGCCAATTTTGCGTTCTCACTGAGCACGAATATGGCCGTGCGCTATAAACCCTTTTCATGATCCTTTAGAAGACAAACCACTTATCTTCACTCGAGGCGGCACCACCCCTAGATGATATAGGCAAAGTTTTACATCATCCACGTTGCTTGGATGCCTCAAAAAGTTTGTTAAGAGCATTAGCTCACCCTTGTTCTCGACAACGACGTACTATCATACCTCACGTGGATCTATTAAAAAATTGATAGTACCTTCTATCATTAAGTGACTTCGTTTTTACCCAATAAACTTGAGAAATAGGAGCACTAAGTTCAAGTTGGGTTTCCATCACTAACGACTCTATTGTGGTTTTAGACCCATGTCTCTCGCGGTATTCACTACAAAATCTCTCGTCAGAGGTTTAATAAACGGATCAGCCAAGTTCTTACTCGTCTTGACATAGACAACCTTGATGGTACCACTTTCAAGAAGTTGTCTCACATAATTGTGCCGTAGACCTATGTGTCTTGACCTCCTATTATACTTTAGATAGTGTGGCCTCACTATCACAATACATGGGAATATACACAAGTTTCACATTTTTCAAAGTCTTTATCTTTTAATTTCAATAAACCTTTAGTTTGCATTTTCTCAATGTTTTTAATATTTGTATGAGCTAAACGTTTATACCATAAAGAAATTGAACAAGCGATATAATTAGAAGACATAATTTCATTCAAATCAAAACCAATTGCATTACATTGACCAAAAACAGAATTATCACTACCACTATCACCACTATCACTATCACTTTCATTCCCAAACCCATCAATCACTGAAACGTCACCTTCATCCGATTCTTCTTCTTCGTCAATTCCATCTTCAGCTAGGTCAAGGCGATACATTCCACCCGTGTTCGTAGCTTGACCCACATAGATGTCATTTAAAGAAAACTTCACACGAATATTCTTGATAACCAGCTTGTAACCATTGGGATAAAACTTATCAGCAGAAACAAGACCCTTGGTGATACCAGGAACATGCAACACATCCTGAAGGGTAACCATTTGACCATCTCTAAAGTTTAGTCGCACCGTGTCTTTACCACGAACTTCTACACGATGTCCATCAGCACATACCATCACTGTTCCTTGAGGAACATGTCCATAAGTAAGAAATGAGCCACGATTCCCACAAACATGAACAGTTGCTCCAGAATCCAAAAACCATCCTCTACATGCCACAACGCGTGTATATTGAGAAAGCATGTTAACATCTCCAAGACCCACATTAGCCACTAGATTGGTGACTTTCTCAATATCAACAGCACTTGTAGAACCAACCGTAGATCCAGATTTCCTTTGAGAGCACTCTCGTGCATAATGCCCGGTTTCTCCACAAACATGACATTTACCCGATCTCTTTGGTTGATGGTTGGTCGTTTGATGTGACTTTTTGAATTCCTTTTTCTTTGGTGCTGTATACTTTCTATTCTTTGATGCCCATTTTCCCTTTTGACCAGATCCTCCAAAAATATGATTCACACTCGATCCGACTTTACCTCTTTTGTCCCTGTTGCGTGTTTCCTCCTCAATTCGAAGGTGCTTCAACAGTTCATCCAAAGAGTAGTCCTCAGACTTGTGCATCATTCTCTTTGAGAAATCTTTCCAAGTAGGAGGAAGTTTTGCTATAATGACCCCTAGTTGAAAATTTTCTGGCAGCGGAATAGAAAGCGTGGTCAGTTTGTTAACAAGAACTTGGAGTTCATGCACTTGCTCCAAGATTGACTTGTCATCAACCATTTGAAAGTCTAAGTACTTGGTAGTAAGGTATTTGTTAGTACCTTCTTCATGAGCCTTGTATTTATCTTCCAAAGCTTTCCACAATTCTCTAGTACTTGTTACCGGCGCGTATAAGTCATAGAGACGATCCGAAAGAGAATTCTTGATGTGGCCAAGGCAAAGATCTTCAGCTTCCTTACGGACAAGTCTTTGCTTAGCCAAATCTTGATTCGGGACCTCTCCAGCCTCAAGAGGAGGGTCATCAGGGATTGCGGGCAAGCTTTGATCAAGGATATAGTAGAGTTTCAGCACAACGAGCATGAACTTAACCTTGTCCGCCCAACGAGTATAGTTCTGGCAATCGAATCTGTCCAACTTGACAAACTCTTGATTCATGAATCTCAGATTAGCTGTTGGTAGTTCACTGTCCATTAGTTCTGTTGATTAAACACAAAAATAAAATCCTTTAAGATTGTTGAAAACAATTTAATCAAACAGAAAATTAATTATTTTATTATTAATTACCGAGTTATTGGCCAAACCAGTTTATTCCAACTTGAACAAACTGATTGAAGAAAGGTAGAAGGAGACTGTCCCGTTATCGGACGAATTTAAATAACACGCAAAAACTAAAACCAACCTGGTGATTTAAGAAACCGAGATTCTTGAACTGCATGGATGATTCCTGTCCTTAAAGTATTTTACGCGCTCGTATTGCTGTGAGCTGCAGCGTAAACTCCCAGGATTTAATGCAGAACTGATCTGGTATTCCAACAGCAATGGAAACCAGAAAACGCAGAAGCTGGAGAAGAAACAGGAACACCAGTAGGAGGCTGCGAAAATATGTGTTTAATGGGTAGCAGGAGGCTTTTATTTTTATGTTGGGATTTCAACAGAGAATGAGAAAAACGGGGAATAGGATAAACATTATCAACTAATTCGAATATAAACTCCTAGAGATATCCATCTCAAATTCGAATTCCTAGACTAATCCCATACGAATTCGAACTGGTGGAGATAACCCCCACTGTTTCGAATTCATCTCTATCCCAATCTTAACTCAGCTCTATCTCGATCCACAGATCTAACACACCTGAACCGGACCCTAGCTAAAAATAAAAGCTCCTCAGCTCCTAGCGACGAGGCGTACATGCAAAGTGCGCCTCAAACGCGCCCATTCGCGAGCTCGCGGCTCGGCTCGGCGCGCGTGTGGGCTTGACCCACTTCTAAACCCATTTAACACGTTGGAGGCCCATAAGGGGTAATCCCTTATAAGGCACTCAACTTTCACCTCCTCCACCAATATGGGATGGAGGAAACATACCAACTTGTATGTTCCTCATTAATATTTCCCACAGGCAGTTGGTTTAATCACAGTTTGATCATAGATTCCATTAGGCGGTTAGTTTAGTGCAGGTTTAATCATGGTTTTGTGCAGGTTTGCTAATTGTGCGGGATCATTGATGAAATTGTAGAGTACATTATAAAAGTGCAGGTTTCATTAGGTTCACATTGCATTCAAACATTTGTGAATTATGTTTGATCGCTATACAATTGGTCAGGTTCATAGAGTGCAAATTTGATGATTGTTAGTCCATTGTTTGTGCACTAGGCAATGATTCACAGATTGCATTAGCATAGGTCACAAATTGATTTGCATTCACACGTTGCATTTGGGCATATTGCATTTGGTCAAAGTCACATTGCATTTGTCTATAGTCATTGTTTGATCACAGTCAACGTTTGTTCACAGTCTTGTGTTCATTGTTTGTTTTTTACATTCATAGTTTTGGTTTGATTACACTCTAAGCATTGCTATTTTATCATGTTTTTCTTAGCTTAAAGCATTTCGTCACAGTGTTGATTAAAGACAAAGCATTTGGTGATTAAATTCACAGTCTTGGTTCATTAGGTTCACAGGCTTGGTTCATTAGGTTCATTAAAGTCACATTTTTGGTTCATTAGCTTTCACTAATCTACATCATATAAATAAGTAACATCGTACATAGAGGTGTTGTACCCTATGCTTAGGGGGGTAGAGGGTGGTCATCACCGATCACTCACTCATAACTTCCAATCAAGTTCCGCCATGTTATCAACCATTACTCCATCACTCACAATTCTTTTTAGTGGAAATGGTCATCACTCACTACCACACCCAACAATTTCCCCCCAACCAACAATTCCCCTCACAAAATCAAATATATAACGCATGATAAGTATCACGTGTTTCAAAGTTTCACCGGTGATCAAATGAGTGGCGGCGGTGTGCAAGAGCCCATCATGCGTGATGGGGGGCCATAACGTGCCCACCCCGGGTCCTCTTAGGGGGCTTTTAAAAAAAGTTAAAATTACATTTTTAACCTAAAACTATTTGAATTTTTACTTTTAACCCAAAAGTTTTTACCTTTTCAATTTAACCTCACAACATTTTACTTTCAACTTTGGTTCCCTACACTTTTCATACGTGGCCAATTTTTCATTTTACGTTTTGTTCTAGAGTTTGCGAGTTAACATAGTGCAATGTGCGTGTGTGGTTTAGCGTTTTTACTTTTCGTTTTACCCTTCGTACTAAATTTTGCGAGTTAACATGTCGCAACGTGCGTGTGTGGTTCAACATTTTTACGTCGTCTATTTTTTCCCGCTTGACAGGTTTGCCGCAACACCCAGGTTCTACATGGACATAGTTATTATTTTCTATATTTTACATTTCGGTCGAATTTCTTCGCATTAACATACCCCAACTTTAATGTTGGTGGTTGCTGGCGGTGGTATGACATTGGTGCTATTTGTCACGGTTTTATGCCCCCACCGCAACGCGAGGCCCTTAATACTAGTTAAAGCTTAACTTTGGTTTGATTTCTACTAATGCTTTGATTAGGTTTGACTTAATAAAGTCAAACCATTGTGAGATTTATTTGATTTGTTTGACTGATTAAAGTCCAACCATTGTGAGATTAGTTTGATTTCTTTGACTCAATAAAGTCAAACCTCTGCAAAAGTGGTTTGATCTGTTTAAAGTGGACGACACATTTAGATTTTGGAGAGAGTCTCAAAGTGTTATAGTTATAAAACCACTAGGTGGCATAGTGCAACTCTAAAAGGGTAGGATTGCCTTTTCACATGGTTTTTAAACAGACATTAACAGTTGGGTGTTAGAGTGTGATGAAAATTCCACCAAAAGGTGCCATTATGCAAAAAATGAAAGATAGGGTTTCAATGTGCAATTTAGAGCAAACCACGTGGTACTAAATTGCACTTTACTTAAACCTAAGGCCATGGGGTGTACTATAATATTTAGAGTGTTAATAGTGACATGGCATGTTAACTAACATTGCAAATCACTCATTCCTTGTGTTAAAAGGACATTAAATGGATTATATGTTAACCCAATATTAAGAGGAAGAACTTGTTGCCATTGCTTCAAAAGAACTTGTTACCATTGCTTCCATGCATAATGGTCCATTATGTGTTCACCCTCATTGCTCAATTTGACCCCTACTGGCACAACCATGTGCTAGCACGTGTTGCCATTGCTTCCATTCTGGTAGTTTTTCAACAAGTGTGGTTAAAGGTTCAACAACATTGTGTTCAATACAGTAGATCTCTGCAGGTTCCATTTCGGACATGTACAATTTCTGGCAGTAGCAGCCTAAGGGGTGGGTGGTGCTGCACCCCCGGCCGAGGCCCGATTCGTTTTGGGGCTTAAATTCTTTATATATATATATATATATATATATATAGGATTCGGTTCAAATGAAAACCATCACGAGTTGCGAAAACTAGGCCATCCAAAATGTTTTTCCCAATTTTTTTTCCTCAAAAACCTGTAAAAACAATCACTTGTTTCAGCAAATAAAATTTTGAAAATAATGTCGCATACCCATATTTACATGAGGCGTAAAAAATATTTATCTACTTCCTAAATTTACGTCTGCCTTAAAAAAACTTGCATCAGTCAAAACTACCGACTTGGCAATTTTTTTTTTACTTTTTTTACAGATGTGTTTATAATTTTTCAATCTACGTTTGTGCAAGTAAAATGAGAACCACCTTGAGTTGCGAGAACTTTTTGAAAAAATTGCCGAGCCGGTAGTTTTGACTGATGCAAGTTTTTTTACGTCTGGGCGTAAATTTTAAATTTAATTTTACGCCCAAGCGTAAAAAAACTTGCATCAGTCAAAACTACCACATCGACAATTTTTTTTTAAATTTTTTTATAGATGTGCTTATAATTTTTTCATCTATGTTTGTGCAAAAAAATACCCAACTCGCTCCGGAATAAAAAAGTTCTCGCGGTTCTCGCAACTCGTGATAGTTCTCATTTGAACTAATTACTATATAATATATAGAGGATCAAGATCAAGGGAAAATCACCCTGAGTTGTGAAAACTTAGAGAACTCGGCCTTCTCGTGCAAGTTTTGCCCCCATTTTTTTCACACCACTTGATAAAAATGTTTTAAAAAGACTGTCGTACAAAAATAAAAAAGATTCAAAATGGCATTTTTTGGCCCCTTACATCAGCCGTAAAAAGGTGATGACATAAGCATGACATCACTTTTTACAACATTTACGGTTGCCGTAAATGAATTAAAAGACAAGTTTTTTTTTGGAAAAGTTGATTTTTTATGATTTTTGGTAGATTTTTTTTTTGAAAAAACCGTTCGTAAGGCTGAGTTCCACAACTCGTATAGATTTTTATTATATATAGGTAAAATATGTAAAACTGGAAAATTTATTAGACCCTCTCTATAAAAAATTAATAATCCTAAAACTTATTGGACCTAAAAAAAATTATTTTTGCATATCTAAAATCTTATACGAGGTTCATTATTCTTATTTTGATCTATATCTATTATCCAAACATCTATCTAACGTAATTTATTAGACTCTCCCTATAATAAGCTAATCTTATAAAATAACTTTATTTCTATGCGTATCTAAAATCTTATAACGTATTGGGACCATTAGTCTTATTTTGATCCATATCCATTATTCAAAACATATATCTAATGTAATTAATAATAAAAAAATAAAAAACGAAAAACTAAAAATCAGATATTGATGGTGATGAACTTTATATGGAGTTACAGTTATTTGACACATTAAAAACCAGTAAATTTTAGCAACCCTGTAATTTTGTTATGTTTATTGCTATAACGTTAAGTGTTGTTTAAAAAATAGTTTGTATGATTCGTTAGACCAAATGGTCTTTTCTTTTGCTCGACCGAGACACCTAAATCCTCAAGAACACCGACAAAGGTTATATCCAAATTTTCAGATCACTTAGTTGCCAAAGGCGCCCCTTGATAGACCCAAAATCTTTTACATGTATAGTAAACTTGATCTCCTATCCATTTTACCTTCACAAAAAGAATAGGGGAGCAAGGGCAAGAAGGAGATAGCGATAGACAACATGAACTGAATTGCACAAAAAAAAAGTTCGAACATATAAAGGGAGACAACATGAACTTTCAACAACATACAACTCGAAAAGAAAGTAACAATGTTCGTTCTCGTTTCGATTCAAACATACGTAGAAACTAACGACGTCCTTGTCTCGTCAGCAATAGCACTAGATTGAGCTTCTCTCAACTTGAAAACATTCTCAATCACCGAGAGTTCTGTGGCCGTAGTGTCTGACCCACAAAATGCAATCCAGTCATTCACGGTTAACCCACCCGCGATCACTTCACTACCACGATTAACCGTGCCCGCAACCAAAGGGACCTGCAAGAGGGTCGAGAGCTCTTCCAAGTCTTCAACCGATGTGTGGGGATGAACCAACCCACCTCTGTTTGAAAATGCACAATAACTCCCCACAAGAACATTCCCTGCAATTGTTTGTCTAAAAACTTCCACACCGAGAACATCAGCTATCATTTCCTCGGTTTCCTGAACACAAATTTCACCCCCGCGTTTCAGAAACAAATTTCACAAACACAAATTTGACATGAACCCCATAATCATGCCACACATAAACCTGAACCCAAACACAATACGAGTTTTCATGGGTTGACGCTAGCATGACCTATTTAACCTAAATTTTATCTTATTTTACCTTTTTGCATATAATACTCAAAGATAACACATTTGCAACAAAAGTTAGAAATGTATATAATTAATTCCGTTTAATCTAAAAAACTTGATAATCGTATTATTTATCTTTTTACATTTGGGAAAATTTTAGTTATGATGTAAAACACATTTTAAAAATATGTAAGGAACAATTTAAACGGGTCAACCAGCGAACCCGCCAGGTTGACCCAAATACGACCTGTTTAGCTAAATGTGTTTGCAGGTTTTACCAGAAACTGACCCGAATCATTTACTAAAGCCAAATGCCCAAACCCGTGAATGTCGTGATATACCAGAAATTCACACCCTCATTATTAATTGTGGTCACCTTGTCAAGATCGGTATGCGTAAGAGCAACATGATCATTGCATGCCATGCAATTACCAAGAGCAGATAACCTCTCGTTAATTCGTTGAACAACAACTGCATCAGGCAGGCTGTTCTTCAAGTGTTGAAGCTCTATAAACGGATTAAACCATATGAAAACGAGATCAATAAATCGATTATGAAATTGATACATCTATTTGATCTTTTTTGGATATTATAATATAATTATTGGAATACGAACTTGCCTTGATCAGTAGTAGTGTGAGGCAATAGAAGGCCTTTCTTATTTCCTACAAAAGAATATCTAAAATCAGTAATCAAAGTTGATCTATGTTGTAATAGAGGATGAAAAACTTGCAAATTATCTACCAATGCAAAGCCTTCCGATTATCCTTGTACCACCAATGGAAGTTTTAACGACAGGAATAGTATCAGCTAACTCGGACTCAAAAACGCTGCAAACCGACATCCAACATCTTGTAACGTGTTCATAAATAAGATATTACAACACCAATCACATGAACAAACCTGTAGAAGCTATCAGAGCCTTCGTTTGCTACCAAGCAGTAAGAATTGGTCAGCTTGGTGAATACGCCAATTTCACATGAGTTTTCAAATCGTAGCCCTGAAAAACAGGTGCACCATTAGAAACACAATGTAATTTCCACATACCAGTTTTGGGGAGTTTTAGACGTATTTTAGGCTTATTTAGGTCTAGTTTAGGCTGGTTCCATGCCATTTTTTGCACGTTTCAAGCCAGTTTGCCCGGATTTTGCTGAATTTTCGCAGAACTTACAGGATTTAGTAAAAATCTCGCCCATAGGTCGCCAGAGCGCCTGGATTGTAACAAGGCGTTTTCCTTACGCCTCGCCTAAAGGCCTAGGCGCGCGCCCCAAAGGATTTTGACAACATAGGTTTTACTTAATCCTAATGGTTAGCAGGGTAGTGTTGGGTCCAATGAGTTTTCCAGTAACGAATTCTCACAGTTAACCCAAAATATGTCATTTGGCTGTTTGTTTACCTCTTAATGAGGCTCTTAATGGTTCAGACCTCTTACTGTTTTAGCTCTTATTGGTTCAGACTGTTTGTTTCGTGAGCAGATGTATGAATGGTTCAGACATTTGCCTCTGAATGGTTAAGCATTATGATAAGTCTGAATGGTTAAGACATCTTATCTGAATTGGTCAAACATTTGCCTCTGAACGGTTAAGCATTATACAAGTTCTTAATGGTTTAGACCTATTACTGGTTCAGCACTAACCATCCAGAAGTTGCCAAACATCACTGACATAAATGAAATCTGGCACATAAAATAAATACAGTTTAACTTACTTGTAGCCATATTAAACTGACTAGTAGACGGATGGAAATGGCACTAAATGCAAGTAACCTTCAAACACAACCAGTCAATAAATAATAAACATATATATATTAAAACAAATATAATTGTATCAACTAAATTATAAATATTTCATATCCCCAGTTTTATACAGATCATATATTCATATGAATCATATCATCAATCTCTAACAATAAACAAATCCATACGCATCTAAAATCATTTCTTAAAATTTCTAACAACAAACATCGAATCTAAGCATCAATTAATCAACAGTTGTTGTGTTAAAAAAAGAATTAAAATACCAAAGTAACAAATTACAAACAAGTGGCAGGTAAACGGGCAACAAGCTGCGCCGCAACCCCCTTTTGAATTGCAAAACCAATCCTACTAAGGACGAAACGGCCTTAAAGGTTGAAAGATTATTATTGACAACTTGTTGGACCATGTTTAGAAATTCCACAGCCTCTGGGGCTAGGGACCCAACAATTCACAACTCAAAATATGTATTTCGATCCGGTAGATCGTATCTCGCAAATTAAAGCCTAAAAACTAAAAAAAAATGTTGAAATTGCAGTAAAATAGCGATCGGACCTGTGAAGACGACGAAGAGTGAAAGATTTTGGAACGATTGTGATGAATTTAAGCCACAGGAGCTGCGTGAATCGAATTAGGGTTTTAAAAGTTGGGAATCAAGATCAAGAATGTATGAATAATTGATTTTGGGAAATTGGGACATATGTGTAAATATCTTATAGATATAGTATTGTGTTGACTTTTTTTCTAGTTTTGTGACCGTAACTTGATCATCAAGCCAATTTACTTGAAACGCAAGGTCATGGTTTGTCCGTTTATTTGTAGCCGCTTTTATAACTTCACTTTTTTTCATGAAATATATATATGTATGAATGTGATACTAGATCACAACTTATGAGTTAGTGTTAAACTTATGAGTTAGTGTTATTCTAGGAAGGTATAAAAGCAAGAAGCGTAAGAAATCATTAAAGAGTGACAAGTGTTCTCTAGAAAGGTATAAAAGTAAGAAGTGTAAGAAATCATCAAAGAGTAATAGATGTTAATTTTGGGAAAGAGAATATGCATATGCAAGTCACATGTTATTTTCCCTCTAATTTTTAAACATCCGTAACTTTTTTATACATTATTTGTTTTAAAAAAAAGAGTAAATTACAAGTTTTGTCCTTTATGTATATCCAAAATTACAGGCGGTATCCTTTACCTTCAAAATTGATCAGTTTTGTACTTAATATTTGCAAATCTTGTGGTTTGTCGTTAATGTTTGCAAATCTTGCATGGTTTGTTCTTTAGGTCAAAACCAAATTGCATGTTTTGTCCTTAATGTTTAACCAAAAATATGAAGTGGTTATGGCCTAAAGGACAAACCATGCAAGATTTGCAAACATTAAGGACAAAAATGATCAATTTTGAAGGTAAAGGACACCGCCTGCAATTTTGGACATACATAAAGGACAAAACTTGTAATTCACTCTTAAAAAAATATATACCACAAAATCAAGCGTTTTTTTATCTTTAATATGAGTACCATATTGTTATATTTTTCAAAAAAAAATTGAAAAACCCAGTTGTGATGACACAATGAACATGACATAAAACACAATGTAAAGTAGATAAAAAGCATAAACAATGACAACAGATAAAGAGACAATTGACAACATACGAAAACACAATGACCATGACCTTGACGTATAACACAATGGCCATAATGTATAACACAATAAGTATCAAACTAAATAAAAAGACAATTGATGACAACAGATAAAATACACAATTGATAACAACATATAAAAAACATAATGGAAAACAAACTACAAACACAATACACAACAAACTAAAACACAATGAACAAAAAATTAAAACACAATGGACAACATATTAAAATACAATGGATAATAGATTAAACACAATGACCTGAACCAATAACGCAATTTATAGAAAACCCAAATACAACACCATCTTCATTGTGTCATATATTGTGTTATAGGTATAAAAACGCAATGGGTAGAACCCAAATTAACATTGTGTTATAGGTTTTGATAATAACACAATGTATAGAAATCCTAATAAAACGTAATGAGCAAGACCCAGTTAAAAGACACAATGACCTGAACCTTTAATACAATGCAAAAAAAAAAAGAAACCAGTAAAAATGAAATTTTTTTATTTTATTTTTATATGACAATATGATGCTCATATTAAAGATAAAAAACGCTCATTTGGTGAATTTTTTTTAAATATCGTATGAAAAAATTATGGACGGTTTAAATCGATAGGGGGAATTGGCATGTGTCTTGCATGTGAAGAGAGAAAATCTATAATATAGGAATCCCTTTATGACCTTTTATTATCTTCTTTTCCTACAATTAATTTCAACCCTCCAAATATAAGATTAATGAACTAAAATCGTTCTTACCCTTATTACTTGTTTCACCATTTATATTTGATCCTTACTCCACAACTTATATGTATCAATCATAACAAGTTTTCTAAAGAAAAAACTATTAGCATGTAATACATACTCCATACATGGCCTTATTTTGGATATGGACAAGTGCATCGACGGCTCAGGGCCCAATATTTTGAAGGCTTGAAATTTTTAACTTTTTAAATATATTTTTCGTATAAATTGTATTTAAATTATTTTGTTACGAAAACTATAACAAAACCAAGTTTAGATGAATTTACTAATGACTTATATTTCAATATTGAAGATAAGGTTTTCTTTGATTTCTAATTTTCGGTGCATTGTTTTATCCCTTATATTTTATTTTCTTTAATATATGATTTAATATTTTTTTATATATAATCTAATTGTAAATTATTTACTTTATTTACTTTTAATATATATATATATATATATAGATATATATATATATATTAAAAGTATATATATATGGTAAGGTTCATGCGAGAACCACCTTTATTGTGAGAACTGCAAGAACCAATGTAACACAAAGGTAACCCACTACATCACCACCCAAAACTTAAAAAACCTAACCCCCTCCCCCACCCAAGCTAAATATTAATAACTACACCCCCAAAAAATCTAAAAACCGCTCAAATTTTTTTAAACATTTTTAACAAAAAATCGCTATTTTTCGTGAACAATTTTTCTTTTTGACGAAAAGTAGCGATTTTTTTTTGTAAAAAATGTTAAAATTTGTTTTTGGTGGTTTTTAGTTTTTTAGGTATATTTTGTTGTGCTGACATTGGTTCTCGCAATAAAGGGTGGTTCCTAACGGATCTTTCTCATATATATATATATATATATATATATATATATAGAGAGAGAGAGAGAGAGAGAGAGAGAGAAAGGATTCGGTTCAAAGAAAAACCACCCTTACTTGTGAGAACTGTGATCCAGTCAAAAAATGACACAGGTAATCTTTTAGGTTTTTAATTGAGGGGCACCAAAGTAATTTTACCCTAACACACTAAAGTCAATGTTTGCTTTCTCTCTCTATTTGATAGACTCATGTACCCTAAACCCGTTTCAATTTCTCTCAATCCCCCTTTCTCTGGATACCAATCATATGATCAGATATTCCAAGCAAAATTTTCACCATGATGGTGCACAGTGTTTGGGGATGGGGGCAGTGGTGGTGAGTGGGTTTGGTCATCGGGGCGGCGACAAGGGACGGTGGGCTTGATCGACATTGGATCAGGTGACCTTACACAGAGAGTCTGGAAAAAAGTGTTACGTAAAAAATTGTAGCACGTGGCATGTTTGCGTCCACCAATTTGATTTTGTTTGGTTTTTTTAACACAATAAGGATTTCTCTCTATAATTGTCATATATAGGAAGGATGATGAGAAAACTCCCATTAGTGAGAAAACTATATCAAACCTTCACTAATCCCTAAACCCTAAGAAATAAACCTAAACCCGAAAAGACTATACCCTCAAAGCTAAACCTTAAAAGCTAAAAAAGCTAAACCCTCCTAAACCTCGAAAATCTATACCCTACAAGCTAAACCTTAGAAACTAAAAAAAGCTAAACACTAAAAGTTACTCTCTAAACTCTAAAAATTAAACAATAAACTCAAAAAAACTAAACCTCATAAAAAATCAGCACAAATATCAATAGTCTAATATAGTTTCTCACAAAGAAAGACTTTTCTCATGGTCTTCTCCCTATCTATACTATATTATAATGCATGAGGGATGGACATTTTAAGATACCCAAAAAATATGAACTTTTTTCCTTTCAATTTATAAATATACCCCTAAAATGAGGGTAAATTGGTATTTTAAACTGTCACACCCCGACCCGCAGCGGAAAAAGGTGATCGGGGCATGATTGAGTTTTCATCAAAGCTCATGACATTTATTATAATGTTTCATATTTATTATTACAATTTTAAAGAAGATCATACAATCGAATCATACAAGTACAACATGTTCTATACATCTTTCTAGACTTCATTATTTTTCTTCTAAGGCACTTTCCTATGTGTTCCTTGCTTCATCCTGTCCACCTGTATCATGTGTAAAAATGGTTTTTGGATCAACAAAAAGTTGGCGAGTGAATCCTATGAAAACATTTAAACGTGTTTATTGAATTGATTATAAAATAAAGTGCATAACCACATATGAGTAAATGTAGATGTAAATTTATTCACAAAACACATAATATTAAATATTGCACACACATACAACAATTGATTGTTTTGAGGCACGCGTTGTTCAACTTGTCTCCCACGATGAACTGATGGGCCTAATGAATGAGTTTTGAGGCACGCGTTTTTCTACGAACTGATGGGCCTAATGAATGAGTTTTAAGGCACGCGTTGTTCAACTCGTCTCCCACGAGGAACTGATGGGCCTAACAAATAATTTGCATACAACTTGACAATATGTAATAGATAACAACAAACAATATTTACATTCTAAGTTTAGATCATAATATGGTATAGCACGAGTTTGAATAAACGAATTAGTTTAAGCGACACATGATACACCCCAAAACATGAATAAAAAGGGGAATTTGTAAAAATTCACTCACAGTGGGTGCGTTTCTTGGATTGATGATGAATGCACACGAATTCGGATTTAATCGGCAAGGGAACTAACCTAAATAATAACATAATAGTTCGATAAATAAATAAACTCTTATTTGAGATTAGTATTTTCAATTAGTGTTCTTTAATGGGATTGTTTGGTTTATTTTTGTGAGTTCAAGGAAATTTTCTAACTTTAAAAATATTATTTTTAAGTATTTTTAATTGATTTTTAAATAAAATAAATAAATAAAAGAAAATAAAAATTTTTGACTTTTTGACCAGTTGACCGTTGACCAGTTGACCGTTTGACTGTTGACCGGTTCGGTCGTGTGTAAGTATGCGCCGGGTAAGGCTCGAACCCGAGACCTCCCGTACGCGTGCACGCAGCTCTACCAACTGAGCTACGTGTCTAACCCTAAATATTTCTGTTTTTAATTATATTTATACACTATTTAATTTAATCAGAAATCATTTATTTTAAAAAGAATTTAATTACATCGGACCGGTGCACACAACAGGTCTCGAACCCGGGACCTGTGGTTTAGTGTTGCACACAGTCCACCGCTGGACTGTGTGTCTAACCTGGTTAATACTGATTTTTATTAAACTTAACATCTTACAGCGAGTTGATCCGGTTCGGTTTAAAAAAAACATTTTTATTTTAGAGAGTGAGGTTGGGTCAGGGATCGAACTCGAGACGTGTGATAGTTGTTTGCACACAGTCCACCGCTGGACTGTGTGTCTAACCCGGTTATATATCTTGTTTTAATTATACTTATACATTTGTTCGACTTCATCTTCTTCGTTCAAAAACACAGACAACGATTATTCAACTGTTCTTGTTATATTCGATTAACGAACTTATAAGTGATTGAAATGTGATGAAATAGAGAGAGTTTTGGAAATGAATGTACCGAACAGATGTCTTTCTCAGAACTCCGGCTAGGATCGTCGGCTCTGTTTCGTGAACTCCGTCTGATCGGATAAATTAACAGTTTTGATCGGTTAGATGTGAAATTGAATTACTAAACAATGATTAACAGAAGGTTTGAATGATTATACCGATTCACAGCGTGATTTGGAAATTCCAGAAGTTTTCCGGCGAAAGCAGAATATTCCGGTTACGTCGTCAGGGATGGGTTCTGGTTGATGAATTGAAGTTAGCAATAGTCTAACAATGGATTGAAACCGAAAGAGTCGAGGTATTTACCGTTTTGATGTGAGTCTCGGTTTTCCGGCGAAAGTCCGATGATTGCAGAAAATCTCCGGCGAGTGAAATTGATTCGAGAAATGGTGCGATTTTGAGCGAAATGATTTCCAGAGACTTGGGTGTGTATTTATAGGGAAGAATCGCGATGAATTGGGTCTGATTTCAGTCTTGATTCGTTGGTCAGTTTTTCTCCGGCGGTTATGACTGATGTCGCGGGATTAGACATCGGTTATAACCGACGTTGATGTTAATACATCCGTTAAGTCAAAAGAAACCGACGGTGATTGGCGAAATCGTCGGAATTTCCAGCGAGAGTGATTTGGGCGCGCTGAGCGATTGAATTCAACTTCGAGTTTCATTATATGTATTAATTGTTTTGATATATCAACAAATAACACAAGTGGCGGAGTGGTGGGACATGCGTGAGTTAAGTCTTTGAGGTAGACCCGGCTGACCCGGGTTCGAAACCCGGCATCAGCAAATTATTTTTATTTCATTATTTATTATAAATTTTCAATTATAGATTTTAAATTCTAATATATTTATTAATTATGTATTGTATAAAATTAATTTGAGCATTAAATACGCAACGAAATTTTTAACTGGATGTTCGGTTAATAAACGAAGCGGGTTTGGTTAACCCGGTTTTTGACGGATGTTACAGTATCCCCTACTTTTAGAAATTTCGTCCCGAAATTTAAGTAGTGGCATGTTTGACTCAAAAAGGATGGTGTTTTAATTTGACAATTGCATACTTAGAAGGGGGGGTAAGAGTTTAAATTTTGTTTGAGGCGGTAACGTTCCTTGTAAGGGTTGAGTACCCTGCTACAGGAATCGCTTTTTGTTGCCTAAAGTGTATGAATACGGAACATGGATACACAGAGTTGATTGACTAAGTATGATTTTATGCATATGAGTTTTGATACGTTTGGAAAGATAAGGTTATACCCTAAAACAAAACTTCTACCACTAAAACCTACATGGAACTTCTCATAACCGCCTGACAATGCCTATGATCCTTTGGCAAGAATACTTATATATAGGAAGTACCAGCGGCGTATCCACCATATTCTTGTCAAATTTTCATTGGTTTTATCAGTAAGTTATGATTAGTTCTATGATGTGACTCTAGAACATAAACAAACACAACAACCAAAGCCTGAGTCTTAATTCTGATAGTATACATGTTTGAATGCTGACAGTACCTCTTTGTTTGTTATGATGAAGAGGTTAGTCTATGTAGAAGTGGGACACAATCCAACTTCTCTGAATGATGAGATGATATGAATGCTAAATCAGTGAGTATAAACAAACTTCAACCATGACATTACCAAATCCTACATGGAACTTCTCATAACCGCCTGACAATGCCTTTGATCCTTTGGCAAAAATACTTATATATAGGAAGTACCAGCGGCGTATCCACCATATTCTTGTCAAATTTTCATTGGTTTTATCAGTAAGTTATGATTAGTCCTATGTGACTCTAAAACATGAACAAACACAACAACCAAAGCTTGAGTCTTAATTCTGATAGTATACATGTTTGAATGATGACAGTACCTCTCTCGTTTGTTATGATGGAGAGGTTAGTCCATGTAGAAGTGAGACACAACCCAACTTCTTTAAATGATGAGACTGAGATACATCATGAGGTATGATGATATGAATGTTAAATCAATGAGTATAAAACAAAACTGAAATAGTAATTCGCATTAAGATTCTTGGATAAATTTCCAATTTATAATTGAGATACGTGAAAATTGAGATAACATAAAGAAAAACATAAAAACTAAGCGGTTGGAGTTGAATCTTGATTTTTGGTGAAGGAGACTAGTTGGGTGGTTCGTTTGGGCCGTCATTATCTTCAACAGGATTGGCGTTGATGTTGTAAACTCTTCCTCTTGCTGGTGGCCTAGTGGTTAGGTTTTCTTGATTTGCTTGGTTAACTGGGTTTGCTTGAGCTTGGGCGTTTATGATGTTAACCAATCGAGGGCACGTGTTTCTAAAATGGCTAGGGTCGCCACAATTAAAACAAGCTCGAACATAAGGAAACATGGGGTATTGGGGTTGTTGATATGTTTGGATCATGTTTTGAGTAGGGGGTGAGGTTTGGTTTTGAGAGGTGCGGCAAGCCTTGCTCAAATGACCATAGCGTCCACAATTCGCACATAGTCGACAAGGTAAGGTAGATGGATGGTGATAAAAACAGGTGTTGCATTGAGGGTGAGGTCCAAAGTAAGGTTTCTTATTTGGGTAAATTGAGTTGGGTGCTACTTGAGTGATTGGGATAGCTTGGAGGGGTATGGCTTGTGAGGCTGGTTGATTGCGTTGGGTGACAGCGAAAAGTTGCCCATCTTGTTTTCTCTTAGAAATGGGTTGGGAAGGGGATTCGGTTTGGGTGGAGTTTGAGGTTTCAGTTGATGTTTTATCCTTCTTCTTCTCCTCCTTGAAGTCCTTATTTCGTATGCGGTTCTCGGTGAGCTCTGTAGCTAACTCCATTGCTGCTTCCAAAGTTGCAGGTGTGGTACTTATTACAGAGTCTTGAATTTTTGAAGGAAGACCTCGAATGTAGTGTTCGATCAAGCGGTAGAGAGGAGTGAACAAGTTGGGGACCATTTGATTTAATTCAAGGAATCTCTTGTTGTATGTGATGTGGTCGCCTTCCTTTTGTTTCAAAGAATAGAACTCATCCTCTAATTTCTTGATTTCGCTTCTTGGGCAAAACCGTCTTGTCATGATTTCCTTCAACTCTTCCCAAGTCAAAGTCATAGCATCTTCAACACCTCGCTTGGCCTTCTCTGTATTCCACCATGTAAGTGCTATTCCAAGTAAACGACCGGTAGCATATCGCACCTTGCGATCATCGGGGTAATCGCAATTTAGAAAAGTGTTTTCCATTTCTTCAAACCAATGGAGGAGAGCGGTGACACCTTCAGTCCCTTCGTATTTTGGAGGGTCGCAGGATTTAAAATGCTTGAAGGTGCATTTAGTGGTAATTGCGGGAGGGTTGACAACATTTTGATGTTCTTGGTTGACGGGATTAGCGGTAAGGGCTTGTTGAACTTGAACTACAATGTTGGGTATTACGGCAGCCATTTGTTGAGCGATTTGGGCAGCCATACGCTCGCGGGCTTTTCCTGATCTCATCTTCCTACGAGCTGAATTAGAAGACATCTACAAGGAATACATATCAAGAGTATGAGTTGGACGTTTTAGGGGTCATGTGTCGTATTTAGGAATGAACATTCATAAAATAAATATAGAATAATAAATCTACTACATCCATAGGATGTCTTGGGCTTTTGCTCGTAATTGGGCCTTGCATGCCGTCATACTTCACCTTCGTAATCATGTGGGACCCCATGATTACCGGGTTTTTCATATGGTTCGCATGTGTTAGCCTGGTTACGTACACTAAAACCCGGAGAAAATCGAGAAATATGTATGTAACGTATGATATTCGGAATGTATCCAGGTGTGGACACGGTGACAACTCAAAGTGGGGTTAGTTCGAACGACGTTTGGTGTGGCATGCTTTGGCCTAATAGGTCCTTCGTACTCTCATCGTTAGTCCCCAGGTAGGCAAACTGGTCCCTTATATTGGATTTATACGAATGCCAACCTAGACAGGACATTCCGACTACCGGTACTTGTACCCTTACAGTTACTACATGCCCGTCGCAGAACTCACTTTGATGAGATTTGAAAAATGAAAAATGCGACAAAATCTTGAATAACGGAAGTATGAAGATGATTTGAATGTGTGAACATTGAAATATGTATGTAAGTATGTATGTTTGACTGTAAGTATAATTCATTATGTATCACAAAATGTAATATTGGAAGTGTTTGCATGCATTTGTGTATGTAATAAATATGAAAGAAATAAACATCACGAGTTTGCATGTAACCACATAAACAATTTAAAATCTAATCAACTATAGTATAGGCTCTAAGGGTCTAATAACCTATCCTATATCCCTATAGTCAAAAGCTCTGATACCAATCTGTCACACCCCGACCCGCAGCGGAAAAAGGTGATCGGGGCATGATTGGGTTTTCATCAAAGCTCATGACATTTATTATAATGTTTCATATTTATTATTACAATTTTAAAGAAGATCATACAATCGAATCATACAAGTACAACATGTTCTATACATCTTTCTAGACTTCATTATTTTTCTTCTAAGACACTTTCCTATGTGTTCCTTGCTTCATCCTGTCCACCTGTATCATGTGTAAAAATGGTTTTTGGATCAACAAAAAGTTGGCGAGTGAATCCTATGAAAACATTTAAACGTGTTTATTGAATTGATTATAAAATAAAGTGTATAACCACATATGAGTAAATGTAGATGTAAATTTATTCACAAAACTCATAATATTAAATATTGCACACACATACAACAATTTATTGTTTTGAGGCACGCGTTGTTCAACTCGTCTCCCACGAGGAACTGATGGGCCTAATGAATGAGTTTTGAGGCACGCGTTTTTCTACGAACTGATGGGCCTAATGAATGAGTTTTAAGGCACGCGTTGTTCAACTCGTCTCCCACGAGGAACTGATGGGCCTAACAAATAATTTGCATACAACTTGACAATATGTAATAGATAACAACAAACAATATTTACATTCTAAGTTTAGATCATAATATGGTATAGCACGAGTTTGAATAAACGAATTAGTTTAAGCGACACATGATACACCCCAAAACATGAATAAAAAGGGGAATTTGTAAAAATTCACTCACAGTGGGTGCGTTTCTTGGATTGATGATGAATGCGCACGAATTCGAATTTAATCGGCAAGGGAACTAACCTAAATAATAACATAATAGTTCGATAAATAAATAAACTCTTATTTGAGATTAGTATTTTCAATTAGTGTTCTTTAATGGGATTGTTTGGTTTATTTTTGTGAGTTCAAGGAAATTTTCTAACTTTAAAAATATTATTTTTAAGTATTTTTAATTGATTTTTAAATAAAATAAATAAATAAAAGAAAATAAAATTTTTTGACTTTTTGACCAGTTGACCGTTGACCGTTTGACTGTTGACCGGTTCGGTCGTGTGTAAGTATGCGCCGGGTAAGGCTCGAACCCGAGACCTCCCGTACGCGTGCACGCAGCTCTACCAACTGAGCTACGTGTCTAACCCGAAATATTTCTGTTTTTAATTATATTTATACACTATTTAATTTAATCAGAAATCATTTATTTTAAAAAGAATTTAATTACATCGGACCGGTGCACACAACAGGTCTCGAACCCGGGAACTGTGGTTTAGTGTTGCACACAGTCCACCGCTGGACTGTGTGTCTAACCTGGTTAATATACTGATTTTTATTAAACTTAACATCTTACAGCGAGTTGATCCGGTTCGGTTTAAAAAACATTTTTATTTCAGAGAGTGAGGTTGGGTCAGGGATCGAACTCGAGACGTGTGATAGTTGTTTGCACACAGTCCACCGCTGGACTGTGTGTCTAACCCGGTTATATATCTTGTTTTAATTATACTTATACATTAGTTCGACTTCATCTTTTTCGTTCAAAAACACAGACAACGATTATTCAACTGTTCTTGTTATATTCGATTAACGAACTTATAAGTGATTGAAATGTGATGAAATAGAGAGAGTTTTGGAAATGAATGTACCGAACAGATGTCTTTCTCAGAACTCCGGCTAGGATCGTCGGCTCTGTTTCGTGAACTCCGTCTGATCGGATAAATTAACAGTTTTGATCGGTTAGATGTGAAATTGAATTACTAAACAATGATTAACAGAAGGTTTGAATGATTATACCGATTCACAGTGTGATTTGGAAATTCCAGAAGTTTTCCGGCGAAAGCAGAATATTCCGGCTACGTCGTCTGGGATGGGTTCTGGTTGATGAATTGAAGTTAGTAATAGTCTAACAATGGATTGAAACCGAAAGAGTCGAGGTATTTACCGTTTTGATGTGAGTCTCGGTTTTCCGGCGAAAGTCCGATGATTGCAGAAAATCTCCAGCGAGTGAAATTGATTCGAGAAATGGTGCGATTTTGAGCGAAATGATTTCCAGAGACTTGGGTGTGTATTTATAGGGAAGAATCGCGATGAATTGGGTCTGATTTCAGTCTTGATTCGTTGGTCAGTTTTTCTCCGGCGGTTATGACTGATGTCGCGGGATTAGACATCGGTTATAACCGACGTTGATGTTAATACATCCGTTAAGTCAAAAGAAACCGACGGTGCTTGGCGAAATCGTCGGAATTTCCGACGAGAGTGATTTGGGCGCGCTGAGCGACTGAATTCAACTTCGAGTTTCATTATATGTATTAATTGTTTTGATATATCAACAAATAACACAAGTGGCGGAGTGGTGGGATATGCGTGAGTTAAGTCTTTGAGGTAGACCCGGCTGACCCGGGTTCGAAACCCGGCATCAGCAAATTATTTTTATATCATTATTTATTATAAATTTTCAATTATAGATTTTAAATTCTAATATATTTATTAATTATGTATTGTATAAAATTAATTTGAGCATTAAATACGCAACGAAATTTTTAACTGGATATTCGGTTAATAAACGAAGCGGGTTTGGTTAACCCGGTTTTTGACGGATGTTACATAAACAATACCCCATCTTATTACACTTAAATCCCTGAGTTTTAACATAATTATAAGTAATTAGTTACATTTTCCCATTCCACAACAAACTTATAATTCTTTTAGGTATTTTTGTTATATCTTATAAACTTCAATGTTTTAAAAGAATCAAAGAGTACCGTGACGACCTACTCATTTTTGTCAGCGTTTTGATAGTTGTCTTGGTCAGTATTGACGTGTGGATTAAAAGGTACAAGTAGATGGTGCCTTAGTGTACAAATAATTAAAGCCCAACGTACTTAGTTATTACCCCAGAATGTTTAATAACTACAGAATGTCAAGTGATTAAATACTGGCAATTTAATCCATTTCATCTATATTACACTTTAATCTATCATCTTTAACAAAATTATAGTTAATTAGTTAGTAGTTACACTTTATCCACTTATAAAAATCAACTCTCACCATGATTTTTAAACGGACTTTTTGGTACGATAGTAATCAAAACGACTGAACCATGCACAACACAATGAAATGGATTACCCGATTACTTCGCTTTTGATGTATATCCATCACAATGATGCTATAATAAATATCATATGAATTAGAAAACTAACAAAAACGAGTATCGCAATGCAATGTGTCGCTCCCTCCGCATCGCGCGAGAATCCTGCTAGTGTCTATATATATATATATAAGGAGAGGATCATGAGAAAACTACATATAAATGATAAATATAAAAAAGCCTAAAAACATACCATTTTTTTGCAATTTTTTATATAAAATCCCTACTTTTTATGTATAAAAAATTTCAAAAAAAAACGTGTACTGCACATGTGCATTTTATGCTTAGACTTAGCTTTTGAGTTTAGTTTAGCTTTTAGGGTTAGCTTTTTTAGGGATTTAGGATTAGGATTAGGTTTTGGGGTGTAGAGGGGAGGGGGTTTAGGTTTTTGAGGGTACGGGTAGGGGGTTTAGGTTTTTGGGGATGCAGGTGGGGGATTTAGGTTTTTTGAGCGGTTCGGGTGGGGGGTTTATGTTTAGAGTTTAGTTTTAGGTTTTTTTTTTGGGAGTGGGGGTAGGGGTTTAGGTTTTTTGGGATGGGGGGTTTAGGTTTTTGGGGGGTGGGTTAGGTGGTTTAGGTTTTTTATTATTAATGCACATGTGCAGTACAATTTTTTTTTATACATTATATATAGCAATTTTTGTTAAAAAAAGTCATATGTTTTTTAGGCTTTTTTAGTTAGTTTTATGGTTTTCTCATTTAAATTAGTTTTCTCATGATCCATCGTATATATATATATATATATATATATAGAGAGAGAGAGAGAGAGAGAGAGAGAGAGAAGAAGGTTCATTGGGAAACAGTAAAAAAGTGGGGAACAGTGGGGAACCGGCTCGTCAAACCCTAACTAGGATCTCTTAACCCTAAATCCTAACCCCTAAACCCTAAAGCTAAAAAAATAAGGCTAAAACCTAAACTAAATCGTAAAATCTAAGCTATAAACCCTAAAGACTAAACCATAAAGCTAAACTCTAAAACCCTAAACCCTGAAACCCTAAACCAGAGGGTTAAACCCTAAATACTAATGATTAACTCTAAAACTACACCCTAAAGCTAAACCCTAAGGCTAAACCCTAATATAAGACCCTAAATCCAAACCCTAATATATTTAGGGGTTAGGATTTAGGGTTTAGGGTTAAGAGATCCTAGTTAGGGTTCGACTAGCCGGTTCCAACGCCGTTGGAATGAGTCCAATCGGAGTTCGTTTGAGTCGGTTCTCCACTTTTTTAGTGTTCCCCAATGAACATCACACTATATATATATATATATATATATATATATATATATGAGAAAACTCATTTAAATTAGAAAACTAAAAAACTTCAAAAAAAAGCTTAAAAACACACAAAAAAATTGAAAACATTTTTTGGCAGTAAATATATATTTTAAATGACAAAAGAAATATTGAAAAAAATAGTATTACACATGTGTAATACTAAAAAAAACCTATATATCATGTAGACGTTACCAACAACATGTATAACTTAGTGCTAAAAGTATATAAGACATTAGAAATATAAGATGGCCATATTGGAGTGTTGTCCTCATTACACAGTGCAACACAAGGACAATGTTTGGTCGCTCGTTCCTCAATTTTTGGTAACTTTGTATGATAATGCTTTAATGTGGTCAATTAAATTCAAACCATTGGATATAAGCACTAAACTAAGGGTATGCCTCACAATCCTCTTCTTGATGTCATGAATACCAACCCCTATGACGATATGTCTATCATGCTTTCATGTTATTGTAGTTTAAAATGTTGCATAAGACCACTCATATGGGTTACTTATGACGTTACGCCTGTCATGCTATCATTTTTTGGTTTTGTAATTCTGAAGCCATGTTGGGTCACTCTCACCACTACTGAATCTCTAATACGTTTATGATCTATATGTATGTGTTTAAGTTAGTATGTTATAGAGATACCCATTTGTCGAAATTTCAAACCTTAAATATCAAATTTAGGTATTGGGTTGTCATTTCTTATCTTGATTATGCGAATAAAATTGTAACAACTCCAAATTTTCGTTGTTAATTTCATTTCCTTTATTCCGTTGTAATTACCTATTGTACTCCGAGATTCGGTTATGGAAAATTTATGTTAAAAATATTTGTGTTCTGTCACATCAATATCGCAATTAGTCACTTATTAAACTCAACGCTAACTCAATCACAATCACAAGTAGTTATGCTACTATACGAGCCGAGTGTGTTGTTGTACAATAACTACTTGTGCCATCGCATCACTTATCTCATCGCATCGAAAATCGCAGTTAATTATGTGGAATTATGTTTTATGTGTGTTATATGTGTTTATGTTATGGTTTGTTATCGCTAAAACGCTCGCACGCTCACGCAACTCGCTCTCTCTCAAATCAATGGTTATATAACGCTTAACGCATCGCTAAAACACTTAACGTACCTATCGAATATGAACCGAAATGGCAAACGAACTCCTAACGCGAAATAATCGAACAAAACTTGGCCAATAGGTGGCCGAACTTGTGCATCACAAGTTCGCCTAAACTTGCCTAGACCACCAAAACACTCCAAGGCTAACAAGTCCGCCCGGACTTGTCTCCAAAACACAAGAAACAAACAAGTTCGCTCGAACTTGTAGAAAGTTCGCCCGAACTTGATACAAGTTCGCCCGAACTTGATGTTTCAGCCCACTTTCTCCTCCTCACCTATAAATACCCAGCTCCATTATTCATTTGAACTTGCTGCAAGTTCGCCTGGAGCTCCCCAAAACTGAAACCCTTTGTTTTCTAAGTAAGATTCAACTCGTTTTCAACTACAACAACGTTCAAACAACATTTACAACGATTTTGCACAAGGCCTTGCCTTCGTTTTCATCAATCTCTTCTGGTTACGAAAATCTTCATCTTTTTCTACAAAACTTCTGTTTTTCACTTAGATCTATGCTTAGATCTGAGTAAAACCTTTATAACATTGATTTTTACACCATTTTCGGACTAAATGACGTATGTTTCATTCACTTTAGAGTGGAACGAGGCGTTGTCAGGCAAGATCTCAGATCCGGAAGCACAAGGACGAAATCATCACTTTACACAAGCTGGACTAACCCGTACGAACCCTCAAGTTCGCTAGGATTAGCCCGAGTTTCTGTAAAATGGCTAAACTCGCTCCAAAAGACCTCTCCAGCCTAAGTTTTACTCAGTAGCTTAAGGTTGGAGGGATGGACACTCGATTTCCTCAGCAAACGATGCGAAAACGCACGATTTTGGATGCCAAACAGTCAAATTCGCTCAGAAGACATCAAGTTCGCTCGAACTTGTCAGCAGATTGGTGACCAAGTTCGCCCAAACTTGATCAAATTTGACAACAAATGTACAAGTTCGCCCGAACTTTTACACCCTTCCTTAACCAACACACAAGTTCGCCCGAACTTGTGCTCCTTCAAGAATAATAGTACAGAGGGTACAAGTTCGCCCGAACTCGTCCACTGTTTCTCTCAACCGTTAACCGTTTCAGCAATTCGGAAGACTGATGCACTTCTGTTCGATTACAGGCTGATCCGGCACTCTCCTCGACTCATCTCAGATCCCGAATCTCTCTAATAACGCACCAACTGTGAGTATACTTGAACACCTTTTACGCTTAAACGGACTTTTTGGTGTCACATATGTTCCTAAATCAAATCACATCACACGAATCTCAAATGCTTATTTGCAACCCGCTGTTACATGATATTACGTGAAATCTGCTGAATTGTATGTATTGCTTGAGTGCTTGTACGCCACCCTTAACATGATAGTATACTAGAGGTTGACCCGCCACCCGGAGGCTCGGGGTTGTTAAGGCTCGCATTTACACTTCTCATTTATTTTCTCTTTTAGGTTGTGGACACTTGTTCGCATGCCTCGATCAATCGCGGTTTGTTGGTCTGCTTGAATCTAAGTAGTTACATCATTCACATCTATTACGTATGTCATGCGGTGTATGCTAAACGCTTTTATATCTATTATGTACGCAAAACCTATATGCTCGCCTTTACTTAATTGTATTGACGTTTTATTTTAACATATGTGGCAGGTTGAGGATATTTTCCATGGATGCTTAGTTGTAGGTTTTTACCTTAGAATATCATGTAATAAATCTAGGGAAGATCGGATCGGATGTTATGTTTAAGAGATTGTTCTAAATTATGTAATGATTGTTTGAGGATTATATGAGTTGGATAGTATGGGAGGTTGAATGTCGATTATTGTCTTTAAATAATTGTTATGGAATCTCTTGATCAATCTGATTCGCCTAGTGCCACGCTCCGCCATCGGTTGGGGTGTGACAAAAATGATTGACACGTGAGTCCTGGTTGCATATATATCGAGGTCGGCAAAGTCAAGCGCAAGAAAAATAAGGACAAAGTGAAATACACAAGATCAATGATCTCCAAACGAGATAAGATAGCAGGTCGGTTAACAAAATCATATGAATTTGTAAACAGTGGTTAAAAAGGAACCGCTAATAAAAACGACTATAATTTAAATATTGAATTAAGAAAGAGGTTGAACGATAATTTTTCTTTGAAACCTAGTCAACAAGCTTCAAAAGTCCTTTCTCCATTCTTTTCGAAAAAAAGACTTTGATGTGATTCTCTTGTAAACTTCCATTACTAAACCCATGTGCATTACTTGTAAGAGGTAATAACCATCAAGTTAGTGAGAAGCAAGAAGGTGATCACTACGTAGACAAGTGAGAATATAATGATAATTTGTTCAAATAAAGTTGAACGAGTTTGGTGATTTAGGTCCCTAGGTTATAATTTTGTTCAAATGAACAAAATACTTGGCTTTGAGCCAACTTAAAGACGATCAACTATATATTTGGGGAAATATTAGCAAACTAAAAGCATAATTACCAAGTTGAGTACATAAAACTCTTCAGAGTAAAGTATACACCAAATTGTCCATTTAGGATTGAAAGTGCCCAAATCTTTTGATTAAGGCAAATGAGTATTATTTGAATGACTTTCTATTTAAACCAAATGTACCTATCCTTGTATAGATAGTATCTTGGATCTAGTTATTATATGCTAAATAGCAGTGATACATTTTGGTAAAGATATGTAAACGTATTATTTTATAAAGTAAAGTGTTAGATAAGGTTATATGCGTAATTATGTATATAACATACTAGTTTTAAACATACTTGTTAAACATTCACATGTTAGAGATTAATGACTTGCAAGCTAAGATTGTTTTAAAAGCTTCATTGTCACTTGTGAGGATTAGCTTTCACGCTATTGATTTGGAAGGTACTTAACTTATATGAATACTGGCTTTCGAGGGCTTGACGTTGTTGACCTACACATATTTTCAGGTTCGTGGCATCAATTAGGTGTGGTTATGTGTATGTAGTTCCATAAAGTGCCATTTGTATATATACAAAGACACTTAAATTCCCATTGATTGAATTAAGAATGAAAATTGTATTTAAAGATACACTAAATGTGTTATGCAAATCATATTGGTATTATTTCCATTTAATGATCGTGTACAAAATTATAGTTTGTTTTTTTTATCATAATTTTGGTTTTTTAATAAGTGGAGTTACGTTGTGTATTCAAATATATAAATT
The DNA here is from genome assembly GCA_947069175.1 of Scalesia atractyloides. Classification (NCBI taxonomy): domain Eukaryota; kingdom Viridiplantae; phylum Streptophyta; class Magnoliopsida; order Asterales; family Asteraceae; genus Scalesia; species Scalesia atractyloides. The sequence continues at coordinate 57,802,372 of CAMTDV010000019.1, forward strand.
AATCATTGGGTGTGATAAAATGGTGGTTAAAGGTTACCTAAAACTAGGTTCACAAGTTTGAAGGCTACGACCTTTACAACTGAGGTCAACAAACCACATACGTGTATTTGGAAAACAAGATCTTAACTGAATCATAAGATTGCCAAGTATGCTGTGTGATGTGTACTTTTTAAATAATTCTCAAGGCATGCTTGGAATGACTTAGGGTGTGTATGGCACACATGCACCCCTACACGTATGTCTTGATTACAAACGCATATTCAAATACATTATGTTAAAGACCACAAATAATTAGGTTGGGTGCATGGGCACACAACTATGTTCCCTAGAGCACATAACTTTGTCCTATGCTAGCATAGTTTTACGATATACTATCACAAACTAATAACGAGAGACAAGTTTTAACGTGACCACACCTAATTTTTGGTGATATTGTGGTGTGAGGCCTATATTAAGCGTATATTGTCCCATTATAACTTTACGAGTGCCCTTTTGGTAATAATATAATTTTTTGGGTTGGTTCTTTTTCTATTGACCCTATATACACTCATGCAACATTGCTTATGTTCGTGTATGTCACACCCCAACTGATGGCGGAAACATCGGAGCAAGATGAAAACAAGACTGTAAGAGACTTCATAACGACTATTCGTGACAAGTATTTAATAGGCAAAATTTATTTCATTACTAAAACAAAGATACAATGTTTGGAAGCAAAATACAACATCTTGTAACATGGAAATAAAGTACAGTACATGAACTAAAATTTAAAATGCGTTTCCAGTCGTCCTACTAAATTTCTTTCAACGTAACGTCATCAAGATCCTACAATACATATTAAAGTACATGTCAACACAAAATAGTATTCACGAGCATACACGTTTGAATTACTAGCTTAAGTATAAAAAGTTTAAACATATCCTCATGGCATAATCGTATACTAAGGCATATCATTAAAATACTAGCATGCATCACATAATTTTCAACCCTAAGATTCCACTAGCGTAATCTTGGCTTCGCAAAAACAAGATCGTTTTTGTATAACTTCGCATGGCCACAAGAATATGGGCGGTGTACTACTACTATAATGCTATACATGTTAACGTAGGCTCGTACGAAGTTATTGACAAGAATAGTGCAAGTAAGGCTTCTAGCATGTATGAATTTCTAAGCATCACGTATTAAGCATGTATAATGGATTGTTTGTTTGTGTCAAGCATGTTTGTATGTGATTGTGTGAATTTAATAAGTCATATGTATTGCACCCCAAAAGTGTAAAAATGGAAAAAGGGGGTCATGTATACTCTCGGTTTGCAAAGCTTCCAATCGATGCGTGAGTAAAGAGTCTTGAGTGTGGGGAGTGCCGAGTTAACCTTCAAGAGGAAAACGGGGGCGTGCAAGTTCGGTGGATTATGGATATTAGAGTATGAACTTGAATATAGTACGATAAATGACAAGAGTTCACATGAAAAGTCATCTTTGTCTAAGCACTCATTTGGACACCGTAATCGGGTGTGTTTCATGGGCACCAAATTGCCCATTGGGGGTCCAAATCATGAGGAAACTTAATCTAAAGATGAATATACCATAATACATCACTTTTAACCATGAGTTTGGTTAAAGTGACGATTCAGTTTAAGGTTTATGCATGCATGTTTAGTCTATTATTATTTAGGGAGCATAAAGATGGTCATGGAAGGAGGTAGGATGATAAACATCCATTGAGCCTCATTGTATGATTCACCAAACCACAAGTTTATCAACATAGTTGGTAAACTCAGTTGGTCATGAATAATAATAATAGGAACATTAACCTACTAAATCTACAAACGGCCAAGTGAGCAAAATAGATGCGTGCATCCCAAACATGGAAAGTGTTTGGGGACGTGATGTAGTCCTATCTTTTTTTGAAATCGTTTGAGAATTAATAGTATGAATATGACAAATTAGCAAGTGAGGTAGATGGAATCATGGTTGGAGAACCTAGGTTTCCATTGTTCACACCTTACCAAAACACAAGTCTCTCAATATTGAGAATTAAAGACTGGATTAGTTTCAACACATGATGGTTGCTTGGAACCTTGTCAAAACATAAAGTGTAGAGGGTGTTTGCACCTCTAACTTTATAGAAATCAACCATACTCAAGCTCCCCAACCATAGACTAGGTTAGAAGCAAGGTATGTACTAGATTTCACAAGTTTACAAAAGTTTAAGTAGAGATTCTTTCGAAAAAGAAAGTTTGGGCCTCAATATGGTGATGTTCCACCTTAGTTTACCATGGTAAATTTGTGAAAATACTCCTAGAGGTATTCCAAGCTTTCAAGAAGAAGAAGATATGAAGAAACATGAAGAATATCGAGGTAGAAGCTCACTTTTAAACTTAAGTATAATCTGCCTTCACTTGTATTTTCAGCTGATTAGAATGTGTTTTAAGAGTGTTTGAGGGTTTGGAAAAGTGAAATGGAGGTATAGGAGACTTGATTTTATAATGGTGGATTAGGGTTTGCGTTTAAATGTAGTTATGAGGTGATTGGGTGAAGAAGGAGGTGGGAAAGTTGGCCAAGACAAGAGTTGGTAACAACTTTCTACGGATCAGGCCTTCTCGCCACCCGCGACGTGAAAGGGCTTCTTCTTCGACCCCTGCGTGTAACAACCCGACTTTTCCGGTTGTTCTCTCACTACTGTTTATCCTTTATAACTGTTTGTAATCCGAGATTCGATATAAATAATGGATTTATGTTATACTAAATACATTTTCATCACAAGGCATAACATCACACTTAATACGCTTAATACTCACAACGCTAACGCTACACGAATCACAGAGAACTATTTTAAATTATATGCTGAGTGTTTTGTTTGTTTGGTAACCGCTCGCGCCTACGACCTCGCTTATCACACTAATTGCAAACGCAGTTATTTATATGGGTTATGTAATGCCGTGTGATTATGTATGTTTATGTTTTACATGTGGTTGAACTCTCTCTTAAACGCTCGCTCGCTCACACAACTCGCTCTATCTCATTATGTTGGTTACACAACCCTTAACACCCGCCAAACCACTTAACAAAACTAACTAAAACAAACGAAAATAACGAACGAACAGCCAACGCGTGAATTGGAAACAATTTGCACGAAACTGGCCAATTCGTACGAATTGTCCCGATGCTCTCTCCTCTCCTCCTATAAATACGCCACTCACCCACACACACTCCTCTTGCTGCCACCTCGCACCAAATCTCTCTTTACTCGTTCTCTCTGATTTCCAAGTAAGTAAACAACTTTTTTCACAAAACACAATGATTTTCAATACGATTTCACACGAGTTTATCTCCTATTTCATCTAAACTTTTCTGTTTATGAAAATCTTCATCTTTTTTCATAAAAACCTTCTGTTTTTCCCTCGGAATCACACGTAAACGAGTGTATTTGAGTCAGCCTTGGCTTCTCAAGTTAGAAAACTTAATGTTTTCCAGCTCACCAAGTGTTGATTCAAAGAAAACTATTTTATAATCGATTTTTACACAAAAACGGACTAAAAACCAACATATGTTTCATTCACTAGACAGTGGGACGAAGCGATGTAGAAAATATCCTGAAATAGACTCGAAATCACGTTTGTTCCAAGCAAAAACTCAGTCTCGCTTTACTTTACTTGTCTCCCTCGCGGTTGTGTTGGTTAGTCTATTTTGGTGTAGGTAACATATATGTGTTCACATGACTACGTTTGTCACACCCCAACCGATGGCGGAAACATCGGGGCGCGGCACTAGGCGAACCAGATTGCTCAAGAGACATCATAACAACTATTAAGCGATAATATTTAAACGTTCAATATCCCATACTATTAAACAATAAAAACCCAAATAATTATTGCAATATCAAACAATCTCTCAAACATATCTAATACGATCTCCCCTAGATTTCGTTACATGAGTTTCTAGAGATATCCCTAATCCATTTCAGCAAGAAATCATCAACCTGCCACATATGTTAAAATAAAACGTCAATACAATTAAGTAAAGGTGAGCATACATGTTTGCGTATATATTAGATATAAAAGCTTTTAGCATACACCGCATGACATACGTAAGAGATGTGAACTATGTATCTACTTAGATTCAAGTAAACCAACAAACCGCGAGTGCGAGGCACGCGAACAAGTGTCCACATCCTAAAGAGAAAATAAATGAGAAATAAAAATGTGAGCCTTAACAACCCCGGGCCTCCGGGTGGCGGTTCAACCTCTAGCAAGCTATTATGTTAAGGGTGGCGTACCAGCAATCAAGTAACACATTCAGAAGATTTCACGTATAGTCAAGCATGAGCGGGTTACGAATAAGCATTTGTGTTGTGTGATGTATTTTGATATACGAACATATATGACACCCAAAAGTGCGTTTAAGCGTAAAAGGGTTCAAGTATAATCACAGTTGGTGTGATTTGAAGACCGGATCTGATGTAGATGGGAAGGAGCCCGGATCAGCCTGTAAGCGAACAGAAGTGCATCAGTCTTCTGAAATGCTGAAACGGTTAACGGGTGAAGGAACAGTAGACAAGTTCCGGCGAAGTTGTACCAAATCTCTTGGATTTGGTACAAGTTCGGGCGAACTTGAGTGTTTTGTCTTACTGGAAGTACAAGTTCGGGCAAACTTGTCTGGTTTCATGAGAATCGGGACAAGTTCGGGCGAACTTGCCTTGTTCTGCTGGAGTTAATACAAGTTCGGGCGAACTTGTTTGGTTTTCTTGAAAACCAACAAGTTGGAGCGAACTTGGTTGAATTTCTTGGGGAAATTGACAAGTTCGGCCGAAGTTGGTCACAATTATGTGACAACTTCGAGCGAACTTGATCAATTTGGAGCGAACTTAATCTTTTGGTCACCAAATCGTGCGTTTTTGCGTCGTTTGCTGAGGAAATCGAGTGTCCATCCCTCCAACCTTAAGCTCCTAAGCAAAACATAGGCTGGAGAGGTATTTTGGAGCAAGTTTTAGCCATTTTACAGAAACTCAGACCAATCCAGGCGAACTTGATGGTTCGTACGGGTTAGTCCAGTTTGTGCAAAGTGACGATTTCGTCCTTGTGCTTCTGGATCTGAGATTTTTGCTTGACAACGCTTCGTTCCACTTCATAGTGAACGAAACATACGTCATTAGTCCGTATTTTGTGTAAAAATAAATGTTTAAAAGGTTTCACTTAGATCTACGTATAGATCTAAGTGAAAAGAAGAAGTTTTTGTAGAAAAAGATGAAGGTTTTCGTAAAAGAAAAAGCTTTGTTGAAATCGAAGGTTAAATCTTGTGCAAAATCGTTGTAAAATGTTGTTGTAGCTTGAAAACGGGTTGAATCTTACTTGGGAATCAAAGGTTTTCGGTTTCGGGAGGTTTCGGGCGAACTTGCAGCAAGGAGAGCACGAATGGAGGTGTTGGGTATTTATAGGCGAGGAGAAAGTAAGCTGAAGGAGACCAAGTTCAGCCGAACTACATATTCGAGCGAACTTGGCTCAAGTTCGGGCAAACTTGGCCAGTTCTGCTGGAATATGTTCAAGTTCCAGCGAACTTGCTAGTATTTGATGGAATTTCATGTTTGTTCACCATTGGTCAAGTTGGGCGAACTTGAGGTACTCAAGTTCGGCCGAACTTGGCCTATTGGCAAGTTTTGTTTGTTGTTTTCGTGTAAGGTGTTTGTTTGGCGATTCCTCAAGTTCGCCGAACTTGCTATTGGCGAGTTTGTTTGTTGTTTCGCGTAAGGGTTTGTTTGGCGATCGGTGCGATTTAGATAGGTACGTTAAGCGTCATATTGGATAAAATAATGCGATTTAGCGATTCGTGCGAGTGAGAGCGTTCCGATAGCGAGTATAACCGTAAATCATAAAACACACATAACACATAATGACATAATGTAACATAAATAACTGCGATTGCGATGCGATGCAATAAGCGATGTCGAAGGCACAAGTGTTTATTAAACAATAACACACTCGGCGCTTAGAGTAACGTAGGTACTTGTGATTGCATTGAATTAGCGTTGAGTTTAATAAGCGATTAGATGCGATATCATCGTGCCAAAACATAATATTTAACATACCCTTTTCCATAATCGAATCCCGGAGTACAACGAGAGTATGAACGAAATACACGGAAATAGAATAAAACAAATTAACAACGAAATTGTGAGTTGTTAAAACGTTAGTGCATGCTGGTTTCGTTAAACGCTTATTTACTATTACCATGCAAAACCTGTGTGCTCACCTTTATATTATTATATTGACTTTTATTTTAATGTATGTGTCAGGTTGATGGATTATCATACGCTGAAAAGAGATAGGATTGCTAGAAACTCATCTAGAAATCTAGGTTGTCGGATTTGAATTGTTTAAGAGATGTGTAATCTGTTTTGACTATTGTGAAATATTTGTTTAATAGTATGGGAAGTTAAACCTTTAAATATTGTCATTTTAATAGTTGTTATAGATTCTCCTGAACGATCAGATTCGCCTAGTGTCGCGCCCCTATGATTCCGCCATCTGTTGGGGTGCGACACCGCGAGGAGCCCTTTTCCATGCCCAAGTTTTTTTTCATACTTTGGCCCCCAAACTTTGTAATGTTCATCATTTTATGCTATAATTTATGTTTATAACAAGTTTTGAGTACGCAACGTGTATGCATGTATGGTTTACGTATCATGTATGTATAAATGAGAAATGAGCATATAATGTGTCACACCCTAACCGATGGTGGAAACATCAGGGTGAGACGAAAAGAGATTGCAAGAAACTTCATAACGCTAATTGTGACAATATTTAATTATCAAAATTTCATTCATAACGTATACAAAAGTACATTGTTGGAAACAAATTACAACAAGATGAACAAACGACAAAGTACTACATTAACGCCTAAATTAAAAATGGGTTTCTAGTCATCCTACAAGATTTCTTTCATCATCATCATCATCATCATCATCAATTTCCTGCAATACGTTTTATAGTACATGTCAACACATAAAGTATTAGCGAGCATACAAGTTTGAGTACTAGCATAAGTATAAAAGTTTGAACGAATCCACATGGCATAATTGTTATCTTAAAACTAACATACGTTACTAGCATGCAACTATAAATGTCAACCCAAAGATTCCCGCTAGCATAGTCTTATCGCAGTAACGATAAGATCGTTTTTTAACTTAACATGACCTCAAGAATACGGACGATGCGTTAATCCTATAGCGCTATACATGTTAAGGGAGGCTCATATGAAGTTAATGACAAGTATAAAGCATAAAGAATTCTAGCATATACGAGTTCAAGTATAACGTATTACGCATGTATATTGGATTGTTTTTTTTTGTGATTTAAGCATAAAGTAGGTGATTATGTGAGTTTAATAATGTAAACGTATTGCACCTAAAGTGTCGAAAAGTAAAAAGGGTCATGTACACTCATGGTTTTTGCAAAGCTTTCCGATTTAACCGAGAGTTGATGAGCATTGAGATTAGGACACCGAAGTTACCTTACGTTGGGGAAACGAAGGTGTATGAGTATACGGAGGTTGGGAAGAGTTCGGATTTGAATTAATTATAAAAAAGTATATGTACATGAAAATATATCTCGTCATATACTCGTATGGACACTAAGATTTTACGTGTTTTCATGGTCCTAACATACCCATTAGAATCACAAACGAGAAATAAAGAAAATATAATATAGCTTAAGTTCACAACATCTAATCACAATCCGGTTAGTATTATGAATTCGGCTAAAGATATATATTTTATATTATTAGTATAACTCCATCATGTATTATCATGTAGTGTCATATAAGTCAAGCATGGAGATATGATTAACCTCATTGTATGATTCACCAAAGCACAAGGTTATCAACATAGTTGATAACCCGGTTGGTCATGAATAATAAGAATAATAAAAATCTAAATGGTACATCAGGTAGCCAAGTAAGATCAACCCGGGTGTTTCATGCCCATCATGGAAAATATTGGAGATGCGGCGAGGTTGTGTTACTTTGATGCTAGGAAACTACTTGGTTTTTCAGTGCTCAGCTCATTTGAAACTCTACTTTGGTTCTGACCTAGGTGCTATTTGACAATTTTGTATTGAGCCATTAAGAATATTCACATTGAATTTTTTATCCCCATTTCTATAGTTACACTAAAAATCACTGTTATTTTATTTCTTCTTTTCAATTAAATAATATTTTTTATGCCTTCGTCACTGCCCTTTCTTTGTCCTTCACCCACAACCAATTTCAAAAACATTAAAAATTTATAGGTTGAACAATGTTTCCTATATATTTATAGATGAACAGTCATATTTTTGTCTCTCATCCACTCATAAGCACTTACAACCATTCTTTATAATATACAAGTAACCTACTAATAAATATACAGGGAAATCACTGTGAATGCTTAAAGAAGTAGTCTTTGAATCGATCAGCATGTTTCTAAACTTACATCTTAAGAGACTCCATAAACTCTTAAAATGTGTCTTCTAAATGAACCAAACACACACTACCTTTTACCGATTCATATGTAGTTTTTTAATATATTCATTAAGAGGCTACCAAGCAACCTTTTACACACCACCCATGTATGATTCGCTTTAGAATTTCAATAATTTAGTTTAAAAATGTAATATATTCCAACTATTTCATTTTGTTTGATTAAGAAAAATTATAACCATTTTATAAAATACAAATACAGTAGAACCTCTATAATTTAATACTTGATAAATTAATAACCTCGATAAACTTAATAATTTGTCCGGTCCCAACTTGAGACCAGTAAAAATTGGACCCCAATCGATAAAATAATAAGATAATAGTTTTTTTGAAATCCCAATGTAATTATATTTGTCCCAACGAAACTATAAATTAATAATTACTAAAATATTTTAAAATTCTAGGGTTGTCTATTAAAAAATGAATCTATAGTCACTTGTTTTCTTGTTAACTCCAAATCTATATAAGTTCATATTTAAATCTTCCAATTGCACTTAAGAGTTGAGGTACTGTATTCTCGTTGCAACAAAAAGTTGTGAAGAGTTATTACCGCTTGTAATGCTTCTTTCCGAGTGACCAGCTCCAAAGGTACCGAATCATCATCAACTTCATCGTTGATTTTTTAACACCTTTTAGTTTAGAAGCCATAATTGATGTGATTTTAAAATTTATCATTAGACTTTTCATAGTGATCAATCTAGATCTATGTACATTCACACATTTATCGAGTATTAAATTATAGAGGTTCTACTGTACATTGAATTGGACAACTTCATTAATATGCGAATGTACATGAGAATTTTGAAAGTCCTTATTTCTGTTACTCAAATAGGTAAAGTAAACATACATGAAAATTTTGAAGGTCGATGCATTAATTTGAGAGTTGCTCACGATTATAAGCCAACTTTTTAAAGTTTATAATTTTTTAGTTTATCGGTATAATAATATCTCGCTAAATTAATTAAATATCTCGGTTCCAACATTATTAATTTATAGAGGTTTTACTGTAAAAAATAATAATAATAAAAAAATAGTTTCACAAAACATGTGTGTTACACTATCTCATAATTATTTTCGATAGATATATAGCATCCATTAAACACTAGTTAATTATTTTACTTTTATTTAAATGTATATGAAAACACTAATTCAATTATTTTACTCTTATTTAAATGTATTGATAACACGCGATCACTTTTAGGTGATTTTAAAGTATAAACTTTAAATGATAAAAATCTACAAATCTGTACATACATGCATACATACATACATAACTTAGAATGAAACGAAACAAAAGCGACAAATGTTTTAAGCTTTTGACTGCATCTTTTTTCTCCTATTCTTAAACACATAGATGTCAGTCAGCTACGCATCAGGGCCAAAAAGGCGCACGTCTTGTAGTTTTGAATTAGAATTAAGGTCTGGAGGAATATATGTATAAGGAACCAAATGGTGAATAAATTATGAATCATATGATAAATACGCCGATACATAAATGCGGGGAAAACAATTTCTTACATACAGGCAGCAAATAATCACGGGGATGCTCGGCCTAATTACTGTGATTTGAAGCCACTCTTGAGTCTTTGGGTAAAGTGATTGAAATAATTAGGTCCGTTTAAATAACCACAATGAAAATTTCATCCAAAATCGGTTAAATATTCTTCTCAATTCTCCATGACAACGATTAAACAACTGGTAAAGTTAGTTGTTGAAATTACTAAAGAAGAAGAAGAAGATGACCTAATTCAGGTGTGTCTTCTCCGGCACGACTGCCGATCATCGCCGCCTTGTGGGGACAAATTCACGGCGGAGCAGACAGATGATATGGCTTTGTTTTACTCTCAACTTAGACAACAAATCCCATGTATTCATACAAAACATCGGAAAGGATAACCTTAATAATCTTAAGAGTAAATTACAAGTATTGTCCTTTATTTTTACATCAAATTTCAGGCGGTGTCTTTATCTTTAAAATTGATTAGTTTTGTCCTTAATGTTTTAAAATCTTGCACGTTACGTCCTTTAGCCCCAACTCTGTTTATTTTAACCGTTAGACGAAGGTAAATTGTCCTTTATAGCCAACTATTTAAAATAACCGTTTTAATAATAAAAAAAAACGAAAACAATTATACATATTTTTAGTCTGGTTCTTCTTCTCAATCGTATTCTCCTTTTCTTTGTTAGCTTTCCCTTCTTCTTTACCATCACTTTCAACACTGATCAGATAATCTGTCACTCTTGTCCGCAAATCAGATTAAACAACCAAACCATCTTCTCCAACCATCAACACCGATCCTCACCACAAAAAGCTTCAACATTGTCTCACTAGACAAGACAACAATGAATGCCACATCCCTTCATAAACCTTCAAGCTCTTATCCTCACTTTTCGCCTTCATAAACCTTCAAGCCCAAATAATCTGTCACTCTTGTCCGCAAACTCCGATTCCCTGTATACCTACCCAGATTGATCAACCGAATTCTCCTCTTCTCTAACATTTTCACCGACTTATCAAGAAGATCCACAGTCGGTACAATCAGTATCGTAGGCGCACGTTTCGCCACTAACATCAAAATCTCTGGTATAGGCCATTTAAGCCTAACCTTATCTGAAATTTTACACATCAGAGCGATTAAAATGGCTCCCCTGAAGAAAGATTTGTTAAACTGAAGTAATAAATAGATTGCCACCACCCATAGATCCACCGAACAGGAATCTCGGACGGTTGTCGTAACCTTCATCGACGGAGTTGACATCGGGACGAAGGCTTTGAGGCTGTGGGATCGGCCGTGGTGCGAAGTAGGCCGATACGATCTGATTTTTTGTTTTAATTATTAAATGGTTTTTTCAATAATTAATAAAGGACCAATTTACCCTTCACTTAACAGGTAAAACTAACAGAGTTAGGCCCAAAGGACGTAACGTGTAAGATTTTGAAACATTAAGTATAAAACTTATCAATTTTGAAGATAAAGGACACCGCCTAAAATTTGGTGTAAAGATAAAGGAAAAAAACTTGTAATTTACTCAAATCTTAATTCGGGGTTTAATAACATATTAGTAACCTCCACTTTTACCCCATGAGGTTTGGAGGCGTAAGTAACTTTACCCCTTATATTCAAAATGGCTTAGTTATCCACACATCCTCCTGTTTTATTTGCACATTTCTTGAACCCTATAGGAAGCGTATAGGGCAATACGGTTCCTCTGGGTCCAAGCGTATTGGGCAATACACTTCGTATATGTGTACTTGAAGTACAAACTTTTTTCAGAAGATGGTCAGCTAATGATTAGGGGACCAAGGGAAGCGTATAGGGCAATACAGTTCCTCTGTGTCTAAGCGTATTGAGCAATCACTTCCTATGTGTGTACTTGAACTACAAACAAATGGTCAGCTAATAGGAAGTTATATGCTCATACGCTCCCTTAAGGATTTTTTTTTCAAAAGATCAGGGAATTATATAGCGCATAAGTTCCCTGGAGAAATTTTTTTTGCAAAAACAACATATTGTTACTAGTATCTGTTTGAACTTTATTTTTTTTAAATTAATTAAGTTGGTTTTTTTTGTTATAAAATGATGTTAGTTTTTTTTTGTTATAAATTTTATAAAAGACGTAGTGAAACTAAGCAATCCAAACAAACTAAACATATCCATATTAAAAAATATTACAAATACTTAAAATTAAATTCAATTGTTCGTACAACACTGCATCATATAATAATAACATAAACCACTATCATCATCAATACTCGTCAGATTCCTCGTCGGACTAAGCGAGTTATCCTCCGTAAAGTTCGGGCCACACCTAGTAGAGGGTGATGGGTTGTGCCGTGTATAGGACGTGTCTGGAGCCTATAACTTGTCGCACAGTGTCCGCCACCCCACATGTCTAACAAAGCCCAATGTATCCTTTTCATGCACCCCACCTTCATCTACCTAAGTTTATTGAACCGTTTTGCTTCATATGTTTGGGAAGGGTATATCATATATGGATATTGTGAACAATCTTCACCGGCCCATGGATCAGAAAAACAAAATCGGTTAGATCCTATTTATATGTATAAACGTTTTTGGACACATATTTATATTTTTCTTTAAAGAAAAACAAAATCAAATTTTAAGACGACCTTAACGAATCGGTTAGATCCTAATAAAAGTAATATAAATAGAAGTTGAAAAGAACCGAGTTATTACAAGATAATTTTTGGTGACCCAATCAACTAACGATTTTTTGGTTAATATTTGAGAAAATGTTTTTATAAAAAAGGATTCAGATTAGGGGACCAGGGGAACAATATTGCCCCATACGCTTCCAATACATTAGAGGAACCATATTGTCACACCCCAACCGGTGGCGCAATCATCGGAGTGAGACGAAATAGATTGCTTATCAAACATAACACTATTTGCGACAATAACTAATTCAAAACCAATTTCATGGCATATCTTAAATTGTCAAGTACGTTACAAGAAAATTCAAATTACAACAATAAAAAAGACAAGTACAATAAGTTCAACCAAACAAAATATCCAAATCTAGTATTTTTTGTGCGTATCTATGTCGTCCCTACTAGATTCGTCATAAACATCATCATCAACATATAACATGTTAAAAGTATGGTTCAACGCAAGAGCATTGGCGAGTACACAAGTTTTAGATTACATAGCACTAAGTATAAAAATAATTTATTCGAATCCACATGACAATTGTATACAAGGTAAACTAGCATGCAATACTAAATGTCAAACCCCAAGTGTCCACAAGAATTAAGTGTCCCTCGCCACAAAAGTAAGGAGACTATTTATGAATAAAAAGCTTAACAATACCCCAACGGGCGGCGTGCTACCCTATAGCGGTATATATGTTAAGTTGGGATAACTAAGTTAATGACAAAAGCATGTATGTATCTAGCATGAACCTAAGCATAACAATAAGCATGTATAACGGATTGAGTGTATAAAGTATGTTGTGTGTATTTGTGTATTTTGTAAGTTAACATGTTACAACCCAAATTGTGTAAAAATTGGAAATGGGTCAAGTGTACTCACAAGTTTGCAATGCTTTCCAAAGGAACATGAGTTGACGAGTCGTGGAGGGTGGAACACCAAAGTTACCTTAGAAAACTTGAAAGTATTCTTCTTTGCTTGGGATTCTTGAGAGGATTAGAGAGTTTGAGAGTAGATTAGTATGTGGAATGTGTTTAGGATGTGGTGGAGGCTTGTATTTATAAGTGGGGATTAGGGTTTGAGAGTTAATGAAGGTGGAAGTTGATTGGAGGAGAAAAGATGTGGAAAATGGTGAAATATGATTGAATAAAGAAGGGTGGAAGGTGATTGGAGGAGAAAGGAGGTGGAAAAGGGTGAAATCTAATTGGCTAAAAAAGGTGGAAGGTGATTGGAGAAGAAATGAGGTGGAAAAGGATTTGATTTTGCTCACTTTTAGTCCATGATTTTGTAACTAGGTTATTTTATGTTATAAAGGTGTATGCAAGTATATTATAAGTATGATACATGTATGAGTGTGATTCCGAGAAAATATAATCTCGATGTATGTCTCGATTTTAAATTAAAACGTGTATTTCGCAACTAATAACATACTATGCATGTATGATTAAACAAGGTGATATAAAATATGATTTCCATTATGATCAAAGTCTTGAGATTACAAGGATTGAAATGAAGTAAGAATACAAATTTCTAAAAATAGAAATGCGAACACAACTTTCTAAATATGGAAAGTACAGAAAATGCAGAGCTTTACAAGAAAACCATACCCACTAATAACTTCTAAGAAAACTGCGCGCAGACTTCTTTGCCAAATAAGATTTATTAGAACTCTGCGCCAAATATCCAAGAGAGGAAAGGATCATATAACTACCTTGCGCGGGCTCGCGCAAGGTTCAAAGTTAAAAGCCAAACATTCTCTTTGGATAAATGCTTAATTTAACTACCTTGCGCGGGCTTGCGCAAGGTTCAAAGTTAACCTTGAACAATCTCGTATTGATAATGCTTCATTTAACTAGCTTGCGCGGGCTCGCGCAAGGTTTAAAGTTAACCTTGAACATTCTCGTTTGATAATGCTTCATGCACAAACCTTGCGCAAATATTTATATCAAAGCAAGTATCCACCAAACGTTGCGCTAAGCAGCAAGAAGAAGAAGGAAGATCAGTTAACTAACTTGCGCTTCTCGCACAAGGAAACAGTAAATCCTGAGAAACTGTCCCTTAGCAAAATCCTTGACTTGGTGCAGAAGCCAAGGGAATCTTTTCTGTTGTAACAGAATGTACACGTGGCGAATAATAGATGGGTAACAGCTGTGAAACCTTCTAGAAGCCATTAACACCCAATCGTGCAAGCATCTCTTTATTTTATAACCAATTGCCACATGGCAACATCTGGACGGCTGAGGAAGATCACGGTGATGGCATGCTCACATTTATAAGATGTAGTAGATCTCATGTTGACACGTGGCACCTCCTTAACCGCTGATGAGCTCACGATCGTGCACTAACGATTGCTAACAAACATTAACGGAATAGCAGAAGATTCCGTTAAAGTTAACAATCTCTCCTTTTGGCGCCAAACACCGGCTATAAATAAGTAACTTGGAGTTCAAGGAAAGGTATTCACTCTAACTACTCTCTCTCTTACAATACTCACTTCCGACTACCTGTACTTATTCTCACGCCGGAGGGTGGTCACGGAGAAAACCCCTTTCCCCGTGGCGAGCTAACGGTGTTCTGTTTTGCAGGTTCAGCCGGAGTACTGTTTTATTCGTCATCCATCGTGAAACCAAACGAAGGGCTAACCCTTTTATGCAGAGCCCTTCCATAGATCTACTTAGATTCCGATCTAATTGGTCTAGGGTTTCTTCATTGGTGCCCATCGATTTCAATTCTTTCTCATCTTTTGTTTCGTTTCACTTAGATTGCAGATCATGGCTGACGGATCATCTTTTCAAGGTCCTCGATCAGGGATTCGACATGTTGTTGTGGACCTCTGGTCGACGGACAAATAGTTGAGGATTCTTCCGGCGAAACTAATGCTCAGTATGATCTAATCATGCGAGTATTCCTTAACGCCGGCGGCTCCTCAGGTTGATGTTACGTCGATTTTACCACCTGGAGAGACTCCATTATCGTGGTTAATCAAATCTCAAGCGGCTCTAACCGCATGTATGCTCAGTTATGTGCCCAAACCGGAACTCCAGCTTTTCAAGCTCCGGTTAACGCTCCTCAGGTCCGTGCTTCGCCGGCACCTCGAGTTTTGAGTTATAATACTCAAAGTCATGCTCGTCCCCTTCGCACATGCCTGAAGATGGAACAGAAATGTATTCTAAACCAGGAATGATCCTGTTCATTCTAGTAATAGAAGCCAAGAAGACAACGTTCAGTGTCGGCATCTGTCCACTCTCGTTTGGGCCCGCTGTCTTCGCAGAAACGGGACACCCAACACGATGAGCTCGATAGAACCTATGAGGAAGGGGATAGTGAAGTATTTTCAATCGAATATCTGCAGTTCATGCTAGTTACAGGCCAAAAGTACGTGCAGTATACAATCCAGAAGTGAGCATGATTACAATTTGGTGTATCGCCCAACCAAAGCAGCTGAACAATCAAAGTTTACCAGAGAGATAGCACTGGCTCCGTTGGAGCAAGCGTAATTACGATCCAACGTTGGAAAGTTAACGGTTTGACCGATCCTGATGATCACATGCGCCTCTTTACCAGTGCAGGGTTACTTGGGTGCTGGACATTGCCAATGTGGTGTCACCTATTTGTGCTGACCCTTACCGGCGCTGCGCGCCTTTGGTTTGATAATTTGCCGGCAGGTAAACTTTCCTCTTGAATGACTTAAAAGAAAATTTTCTTACACACTTTAGTCAGCAACAGCGATACGTGCGCGATTCCTCAGATGTAATGAACATCTGGCAGAGGGACGATGAAAGCCTCGAAGATTTTATAACGTATTACAACAAAAAGGTGTTGGAGATTGGAGATGTCCATGAAGACCTTATACGCGCGCAGTTCAAGTATGCGGTAAGGTGTGACGAAATGATTAAAGTGTTGTCCGGTACAACTGGCCTTCCAAAAAACTTGGATAAACTCATGGCGGCAGCCAAGGTCTACGCCCAGACTGAGCGCAACTTAAGTTCTAACAGGCCACCTCTACCTCAGAATCGTCCGCAGGACCTGAGTAGAGGTAGTCGCAAGTATAAGAGAAATTGGAAAGAGTCAAGTCATAATTCATACTCTCCTTTTCACCAATTGATGCGCGAGCAACAATCAACAAGATAACAACTCAAAAAGCGATTAAGCAAGAGAATAGGGAACGTCAGTGGACTCCCTTAACGAAATCTCCGGCTGAGGTTCTCAGCACTGAG
This sequence comes from Scalesia atractyloides, assembly GCA_947069175.1. Lineage (NCBI taxonomy): Eukaryota > Viridiplantae > Streptophyta > Magnoliopsida > Asterales > Asteraceae > Scalesia > Scalesia atractyloides. Next base: position 57,819,275 of record CAMTDV010000019.1, read on the forward strand.
AATTATCAGTTCAAACAACCGCAACCAATGAAAAACAAAAAAGGGCGAGACCCAAATTTGTTCTGTGACTATCATAGAGACATAGGCCACACAACAGATAACTGCATCAGTCTGCGCACGGAGATTGAAAAAGCATTAAAGAGTTGGAAACTTACACATCTACTCCAGAATGTGCGCAAAGAGATTAAACAGATTACGCGCGAGAACGAAGGGCCTAGCAACAAGAAAATGAAACAGTACGTTTCCATGATTCAAGGTGGATCATCGCAAGCGTAGCCTTCAACATTTTCAAAACAATACTTGGTGCGAACAGCAAGTCATTTTTCCTATCGTTCCAGGAGGTCCTCAAGAAGACCGGCCAGTAGTCATCACCGGTATCTTTGGGCACTACCAAACAGACTATATGTTTATAGATCCTGGTAGTTCCATGGATATTATGTATGAGCAGTGCTTCAAGCAGCTAGATCCTGAGGATAAGGCACGCTTGGAACCAGTTGATTTTCCATTAACTGGGTTCTGCAATGAGGCTGTCTTTCCTCTAGGACAAATCCTTTTTCCTGTTACTTTATCTGATGGGAGGTGTTCTCGAACGAGTAACGTCAACTTCATGGTGATGCCGGCAAATTCCCGCCACGATGTACTATTGGGACGCCGCGCGCAACGTGATTTTAGTATGATTACTTCCGCTCTGCATGCTGCTTGTGGTTTTCCGACACCAAATGGTATAGCTATACTTTACGCGCGGAAAGAAATCATGTCAATTGAAGAACTAGTTATGAAGGCTGTCAAGACATTGCCAAGTAACGAACCAGAAAGTGGGTACTCAACAATAAGTATCCTGAGCAAACAATCTTATTAGGGCCTGCGGTCAGTATTGAAATTCGCACAAAGCTTAAACTACTGTTGTTTCGCAACAAAGACATTTTCGCCTGGACACCTGCCGACATGGTCGGTGTCTCGCGTAATGTTGCGGAACATTGTCTGAATGTATTTCCGTCAGCAGAACCAGTTGTGTAAAAAAGCGCAGCCTCGGGTCAGAAAAGACAGAGGCGATGAACGAACAAGTCACCAAGTTATTAAATGCTGGTATTCTGCGCAAAATACCAGTCTGGGTAGCAAACCCAGTCATGGTAAAGAAACATAATGGCGAATGGCGGATGTGCGTAGATTTTAAAGATCTAAACAAGGCGTGTCCGAAAGATTGTTATTCTCTTCCTGAGATTGACAAAAAGGTTGACTCATTAGCTTCCTTTCGCTGGAAATGTTTTCTAGATTGTTATAAAGGTTATCATCAAGTCTTGATGAAAAAGAGGACGAAGATAAAACCGCTTTTCGCACGGAGAAGGGCATTTTTTGTTATACCAAAATGCCTTTTGGTCTCGAAATGCGGGAGCTACTTTTCAAAGATTGATGGATACAGTGTTTGGAGATGATACAAAAATGGAGGAGGGAAAATTTTTGGGTTTCATCGTCACCAAAGACGGTTTCAAAGTTAATCCTGAGAACGTCGAGGCAATACAAAAAATGTCTTCTCCTACTACCATCAAAGAGATGCAACTTTTGGCTGGAAGGTTAGCTGCGCTAAACCCCTCCTCGCCAATCATGCTGCAAAGTCTTATCCATTTATTCGAACCTTGCGCAATTGTACGAAGAGCAAAGAGTTCGCATAGACTCCTGAAGCTGATCAAGCTTTCCAGCAAATGAAAGATTGTTTAGTTCAACTTCCCACACTTACTGCTCCTCGTGAAAAAGAACCCATGGTCTTATATCTTGCTGCATCTGAGGTAGCAGTAGGTGCTGTCTTGTTGGTAGAACGTGAAGGGGTCCAGTCTCTAATTTATTATATCAGCAAGATGTTGAACGATCCAGAGACAAGGTATTCAATTATGGAGAAACTAGTTTTAGCATTGGTCCATGCTTCGTGCAGGCTGCGAAGATACTTTTCAAGACATGTTATTACAGTTTTAACAGATTTTCACATTGGCCAAGTCCTGACCAAACCAGATGTTTCTGGACGACTTGCGAAGTGGGCAATAGAATTGGGAGGTTATAACATCTGTTATAAACCTAGACCAGCTATCAAAGGCCAAGTTTTGGCAGATTTCATCACTGAAATTCCGCTGATAAGCTTGAAGAATGCCAAGAATTCAAAACTCAGTCCCAGTCGTAGACAATAGAGCATGGACACTGTTTACAGATGGTGCATCAACAGTGATGGGGATGGAGCAGGTTTGAGTCCAGAGGGAGCAGAATTCACATATGCAATTCAGTTGGATTTTAAAAGCACCAACGAGGCCGAATATGAAGCTTTCCTAGCAGGCTTACGCCTTGCTATCAAAATGGATGCAACAAATTTAGAAGCCCATGTTGATTCATTACTAGTTGCTGAGCAAGTAATTAGAACGTAGGATGCAAAGGGAGATATCATGGCTTTATACTTCGCGCAAGCCAAGGCTCTTATAGCACAGTTCCAACAATTGAAAATCACACACGTCAAGCGAAGCGAAAACAAACATGCTGACGCTCTAAGCAAACTCGCTGCAACTAGTTTCAAGCATTTGGCAAAAGAAGTTCGCATCAAGGTTTTAAATAATCCATAGTCCCTCTCAGACAAGTGACAATGGTCGAAGTAGGAGATCCATCATCGATGTCTCCAATAATGATGTATTTGTTACATGGTTCTTTACCAGAAGATAAAGCGCAAGCACGTAAGTTATGATGTAAAGCCCTCAATTACAAAATGGTTGACGGTATTCTGTACCGACGCTCTTACATGGGTCCTTCGCTCCGCTGTGTTAACAAACATGATGCGCAATACCTGATCCGGGAGGTTCATGAGGGGCTATGTGGCATACATTCTGGGCCGCGCATGGTAGTAGCCAAAGTGAAAAGCGCAGGGTATTATTGGCTCGGAATGTATGTTGACGAGGTAGAGATCTTGCGCAAATGCATGTCCTGCCAAAGGCATGCCCCTAAAACGTTGCGCCCAAAGAATCCTTTGGTACCCGTCACAACAGCTTGGCCATTTCAACAATGGGCCATTGATTTAGTGGGACCATTTCCGGATGCGCCCGGCGCAGTAAAGTTTATCATTGTTGCGGTCGATTACTTCACCAAATGGGTTGAAGCCAAACCTTTAGCTTCTACTACAGCGATGGTAATTCACAAATTCATCTGGGAATACATTATTTGCCGTTTTGGTCTGCCCATGCGCATTATTACAGACAACGGTCCAAATTTAATGGCTGAAGAGTTGCAAACATGGATCACCGAAATGGGAATCCAGCATGTTTTCGCTTCTGTTGCGCACCCAAAAACAAATGGTCAAGTTGACAGCATAAACAAACAGTTGCTCGACGGTATCAAAGGCCCGCCTTGGCACGGCACGACGGGGGTGGGTTGACGAATTGCCTAGCATCTTGTGGGCACACTGAACTATGCCCAAGACTAGTACTGGAGAAACTCCTTTTAGCCTTGTGTACGGCACGGAAGCTTGATTCCTGCTGAAATTGGGTTACCATCTCCAAGAATGCTAGCTTTGGAAAAACAAGATAACGAAGAACAAAGGCGCATCGACCTAGACTTATTGGAAGAACGATGAGAAATGCAGCGATTCGCGAAGCTAAATAAAAGTCTCAGCTTGAAAAGTATTACAACAAAAGGGTGCGCATCTGTTCCTTTTTTCTGGTGACTTTGTTCTTCGCGATAATGAAGCGTCAAATGCCGAAAAACCGGGGAAGTTAGCCCCGTGATGGGAAGGCCCGAACGTGATAAATGAAGTATTGGTAAAAGACGCGTACACTCTGAAGCGTATTGATGGATCCAGCGTTCCTTGAACCTGGAACGCCCAACAACTACGCCGATGTTATATGTAATCTCAGTCCTCTAAGCAACTTCTGAGCGTTGCGTAAAGAGACTGCTTACTTTATTTCTTATGTAATCTTAGTGGCAGCCATAGTTGTACGCTTTATCAGTATGAATAAAATACTCTGCCACTACTTATAGTCTTGTATATGTTCATTTACAAATGCATGCAATTCCTTTGGATAAACAAAAACACGAACTCATAAACCACAAGCTAACTTGATACTCACGCTCACACATGAGAAAAGAATTTGTTCATTTGTCTATCCTACACAAGTCGTTGGTCCCATGCAAACATTGTAAAGCTGAAATATGTTATATTCACAAACACAGTACTTGCACAGCAGCGCAATGTTACAAGTTTTCACAAAGTAGAAAATTACAAACTTCCTATTCTATGGATTTTGTTCTCGCCTGCTTCTCTGTTGAAGAAAAAATCTCCTTTAGTTTATCAACAAAGTCATCTTGCTGAACGCGGCATCCACAAGGTCCATAATCGGAATCTGCAATTGATCATATTTTTCTTTAGCAGCAGAATAAATGGCGGCAGTATTTAGCCATGCATGGCAGCACGGCTTGTATCCCATTCGGTCTTCAGCGCATGTGCCACGTGCAAAGTGCACTCTTTATAGCCCTCGGCATGCCCGTCACTGCGCGCAACCATCATCAATTCTGCTACTCTCTCATCCAACTCCATAGAGTTAAGGATGGCATTTGCGATCTGTATACAAATACAATCAGTATATGTTGCGACAATCAAACCAGACATGTATAAAGAAAAGGGAATATTACCTCCACAATCCCGTACTCCCGCAACCAGGTAAGCTGGTTCATGAGGGATTCGGTCAGGCTTTCTGCTGTAGCGCGAGCGGCCTCCGTGTCGTTAAGTTTTTGTTCACCTTCAGTTAAACGGCGGATCAACTCGGCTTTCTCTGTTCGGTGAAGGTTGATATCTTTTTTCAAACTATCAACCTCATCTTGCAGCCGCGCCTGGTCAAATAGCATAGAAGTTAGATCATCAATTTCTTTATTCTTAAGAAGGAGAGTCATTTTGGTTGATACCTCATTCTGCTCGCTCCTTTCTCTATGTGAGGGCACTCTTCTGCCGCTGCAACTGCATCAGCTTTCTCTTTTTTAAGCTTCTCAATTTCATTGCGCAGAGATATCTTTTCTTTGTTATCACGATCACAAGCCTCCACAAAGCGCTTGCGCTCGTTCGCATATTGCGCAGCGGAGGCCTCACACTTGCGCTTCAAGACAGCGCGGACCACTCCTCGGTCTTCTTCTCCTCCTCAAACTGGGCCTTTTCCGCCTCAAAATCGACGAACATCTTTAACGTCTTCTCTTTCTCGAGTTTGGCCTTCGCCTTATCAAGCTCAAGCTCATCCCACTCCTTATTCATGTTGCGCCATTCGCGCACGATCCTATTCATTGTGGAAGAGGCAAGGGCAGACTCTTGCAGATATAACTCGTAGGTAGCCTTGTGGTCTTTCTCTTCTTATCGCTTCACCTCCGCTGGAGGGAAGATGCCCTTATACCACTCCCTGCAGGAGTGCCAATCAGTAAAAACATCACCCTGTTTAACTTTCCACACGGGCTGATGAATTGCAGAGGCCCGCCTCTCATAATAAGAACGATAATAATAGTCCCCAGGTGAAGTAACCCTAGATCAACTAGACCGTAATCAAAGTAGATCATGGAATGGGCTCTACATAAAAGGGTTAACCCTCCGTTTGGTTTCACGATGGATGATGAATAGAACAATATTCCGGTGATCCTGAAAAACAGAACACCGTTAGCTCGCCACGGGGAGAAGGGGGTTCTCTCCGTGACCACCCTCTGGTGTGAGAATAAGTATAGGTAGTCGGAAGTAAGTATTGTAAGTGAGAGAGTAGTTGAGAGTGAATACCTTTCCTTGAACTCCAAGTTACATATTTATAGCCGGTGTTTGCGCCAAAAAGAGAGATTGTTAACTTTAACAGAATCTTTTGTTATTCCGTTAACGTTTGTTGGCAATCCGTTAGTGCACACGGATCGTGAGCTCATCAGCGGTTAGGGAGGTGCCACGTGTCAATATGAGATCACTACATCTTATAATGTGAGCATGCCATCACCGTGATCTTCCTCAGCCGTCCAGATGCTGCCATGTGGCAATTGGTTATAACCGAAAAGATGCTTGCATGATTGGGTGTTTAATGGCTTCTAGAAGGTTTCACAGTTGTTACCCATCTATTATTCGCCACGTGTACATTCTGTTATAACAGAAAAGATTCCCTTTGCTTCTGCACCAAGTCAAGGATTTTGCTAAGGGAAAGTTTCTCAGGATTTACTATTTCCTTGCGCGAGAAGTGCAAGTTAGTTAACTGATCTTCCTTCTCCTTGCTGCTTAGCGCAACGTTTGGTGGATGGTTCTTTGATATAAATATATGCGCAAGGTTTGTGCATGGAGCATTATCAAACAAGAATGTTCAAGGTTAACTTTGATCCTTGCGCGAGCTCGCGCAAGGTAGTTAAATGAAGCATTTATCCAAAGAGAGTGTTCAAGGTTAACTTTAAACCTTGCGCGAGCCCGACAAGGTAGTTAAGTGAAGCATTTATCCAAAGAGAGTGTTCAAGGTTAACTTTGAACTTGCGCGAGCCAGCGCAAGGTAGTTAAATGAAGCATTTATCCAAAGAGAGTGTTCAAGGTTAACTTTGAACCTTGCGCGAGCCCGCGCAAGGTAGTTAAATGACGCCTTCCTTTCTTGGATATTTGGCGCAGATTTCTAATAAATCTTATTTTGGCAAAGAAGTCTGCGCGCAGTTTTCTTAGAAGTTATTAATGGGTATGGTTTCCTTGATTTGCGCAAGGTTTTTGGGACCATACCCCTTCAAGTCCCCCCAGTCCAGTGTTGCTCCTAGTAAGAATAAAAAGTAGGTGGAGCACTGGACTTAAGATAAATGTGATGCGCTAGGTAAGGATAGCTTTTTGTTGCTTTATGCATTTTGATGACGTGTCGTAAGTGAATTTTGAAAAAGTATTTGAATTTCAAATATACTTAGACACGTGTCACTTATCTGGATGGTGTAGTTGGTGATGACGCACATTCTTGAGACGTGGATGGTACTGTTGACAGACTGTCAACAGTTACATGTCTTACCGTTTTTAGTGCTTTTCGGTGACACTCAGCGCGCGTGGGGCGGTTACTGTTCCCCACTCGCCCCTGCGGTTACTTGGGGATACGTGACGGTCGCAAAAGTGCTGCAGTCAAATCGTGCATTAATTGCGGTTAGTATATAAAGGGATCAACGATCCATTTGCTTCCTCACCCAATTATAACTTGAGAGAAATTTGTGTTCAAAAATTCCGGCGACCTTCAAAGTTTTCTAAGTTTTCTTCAAAGTTCGAGTTATGGCCACCGGTGCAAGTTCTCCTGAGATGTCGTCGTCAAGTTTGCCACCGCTAAAGTGGTCGAAGAAAGATTTCGATAATCTTGCCACCAACTTCCTTTTCGCTCCGTCATGGAAAGCGTTTTTTCCAGTGGCGAATGCCACGGCGGCTGATGCGCCGGCCGGCTACATTACATTATTTTACGATTATTTTGCCGAAGGGAACTTCTGGCTGCCGGTGACCCATTTCTTGCTGGAAATTCTTGGTTTTTACAAGATTCACATTTCTCAGTTGAGCCCGATGGGAATGGTGAGGATCCGGCATTTTGAGTTTGTTTGCCAATCGATGCAGATCGTGCCGTCGGTCGAGAAGTTTAGAGTTTTCTACCAGCTGCACTGCTCGTTGGGTTTTTATTTGTTCCAACAGCGTGTGCAAGCCAAACGATTGTTGTTGGTGCCGCCGAAGTCCTACCACGACTGGAAGCAGAAGTTCTTCTTTATCAAGGCGGCGGTGATCCCGATGAAGATGACATTCCGGGCCGGTGATGAGATCGAGCTGGAGACCCTTCTCATACCTGCCGACGAGGTATGGTATCAAGATATTAAAGATGTGCCCAATATTGTTTTGCCAGAGAGGGCCCTCATCGCTAGCCGGGATGAGTATTTTCTGGAAGAAGGAACGCCAGGAAAAACCGGTGTATACAGAAGATGGAACTGGTATGTAACCCTTTAACTTCCTAGCAATATCTTTCAATAGATATTACTGATGCAAAAATGTTTGTTATGTAGTTGCGCCTCTCCACTTGGTCTCTTTCAAGAGAGAGAAAGGAAAAATGGTCGTCGTGCCTATTGCTGATGGTGAGGAACCTTGGTTCTCACAAAGCTTGTTGAACTTTGAGTTGACCAAGATGGAGGATCTGGAGGCACAACCATATTCGAAGACTGGTAAATAAGTCCTTACAAAGCCTAAGTTGATATTGCAATACTACTCTTGAACATTTTTTCTAAGTAATATTGCAATATAACTAATGGCTCAATCTTTGCTCAATATGATTGATTATGTAGGTAATTTGCTAAACTTGGGCGTAGGCCCTGATTCGAAGAAGAAGAAGAAGAAGAAACCAACTGCTGCTGCAGCTACTGCGCCTCCCCCTTCCAACCCAGAGCAAAAAACCAAACCATCAGCTGCTACGAAAGCTGAGGGCAAGAAAGGTACGCTTCCCGTATCTGACTCTTGGTGCAATTATGTGGTAGTGTCGGACTCACTGGAGGGTCTTGCGCCTATAGGTTTGAAGAAACCAAAGGCAGAACCCGTTGACACCTCATCTCTTCCTGCTGCGAACCCAGAGGATCCTTTGGAAGTACCTTCTAGCCCGGAAGAGGCGTTGAAGCGCACTTCTAAGAAGAGGAAGGAGGCGGAGACTAAAACTCCTGCGCCAACAAAAGTTGCACGCCCGTGCATTGGTAAGAAGGGCAATCTGGATGCCTTTGCAAAGAAGTTCTCACCTGGTACGTTTAGTTTGTTGCGCATTTCTGTCATAAAAGTTGCGTGGAATCTTATACATGGTATTTGTTAATATGTTTTGCAGAGAAAATGGTGTAGGCTGCGCCTGCCACCTCATCTGTTATACCATCGCCGCGCAGGCCTGAGAACATTGAAGAGGGAGATGCGGGGCAAGAAACTCCTGTTCGTGATGCCGACCTCATCGTCCCGGAAAATATTGAGAAAGTGGCTCCGGAAGAAGAGCCCAAAAATTTTGATACTGAGAATCCTGCTGGCGAGCAGGTTAAAGATACGGCTACAGATGTTGGGGAACCGTCAAAGTTGATATCCAAGGGAGCCGGACCTTCAACACAAAGCGAAGGCTTTGTGTTTGTTGAGGATTCAGAGGAGGAGTCGCCTATTCGCCCAGAGGAGACGCCTGGGGACTATTATTATCGCTCTTATTCTGAGAGGCGGGCCTCTGCAATTCATCAGCCCGCGTGGAAAGTTAAGCAGGGTGATGTTTTCACTGATTGGCACTCCTGCAGGGAGTGGTATAAGGGCATATTCCCGCCGGCGGAGGTGAAGCGCCAGGAAGAAAAAGACCACGAGGCTACCTACGAGTCATATTTGCAAGAGTCTGCCCTTGCTTCTTCCACCATAAACAGGATTGTGCGCGAATGGCGCAGCATGAACAAAGGGTGGGATGAGGTTGAGCTTGAGAAGGCAAAGGCCAAACTTGAGAAGGAGAAGACGTTGAAAATGCTCGTCGATTTTGAGGCGGAAAAGGCCCAGTTTGAGGAAGAGAAGAAGACTAAAGAGTGGGCTGCGTTGTCGTGGAAGCGCAAGTGTGAGGCCTCTGCTGCGCAATATGCGGACGAGCGCAAGCGCTTTGTGGAGGCTTGTGATCGTGATAACAAAGAAAAATTTTCTCTGCGCAACGAAATTGAGAAACTCAAGAAAGAGAAAGCTGATGCAGTTGCGGCAGCAGAAGAGGCGCGCTCACATAGAGAAAGGAGCGAGCAGAACGAGGTATCAACCAAAATGACTCTCCTTCTTAAGAATAAAGAAATTGATGATCTAACTGCTATGCTATTTGACCAGGCACGGCTGCAAGATGAGGTTGATAGTTTGAAAAAAGATATCAACCTTCACCAAACAGAAAAAGCTGAGTTGATCCGCCGTTTGACTGAAGGCGAACAAAAAATTAACGACACGGAGGTCGCTCGCGCTACAGTAGAAAGCCTCACCGAATCCCTCATGAACCAGCTTACTTGGTTGTGGGAGTAAGGGATTGTGGAGGTAATATTCCCTTTTCTTTATACATGTTTGGTTTGATTGTTGCAACATATACTGATTGTATTTGTATACAGATTGCAAATGCCATCCTTAACTCTACGGAGTTGGATGAGAGAGTGGCAGAATTGATGATCGCGGCGCGCAATGATGGGCATGCCGAGGGCTATAGAGAGTGTACTTTGCACGTGGACCATGCGCTTAAGACCGAATGGGATACAAGCCGTGCTGCCACGCATGGGCTAAATACTGCCGCCATTCTGCTGCCAAAGAAAAATATGATCAATTGCAAATTCCGATTATGGACCTTGTGGATGCCGCGCTACAGCAAGATGACTTTGTTGATAAATTAAGGAGATCTTTTCGTCAACAGAGAGGCAGACGGGGACCAAATCCATAGATTAGGAAATTTGTAATTTTTCACTTTGTGATAACTTGGAATGTTGCGCTGCTGCGCAAGTACTATGGATGTGAATATAATATATTTCAGTTTTACTATGTTTGCATGGGACCAATTACTTGTGTAGGATAAACAAATGAACAATTTCTGTTCTCATGTGTGACCATAAGTATTAAGTTAGCTTGTGGCTCACGAGTTTGTGTTTTTGTTTATCCAAAGGAATTGCATGCATTTGTAAATGAACATATACAAGACTGTAAGTAGTGGCAAAGTATTTTATTCATACCGATAAAGCGCAAAGGTATGGCTGCCACTAAGATTACGTAACAAAATAAAGTAAGCAGTCTCGTTACGCAACGCTCAGAAGTGCGTAGTTGTTGGGCATTCCAGGTTCGAGGAACGCTGGATTCGTCCATACGCTTCAGAGTGTACGCGCCTTTTCCCAATACTTCATTTATCATGTACGGACCTTCCCATCGCAGGGCTAACTTCCCCGGTTTTTCAGCATTCGATGCTTCATTATCGCAAAGAACAAAGTCACCAGGCGAAAAGGAACAGATGCGCACCCTTTTGTTGTAATACTTTTCAAGCTGGGACTTGTATTTAGCTTCGCGAATTGCTGCATTTTCTCGTCGTTCTTCCAATAAGTCTAGGTCGATGCGCCTTTGTTCTTCGTTATCTTGTTTTTCCAAAGCTAGCATTCTTGGAGATGGTAACCCAATTTCGGCAGGAATCACAGCTTCCGTGCTGTACACAAGGCTAAAAGGAGTTTCTCCAGTGCTAGTCTTGGGCATAGTTCGGTGTGCCCACAAGATGCTAGGCAATTCGTCAACCTAACCCCCGCCGTGCCGTGCCAAGGCGGGCCTTGATACCGTCGACCAACTGTTTGTTTATGCTTTCAACTTGACCATTTGCTTGTGGGTGTGCAACAGAAGCGAAAACATGTTGGATTCCCATTTCGGTCATCCATGTTTGCAACTCTTCAGCCGTTAAATTTGGACCATTGTCTATAATAATGTGCATGGGTAGACCAAAACGGCAAATAATGTATTTGACCGCAACAATGATAAACTTTACTACGCCGGGCGCATCCGGAAATGGTCCCACTAAATCAATGGCCCATTGTTGAAATGACCAAGCTGTTGTGATGGGTACCAAAGGATTCTTTGGGCGCAACGTTTTAGGGGCATGCCTTTGGCAGGACATGCATTTGCGCAAGATCTCCACCGCGTCAACATACATTCCGGGCCAATAATACCCTGCGCTTTTCACTTTGGCTACTACCATGCGTGACCCAGAATGTATACCGCATAGCCCCTCATGAACCTTCCTGATCAGGTATTGTGCATCATGTTTGTTAACGCAGCGGAGTGAAGGACCCATGTAAGAGCGTCGGTAAAGAATACCGTCAATCATTTCGTAATTGAGGGCTTTGCATCGTAACTTACATGCTTGCGCTTTATCTTCTGGTAAAGAACCATGTAACAAATACATTATTATTGGAGACATCCATGATGGATCTCCTACTTCGACCATTGTTACTTGTCTGAGGGGAACTGATGGATTACTTAAAACCTCGATGCAAACTTCCTTAGCCAAATGTTTGAAACTACTTGCTGCGAGTTTACTTAAATCATCAGCATGTTTGTTTTCACTTCGCTTGACGTGTGTGACTTTAAATTGTTGGAACTGTGCTATAAGAGCCTTGGCTTGCGCCAAGTATAAAGCCATGATATCTCCCTTTGCATCATACATTCCAATTACTTGCTCAGCAACTAGTAATGAATCAACATGGGCTTCTAAATTTGTTGTGCCCATTTTGATAGCGAGGGCGTAAGCCTGCTAGGAAAGCTTCATATTCGGCCTCGTTGTTGGTGCTTTTAAAATCCAACTGAATTGCATATGTGAATTTGCTCCCTCTGGACTCATTAATCGATGACCTGCTCCAGCCCCATCACTATTTGATGCGCCATCTGTAAACAATGTCCAGGCTCTGTTGTCGATGATTGGGACTGGTTTTGGATTGCTTGGCATTCTTCAAGCTTATCAGCAGGAATTTCAGCGATGAAATCTGCCAAAACTTGGCCTTTGATAGCTGGTCTAGGTTTATAACAGATGTTATAACCTCCCAATTTTATTGCCCATTTCGCAAGTCATCCAGAAACGTCTGGTTTGGCCAGGACTTGGCCAATGTGAAAATTTGTTAAAACTGTAATAACATGTCCTGAAAAGTATCTTCGCAGCCTGCACGAAGCATGGACCAATGCTAAAACTGATTTCTCCATGATTGAATACCTTGTCTCTGGATCGTTCAACATCTTGCTGACATAATAAATTGGAGACTGGACCCCTTCGTGTTCTACCAACAAGACAACACCTACTGCTACCTCAGATGCAGCAAGATATAAGACCATGGGTTCTTTTTCTCGAGGAGCAGTAAGTGTGGGAAGTTGAACTAAACAATCTGTCATATGCTGGAAAGCTTGATCAGCTTCAGGAGTCCATGCGAACTCTTTGCTCTTCGTACAATTGCGCAAGGTTCGAATAATTGGATAAGATTTTGCAGCATGATTGGCGAGGAAGCGGTTTAGCGCAGCTAACCTTCCAGGCAAACGTTGCATCTCTTTGATGGTAGTAGGAGAAGACATTTTTTGTATTGCCTCGACCTTCTCGGGATTAACTTTGAAACCGTCTTTGGTGACGATGAAACCCAAAATTTTGCCCTCCTCCATGCCGAATGAGCATTTGCTGGGATTTAACTTTAGATTTACCTCGCGTAGAGAATCAAAAGTTCGTTGGATGTTGTCTAGTATAGTGTCTTCTGAATTACTCATAACGACCAAATCATCAATGTAGACTTCCACAGTTTTCCCGATGTCTTCTTAAAACACTGTATCCATCCATCTTTGATAAGTAGCTCCCGCATTGCAGAGACCAAAAGGCATCTTGGTATAACAAAAAATGCCCTTCTCCGTGCGAAAAGCGGTTTTATCTTCGTCATCTTTTTTCATCAAGACTTGATGATAACCTTTATAACAATCTAGAAAACATTTCCAGCAAAAGGAAGCTAATGAGTCAACCTTTTTGTCAATCTCAGGAAGAGAATAACAATCTTTCGGACACGCCTTGTTTAGATCTTTAAAATCTACGCACATCCGCCATCCGCCATTATGTTTCTTTACCATGATTGGGTTTGCCACCCAGGTCTGATATTTGACTTCGCGCAGAATACCAGCATTTAATAACTCGGTGACTTGTTCGTTCATTGCCTCTGTCTTTTCTGACCCAAGGCTGCGCTTTTTCTGCACACCTGGCTCTGCTGATGGAAATACATTCAGGCAATGTTTCGCAACGTCGCGCGGGACACCAACCATGTCGGCAGGTGTCCAGGCGAAAATGTCTTTGTTGCGAAACAACAGTAGTTTAAGCTTTGTGCGAATTTCAAAACTGACTGCAGGCCTAATAAGACATGATTTCTGGTTCATTGCTTGGCAATGTCTTGCCAGCCTTCATAACTGGTTCCTCAATTGACATGATTTCTTTCCGTGCATAAAGTATAGCTACACCATTTGGTGTCGGAAAACCACAAGCAGCATGCAGAGCGGAGGTAATCATACTAAAATCACGTTGCGCGCGGCGTCCCAATAGTATATCGTGACGGGAATTTGCCAGCATCACCATGAAGTTGACATTACTCGTTCGAGAACATCTCCCATCAGATAAAGTAACAGGAAAGAGGATTTGTCCTAGAGGAAAGACAGCCTCATTGCAGAACCCAGTTAATGGAAAATCAACTGGTTCCAAGCGTGCCTTATCCTCAGGATCTAGTTGCTTGAAGCACTGCTCATACATGATATCCATGGAACTACCCGGATCTATAAACATATAGTCTGTTTGGTAGTGCCCAAAGATACCAGTGATAACTACTGGCCGGTCTTCTTGAGGACCTCCTGGAACGATAGGAAAAATGACTTGCTGTTCGCGCCAAGTGTTGTTTTGAAAATGTTGAAGGCTACACTTGCACGATGATCCGCCTTGAATCATGGAAACGTGATGTTTCATTTTCTTGTTGCTAGGCCCTTCGTTCTCGCACGTAATCTGCTTAATCTTTGCGCACATTCTGGACTAGATGTGTAAGCTTCCCACTTTTTAATGCTTTTTCAATCTCCGTGCGCAGACTGATGCAGTTATCTGTTGTGTGGCCTGTGTCTCTATGATAGTCATAGAACAAATTTGGGTCTTGCCCTTTTTTGTTTCTCATTGGTTGTGGCTGTTTAAACTGATAATTCAGTGCTGAGAACCTCAGCCGGAGATTTCGTTAAGGGAGTCCACTGACGTTCCCTATTCTCCTGCTTAATCGCTTTTTGAGTTGCTATCTTGTTGATTGTTACTCGCGCATCAATTAGTGAATAAGGAGAATACGAATTCTGACTTGACTCTTTCCAATTTCTCTTATACTTGCGACTACCTCTACTCAAGTCTTGCGGACGATTCTGAGGCAGAGGTGGCCGGTTAGAACTTAAGTTGCGCTCAGTCTGGGCGTAGACCTTGGCTGCCGCCATGAGTTTATCCCAGTTTTTTGGAAGGCCAGTTGTACCGGACAACACTTTAATCAATTCGTCGCACCTTACCGCATACTTGAATTGCACGCGTATAAGGTCTTCATGGACATCTCCAATCTCCAACACCTCTTTATTGTAAGGCGTTATAAAATCTTCGAGGCTTTCATCGTCCCTCCGCCAGATGTTCATTACATCAGAGGAGTCGCGCACGTATCGCCATTGCTGGCTAAAGTGTGTAAGAAATTTCTCTTTTAAGTCGTCCCAAGAAGAAAGTTTACCTGCCGGCAAATTATCAAACCAAAGGCGCGCAGCACCGGTAAGGGTCTGTACAAATAGGTGACACCACATTGGCAATGTCCAGCACCCAAGTAACCCTGCACCGGTAAAGAAGCGCATGTGAGCATCAGGATCGGTCAAACCGTTAAACTTTCCGACGTAGGATGGCAATTTCGCTCGCTCCAACGAAGCCAGTGCTATCTCTCTGGTAAACTTTGATTGTTCAGCTGCTTCGGTTGGGCGATACACCAAATTGTAATCATGCTCAGCTTCTGGATGTATACTGCGCGTACTTTTGGCCTGTAACTAGCATGATCTGCAGATATTCGATTAAAAATGCTTGCACTATCCCCTTCCTCATAGGTTCTATCGAGCTCATCGTGTTGGGTGTCCCATTTCTGCGAAGACCGCGGGGCCAAACGAGAGTGGACAGATGCGCAACGCTGAATGTTGTCTTCTTGCCTTCTATTACCAGAATGAACAGGATCATTCCTACTTTTAGAATACATTTATGTTCCATCTTCAGGCATGCGCGAAGGGGAACGAGCATTACTTTGAGTATTATAACTCAAAACTCGAGGTGTCGGCAAAGCACGGACCTGAGGAGCGTTAACCGGAGCTTGAAAAGCTGGAGTTCCGGTTTGGGCACATAACTGAGCGTACATAGCGTTTAGAGTCGCTTGAGATTTGATTAACCACCATAATGGAGTCTCTCCAGGTGGTAAAATCGACGTAACATCAACCTGAGTAGCCGACGAAGTTACATGAATACTCGCATGATTAGGATCATACTAAGCATTAGCTTCACCGGAAGAATCCTCAACTATTTGTCCGTCGACCTGAGGTCCGACAACAACGCGTCAAATCCCTAATCGAGGACCTTGAAAAGATGATCCGTCAGCCGTGACGCTTCAGATCTAAGTGAAACGAAACGAAACGTGAGAAAGAATCGAAATCGGTGGGCGCCAATGAAGAAACCCTAGATCAACTAGACCGGAATCAAAGTAGATCTATGGAATGGGCTCTACATAAAAGGATTAACCCTCCGTTTGGTTTCACGATGGATGATGAATAGAACAATATTCCGGCTGATCCTGCAAAACAGAATACCGTTAGCTTGCCACGGGAGAAGGGGGTTCTCTCCGTGACCACCTTCCAGAGTGAGAATAAGTACAGGTAGTCGGAAGTAAGTATTGTAAGTGAGAGAGTAGTTGAGAGTGAATACCTTTCCTTGAAATCCAAATTACTTATTTATAGCCGGTGTTTGGTCGCCAAAAAGAGAGATTGTTAACTTTAACGGAATCTTTTGTTATTCCGTTAACGTCTGTTGGCAATCCGTTAGTGCACACAGATTGTGAGCTCATCAGCGGTTAGGGAGGTGCCACGTGTCAACATGAGATCACTACATCTTATAAATGTGAGCATGCCATCACCGTGATCTTCCTCAGCCGTCCAGATGCTGCCATGCTGCCATGTGGCAATTGGTTATAACCGAAAAGATGCTTGCACGATTGGGTGTTTAATGGCTTCTAGAAGGTTTCACAGCTGTTACCCATCTATTATTCGTCACGTGTACATTCTGTTACAACAAGATTCCCTTTGCTTCTGCACCAAGTCAAGGATTTTGCTAAGGGAAAGTTTCTCAGGATTTACTGTTTCCTTGCGCGAGAAGCGCAAGTTAGTTAACTGATCTTCCTTCTCCTTGCTGCTTAGCGCAACGTTTGGTGGATGCTCGCTTTGATATAAATATCTGCGCAAGGTTTATGCATGGAGCATTATCAAACAAGAATATTCAAGGTTAACTTTGAGCCTTGCGCGAGCCCGCGCAAGGTAGTTAAATGAAGCATTTATCCAAAGAGAGTGTTCAAGGTTAACTTTGAACCTTGCGTGAGCCCACGCAAGGTAGTTAAATGACGCTTTCCTTTCTTGGATATTTGGCGCAGAGTTCTAATAAATCTTCTTTTGGCAAAGAAGTCTGCGCGCAGTTTTCTTAGAAGTTATTAATGGGTATGGTTTCCTTGATTGGCGCAAGGTTTTTGGGACCATACCCCTTCACAGGCGTCTCCTTTGGCGAATGGGCGACTCCTCATCCGAATCCTCAACAAACATAAACCCTTCACTTTATGTTGAAGGGCCAGCTCCCTTGGATATCAACTTTGATGGCTCCGGCACATGGGAAGATATTTTTTCTTGTTCTGCGGGAGCAGTATCTCTCACCCCAACATCTTTAGCTGTATCTTTAACCTGCTCGCCAGCAGGATTCTCAGCATCAAAATTTTTGGGCTCTTCTTCCGGAGCCACCTTCTCAATATTTTCCCGGACGATGGGTCGGCATCAAAAACAGGAGTTTCTTGCCCCGCATCTCCCTCCTCAACGTTCCAGGCCTGTGCGGCGATGGTATAGCAGATGAGGTGGCCGGCACAGCCTTCACCATTTTCTCTGCAGAGCATATTAACAAATACCAAGTATAAGATTCTGTGCAACTTTTTTGACAGAAATGCGCAACAAACTAAACGTACCAGGTGAGAACTTCTTTGCAAAGGCATCCAGATTGCCCTTTGCCAATGCACGGGCGTGCAACTTTTGTTGACGCAGGAATTTTAGTTTTCCGCCTCCTTCCTCTTCTTGGAAGTGCGCTTCAACGCCTCTTCCGGGCTAGAGGGTATTTCCAAGGGATCATCTGGGTTCGCAACTGGAAGAGAGGAGGTCTCAATGGGTTCTGGCTTCGGTTTCTTCAAACCTACAGACGCAAGACCCTCCAGTGAGTCTGACACCACCACATAATTGCACCAAGAGTCACATACGAGACGCGTACCTTTCTTACCCTCAGCTTTCGCAGCAGCTGATGGCTTGGTTTTTTGATCTGGGTTGGAAGGGGGAGGCGCAGCAGCTGCAACACAGTTGGTTTCTTCTTCTTCTTCGAGTCTGGGCCTACGCCCAAGTTTAGCAAATCACCTACATAATCAGTCATATTGAGCAAGGGTTGCGCCATTAGTTATATTGCAATATTACTTAGAAAATATGTTCAAGAGTAATATTGCAATATCAACTTAGGCTTTGTAAGAATTTAATTACCAGTCTTCGAAGATGGTTGCGCCTCCAGATCCTCCTTCTTGGGCAACTCAAAGTTCCCCAATATTTGTGAGAACCAAGTTTCCTCACCCTCAGCAATAGGCACGACGGCCATTTTCCCTTTCTCTCTCTTGAAAGAGACCAAGTAGAGCGGCGCAGCTACATAACAAATATTTTTGCATCAGTACATATCTATTAAAAGATATTACTAGGAAGTTAAAAGGTTACGTACCAGTTCCATCTTCAGTATACACCGGTTTTTCCCGACGTTCTTTCTTCCAAAAAATACTTATCCCGGCAGCGATGAGGGCCCTCTCCGGCAAAACAATGTTGGGCACATCTTTAATATCCTGATACCACACCTCGTCGGCAGGTATGGGAAGGGTCTCCAGCTCAATCTCATCACTGGCTCGGAATGTCATCTTCATCGGGATCACCGCCGCTTTATGAAGAAGAACTTCTGTTTCCAGTCGTGGTAAGATTTGGGCGGCACTAACAACAATCGTTTGGCTTGCACATGTTGTTGGAATGAATAAAAACCCAACGAGCAGTGCAAATGATAGAAGACTCTGAATTTCTCAACCGTCGGTACGATCTGCATCGACCGGCAAACAAACTCAAAATGCCGGATCCTAACCATTCCCATCGGGCTCAATTGAGAAATTGAAGCTTATAAAAACCAAGAATTTCTAGCAGGAAATGGTCACCAGAAGCCTGAAGTTCCCTTCGGCAAAATAATCATAAAATAACGTGATGTAGCCGGCCGGCGGATCAGCCGCCGTGGCATTCGCCACCGGAAAAAACGCTTTCCAGGACGGAGCAAAAAGAAAGTTGGTAGCAAGATTATCGAAATCTTTCTTCGACCACTTTAACGGTGGCAAACTTGACGTGACGGTATCTCAGCAGAACTTGCACCGGTGGCCATAACTCAAACTTCGAAGAATACTTAGAAAACTTTGAAGGTCGCCGAAATATATGAACATAAGTTTCTCTCAAGATGTAATCTGGTGAGGAAGCAAATGGATCGTTGATCCCTTTATATACTAATCGCAATTAATGCACGATTTGACTGCAATGACTTTTGCGACAGTCACGTATCCCCAAGTAACTGCAGGGGCGAGTGGGGAACAGTAACCGCCCCACGCGCGCGAGTGTCGCCGAAATAGCATTAAATACCGTAAGACATGTACTGTTGACAGCCTGTCAACAGTGTCACAAACGTCTCAAGAACGTGCGTCGTCACCAACTACACCATCCGGATAAGTGACACGTGTCTAAGTATATTTTAAATTCAAATACTTTTTCAAAATCCACTTACGACACGTCACCAAGATGCATAAAACAACAAAAAGCTAGTACTTACCTAGCGCAGTACATTTATCTTAAGTCCAGTGCTCCACCTACCTCTTATTCTTACATAGGAGCAACATTGGACTGGGGGACTTGAAGGGGTATGGTCCAAAAACCTTGCACCAATCAAGGAAACCATACCCATTAATAACTTCTAAGAAAACTGCGCGCAGACTTCTTTGCCAAAATAAGATTTATTAGAACTCTGCGCCAAATATCCAAGAGAGCAAAGGATCATATAACTACCTTGCGCGGGCTCGCGCAAGGTTCAAAGTTAAAAGCCTAAACATTCTCTTTGGATAAATGCTTCATTTAACTACCTTGCGCGGGCTCGCGCAAGGTTCAAAGTTAACCTTGAACATTCTCGTATTGATAATGCTTCATTTAAGTACCTTGCGCGGGCTCGCGCAAGGTTCAAAGTTAACCTTGAACATTCTCGTTTGATAATGCTTCATGCACCAACCTTGCGCAGATATTTATATCAAAGCAAGTATCCACCAAACGTTGCGCTAAGCAGCAAGAAGAAGAAGGAAGATCAGTTAACTAACTTGCGCTTCTCGCGCAAGGAAACAGTAAATCCTGAGAAACTGTCCCTTAACAAAATCCTTGACTTGGTGCAAAAGCAAAGGGAATCTTTTATGTTGTAACAGAATGTACACATGGCGAATAATAGATGGGTAACAGCTGTGAAACCTTCTAGAAGCCATTAACACCCAATCATACAAGCATCTTTTCGGTTATAACCAATTGCCACATGGCAGCATCTGGACGGCTGAGGAAGATCACGGTGATGGCATGCTCACATTTACAAGATGTAGTGATCTGATGTTGACACGTGGCACCTCCCTAACCGCTGATGAGCTCACGATCCGTTTGCACTAACAGATTGCCAACAAACATTAACGGAATAGCAGAAGATTCCGTTAAAGTTAACAATCTCTCCTTTTGGCGCCAAACACCGGCTATAAATAAGTAACTTGGAGTTCAAGGAAAGGTATTCACTCTCAACTACTCTCTCTCTTACATACTCCACTTCCGACTACCTGTACTTATTCTCACGCCGGAGGTGGTCATAGAGAGAACTCCCTTCTCCCTGTGGCGAGCTAACGGTGTTTGTTTTGCAGGTTCAGCCGGAGTACTGTTTTATTCGTCATCCATCGTGAAACCAAACGAAGGGCTAACCCTTTTATGCAGAGCCCATTCCATAGATCTACTTACATTCCGATCTAGTTGGTCTAGGGTTTCTTCAGTTACAGTCTCCCCTACTTTAGTAAATTTCGTCCCGAAACTTATTCAAGAGAAAGACTTGGGCTAAGATGGTATTTTGGTGGTTCGATACGAGTGATAATCGGTTATTGTAACATCCGTCAAAAAACGGATTTACCAAACCCGCTCCGTTTATCAACCGAACAGTCAGTCAAAATTTTTGTTGAGAATTAAATGCCCAAAATGCGCACAGACATTTTCATTATCAGTATCTTGTGGTTGTGGTGTTTGTAGTAGAGTCGCATAGAACTAACCATAACTTGCGGATAAAGTCAATGAAAATTTGACAAGAATATGGTGGATACGCCGCTGGTACTTCCTATATATAAGTATTCTTGTCAAATGATCGGAGGCATTATCAGGCGGTTATGAGAGGTTCCATGCATAGGCTGTTTGTGTGATTAAGTTATTCATTTTCAGTACATGCAATAAGCTCCGCTCCGTTTGATTGAGCCTTGAGCACACAGACAATTTCATTTTCAGTACATACAATACGATCGGCTCCGTTTGATTGAGCCTTGATCGCACAGATATATTTCATTTCAGTATTTTATGTTTGTTGTATTGGTTGTAGAGTTATATAGGACTAATCATAATTCACGGATAAAACCAATGAAAATTTGACAAGAATATGGTGGATACGCCGCTGGTACTTCCTATATATAAGTATTCTTGTCAAAGGATCAGAGCCATTGTCGGACGGTTATGAGAAGTTCTATGTAGGATTTATTAGTTTCTTGGTAACTAATCATAACTTGTGGATAAAACTAATGAAAATTTGGCAAGAATATGGTGGATACGCCGCTGGTACTTCCTATATATAAGTATTCTTGCCAAAGGATCAGAGGCATTATCAGGCGGTTATGAGAAGTTCCATGTAGGATTTAGTATTGCCTTGGTTGAAATTTGTGTTACATTTATATCATCTTGCTATTTAAAGAGATTGGATTGTGTTCCGTTTCTACATAAACTAACCTCTCCATCATAACAAACGAGAGAGGAACTTCCACCATTCAAACATATATGTTATCAGAATGTGGATTCAAATACTTGCTGTTGTGTTTATTTATGTTCAAATATTAGCTGTTGTGTTTATTTATGTTCAAATATCAGCTGTTGTGTTTATTTATGTTCCATGTAGGTTGTAGTGTTAGAAGTTTTGCCTTAGGATATAACCATACACTTCCAAACATATTCAAACTTTTATGCATGATATCATAGTTAGCGAATAATCTCTGCTTATCAATACTCTTACAGTAGGCAACAAAAAGCGATTCCTGTAATAGGGTTCTTAACCCTTACAAGGAACGTTACCGCCTCAAACAAAAACTTAAACCCTTATTTTTCTAAGCATATAACTGTCAAACTAAACACCATCATTCTTTTAGTCAAATATATCACTATTTAAATTTCGGGACGAAATTTCTAAAAAGCAGGGGATACTGTAACATCCGTCAAAAAACGGATTTACCAAACCCGCTCCGTTTATCAACCGAACAGTCAGTCAAAATTTTCGTTGCGAATTAAATGCCCAAAATAATTTTAAACGATACATAATCAATTATTATACGGGAATATATAATTAGTTTTTGAAAAACTGTTAAAAATCGCAAAATAAAAATGTTTTGGTTCTGCCGGGTTTCGAACCCGGGTCAGTACCGGTCAACAAACAAACTTAACACACCACATTTGAACCACTGCGCCACTGATACTACTTGTTAAATATTAGAATCATTTAATTGATATCATGACGTTACGAATTCAAAACCGGCGCCCAAAAGTTCAGTCGTCGGAAATCCCGGCAATCTCGCGAGTTTTAACGACAACTTCCGTTATAACGTAAATCATAAACGCCATATCGGTTATAACCGATGTTTGAGTCCGCGACCAAAGTCATAACCGCCGGAGAAATTCAAACCAATGAATCCAGTTGGAAATCAGGCCAAATACATCTCGGTTTCTCCCTATAAATTCACCCACAACCCACCGCAAACTTTTTCGCTCAAAACCACACCTTTACCGACGTAATTCCACTCGCCGGAATATCTCTGCTCATCGCCGGAAAACCGGTTTCCCCATTTCTGAGCCTTACTAAACCTTTTGAACTTATACCGAAGTCATCCATACCTTTTTCAAACTTTCTGGAGACTCGCTGCTGCAAGACACCTGACGCCGGAGCTTATTGCTGTCGTCGGAGTTCTGCCGGAAAATAGAGGAAGATAGTCGGTATACCTCACGCTAATTTTCCTTTCTTTTGCACTTATATCTCATCTATAATTAACCTAAAACGCTAAAGAACACGTTTTAATCATCGAACCAGTCGATTTCCGATTCTGGTTAAAACCAGTGAAGAAGACGATGACCGCTGTAATGTTTAAGTATAATTAAAAACAAGATATTACTCGGGTTAGACACACAGTCCAGCGGTGGACTGTGTGCACAATAAACACGCAAAGGTCTCGAGTTCGAATCTTGTTCCACACACGTCGCCTTAATAAAAATGTTTTTTTTTTATTAACCGAACCGGAGTCATACTGGTATATGTTAAGTATATTAATAACTGGAATAATAACCAAGTTAGACACACAGTCCAGCGGTGGACTGTGTGTATGTTTATATCACAGGTCACGAGTTCGAGTCCGGGCTACTGCACCGACTCGGACAATTATCTATTTTTAAACTAAGACAGAAAAGAAAATAATTAATTTGTGTTTAAGTATAATAAAAATCAGTTAAATTAACAAGTTGTACACACAGTCCAGCGGTGGACTGTGTGTTATCATAACCCACAGGTCCCGGGTTCGAGACCTGTGGAGCGCACCATCCGATTCGCTTAAATTGTTTTTAAAAATAAAGGATTTTCGGTTTAGCATAATTAATATATATATAATTAAAAACAGATATATAACGGGTTAGACACGTAGCTCAGTTGGTAGAGCTGCGTGCACGCGTACGGGAGGTCTCGGGTTCGAGCCTCACTGAGCGCACTTATATGCACGATTCGAACCGGTCAACGGTCAGTCAACGGTCAAGTCAACGGTCAGAAAAAATCAAATTTTTTTTATTATTTTTATTTAATTATTTTAATTAAAAATCAATTAAAAATACTTAAAAATAACATTTTTAAGGTTAGAAAATAGCCTCAAACTCACAAAAATACACCCAACAATCCTACTAAAATAGATTAATAAAATCCGTTTACTTACCAAACCATAATACGATTTATCTAGGTTACTCTCACTCGTGGTTAAAACCACTTCGCGTGCATTCAACATCATCAACCGAACGCACCCACTGTGAGTGAATCTTACAACTCCCCCTTTTAAATTACACGTTTTGGGGTGTGTCATGTGTTATAAAAATAATTAACTTGTTTATTTAAACTTGTGCCATACCACATCATGATCTAAACTTAGATTGTTATATTGTTGTGATTACTTATTTCCTTTTGTCAAATTATATGAAACTCATTCATTAAGCCCATCAGTTCCTCGTGGGAGACGAGTTGAACAACGCGTGCCTCAAATCAAATTCATTATTGTTCATGTGTGTATCATTGAGTTTATATTGTTTGTAGTTGTGTCATTCATATTATCATGTTTATACAATTCATTCATTAGGCCCCTCAGTTCCTCGTGAGAGACGAGTTGAGCATCGCGTGCCTCTAAATGTTCCATTATTGTTCATGTGTGTTTTATTTAATATCTTATGATTGTTGAATAAGTTTACATCTATTTTTACTCATGTTTGGTTGTGCACATATTTCATAATCAATTTAAATAAACTTGTTCAAATGTTTTCCATAGGATTCACTCGCCAACTTTATGTTGATCCAAAACCTTTTTACACATGATACAGGTGAACAGGTCGAAGCAAAGAAAACATAGGAAATGCCTTAGAAGAGAACAAAGATGCTTAGATTGATAGCTAGAACATATTGTAACATTTATTGTAAATTTCCATTAAATTGTATTAATGAATATGAAACGCATAATAAATGTCATGAGCTTTGATGATAACCCAATCATGCCCCGATCACCTTTTCCGCTGCGGGTCGGGGTGTGACAGATTGGTATCAGAGCCATGGCTATAGGGATATATGATAGGTTATTAGACCCTTAGAGCCTATACTATAGTCTGCCTAAATTTTAATTGATTAGGTGGTTACATACAAACTTGTGATATTTATTTGTTTCATATTTGTTTACATTTACAGTCAAACATACATGCTTTATACATACTCATTATACATATATCGATGTTCATGTATTCAATTTATTTTCATACTCTCATTATCCAAAGATTTTGTGCAATTTTCAAATCTCATCAAAGTAAGTTCTGCGAGGGGCATGTAGTAACTGGAAGGGTACAAGTACCGGTAGTCGGAACGTCCTGTCTAGGTTGGCATTCGTATAAATCCAATATAACGGACCAGTTTGCCTACCTGGGGACCAACGATGAGAGTACGAAGGACCTATTAGGCCAAAGCATGTCACACCAAACGTCGTTCGAACTAACCTACTTTGAGGTGTCACCGTGTCTACACCTGGACACATTCCGAATATCACACGTTGTATACATATTTCTCGATTTTCTCCGGGTATTTGTGTACGCAACCTGGCAAACCCGTGCTAACCATATGAAAAACCGGTATTCATGGGGGCCCACATGATTACACAGGTAAAGTATGGCGGCATGTAGGGCCTAACAGCGAGCAAAGCCCAAGACATCCTATGGATGTTGTAGATTTATTTTTTTATAATTATTTTATGAATGTTCATTCCTAATGCGACCCATGAACCCAAAAACATCCAACTCATACTCTTGTCATGTATTCCTTGTAGATGTCTTCTAACCTCGCCCGTAGGAAGACGAGAGCAAGAAAAGCCTGCGAATGCATGGCTGCCTCAATCGCTCAACAAATGGCTGCCGTAATACCCAACATTGTAATCCAAGTTCAACAAGCACTTACCGCTAATCCTGTCAATCAAGCAAACCAAAACATTATCAACTCTTCCCCAAATACCACTAAATGTACCTACAAGCATTTCAAATCATGCGACCCTCCGAAATACAAAGGGACTGAAGGCGTCACCGCTCTCCTCCATTGGTTTGAAGAGATGGAGAACACTTTTCTAAATTGTGATTGCCCTGACGATCGCAAAGTGCGATATGCTACCTGTCGATTATATGGGATAGCACTTACTTGGTGGAATACAGAGAAGGCCAAACGAGGTGTGGAAGATGCTATGACCTTAACTTGGAACGAATTGAAGGAAATCATGACCAGACGATTTTGCCCAAGGAGTGAAATCAAGAAATTAGAAGATGAATTTTATTCGTTAAAGCAAATGGAAGGAGACCACATCACATACAACAAAATATTCCTCGAGTTACATCAAATGGTTCCCAACATGTTCACTCCCCTCTACCGTTTGATCGAGCACTACATTCGTGGTCTTCCGTCAAAGATTCAAGACTCTGTAATAAGTACCAAGCCTGCAACTTTGGAAGCAGCAATGGAGCTAGCAACAGAGCTCACCGAGAATCGAATCCGAAACAAAGACTTCAAGGAGGAGAAGAAGAAGGATAAAGAATCGACTGAAACCTCCGACTCCACTCAAACCGAATCCCCTTCTCAACCCAATTCTAAAAGAAAAAGAGACGGGCAACTTTTCGCTGCTACCCAACGAAATCAACCAGTTTTACACGCCATACCCATCCAAGCTATCCCAATCACTCAAGTGGCACCCAACTCAACTTACCCAAATAAGAAACCATACCTTGGACCTCACCCTCGATGCAACAACTGTTTTTATCACCATCCCCTTACCTTACCTTGTCGACTATGTACAACTTGTGGACGCTATGGTCATTTGAGCAAGGTTTGTCGCACTTTCCAAAACCAAACCTCTTCCCCTACTCAAAACATGGCCCAAACTTATCATCAACCCCAATACCCCATGTTCCCATATGTTCGAACTTGTTTCAATTGTGGCGACCCTACCCACTTTAGAAACACATGCCCTCAATTGGTTAACGTCATCAACACTCAAGCCCAATCAAACCCAGTTAACCAAGTAAACCAAGAAAACCCAACCACTATGCCACCAGCAAGAGGAAGAGTCTTCAATATCAATGCCAATCCGGTCGAAGATAATGACGGCCCAAGTGATTACTCAACTAGTCCTCTTCGCCGAAGATCCAGATTCAACTCCTATCGTTTAGTTTATGTTTTTCTTTATCACATCAAACCAATCATAACTTAAGGATAAAGCCAATGAAACTTTGACAAGAGTACGGTGGATACGCCGCTGGTACTTCCTATATATAAGTATTCTTGTCAAAGGATCAGAAGCATTATCTGGCGGTTATGAGAGGTTTCATGTGTAGACTGTTAGAGTAATTATTATTTATTATTTTCAGTATATGCATTTGCCGAGGCCGCAGCCCCCCCATTTATGAGGTTGAGCTTGATCCCCATTTTATTATGCGGTTGATCAGTGGCGTGCCCGCACGATCGGCTCCGTTTGATTGAGCCTTGATCGGTCATTTCATTTTACATTTCAATACATGTAATACGATCGGCTCCGTTTGATTGAGCCTTGATCGGTCATTTCATTTTACATTTCAATACATGCAATACGATCGGCTCCGTTTGATTGAGCCTTGATCGCACAGTTCAATTTACATTTCCAGTTCATGCAATACGTTCGGCTCCGTTTGATTGAGCCTTGAGCGCACAGACATTTTCATTATCAGTATCTTGTGGTTGTGGTGTTTGTAGTAGAGTCGCATAGAACTAACCATAACTTGCGGATAAAGTCAATGAAAATTTGACAAGAATATGGTGGATACGCCGCTGGTACTTCCTATATATAAGTATTCTTGTCAAATGATCGGAGGCATTATCAGGCGGTTATGAGAGGTTCCATGCATAGGCTGTTTGTGTGATTAAGTTATTCATTTTCAGTACATGCAATACGCTCGGCTCCGTTTGATTGAGCCTTGAGCACACAGACAATTTCATTTTCAGTACATACAATACGATCGGCTCCGTTTGATTGAGCCTTGATCGCACAGATATATTTCATTTCAGTATTTTATGTTTGTTGTATTGGTTGTAGAGTTATATAGGACTAATCATAATTCACGGATAAAACCAATGAAAATTTGACAAGAATATGGTGGATACGCCGCTGGTACTTCCTATATATAAGTATTCTTGTCAAAGGATCAGAGCCATTGTCGGACGGTTATGAGAAGTTCTATGTAGGATTTATTAGTTTCTTGGTAACTAATCATAACTTGTGGATAAAACTAATGAAAATTTGGCAAGAATATGGTGGATACGCCGCTGGTACTTCCTATATATAAGTATTCTTGCCAAAGGATCAGAGGCATTATCAGGCGGTTATGAGAAGTTCCATGTAGGATTTAGTATTGCCTTGGTTGAAATTTGTGTTACATTTATATCATCTTGCTATTTAAAGAGATTGGATTGTGTTCCGTTTCTACATAAACTAACCTCTCCATCATAACAAACGAGAGAGGAACTTCCACCATTCAAACATATATGTTATCAGAATGTGGATTCAAATACTTGCTGTTGTGTTTATTTATGTTCAAATATTAGCTGTTGTGTTTATTTATGTTCAAATATCAGCTGTTGTGTTTATTTATGTTCCATGTAGGTTGTAGTGTTAGAAGTTTTGCCTTAGGATATAACCATACACTTCCAAACATATTCAAACTTTTATGCATGATATCATAGTTAGCGAATAATCTCTGCTTATCAATACTCTTACAGTAGGCAACAAAAAGCGATTCCTGTAATAGGGTTCTTAACCCTTACAAGGAACGTTACCGCCTCAAACAAAAACTTAAACCCTTATTTTTCTAAGCATATAACTGTCAAACTAAACACCATCATTCTTTTAGTCAAATATATCACTATTTAAATTTCGGGACGAAATTTCTAAAAAGCAGGGGATACTGTAACATCCGTCAAAAAACGGATTTACCAAACCCGCTCCGTTTATCAACCGAACAGTCAGTCAAAATTTTCGTTGCGAATTAAATGCCCAAAATAATTTTAAACGATACATAATCAATTATTATACGGGAATATATAATTAGTTTTTGAAAAACTGTTAAAAATCGCAAAATAAAAATGTTTTGGTTCTGCCGGGTTTCGAACCCGGGTCAGTACCGGTCAACAAACAAACTTAACACACCACATTTGAACCACTGCGCCACTGATACTACTTGTTAAATATTAGAATCATTTAATTGATATCATGACGTTACGAATTCAAAACCGGCGCCCAAAAGTTCAGTCGTCGGAAATCCCGGCAATCTCGCGAGTTTTAACGACAACTTCCGTTATAACGTAAATCATAAACGCCATATCGGTTATAACCGATGTTTGAGTCCGCGACCAAAGTCATAACCGCCGGAGAAATTCAAACCAATGAATCCAGTTGGAAATCAGGCCAAATACATCTCGGTTTCTCCCTATAAATTCACCCACAACCCACCGCAAACTTTTTCGCTCAAAACCACACCTTTACCGGACGTAATTCCACTCGCCGGAATATCTCTGCTCATCGCCGGAAAACCGGTTTCCCCATTTCTGAGCCTTACTAAACCTTTTGAACTTATACCGAAGTCATCCATACCTTTTTCAAACTTTCTGGAGACTCGCTGCTGCAAGACACCTGACGCCGGAGCTTATTGCTGTCGTCGGAGTTCTGCCGGAAAATAGAGAAAGATAGTCGGTATACCTCACGCTAATTTTCCTTTCTTTTGCACTTATATCTCATCTATAATTAACCTAAAACGCTAAAGAACACGTTTTAATCATCGAACCAGTCGATTTCCGATTCTGGTTAAAACCAGTGAAGAAGACGATGACCGCTGTAATGTTTAAGTATAATTAAAAACAAGATATTACTCGGGTTAGACACACAGTCCAGCGGTGGACTGTGTGCACAATAAACACGCAAAGGTCTCGAGTTCGAATCTTGTTCCACACACGTCGCCTTAATAAAAATGTTTTTTTTTTATTAACCGAACCGGAGTCATACTGGTATATGTTAAGTATATTAATAACTGGAATAATAACCAAGTTAGACACACAGTCCAGCGGTGGACTGTGTGTATGTTTATATCACAGGTCACGAGTTCGAGTCCGGGCTACTGCACCGACTCGGACAATTATCTATTTTTAAACTAAGACAGAAAAGAAAATAATTAATTTGTGTTTAAGTATAATAAAAATCAGTTAAATTAACAAGTTGTACACACAGTCCAGCGGTGGACTGTGTGTTATCATAACCCACAGGTCCCGGGTTCGAGACCTGTGGAGCGCACCATCCGATTCGCTTAATTGTTTTTAAAAATAAAGGATTTTCGGTTTAGCATAATTAATATATATATATAATTAAAAACAGATATATAACGGGTTAGACACGTAGCTCAGTTGGTAGAGCTGCGTGCACGCGTACGGGAGGTCTCGGGTTCGAGCCTCACTCAGCGCACTTATATACACGATTCGAACCGGTCAACGGTCAGTCAACGGTCAAGTCAACGGTCAGAAAAAAATCAAATTTTTTTTATTATTTTTATTTAATTATTTTAATTAAAAATCAATTAAAAATACTTAAAAATAACATTTTTAAGGTTAGAAAATAGCCTCAAACTCACAAAAATACACCCAACAATCCTACTAAAATAGATTAATAAAATCCGTTTACTTACCAAACCATAATACGATTTATCTAGGTTAATCTCACTCGTGGTTAAAACCACTTCGCGTGCATTCAACATCATCAACCGAACGCACCCACTGTGAGTGAATCTTACAACTCCCCCTTTTAAATTACACGTTTTGGGGTGTGTCATGTGTTATAAAAATAATTAACTTGTTTATTTAAACTTGTGCCATACCACATCATGATCTAAACTTAGATTGTTATATTGTTGTGATTACTTATTTCCTTTTGTCAAATTATATGAAACTCATTCATTAAGCCCATCAGTTCCTCGTGGGAGACGAGTTGAACAACGCGTGCCTCAAATCAAATTCATTATTGTTCATGTGTGTATCATTGAGTTTATATTGTTTGTAGTTGTGTCATTCATATTATCATGTTTATGCAATTCATTCATTAGGCCCCTCAGTTCCTCGTGAGAGACGAGTTGAGCATCGCGTGCCTCTAAATGTTCCATTATTGTTCATGTGTGTTTTATTTAATATCTTATGATTGTTGAATAAGTTTACATCTATTTTTACTCATGTTTGGTTGTGCACATATTTCATAATCAATTTAAATAAACTTGTTCAAATGTTTTCCATAGGATTCACTCGCCAACTTTATGTTGATCCAAAACCTTTTTACACATGATACAGGTGAACAGGTCGAAGCAAAGAAAACATAGGAAATGCCTTAGAAGAGAACAAAGATGCTTAGATTGATAGCTAGAACATATTGTAACATTTATTGTAAATTTCCATTAAATTGTATTAATGAATATGAAACGCATAATAAATGTCATGAGCTTTGATGATAACCCAATCATGCCCCGATCACCTTTTCCGCTGCGGGTCGGGGTGTGACAGTTATAATGTTTTGGCTAAAACGAGAAATTTTGATGCTTAGTGCCGAAGCAGCGTTTATGTATCGGCATGTAAAAAATGCATGGTTTCAAAAGTTTTAGCTAAATAGGTAGTTTGTGGTTGATTGAGCATTCATAGGCAATTTTGAGGGATAAAAGATAGGTTTGTATAAGTAGTTCGTTTGACTAAAGTGATTTAAGATATGATTCGTAAGTAAGTGTAAAAATAAGTAAAACGTGTATGTGTGCGTATAGGCAATGCGAGTTTGACCGAGTTTGGACAACTTGGTGAAATGAGTATTCTAAAAAGAATGCGTCCTAAGGAGAAAAAGTTTTAGTATAAATAAGGATGTAATTTGATGTAATGTGCGGCCCGTACCGTATTTTGTAAGAAAAGTCTTATCGGTTCCAAGGCGTATTAGTAAAGTCACAAGTCGTAAAAAATGGTTGTTGATGAGAAATAGGATGCTAAATATTTATGGTTTCAAAACGTTTTGGTGGTAATAGATCAGCTAGTTGAAGTTTGTGCGTAATAAAGAATGGAATATAGTTTTAAAAGAAAGGAAATATTTTGACAGAACGGAGCCGGTGAGGACATTTGCTAAAATGGATTGAACGTTTAGGTTGATTTACTGTAATAAAGTTTGGATTAAATGTTAAGGGAATAATTGGGAATATTCGTGGTATGAGAGCGAATGAATGATTCGGTAGGTGTAAGCGAGGGGTAAGAGTGGTATGTATATTGAATGAAATACGAACACAAAAGTTGCGAGATGTTAGTGATAGTTGTAGCGGTTATCTAACGATTTTGAGAATGAAGCTTTATCATGGATAATCGAGTATCAAGCATTTCGAAGTTGGGTCACCAAAGTTTGTTATAAATCAATTGTATTTAACAAGGTCCAGGAAATCACATAATTTCTCATGGCACTTTTAACGGAAGTTTGGTAACATGGTAGGAACACTTATATATAGGAAGTACTAGCGGCGTATCCACCATGTTCACACCATGTTACGTCCGTTTCGCTATTCGGTGTCATGTTACGTTCCATGTTGCGATACACAGTAGAACCCACTATGGTTTTCATACGCCTACCAATATAATCCCGTGTGCACCCGTAATTATTTTGGTTTGTTCATGATCCGCATAGTTTGTAATAGTAGTGTACGGGTCAGGTTACATTTTAGTATTACAAGCAAAATGTGTGTGTAAGATAGCGTATAAAAATTAAGTATGTAAGCTGATTGTATGTAAGTATGAGTATGTCGAACATAGGCAAAACCACTCGGGTTATGCCTACTTATAGATTTCAAGTATGACTACCAAGTAGTGCGAATATATAATTTTGAGTATGATTGAAGAAAAATACGTATAACATTAGCATGGAGTATCCGAGCGTATATATGGAATAAAATGGGATTTAGCATATATAAGTTACCATGAAATTTTGAGTGTGTAGCTACGAAGTGTAATGATAAAATGTGTAAGACTGCCATCAAATATGACTACATAGGTAGAAAGATGTATGATGATATATGCATGTGTATAGTTGTTTGTGAAAATCATTGAGTTTATCGAATCAAAATAGGTCGGGTCTGTCGGGAATGAAGAATCAGATTTGTAAATGTCGAGAGAATATTGAGAAAGTATTACCTTGTGATGAAAGATGTGGTTTATAAAAAGGAAATGCTACTTTTGATTTAAAAGTTTGGATTAACGTATGTCATAGATTGTCCAACCTAATGAATTTCTATGCCCACGTGTTTAGGTTTAGAATTGCGCACTATCGATCTTGAAAAGGTTTTAAAACAGTGAGCTTGCTTTATTTATATATCGATATAAGGAATATTGTGTTTGAAAATCTCGTGGATAAACTTTGATTTTCAAATGAAATTTTTGCAAAACCCACTTAAATGTATGTGAGAGAAAGTTTGTTAGTTCCTTCTTTAAAATGATAGTATAATATGAGTGTGTTTAGTGATTGGACGAATTATGAAAATCGAGGGCAAGAGGTTCATTAGACCGACTAAGTTGATAGATAGCATTTCATAAGATTTTGAAAATTGGGAAAGAAACATTTAAAGTATGATTATGAATTCCGTGTATGTGATTTACGTAAATAGATCGTAGGGTGAGAAAAATGTTTGATTAGATAATAAGGTTCGAGATTCATGCATAGATGAGAAAATTGGCATAATTGTAGGAATGTTGAATTTATTAGCAAAGGTGCCTAAGTTTGTATCTAATCCATGTATGCAGAAATTACGTGAATTAGTGACAATATACACAAATATTCAGTTTAAACGTCAGTTTATTAATTGTCAAAGTTGTACATTTGAGATCCCAAACTGACAGAGCTCCGCCGTCAAGATTGCAAAACTGTTACAAATGAAATCTCCTCAGACTATTTATAGACTTTGTAGTTCGTACCAAAGTGGCTAGTGTTCTAGTACGTATGAAGATCCTTGTGAATCTTGTATTGAAAAAGTCAAAGTCATAAGAGAATTGACTGTACTTAACGAAAACTTTCGTTATGATTACAGAACCATGAAAGAAGCTTATGACAAAATGAAAGGCACATATAAGAATGTCGAAAAAGCTAATCTTGAACTTGGTGCTAATGTAAAAATGTTAAATGCAACAATAATTGAGAAACAAAAAGCAATTAACATGTACATTAATACCATTGCTGAAACAAAACGTGAGCTTCATGACATAAAGATAGAAACAGAACGGTAAGACAGCTTTTAAAAAGCTACACCACAAATGCTTATGTCATTGATTACATTCTTCCTACGATCAAGTCGGAGGAAAATGTTGATAAATCAAAGCGTAAAGAATACAGAAGTGTTCCTCCACCACTTCTTGCAAGTTACTCCTGTAAGAAAGATGATGAGATTGAAAAGGCTTTTAATATACTACTTTTATCAGAAATGAAAGATAAATTGCCTGAGAACATTGACGTAGACTTTACAAAATCAAATGATGACAATGAAGCAGTGGTAAAAAATGTGGTTAAAAATGTGTTGGGAAATGATTCTAATGAAGGCAGCTCTGAAAGCGCCAAATCAAGTTCGAACAACTCGGAATCACAATTTGAAGATGACGATACATCATCAGCACATGATCTAACTAATGATCCTAATGTTGTCATGGACAAGATTAAGGAATATGATAGATTATACTTCGATGATAGTTTTCCGATTCGGAACGTGAAAGAGGATCAACTTGATAAATTTTTCAAACTTGTAGAAGTTTCATCAGATGATCTTGAGAAAAAAAAAGAAAAGATTTTACTCGAAACCGAAAAGGAATGCTAACAACTAGTGAAGGTTTGGTGGTGATTTTCCTGAGAACAGGAGAGCTTGATTGGGTTTGGAGGAAAATGAAGACGAACCGACGAAGAAACTAAAGTCACATTTCAGGCATACAAAGGTAAATACATAAAGTTTGTGTACGGAACAAAAACGGTTCAGGAAGAAGGTTTGATCGGTAAGCAATCGATTGATGAATTTAAGAAAGAGAAAGAGCTTCGGGACAAGGCTAAGTCCACAAGTGGAGTGAAACCCACTAGTAGACATGCTCCTGATAATCAGACTTGCTATAAATGCAATACTGTTGTTCATATTGCTCGTAATGTCTGAATCTAAAGCCTGTGTTTTCACAAAGAAAAACTGTGTCAAAAGAGGAAAAGCAAAAACAACCAGAGATTGTGAAACCTGTCACAGAATCAAATAGAAACTATGAATCTAAAAACGAAGAGAAACCTAAAATTGGTTCAAAGTTTGAAAACTAAACATTTGAAAAAGGTGAAACTTCAAAAACAAAAGAAAATAAAGCTTCTTCTAGATTCTAGATTCTATATCAAGAAAGCAAGAAGCAAGCTACAATCCTGGGTTGCTAAGAAAAGGCTTTCATCATCTGAAAAACCAAAGTCTGTTGCTGAAAAAACTGAAAATGTTAAATCAACTGAGTCAGTAATCAAACATACAAAGAAAGAAAAGGTCAAAATGGTTTCAGAATCGACATCGGATGAAATGTTTGATGATGATTTTGAATATGATGACGATTTTGAAAGTGTTTATTATGCTTATCATGTCAAACCCAAAACCAAAAAGGTTTGGGTTTCCTTATTCAAATAGTTGCTTTGTTGTGCAGGAGTTCCGCATATCCACTTTGTCAAAGTAAAATCTGGATAGCGGAGCTTCATGTTACTTAACTTATTCAGAAAGTCGAATTCTTAATCATTTTGAGAAAAGAAGAAGTTGAAAAGGGAAATTTGTCAAAATCAAATTGTGAAATTCACACCGTTGGACGAAACTCTGATTTTATAACTATTTTTCTTTCATGTAAATGAGTTTAATGTTTTATTTGTTGAACAGATGCAGATGCAGATGTTGAAATGGGATCGGACGACGAGTTCTCGTGATCCACATTGGTTTGTTATCTTTTTAGAATAGTATTTCTTAAAATCTAAAATTTAAGAAAAAATGATATGTTTTTGATTTTAGGGGGAGTAATTTTTAGAAAAATCAAAAACATATTAAAAAGTTGAAAAATACAAAAACATTAAAAAAATTCAAAAAGTACAAAAACATCAAAAAAGACAAAAAGAATTTGGTTGTAAAAAAGGAAATGATAGTACATCAGTGGACTATCACAGTATGCTAAAGAAATGTAAAGTTTAAAAGTGATAAACAAGTCTTACTGTGGATGAGTCGATAGACTTAACACGTTCAGTAAATTGTTTCGGGATATAAACTAAATTTTACAAGTGCTTAATCTTGTGGATTAACACATCTTGGATATATGGACTTAGTACGCCGAAATTTCGTTTGAGAGATTGCCTGATTCTGAGATACGAGGTCTTTACAGATAGTTGATATATGGGGTATTATACAAGTTCTTTGATTTTGCGAAAGCAATAGCCTAGAACTTCTATAATACTTTTGCTATAAACTCCTAAACTGCATGCAAACTCGAAAAGTAGTCGAAAGATCTAATCATTTGCAGTGCTGAAAAGATTCCTTAAATGGAATAAATCTTAAGTCGAGCCTTCATCTCTTTGTCTGTACGATAGTACTAACCTGACCTCTCAAGGTCTCGCATTAACCCAGATACAGATATCAATTACGCTATACTCACCTGTTAGATGAAATCTAGGGAATCTTGATACGGGAGTATATTCAAGAAGTGGGAACCGCAGATAAGTCAAGTTTCATAATTCATACCTTAACATATCTTGGAACAGTTGAGAAATGTGGTAAAGTTTAAGTGGACAAACATATCGACAATCTAGGTAAACGAGTTTAAAACTTAAAGTCATCTAAAGGTCAACGGTATTGGTGATATGTCTCAATTTAACTGATATGATCCTTAGACACGAATTCACAAAAATATGTCTGTGAATATGTTTGTACATAGTTTACTTTGTTCTGTACATAGTTTATCTACTTTACAGATTAAAACCAAAAAGATTTTCAGTGTGTTTTAGCATAAACTTACAAAAATACAAAAAGATTTTGTTTCTACATTGTTTTCAGCAAACCAATGTTGGAGAACGGATCTTCGAAGTCTGGTAAGGTGCTTTAATGGTGAAAATCCTTGACAACATCTGTGAAAAACCAAAAATGATCAAAAGTGTTAAAAAGTTCA
Source organism: Scalesia atractyloides (assembly GCA_947069175.1). Classification (NCBI taxonomy): domain Eukaryota; kingdom Viridiplantae; phylum Streptophyta; class Magnoliopsida; order Asterales; family Asteraceae; genus Scalesia; species Scalesia atractyloides. The sequence goes on from CAMTDV010000019.1 coordinate 57,856,489, forward strand.
TTAAATTGAAATTTCAAATTGAAGGAAAATATTGGTTCAATCACAACGGTTTCAAACCGAGGTCATTAATTTGGACTCGGTAAATGAAATTGGTTAACCAAGGTCATTAACTTGGAATTGGTCAACCAAGTGGATTTCATATTTGAAAATCTTATCAAAAGGACAAAGGTTTGAATGTTAAAAGTGTTCAAGATCATTGATTTAAACTTGAATATCTAAAGTTTTGAAAAAGATTAAAAGTATAGGTTAAAATTTGAAATATTGATGGTACAAATTTCAAAGTTTTAATCTGAAATATTTATTTGAATGTCTTAGAACTTTGAAACAGGAAGCAAAGTTTTAGGGGAAGCTGAATAGAATGTGATTGTAGTAAAGCTCAAAGCAAGGGGGAGCATAGCTCACACAAGGGGGGCTTGGAGATTAAAGTTTGATCAAGAAAAATTGAAGAAACAGAAGGAGGAGTTTGAAGATCAAGAAGTTTAATGTTTATTCAAGGATAAAGATAAAGACTCAGGAGCTTATTTAAAGTCTGATGACTACGGGGCATTAAAGAAAGACTACTGCACTTCACTACTGCACTTGGAGATGTCAAAGATGACTACTGTCAGGATGACTACGGCAACATCCAAGGGGGAGTCTGTTGGTGCATATGTCTGTTGCCTACGTCATTATGTATCGAGTCTGAGTGAATAGGGCTTAATCTGTTAAAAATAAGGCGTATTTAAGTAGATGGGAGGCCAAGTTCGCTGGAGATGACATGTGAGAAGTCAAGTTCGGCCGAACTTGACTAGGTTAAGTTCGCCTGAACTCATCTTCCTACCAGTGAACTTGTGCAAGTATATATAGGTGCCTTGGTGATTTCATTTGTAACTTCAGAGATTTTGGCACAGAGACGGTGAAGCTCTGTCGGATCCGGTTCTTGAATGTATTGAACTTTAGATCAATGAAAACAACATTTAAATGAGTAATTCTTGTTATTTGGTTAACTTGTCATTAGTTTCCGCCTAATCAGACAATAGATAACAAATTTAGGTTCCCGTGCTAATCGTGGACGTTCCTACAGTATAACTCCAGAGGGCCATACGACAATATAATATGGTCACAATGCAACATAGAATCAGTAATCAAAGTTGCTAATTCGGGTCAGAACTGAAAGTCAAATCCGAAGTCAAACTTTGGGACTTTCGGTTGCGAACCGACCCTAAACCTGGAATTGACGAGCCGAACATGTTTAAACATGTTCTAACAATTATTACCAAGTTATTAAAGTGGTAAAACATATTTTATAACACCTACATTATCAGGTATGAACTGTTTTCAAAACAGACATGTTTGACTTTTTGTTAACATAACTTTGACTCGTCAATTGACCAAGCAAACGTGATTCTCAGGAGGTGCCATTTTGAAGGATTAACACCTACCTTATTATGATCACGTAGCCATGTTCGCATCGAACAATGGTTGACCATAATGGTCTTAACCGAAAGTCAAAGCGTTATTACGATAACGCTTTGACTTTTGGCTTAAAGCCTATAAAAACGAAAGAACAAGGTTGGAACACTTACAAGTGATCCAAAAGAAGACTTTGAAGTAAGAGGAAGCTCCCAATAAGCTCAGGAACTTTCCAAGAGAGTATTAGAGGAGAAGAGATGAAATGAGTAAGGAAACGAGGCAACTTGAGTGCCCTTTTATAGTTGAGGAGGGTGTATGGAGTTAATGCCAGGTGTTAGAGGTGTTTTAGAAGGTCTCCAAGTGTCCATGGTGGTGTTTTATAAGCTACTGATCCGACACATTCGATGATCTCAAATGGTCCTATATATCTCGGGCTCAACTTGCCCTTTTTACCGAACCGCATCACGCCTTTCCAGCGCGATACCTTCAGTAGAACTTTGTCCCCTATCTAGAACTGAAGAGGTTTATGCCTCTTGTCTGCATAGCTTTTCTGCCTATCTCTGGAGCTTTGAGACGATCTATCCATCGTCTCTAGGACTATCTCTGGTCCTGATAGTTGAGCTTCCCCAACTTCTACCCAACATACCGGCGTTCGACATTTTCTCCCGTACAAGGCTTCAAATGGAGCGGCCTTAATACTTGTATGATAACTATTATTATAGGAGAATTCAATTAAGGGTAGGTGGTCATCCCAGTTACCACCTAAGTCGGTTACACATGCACGTAGCATGTTTTCCAATGTCTGAATAGTACGCTCACTTTGTCCGTCGGTCTGCGGATGGTAAGCCGTACTGAAATTTAATCTTGTACCCAAAGATTGCTGGAAACTTTTCCAGAAGTGAGAAGTGTATCTTGTATCCCTATCGGATACAATAGATACCGGCACACCATGTAGGTACACTATCTCGTCCACATATGATTTAGCCAATTTATCATAACTAAATGTCTCAATGAATCTTCTATAATATCCAGCCAGTCCTAAGAAGCTACAAATCTAAGAAGGTGTCTTTAGTGCTTCCCAGTTCATGATTACTTCAATCTTGGTGGGATCAACTTGAATACCACGCTCACTAACCACATATCAAGGAACTGGACTTCGCGAAGCGAAAGTTTGCATTTGGAGAACTTGGCATATAGCTTCTCCTTTTGTAATAATTCTAGGATGCACCTTAAATGTTTCGCATGATCAAAATGATTATGAGAATAGATAGGTATGTCGTCAATGAAGACAATGACAAACTTATCCAAATACAGCTTGCGGACTCTATTCATGAGATACATGAATGCTGCAGGTGTATTAGTGAGCCCGAAAGGCATCACTAGAAAATTATAATGGTCGTATCTGGTCCTGAAGGTCGTCTTCGAAACATCTTCATTTCTGAAATTTAGTTGATGGTAGCCTGACCTTAATCTATCTTGTTAAGCTCACGGTAGTCAATGCACATGCGCATTGAACCATCTTTCTTTTTTACGAAGAGGATAGGAACTCCCCAGGGTGAAGAGCTAGATTGTATGAAGCCTTTCTCTAGAATTTCATCGAGTTGGGTTCTTAACTCTTTCATCTCTGTTGGTGCTAGGCGATAAGGAGCTCTTGCAACTGGTGCAGCTCCAGGTAGGATATCTATCCTAAACTCCACTTGCCTATCAGGGGGTAAACCGGTAATTCCTCAGGGAATACATCTGGGCACTCAGAGATGATAGGTACATCTTAAATCTTTGGCCTTGGCTTATCGACGGTTACTTGTGCCATGTAAATGACACAACCTCTCTTCAGACAGCTGGATGCCTTAAGCATAGATGCTTTCTTAGGTAATCCATAATGTATGTCTCCATGTATGGTGAGTACATCACTGGATGGGGATTTAATTTCGATGAGTTTCTTATCACAGGCGATACCTGCTTCATTATGGGATAACCAATCCATGCCTAAAACTACATCGAACCACGCCAATTTCATTAGCAGAAGAGAGATAGGGATTGAATAATTCTTGACGGATATAAAGCATCCATCAAGAATGCAAGAAGCGGTTTCTATTGTTCCGTCGGCGAATTCTACTTCATAAGTTATGTCTAGAGTTCTTATGGAATGTTTAGTAATTTACTGAACTTGTGGCCTACAAAAGACTTATCAGCACCCGAATCGAAAAGAACTCTAAACATAAATGTCATTAATGAGGAAAGTACCTATGATGACATTATTGTCATTAACCGCCTCTCGAGCATTCATTTGAAAGGCTCGAGCATTTTTTTCTTTGCCCCTCCATTCTTTGAAGACCATCCTTGTTGTACTTGGGGCAGTTTGTTTTAATGTGGCCTTTCTCACCACAACCAAAGCAGGACGTATCTTTCAGATCCTTGCAGTCCAGGATTTTATGTCCGACCTACTTATAAATACCACAAGGTTTTGCTTGTGGATCAAATCGACATTGTCCCCCGTGTCTTTTGTTGCAAATCTTGCAAACCGGTCTATCATCAGATCTACCCTGGTTCCTATTGAACCTAAACTTCCCTTTCTTTTTAGACCTATGGGAGTTATCATCCTCCCGCCTTCTCTTCACGTCATTTTCAGACTTGACTTACCTTTGTCTCACTAAATCCTGAGTGAGTGTCAGAGCAAGGTCCACAGCAGACCTATAGGTACTTGGCTTTGAAGCCCTAACCATACCCTTTATCTCTGGTGCTAAGCCACTGATAGAATGCGCAATGCGTTTGGGTTCAGGGGTGATCATATATGGCACTAATCTTGACAGAGAATTGTAGTCGGTGACATACTTTCGACAATCCAAATTCTTCATAGCCAGAGTCAAGAAATCTGACTCGATCTTTTCCACCTCGTGAGGTGGGCAGTGGGCGTCTTTAACCAGGTCCACAAACTTGGACCAACTCAGATTGTACAAATGTATTTTACCAGTTGATTGTACCATGGCCTTCCACCAGATTAGGGCATCGCCCTTGAATGATTGTGAAACAAACTTCACAATATCTTTATCAGCACTGCCGCTGATTTCAACAATCGTCTCCATCTCATCTAACCACCTTACGGCTTCCACAGCCGCTTTCTCCCCGTTGAAATCTCGAGGTTTACATGACATGAAGTATTTGTAGGAACAACCATCCTTATAAGAATGTGTCTTTTTCTGATGTTCATGCCTCTCATTCCTCACATTTGAGGAGTGTACTGAACTCTTTTTTCGATCTAAGGGAGGAGGCTTGGAGAAAGGTTTGGAGATGGGTTTAGGGTGAGAAGCATTCGACTTATTTGGTTTTTCTACAGTGGCATTTATAGCCTTGCCCACCTCCGTGGCTATTAAAGCTTGGAGATCATTTCTTGTAATATTGATGTTAGTATTTGCGTCATTATCATCGCATCTGCTATTGGCTTCGTTAGAATTTCATTTTAGCTTCTTGGTACTAAACACCAATTTATAGTAATCAGTCACTCGCATTGATGACTTATTGTGCTATTGTCATGGTATTATTAAACCATATAAACTATAGGATGGATATATAGATCCTTTGCCTTTTAGCGCTAGTGGGCACAATGTTATTATTGCCAGGCTTAAATATAATAAATGAATATTATATGTAATTGGCCTAGGTCTTCAAGTGACCATCAAAGGCAACTGAATTTGGAATCAGTCTTTCAGTTATTTGGACAGTGGATCATAAAGTCACAACTGTCATTTGCCATTAAGACATTTTATATATATATGAAGCCCAAGGGCTCGTCACGAAGGACGTTAAATTAATATGGCACAAAGCCTAACCCGAGGGATATTAAAATGTGGCACAAGGCCTGTCACCAATGACTTAAAGATATGGCACAAAAGGCCTTGTCGCTAAAGGACATTTAGATGTAGCACATGTGGCTTGTCACAAAAGGACATTAAACATCTATGCCGTGATCTCAATTGATCAATAAGCTTTTAAGGCTTGAACATAGTTCTTTACCTTTGGACCGGGAGTCGTAGAACCACAATTGCCGTTATCTCAAATGTTTAATATAATATGGCCTGTAGGCATGACATAACTAATGGATGTTTTAATAATCATAGCCCATAGGCTATACATCACTAATGGATGTTTTAATAATAATAATAGCCCGTAGGCTATACGTCACTAATGGATGTTATGATCATCGCATTGATGATACTTGTCATGATCTAATCTTTGATCATATAGACTTATAAGGCTTGGACGTAGTCCAAATACCTTGTGGCTTAGTGTGATTCCACAAGTAACATAGCCAGAGTGTTAACATTTCTTGAATATTAATATAGAATAATTGTCTTAATGGTTTAACATTATAGTCATGGTCGCATTGACCATAGAGACTTGGAGGCTTGAACATAATCCACCACCTCTGGATAGAAGGGATGATCTTCCTTAAATATCATGGTAGAAATTTATTCTTCTTAACTACCATTTATATGTTTTGCCAAATAATGTGAACTTCGTCACTTGGCTGATGTAAACCTTTAAGAAGATCTTTTGGAATTTTATAGCGGATCGATAAAGATCGAACTAATATCGAGGCGATTGCTTTGAACAAAGGAATAGATGAATATTTAAATAATAGTGAATTCCCAAAATTTTCATTAATAAATTGGAATTACATTAGTGTCGTAAATAGGACTTTTAATCCAAAACTTGTCCACGTTGGGACTAATGGAATGCATGTCCACACAGGGACTAAAATAAATATGTCTGCAGGGACTAAAATTAAAACATGTCCACGCAGGGACTTTTTAGAAATTAAATATAAAAAAATAAATAAAAGGACTTTATTCATCCTTCTTCCCCTTGACCATCTTAGCGAATCTCTTGAAGAATTTACTTGTTTTCTTCTCAGACTTATCAGCCTTTCGCTGAATCTCTTTCATCCTCTCTAAGGCCTCATGGCCTCCATTGCGGACGGTGGCTGAGGTTGTGGTTGCGGTTACGGTGGAGGTGCAACAGGATATTGGTATCCATAATTTGGATATCCAGTAGTTGGGTAAGGAGGTGGGTAAAGCGCATTCTGCACGACTGCTTGCATATAAGGGTCGTTTGCTGGCGTCTGATAAAAATCTACTTGAGTAGAAGGATGAAAAGGGTTGTATCCTGACGTACCCGGATAAATGGGTATCAGGTTTTCAAAACCCGGTGGTGGTGGTTGTACCACAGGTGGTGGTATCGGTTCAATTGTAGGTTGTGGTGTCGGGTCCATCACAGGCGAAGTGTTTGAGGGTCCACCCATTTGTGGATCCTCAAGAATAGTAGGGTAGGTATGGGGCAAAGGTGGCAGCGATCCAGACCTTTGTCCTGCTTGCACCGACATGCGTGCTCCATGTTTTCGTCGTGGCTCTGGTTCAGATGGTGGTTGTGGTTGGTCCATTGGTTCCATATGGGCATCCTCAATAAGAGGCGGTGGAGGAGCATGGTAAGAAAGGGTATTGTGGTGGAGGGGGTGTTGTAGAAATCATACTTATCCCACCATTGCTTAAACTTGTCTGGACCCCTATAAGGCGATCCACTAATGGAGTTTGACCCGCTGGATAGTTCAATAGGGTGACCAAATGACCTTGTTGATGGCATTTCAGGATCAGAATCCTCGTCCATGTTGTTTGGAGAATCGACTGGAGGTGTATTTGAAGGTGACCTTAAATAAAAGTTTAGATTAAATTCTCCATGAAAGGAGTGAGAGTGTGAATGGTGAGAATGGTGTGAATTATGGGAATGGTGTGAATTATGGGAGTTAGGTGGTGAGTATTCGTGGGATATGGAATGTCTTATAGGTTCCCACGGCGATGAAGAATCTCTGGATCCTTCGTATGGTTAGGATTGGGTATGTGTGAAGGTCCTTTCGTAGATGGCCCTCCCCTCATGGGGCCTTTACCTTTTCCTCCTCGTCCACGAAATCTAGGAGGCATATTTCCTGCTTCAAAAGCAGGTTAAAATAAAACGGACAATGATAATAAAACAATGCCGATGAGTAATCCTAGTCAAAGCCTAGACTCGGAAGTCTAAGGAATATGTTATTGTGTCGTTTGAGATCAAACAAAAAAAGACTAGTGTTGAATTCACCAAAACGTTGGCTCTGATACCAACCTGTCACACCCCGATTTCCATGTAAGTCCCGGTGGGGAGTATTGTGACGTAAGATTGATAACATCAAACCAAACAACACAGAGTACGCAGCGGAAGTCTTGGATTTAAAATAATATTACAAACCGTTAATGTTCAAAGTTCAAAATATAATACAAACGGCTTGTAATAAGATCCACATGCGGATCGTAAATGTACATAAATGTGATCAATAGACTTTGGGCACAACTAAGGACTTGCAAGATCCTCTACGTCGCTACCAAGCAACTCCCAACCTATTACGTTTTAGTACCTGTAGCTTAGTCTTTTGAAAATACGTTAGTTTACACTGGTAAATACAAATAACCGACACATTTTGAAAAATCTTTTCAAAATTGATTTAAGTGCACGTGGCATGGGACAATTCAAAATGATCTTGTATACAGTTTTACAGGTCTGTCAATACATATGGAGTCCGGTGCAGAAACCGATTAACCTGATTAACTGAAACGACACTTAAATAACTCACAAGGACTATATGAAAATATTTTAGCATTAACATCTGACAGGTGTATGCCTACACCACGTGCATAGGTCGTGGCCATTAGAAACTTAAATGAGCCAAGGATATCCTGGACACGGTCGAGTTAACCCCCAATGTTTAAATTATCAGACAATACAGGTTAAAACGGGTTATGAAATTTAGTTAAATCATAATCCGACAACATGATCCCATACCCAACCAAGCGGTAATAATTTACCGTATCCCAAGCCCGTATAGGGAAAATAGGTTAAAAGTATTTACCTGAGCTAATTCTTCAAAGATTTTATAACTCGGCCGTTAATAAAACAGATAAGTAAAGGTGACAATCTACTGGAAGGCTTATTGTCTAGAATGATGGTATTAATAACCAATTAGAATGCTAACGGGTCCTAATTAAGTCATAGACTTGGACCGGCTAGTCTTTGATAATAGATATTGTACGGTACGCTAGATTAAGCGATGACCAGAATAGAATGTAGTTTAAACCCGACAAGGACTAAAACTTGTATATAATGGGTAAACATATAACATTCTAGATTTTGAAATAAAAATGATAAGGTTAAACACGTTTCGGTTAAATTACGTAAACTAGTCATGTAGGCTTAATCGTACGCATATAAGCGAAACCGGTAAAGTAGGATATTAACATGGATGCCCGTTAGGGTTATAAAATCAAGTTACGCCTCATAAGGGCATTTTGGTCATTTTACGACTTATAAAAGGATCTTGCAAATAAACTGATATCATGGTCATAAACATTCTGTAAATATAGATAATTTATGATTATATATCAGTAGGATATCAAATATATGTGTAGTTGATAGTTTAAGACCAAACTATGCGCCGTATGGGCATTTTGGTCATTTCACACATAGTGTTGATAGCTTATTTGGGAATTCTGAGTTTAGAACATGTACCTACTGTAAAAATATTTGAAACAAGTTTATAAATCAGTAAGTAACAAGTTTTATTCCATAGACATTGTTTTAAAGCATACTATGCGCTAAAACGGCGATAAAGTTGCTACATGACGATTTAAACGATGTTTAAGGAAAACTGAAGTGATGAACAGGTTTATGTAACCAAAATATGTCATTTAATGTATTACATCAGTGAATAAAATATTTTGTTCATAAAGAATGATTAAAACTCATTTTATATGTCGTAAGGGCAATATCGTCATTTAAGGACTTAATACAAGGTCTTATATGCAAACTCAGTTTACAATCTGATTTGGTATCCCAAATGATTCTAATTATGATATTACATCAGTAGATAATGAGTTTTGGTGAAAGAATTATGTTTAAAACCACTCTTTGTGTCGAAAGGGCATTTTAGGCATTTTAAAACATAATTTACGATATTTAAACAAAACTCGGCATATGACCAGATTTATGATACCAAAATAAGTTTAACAAGTTAGCATATCAGTTTATATTTCGTTTGCATGCTCATTTATATTTAAAACCTCATTTAGGCAAAAAGGGCATAATAGTACACATAAGGCATATTAACGGAAACTTGCATAAAAACTCATATTACTATATTACCATGTAGTATAACTCCATAGGGTCATACTACAATATAATATGGTCATAATGCAACTTAGAATCTAGTAACTAAAGTTGCTAATTCGGGTCAGAACCAAAAGTCAAAACATAAGTCAAACTTTGAGACTTTCGGTTGCGAACTGACCTTAACACTGGAATTGACGAGCCGAACATATTTACACACATTCTAACAATTATTGCCAAGTTATTAAAGTGGTAAAACATAATATATAACACCTACATTATCAGGTATGAAATATTTTCAAAACTAACCCATTTGACTTTTTGTAAACATAACTTGGACTCGTCAATTGACCAAGCAAACGTGATTCTCAGGAGGTGTGCTTTTGAGGGATTAACACCTACCTATATTAAGATCACGTATCCATATTCTCATCGAACAACGGCTTGAACATAATGGTCTTAACCGAAGGCCAAAGCGTTATTACGATAACGCTTTGACTTTCGGCTTAAAGTCTATAAAAACGAAAGAGCAAGGTTGGAACACTTACAAGTGATCCAAAAGAAGACTTAGAAATCATAGGAAGCTCCCAATAGGCTCAGGAACTTCCAAGAGAGTATTAGAGCAGAAGAGATGAAATGAGCAATGAAAAGAGGCAACTTGAGTGTCCTTTTATAGTTGAGGAAGGTGTATGGAGTTAATGCCAGGTGTTAGAGGTGTTTTAGGAGGTCTCCAAGTGTCCATGGTCGTGGCACAAGCTGCTCAAAGGTGGCAAGTTGCGTGAATGGTGGCAGCACAACAGGCTGCCAAACAATCTGCCACTTTCACTCCCTTACGGACCGTAAGGGATAAGGCTTACGGTCCATAAGCCTTTAAGCGTGCCTCTGGTTTTGAATTGTTACGACCGTAAGGACTTATCCTTGCGATCCGTAACCGTCTCTCAATTCCAATGCTCATTCATGCATACAGTCCGTAAGCACCATGGCTTACGATCCGTAAAGACCACTCAGAGGCCAAACTTTTGGCATGTTGGCACTTTTGTTCCCTCTAATTTACAGTTGTCATTTAGCGGTTAAAATAATAATATAACGACAACTTTTAGTCCCTCTCGTTTAGCACGTGGCATACGAGGATCAGCGGGACACGTGTCGGGATGTTATTGGACGGGTTTTTACGAGGTGTTACATCTTCACCCCCTTAAAAGAAATCTCGACCTCGAGATTTTATTCGAAAAGATGGGGGTGCTTTTGTCGCATAGTGGACTCGACCTCCCATGTATATTCGGGCCTTGACGAGCATCCCACTTGACCTTTACAATAGGCACATGCTGTCTTTAGAGCTTTTAACCTGTCAATCTTCAATCGCTATTGGTTTCTCAATGAACCTCATGTTTTCATCAATTTGCACATCTTCGTGTGACATCGCTAGCGATTTATCAACTAGACATTTCTTTAAGTTAGAGATGTGGAACACGTCGTGGATCCGTTTAGCTCCTCTGGTAGCTTAAGCTTATAAGCTACTAATCTGACACATTCGATGATCTCGAATGGTCCTATATATCTTGGGCTCAACTTGCCCTTTTTACTGAACCGCATCACGCCTTTCCAAGGCGATACCTTCAGTAGAACTTTGTCCCCTATCTGGAACTTAAGAGGTTTACGCCTCTTGTCTGCATAGCTTTTCTGCCTATCTCTGGCAGCTTTGAGACGATCACGGATTTCTATTATCTTATCCATCGTCTCTAGGACTATCTCTGGTCCTGATAGTTGAGATTCCCCAACTTCTGCCCAACATACGAGAGTTTGACATTTTCTTCCGTACAAGGCTTCAAACAGAGCGGCCTTGACAGTTGTATGATAACTATTATTATAGGAGAATTCAATTAAGGGTAGGTGGTCATCCCAGTTACCACCTAAGTCGATTACACATGCATGTAGCATGTCATCCAATGTCTGAATAGTATGCTGACTTTGTCTATCAGTCTGCGGATGCTAAGCCGTACTAAAATTTAAATTGTACCCAAAGATTGCTAGAAACTTTTCTAGAAGTGAGGAGTGTATCTTTTATCCCTATCGGATACAATAGATACCGGCACACCATGTAGGTACACTATCTCGTCCACATATGATTTAGCCAATTTATCAGAACTAAACGTCTCTTGATTGGCAGAAAATGAGCTGACTTAGTCAGCCTATCCACAATGACCCAAATCGTGTCATTACCACATTTGGTCTTTGGTAACTGGTAACAAGTCCATAGTTACCATTTCCCATTTTCAAGTGGGAATTTCAAGTTGTTGTAGAAGTCCTGACGGCTTTCGATGTCCAGCTTTAACTTGCGAACACGTCATAATTTAGCTACATAGGTGGCTATGGATTTCTTCATACCCATCCACCAATAATCTTTTTCAAATCTTGATACATCTTGTCACCACCGGGAGTGAACTGAGTATCTTGTATTATGCGCCTCTTGGAGGATTAGATCTCTAAGTCCTCCAAAGTTTGGAACCCAGATTTTGTCATTAAGTCGAAGGATTCCATCTTTTCCAGGTGATATCTGATCTATAGTTCCACCTAATTCTTCACTGGATATGTTAGCCTCTAGCATAGCTTGCTTTTGTGCATCTAACAGCTTTTCACTTAAGATGCTTCTGACTTCAATGCTCTTGGACTTAACCCTAATTGGCTTAATCCTTTCCTTGCGACTGAGCGCGTCAGCAGCAACATTTGTCTTGCCGGGATGGTATCGAATTTCGCAGTCATAATCATTAAGTGTTTCCATCGAACGGGTTGTCCCATAAAATCTTTTTTATTAACAGATGTTGGAGACTTTTATGATGAGTGTAAATAATACACTTTGTTCCATATAAATAATGTCTTCACAGTTTTAGTGCAAATACAGCGGCACCCAATTCCAAGTCATGGGTGGTGTAATTTCTCTCGTGCACCTTAAGTTGTCGTGATGCATAGGCAATCACTTTACCTATTTGCATTAGCACACAGCCCATGCCAGTGTGCGATGCATCACAATAGACAACAAATTCCTTAATGCCCTCTGGCAGAGTCAGAACTGGAGCATTGCTCAACTTAGCTTTAAAGTCTGAAGGCTTCTTGTTGCTTTGGACTCCAGTCAAACTTGACATTTTTACGGGTTAACGTAGTCAGAGGAGTGGCTGTTTTCGAGAAATTCTCAATGAATCTTCCATAATATCCAGCCAGTCCTAAGAAGCTATGAATCTCAGAAGGTGTCTTTGGTGCTTCCCAGTTCATGATTGGTCAATCTTGGCGGGATTAACTTGAATACCATGCTCACTAACCACATGCCCAAGGAACTGGACTTCGCGAAGCCAAAATTCACATTTGGAGAACTTGGAATAAAGCTTCTCCTTCTGTAATAAGTCTAGGATGCACCTTAAATGTTTCTCATGATCGAAATGATTACAAGAATAGATAAGTATGTCATCAATGAAGACAATGACAAACTTATCTAAATACGGCTTACAGACTCTATTCATGAGATCCATGAATGCTGCAGGTGCATTAGTAAGCCTGAAAGGCATCACTAGAAACTCATAATGCCATATCTGGTCCTGAAGGCCGTCTTCGGAACATCTTCATTTCCAAGCTTTAGTTAATGGTAGCCCGACCTTAAGTCTATCTTCGAAAAGTAGCTTGCCCCTTGAAGCTGATCGAACAAGTCGTTGATCATGGGCAAAGGATAACGGTTCTTGATGTTATCTTGTTAAGCTCACGGTAGTCAATGCACATGCGCATTGAACCATCTTTTTTTTTACGAAGAGGATAGGAGCTCCCCAGGGTGAAGAGCTAGGTTGTATGAAGCCTTTCTCCAGAAGTTCATCGAGTTGGGTTCTTAACCCTTCATCTCTGTTGGTGCTAGGCGATAAGGAGCTCTTTCAACTGGTGCAGATCCAAGTAGGATATCTATCCTAAACTCCACTTGCCTATTAGGGGGTAAACCAGGTAATTCCTCAGGGAATACGTCTGGGTACTCAGAGATGATAGGTACATCTTCAATCTTTGGCCTTGGCTTATCGACGGTTACTTGTGCCATGTAAATGACACAACCTCTCTTCAGACATCTGGATTCCTTAAGCATAGATGCTTTCTCAGGCAATCCATAATGTATGTCTCTAGGTATGGTGAGTACATCGCCAGATGGAGATTTAATCTCGATGAGTTTCTTATCACAGGCGATACGGGCTTGCTTATGGGATAACCAATCCATGCCTAAAACTACATTGAACCCCGCCAATTTCATTGCAGAAGAGAGATAGGGATTGAATGATTCTTGACTGATATAAAGCATCCATCGAGAATGGAAGAAGCGGTTTCTATTGTTCCGTCGCGAGTTCTACTTCATAAGTTATGTCTAGGGTTCTTATGGGCATGTCTAGTAATTTACTGAACTTATGGCCTACAAAAGACTTATCAGCACCCGAATCGAAAAGAACTCTAGCATAAATGTCATTAATGAGGAAAGTACCTGTGATGACATTATTGTCGTTAACCGCCTAGCTCGAGCATTTTTTTTCTTTGCCCCTCCATTCTTTGAAGCACCATCCTTGTTGTACTTAGGGCATTTTGTTTTAGTGTGGCCTTTCTCACCACAACCAAAGCAGGGCATATCTTTCAGATCCTTGCAGTCCAGGGTTTTATGTCCGACCTTCTTATAAATACCACAAGGTTTTGCTTGTGGATCAAATCACACTGTCCCCGTGTCTTTTGTTGCAAATCTTACAAACCGGTCTATCATCAGATCTACCCTGGTTCCTGTTGAACCCAAACTTCCCTTTCTTTTTAGAACCTATGGGAGTTATCATCCTCCCGCCTTCTCTTCGTGTTAGTTTTAGACTTGACTGACCTCTGCCTCACTAAATCCTAAGTGAGTGTCAGAGCTAGGTCCACACTGGACCTATAGGTACTTGGCTTCGAAGCCCTAACCATACCCTTTATCTCCGGTGCTAAGCCACCGATAAAACGTGCAATGGGTTTGGGTTCAGGGGTGATCAAATATGGCACTAATCTAGGCAAAGAATTGTAGTCGGTGACATACTTTTGACAATCCAAATTATTCATAGCCAGAGTCAGAAATATGACTCGATCTTTTCCACCTCGTAAGGTGGGCAGTAGGCGTCTTTAACCAGGTCCACAAACTTGGACCAACTCAGATTGTACAAATGTATTTTACCAACTGATTGTACCATGGCCATCCACCAGATTAGGGCATCGCCCTTGAATGATTGTAAAACAAACTTCACAATATCTTTATCTGCACAGCCGCTGATTTCAACAATCGTCCCCATCTCATCAAACCACCTTAGGGATTCCACAACCCCTTTCTCCCCATTGAAATCTCGGGGTTTACATGACACGAAGTATTTATAGGAACAACCGACCTGATAAGAATGTGTCTTTTTCTGATGTTCATGCCTCTCATTCCTCACATTTGAGGAGTGTACAGAACTCTCCTTTTGATCTGAGGGAGGAGGCTTGGAGAAAGGTTTGGAGATGGGCTTAGAGCGAGAAGCACTAGACTCGTTTTTTTTTTCTACAGTGGCATTTATAGCCTTACCCACCTCGGTGGCTATTAAATCGTGGAGATCATTTCTTGTAATATTGATGTTAGCATTCGCGTCATTATTGTAGGACCAATCCTTGATGCATAGGAACCTAGATTTGATATCTATTGTCCATAATAGCGGAAATATTATGACAAGTTTACCAATAGACAAGAACTAATCAGTTAAACGTCAATTTTATTGATATAACATCAGGTTTCCAAATTGACAGAGCTTCGCCTCCAAAATACCAAAGTTACAAATGAGAGCAACATACTAGCTATTTGTAGAGGTTCAAGTTCGCTCATGGAGGAGATGAGTTCGGGCGAACTTGCCTAAGCAACATGTGCGAACTTGACCACTTAACACATAAATACTACTTTTTGCTAGCCTAATCAACTCTATTCTATACAGACTCGATATAAGACTAAGACATAGACATTCTGCACCAACAGACTCCCCTTGGATATCGTCTTCGTCTTGTATCAGTCTTCAAAACTTTTTCTTCAAATAAACATTAACGAACACGACCAAAGAAGTTCTTGAAAGGCTTCTTTCGTCGTTCTTGTTTAGGATCCGACGTCTGATCTGTAGGAGCCACTTTGTTCATGTATTGAAATCTTCTAAGCCTTGCCTCTTTACCTTTCCCGTGTATAGCTTCAAGACGCTTCTCCTCTTTCAAGAATTCAACCCGTTCTAACTCTCTCCTACTTTTCTGCCACATCTTTCCTGAATTCACTTCACGTGCATACAAACATTCACAACTCTTTGATACTGCATTGCCAGTTCCTCCTCGAATACTATCTTGTTGTAGAACAAACACTTAATATCTTCTCTTGAACAGTTGACAAGCCACATTGGGTCTAGAATCCTGATTGTCCTCCATAATCCCCTCATGCCCTGAAATCCCAATATCTCAACCCTTTCCTTCGTAATATCTAAGTGTTCTTCAAATCGTAAAACAATAACGGCTTTACATGTAGTTGGATCTATCTGCCACCTATTGATGCATATGTTTGTAGCCTACGTCATCGTATAATATCGAGTCCGTATTTAGGAGCGAAATGATGAAGTTTATGTATGTTTTAGGCCAAGATCGCTTGAAATGTATGTTGTAGGTAGTCAAGTTCGGCCGAATTTGACTAAGCAAGTTCGCCCGAACTTGCATTCCCACCAGCGAACTTGTGTTCCTATAAATAGGAGCCTTTTCATTTCATTTGTAACTTCCAGAGATTTTGTCATGATAGAGGCGAAGCTCTGTCCAAGTGTTTCCAGGATCTGTAATGTCTATACATCAATGAAACAGTGATTAATCAGTGAATAACATGTATCCAATGTCGCCTATGCAAACGGATTCCGCACGTTTACCTTAGGTTTGCCAAATTAGGACCACAAAGATCCGTACAACGGACCCTCAATTGGTATCAGAGTATGAATGGCCTAATTTGAAGACATTGCACTGAAATCATCTCATCTTCTACTCATTTCTTTCATTTTTAACTTTTCTTGGACAATTCACGATAAAATGAACTGATTTTCAAGTATAATACGTAAAATCCATAATAGATAAACCCTTGAAAAGATCAGAGCTTAAAACAAACGAATTCATGTCAAAAATTGCAAAAAACCATGTCGAATAACTCATGTTCGCTCGAACTTAACATCAAGTTCGCTCGAACTTGACTGAAAAATTCACATTTTTCATCAAGTTCGCCCGAACTTGATTGATTTTTTAAGGTTTTTACCAAAGTTCGCTCGAACTTGCCTGATTTTTCATCATTTTTAGTCAAGTTCGCCCGAACTTGATAAAAGATTTGTTGAAAGTCTATACAAGTTCGCTCGAACTTGCTATCTCTTGAAAATTCACATAAGTTCGCTCGAACTTGCTATTTTTCATAACATCTCAACACAAGTTCGCTCGAACTTATTAAGTCTGTGACAAGTTCGCCCGAACTTGACTGAGTTTCTGAAAATCCCGAAAAACGTCTCGGACATTATATATCGTTAAAATCGTATCGACGAGACAAGTTTAAAGCTCTAATCTAGTAAAAAAAAGTTTTCCGAAAAAATTTTAAACGTTTTTAGCAAACCGATACGTTGATATTGTCGTTAAAAAGTCAAATTTTATTAAAAATTGTCTGTTTGCTAATCATTTTCAAATTTTTGAACGACAGATAAATTTGGAAAACCGAAATTGGGTCCGAGAAGCCGCCAAAGTTGATGAATATGAACGAGAATGAAGTTTGGAAGGAAATTTTGAGAGCTGGGTCCAAGCTATGCATTTCCGCAGTTGGGTCGCAATTGAGACAGGTTATGTCGTTCCTAAAGATGAGAATCAAAAAACTCTGGAGAAGTGCAAATATTCTACTAAACAGAAAGATGATTATTTTGGTGAAAAGAAAATGATTAATCTTATCCAGCAATCGGTTAAGGAAGACATCCTGATACTTTTACCAGAATACAAGACTGCGAAAGAATTATGGACATCTCTAAAGAAATCAAGAGAGTGTAGTGGTTAAGAACTGTGAAGCTCTAGTTTCAAGTATATCCACAAACGAGTCTTCAAGTTCTAAACCAGTCTGCCCGGTTTATGATGTAGACAATTATCAGGCAGATAATGTCAAACTCTTGAATGAGATTGAGAGTTTGACATTAGAAAATAAAAATTAAAAGAAAATGAAAAGAATTTTGAAAACAAAATAAAAATTTTAGAAAATGAAAAATTAAAAATGGTAGTAGATTTTCAAAATGAAATAAAAATGTTTAAAAATGAAAAAATTGTTTTTGAAAAACTATATATAGAATATCAAAAAACAATAAATTCTCATATTGAGAAAATTGCTCAACTTGAAAAAAGTTGACTTTTAAAAATAAAGTTGATAATTCAGAAAAGTTATTGAAAGGTTTTGTGACTTCCTTATTAAAGCTAGATCATATATGTCTAAAACCGTCAATTATAATAAAAAGAAAATTCTAATAAGTGATAATATCACAAATTATGACGATGTCATAATTGAAGATTGTGATGATGATACCGATGATGAAAGAGCTAAAAATGATAAACATGAAATATTTTTAAAACTAAAAGAAAATTTTCAAGAAACTGTTCTACAATCTACTGAGAAAGGTGAATGCTCAACACAAAAACCTTCTAAGCAGAATGGAGAACAAAAGGAAAAAGAAAAACAAAGTTTTAAAAATTCTGAAAATTTTTAAAAGAAGAATAAAAGCTCATCGGTATGATCATCCAATCAATATAGAAATTCACAAAAATTTGTAAATCAAAACTCACAAAAATTTGTAAATAAGTGGTGCAGGTCGGGCCGCAGTGCTTCAACGTCAAATCAAAGTTACAGAAGAAGCAGGAAAGATGGCTACCACACATCAAATCAATGTTATGATTTGAGTGTATGGTTTGATAGAAAAGATCAATATGAGAACAGGAAGTGTATAAATGTGGAGTAAATGGACACATTGCTAGTAAATGTTTACAAATTAGACCTAAACCTGCTCATATTGATAACCAAATTTCTAGAGTGCCAACACAGGTTTTGAAACAATGTACAGAAACTATAAACAAGGTGAAACCAGTTATTACTAAATTTTCAAATTTTAAAACTGGTGAATCCTCAAATAGTAATGAACAAAAAGTTTCTACATTTTATTTCAAGAAAGCTTTAATAAAAAATCAAACATGGTTGGTGAAAGAAAAAAGAAGATACATAATCAGTGAAAATTGAAAGTTTAGAGGATTTTCCGAAACCTGAGATAGTCCAAAATAAAACTGATTGTGAAAAGAAAGTCAAAATTAAGGTTGAAGAAATAATGCCTAAGGCTAAAAATGCTTGGGTGTCACTATTCAACTAATTGTTTGAATTTTTGTGCAGGAACTTCTGAGATGAACGCAAATTACTTAGAATGGAGTTCTGTGACACATTTTGAAGACGAGCCGGGTTATCAACTTCTATATAAAGGCCTTATTACATTTAAAATAACATTTACTTTACAATTTTTAAAAAAAATTTGGAGAAAATTTTTCGAAAACATGTTTTAATAACGTTTACTTGAAAATTTTACAAATTTTTGAAGAATTAAAAAATTTCATAGAACCCTCACTTTTAAAAAGACAAAATTCATAGATATAAATTGTTATAAACTGTAAAGGTTTTTATCATCATGAGGGGGAGAGGATTTAAAAGAAAATTTGTGAAGCAGTAATGGATGGCGAATTGTAGTAATTCTCATCGGTTGGTCAATGTTTTTCTATAAATAAAAATTCCAAAAATATGTTTTTTAATTTTCGGGGGAGAAAATTTTTTCAAAAAAATCCAAAAACATATTAAAAGCGAAAAGTACAAAAACATTAAAAAGGCAAAAAGATTTTTGTGTTACGAAGGAAATGATAGTACATCAGTGGACTATCACAGTATGCTAATGATTTGAAAAGTTTAAATTTAAACAAGTCTTACTGTGGATGTGTCAAAGGCTTTATACGTTCAATAAATTGTTTCTGAGATATAAACTAAATTTTACAACTGCTTAAACTTGTGGATGAACATCTCTCGGATATATGGACTTAGTACTCCGAAATTTCGTTTGAGAGATTGCCTGATTCTGAGATACGAGGTCTTTATAGATGATTGATATCTGGGGTATTATACAAGTTCTTCTGATTTTGCGGAAGCAATAGCCTAGAACTTCTATAATGCTTTTGCTAAAATCCCCAAAATTGCATTCAATTGAAAATTATCGAAAGATACTAAAATTAAAGTTCAAAAGATTCCAAAATTGGAACACTACTTTAAAGACGAGCCTTAATCTCTCTGTCGGTATGGTGGTACTAATATGAGCTCTCAAGGTCTCGCAAAACCCAGTTACAGATATCAATTACGCTATACTCAATTGTAAGATGAAATCTAGGGAATCTTGATACGGTAGTATATTCTGAGATGGGAACCATAGTTAAGTCAAGTTTCTTAATTCTACATAACGTATCTTGGAACAATGAGGGAAATGTGTTGAAGTTTAAGAGGACAAACATATCGACAATCTAGGTAAATTTGTTTATAACTTAAAGTCTCAAAAGATCAATGGTACTAGTGATATGTCTCAAAAACGCATATGATCCTTTAACACAAACTCACCAAATATATGGTTGTAAATATGGTTGTACATACTCAGTGTTTGATATTCATTTCATATAAACAAAAAGATTATATTATCTTTTAGTTTTGACCACTGATGATGAAATGTTGATTTTCAAAATCTAAAGCTGCTGATCAAAAGTTTGAAAATTTCAAATTGATCTGAAAAGTTTAAAAGTTCATTAAGTTGAAACTTACATTTGAATAAATGCGTCAGTTTAGTGTCAAAATGTTTAATCAAGATCATTAAAATCAGATATTCAAGGTCATTAATTTGGACTTGATTAACTGAGAGGGTTTAAAAACTTATAGAAGATTAAAATGTGAAATGTTTGTGTTTAGAAATTTCAAAGTTTGAATCTGAAATGTTTATTTGAATGTTTGAGTAACTTTGAAACAGAAAGTATATTTTAAGGGAGAGCTAGATAAAAATGTTGATTCAAAATACCATAAAACTCAAAGCAAGGGGGAGCATGGTGATTAAAGTTTTATCAAGACAAGCTAAAGGAAAAGAGAAAATGATTGTAGATGATATGAAGATCAAGGAAGTTAAAGTTATTCAAGAAATAAAGATCAAGAATACATTAAGACTCAGGAACTTAATTGAAGAATGATGACTATGACAACATCCAAGGGGGAGTCTGTTGATGCATATGTTTGTTGCCTATGTCATCGTATAATATCGAGTCTGTATTTAGGAGCGAAATGATGAAGTTTATGTATGTTTTAGGCCAAGTTCGCTTGAAATGTATGTTGTGTAGTCAAGTTCGGCCGAACTTGACTAAGCAAGTTCGCACGAACTTGACTAAGCAAGTCGCCCGAACTTGCACTCCCACCAGCGAACTTGTGTTCCTATAAATAGGAGCCTTGTCATTTCATTTGTAACTTTCAGAGATTTTGTCACGACAGAGGCGAATCTCTATCCAAGTGTTTCTAGGATCTGTAACATCTATACATCAATGAAACAGTGATTAATCAGTGAATAACATGTATCCAATGTCGCTAATGCAAACGGATTCCGCACGTTTACCTTAGGTTTGCCAAATTAGGACCACAAAGATCCGTACAACAGGACCCTCACCACCACTTGAACACTGGATAGAAATTTTTCTCAATCGGCATCAACGGCATGTTTCTCATGGTTCTCGGTTGCTTCATTATCAATGTTATATCTTTTTCCCCCGTCTTCTTATTCGTTTTGATTCGGCGACCTGGAATAAATGGCTTCCAATATCTGAATCCCATCACAGCTTCAAACTTTATCAACTTCCACAACAACTGATCAATAACTTTCATCTGATATGTGACATTCACAGTTTGAACCAGCTCTTCCACATCCCAGTATGGTAGTGTCTTGAAATCTACTAATATTTGAAGTATTGCACTCCAAACTCACGTTTAATAGCATACACATTCAACTCCTTGAACCACCCCCAATTCAGGATATCTCCCAATGACACGTCTTTATCTCTGGTAAAGAATGCTAGAGGACGTCGAAACTTACGTTCGCGTGGCATCTCTTTAAACCAGGATTTCTTTGCTTTAGCAATTTCCTCCTTCATCATTGGTGTTGAAACTTTTCCTAATCTTTTTCTTTCAACATGTCTTCGTCAAGTTGCTTGTACATCTCCTCAAATGTAGGAAAACTATCAGTGTTAGGACCGACGTACTTCGCAGTTTGATCTGTTTCATCATCAGAAGACCAATCTTCCACAATCACTCTGTTATACTTATCAACTTCAAATCGTCGTTGATATTGATACTCATTCGGCTCAATGGATTAACATTCAACACCTCCTCTTCGAAATCAAATTCTAGTGTCTCATCATCAACTTCAATCAGTTTAGCCAAATCTTCCTTTGTATAGTTGTGCACATACTCGCCTTCTTCAATGTTGTGTTCCAACATAAGAATAAGAGGCTTTGTAGGTACTGCAGCAACAGGCTTTGCGGTTCTATCAACATCAGACATATCAATATCTTCAAATGGCCCTTTCTGCCCTGACTCTCCCTCAATTTTATCATCCATCTTATTTGATTCATCATCCATTAGAGAAGAAAAATCAAAGTCATCAGCGACCTTTGCTTCATTAATCTTTAAGCCAACTCCGAACTTGACATCATCATCACCATGACCAGCGAACTTGACCTCTAACTCACTTAAATACGCCTCGTTTCTAACAGATTAAGCCCTATCGCTCAGACTCATACAGAATGACGTAGGCAATAGACATATGCATCAACAGACCCCCCCTTGGATGTTGCCGTAGTCATCATTCTTCAATTAAGTTCTTGAGTCTTTACTGTTCTCTTGATCTTTATTTCTTGAATAACTTTAACATCCATGATCTTCATAGCATCTACAATCCTTTTCTCTTTTCTTGAGCTTGTCTTGATAAAACTTTAATCACCACGCTCCCCCTTTCTTTGAACTTTCTGGTATCTTCAATCAACGTGTTTTATCCAGCTCCCCCTTAAAATCAACTTCCTGTTTCAAAGTTCCTCAAACATTCAAATAAACATTTCAGATTCAAACTTTGAAATTTCTAAACACAAACATTTCAAATTTTAATCTTCTATCTGTTTTTAAACCCTCTCAGTTAGTCGAGTCAAATTAATGACCTTGAATATCTGATTCATGAATCAAGTTCAACTTAATGATCTTGATAAAACGACTTGACACTAAACTGATGTATTTATTCAAATGTAAGTTTCAACTTAATGAACTTTTAAACTTTTCAAATCAATTTGAAATTTTCAAACTGTTGATCAGCAACTCTAGACTTTGAAAATCAGCCTTTCATCATCAGTGGTGAAACTAAAAGATAATATAATCTTTTTGTTTTTATGTAATGAATATCAAACTCTAAGTATGTACAAACATATTTTTGTTGAGTTTGTGTTAAAGGATCATATTAGTTTTTTTTTTTTGAGACATATCACAAGTACCATTGACCTTTTGAGACTTTAAGTTTTAAAAACAAATTTACCTAGATTATCGATATATTTGTCCTCTTAAACTTCAACACATTTTTCAATTGTTCCAAGATACGTTATGTAGAATTAAGAAACTTGACTTAACTATGGTTCCCATCTCAGAATATACTCCCGCATCAAGATTCCATAGATTTCATCTTACAGGTGAGTATAGCGTAATTGATATCTGTATCTGGGTTGTGCGAGACCTTGAGAGCTCAGGTTAGTACCATCGTACCGACAAAGAGATGAAGGCTCGACTTATAAGGTAGTGTTCCAAAATGGAATCTTTTTGTACTGCAATTTTGGTATCTTTCGATATTTTCAATTGAATGCAGTTTTAGGGGATTTTTGCAAAAGCATTATAGAAGTTCTAGGCTATTGCTTCCGCAAAATCAGAAGAACTAGTATAATACCCCAGTTATCAACTATCTATAAAGACCTCGTATCTCAGAATTAGGCAATCTCTCAAACGAAATATCGGAGTACTAAGTCCATATATCCGAGAGACGTTAATCCACAAGTTTAAGCAGTTGTAAAATTTAGTTTATATCCCGGAAACAATTTACTGAACGTGTAAAGCCTATCGACACATCCACAGTAAGACTTGTTTATTAGTTTTTAAACTTTCCATTTCTTTAGCGTACTGTGATAGTCCACTGATTTACCATCATTTCCTTTTTACACAAAACTCTTTTTGCCCTTTTCAATGTTTTTGTACTTTTCGCATTTAATATGTTTTTGGATTTTCTGAAAAAAAAAAATTCTCCCCCTAACATTCAAAAACATATTTTGGAATTTTTGATTTATATAAAAACATTGACCAACTGATGAGAATCACTTCAATTCTCCATCCATTACTGCTTCACAAATTTTTTTTAAAGCACTCTCCCCTCATGATGACAAAAACCTTGACACTTTCGCGTTTATAACAATTTACTGAACATGAGTTTTCTCTTGTTCAACAGCGAGGGTTCTGTGAAAATTTTCAAGTAAACATTATTGGAACATGTTTTTGAAAATTTTCTCCAAAATTTTTTCAAAAATTGTAAAGTAAACGTTATTTGAATGTAACAAGTTATATAGATTTTTCAAATTTTTCTTCAAACAAATTGTAAAAAATTTTCAAGTAAACGTTAATAAAACATGTTTTCGAAAAATTTTCTTCAAAAATTTTAAAGTAAATATTGTTGGAACATGTTTTGTAGAATTGGCCTTTATATATAACATGATAACCCAGCTCATCTTCATTGTGTGCCACGGAACTCCATTCTCAGTAATTTGCGTTCATCTTAGAAATTCCAGCACAAAAATTCAAACAATTAGTTGAATAGTGACACCCAAGCTTTGCAATCTTAGGCTTGTTTTTTCAACTTTAATTTTAATTTTCTTTACACAATCAGGTTTATTTTGGACTTTCTCAAGATTCGAAAAAATCCTCTAAACTTTCAATTTTCACTGATTGTATAAATTCTTTTTCTTTGACCAACTATGATTGATTTTTCGTTAAAGCTTTCTTGAAATACAATGTAGAAACTTTTTGTTCATTACTATTCGAGGATTCACGAGTTTCAAAATTTGAAAACTTATTAATAACTGGTTTCACCTGGTTTGTAGTTTCTGTACATTGTTCTAAAACCTAAGTTGGTACTTTCAAATCTTTGTTATCAATATGAGCAGGTTTAGGATTAATTTGAAAACATTTTCTAGCAATGTGTCTAGTTACTCCACATTTATGACACTTCCTGTTCTCATACTGATCCTTTTAGCAAACCATACACTTAAATCATAACACTGATTTGACGTGTGGTAGCCATCTTTCCTGCTTCTTCTATACCTTTGGTTTGACGTTGAAGCACTGTGGTCCGACCTGCACCACTTACTTACAAATTTTTGTGAGTTTTGATTTACAATTTTTTGTGAATTTCTAAAATAATTGGATGATTGTACCGATGAGCTTTTATTTTTCTTTTGAAAATTTTCAGAATTTTTAAAACTTTGTTTTTCTTT
Source organism: Scalesia atractyloides (assembly GCA_947069175.1). Lineage (NCBI taxonomy): Eukaryota > Viridiplantae > Streptophyta > Magnoliopsida > Asterales > Asteraceae > Scalesia > Scalesia atractyloides. The sequence goes on from CAMTDV010000019.1 coordinate 57,881,770, forward strand.
TTGTTTTCGTTCTCCATTCTGCTTAGAAGGTTTTTGCTTGAGCATTCACCTTTCTCAGTAGATTGTAGAACAGTTTCCTGAAATTTTTCTTTTAGTTTAAAAATATTTCATTTTTCTCTTTTTTAGTACTTTCATCATCGTATTAACATCACAATTCTCAATTATGACATTGTCATAATTTGTGACATTGTCACTTATTGGAATTTCCTTTTTATTATCATTGATCGATTACAGTACATGGCGCACCAAATGGTTCTAGAATTTCAAATTCGGCTTCCGTCGGTTGATCATTTCCAAAACAGGTTTTCTTTGTTGGATTGACAGTAAGAACTCTGTTTAGCGTGTAGCAAGCCGCAGCAACTGCTTCACTCCAGAAGCTGACTGGAAGTTTAGAATCCGCAAGCATTGTTCTCGCAATTTCAATCAAGGTTCTATTCTTCCTTTCAGCTACTTTGTTTTGCTGTGGAGTATAGGGAGCACTAAACTCGTTCAAGATCCCTTTAGCGTTGCAGAAATCCTTCATTTTGTTATTCTTAAACTCTGTGCCATTGTCACTTCTAATACGTCTGACCGACAGATGATAAAGATTCTCGAGTTTCTTAAAAAGAATCACCAAGTTTTCAAACGTTTCATCTTTTGATTCCTAAAAGAATACCCACGAATATCTAGAATAGTCATCTGTCACGACCAAGCAATATAAGTCTCCTGAGATACTTCGAACATTGACAGGACCGAATAAATCCATGTGGAGACGTTCGAGCGGCAATTGATTAATTTCAGAATTTTCTTCCGATGCGACTTCTTGATTTGCTTTCCCTTTTTGCACTCGAGACAGTGATCGCTCATATGGAAGCTTCTCAAATTCACACCTTCTACCAGATCATTATGAACCAAGAAATTCATTTTGCGCAAATAATATGCTCCATATTACGATGCCAAAGAATAGAATCTTTTTCAGTAGCCTTCGTTACAAAACATTGCGCTGATTTTGATAAAGTGGTAGCGACGCACTGTCTAAGACATATAGATCATTCTCTCGAGGAGCACGCATCAATATCTACTCATCTGGAATCATAAAACCCGGCTTCAAGATAATACATTCTCTGTCGTTGAAATGGACTGTGAACTTCTTGTCGCAAATCTGCGATATGCTCAGAAGATTATTCTCAAGTTCTGCAATATAGTTCACATGATCGAATGAGACAACGCCATTGGAGAGTTTTCCCTCGGCGACTATCCTTCCACCCTGATTACCCACAAATCCAACATATCCGCCATTGATAGCTTTTATGTCGAACAGCAACGCTTTCATTCCCGTCATATGCCTGGATGATCCACTATCCAAAATCCACTTGGAGAGTATGGATCTTTGGAGCCCCTTCACATGTTAAAATCTAGTTAAAGAGTGCGACCTAAGCCTTTTTGGTCTTGGGTTTTGGATAGAAAGCTTGGTATCATCTTCGTAATCTTCATCTGAACCACGACTGTCTTTAAATTTTCAAAACTTACTTTCTTTTTGCCTTTTGAAATCTTATCATTAGTAGATTGTCAATGTCGGTTTTTGTTTTAGATTTTGATTTTTTCGTGTTATTAGTCTTTACAAGCTCAGACTTAAAAACATCGGATGTTGTTGACCTTTTCTTCGCAATCCATTCTTTTGCCCTAGAAGTTTCACCTTTTTTTAAAGTTGAATTTTCAAATCTCTTTTCAGATTTAGGTTTAACTTCTGGTTTTGATTTATTTCTTTTCAAAATCGTTACAGGTTTTACAAACTCTGGTTGCTTTGGTTTCCCAACATCTGAACTTTCTTTCCTTCGCAGATAAGCCGGTTTAGACTTCGGACACTTGCGTGCAATATGACCAACTTCGTCACACTTAAAGCAAGTCCGATTGTCATGCGAATGACTACTAGTGGATTTTACACCACTTGCAGCTTTGGCTTTAACTAGAAGTTCTTTTTGTTTCTTAAACTCATCTTTTGATTGTTTTCCAATCAAACTCTCCTCTTGAACCGTGCTCGTCCCATAAACGAATGTCATGTTTTTATTTTTGTATTCGTGAAATGGTGACGTTTTCTTTTTCGGTCATCCGATTCTTCTAATCCCAACCCAGCTCTCCGGTTTTTCGGATATCACCACCATTCCTTCGGTAGTTATTATTTTTAGGTTTGGAATAGATTCTTTATTTTCTTAGTCATTGATGTACTTCCAAGTTTAAAGAATTTATCCAACTGATCTTCCTTTACGTTCGAATCGGAAAACTATCGTCGAAGTATAATACATCAGAATCCTTAACTTTGTACATGACAACGTTAGGATCATCACTTAGATCGCCATCCGATGATTTAACGTCATCTTCGGATTTTGAATCAGAATTCTTTGAACTCGAGTCGGGGCTTTTGAAGCTGCCATCATCAGAATCGTTCAAACGTTTTCAACCACATTATTAACCACAGCATTGTCATCATCTGATTTAGTATAGACCACATCAATGTTCTCCGGCAACTCATTTTTCTTTTCAGATAACAACTCAATGTTGAGTGCCTTATCCATCCCATCTACGATTTTGTGACAATACTTCTCGCATAGGGGTCGAGGAACATTGTTGTATTCTTTACCAATTTTCTTTTTAGGTTTTTCTTCCGATGGAATTGTCGGAAGAATGTGATCAATGACATATGCGTTGGTTGTATAACTTCTCAAAAGTTGTGAACACGCTCTGTTTCAATTTTCATGTCCTGAAGTTGTTGTTTGGTCTCAGCAATGGTGTTAATATAGATGTTTATTGCTTTTTGTTTATCCATTACTGTCATGTTGTTCAATATTATTTCTATCGAGCCTGCCATAATCATCTTTCATTTTGTCATACGCTTCCTTAATTGTGCGATAATCGTGTTTTAAAAGTTCATTATGCACATTGAGTTCAGCGATGGTCTTTGATTTTCAGCACATGGCTCGGTACATTTTGTACAAGGTTTCTCAACCTCTACAACTTGTACTTTACAACCTCTTTTTCGACAATCTTTAACTCTGGACCTACCTTGGTTAGATTTGCCATTAAAGCTTTATCGGCAATGTCCTTGAGGTTTTCGCATTCACTTCTTGAGTAACATCAAGACTACTTCATCAATTGACTTCTCCTCGGCAACTTGCTCCTGAGAACTTCCATCAAAATGACCTGCAAAACTATCACAAGAGTTAGGAGATAAAATTCCTTGCTGTTTCATGTGAAGATACTCCTTTTCTTCCTGTTGTTGTTGTTGCAGATACTGTTCCAGTAAAATACTCTCTAGAGTTGCTGCTTCCTCGGCAGATGTATCTTCAACAATTTGTGCCATCAATGCAACTCCTATCTTCTTACCAATATAAGAGTTCCAGTCGAAACCATCATCTTCATTTGATGCAACCATAGCTTTCTCAGTGTTGCTGCTATTCGGTTTCTCTTGGATTTCAATCTGAGTCTTCTTCGGGAAAGGTTTGTACTGAAGCGACTTCTTATAATACTCGTTGCCTCCTCCGAATGGACTTTGATTGCCGTTGCTTCAGGGTGCGACTTTGGTTTTGTCGAATCCTAGCTTGTTGCTCGAATTTTGATATCTCGGCCTGTGAGAGCAACGAACTTTGTGACCCTTCGGATGATAGATGCTAAACACCACTTTATATCCATCAACTTAAGTTGTTCTTCGTCCACCTGATCGTAGCCTTCGGCGGTCATCTCAGGATTGCCGATTTTTCCAGCTACAAGACTTTCATATGATTATAGAACAGTGGCGAGAAGTGCCATATGTTGCTTAGCAGTTTGCTCAGAAACAGCATTGTTCAAATTAACAGCGATGTTACATTTGAATACATTCGAATTAGAATTTGATTGTTGATTCTGACTAACTTGATTCTGATACGAAGAGTTTGAACCAGTGCTTGAGAACGAAGATTGTGGACTTTGATCATATTGAGGATGTGATTGGTTCTGATTCTGCTGTGAATAATTCAGAGAATTCATATTCGCGCTGAATGCTGTCTGAATCTTCGGACTTGAAATGTTTTCTTGCATTCCACTCTTGTAATACAGACCAACATCTTGAACAATGTTAGCATTCTTAGACTTTGCAATCTTCAGAAGCTCCATTTCATGACCTTTGAGTTTGTCGATGAATGTAGACAACTTGAAGAATTCCCAATTTGAACTCTCTTTCAGAACCATCAGGTAAGTAGTCCACTCTCCATCAGGTAACGCATCTGCAAGCTTGTCGATGTACTCTTGTTCCGTCTTCTCGAGACCGTGTCTTCTCATTTGGACTTTTAGGTGACAGAAACGCTCAATCATCTGTTTCATAGTCTCACCCTTCAACATGTTAAAGATATCAAACTCCTTCATGATGAGAGCTTTCTTACTCTTGATCATCTCTGCGCTTCCTTGGTATTTCTTTTGCAATGATAACCAGAGTTCTCTCGCAGTCGTATATTCCGGCAACAAGACGAGAATATCCTCTTTAACGGATTGTTGAATGAGGCTAATCATCTTTTTCTCAGTAATGTATTCTTCTTTCTGTGTCGTGGAGTATTTGAACTTCTCCAGAACTTGCTGATGTTCATCCAACAGAACAGTATAACCTCTCTCAATCGACATCCAGCCTAGGAAATGCATGGCTTGAACCCAATAGGTAAACTTCTCCTTCCATCCTTCATACTCATCCATGCTCATTAACTTCGGCGGTTTTACAGTCGTGCCCATTTCGTTGTCAAGATTGACTTGTTGGATCACGTTGGCATTGGAGGTACCCACTCCAGACATAAACGCTCTTTGAATATCATCCATCGCGAATAACGAGACATGTACGCTGAAAACACGTTAAAACTTTTGAAAAAAATCGGTCGAACTTGTAGTTTGAATGAAGAATTTTAGGTTTTATACTTAAGTTCGGTCGAACTTAGTAATACGGTTTGAAAATATCCCTGTTAACCTCGAGCGAACTTGCAAAATGGATTTTATAAGAATCTTGTAAGTTCGGGCGAACTTATCCTAAATTTTCTAGAAATTTATCAAGTTCGGTCGAACTTGCTATAAAATCAACGAATACTCAGTAAGTTCGAGCGAACTTAGCTCAAATTCTCCAAAAATCACTCAAGTTCGAGCGAACTTGGCAAAAACTCACTCAAAAAGTGACTTTTTAGCTCAAGTTCGGCCGAACTTGGCTAACAAGTTCGATGATGATGAGTTTGGAAAACATGGTTTTTGCAACATTTTGACACCAATTTGTTTGATTTTAGTCTCTAAACTCTCAGGGGTTTATCTATGATGTATTTAACATGTTATATTCAAAATTGGACAGAATTTGACCGTGTATTCTTTATTTTTGTGTAAAAGTTAAGAAAAATAGAGGAATGGAGTAGAATTAGAAGTGTTCTTCTCTTGATGTCAATCAAATCAGGCTATTCTAGCTCTGATACCACTTGTAGGACGATCCTCGATGCATAGGAACCTAGATTTGATATCTATTGTCCATAATAGCGGAAATATTACGACAAGTTTACCAATAGACAAGAATTAATCAGTTAAACGTCAATTTTATTGATATAACATCAGGTTTCCAAATTGATAGAGCTTCGCCTCCAAAATGTCAAAGTTACAAATGAGAGCAACATACTAGCTATTTATAGAGGTTCAAGTTCGCTCATGGAGGAGATGAGTTCGGGCAAACTTGACTAAGCAAGTTCGGCCGAACTTAACATTCCATGTGCAACATGGGCGAACTTGACCACTTAACACATAAATACTACTTTTTGCTAGCCTAATCAACTCTATTCTATACAGACTCGATATAAGACTAAGACATAGACATTCTGCACCAACAATTATCATCACATCTCCTATTGGCTTCGTTAGAATTTACCATTTTATCTGCTTGGTACTAAACACCAATTTATAATAATCAGTCACTCGCATTTGATGACTTAATGTGCTATTGTCATATAAACTATAGGATGGATATATAAATCCTTTGCCTTTTAGGGCTAGTGGACACAATGCCACTATTGCTAGGCTTAAATATGTTAAATGAATGTTATATGTAATTGGCCTAAGTCTTCAAATGACCATAAAGTCACCACTATCATTTGTCATTAAGACATTTAATATATATGAAGCCCAAGGGCTCGTCACGTAGGACGTTAAAGTAATATGGCACAAAGCCTATCCCGAGGGATATTAAAATGTGGAACAAGGCCTGTCACCAAGGACTTAAAGATATGGCATAAAAGGCCTTGTCGCTAAAGGACATTTAGATGTAGCACATATGGCTTGTCACAAAAAGACATTAAGCATCTATGCCATGATCTCAATTGATCAATAGGCTTTTAAGGTTTAACATAGTTCTTAACCTTTGGAAAGGGAGTCGTAGACCACAACTGTCGCTGTCTCAACTGGTCAATATATTGGCCTGTAGGCATCACACCCACTAATGGATGTTTTAATAATCATAACCCGTAGGCTATACATCACTAATGAATGTTTTAATAATAATAGCCCGTAGGCTATACATCACTAATGGATGTTATGATCATCGCATTGATGATACTAGTCATGATCTAATCTTTGATCATATAGACTTATAAGGCTTGGACGTAGTCCAAATACCTTGGTGGCTTAGTGTGATTCCTCAAGTCACACAGCCAGGAGTGTTAACATTTCTTGAATGTTAACATAGAATAATTTGGTTTTACATTATAGTCATGGTCGCAGTGACCATAGAGACTTGGAGACTTGAACATCGTCCACCACCTCTGGATAGAAGGGATGTTCTGTAACAGCTCGGAAATTCGTTGTTATCTTTTTCCTTGTTTTTATTTTGTACTCCTTTTGTAATCCCGAGATTCGGTTAATAATTAAAGTTTATGTTAATTATGGTGTTGTACGTTATTATCGCATCTAATCGCTTATTGAATCGCATCGCTAATCTCATCGTATCGCAAATCGCAGTTATTTATGTGGTTTTACGTCATTTATGTGTTGTGTGTGTTTATGGTTATGTTTACACTCGCTATCGCATCGCTCTCGCACTCTCGAATCGCTAAATCACACTATTATATCAACTATAACGCTTTTAATTTAACACTTAACATAACTATCTAATGCGAACCGAATAACCAAACGAACTCTTAACACGAAAAACGATGGAAATTATGAGTTTTGGAACAAGTTCTCTCGAACTTGGGTGACCCCAAGTTCGGCCGAACTTAACCAAGCCAAAGAACTCCTTTTCTTTCCTCAAGTCCGCTCGAACTTGTACAAGAATGTACAAGTTCGGCCGAACTTAGCTGTTATTCCCCTCAAAACCTTGTAAGTTCGCGGCGAACTCGTTCTCATCAGCTCTCATTTTTGCCTTCTCCTATAAATACCAAGCTCTATTCACTCATTTGAAGTTGCTATAAGTTCGCTCAGAGCTCCCTCATCCCAAATCTCTCGCGTTCTAAGTAAGAAACGACCCGATTTCATTGCAACAACGTTTATCAACAACCAACAAAGGTTTACAACGATTTTGGCACAAGGCATAGCCTTCGTTTTCATCAAAACCCATTCTTTTACGAAAATCTTCATCTTTTTTTTCTTCAAAAACTTCTGTTTTAAGCTTAGATCTAAACAATATGAGTTCGTTTGGCGATAGTAAAAGACTTCCCAAACACGGGATCTGTAAGATCTCGGCTTGTAAGTGATCGATCTGAGAACCTTTGATAAATATCGATTTTGACACAAAATACGGACTTTTGAGGATGTTTTGTTCATTTTCCGATATGAAACGAAGCATCTATCATTCAAGATCCCAGATCTGGAAGCACAAGGACGTTTATGTTGGTTTACACAAGCCGGACTAATCAGAACGAACCCCGAGTTCGCCCGGATTAGCCCACGCTTTTGTAGAACGGCTAAAACAGCTCTAAAAGACCTCTCCGACCTAAGTTTGCTCAGTAGCACAGGGTTGGAGGGATGAACACTCGATTTTCCTTAGCAAACGATGCGAAAACGCAAGAATTTGGACCCGAAAACATCAAGTTCGCTCGAGAATCACCAACTTATCAGGTCAAGTTCGACCGAACTTGTACCCATTTGGGTCAAGTTCGAACGAACTTGAGTGTTTCTTCAACAAGTTTCTTGCAAGTTCGCCGAACTTGCCTGGTTTCTTAGGAAACCATACAAGTTCGACCGAACTTGTCAAATCAGTAAGGCTTTCCTACAAGTTCGCCCGAACTTGACAAGTTTCTTAGGAAACTCATCAAGTTTGACCGAACTTGACTCTAAACCCAGCAGGTTCGCTCGAACTTCTGTGTTTACACACAAGTTCGCCCGAACTTGGCTACTGCCCAACCAAAACTGAACCGTTTCAGCTTTTCGGAGACTGATGCACTTCCGTTCGCGTATGCAGGCTGATCGGCGCTCTTCTCGACTCTCCTCAGAATCTCTAAGCTAACTAAAACGCACCCACAGTGAGTATACTTGACCATTTTCGCTTTAACGCGCTTTTTGGGTGTTACATACGTTCCCATAAACAAAATCACAACACGGATCAAAACTGTTTATCACATGTGAATAATCTGATTGTATATGCTTGATACGTGATACTAGAAACATGTGACTAGGACTTGTTTTCGTTAACTTGCCTCCTTAGCTAGTATGGTACTATAGTGTGGCTTACACCCGACGGGGTCTAGTTAGGATGGACGCGCAAGCCTTCTCACGGTAGTTAGCATGAGAAAGGAGCCTATGTTATGTTAAGTGTTTTGGTGTATCATGATATGTAATTAGATTGTTTCGCAAACGCTTTCTCGACTATGCTAGTATTATTCAAACTCGTATGCTCACCTTTACTTAATTGTATTGACTTGTATTTTAACGTATGTAACAGGTTGAGGATTTTAGCTACGGATGCTTGGATGTTGCATGCTTAGCGTAGTTTGTTTTGACTTTATTTTGTTTAGTTTCCAAGTATAGTAAATCTAGGGGATATCGAACCTTGTTGTTTTTGTGGGAGAACTTAGATTCTGTAATGATTGTTTAAAATGTTATGTTAATGGTATAGGATGTTAATGTTTGAATGATATTGTTAAATGATGGTTATGGAATTCTCACGAGACAATCCGGTCGCCTAGTGCCACTACCTGATGATTCTGCCATCGGTTGGGGTGTGACATGATCTTCATTAACAATCATGGTAGAAGGCTATTCTTCTTAACTACCGTTTATATGTTTTGCCAAATAATGTGAACTTTGTCACTTGGTTGATGTAAACCATTAAGAACATCTTTTGGAATCCTTATAGCGGATGGATAAAGATCGAATTAATATCAAGGCGATCGCTTTGAACAAAGGAATAGATGATATTTAAATAATAGTGAATTCCCAAAATTTTCCTTAATAAATTGGAATTACATTAGTGCCTTAAATAGGACTTTTATTACAAAACTTGTCCACGCAAGGACTAATGGAATACATGTCTACACAGGGACTAAAATAAAATAACATGTCCAAGCAGGGACTAAAATTAAATAACATGTCCACTCAGGGACTTTTTAGAAATTAAATATATAAAGAAATAAATAAAAGGACTTTATTCATCGTTCTTCCCCTGACCATCTTAGCGAATCTCTTGAAGAAATTACTTGTTTACTTCTCAGACTTCTGAGCCTTTCGCTGAATCTCTTTCATCCTCTCTAAGGCCTCATGGCCTCCAATGCGGACGACGTGAGGTTGTGGTTGTGGTGGAGGTGCAACCGGATACTGGTATCCATAATTTGGATATCGAGTAGTTGAGTAAGGAGGGTAAGGAGGTGGGTAAAGCGCATTCTGCACGACTGCTTACATATAAGGGTCGTTAGCTGGCGTCTGATAAAAATCTACTGGAGTAGAAGGATGAAAAGGGTTATATCCGGACGTACCCGGATAAATGGGTATCGGGTTTTCAAAACCCGACGGTGGTGGTTGTACCACAGGTGGTGGTATCGGTTCAATTGTAGGTTGTGGTGTCGGGTCCACCATAGTCGAAGTGTTTGAGGGTCCACCCATTTGTGGATCCTCAGGAATAGTAGGGTAGGTCTGGGGCAAAGGTGGCAGCGATCCGACCTTTGTCCTGTCACACCCCAATCGATGGCGGAAACATCGGGGCGTGGCACTAGGCGAACCTAGATTGTCTCAAGAGAAATTCCATAACAACTATTAGTTATAATATTTAAACATTTAACATCCCATGCTATTGAACAATAAAATCCCAATAATTACTACAAAACATATTATCTCTTAAAACATATCAAGTTCAAACTCCCTAGATTTATTACATGGTTTCTAGAGATAATCCTAATCCATTTGCAAACATAGCTAATCCTCAACCTACCACATATGTTAAAATAAAACGTCAATACAATTAGGTAAAGTGAGCATACAGGTTTTGCGTACATAATAGATATAAAAGCGTTTAGCATACACCGCATGACATACGTAAGAGTTGTGAACTATGTAACTACTTAGATTCAAGCAAACCAACAAACCGTGATTGATCGAGGCATGCGAACAAGTGTCCACATCCTAAAGAGAAAATAATGAGAAATAAAAATGCGAGCCTTAACAACCCCGGGCCTCCGGGTGGCGGGTCAACCTCTAGTATACTATCATGTTAAGGGTGGCGTACAAGAAATCACGTAATACATACAATTCAGTAGATTTCATGTATAATCATGTAACAGCGGGTTGCGAATAAGCATTTGTGATGTGATTTGATATAGGAACATATGTGACACCCAAAAGTGCATTTAACCGTAAAAGGGGTTCAAGTATACTCATAGTTGGTGCGATTAAAGAGAGGTTCGGGATCTGAGTTGAGTTGAGGAGAGCGCCGGATCAGCCTGTAAGCGAACAGAAGTGCATCAGTTTTCTGAAATGCTGAAACGGTTAACTTTGAAGGAGCGTAGACAAGTTCGGGCGAACTTGTACCTTGGGGTACAAGTTCGGGCAAACTTGACTACCCAAGCTTACTGGAGGTACACGTTCGGGTGAACTTGTCTGGTTTTCCTGAGAAACAAGGCAAGTTCGGGGAACTTTCCCTGTTTGATGAAGAGGGATACAAGTTCGGGCGAACTTGCCTGAATTGCAGAGGTTTTTAGACAAGTTCGGGCGAACTTTGTCACCATTCTGGTGATCAAGTTCGAACGAACTGGAGCTTTTCCGAGCGAACTTGACTGTTTTGGCATCTAAATCATGTGTTTTCGCATCGTTTGCTGAGGAAATTGAGTTTCCATCCCTCCGACCTTAAGCCACTGAGTAAACTTACGCTGGAGAGGTCTTTTGGAGCGAGTTTAGCCATTTTACAGAAACGGGCTAATCCGGGCGAACTTGATGGTTTGTACGGGTTAGTCCAGCTTGTGTAAATGACGATTTCGTCCTTGTGCTTCCGGATCTGAGATCTTGCTTGACAACGCCTCATTCCACTTCAAAGTGAATGAAACATACGTCATTTAGTCCAAATCTAGTGTAAAAATCGATGTTTAAAAGGTTTTACTTAGGTCTAGTGTAAAAATCTAGTGAGAGATTTTAAGGAGTGTGTTGATCAGATTGAGGTCATGGATGTGAAGAGCTCGGGATTCCATTATACGTGGAATCAAAATCCAAAGAATAGGTTGGGTATTCTGAAGAATATTGATAGAGTTATGGGTAATGCTCAGTTTTTGGTTAATTTCTCGTTAGCCCATGCTATCTTTCAGCCGTATAGGATTTCAGATCACTGTCCTTGTATCTTGAAGCTTCCGAATGTGGCTAGAACAGGGCCAAAACCGTTTAAATTTGCTAATTTTGTAGTTCATAAACCTGAGTTTAAAGTTGAAGTTACTAAAGGCTGCGAAATTGATTGTCGTGGTAACCGAATGTATTGTGTGGTTAAGAGGTTGAAGTTCCTTAAATCCTATATGAGAAAGCTTCTATTTAAACAAGGAAACATACATGAGAAGGTGAAGAGTTTAAGAGCTGATTTGGATGGAGTTCAATTAGCGGTTGTTAGAGATCCAAATAATTTAAGTTTACGGGAACAGAAGATTAGGGTTGTTAAAGCGTTCAATGAGGCTAAATTGGATGAGGAGAGATTCCTGAAACAAAATTCCAAGATAGAGTGGCTACAAGTGGGAGATTCTAATTCTGCTTTTTTATAACTATGTTAAATGCAGGAATCATGTTACTCGTATTGATTACATTAAGGATAGAAATGGCATTGTTTTTTAAGGAGAAGAGGTGTCGATTGCTCTAGTGGATCATTTTTCCACTTTTCTGGGAGTGGAGGGTAGCATTTCTGATTCATTGAGTCCTGATATGTTTGTTAAAAAATTGGATCTGACTAAGGCTCTTAATATGGTTCGGGATGTTTCTTTAGCTGAAATTAAAGAGGCTATGTTTTCTATTGGTAATAATAAGGCTGATGGGTATTCAACGGATTTCACTTTAAGCATTCTTGGGATGTTGTAGGTAATGATGTATCTCAAGCCATACAACAATTTTTTAATAATGGGAAGCTCTTGAAGGAGATAAATCACACGATTTTGGCTCTCATTCCTAAGGTAACCACTCCTGATTCAGTTTTGGATTACCGGCATATTTCTTGTTGTAATGTTTTATACAAATGTATTAGTGTAACATCCGTCGAAAAACGGGTTTCCAAACCCGCTTCGTTTATTAATCGAATATCAAGTCATAAAATTTCATTGCGTATTTATGATTATTAATAATTTTAAACAATACATAACTAATAAACATTTTAGAATTTAAAAACTATAATTATTAAAAAGTAAAAATAAATTAAATAAAAAAGAAAAGAGGCTGCCGGGTTTCGAACCTGTCACACCCCGACCCGCAGCGGAAATAAGAGTCGGGGCATAATTGGGTTATCACCAAAGCACATGACATTTACTATTATGTTTCATATTAAATAAGGTCAAAATTACATTTTCAAATATCCAAACATGTTCATTCAATACAAAGGAAATAAACCAAACATAACAATCCCAATACTAAATTGTTTTATTCTTCTAATCCAGGTCCTATGTGTTCCTAGCTGCTGCTGGTTCACCTGTATCATGTGTAAAATGGGAGTTTTTGGGTCAACATAAGTTGGCGAGTGAACCTTATTAGATAAACATTTGATAATGATTTTATGGTTCGTTTATCAAAGAAATATTGTGCATAATCGTAGATGAGCAAATGTAAATAATCAAGTAATGGCAAATAGCAGTCTCAACTATAACATACAATAACGCATGGCAGCATACATGAACATACCATCATCATACTGTAAATAACATAAATGAAACTGTGCGATCAAGGCTCAATCAAACGGAGCCGATCGTATTGCATGTACTGAAAATGTAAAATGAACTGTGCGATCAAGGCTCAATCAAACGGAGCCGATCGTAATGCATGTACTGAAATGTAAAATGAACTGTGCGATCAAGGCTCAATCAAACGGAGCCGATCGTATGTGGGCACGCCAGGTTCAACCGCATAATAAAATGGGGAACATGCTCAACGCTCATAAATGGGGAGCGGCGGCCTATGAAATTGCATGTACTGAATAATAAATTGCATCCAATAATAACTACTTAACAGCAACAAACAGAATACACATGTTCATGATATGATGTATGCACAATGGTTTAGATATAATATGTATATAAACAAAGACACATGATACACCCCAAAACGTGATTAAAACGGGGAATTTGTAAGATTCACTCACCTTGGGTGCGTTGGATTGGAGATGGTGAGATGCGCACGATTTAGATGAGCGGATCAACAAGGAATACTAACCTAAATAATAATGGAAAAATATAATAAATGGATGGATTTTATTAAGGATTTTAATGAAATTTTTAGATATATTTTTGTGAGTTTATGGCTATTTTCTATCTTTAAAAATGTTATTTTTAAGTATTTTTAATTGATTTTTAAATTAAATTAAATAAATAAAAATATAAAAAAAATATTATTTTTTAGCGTTGACCGTTGACCGTTTACTGGTTCGGTCAGCGAAATAATCTGCGCCAGGTGAGATTCGAACCGGCGACCTCCCGTTCGCCTGCACGCAGCTCTACCAACTGAGCTACGTGTCTAACCCGAAATATTCTTGTTTTTATTTATATTTAAACACTTATTCGATTTAACCGAATTTCCTTTATTTGCAAAAACATTTTAATTCATTCGGACCGGTGCTCGTGACGGGTTTCGAACGTGCGACGTGTAGTTCATGTTGCACACAGTCCACCGCTGGACTGTGTGTCTAACCTGGTTAATATCTCGGTTTTTATTATACTTAACAACTAACTGGGTTATCCCGGTTTAGTTTTTAAACAAAAAGGCGCGTTATAATGTAAGGTGTGCGTATAGCAGGAATCAAACTCGGGACGTGTGTGTGAAATTTGCACACAGTCCACCGCTGGACTGTGTGTCTAACCCGTTTAAAATACCGTTTTTAATTACTCTTATCTTATATTGTGTCTTCATCTTCTTCATCGATTTACACAGACAATATATTCCGAGTTGTTAGAATTGATTTATGACTCATACGCTTTTCAGACATTATCAGTAATTTAAAAGTAGAGAATGGAGAGAGTTTAAGGAAGAGGATATACCGATTGATGTTGTTCACAGAATTCCGGCGGAGGTTCGTCGGTACTGAGAGTGAACTCCGGCTGTTGAAACCAATTAACAGCGTTGATCGATTATTTATGAAGTTGAGTCACTTAAACAAGGTTTAAAAGAAGTTTAGGATATCATACCAGTTCACAGTGTGATTCCGGCAGTTTCAGAAGTTTTCCGGCGAAGATAAGATTTTCGATAAACGTTGACTAGGATCGATTCTGATGGTGGAGTTGTTTTAAAGACTGATTAATCACATGATTTAAACAGAAAGAGTCGGAGGAAATACCGTGAGGATGTGAGTCCCGGTTTTCCGGTGACTTGCAGAAATTTTCCGGCGAACTGATTCAGATGATCTGGTGGTCCAAGAATGCGACGAAATTGAAATTGAGTATTGATATGATAGCTCTGAATCGCGAGAATGGTCTGAAGCTTGAGTTATTCAGGACTTTGATGAACTTTCGGTTTCAAAAACCAAAAATGATGAAGCTTTAAGTTCAATCAATTCTAACTTGATTAGAAACCGTCTCGGTTATAAGCTGAACATGTGAATTATACAACGATTTGACGATTGGTTTGCCGATTACCGTTTCTCAGATGGCGCCATCGGTTAAACTGATTTTGTGTTTAAATTTCATTTGTGTTCCTAGAGTTAACAGAAAACACATTGTGGCGGAGTGGTCTTGGAAGCGAGTGATAAGTTGTTTGAAGTATTTCTTGGCTGACCCGTGTTCGAGTCCCGGCAGCTTCAAATATTTTTTTATTTATTTTATTTTAACTTTTTATCAAATATAATTTTTATAGTTTAGTTTATTTATTATTTATGTATCGTTTTAACTCAAAATAATTATAAATATTTAATGCAACTTTTATAACTTGGTACTTGATTACAAAACGGAGCGGGTTTTGGAGACCCGATTTTTACAAATGTTACAGAACCCGGGTCAGCCGGAAGAAACAAGCAACACCCAACCACTCCGCCACTTGACTCATTTGTGATATCTATTACAACAAATAACATTTATAATAAAACTCGAAATCGAATTCAGTCATCAGCGCGCCCAATCCGCAGTCACCGGAATTACCGACGATTTCGCCAATTATCGACGGTTTCCTTTGACTGAACGCGTATATTAACTTCGACATCGGTTATAACCGATGTCTAATCCCGCGATCTCAGTCATAACCGCTGGAGAAAAACCTTGACCATGAATCAAGACCAAATTCGGACTCAATTCATCCTGATTCTTCCCTATAAATACACACCCAAGCCTCTTGTAATCTTTTCGCTCAAAATCACACAATTTCTCGAAGCAATTACACTCGCCGGAGATATTCTGTATTGCTGGACATTCGCCGGAAAACCGAGACTTACATCAAATCGGTAAATTTCTCGACTCTTTCGTTTTCAATCCATTGTTAGACTTATACTAACTTCAATCCTTCAACCAGAATCGGTCCCAGACGACGTTGCCGGATAATCTGGAAATTTCCGAAATCACGCTGTGAATCGGTACAAACATCTAAACCCTCTGATAATCCTTGTTTAGTAACTCAATTTCACAACTCATCGATCAAAATTGTTAATTGATTCAATCAGACGGAATTCACAAATCAGAGCCGATGACCATTGCCGGAATTCTGAGGAAAGCATTCTGTTCGGTACATTCGATTCCGTAACTCTATTTATTCATTACATTTCAATCACTTATATGATCGACGGACGATTTTAAACCAGAACACTTGGATATCGTTTGTCTGTGTCTTGAACGAAGAAGACGAAGTCAAACGTTGTATAATTGTAATTAAAACGAGATATTAAACTGGGTTAGACACACAGTCCAGCGGTGGACTGTGTGCAAACACATAGCGCACGTCACGAGTTCGAACCTTACAAACACACCCACTTTCCGAATTAAAACCAATTTTTTTAAACAGAATCAGATCAAGTCACGGTATGTCTATAAGATTAAAATAAACCGTAAGTTAAACAGATAAGACACACAGCCCAACTGGTTGGGCTGTGCGCTTACAAACCAAAGGACCCGAGTTCGATCCGGCTCCCTGCAACCGGTTCGATCATTTTAAATCCTTTTAATATAAACCAAATAAATTAACATTTAATTAGTATATATATATAATTAAAACATAGAATATTTCGGGTTAGACACGTAGCTCAGTTGGTAGAGCTGCGTGCACGCGTACGAGAGGTCCCGGGTTCGAACCTCACTCAGTGCACACTCAACCACAGTCCGACCGGTCAACGGTCCGGTCAACGGTCAACAGTCAACAAAAAATGTCAAATTTTTTATTTTTTATTTTTTTATTTTATTTATTTATTTAATTTAAAAATCAATTAAAAATACTTAAAAATAATATTTTTAAAGTTAGAAAATGACCTTAAACTCACAAAAAGAAATCTAAAAATCCTATTAAAATTGTTAATAAAATCCACTTATTTACCGAACCATTTCGTTATTATTTTAGGTTAGTTTTTCCTCGTCGATCAAATCCCAAAACTCGTGCGCATTCAACATCATCAAAAGAACGCACCCAATGTGAGTGAATCTCTACAAATTCCCCATTTTAATCACATTTTGGGGTGTATCATGTGTCGCTTAATTATTTATTATATTTAAACACTTGTGCATCCATCATATCCATGATCAAATGTGTATCCAATATGTATCAGTTGTTGTGTGGATTATGTTTAGTTTAAAGTTATCATTTTCAGTACATACATTTCATCAGGTCCAACAGCTCCCCATGGGAGACGGGTTGAGTACAGGTGCCTCATTTCGATCGGCTCCGTTTGATTGAGCCTTGATCTCACATACATCATCATAGGCTCGTCCGTTCCCCATTACCTATGAGCGGAACGTGACGTTGCCAACATATACATTATCATTCATGTCATATACTCATTCAAGGTGGTTTATGTTTGTTTGTTTATATACGTTTTGCTCACATATGATTACTGCACAATTTTTCCATATTAAATACAACAAGAAATCAATAACAAATGTTTTTAACAAGGTTCACTCGCCAACTTTTGTTGACCCAAAATTCCCCTATTTTTACACATGATACAGGTGATCCAGTTGAAGCAAGAAACACATAGGACGGCCTAGAAGAATAAATAGTTTAGGCTTTGGATTGTTTTATTAGTTTTCATTTCCTTGTATTGTATGAATTTGGTTTGAACATTTAAGTTGTAATTTGAATTTAATAAATATGAAACATTTTAGTAAACATCATGAGCTTTGGTGATAACCCAATTATGCCCCGACTCTTATTCCGTTGCGGGTCGGGGTGTGACAGATTGGTATCAGAGCCATGACTATAGGGATATAGGATAGGTTATTAGATCCTTAGAGCCTATACTATAGTTGATTAAAATTTTTAAATTGTTTATGTGTTACAAGTAAAATTCATGATGTTTATATGCTTTATGTTTATTGTTACATTCAATGTTATGCAAGCATGTTCATAAGTACATATTATTATACAATGCTTATCATGAATCATATCCTCATAACATACCATATCCATGAGAGCACACACCTCACAATTCTTATGATTTTTGCAACGATTTTTGTATTTTCAAATCACATCAAAGTGAGTTCTCATGATGGGCATGTAGTAACTGGAAGGGTACGAGTACCAGTAGTCGGAACGTCCTGTCTAGGCTTGGCATTCGTATAAATCCAAAATAAAGGACCAGTTTGCCTACCTGGGGACTAACGATGAGAGTACGAAGGACCTATTAGGCCAAAGCATGCTATACCAAACGTCGTGTGAGCTAACCCCACTTTGAGTTGTCATTGTGTCTATACCTGGACACCCTCCTACCATACATCTCGCAAACATATTTCATGGTTTTCATTCGGGTGATGTGAGTGTTAAACCGCCAACACCAATGTGAATCCTACTAAGCCAATAGTCATGGGGGCCCATGTAACACCCCTGCCTCTTGTTATCACCAATATTGTCCGTTTTGCCCCTGATGGGTGGCCCATCCAGGAACTCACGGCTTTGTTTTTTTGTTGCCCTGGTGGAGACTTCCCAGGAGGTCACCCATCCTGGTACTACTCCCACCTGAGCACGCTTAACTGTGGAGTTCTCCTCTCATCCACTAGCATTAAGCCCAAAACGCGTTGGTGATTTTAGAGGTAGGGTATTACTTATGAACCAGGAATCTCTCATGTCCACGGATGATGATGGGAGGTATGCCATTAGGTGTTATAATCACCCCCCTAAGGGACTCATCGTCCTTGATGAGGTTTTGCCCCAACATGTAGGAGGTTGCCATTATCCTCGATGAGGTTTTTTGCCCCACATTTGGGAGGTTGCCATTAGGTATTACAATCACCCCCCCTAAGGGACTCATCGTCCTCGATGAGGTTTTGCCCCAACATCCCGAACGGCACAGGAGTGGCTCTGATACCACTCTGTAACACCCCTGCCTCTCGTTATCACCAATATTGTCCGCTTTGCCCCTGATGGGTGGCCCATCCAGGAACTCACGGCTTTGTTTTTTTGTTGCCCTGGTGGAGACTTCCCAGGAGGTCACCCATCCTGGTACTACTCCCACCTGAGCACGCTTAACTGTGGAGTTCTCCTCTCATCCACTAGCATTAAGCCCAAAACGCGTTGGTGATTTTAGAGGTAGGGTATTACTTATGAACCAGGAATCTCTCATGTCCACGGATGATGATGGGAGGTATGCCATTAGGTGTTATAATCACCCCCCTAAGGGACTCATCGTCCTCGATATGGTTTTGCCCCAACATGTAGGAGGTTGCCATTATCCTCGATGAGGTTTTTTGCCCCACATTTGGGAGGTTGCCATTAGGTGTTACAGCCTACATGACTATACAGGCGAGGGTATGGGGGACATTGGAGGCCCAAACATAAGCAAACCCAAGACATCCTATGGATGTAGTTGCATTATTTATGATTATGTTATTTTATTACTTTTAACGACACATGACACCTAAAAACTTCTTAAACTCACAATCTTCCTATGTATGTTCCTGTAGATGTCGGCTAGGCAACAACGTGGAGGTAGGAAGTCAGGAAGGTCAAACGAACGCTTGGCCACCCAAATTGCAAAACAAATGGCCGCGGTGCTTCCTGACATCGTAATTCAAGTCCAACAAGCTCTCACCGCGAATCCCATCAACCCTCCCAACCAAGAAGACCAGAACGTCGACAACCCTCCCTCCAAAAAGTGCTCCTACAAACACTTCAAGTCTTGCGATCCCCAAAGTATGAAGGGACCAAAGGTGTCACTGCTCTCCTCCACTGGTTTGAGGAAATGGAGAACACCTTCCTCAATTGCGATTGTCCCGAGGATCGCAAGGTACGTTACGCAACCGGGAGACTGTTTGGGGTAGCCCTGACCTGGTGGAACACAGAGAAGGGCAAGAGAGGAATCGAAGATGCAATGGCCTTAACATGGGAAGAGTTAAGGGAGATCATGACAAGACGCTTCTGTCCAAGAAGCGAAATCAAAAAGTTAGAAGATGAATTCCACTCGTTAAAGCAAAAGGAAGGAGATCATACTTCCTACAACAAAAGGTTTTTAGAGTTGAACCAAATGATCCCCAACTTGTTCACCCCAGTGTACCGCTTAGTTGAACACTATATTCGAGGCCTCCCCTCGAAAATTCAAGACTCGGTTCTAAGCACTTCGCCTGCAACACTTGAAGTCGCAATGGAACTAGCTACCGAACTTACCGAGAATCGCATCCGAAACGGTAAATTCAAGGAGGAGAAAAAGAAAGTCCCCATTGAGGGCCAAACTGCAAACCATTCCACCTCCTCCTCAAAGTTTGCTGGTAAGAGAAAACGAAACAACAGAAACTTTGCTGTCACTCAAACAAACCCCCCAATCACTGCTACACCCATCACCCAAATTGCCCCCTCAGCTGCACCATATAAAAAGCCATACTCCGGCCCATACCCAAAATGCAACCGTTGCCAATACCATCACTTTCCCGAACACCCCTGCCAACATTGCACAAGCTGTGGCCGTGCAGGTCACACCACCCAAACCTGTCGCACACTTCAGCGAATGAACCGCAACCAACCCTCAACCCAAACCCACCATCAGATAGTGGGTCAAGCCCAACAACCCTTACTTCTACCACCTACACAACATATGGCCCAATCCTACTACCAACCCCACTACCCCATGATGCAACCCATGCGGGATTATTACAACTGTGGAGACCCAAACCACTTTAGAAACACTTGTCCACGCTTGGTGAACATCATTCATGCCCAAGCTCAAGCAAATCCGGTGAACCAAGCTAACCAAGCTCCTCCACCTGCTAGAGGAAGAGCTTTCAACATCAACGCCAATCAAGCTAGGGCTGACAACAACGTGGTTAACGGTACGTTTCTCATCAATGGTAGTTATGCATCCATGTTATTTGATACTGGCGCGGATAAGAGTTTTGTGTCCTTAGAATTTGAACCCATCCTCAACCAAACTCGTGATAATCTCATGGAATCCATAACGGTGGAAGTTGCTGACGGAAAACCGGTCTCATTAAACTCTATTATACGAAATTGTACCATCACTTTAAACGATCACGATTTTCCAGTTGACCTCATTCCTATGAAGTTGGGAAGTTTCGACATTATAATCAGTATGGACTGGCTCAGCCAACATCATGCTGAAGTAGTATGCCGCGAGAAGTTCATTCGCATTCCTCTTGCAGACGGTCTACGAATCTTTGGAGAAACCCCTTCGAAAGGACTCAAATTGATGTCCTGCCTTCAAGCCCGAAAATATCTCCGCAAGAATTATGTCGCATTCCTAACTCACGTCGTCAAGAAGGAAAACAAGGAGAAGAAACTAGAAGATATACCTGTAGTGAAAGAATTCCCACAAGTCTTTCCCGACGACATCTCAGGACTTCCTCCCATGAGAGAAGTCGAATTCCGCATTGATCTTATACCTGGCGCTACACCATTCGCAAAATCTCCTTATAGGTTAGCCCCATCCGAAATGCAAGAGCTGGCCAGTCAACTGCAAGAGCTGACTAACAAAGGATTCATACGTCCTAGCTCATCGCCTTGGGGTGCACCTGTTCTGTTTGTGAAGAAGAAAGATGGAACGTTTCGCATGTGTATCGACTACAGAGAACTCAACAAATTAACGGTCAAGAACCGCTATCCATTACCTCGCATCGATGACCTACTAGACCAACTTCAGGGCGCCACCTGTTTTTCAAAAATCGACCTTCGTTCTAGTTATCATCAACTCAGAGTACATGAAGAAGACGTCCCAAAGACCGCCTTCCGAACTCGTTATGGTCATTACGAATTCATGGTCATGCCATTTGGATTAACCAACGCCCCAGCTGTATTCATGGATCTAATGAATAGGGTATGCAAACCCTATCTCGACCGTTTTGTCATAGTCTTCATCGACGACATCCTCATCTATTCAAAGTCTAAATCTGATCATGAACGACACCTTCGACTCATCCTTACGCTCTTAAGAACCGAAAAGCTCTACGCTAAATTCTCCAAATGCGAATTCTGGTTAAGAGAAGTACAATTCCTTGGACATGTCGTCAATGACAAGGGAATACATGTCGACCCCTCAAAGATCAAAGCAGTACAGGAATGGCAAGCGCCACGTACCCCTACCGAAGTAAGATCATTTCTTGGTTTGGCTGGTTACTATCGCTGTTTCATTGCAAATTTCTCCCGTATTGCTGTACCACTCACGGCTTTGACTCATAAAGGAAAACCCTTCATATGGGGACCTAAACAAGAAGAAGCCTTCCAAACCCTTAAGCAAAAGCTTTGTGACGCACCTATCCTCACACTCCCCGAAGGTTGCGATGACTTTGTAGTATATTGCGACGCATCAGGGCAAGGACTAGGCTGTGTATTAATGCAAAGGGGAAAAGTGATAGCCTATGCTTCTAGGCAACTCAAAGTTCATGAGAAGAACTACACCACCCATGACCTGGAACTTGGAGCCGTTGTGTTCGCTCTCAAGATATGGAGACATTACCTCTACGGTACCAAGTGTGAAATATACACTGACCACAAGAGCCTCCAACATATCTTTAACCAAAAGGAGTTGAATATGAGGCAACGAAGATGGGTCGAACTTCTTAATGACTACGACTGTGAAATTCGGTATCATCCTGGCAAGGCAAACGTGGTGGCCGATGCGCTCATTCGAAAGGGTTATGCGAACTCCATTCATCTTCTATGTTCGCAAATCATAACCGACATCAAAGATCATATCCGAGAAGCTCAACATGTTTCTGTAACAGAAAAAGACGTACGCAATGAGCTGTCTTGTGGAGCAGAACTTAAAATCGAAACCAAATCCGACGGTATTCTGTACTATCTAGATCGCATATGGATTCCCGATCACAATAACCTTCGTGATTTCCTTATGAATGAGGCACACAAAACACGGTACTCTGTACACCCAGGAGCAGACAAGATGTATCAAGACCTTCGATACACCTACTGGTGGCCTGGCATGAAAAAGGATATTGCTGTTTTTGTTTCCAAGTGCCTTACCTGTTCCAAAGTAAAAGCTGAACATCAAAGACCTTCAGGACTTCTAGTCCAACCCGAAATACCTGTGTGGAAGTGGGAAAACATAACCATGGATTTCATTACCGGGTTACCTCGCACCTCCAGTGGGTATGACACCATATGGGTAATCATTGATCGTCTTACCAAATCAGCTCACTTCATTCCGATTCGCGAGGACTTCAAGAACGAGAAGTTAGCTCGTATCTACATCAGCGAGATCGTAATCCGTCATGGTGTACCTTTAAGCATCATTTCAGACCGTGATGGTCGTTTCACTTCACGAACATGGCAAGCCGTACAAGTCGCTTTGGGTACACGATTAGATCTCAGTACCGCTTTTCATCCTCAAACTGATGGACAGTCTGAACGCACCATCCAAACTCTTGAAGACATGCTTCGAGCATGTGTCATAGACTTCAAAGGGAATTGGGACACTCATCTACCATTAGTTGAATTTTCGTACAACAACAGCTATCATTCAAGTATCGGCATGGCACCTTTCGAAGCTTTATATGGTCGTAAGTGCCGATCACCAATATGTTGGCACGAAATTGGAGAAGCACAAATCACCGATCCAGAATTAATACAAGAAACAACAGACAAGATCCATCAAATTCGAAACAATCTTCTAGCGGCACAAAGTCGTCAAAAGAGTTATGCAGACAAACGACGAAAGCCCATGGAGTTTAACATTGGTGACCAAGTACTTTTAAAAGTATCACCGTGGAAGGGAGTGGTTCGTTTTGGCCAGAAGGGCAAGCTAGCACCACGCTACGTAGGACCTTTCAAGATACTCGAAAGAGTAGGACCTGTAGCATACAAGCTTGACCTACCAGAAGAGCTCAACAGAATTCATCCCACATTCCACGTATCAAACTTGAAGAAGTGCCTCGCAAATGAAAACCTCCATATTCCTCTAGAAGACATTCAAGTCGATGAATCTATGCATTTCATTGAAAGACCAGTAGAAATTATGGACTTTGGAGAGAAACATTTAAGACGAAGTCGCATTCCAATTGTCAGGGTACGCTGGGAGTCGAAACGAGGACCTGAGTTTACTTGGGAACGTGAAGACTCAATGCGCGAGAAATACCCACATCTTTTTCCTGTTACCACTACTACTTAAATTTCGGGACGAAATTTCTAAAAGTAGGGGATACTGTAACATACGTCGAAAAACGGGTTTCCAAACCCGCTTCGTTTATTAATCGAATATCAAGTCATAAAATTTCGTTGCGTATTTATGATTATTATTAATTTTAAACAATACATAATTAATAAACATTTTAGAATTTAAAAACTATAATTATTAAAAAGTAAAGATAAATTAAATAAAAAAGAAAAGAGGCTGCCGGGTTTCGAACCCGGGTCAGCCGGAAGAAACAAGCAACACCCAACCACTCCGCCACTTGACTCATTTGTGATATCTATTACAACAAATAACATTTATAATAAAACTCGAAATCGAATTCAGTCATCAGCGCGCCCAATCCGCAGTCGCCGGAATTACCGACGATTTCGCCAATTATCGACGGTTTCCTTTAACTGAACGCGTATATTAACTTCGACATCGGTTATAACCGATGTCTGATCCCGCGATCTCAGTCATAACCGCTGGAGAAAACCTTAACCATGAATCAAGACCAAATTCGGACTCAATTCATCCTGATTCTTCCCTATAAATACACACCCAAGCCTCTGGTAATCTTTTCGCTCAAAATCGCACAATTTCTCGAAGCAATTACACTCGCCGGAGATATTCTGTATTGCTGGACATTCACCGGAAAACCGAGACTTACATCAAATCGGTAAATTTCTCGACTCTTTCGTTTTCAATCCATTGTTAGACTTATACTAACTTCAATCCTTCAACCAGAATCGGACCCAGACGACGTTGCCGGATAATCTGCACTCGCCGGAAAATCTCTGGAAATTTCCGAAATCACGCTGTGAATCGGTACAAACATCTAAACCCTCTGATAATCCTTGTTTAGTAACTCAATTTCACAACTCATCGATCAAAATTGTTAATTGATTCAATCAGACGGAATTCACAAATCAGAGCCGACGACCATTGTCGGAATTCTGAGGAAAGCATTCTGTTCGGTACATTCGATTCCGTAACTCTATTTATTCATTACATTTCAATCACTTATATGATCGACGAACGATTTTAAACCAGAACAGTTGGATATCGTTTGTCTGTGTCTTGAACGAAGAAGACGAAGTCAAACGTTGTATAAGTGTAATTAAAACGAGATATTAAACTAGGTTAGACACACAGTCCAGCGGTGGACTGTGTGCAAACACATAGCGCACGTCACGAGTTCGAACCTTACAAACACACCCACTTTCCGAATTAAAACCAATTTTTTTAAACAGAATCAGATCAAGTCACGGTATGTCTATAAGATTAAAATAAACCGTAAGTTAAACAGATAAGACACACAGCCCAACTGGTTGGGCTGTGCGCTTACAAACCAAAGGACCCGAGTTCGATCCGGCTCCCTGCAACCGGTTCGACCATTTTAAATCCTTTTAATATAAACCAAATAAATTAACATTTAATTAGTATATATATAATTAAAACATAGAATATTTCGGGTTAGACACGTAGCTCAGTTGGTAGAGCTGCGTGCACGCGTACGAGAGGTCCCGGGTTCGAACCTTACTCAGTGCACACTCAACCACAGTCCGACCGGTCAACGGCCGGTCAACGATCAACGGTCAACAAAAAAAGTCAAATTTTTTTATTTTTTTATTTTTTTTATTTTATTTATTTATTTAATTTAAAAATCAATTAAAAATACTTAAAAATAATATTTTTAAAGTTAGAAAATGACCTTAAACTCACAAAAATAAATCTAAAAATCCTATTAAAATGGTTAATAAAATCCACTTATTTACCGAACCATTTCGTTATTATTTTAGGTTAGTTTTTCCTCGTCGATCAAATCCCAAAACTCGTGCGCATTCAACATCATCAAAAGAACGCACCCAATGTGAGTGAATCTCTACAAATTCCCCGTTTTAATCACATTTTGGGGTGTATCATGTGTCGCTTAATTATTTATTATATTTAAACACTTGTGCATCCATCATATCCATGATCAAATGTGTATCCAATATGTATCAGTTGTTGTGTGGATTATGTTTAGTTTAAAGTTATCATTTTCAGTACATACATTTCATCAGGCCCAACAGCTCCCCGTGGGAGACGGGTTGAGTACAGGTGCCTCATTTCGATCGGCTCCGTTTGATTGAGCCTTGATCTCACATACATCATCATAGGCTCGTCCGTTCCCCATTACCTATGAGCGGAACGTGACGTTGCCAACATATACATTAACATTCATGTCATATACTCATTCAAGGTGGTTTGTGTTTGTTTGTTTATATACGTTTTGCTCACATATGATTACTGCACAATTTTTCATATTAAATACAACAAAAAAATCAATAACAAATGTTTTTAACAAGGTTCACTCGCCAACTTTTGTTGTCCCAAAATTCCCCTATTTTTACACATAATACAGGTGATCCAGTTGAAGCAAGAAACACATAGGACGGCCTAGAAGAATAAATCAGTTTAGGCTTTGGATTGTTTTATTAGTTTTCATTTCCTTGTATTGTATGAATTTGTTTTGAACATTTAAGTTGTAATTTGAATTTAATAAATATGAAACATTTTAGTAAACATCATGAGCTTTGGTGATAACCCAATTATGCCCCGACTCTTATTCCGCTGCGGGTCGGGGTGTGACAATTAGTTAGATCATTACGAATAGGATTAAAGATGGGCTGGATGATATTATTGATATTAACCAGTCGGCTTTCATTCCGGGGAGACGTATTTCGGATAACATTCTACTTACTCAAGAGTTGATGCATAAGTATCATCGTCCTATTGGACATCCTAAATGTGCGTTTAAAGTTGATATTCAGAAGGCTTATGATACAGTTTTTGGTCGTTCTTGAGGTCTTTGTGATCGGTTTTGGCTTTCATCACAGGATGGTTCATTGGATTATGGTTTGTGTTACTTCTACATCTTTTTCTATAGGTGCCAATGGTAACATTCATGGTTATTTTAGAGGTAAAAGGGGCCTGCGTCAAGGTGATCCAATGTCGCCTTATTTATTTACTATGGTGATGGAGTCATTGACCTTTATTTTGAAGGATTTGGTTTCTAAATCTCCTAACTTCAGATTTCACAATCTTTGCAAGAAACAGAAAATTGTTAATGTTTGCTTTGCAGATGACTTATTTCTATTTGCTAGAGGTGATGTAAATTCAGCTAGGATCATTATGGAGGGTTTAGAGAGATTCAAGAATATGTCGGGGCTTGTTCCTAGTGTGGCTAAGAGTATGGCTTTTTTTGGTAATGTTCCGTTGGAGGAAAAGCAAGCTATTTTACAGTTGATGCTGTTTGATGAAGGGTCGCTTCCAGTTCGTTATTTGGGTGTTCCGCTTCTATCTACTAGATTGCTGTATAAGGATTGCAAAATTTTGGTTGAGAGATTAGAAGCTAGAATTGTTAGTTGGAAGAACAAAACTTTATCATTCGCAGGTCGTCTTCAAATATTCAAATGGGTTTTGTCCTCTATGCATATCTATTGGGCTTCGGTCTTCATCCTACCTGCTCGTATCATTGATGAATTAGAGAAGAAAATGCATGACTTTCTTTGGTCTCAAGGTCCGATGAAGAAAGGGAAAGCCAAAGTGAATTGGAGTGATGTTTGTTTGCCTAAGCTTGAAGGTGGCTTGGGTATTCGGAGAATTCGTGATATGAATGTTGCTTTAATCACTACGCATGTTTGCAGTCTAATTACTAAAGGAAAGTCTCTTTGGGTCAATTGGATTTATGATCATAAGCTTAATAAGAGATCTTTCTGACATGTTAGATCAAAGAAGGATTGTTCTTGGTGTTGGAGGAAAATGCTCCAATTACGTGATCGTCTTCAACCTCATATCATTGCCAAGATTGGAAATAGTTTGTCTATTTTAGCCTGGTTTGATTCGTGGTCGTCCGTTGGTCCTCTCTATTCAGTCATATCTTCCCGGGAGATGCATCGAGCCAGGTTTGATCTTTCTTCCAAAGTTTCGGATTTGTGGAGGCGGATTCGTGGTTATGGCCGCGAGCGTGGTTTGATTTATTTCTAGTTCTTATTAATATTCAGCCTCATGTTATTCAATCTCATGTGGAAGACTCTTTTGCTTGGCGTAGGTATGATGGTGTGGAGTTTAATTACTCTGCTTCCATCGTTCAGGATACATTGAGAGCTCGTAATGATAGAGTTCCGTGGGTTGAGTTGGTTTGGTTTACTAATTATATTCCGAGACATGCATTTCTTCTATGGTTGGTCTGTAAAAGGAAGTTGAAGACTCAAGAAAAGTTAAGGCAATGGGATGTTAGTGGTGCCACTAATTTAAACCTGCTTTGCTGCTCATTATGTCAATCGGGTCCGGACTCACATGATCATTTATTTTTTGATTGTTCGTATGCTATGCAGGTTTGGTCTATTATTAGACCTTTGGCTGGTATTCACACCTCTTCATTTAAACTTGATGAGATCATGGAGTACTTATTGTCTATTCCGAACAAGAATTCGGTGAGGAGTATTATTGGTCGTCTGCTTTTGGCTGCTGCTTCTTATTTTATTTGGCAAGAGCGTAATGTCACACCCCGACCCGCAGCGGAAAAGGTGATCGAGGCATGATTGGGTTATCATCAAAGCTCATGACATTTATTATAACGTTTCATATTCATTAATACATTTTAATGGGAAATATACAATCATAATTACATCATGTCCTAAACATCAATCTAGGCTTCATTGTTTTTCTTCTAAGGCATTTCCTATGTTTTCCTTGCTTCATCCTGTTCACCTGTATCATGTGTAAAAATGGTTTTTGGATCAACAAAAAGTTGGCGAGTGAATCCTATGAAAAACATTTGAACAAGTTTATTTAATTGATTATAAAATAAAGTGCACAACCACACATGAGTAAAAATAGATGTAAACTTATTCACCAATCATTTAATATTAAATAATGCACACATGAACAATAATGGATTGTTTTGAGGCACGCGTTGCTCAACTCGTCTCCCACGAGGAACTGATGTGCCTAATGAATTATTTGCATAAACTTGACAATATGAAATACATAACTACAAACAATATAAACTAAATAATACACACACGAACAATAATGGATTTGTTTTGAGGCACACGTTGCTCAACTCGTCTCGCACGAGGAACTGATGGGCCTAATGAATGAATTGCATATAACTTGACAATATGAAATACATAACTACAAACAATATATAAAATCTAAGTTTAGATCACAATATGGTATGGCACAAATTTAAATAAACGAGTTAATTTTGGTGACACATGACACACCCCAAAACGTGTAATTAAAAAGGGGAGTTGTAAGATTCACTCACATTGGGTGCGTTCGGTTGATGATGTTGAATGCGCACGAAGTTTGATTTAACCACAAGTGAAATAACCTAGATAATGGCATAATGGTTCGGTAAGTAAACGGATTTTATTAATCCATTTTAGTAGGATTGTTGGGTGTATTTTTGTGAGTTTAAGGCTATTTTCTAACCTTAAAAATGTTATTTTTAAGTATTTTTAATTGATTTTTAAATAAAATAAATAATAAAAAAATGTTGACTTTTTGACCGTTGACTTGTTGACCGTTGACCTGTTGACCGGTTTGATTGTGAAATTGTGTGCGCCAGGTGAGGCTCGAACCCGAGACCTCCCGTTCGCGTGCACGCAGCTCTAACAACTGAGCTACGTGTCTAACCTGAAATATTTCTGTTTTTAATTAAATTTATATACTAATTAGATTAATCCGAAAATCATTTATTTTTAAAAAGATTTTAACATAACGACTCGGTGCGCTCCACAGGTCTCGAACCCGGGACCTGTGGTTTAAGTTAACACACAGTCCACCGCTGGACTGTGTGTCTAACTTGTTAAATAATCTGATTTTTATTATACTTATATACAAACTAAATAATTTCATTTCTGTCTTATATAAAAAGTTTGATAATTATCAGGACCGGTGTGGTAGTCCGGACTCGAACTCGTAACGTGTGATTAAACGTTCACACAGTCCACCACTGGACTGTGTGTCTATCTTGGTTATTATTCCGGTTTTTATTAAACTTAACATCTATAAGCAGTGGATCCGGTTCGTTTAAAAAAGAACATTTTTATTAAAGCGAGTGTGCGTGGGACAAGAGTCGAACTCGGAACGTATGCGTGTTTATTTGCACACAGTCCACCGCTGGACTGTGTGTCTAACCCGAGATATATCTTGATTTTAATTATACTTATATAATACTGAACTTCGTCTTCTTCGTCAGACTTAACCAGAATCGGAGTCCGACTGGTTCATCGATTTTAATCAAGTTCTTTTGGTGTGTTGCGCTTAATTACATGTGCGATTAATAAAAGAACGAGAGATCAAGTGTGAGGTATACCGAACAGGGCTCCTCTGTTTCGCCGGCGAAACTCCGACGACAGCAGATTATTCCGGCGACGTGTGTCCTGCAGCAGAGGGTCTTCAGGGAGCTTGAGATGAGTGTGGGTGGCTTCGGTATGAGTTCTGGGTGTTCAGTAAGGCTCAGAGGTGAAAGGCTCGGTTTTCCGGCGAGTTGCGAAGTTCTCCGGCGAGGGAAATTATGTCGGGAAAAAGTGTGATTGTGAGCGAAAAAGCTAGCAGAGGTTTGAGGGGGTATTTATAGGGCAGAACATTGACGAATTTAGTCCGATTTCCGTCTTGATTCGTCGGTTAATGATTTTCCGGCGGTTATAGCTTGTGTCGCGGACTGGACATCAGTTATAACCGATGTTGAGGTTTAATGTTTACGTTAAGTCATTGATAACCGACGCCGTTTGACGAAATCGTCGGATTTTCCGGCTCAACGGATTTGGGCGCGTCAGTTGACTGGATTTGATTTCTGTTTTCATTATTTGAATTAATTGTTTCGTTATATTACTAAAAAGTACAAGTGGCGCAGTGGTTGGATAGATGAGTGTTAAGGCTTTGCTTGACCAGTTTGACCCGGGTTCGAAACCCGGCAGCCTTGTTTTATTTTTTAACCATTATTTATAACACTTTTTCAAATATAAATTATATATTCCAATATACTTATTAATTATGTATCGTTTAAAATTATTTTGGGCATTAAATACGCAACGAAATTTTTAACTGATTGTTCGGTTAATAAACGGAGCGGGTTTGGTAAATCCGGTTTTTGACGGATGTTACAGTATCCCCTGCTTTTAGAAATTTCGTCCCGAAATTTAAGTAGTGACATATTTGTCTAAAATGGATGGTGTTTAGTTTGACAGTTATATGCTTAGAAAAAAATAAAAGTTTAAGTTTTTGTTTGAGGCGGTAACGTCCCTTGTAAGGGTTAAGTACCCTGTTACAGGAATCGCTTTTTGTTGCCTACGGTAAAAATATTGATAAGCAGAGTTGATTCACTAAATATGATATCATGCGCAGGAGTTTTGGTATGTTTGGGAAGATATGGTTATATCCTAAAGCAAAACTTCTAGTACTACAACCTACATGGAACTTCACATAACCGTCTAACAATGCCTCTGATCCTTTGATAAGAATACTTATATATAGGAAGTACCAGCGGCGTATCCACCATATTCTTGTCAAATTTTATTGGTTTTATCAGTAAGTTATGATTGGTTCTATGATGTGACTCTAGAACATAAATAAACGCCACAACCAATGTACCAAGAAATTACTAAATCCTACATAGAACTTCTCATAACCGCCTGACAATGCCTCTGATCCTTTGACAAGAATACTTATATATAGGAAGTACCAGCGGCGTATCCACCATATTCTTGTCAAATTTTCATTGGTTTTATCAGTAAGTTATGATTGGTTCTATGATGTAACTCTAGAACATAAATAAACACAACAACCAATATCTGAGTCCAAATTTTGATAGCATACATGTTTGAATGGTGACAGTTCCTCTCTTGTTTGTTATGATGGAGAGGTTAGTTTATGTAGAAATAGAACACAATCCAATTTCTTTAAATGGCGAGATGATATGAATGTAACACAAATTTCAACCAAGACAATACTAAATCCTACATGGAACTTCTCATAACCGCCTGATAATGCCTCTGATCCTTTGGCGAGAATACTTATATATAGGATAGTACCAGCGGCGTATCCACCATATTCTCGTCAAATTTTCATTGACTTTATCTGCAAGTTATGATTAGTTCTATGTGACTCTACAACAAACACAACAACCAATACTTGAGTCTTAATTCTGATAATATCCATGTTTAAATGATGACAATACCTCTCTCGTTTGTTGTGATGGAGAGGTTAGTCATTGTGGAAGTGAGACATAGCTCAACTTCTTTAAATGATGAAATTGAAATACACTGAAATGTATGATGAACAAACTTTGACCAAAACATTCTAAATCCTACATGGAACCTCTCATAACCGCCTGATAATGCCTCGATCCTTTGACAAGAATACTTATATATAGGAAGTACCAGCGGCGTATCCACCATATTCTTGTCAAATTTTCATTGACTTTATCCACAAGTTATGATTAGTTCTATGTGACTCTACAACAAACACAACAACCAAAAGATCGTATTGCATGTACTGAAAATGAAAAATGTCTGTGCGATCAAGGCTCAATCAAACGGAGCCGATCGTATTGCATGTACTGAAAATGAAAAATGTCTGTGCGATCAAGGCTCAATCAAACGGAGCCGATCGTATTGCATGTACTGAAAATAATAAATTTAATCTAAACAATAATCACACAAACAGTTTATACATGGAACCTCTCATAACCGCCTGATAATGCCTCCGATCCTTTGACAAGAATACTTATATATAGGAAGTACCAGCGGCGTATCCACCATATTCTTGTCAAATTTTCATTGACTTTATCCACAAGTTATGATTAGTTCTATGTGACTCTACAACAAACACAACAACCAAAAGATCGCATTGCATGTACTGAAAATGAAAAATGTCTGTGCGATCAAGGCTCAATCAAACGGAGCCGATCGTATTGCATGTACTGAAAATGAAAAATGTCTGTGCGATCAAGGCTCAATCAAACGGAGCCGATCGTATTGCATGTACTGAAAATAATAAATTTAATCTAAACAATAATCTCACCAACAGTTTATACATGGAACCTCTCATAACCGCCTGATAATGCCTCCGATCCTTTGACAAGAATACTTATATATAGGAAGTACCAGCGGCGTATCCACCATATTCTTGTCAAATTCTCATTGGCTTTATCCTTAAGTTATGATTGGTTCTATGTGATTCTAAAACATAAAGAAAAACATAAAACTAAACGATTGGAGTTGAATCTTGATTTTCGGTGAAGAGGACTAGTTGGGTGGTTTCGTTTGGGCCGTCATTATCTTCGATAGGATTGGCGTTGATGTTGAAAACTCTTCCTCTTGCTGGTGGCCTAGTGATTGGGTTTTCTTGATTTACTTGGTTAACTGGGTTTGATTGAGCTTGAGCGTTTATGATGTTAACCAATCGAAGGCACGTGTTTCTATAGTGGGTAGGGTCGCCACAATTGAAACAAGCTCGAACATAAGGTAACATGGGGTATTGAGGTTGTTGATATGTTTGGATCATATTTTGAGTAGGGGGTGAGGTTTGGTTTTGAAGGGTGCGGCAAACCTTGCTCAAATGACCATAGCGTCCACAATTCGCGCATAGTCGACAAGGTAAGGTAGATGGATGGTGATAAAAACAGGTGTTACATCGAGGGTGAGGTCCAAGGTATGGTTTCTTATTTGGGTAAGTTGAGTTGGGTGCTATTTGAGTGATTGGGATAGCTTGGATGGGTATGGCGTGTGAAATTGGTTGATTATGTTGGATAGTAGCGAAAAGTTGCCCGTCTCTTTTTCTCTTAGAAATGGGTTGAGAAGGGGATTCGGTTTGGGTAGAGTTTGAAGTTTCAGTTGATGCTTTATCCTTCTTCTTCTCCTCCTTGAAGTCTTTGTTCCGGATTCGGTTCTCGGTGAGCTCTGTAGCTAACTCCATTGCTATTTCCAAAGTTGCAGGCGTGGTACTTATTACAGGGTCTTGAATCTTTGACGGAAGACCTCGAATGTAGTGCTCAATCAAACGGTAGAGGGGAGTGAACAAGTTGGGAACCATTTGATTTAACTCGAGGAATCTTTTGTTGTATGTGGTGTGGTCTCCTTCCTTTTGCTTCAACGAATAAAACTCATCTTCTAATTTCTTGATTTCGCTCCTTGGGCAAAACCGTCTTGTCATGATTTCCTTCAACGCTTCCCAAGTCAAAGTCATAGCATCGTCAACGCCTCGTTTGGCCTTCTCTGTATTCCACCAAGTAAGTGCTATTCCATATAAACGACCGGTAGCATATCGCACTTTGCGATCATCGGGGCAATCACAATTTAGAAAAGTGTTCTCCATTTCTTCAAACCAATGGAGGAGAGCGGTGACACCTTCAGTCCCTTCGTATTTTGGAGGGTCGCATGATTTGAAATGCTTGTAGGTGCATTTAGTGGTATTTGGGGGAGGGTTGATAATATTTTGATCTTCTTGGTTGACAGGATTAGCGGTAAGGGCTTGTTGGACTTGAATTACAATGTTGGGTATTACGGCAGCCATTTGTTGAGCGATTAGGGCAGCCATGCGCTCGCGGGCTTTTCCTGCTCTCATCTTCCTACGGGCGAGGTTAGAAGACATCTACAAGGAATACGCATCATGAGTATGAGTTGGATGTTTTTGGGATCATGGGTCGTATTTAGGAATGAACATTCATAAAATAAATATAGAAAAATAAATCTACTACATCCATAGGATGTCTTGGGCTTTGCTCGTCATTGGGCCTTGCATGCCGCCATACTTCACCTTCGTAATCATGTGGGCCCCCATGAATACCGGGTTTTTCATATGGTTCGCATGTGTTAGCCTGGTTACGTACACTAAAACCCGGAGAAAATCGAGAAATATGTATATAACGTATGATATTCGGAATGTGTCCAGGTGTGGACACGGTGACACCTCAAAGTGGGGTTAGTTCGAACGACGTTTGGTGTGGCATGCTTTGGCCTAATAGGTCCTTCGTACTCTCATCGTTAGTCCCCAGGTAGGCAAACTGGTCCGTTATATTGGATTTATACGAATGCCAACCTAGACAGGACGTTCCTACTACCGGTACTTGTACCCTTCCAGTTACTACATGCCCGTCGCAGAACTTACTTTGATGAGATTTGAAAATTGCGACAAAATCTTTGAATAACAAAAGTATGAAGATGATTTGGATATATGAACATTGAAATATGTATGATGAATGTGTATGTAAGTATCTATGTTTGACTGTAAGTATAAACAAATATGAAACAAATAAATATCATAAGTTTGTATGTAACCACCTAAACAATTATAATTTAGGCAACTATAGTATAGGCTCTAAGGATCTAATAACCTATCCTATATCCCTATAGTCATGGCTCTTATACCAATCTGTCACACCCAGACCCGCAGCGGAAAAGGTGATCGAGGCATAATTGGGTTATCATCAAAGCTCATGACATTTATTATAACGTTTCATATTCATTAATACATTTTAATGGGAAATATACAATCATAATTACATCATGTCCTAAACATCAATCTAGGCTTCATTGTTTTTCTTCTAAGGCATTTCCTATGTTTTCCTTGCTTCATCCTGTTCACCTGTATCATGTGTAAAAATGGTTTTTGGATCAACAAAAACTTGGCGAGTGAATCCTATGAAAGAAATTTGAACAAGTTTATTTAATTGATTATAAAATAAAGTGCACAACCACACATGAGTAAAAATAGATGTAAACTTATTCACCAATCATTTAATATTAAATAATGCACACATGAACAATAATGGATCGTTTTGAGGCACGCGTTGCTCAACTCGTCTCCCACGAGGAACTGATGGGCCTAATGAATGATTTGCATAAACTTGACAATATGAAATACATAACTACAAACAATATAAACTAAATAATACACACACGAACAATAATGGATTTGTTTTGAGGCACGCGTGCTCAACTCGTCTCCCACGAGGAACTGATGGGCCTAATGAATGAATTGCATATAACTTGACAATATGAAATACATAACTACAAACAATATATACAATCTAAGTTTAGATCACAATATGGTATGGCACAAATTTAAATAAACGAGTTAATTTTGGTGACACATGACACACCCCAAAACGTGTAATTAAAAAGGGGAGTTGTAAGATTCACTCACATTGGGTGCGTTCGGTTGATGTTGTTGAATGCACACGAAGTTTGATTTAACCACGAGTGAAACTAACCTAGATAATGGCATAACGGTCCGGTAAGTAAACGGATTTTATTAATCCATTTTAGTAGGATTGTTGGGTGTATTTTTGTGAGTTTAAGGCTATTTTCTAACCTTAAAAATGTTATTTTTAAGTATTTTTAATTGATTTTTAAATAAAATAAATAATAAAAAAATGTTGACTTTTTGACCGTTGACTTGTTGACCGTTGACCTGTTGACCGGTTTGATTGTGAAATTGTGTGCGCCGGGTGAGGCTCGAACCCGAGACCTCCCATTCGCGTGCACGCAGCTCTACCAACTGAGCTACGTGTCTAACCCGAAATATTTCTGTTTTTAATTAAATTTATATACTAACTAGAGTAATCCGAAAATCATTTATTTTTAAAAAGATTTTAACATAACGACTCGGTGCGCTCCACGGGTCTCGAACCCGGGACCTGTGGTTTAAGTTAACACACAGTCCACCGCTGGACTGTGTGTCTAACTTGTTAAATAATCTGATTTTTATTATACTTATATACAAACTAAATAATTTTATTTCTGTCTTATATAAAAAGTTTGATAATTATCAGGACCGGTGCGGTAGTCCGGACTCGAACTCGTGACGTGTGATTAAACGTTCACACAGTCCACCACTGGACTGTGTGTCTATCTTGGTTATTATTCCGGTTTTTATTAAACTTAACATCTATAAGCAGTGGATCCGTTT
The DNA here is from genome assembly GCA_947069175.1 of Scalesia atractyloides. Taxonomy (NCBI): domain Eukaryota; kingdom Viridiplantae; phylum Streptophyta; class Magnoliopsida; order Asterales; family Asteraceae; genus Scalesia; species Scalesia atractyloides. Next base: position 57,919,109 of record CAMTDV010000019.1, read on the forward strand.
CGGTTAAAAAAAGAACATTTTTATTAAGGCGAGTGTGCATGGGACAAGAGTCAAACTCGGAACGTATGCGTGTTTATTTGCACACAGTCCACCGCTGGACTGTGTGTCTAACCGAGATATATCTTGATTTTAATTATACTTATATAATACTGAACTTCGTCTTCTTCGTCAGACTTAACCAGAATCGGAGTCCGACTGGTTCATCGATTTTAATCAAGTTCTTTTGGTGTGTTGCGCTTAATTACATGTGCGATTAATAAAAGAACGAGAGATTAAGTGTGAGGTATACCGAACAGGGCTCCTCTGTTTCGCCGGCGAAACTCCGACGACAGCAGATTATTCCGGCGACGTGTGTCCTGCGGCAGAGGGTCTTCAGGGAGCTTGAGATGAGTGTGGGTGGCTTCGGTATGAGTTCTGGGTGTTCAGTAAGGCTCAGAGGTGAAAGGCTCGGTTTTCCGGCGAGTTGCAGAAGTTCTCCGGCGAGGGAAATTATGTCGGGAAAAAGTGTGATTGTAAGCAAAAAAGCTAGCAGAGGTTTGAGGGGGTATTTATAGGGCAGAACATTGACGAATTTAGTCCGATTTCCGTCTTGATTCGTCGGTTAATGATTTTCCGGCGGTTATAGCTTGTGTCGCGGACTGGACATCAGTTATAACCGATGTTGAGGTTTAATGTTTACGTTAAGTCATTGATAACCGACGCCGTTTGACGAAATCGTCGGATTTTCCGGCGTCAACGGATTTGGGCGCGTCAGTTGACTGGATTTGAAGTCTGTTTTCATTATTTGAATTAATTGTTTCGTTATATTACTAAAAAGTACAAGTGGCGCAGTGGTTGGATAGATGAGTGTTAAGGCTTTGCTTGACCAGTTTGACCCGGGTTCGAAACCCGGCAGCCTTGTTTTATTTTTAACCACTATTTATAACACTTTTTCAAATATAAATTATATATTCCAATATACTTATTAATTATGTATCGTTTAAAATTATTTTGGGCATTAAATACGCAACGAAATTTTTAACTGATTGTTCGGTTAATAAACGGAGTGGGTTTGGTAAATCCGGTTTTGGACGGATGTTACACGTAATACAAGACTTTTTCATTCAAGGAGGAGATCAGCCGTTAAGCTTGGTGAAGTTATAGTCTCCACGGTCCGTTTGAAGCTTGCTTCATTGAAGATTAAGAGATCTATGACGGGTATTAGCTTGCTGGATAAATGGAGATTACCAATGATGTGGTCTTTAGTTGTTTCTTTTCTCTAGTGGTGTCTAGAGTTGCTTAATTGCTAGTTTGGTTTCTTTGGTTTTGCTTTTTGCTTGTTACACTTTCCTAGCATGTTGGGATTGTGAACTAATGAGGAACTCTACCTCATTACTTGTATTGTTTGGTGATGGTTGTTTTATTTTGAATCGGGGTATCCCTTTTACCCAAAAAAAAGCATAGATCTAAGTGAAAAACAGAAGTTTTGTATAAAAAGATGAAGATTTTCGTAAACAAAAGAGACTTGATGAAAACGAAGGCAAAGCCTTGTGCAAAATCGTTGTAACACGTTGTTGTAGCTTGAAAACGGGTTGAATCTTACTTTGAAAACAAAGGGTTTTGTTTTGGAGACTCCGAGCGAACTTGCAGCAAGTGCAAATGAATAGAGGAGCTGAGTATTTATAGGTGAGGTGAAAGATTGGGCTGGATACATCAAGTTTAGGCGAACTTGTTACAAGTTCGAGCGAACTTGCTTGTTTTCCCTGGATTGGAACCAAGTTCGAGTGAACTTGGCTCAAAAGTTGAGTTCTGGTGGCCTGGACAAGTTCGGGCGAACTTGTGATGCACAAGTTCGGCCGAACTTGGCCTATTGGCTAAGTTTTGTTCGTTAATCCCGCGTTATGAGTTTGTTTGGCGATCCGATTCGTATTAGATAGTTACGTTAAGCGTTTTAGCGACGCGTTAAGTGTTATATAACCATTGATTTGAGAGAGAGCGAGTTGCGTGAGTGTGTGAGCGTTTTAGAGATAATAAACCATACATAAACATAAATAACACACATAAAACATAATTCCACATAATTAACTGCGTTTTGCGATGCGATGGCACAAGTGTTTATTAAACAATAACACACTCGGCCATTAAAGTAACATAGTTACTTGTGATTGTATTGAATTAGCGTTGGGTTTAATAAGCGATTAGATGCAGTATAGATGTAATATAGTTCTGACAAAACATAATTAACTAACACAAACTTTCTCATAATCGAATCTCGGAGTACAATTGATAGACATAAACGGAACAAACGGAAATAACATAACAACGAATTTTACGAGTTGTTACATGTCCTGCTCGCACCGACATGCGTGCTCCATGTTTTCGTCGTGGCTAAGGTTCAGGTGGTGGTTGTGGTTGGTCCACCGGTTCCATATGGGCATCCTTAATAGGAGGCGGTGGAGGAGCATGGTAAGAAGGGGTATTGTGGTAGGAGGGGTGTTGTAGAAATCATACTTATCCCACCATTGCTTAAACTCGTCAGGACCCCTATAAGGCGATCCAGCAATGGAGTTTGACCCGCTGGATAGTTCAATAGGGTAACCAAATGACCCTGTTGGTGGCATTTAGGGATCAGAATACTCGTCCATGTAGTCTGGAGAATCGATTGGAGGTGTAATTGAAGGTGACCTTAAATAAAAGTTTAGATTAAATTCTCCATGAAAGGAGTGAGGGAATGGTGTGAATGATGGGAATGGTGTGAATTATGGGAGTTAGGTGGTGAGTATTCGTGGGATATGGAATGTCTTATAGGTTCCCACGGCGATGAAGAATCTCCGGATCCTTCGTATGGGTTAGGACTAGGTATGTGTGAAGGTCCTTGCATAGATGGCCCTCCCCTCATAGGGCCTATACCTTTTCTTCCTCGTCCACGAAATCTAGGTGGCATATTTCCTGCTTCAAAAACAAGTTAAAATAAAACGGACAATGATAATAAAACAATGCGATGAGTAATCCTAGGTCAAAGCCTAGACTTGAAAGTCTAAGGAATGTGTTAATATGTCGTTTGAGATCAAACACAAAAGACTAGTGTTGAATTCACTCAAACGTTGGCTCTGATACCAACCTGTCACACCCCGATTTCCACGTAAGTCCCGGTGGGGAGTATTGTGACGTAAGATAGATAACATCATAACCAAACAACACTGAGTACACAACATAAGTCTTGGATTTAAAATATTATTACAAACTGTTAGCGTTCAAAGTCAAAATAATAATACAAACGGCTTGTAATAAGATCCATAGGCGGATCGTAAATGTACATAAATGTGATCAACAGACTTTGGGCGCAACTAAGGACTTGCAAGATCCTCTACGTTGCTACCAAGCAGCTCCCAGCCTATTACGTGTTGGTACCTGTAGCTTAGTCTTTTTAAAATACGTCAGTTTACACTGGTAAATACAAATAACCGACACATTTTGAAAATCTGTTCAAAATTGATTTAAGCGCACATGACACATTTTCATAAATAACTTGGGACAATTCAAAATGATCTTCTATAGTTTTACAGGTATGTCAATATATATGGGGTCCGGTGTAGAAAACAAATAACCTGATTAACCGACACGCCACTTAGATAACTCACAAGGAGTATATAAAAATATTTTTGCATTAGCATCTGACAGGTGTATGCCTACACCCCGTGTATAGGTCGTGGCCACAAGTAACTTAAATGAGCCGAGTATATCCAGGACATGGTCGAGTTAACCCCCAATGTTTAAGTTATCAGATAATACAGACTAAAATGGGTTACAAGATTTAGTTAAATCATTATCCGACAACATGATCCCATACCCGACCAAGCGGTAATAATTTACCGTATCCCAAGCCCGTATTGGGAAAATAAGTTAAAAGTATTTACCTGAGCTAATTCTTCAAAGATTTTATAACTCAGTCGTTAATCAAACAGATAAGTAAAGGTGACAATTTACTGGAAGGCTTCTAGTCTAGAATGATGGTATTAATAACCAATTAGAATGCTAACGGGTATAGACTCGGACCGGCTAGTCTTTAATAATAGATATGGTACGATACGCTAGATTAAGCGATGACCAGAATAGAATGTAGTTTAAACCCGACAAGGACTAAAACTTGTATATAATGGGTAAACATATATAACATTCTAGATTTTGAAATAAAAATGATAAGGTTAAACCCGTTTCGGTTAAATTACGTAAACTAGTCACGTAGGCTTAACCGTACGCATATAAGCGAAATCGGGTAACCGGATGAGTCATATACAAGTTCCATATGCCAATATATTTAAAACATGTTATAATATCAGTAGGATATTAACATGGATGCCCGTTAGGATTTTAAAATCAAGTTACGCCTCATAAAGGGCATTTTGGTCATTTTACGACTTATAAAAGGAGCTTGCAAATAAACTGGTGTCATGGTCATAAACATTCTAGAAAAATAGATAATTTAGGAAGTTATGTCAGTAGGATATCAAATATATGTGTAGTTGATAGTTTAAGGCTAAACTATGCGCCGTAGGGGCATTTTGGTCATTTCACACATAGTGTTGATAGCTTATTTGGGAATTCTGAGTTTAGAACATGTACCTACTGTAAAAATATTTGAAACAAGTTTATAAATCAGTAGGTAACAAGTTTTAGTCCATAGACATGGTTTTAAACCATACTAGGCGCCGAAACGGTGATAAAGTCGCTACATGACGATTTAAACGATGTTTAAGGAAAATTGAAGTTATGGACAGGTTTATATAACCAAAATATGTAATTTAATGTATTGCATCAGTGAGTAAAAGATTTTGTTCATAAAGAATGATTAAAACTCATTTTATGTGCCATAAGGGCAATATCGTCATTTAAAAACTTAATACAAGGTCTTATATACAAACTCAGTTTACAATCTGATTTGATATCCCAAATGATCCTAATTATGATATTACATCAGTAGATAATGAGTTTTGGTGAAAGGATTATGTTTTAAACCATTATTTGTGCCGAAAGGGCATTTTAGGCATTTTAAAACATAATTTACGATATTTAAACCAGACTCAGCCTATGACCATATTTATGACATCAAAATAAGTTTAACAAGTTAGAATATCAGTATATATTTCGTTTGCACGCTCATTTATATTTAAAACCTCTTTTTAGGCAAAAAGGCATAATAGTACACATAAGGCATATTAACGGAAACTTGCATAAAAACTCATATGGAATCAGTAACTAAAGTTGCTAATTGGGGTCAGAACTGAAAGTCAAAGCAGAAATCAAACTTTGCGACTTTCGGTTGCAAACCGACCCTAAACCTGGAATTGACGAGCCGAACATTTTTACACATGTTCTAACAATTATTACCAAGTTATTAAAGTGGTAAAACATATTTTATAACACTTACATTATCATGTATGAATTATTTTCAAAACTGGTCCGTTTGACTTTTTGTTAACATAACTTTGACTCGTCAATTGACCAAGCAAACGTGATTCTCAGGAGGTGCGCTTTTGAGGGATTAACACCTACCTTATTACGATGTTCGCATCGAACAATGGCTGGACCATAATGGTCTTAACCGAAGGTCAAAGCGTTATTACGATAACGCTTTGACTTTTGGCTTAAAGCCTATAAAAACGAAAGAACAAGGTTGGAACACTTACAAGTGATCCAAAAGAAGACTTAGAAATCAGAGGAAGCTCCCAGTAAGCTCAGGAACTTGCCAAGAGAGCATTAGAGCAGAAGAGATGAAATGAGCAAGGAAAATAGGAAACTTGAGTGCCTTTTTATAGTTGAGGAGGGTGTATGGAGTTAATTCTAGGTGTTAGAGGTGTTTTAGGAGGTCTCCAAGTGTCCATGGTCGTCGCACAAGCTGCTCAAAGGTGGCAAGTTGCGTAAATGGTGGCAGCACAGCAGGCTGCCAAACAATCTGCCATTGTCAGTCCCTTACAGACCGTAAGGGATAAGGCTTACGGTCTGTAAGCCTTTAAGCGCGCCCCTGGTTTTGAATTGTTACGGACCGTAAGGACATATCCTTGTGGTCCGTAACCGCCTCTCAGTTCCAATGCTCATTCATGCTTACGGTCCGTAAGCACCATGGCTTACAGTCTGTAAAGACCACTCAGAGGCCAAACTTTTAGCATGTTGGCACTTTTGGTCCCTCCACTTTGTAGTTGTCGTTCAGCGGTTAAAATAATAACATAACGACAACTTTTAGTCCCTCTCGTTAGCACGTGGTATACGAGGATCAGCGGGACACATGTCGGGATTTTATTGATGGGTTTTTACGAGGTGTTACAAATCATCTCAGTTATAAATAAACATGTTAATGTTTTTATTATAAATACTTAATATTCAAGAGTAAAATTAACAGTTTCTAATTAATAGTATGGATTAAACACTTAAAGTACATAAAAAATTATAATTTTTTGTTTCGGTTCGGTTCAGTTTTTTTTGTTATTGAAAACGGTTATCCAAAATCCGAACCGAAATTTTGGTTATTAAAAATCCAAAAACCGAACCATCGGTTTTGTTGGTTATTTCGGTATTATGCTCACCCCTAATGGTACGTGATTTGGGTAGTCATTGATTATGTTATAGTACGTAATTATAACAAATCATATTGAATGTGTAATCACGTTATGATTTATGTTGAATGTGTAATCACATAATTATTTATATTAAATAGTCTGCTCGAATTAAAGATAATGAAATGTTAGTTAATACAGTGCAATTTAATATATATATATATATATATATATATGTATCTATATGTATCTATATATGTATATGTATCTATACTACCTTATTAAGCAAACTAGGTTTTCTACCCTTGTGGTAATTTTACATTTTATACACATTTTGAAACACCGTATACAAGAGAGGCAAGCTATTTTAGAGGGGTTAAAGTTGTAGATTGTCTAAAATTTTAAAACATTTAAGGGCAATATAGGAATTTTAACCATGAAATCTATTTTCCTTAATTGCATCGTCTGTTCAAGTGCCGTTAACCATGAAATCTATTTTCCTTAATGGCATGTCTGTTCAAGTGTAAAACTGCCCTCGTCAATGGAGAATTTGGATGGTCTTCGCCTTCACCACCATGATACTAGCTCTTTTTAAGCGACGTTAATTGTCTCTCTCATTCTGAACACTAACGTCTCTGCTAACCCAAATGAAAATTAGGTTTATCAAGTTTCAATAATATACTTCATAAGGTTTCTATTCACATGATTGTCATAAATTCGATCGGGATCGATTCCGGTTTCTCCAAAACCCTAAATTACTCCACCACAGGTACTCGGAGTCATCTCGCACTTCTACATCTCCGGCGAGCAATAAACGTCGCAGAAATGATATTTGGAGATCGTGTACGAACACGAAGTTCAGTTATTGTGCAGAGGAATTAATTGCCGCTGGTTAGGTATCGATTAAGGTGTGTTTCGAGCTCTGCTACTGCTTCATATGCTTCTGGTGGTGGTGGGATGTGGCGGAGGTGTGTATGGTGGCGATGGTGACGGGAGAGAGATTAAGGTTAATCCAATTGCTGTTGGAGCTGATGATGCTTCTGCTCTTTGGTCTGATGTGATTGCTCTAGATGTGTGAGTAAGTATTCTTCTCTTCGCTTTTGTCTGCTTATAGTTGATCTTTACGAATGATAATTGATTATGATAATTATCTTTGCCACATTTAGGGCTTGGACGAGTTTGTTTTTTTGGTCGAATATGCCGAATATCAGAGCTCCGGCGACTAAGAAAGCTACGACTCTCACTGTAAGTATTTTGATCAATTGAATTGGTTTTTGAGATTCAATTTTAAGTGTAGTTTATGCAGAGCTTTGTTAACACGTTGTTGTGAAATGTAAGTTGACTCTTCTCTGAGAATTTTACAACTTTTTCTGATGGATTTGTTATGTATGAAAGAGTAAATGTGTGTGTATCCATAGGAACATGGCATTTAGCCAGCATCTCTCGAGGAAAATGAAATTTATTTGGTGCTGAAAGAATAGATGTGTGTCTATCTACAGAAACTTTCACATATATGTTTGCATAGAGTACTTTGTCGAGTCGTTTGTTAACTAGAGATGAAAACTCGATGAAAAATTAAAAAAAAAAACTTGAAGAGCAGGCAGTCGGAGTTTGATGTTCTGTGTTTTGACTGATGAAATTTTGTTAACGATTAACTATATAATGTTAGATCCATAAAGCGGACAGAGGTACCACTTTGAATTTGGCTGCTCTCAATGGACACACGTGTTGCATTCAGATCCCATTGGCTGATTATATCCCTAGCATATCTACATTTTATAACCTTGTCAAGAAAAAAACAAGAATTCAAGAATTTATTCTGACTCCAATGACATGTATGCTTCAATAACTTTGATTTATCATGTATTAAGATTTGTCATTTTCTCTTGAGTTCTTTTGTATATGATAAAATTAAAAACTTTATTTGCAGAACCTCACTCCATGATAAAATCAACAGACCGTGTGCCTGCTCTTCATATGGCTGCACTATATGCGCATGTTGATTGTGTTTACTACTTGAATTGGGGGCATCTGTGATTAAAGAGGTAAAGTCCTTACCCATTTTGGTATGTAGTACTAAATTCAATCTTGTGTTTATCTCAATGGGTCAAAACAGAGGAATGGTCCAGTGGGTCACACGGATTGAGCCACTTCGCACATAACGAGAACGTGATTTGCGCTCTCAATATTCAGCCCGCGACAAGATCGTAGATCAGAATCTCAAGAAACTCTTCGATTGTCTAGAACTTCCTTAAAGGGATTCTACCTGAGACCGCCCACCAGATGAACACATTAACTTTTGGGACTGCCCAGTTATTAAATCATTTATATTAGTTATAATTATTATTTTATATATAATTAAGTTATTTTTTCATGAGTTTACATTATGGCAATTATTATTATTTAAATATGTATTTAATATACTAATTAAAAATTATATAAATAGTGGGCCCGTTTAGGCTCGTGACCCAGCTCGAGCTCGATAAGCGAAGCTTGGGCACGTTTACTAAACGAACTTGTTTATTAGTCTTGGGCTCGGGCTCGGGCTCGAACAACTCATACATCTCTTCTTTTCCTCGTGAAGTCTTACCCAGGCTAAATCCCAAACACTCGTAGGGCCCACCTTGTTGTAAACAGCTCATCACCACGACTATTTTATTTTTCACAACCGAATAGATATTAGAGAACCGATCGTCTATGGCCCCTTCATTGGTCCAAAAGTCGTGCCAAAACGGAATTTTGTCGCCACTTCCCAGAACAAGGATGAGTGTTGGTAAACATTGATATTGAATTTGGCAAGGTCAACGTCCATACGCCCCGTGTTCCTCCAAACACCTACAGTCGATTTCAGAACCAGGATGATGTTGAGTCTTTTCACCCCCACCACTTGGTCTGGACTCATGCGCAACCTCCACCACCACTTGGTAATTAAAGCAATGTTCACCTCCCTTATACCCATTTTGTATACGAATTTGTGTCAGAAACGAATTAATTTAAGTTGCAATTGTACTTGATTTTGTAGTACCTAAGAACATCCATTGGAAAACTTTGACATGAAGGCATGGGTAGCATTCATAGGGTCGCAGGCGCCTAAAAACTATCCGGACCCCTTTAATTACTTTCTCGGGTTATTCTGGTTACCCTAATGTACACTCTTTCGGGTTTAAGCAAATCATTCTATCCCAAATACCGAATCATATAAACTCTTTCGAGTTCGGGTTTAAGCGAATTTAGGTTTGGTTGGCCTCGGTTTCGGGTTTAAGCGTATTTTGGACTGCTATATATCCAAGCCAAGTGAATTAAGAAATATTAATAACCAGTATTAATCTATTATACAAATTTTACAAGGTCAATCCTCATATTCACATTACCAGGTTTGTTTTTTATATTTTGATTGTTAGTTTTGCATAAAAATATTATTAATATTAATCAGATGTTTAGTTTTGCGACTGTTTAAATTATTCTGCTCAACAGACTTTGATTTAGAGCATGCAATTTATGCCCAGTAGATAACACAAGCATACGAGTTTGAGAGCTTCAACTACTAAATCTCCTAGAATGTTGTTTTCGTTTTATTTATTTATTTGTTTATTTATTTTGTTTGTCATTACTATCCAAAGAAACATTGAATTAAAGATTGATTTGATCATAAAAGCCTATTATGCAATTTGCATCCTTTTCCTTGATTAGCAAGCCGGATATTTTGCTATACTTGTTTTGATCCAAAACTTGTTTTGGCATGTTAACAAAAATGCCGGCCTCGTTTGTTCCCACTAACTCAGTACCGGATACCAGTATCGTACAGATCATTTTCGGTACCGGTACCCATTTTTCGATATTGGTAACGGTATTTTGGTTGATTTACCGGTAAATACCGGTACTGTACCGGTTATATTCGGTACCGGTACCCATTTTCCCCGTTTTTCAGTACCGGTACCGGTAGTTGCTCATCCCTACACAAGGCTATTTACTTAAGGTACCATGAAAGAAGACGAATTGAAAGTCACCCGCAAACACCGTACACACACACCACAACCCTCAACTATGAGTCGCCAAAACATACGTACCCGCGGCAACGCGCGAGCATTCCCACTAGTATTATTATATATATATATATAAGGTGTGTGTGTGTATGTATGTGTATTAATGTTTGAAAAAGTTATAGTCCTTTGAAAATTAAGGGGGAATGAGCTCAAGTGAGAAAAGACCAGAATACCCTTTCTTTTTTTTTTTTTCAATTGTTTAAACATGATATTTAGCAAAATGTCACCGCTTCATTGTGGGTTGTTGATCTTGAGAAATCACGGATGATCTTATCGCGTATACTTGGTTTGCAATTTGTGTCTTGTATGGTAACCAGCCCCTCCCTCTCTCTCTCTCCTCTATATATATATAAAGAGTATATACACTCAAAATTTATTTAATCGCATTCACTTTTTTGAACGGCAATTTTGGATCACTAATGGACTAGTGAAGTATCATTGTGTCACCAGTGGAATCACACGGTCATATCCATCTCCACTAGACTATTATGCCTCCTAAATCAAAAGAAACCCAAAAAATCAGAGAAAAATTGTGAAAATTAAACCCAAGAACTAATAATATCTAAGCATTATCACACCTCTAAAATAGCAAGGATGGTCTCGTAACCAATTTCCTTTCTATTTTTCTGGTATATTTATTTTAATAATTGTAATTTGGTAAAATTCGTAAATCGGTTTATTGAGCTAGCGAGCCGGAGGGTACGAAAACATTGAATATCTCAAAAAAAAAAAAAAAAAACAACGACTAGGGTTTGGTTGAAAAATTGAGCGCTGTGATTAATTGAAAACCGGAGACCCAAGGAGCCACCATAAACCCTAGTTGAAGGAAATCAAGAAATGGTGATGAGAGCTGTGACTTCAACGGCATTAAGTAAATCCAAACAGCTGAAGAAGAATCTCCCTTTATATTTCTCCACAACCAGCCCCAGCCCCAGGTAGACAACACTTTCTCCGTTATTTCACCAAATAAATGGGTTAGTTATTTCTGTATGTAAGGGACAGACAATTAGGATTACCAATACCCAGATTTTGTATTTTGTTCCGGATCTGATCTAGCGATTCATCTTTCTGACTATAGTATTTGGCCCATTTTGTATCCTATTAACTTGTTGTTTCAGTTTATGCATACAAAAATGATTGTTTTTTAAATAAACTTTTGGCACGCTAATCTTTTTGCATACCCATTTTGACCTTAACAGCTCTAGCTTCACCATTTTTCTGCTAATCTCATATTGTACTAGTTTTTCTGATAAGGTTTGGGATCATGAAGCATCATCATCTGTTATATCGCATGGAACAAGATACCTTCCGGGAGGTACCTTGTGGTGTCATTCGACTCCTATGGCTACGGCTCACAAAGTTCTAGAGCCAACAACGAGCTGTGAGACCGACACTGTGGCTAATACTCCAAGTGAAGCTAAACCGAAGAGGAAAAAGTTTAAGGGAAAAAGAGCGGTTGTAAGGTGGTTAAAGTTCTTTAGATACAAGAAGAAGAAAGATTACGCAAGAATGACCGCTGAAGAAAAGATTCTATTCAAATTGCGAAAGGTTGTACATGCTTTTATCCGAAATGCTTTGTCTGTATTATTTATTATTATATTATTATTATTAATTAATAATAGGCTTAGCATTGGAAAATCTTTCCTTTTATTTTCAGGCTCAAAGAAAAGAGAAACAATTAGTCGAAGCCCTAAACAAGATCGAACCAAAAGAATCATCAGAAACGATCCATGATCCAGAGATACTAACCCCCGAAGAACACTTTTATTTCTTGAAAATGGGGAAGAAAAGCAAGAATTACGTGCCTATTGGAAGACGGGGGATCTATCAAGGTGTAATTCTTAACATGCATTTACACTGGAAAAAACACGAGACCTTACAAGTTATAATAAAAACATTCACTCCAGATGAAGTCAAAGAGATGGCTGCAGAGCTTGCAAGATTAAGTGGTGGAATCGTGCTCGATATTTACAACGATGACACTATCATCATGTATAGAGGGAAGAATTATTCACAACCGCCTACTGAGATCATGTCGCCCAGAGTTACTCTACCTAGGAAAAAGGTATTACTACGTTTATTATTTCATTTATTTTTATTTTTTTATTTATTGTATCTTGTAGGCGTTAGACAAATCAAAATATAAAGACGCTCTTCGTGCGGTTAGGAGATACATACCTAGACTTGAACAAGATCTTGAACTTGTTCGTGCAAAAGCTGAAAACAAACCAGGGGTATTTTTGGAAACACAATTATCTGACACTGAAGTTGTTGAACTTGAACCTGAAGAATTTTCAAGCATACAGCTTGAAGCTAAAGAAAAACTCGAAAAAGTCATTGCTAAAAGTGTTGTATTTCAAGGTGATTATGACGAAGATGATTCTGTGGCGGGTTCAGATCTAATATCGGATTCAGAAGAATTGTCTGATATATTTGAGACAGATTGTGAAACAGATGAAGGGAATGATGAAAAACCGCTTTATTTAAACGAATTCAACAAGTTTCCTTTAGAAAGTAATGAGGCTGAAGATGATGATTTTAAGGAGCATTTAAGGCGGATATCCGCCAATTCAGAGAAGGAAAAAAATTCTGGGTTGGATTTTGACGATGTTGACCGTGTGGTTCTGAGAGCTGCTTCACTTCTAAAGAAGAGAAGATGAACTGCAGGCCTACCCTTGAAAATCTTTATTAGACTTGATAAGAATATTAATCCAACACATTCAAGTTGTTCACTTTGGGTTTATAGTATACATACATACATACATATTATGACCCAAAAATCTTATTTTTGTTTGAAAAAGTAACATTTTTGGTCTAGATATTACTAAACCATGTTTTAGAATTGTTTTTTTAAATGTCTAAATGTTTAAAATGGGTTTCAATATCTTTAGAAAATACTAAGATATCATCGATGCAAACTATTACAAAATCACTAAAATGAATGAAAATGTCATTCATAATATTTTGGAATTCACTTGGGGCATTCTTTAGCCCAAATGGCATTACATTCCATTCATAATGACCAAATAGTGCTGTAAAAGCGGTCTTATATCTGTCTTTTTCATTTAATTAAATTTGTCAATATCCAGATTTTAAATCAAATTTTGAAAATATGATAGCATTATTTAATCTATCTAATAAATCTTTTTTGTTAGGTAAATATAAACTTTAAATGATAAAAATCTAGAGTAAATTGCACAAAACGTCTTTTATGTTTTCTCAAACTTGCAGGTTCCAGCCTTAATGTTTAAAACTTGCCAAAAACATCCTTTACGTTTATTTTTGTTGCCCGTTCAGTCCTTTATTACTAACCAAGTTAATTATCTCAGTTTATTTCCCTCACATGCCTAACATGTGAGGGTATATTCGTCATTTTGTTTCCTCTTCTTATAAAACCCTAACTCCGGCGACTCTGTTCTTTACAATTCCCTATTCAAGACTCTTCCTTTTCCAAAACCCATCAACAAGATGCACCCTAAATTCACAAATGCACAAATGCAATTTACACCCTAAATTCAAACACAATGATGAGACTATTCACACACAGAAAGTCACCACTCATCACCAACAGATTCATCTCACCTATCCACACATCAACAAACACCACACGAATCAACGACGAAACAGTCAATGAAATCACAACACTTCTCAGAAACCGCAATCTGTTAGCGGTGGCGGAGGGGGGGGGGGGGATTTTGGGCGCTGCCAGGGAGACCTGATTTTGGACAGGTGTGGAGCTTCGCGGAAAACTGTCAACCAGAGGTAGTTCCTCACTTGATGAAAGCAAACCCTGCTTCTCGACCCATTGAAGAGCATGTCAACAAGATTGCCACTGCTACCTCTTGTGCCCTCTTTGGCAGCTACATCTGCTTTGTTACCAATCACAAGATATGGTACAGGTAGGCCACCTGGACCGCCATTTGCTAGCGGGGCTGAAAATGTCCATGTGGCTGCAATTTCTGCAGCCCATTTCTTCAAACTTGTTTTTGTCCTTCTTTGAGAGAGATCATGTACAAAGATAACACACAATTTCAGAGTTCTTTTATGATTCTCTTGCGTTATCTGCTTGGAAATCAACTGGGTTTTCCACTTGGTCGCTCAGAGTAAACCCTAGCAGTGGTAATTTACACCCAACTGAAGCTTACATCATATGCCCACCAATTGAATCTGTTTCGGATTCGGGTTTTGTAGCTCATTATGCCCTAAAGGTGCATGCTTTGGAGGTTAGGGCTCAAATCCCATCTGGGTTTTTCACCAATTTGTTCCCTGATGGGTCTTTTTTTATTAGGCTGAGTTCTGTTTTTTGGCGGGAAAGTTGGATGGCGGCTAGGGCGGTTTCGATGGCGGCAGAGTTCTGTCTTTTTTGTGGGTCATGCGATTGGGGCGGTTTCGATGGCGGCTGCTGGACAGGGGTGGGATGTGAAGGTGCTTGATGGGTTGGGGCATGATGAGTTGAAGAAGGTAATGGGGCTTGAGGTGTTTGAAGAGTTTGAGATTCCTGAAAGAACTGTGAAAGGTAAGTTTGATGAGATTGAATTTGAGCATCCTGATTGGGGAGGTTGGTTGGTTGAAGAGATTGGGGATTGAGGGTTTTATAAGAAGAGGAAACAAAATGACGAATATACCCTCACATGTTAGGCATGTGAGGGAAATAAACTGAGATAATTAACTTGGTTAGTAATAAAGGACTGAACGGGCAACAAAAATAAACGTAAAGGATGTTTTTGGCAAGTTTTAAACATTAAGGCTGGAACCTGCAAGTTTGAGAAAACATAAAGGACGTTTTGTGCAATTTACTCAAAAATCTACAAATCTAAAAAATATTTTTTTTTGATACAAATCAATGATTATTATTTTATCGAAATTTAATATTAATAATCACATATATCAATATTTATGAATTGTCACATACATCAATATTTATTATTCATATTAAATAACGATATTATAACATTATATATATATATATATATATATAAATTAAGTACAAGCAAGTCTTAACATTAACATTAGAAGTTAAGAAAAAAATATTTTACTATTTTTTTCTATTTTTTGTATCTAATTAAATGTTTAGTTGCTAATATATAAAAAAAAGAAATTCGTGTATTTACCCTATTAGAGTAATTATGTGTAATTACTTTAGAGATTATAATTACTACTATAAACACACGAAACTTTTTTTAGATTATGTGACTAAAATACGTGTTTTATAAGATTGGAAAAATATTTTTTTAAAAGAATTCTATTATTCTATGCTAAGTTTAGTATGTTATATTTATTTGTACAACATTACTCATAATAATATAACATGCAACATTTAGCATGTTATTTCTATTTATACAATAACATTACTCATAATAATATAACATGACATAATACACAATAACATTACTCATAATGATATAACATGACATATTTATATACTATAAATAAGCAACACTTTTATGCAAATAGGTGTTGTACTTAGGGAGTCTTTAAAAAAAACTTAACATTTTACTTTCAACACAAAAGTATTTAAAAAATTACTATTAAATCACAACTATTTGATTTTTTTCCTTTTAACCCATAACTTTTCATCTTTTATAATTTAACCTCACAGTTTTTTTTACTTTCAACTTTGATCCCCTATACTTTACATCTTTCGCAAATTTTTCGTTTTACGCTTTGATTTAAATTTTGCAAGTTAAATTGACGCAACCGTGTGTGCTTCAATGTTTTTACATTTCGTTTTACGTTTCTTTCTCAATTTTGCGAGTTCATATGGCACAACGTGTATGTGGTTCAATGTTTTTTGGTCGTCTATTGTTTTCTTATTTGAGAGGTCCGGTGTAACGTGCGGATCTTAGATTGACTTAGTTATTATTTTCTGTGTTTTACGCTTCGGTCTAACTTCTTTGCATTAACACGCCGAAACTTCAGCCTTGACGGTGGTGTGATATTAGTACTGTTTGACATGATTTCACACCCCCACTGCAACACGTGGTGCTTAAATACTAGTTACGATTAATAATATAACATGACATATTACACAATAACATTACTCATAATAAATAATAATATAACATGACATATTACAATATATAAATTATTATATCTATCTAGTCTTTTTAAATAAGAACAATCAATTCCAAAATTCATTTTTCTCAAAATTCCTCCAATCCAATAATATTTTCGACTCGAAATGAAAAATATGATCATACGAAGTTCAAAATTCAAATTCAACCGACCCGTTCAAACAACTTTCACGTTGAAAAATTAGGGTTTTGAAGATCGAAAACTAGGGTTTTGGTGATCAAATCTCAATTGCAAAGTTCTCACAACAAACTCGAAATTCGATCACAAAATCATGTCAGACGAACCTTCAACAATGGCAAACACCATGCGATTACCATACACTAGTGACGGAACACCTATGTACAACTTAATTTCCCGATCTACACCGAATCCAGCTTACAACAACCCTAACGGCGGCGCCGGTGCCGGTATTCACGCCGGAGAACGTGAATCTATGGCGGCAGGAGTGGATGTAAGTGGTGGCGTCAAGAGGAAGAGAGGCAGGCCGAGGAAGTATGCGGCGGATGTGGTGGCGGATGGTTCTCCGGCGGTGGCTGTGTTGCCGGTAGGTCAAGGCGGCGGCGGTAATGGTGAAGGTAGTGAGTTGTTTTCTCCTTCGGCGACGACGGGTTCGGGGAAGAGACCGAGGGGGAGGCCACCTGGTGCTTTGAATAAGCAGCATTCTGTTGCTTTAGGTATATTGTTATTTTGTTATTTAATTGATTTGTTTCATGTGTTTTTAACTTTTAACATTAGTTAGTTAAATGAGATGAATATTATATGTTTGGATGTCAGTTATAAGCTTTATTATATTTGAGTATATATATATTATAATGTATGTTGGTTACTTTAAGGAGATGGTTATAAAGTATGAGATCTTTTAAGTATAGTTAGGGATTTAAGTATGAAAATGAGATTTAGACAACTTTTTAGATATGGAATTATGAAAGCTAGCCATGAAATGATCGAAAATTTGACATTTACCATAAATTTGATTTTCGAATGAGTCTTTTAAGCTCGAGTAGGTGCTTATGTTATGTAAGTTTGAGAAGTTTAACGCGTAGGTCATTTATTGAGGGAACAAATAAAATATGCTAAGTTTCTTGTCGTGTTTTGTTTTCAAGTTTCATTTTGAGGTTTAGAGAAATACATGTTGTATAGTTTTTTGTTTGGAGTTGAGATTGTATGGGTTCAAATTCGATAAAATGTGACATGGTTTTAAAAAACGCTTGAGGCGTGCGCCTCAAGGCGCGTCTCGAGGCGAAACGGCCAAAAAACAAGTCTGAGGCGCGCCTCATGGGTTTTTATTGTGGATGCTAAGAAAGGTTGCGCCGCAGGTGCGCCTTAGGGGATGTTGATAGTTGTTTTTGATGTTTTTGACCTTTTGTGCCAATTTCAAGCATTTCATGTCTTTTTTAAGTGTGTTTTTGATGATTTTGATGAATCTGATGATGAAATTAGTTAGTATTATTATTTTTCTAATATATATAATTTTATATTTATTTATTAATACCGTCTCGGCCTTACGCCTCGTTTCGCCTTGAGGCTTACGCCTCGTGAGGCGAAGGGAAAACGCCTCGAAACTCGTTTCCGTTTGTTTAAACCCTGGAAATGTCCCTACGTTTGATGGAATTTAAGTTTCTATAAAATCAACATGATTCATGCAGCATCAATACGACACAATCTTCATTTGATTGATAAAATTTAACTACCCTATAACTATAGATTGATCGGTATATCTGCTATGTAACTATTTCTGTTTTTAGCAATCTTTTTATTCTCTTTTATAGACTTACTTATAGTAGAGTTTGATTATTACTGCAGTCAATATATACCGTTAAAGTTAATTAATATGTGAAAAAAAACCATTTGCAGGTTCACCAGGGGTCGGGTTCATGCCGCATATCCTTGACGTTAAATCTGGAGAGGTTCAA
This sequence comes from Scalesia atractyloides, assembly GCA_947069175.1. NCBI lineage: Eukaryota > Viridiplantae > Streptophyta > Magnoliopsida > Asterales > Asteraceae > Scalesia > Scalesia atractyloides. Next base: position 57,937,670 of record CAMTDV010000019.1, read on the forward strand.
CTTCAACCTTGACCCTTTTATGTTTCTTTCGTGTGGTTTGTTAATGTCTACTTGTTTAACTACTGCACATTGTTCTTGTAATTGATAATGAAACATAAATACTTTTACCTGTTTCAGAAATTTTAATCAGATGTTAAAAAACCATTACTAAATTTCATTAAATTTTGCGAATAGTTCAAACTTTAAGTGAATAATTTGAAATTATTCTTAAACTCTAGAGAGTTTGTAGCAAAAAGTATTGTTTTAACTTCTAACACGTCTATATTTTATGGAATAAAGGGGTATTTATCGATCAAAGATAACTGACGTGACCCAGCTTTTTAACTTTTTTTCCGCACAGGATGTGTTAGCAAAAATGATGTGGTTCTCACAGAACAGCACACGAGCTCTGTGTGTTCTGTCAGCAAACGGTGCCGTATCTAATGTGACACTTAGGCAATCAGAAACATCAGGGGAAACTGTCACATATGAGGTTTGTTTATTATTTTTTTTATTATCATTCACGTCAACCAGGTGCACTTTAGCAAATAATATGTCAGAGATGGGAAATGGTGACGGGTCGGTTAACGGGTTTAAACAAGTCTGGTTGAAAATTTTGAAATGAGTTGTTTGTACTAAACTGAGAGCTGTCGGGCGCACAAACATATTTTGCTCGTTTCTTATATTTTTTAGAGTAAAGTATATACAGATAGTCCCTGTGGTTTTCCAAAATTTTGGATTCGGTCCCTAGCTATCCAAAAGTACAAGGATGGTCCCTGTGGTTTGACTTTGTAACGCATTTAGCCTTCGGCCAACAAATCTAAGGGTTTCAGAAGGTCCGAGTTATGGGCTAAATGCGTTACAAAGTGCAAAGCACAGAGACCATCTGTGTACTTTTGGAAAGTTAGGGACTTAATCCAAAATTTTGGTGAACCATAGGGGCTATTCGTGTACTTTACTCAAATTTTTAATGCGTTAAATATGATTACGAAACAATGTTATTACAGGAATTCATATTTTAAGCACAAAATGCTTGCAAGCATTAGAATTGCAATTTCGGGCGACTTTCAATCTGTTTGACCCGTTTACCTCTTGGATATGTGAACTTAATAATTTTTCAATGCATGAAAGTTATTTGTACAATTGGTAATAAATGCAGGGAAATTTTGAGATCCTTTCTCTTTCTGGTTCATTTATGGTGTCTGAGGTTGACGGTCAACGTATTCGAACGGGTGGGATAAGCGTGGCACTGTCCGGTCCCGATGGTCGTGTTTTAGGCGGTAATTTGGCTGGCATCCTAACTGCTGCATCACCTGTTCAGGTTTCTTTTCCCCTACCAACTATAATGCAAATCTATTGTTTTATTAATAAAAGCAGGATTTGATTGAAATAAATTAGATTGAAATGAAGGACATGTATAAAGTTTTGGTTGTTTTCCAGTGTGTTGTAGGCACCTTTGTTCCCCCAAGTCAGAAACAAGCAAAAACACAAGTAGGCGGTAACAACGAGGCCGAAGTTGTTAATGCTCCCCACAGTGAGTCATCAGGCGGTGGGCTCGGGAGTCCTTTCAATCACAGCAACACTAACGGCAATCCGCAAGCCATGGCTAGTATGGCTTGGAGATAAATCCCATTACATGTTTGTTTTGTAAGCAATTAAACTTCTTTATTAGGAACCTTTTATCATCAACATTAGTATTAGTATTAGTTGATGAATTTTGCTGAGAAACCGAGTCTATTGATGTTGAGTTGAAAAATTACTATTATGTGAGATATTCTCAATAGAAAAAAAGTTGTTAAGGAAATGACTATATACAAAGGATAAATAATTAGTAAAAGAGTAAAAAGAATATATAAAATTAAATAAGTTTATAAAAAGTATAAAATAAATGAAAATAAGTAGGGTGTTGCTAAATGTACCTCCTTACTTTTAATTTTACTGGTTCTACTACTCCCTTGAAGTAAATTAAAATTTTTATTTTCAATTAAATCGTTATGCAGATTTAATCTAAGCATGCTAACTTCATTATTTATATAAAGTTTAAATTTAATAGAATCATATTATTAAAATCAATATCATGAAAAGTATCCTATTCAGGGCGAAGGAAATCTGTGTGGCTCTGATACTATTCCGGGCGGTATTAGCCGAAATATTTGTCGTTTCAAACTTGATAACTCAAGTAGGTTATTTTTTACAAAATTAAAGATTAATTCAAAATTATTTAAGCTTGTAATTATATATATGATTTGTAATTTTGACTTTAGTTTCTTTTGTGTATTATTTCTTTTAGTCTTATTCCTTTGAACTTTTAACATTAATCTTGCTACTTTCAACTTTTAAGTTTTAGATTAAAATGCACAAATAGTCCCTGTGGTTTAGTAAAATTTCACTTTTAGTCCCTATCTTTTCGAAATTACATGTATGCTCCTTATGGTTTCGTTCGGTTTTTTACTCGATAGTCCCTGAAGTGAATGAACGTTAGAATTACTCAGTTAAATTGATGTAAAATGACATAATTACCCTTCCATTAAAAACAGTATATTAAATATTAGAATATTATATAATTAAAGTTTAACAATTTGAATGGGACCCACTTTTAATACATTAAACACCCTACCTCACCATCCACCTTTGCCCTCTTTTCTCTACACTGCCAGCTTCATCATCTTCTTTATCCAAACCCTAGTTTTCAAAACCCAATATGATATCAACATTTGTTCTGGATTTTAACGTCCGAAACACAAATATGAGACTTGTATATAAGGTTAGGGGGTTACCTATGGTCGGAATCATGTTATGGTGGCTAAGAGGCTCGTCGGAAATACGTGGTGGCAGCGGGTTCTGGTTAAAATGGGTTGGTCAAAACAGGGTATGAGTTGAAACCATATTGGGTCGTGTAATGGATCAAATCAAAATCTTGTTAAAATGGGTTGGGGCAAAGCAGGTTTACTCACCATCTGGTGTTTGGTTTATGATATAAAAGAAAATTAGTTTAGTAATTTTTTTCAATATTTGTGTGATGGTTTCTAATTAAAAATAATAGTAATAGGAACAGATCTTGAAAATGTACTGATTCACAAATCTTTATATATCAAAATCAAGTCTTGTTTTCAAGTAACCGGAAAATGAGTGTGGCGGCGGCGGTGGTGTATCGCCGGAAGTTGCAGGTTCGTCAGAATCTGATTAAAGTGGTTGGAGTTCGTGTTTAAGCTACCGGAATCGAGTGGAACTAGCTTTTAATTTTTTAATGGTTCTGGTTTGCGTTTAAAGCCTCAGGACCTTGACCTCAGATCTGGACGGTGATGTCGGCGGTGCTAATGGGGTGAGTGGAGAAGAGAAAGAGAGGGTGGACGTGGGGTGATTAATGTTTTAAAATAGTGGGCCCTACTGAAATTGTTTAAACTTTAGTTATAATTTATTTTAATGTTTAATGTATTGTTATTTTTGGTAAGGGTGATTTTGTCATTTTACATCAATTTAACTGAGAAAACTAACTTCATTCATTTCAAGGACTATCCGATAACAATCGAGCAAACCACAGGGAGCATACATGTAATTTTTAAAAGATGGAGACTAAATGTGAAATTTTACAAATACCATAGGGACTATCCGTGCATTTTACTCTAAGTTTTAATATTGACCTCTAAACCCTTTAACTTTCTAAAACTTTGTTAAATATCATTTGAACCCCTTAAGCTTTACGTGCTTATTGTTATGTGCGTGCCGGTATAAATTTACGTTAGTTTACGTTTAGACGTAATTTCTTTTTCAAAAAATGAGTGATGTCAAACATAATCCATTTTCATTTGATGGTATAAATTCGAGTTACTTTACGTTTCATGAGTTATGTCAAATATAATACGTTTTGTGCTTATTTTTACTGACGTTTTTAGTGGGTAAGCGTTTTGGCGTTTACGTATGTGTCGGTATATATTCAGTTAGTTTACGTTTAGACGTAATGACATTTTGACCCCCTCGAGTTTTGCGTGCTCATTATTATGTATGTCTTGATATAAACTCAAGCTGGTTTACATTTTGACGTAATTAATTTCGAAGATGAGTCATGTCAAATATCATATGCTTGAGCTTATTTTATGGAGTTGGGTCTATGCTTGATCGATAAGCAATTACAAAAAAAATAAGTACGCTCAAATTACGTTAAAAAACCGATCCCGCAACGCGGGGATATCAATTCTAGTTATTTTTATTAGCCACACATTAAATCTATTTTATATGATTGAAATTTTAAGAAAGACTATAAAATTAAAAAGTAACATCATTTCTTTATTTCTTATTACTCAAGATTATTGTAACAAACATAAAATAAAACTTTGAATTTGTTTATAAAAAGTTTCTTATAAAACCTAAGAGTGTCAATTATTTAAAGATATTTCAAAATTAAAATGAACAAGGGTCCAACATGCTTCCGTACCTTTTTGCCGTTTTGACCAAAATATTGCTGGATTACACCACGGGTCTTTTTACTAGGTTCTTTCACACCAAACCTAAGAGGTCTCAGGTAACTCCCCTTTGGTCAATATTTAGCACAACCTGGTTTTGTTTCCTACTTCCAATGTAGGGTAAAAAGAGACGGTTTAAGATTGGAGATTTCATTTTCTTTTTGATAGGGCAATATCTAAAAACAAATAGATCACTCAAAAGACTTTATAAGGAAAAGTAAAAGTTTTTTTTATTTCATGGTGGATAATTTACAATGGATGATGTTTTGCAAAGATACAAAAGCTAAGAAAAATTACAACACACTTTTAGTAAATGGAAAACTTTTTTAAAGACTTGTTGAAGCGCGATACCCTTTCTTATCCTTATTTTCGTAAATATTGAATCAAATTATAAGTTATTTGGAAATCGTATTTCGAGTATAGGATTTATAAAATCCTTAATCATCGGATGTTTGACCCTCATCAATACTCATATTGTCCTTTAGTTTAGAACATATTGGGCACATATCTTTTGGACCCATATCTTTTTTATGATTACTGAATAAGCAAACATTTTCTTAAGCTTGAGGACTTGATTTTATTATGTCTTTTTTTTTAAATTGAATTTTATGTTCTAAATATTTTTTGGTTGATGGTGGAGTATTTCTTGCTGGTGAAGAAGAAAACATATTTTTCCACCATAAGTCCTAAATCCGATTTTTAAAGATAGCTTGTAATGCTTGGAGTATTACTTTTATTCCTAATCCTCTTCTATAACGAACATCATTTTCATTAAAGTTATAGTTATGAAAAAAAAATCTTAACGGAGTAAGCAAAGGCTAAATTAACATTTTTTATCTGAATAAAGTGAAAAGCTGGATAATAAAATTCATTATAAAAATCAGGCCCTACGGAAAAGAGTTTTAGAGCCATGACATCCTTTGGAGTAATTGTAGGGTTATTTAGATAACAATCCCTTACTATATCTTTAAAACCTATCTTGGTAAAAGGAGAGTTCAGAAAAATCAGGTAAAGTAAGATATATCTTACTGATGGCTCCAAAATCATACCAGTACCTTATCTCTTCATAGAGTTTCCTTATAAATAATTGATTCTATGGAAGATCTCTGTAAAATCAATGTATCTATATTTAGTCTTTGAAGACTATAATTTCTTCATCTTGAACCATTGTTGTCCAACACAATTTGGTTGAGTTGGTAATTTTTGAAAAATATTTTTAAAGGTAGAAGTTTTCCCTGTATTAGAGTTAAATGAAAAATATTTTTCTTTAGGTTCGTCCTGATCAGAGGTAAGATCTACCGTTTGTATTTCTATTGATGAAGTGGAAGGATTGTCTCTTTTTTCCCTTTTTTCATACAATCAAACTCATAAAATGATATCTTAGAATTTATGAAAAGACAATACCTCTCAATCAAATCCTTTATATCTGGGATCTTCTCAGGGATTGTTTCTATGATGTTTAACATTTCTCCCACATCTTTTGCAATTTCTTTTATCGACTTTTTTTATTTATCTACATCTTCAATATATTTATCCATCTTTTGAGCTAATTCTTGCTCCTCCATCCTGGTTAAGAGAGCTGCTAGAACATTTTTATCAGATTTGATTATTTCTATATCAAAATGATACTCAAGTAATAGTGTTTGCCATCTAATAAGTCTTTTATATTCTGGTTTAAAAGACAAGTTGTTTTTAATAAAACTCCTTACTTGTATTATCTGTCCTTAGCAAAAATTTATTTGGTAATAAAAAATAATAAAGCTTTTGACAACTTTTAATAACAGCTAATAATTCTTTTTCATTTATATGATATATTGTTTCAGTATCACTAAAAGTACCCGAACAATATCTACAAATACTTTCACCTATTTTCTCCTTTTTAGAATTATAATCTATTTTCTTAAGTGTCCTTCCATAAAGCATTTCGTAAGGAGCCATCTTTATGCTATTGTGATAACTATTATTATAAGAAAATTCTACCAAGGGTAGATGATCGTCCAACTTCCTCCAAAATCTAAAACGCATGCTCTCAACATATCAATTAGCGTTTGGATGGTTCGTTCTGATTGGCCATCAGTTTAAGAGTGGTATGCGGTACTCGAATGCAATCAGGTACCCATTTCTTCATGAAACTTCCTCCAATATCGAGAGGTGAATTGGGTGTCTCTGTCGGACACAATAGATACGGGAACCCCATGACGAGATATGATCTCGTTTATATAAACCTCTGCCATTCTTTCTGAAGTATAAGCTTCCCGAATAGGCAAGAAATGAGCACTTTTGGTGAGACGGTCAACAACCACCCAAATAGCATCATGCCCCTTCCTCGTTTTGGGGAGCTTAGTAACCAGATCCATCGTGATATGCTCCCATTTCCACATCGGAATTTCCAAAGGTTGTAACTTCCCATACGACTTTTGGTGTTCAGCTTTTACTTTAGAACACGTCAAGCACTTTGCAACATACTTGACGACGTCTCGTTTCATTCCCGGCCACCAAAATTTTTCCTCAAATCTCGATACATTTTAGTAGCTCCCAGGATGAACTAAATATCGGGACGTATGAGCTTCGTCCAAAAGTAGGTCCTTCATATTACATTGCCAAGGTATCCAGATTCGACCAAACCTTGTTTTCATACGTTTGCATTTTCTTCTAACTTGTGCACGAAACCTTTGGTTCTTTCTTTCTTTGGGTCTTCGAAATTTATTGACTTAATTTTGGCTTCTTGTATTCTGTAACATCCTTCGAAAAACGGGTTTTTCAAAACCCGCTTCGTTTATTAATCGAATATCAAGTTATAAAATTTCGTTGCGTATTTATGATTAATTTTGATTTTAAACAATAAAAAATTAATAAACATTTTAGAATTTAGAAACTATAATTGTTAAAAAGTAAAAAGAAATTAAATAAAAAGGAATAAAGGCTGCCGGGTTTCGAACCCGGGTCAGCCGGGAGAAACAAGCAACACTTAACCACTCCGCCACTTGACTCGTTTGTGTAATTAATGAATCATATAAAACTTAAGTTCCATCGTGAATTCATCTGTTTGCGTCAAGAACTGAAACCGCTCATCGGTTTTCAAATATCCAGAAACCTTTGGTGTGGTCGCGAGTTCCTGAGTATAACCGATGAATCAATGCCAACCCACGTTCTAATCAATTCAGTCTTCAATGCCTTGATTCATATGATTGTTGAAGATTGAAACCGAAATGAAATTACTTTCAATTTACACTGATAATATCATCGCCTCATAACTCGGAAACACTCGCAGAACCCTCAATTTCATTTTCACTCTAACTTCTGTTCGTCGGAATCGTTATCTGCTATCGTCGGACTTTCACCGGAAAACCGATACATACATCAAATCGGTAAATTTCTCGATTCTTTCATTTTCAATCCATTGTTAGACTTTTACTAACTCAAATCCTTCAACCAGAATCGGTCCCAGACGACGTTGTCGGATAATCTGCACTCGCCGGAAAATCTCTGAAAATTTCCGAAATCACGCTGTAAAGCGGTACAATCATCTAAACCCCCTGTTATCTCTTGTTTAGTCACTTAATTTCGCAACTAATTGATCAAAACTGTTAATTGATCCGATCAGACGGAATTCACAAAACAGAGCCGACGACCTTTGCCGGAGTTCTGAGAAAAACATCTTTTCCGGTACATTCATTTCCAAAACCCTCTTTATCCATTACATTTCAATCATTTATATGTTAGACGAACGATTTAAGCAAGAACAGTCGGACATCTTTGTCTGTGTCGTTATAAATGAAGAAGACAAAGGCGATATGTGTATAAGTTTAATTAAAACCGAATATTATACCGGGTTAGACACACAGTCCAGTGGTGGACTGTGTGCAAATTTAATATCATGGTCCCGAGTTCGAGTCCTAACACGCTGCCCGGTTCTTACAAATTTCCAACCATTTTTAATACTGATATATATTAAGGCGCAGATAGTAAATAAATGTAATTAAAATCGCATATCATTCGGGTTAGTCACAAGCCCAGTTGGTCGGGTTGTGTGCAACACAAGGCTATGGACGCGGGTTCGAGTCCAGGCCCTCACACCAGTTCAATGATTTAAAAACCTTTTTAAATTAAATAGAATTTTGAATAATCTAAATAGTATATAAGTATAATTAAAATCAGAAATATTTCGGGTTAGACACGTAGCTCAGTTGGTAGAGCTGCGTGCACGCGTACGAGTGGTCTCGGGTTCGAGCCTCACCCAGCGCACACATAAGTCACAGTCCGACCGCAACGTCCGTCAACGTCAACGGACCGGTCAACGGTCAAAAAGTCAAAAAATTTAATTCTTTTTATTTATTTATTTAATTTAAAAATCAATTAAAAATACTTAAATATAATATTTTAAAAATTAGAAAATGTCCTTAAACTCACAAAAATAAATCTAAAATCCATTTACTTACCGAACTATTTCGTTATTATTTTTAGGTTAGTTTTCCTCGTCAATCCAATTCCAAAAACTCGTGCGCATCCAACATCATCAAAAGAACGCACCCAAGGTGAGTGAATCTCTACCAATTCCCCGTTTTAATCACGTTTTGGGGTGTATCATGTGTCGCTTATTGTTTATTACATTAAAACACTTGTGCATCCATCATATCCATGATCAATGTGTATCCAATATGTATCAATCGTTTGTGTGGTTAATGTTTAGATTAAATTTATCATTTTCAGTACATACATCATCATAGGCTCGTCTGTTCCCCATTACCTATGAGCGGAACGTGGCGTTGCCAACATACGATCGGCTCCGTTTGATTGAGCCTTGATCTCACATACATCATCATAGGCTCGTCCGTTCCCCATTACTATGAGCGGAACGTGACGTTTGCCAACATACGATCGGCTCCGTTTGATTGAGCCTTGATCTCACAATACATTAGCATTCATGTCATATACTTATGCAAGGTGGTTTGTGTTTGTTTGTTTAAATACGTTTGCTCACATATGATTATTGCACAATTTTTCCATATTAAATACAACAAGAAATCAATAACAAATGTTTTTAACAAGGTTCACTCGCCTACTTTTGTTGACCCAAAATCCCCCATTTTTACACATGATACAGGTGATCCAGTTGAAGCAAGAAACATATAGGACGGCCTAGAAGAATAAATCAGTTTAGGCTTTGGATTGTTTTACTTAGTTTCTTTTTCCTTGTAATTGTATGAACTTGTTTTGAATATTGAAGTTGTAATTCGAATTTAATAAATATGAAACATTTTAGTAAACATCATGAGCTTTGGTGATAACCCAATTATGTCCCGACTCTTATTCCGCTGCGGGTCGGGGTGTGACATATTCCTTCAAGAAGATTAGGCGTGACTATCATTCTCATAGACTTCACTCGAATCGGAGGTGGATAGTCCCTACGACTTAAAGCATCCGCCACCACATTAGCCTTTCCCGGGTGATAATGGATGTCACAGTCGTAGTCTTTGATAAGTTCCAACCACCTTCGTTGCCTCATATTTAAATCTTTTTGTTCGAATAAGTATTTGAGGCTTTTATGATCCGAGTAAATTATACATTTGACCCCGTACAAATAATGCCTCCATATTTTTAAGGCGAACACTACTGCCGCCAATTCTAGATCATGTGTTGGGTAGTTACCTTCGTGTTGCTTTAGTTGTCTCGAAGAGTATGCCACGACCTTAACCCTTTGCATCAATACACATCCCAAACCTTGTCGTGAGGCATCCATATACAACCAAATCTTTCGTTCCATCCGGTAATGTCAACACCGAAGAGTTTGAAAGCTTTTCTTTCAAAGTCTGGAATGCCTTTTCTTGTTCATCACCCCACATATACTTTTCCGTCTTCTTTGTTAATTTAGTCATAGGCGAGACTATTTTAGAGAAGTCCTGAATGAACCTCCTATAGTAACCGGCCAAGTCTAAGAAGCTACTTACTTCACTTGGGTTCTTTGGGGAAACCCATTTCATTACCGCCTCCACTTTGGATGGATCTAGTTGAACGCCTTTCGCATTAATCACATGACCAAGGAATTGTACTTCTCGAAGCCAAAAGGCACACTTTGAGAATTTTGCATATAATCTTTCCTTACGGAGTGTCGCTTCGCTCAAGCACTTCACGTAAATGAGAAGCATGTTCAGCTTCGCTTCAGGAGTATACCAAAATATCATCTATAAAAATGATTACAAACTTATCTAACATAGTTCGACATACTCGATTCATCAAATCCATGAACGCGGCCGGAGCATTTGTCAATCCAAAGGACATTACTAGGAACTCGTAGTGTCCGTATCGAGTTCGAAACGCAGTTTTGGACACATCTTCTTCTTGTACCCGTAATTGATGGTACCCCGATCGTAGATCGATTTTTGAGAACCAACTCGCCCCCTGAAGTTGATCGAACAAGTCATCAATTCTGGGTAACGGGTAACGATTCTTCACCGTTAATTTATTTAATTCACGATAGTCGATGCACATTCGCATCGAGCCATCCTTCTTCTTAACGAACAATACGGGTGCTCCCCACGGTGAAACACTTGGGCGTATAAATCCCTTATCAAGCAATTCTTGAAGTTGAGTCATTAATTCTTTCATTTCATTGGGGCTAACCGGTAAGGAGCCTTAGCTACCGGTTTGGCATTCAAACATAATTCGATTCTAAATTCAACTTCACGCTCGGGTGGAAGTCCGGGTAGATCTTCCGGAAATACATCCGAAAACTCTTTCACTACCTTGACATCTTCGAGTTTGGGGGCAACTCTATCGGCGTCCACTACATAGGATAGGAATGCCTTACCCCCATTCCGTACATACTTGACAGCCTGAACAATAGAGCAAAGTTTCGGCTCAACGACTTTATCCCCTTGTATATTTACCCACTTTCCCTCGGGTGTTACGACATGAATAATCTTTCTTTCACATTGAATTTCGGCATGGTATCGGGCAAGCCAATCCATACCTATGACCACTTTGAATTCTCCCAAAATCATTGGAACAAGATCTATACTAAACTCTTCATCTTCAATTACAATCTTACAATTTCTACATACTTCATGCAACAAATAACTTTTACTATCAGCTATTTCTACTTCTAAGGGCGTTAGAATCTTTTCAATCATAAAAGAAGGATGACATAATAGTTCATTCAAACAAACGGCCTACTAGCCCCGGAATCAAAAGAACATACACAGGTATTGAATTAACTAAGAATATACCTGAAACAACCTCCGGGTGTGTTTTAGCTTCGTTGGATGTTATTTGAAACATCCTTCCCCGTGCCTTAGACGGTTCCTCTTTCCTTCCTTTGCTCCCCTTGGTTGGAGTTTTAGACATTCAGCTTTCACATGCCCCGACTGATGACAATTATAACATGACTTTGGATTGTTAGGACACTTGTAGTATGGGTGTCCTTCTTGCCCGCATTTATAGCATCCTTTCTTTCCGAGCAAACATTCACCCATATGAAGCTTCCCGCAAGTCTTACAACCCGGAATCCACTCTTTGATTGCCCTGGTCTTGAAACCTTGGTTTGTTGGATGGACTTGAGCTAGTAGGTTTTTCCACTGTTCTTTTCTCCCCCCTTTCAACTTACCTTTTTAATTCGATCTCCCTATCCCTAGCCCAGTTTATGACTCGTTCAATGTTTCACACTTAGAGGGAGTTATGAATTCCCGATACACGGCCTTCAACATATCATGATAACGAATAATCTTTATCCTTTTTGTTCCCACTATTTCTTTACAGAACTTCAACTTGTCAAGGAAGATATTTGTAATCTCATCGATCGATTCATCTTTTTGGCGAAGACGCAGAAAGTCTTCTTGGATTCTATCAACAGCAGATTGTGGACAATGATACTTTAAGAAGGTTCTTTAAATTCTTGCCACGTCATGGCTTGAACTTTATCTTCACCCACCTACTTGCAATAGGCATCCCACCAATCCTTTGCTTGGAATTGGAGTAAGCCTGTTGCAAACATCACTTGATCTTCTTTTTCGCATCAACTTCTTGTGAACACTGCTTCAGTACTCGCGATCCATCTTTGACATGCTATCGGATCAATCTCCCCCTTGTATGGTATGGGGTTACAAGCCATGAACTCTTTATAAGTACACCTCCGAGTTCCCTTCTTACTTTGGTATTCATTTATCATTTCTTTCAACTCTTCCATCTTGGTAGTCATCATAGCTTCCACCGCTTCTAGTACTTGACTTTCTACTTCTTGGCTAGTCGGGGAAAACTAGCCTCGACCACCCTTCAAACTTCTTCCGTAATCAATGTCTTTATTTCATCTTGGTGTGCCGCTTCATTGTCATGTATGTTTAACTCATCTGCCATCTACATAAACATTTATCATACTTGTTAATTCACATACTATGCTTTATTTCATGATACTTCATATCATCATTATTACATTCTATTGACTTTCGTTTCTTATCCATTATTATCATCATTATTGATCAATAAAAAAAATCATACAATACATGGCTTCTAATCACAAGGATTTAAAATCCCTAACCTCCCTTATTTACATTTTCACATTTCACATTCCCGACATGTAATCATGTGACATGATTGTGTTTCTACGACATTCTTGTAAACTATAGTACCTTCTCGGAACTTTATCGGGGCCTATGAACATGTCGTAGGAAATATGGGTTTTCTAAATGTATCATTTTGCCAAATTTCAAGACATTTACTTGTTATATCATTCTCGCCATATGCTACATGGCTTTTAAGCCAAACAGACGTTTTCGGGAAGAATTATGAAGGTTGGAAGCTTACACACAAGTTTGAAGTTAAAACATGTGAAAAAAAGGAAAGAATCAGCGATTGGCGCAAGAAAAATTAGTCTGGCGCAACCTTGTGCCAGTTTTGGGCGCAATACAGATGACATCAGTCAGGGGCGCAACCTTGTGCCTGCATCAGATCTGCATACGAAAATTTATGATTTCACCTTATTTAATGATATCTTCAACCCCAAACGCAAAAACCTTGAACCCTAATCGTTTTTAGCTTCCCCATAACCTCATCCATTCTTATCATAATTTATAAAAGAATTCTTAAAAGCTTACCTCTTCTTGCGTCTTGGAGCGAATAAATTGCAAGCTTTCGGTTTGAGTCCGAGCACTTTAACTCGTGCTCAAATCTCTCAAACATAGGCTCTGATACCAACTTGTCACGCCCATAAATTCATAAGTCAAAACAGCATATAAAAATGTCAAAATTTAAAACTTTCATTTCATCGTTCATATTTTTAATAAAATGATTTTTTTTATAGTTCGAGAAAACACAACCATCCAAAGTTCGTCACGAGTGTTAGCCCGAACTAACATAGTAACATACAAGTTCCTAAACTTACTTACAAAAATTCTAAACATGTAGTTAACATTTACAACCAAAAGTGTTTTTGACCCGTTTAGATAATAACATAAACCGGAAGCGCATAAGAGACTTTGATGTGTGTATTCGTCTCCAAGCTCGCCATCGTCAAATGTGAGATTTTCCTAACATTCATAACACAAATGAATCCGTTAGTGCAAGTCTTATAACATAACCATTATATTTACCATTTCGTTCATTATAAGACCCGTTAGCAAGGTCATATTTGTAATTCATCCATTTACCAAATAGCTTATTATGAATATCAATTCCGTTCAAAACGGATATTGCGTTTATCCTTCCATCATCTCATCCTTAACGCATCCGACTCGTTCACGACAAGTCAAAGTCTTGAACCATCAACATAATTCATCATCCATGGATAAATCGAACCCATACGTAGTGGGTCGATATTAAACCATTCCATCATTTCATAACTTTATCCATTTCGACCCGTTTACAACGAATCATTTCATACTCATTCTTAATCATGTCATACATTCGTTTTGACCCGTTCATGACGGGTCATCATGCATACTTCATTATTCTATAATTCACATTTACCATACTGTAAGTCTTTAAGTTATAAACTAAAAACAATAACATAAGGCCAATTTCGTAATCTACAATAAGATAAATTGAAGTTCATATGAACTTACCGTGAACTTGCGTTGCAAGCGCCTTCGATTGACTTGTACCTTCTTCTTTCTTTAACCCTATAAGGTGCAACATTACATGTTTAGCTTCTACAATATCCATTACATAGCACACTTAGATTGTCAATTATGGCCTTAATTAACCGCATACAATATCATTTCCATATTAATTCATCAATTCAACAAGTTTTGGTCTCAAAACCCAACAAAATCAAATCAAGGCATTTCATCAAACATGTGGTGTACGCACCATATATAAAGCATCATGTACAAGTAGTTAAAGCATTTTCTTCCCAGTTCATCCATGGATTAACATAGTCACTCAATCTTCACAAATCATAATCATGTATCTTATTTTTTAAATCAAATCATCCATCAAAATACTTTCTACAACACTACTTTAACACCAACATTACACCAATTTACATATAATTTCACTAAACTTCATCTTCCTACAACTTCCAAGTGGGTTTTATCCCAATTCATCAATATAATCAAAATTTAGCCTATTATAACATCTACACATTGATATTAACCAACATTCATGTTCAATTTCATAACATAAAACCCACTTCATCACATATCACTGAAACTTAAAATTTGACTTACTTGGTGTTAAGAACACTTAGGTGGTCATAAATCTCAATCCATGCATACAATCAAGCTTGAGTTTTCTTTCAATTTGGTTGATTTTTGAGAAACTAGGGTTCTTCCTTTCCCCTTCTTGTTTTGGTCGACACATACATCTGATGTATGTGTTTTGTGTTTTGAATCTTGTGTTTTATTATTACATCTTTCAACTTACTAAGTTTGGTCCCTCAAGTATAGTGTTTAGTTATTTATAGTTAGTAACCTATTTTCACTTGTTCATAACTAACCTTTATTACACAACCCATGAACGTTTGGGGTGTTACAACGTTGCCATGTTCGGGAATGCACGCACCTAGCTTGCTTACTTGGTTGATACATAGTTTTAGTGAAGTAAGTTCCTTTCTTGTACCTTTCATTCATGACCATCCGAATCATCCTTGTGGTGATTTGTGTATTGGTGAATTATACAATGAGGTTAAATGGATGTTTATCATCCTACCTCCATGCTTGACTTATATGACTTCTATGGATTACATGGCATAAATGTAATGGACATACTATATACTATATATAAATGTTATACATAGCCGAAACATGGATGATAATCGTGTGGTTGTTTACCATTTTATTAGGATATATTATCTAAGTATTAAACACCCGTTACGATTCTAATGGGTATCTAACCCATGGAACCACATTCACCCATACGGGTTGTCATAGTGTCAAAAGCGGGTGTATAAGACTAGACAATTATTTTCTTGCATACATACTTTGCATACTCTAAAATTTCGAATCCGAATCCTTCGTTAAAATCCGAATACTCATACACCTTCGTTTACCTCGAGTAGGGTATCCTCAGCGATCCATCCTCCAAGTATCAAACTTTCACGGGATAACAAAGGAAGCTTGCAAAACTGTGAGCATACTCGACCCTTGTTACGCTTTCACGCATTTTTGGGTGCAACATGTATGCAAAATGTACTTTATGCAATCGATTATAATTAAACACTCAACCATCGAACACGTTCATTGTTATGCTTAGGTTGTTTATGCTTGTTATTTTCTGTAACAACTCGGAAATTCGTTGTTATCTTTTTCCTTGTTTTTATCGCTGTACTTCTTTTGTAATCCTGAGATTCGGTTAATAATAAAGTTTATGTTAATTAACTATCGTGTTGTACATTATTATCGTATCTAATCACTTATTAAATCGCATCGCTGATCTCATCGCATCACAAATCGCAATTGTTTATGTGGTTTTTATATTATTTATGTGTTATGTGTGTTTGTGGTTATGTTTACTCTCGCTATCGCATCGCTCTTGCACTCTCGAATCGCTACTTCGCACTATTATATCAACTATAACGCTTAACGCTTTAATTTAGCGCTTAATATAACTATCTAATGCGAACCGAATAACCAAACGAACTCTTAACGCGAAACAAACGAAGAAAACCCAACATTTGGGTCAAGTTCGCTCGAACTTGGTGACTCCAAGTTCGGCCGAACTTGACTGGCCAAAACAAATTCTCCTTTTTAATCTCAAGTTCGCTCGAACTTGTCTGAATCCTTAGAGATTCAGCAAGTTCGGCCGAAGTTGACTAAATTCTCTTGAAAATCTAGCAAGTTCGCCCGAACTTGCATGAATCTCATGCAAGTTCGACCGAACTTGGTCTCCATCAGCTCTCTTTTTGCCTTCTCCTATAAATACCAAGCTCCGTTCTCTCATTTGAACTTGCTGTAAGTTCGCCCAGAGCTCTCTCAACCCGAAACCTTCGCGTTCTAAGTAAGAATCGACCCGATTTCACTGCAACAACATTCATCAACGATCTACAAAGGTTTACAACGATTTTGGCACAAGGCATAGCCTTCGTTTTCATCAAAACTCATTCTTTAACGTAAACCTTCATCTTTTTCTTCAAAAACTTCTGTTTTAAGCTTAGATCTACACAATACGAGTTCGTTTTGTGATAGTATAGGCTTCACAAACACGAGATCTGCAAGATCTCGGCTTGTAAGTGATGGATCTGAGAAAAACCTTTGATAACCATTGATTTCTACACCAAATACGGACTTTTGATGATGTTTTGTTCATTTTCTGGTATGAAACGAAGCATCTATCATTCAAGATCCCAGATCTGGAAGCACAAGGACGTTTATGTTGGTTTACAAAGCCAGACTAATCCGAACGAACGAGTTCGCCCGGATTAGCCCACACTTTTGTAAAACGGCTAAAACAGCTCTAAAATACCTCTCCGACCTAAGTTTGCTCAGTAGCACAGGGTTGGAGGGATGAACACTCGATTTTCCTTAGCAAACGACGTGAAAACGCAAGATTTTGGACCCGAAAACATCAAGTTTGCTCGAGAATCACCAGCTTATCAGGTCAAGTTCGATCGAACTTGAGTGTTTCTTCACCAAATTTCTTGCAAGTTCGCCTGAACTTGCCTGGTTTCTTAGGAAACCATACAAGTTCGACCGAACTTGCCAAATCAGTAAGGTTTCCCTACAAGTTCGCCCGAACTTGACAAGTTTCTTAGGAAACTCATCAAGTTCGACCGAACTTGACTCTAAACCCACCAAAACCCAGCGAGTTCT
Source organism: Scalesia atractyloides (assembly GCA_947069175.1). Lineage (NCBI taxonomy): Eukaryota > Viridiplantae > Streptophyta > Magnoliopsida > Asterales > Asteraceae > Scalesia > Scalesia atractyloides. The sequence goes on from CAMTDV010000019.1 coordinate 57,955,347, forward strand.
CTCGAACTTGTGTGTTTACACACAAGTTTGCCCGAACTTGGCTACTGCCCTACCAAAACTTAGCCGTTTCAGCTTACGGAGACTGATGCACTTCCGTTCGCGTATGCAGGCTGATCCGACGCTCTTCTCGACTCTCCTCAGATCCCAAACTCTTACCTAAACGCACCCACAGTGAGTATACTTGACCCATTTTCGCTTTAACGCACTTTTTGGGTGTTACATACGTTCCTATATCAAAATCACAACACAAATCAAAACTGTTTATCACACGCGAATGATCTGATTGTATATGCTCTATACGTGATACTAGAAACATGTGACTAGGACTTGTTTTCGTTAACTTGCCTCCTTAGCTAGTATGGTACTATAGTGTGGCTTACACCCGACAGGGTCTAGTTAGGATGGACGCGCAAGCCTTCTCACGGTAGTTAGCATGAGAAATGAGCCTATGTTATGTTAAGTGTTTTGGTGTATCATGATATGTAATTAGATTAGTTCGCAAACGCTTTCTCGACTATGCTAGTATTATTCAAACTCGTATGCTCACCTTTACTTAATTGTATTGACTTGTATTTTAACGTATATAACAGGATGAGATATTGTAGCTTGGATGCTTGGATGTGGCTTGCTTAGTTTTAGTTTTGTTTTATTTTGTTTAGTTCCAAGTGTAATGAATCTAGGGGAGATCGGATCAGATTTTACTGTTTAAGGGATTTTGTTAATGTAATGATTGTTTAAGGATATTATGAGTTTAATAGTATGGGATGTTAAACATGGATTTATTATTTTTAAATAATTGTTATGGAATCTCTTGAGACAATCAGGTTAGCCTAGTGCCACTACCCCGATGATTCCGCCATCGGTTGGGGTGTGACAGATTGGTATCAGAGCGCCATAACTTTAGGATAGTAGGTAGAATTGCCATGATTCGATCTAGTAGCATGTTTAAGTACCCGGTTGACCTATCGTTAACTTAAATGTTAAACTACTTGCCATAAATGCTTAAATGTGCCTTTCCTAAGGCTAATACAATAATACACGCTTGAAAACGCTCGTATCACACCAAACGAGTGATCAAGTCGAGAATAGGTGTAAAAACCGAGAACTCTCGATGAGATCATTCACTCCGCGCATTCTCTCGCACGAGATATCTTCGTTGAGTTAGGAGTGACATCCAAACCTCGACGGAAATCTCCATCTCTAACTAGGAATGATGTTGTTAAGTTAGGGGTGAAAGCCGCATCTTAGTAACTAATTCCGCAATTCGATTTTCAATCTCACCAAAGTCTCGGTTATGCCGATGGTTTGGAACACATATTAACTGGAAGGGTAAACGTCGTTAGCCGCTTGCGGTGAGAACGTTTATCTATTTGGCCAAAGCGTGGGTCCAAATGCAAAGGGTAGTCGAATCACTTTGGCGTGTCAAATGTCTCTAAACCCCGGAGACTCCCAATTGATTTAAGCCTATATCGTCGATTTACGCATCATTGAGTTTATTATTATTTATATGTTCAAATTTTGAGAATTTTCGCTTTATTCGATTTCTCGCTTAATTATTTATTTCTCGCATTATCGATTTCTCGATTTATCGCATTTATGCTCCATCGAATGTGTGCACAACTCGCACAACTCTCGTAACCTAAAACGCTAATTAATACACCAACCAAACTAATCGCTTAACTCGCTTATGCCTATGAGGACGCGTGCTTCATACGCGGTATTATCTCGCTTATCTCGCTATTATATATCGCTTATATCTCGCATCTCGTATCGTGCTACGCGTTGTTATTATTAGAAGGTGAATACGTGCAAATATGTGCTTATGTGCTTACGTGATTATGTGCTTACGTGCTTATGTGCTTACGTGATTACGTGCCTACGTGTTTATGTGTCTTTGTGCCTTATATGAATAATAATAATAATAAATATTTAAACATAACTCTATTATAATCGAATCTCATCTAATCTAAATCCTTCGTATAGATGTCTTCTATAGGATCGCACACCCGAAGGAATCTCCAGCGCAACAACGCTGACAAGCATATCGCTACAATGGTAGCCAAGGAGATAGCTAAAGTCATCCCGCAAATTGTCTTAGAAATTCATGCTGTAAGCAGCAACTCATCTGTGGATTCCAAGGGAGATGCCCCGAAACCCCACTTCAACTTTAAGCAGTTCAAACCATGTGGAACGCTTACTTTCTCAGGCACCGAAGGGCCGAATGCCATGTTCCACTGGTTTGACTCTATCGAGGTCACATTCCGCCAAAGTGGATGTCCCGAGGCTCTGCACACTGTCAACGCTACCGGCGTGTTTCAATCAACGGCTCTCGACTGGTGGACCGCCGAGCGGAACAGGCGCGGAAACAACGAAGCTTACGGACTCACTTGGGAGGAACTTAAGGAAATTATGATCAAGGACTTCTATCCTCCCTACGAGATCCAGAAGTTAGAGAACGAATTCTAGAATATCAAGCAAGAAGGTGCCGATAACGCTGGTCTCACTGCTCGCTTCAAACAGTTGAGCATCATCTGTCCCGGTCAAGTGGATACGGCCGAAAAGGCAATCAAGAAGTACCTCAATGCTCTCCCTGATTGCGTCGCTGACTTTGTTCAAGCAGCACTCCCTGCTACTATCGAGGAGACCTACCAGTTAGCTGCCGAGATTAATGACAAACGAATTCAGTCTGGTTACTTTAAAAGCAGCAAGGTCGCAAATCAGGCAGTCACCGAATCAGCAGCTCCTACTACCGAACAGCCCCGAGAGCCAAAGAACAGTCGTCGTGGTCGCAAAAGGGAAAACCCGAGCAAGAACTTTGCTCTTACTGCTCCAGCGAACCCTCAGCCACTCCAGTCAGCAGCACCAAACGCACCGCTAGCAAAGCGTGCGTACCCTGGCCCGCACCCTATGTGCCCTAAGTGCACATATCATCACGCCATTGGAGGTAATTGCCGTTTTTGCATGAACTGCAACATCTACGGCCACTTTACAGTCAGCTGCCGTAGTGGTACTCGTCAGCCAGCTCCTCAAACTCCAACAGCTCCAGCTTTACCTGCTCCTCCTCAAGCCAACCAGCAGCAAGCTCCAAAGGCACGAGTGTGCTTCGTATGTGGTGATCCGAACCACTTTGCTAATGTTTGCCCAAACCGCACCGTGAAACAAGAGCCGCAGCAGCAGCAGCCACCACCGCAGCCTCAGCAGCGACAACAAGCTGCGCGCGGAAGAGCCTTCAATCTCAATCACCGCCAGGCCCAGAATGACAACAATGTTTTCAATGGTACGTTCCTCGTTAATGGTATTTATGCTTGATGTTTATTTGATACTGGTGCCGATAATTGTTTTGTATCGTTAGAATTCGAAAAGGTTTTAAAATGTAAGTGCGCTAAACTCCCAAAGACTTTCGATGTGGAAGTCGCCACCGAAAGAACCGTTACCGTTAATTTCGTCCTACGTGGTTGTAATCTTGATCTCAACAACCATGTCTTATTGATCAATATCATACCTATGCAGTTAGGTAGTTTCGATATCATAGTAGGTATGGATTTTTTTCGTGAGAATCATGCTGAAGTTGTATGCTTCAATAAAATGATTCGTTTTCCTCTCCCTAACGGTGATCAACTTCATGTTTATGGTGAAACTCCCTCAAATAAGTTGATGCTTTTGTCATGTACTCAAGCACACAAATGCTTGCAAAAGCGATATGTTGCTTTCCTCGCTCATATCGTGAACCCGGAGGAAGAAAAGAAGACTTATAAAGATGTTCCCGTTGTTTGTGAATTTCCTAAAGTTTTTCCTGACGGTTTACCCGGTTTACCCCCACTCGAGATGTTGAATTCCGTATCGATTTAGTTCCCGGAGCTACTCCCATTGCTAAAGCTCCTTATCGCCTCGCACCATCCGAAATGTGCGAGCTATCAAGCCAACTTCAAGAGCTTCTTGATAAAGGCTTCATACGCCCGAGCACTTCGCCATGGGGCGCTCCCGTCCTTTTTGTGAAAAAGAAGGATTGATCGTTCTGAATGTGCATCGATTATCGTGAACTTAACAAGCTTACCATAAAGAACTGCTATCCTCTTCCTTGTATCGACGATTTATTTGATTAGCTTCAAGGTGCTACTTGTTTTTCTAAGATCGATCTTCGTTCCGGTTATCATCAGTTACACGTGTTGGAAGAAGACATTCCAAAAACCGCCTTTCGTACTCGCTATGGCCATTTCGAATTAGTGGTCATGCCTTTTGGTCTTACCAATGCACCCGCGGTTTTCATGGATTTGATGAACCGTGTGTGTAAAGCTTTCTTGGATCGTTTCGTCATTGTTTTCGTCGATGATATCCTTATCTATTCGAAGTCGAGAGACGAACACGCGCGTCTCCGTTTAGTCCTCGAACTTCTTCAAGGAAATCGCCTTTATGCTAAGTTCTCTAAATGTGAATTCTGGCTCGAAGAAGTCCAATTTCTCGGCCACATCGTTAATAGTCAAGGAATTCACGTCGACCCTGCAAAGATTGAAGCAGTCAAGAGTTGGATTACACCGAAGAATGCCTCCGAAATCCGTTCATTTCTTGGATTGGCGGGTTATTACCGTCGATTCACCGCCGACTTCTCGAAAATCGCAGTTCCGCTTACCGCTTTAACTCATATAGATAAACCTTTTGTTTAGGATTCCAAGCAAGAGGAAACTTTTCAAACTCTCAAGCGTATGCTATGCAACGCTCCTATCCTCGCTTTGCCCGACAGAAACGACGATTTCGTTGTTTACTGCGATGCCTCAAACCTTGGTCTTGGTTGTGTTCTCATGCAATGAGACAAGGTTATCGCGTACGTGTCTCGCCAACTCAAGATCCACGAGAAGAACTACACAACCCACGATCTCGAACTTGGTGCAGTTGTTTTTGCATTGAAGATATGGCGACACTACCTTTAGGGTACTAAGTGTACGTGTCACACCCTGACCCGCAGCGGAAATAAGAGTCGGGGCATAATTGGGTTATCACCAAAGCACATGACATTTACTATTATGTTTCATAATTAATAAAGTCAAAGTTACATTTTCAAACATCCAAACATGTTCATTCAATACAAAGGAAATAAACAAACATAACAATCCCAATACTAAATCATTTTATTCTTCTAATCCAGGTCCTATGTGTTCCTAGCTGCTGCTGGTTCACCTGTATCATGTGTAAAATGGGAGTTTTTGGGTCAACATAAGTTGGCGAGTGAACCTTATTAGATAAACATTTAATAATGATTTTATGGTTAGTTTATCAATGAAATATTGTGCATAATCATAAAAGAGCAAATGTAAGTAATCAAGCATTGGCAAATAGCAGTTACAATTATAAATACAATAACACTTGATAGCATTCATGAACATACCAATATCATACGATAACTAACATAAATGAACTGTGCGATCAAGGCTCAATCAAACGGAGCCGATCGTATTGCATGAACTGGAAATGTAAAATGAACTGTGCGATCAAGGCTCAATCAAACGGAGCCGATCGTATTGCATGTACTGAAAATGTAAATGAACTGTGCGATCAAGGCTCAATCAAACGGAGCCGATCGTATGCGGGCACGCCAGGTTCAACCGCATAATAAAATGGGGAACAAGCTCAAACCTCATAAATGGGGAGCGGCGGCCTCGGCAATTGCATGTACTGAAATAATAAATTTCATCCAATAATAACTACTTAACAGCAACAAACTAAATACACATGTCATGATATGTTGTATGCACAATAGTTTAGTTATAATATGTATATAAACAAAGACACATGATACACCCCAAAAACGTGATTAAAACTGGGAATTTGAAAGGTTCACTCACATTGGGTGCGTTGAATTGGAGATGGTGAGATGCGCACGATTTAGATGAGCGGATCGACGAGGAATACTAACCTAAATAATAATGGAAAAATATATTAGATGGATGGATTTTATTAAGGATTTTAATGAAATTTTTAGATATATTTTTGTGAGTTTATGGCTATTTTCTATCTTTAAAAATGTTATTTTTAAGTATTTTTAATTGATTTTTAAATTAAATTAAATAAATAAAAATATAAAAAAATATTATTTTTTTTAGGTGTTGACCGTTGACCGTTGACCGGTTCGGTCAGCGGATAATTCTGCGCCGGGTGGGATTCGAACCGGCGACCTTCCGTTCGCGTGCACGCAGCTCTACCAACTGAGCTCGTGCCTAACCCATTATAAACTCGTTTTTAATTATATTTATACACTTATTTGAATCAACCGAAAATTCCTTTATTTGCAAAAACGTTTTAATTCAATTGGACCGGTGCTCGTGACGAGATTCGAACGCGCGACGTGTAGTTCATGATGCACACAGTCCACCGCTGGACTGTGTGTCTAACCCGGTTATATTCTTGGTTTTTATTATACTTAACAACTATCTGTTTTAACCCGGTTTAGTTCTTGATCAAAAAGGCATGTTATTACACAAGGCGTGCGTGTAGCAAGGATCGAACTCGGGACGTGTGTGTGAAATTTGCACACAGTCCACCGCTGGACTGTGTGTCTGACCCGTTTAAAATACCGTTTTTAATTAATCTTATATTCTGTTATGACTTCATCTTCTTCGCCGATTTACACAGACAGCATAATTCGACTGGTTATGATTGATTTGTGATTTATACAATTCTCAGACATTAACAGTAATTCAAAAGTAGAGAATGGAGAGAGTTTAAGGAACAGAATATACCGATTGATGTTATTCACAGAAATCCGGCGGAGGTTCGTCGGTACTGGAAATGAACTCCGGCTGTTGAAACCAATTAACAGCGTTGATCGATTATTCATAAAGTTGAGTCACTTAAACAAGGTTTAAAAGAAGTTTAGGATATCATACCAGTTCACAGTGTGATTCCGGCAGTCTCAGAGATTTTCCGGCGAAGATAAGATTTTTGATAAACGTTGACTAGGATCGATTCTGATGATGGAGTTGTGTTAGAGACTGATTAATCACATGTTTTAAACAGAAAGAGTCGGAGGAATTACCGTGAGAATGTGAGTCCCGGTTTTCCGGTGACTTGCAGAAATTTTCCGGCGAACTGATTCAGATGATCTTATGGTTCAAAAATGCGACGAAAATGAAATTGAGTATTGATATGATAGTTCTGAATTGCGAGAATGATCTGAAGCTTGAGTTAAATCAGAACTTTGATGAATTTTCGGTTTCAAAAGCCGAAAATGATAAGACTTAAAGTTTCAATCAATTTTAACTTGATTAGAAACCGTAATACATCGGTTATAAGCTGAACAAGTGAATTAACAACGATTTGACGATTGGTTTGCCGATTACCGTTATTCAGATGGCGCCATCGGTTCAACTGAGTTTGTGTATAAGTTTCTTTTATGTTCCTAGAGTTAACAGAAAACACATTGTGGCGGAGTGGTTTAGGGAATGATTGTTAAGTCGTTGTAGCGACCAAGTAAACTCAATAAAATGCATGGATTCATCAATCTGAATATCTTCTAGCGGAATATGGAGGTTCTCATCAGCGAGGCACTTCTTCAAGTTCGACACGTGGAATGTGGGATGAATCCTGTCGAGTTCTTCCGGTAGGTCAAGCTTGTATGCTACAGGACCTACTCTTTCGAGTATCTTGAAAGGTCCTACGTAACGTGGTGCTAGCTTTCCCTTTTGACCAAAACGAACTACTCCCTTCCACGGTGATACTTTTAAAAGCACATGATCACCAATGTTAAACTCCAAGGGCTTCCGTCGTTTATCTGCGTAACTCTTTTTGACGACTTTGAGCTGCTAGAAGATTGTTTCGGATTTGATGAATCTTGTCTATGGTTTCTTGGATCAATTCTGGACCAGTAATTTGTGCTTCCCCAATTTCGTGCCAACAAACAGGAGATCGGCACTTTCGACCATATAAGGCTTCAAAAGGTGCCATGCCGATGCTCGAATGATAGCTGTTGTTGTACGAAAATTCAACTAACGGTAGGTGGGCGTCCCAATTTCCCTTGAAGTCTATGACACATGCTCTAAGCATATCCTCAAAAGTTTGAATGGTGCGCTCAGACTGTCCATCAGTTTGAGGATGATAGGCGGTACTGAGATCTAATCGAGTGCCCATAGCGGATTGTACTGCTTGCCATGCTCGTGAGGTGAAACGACCATCACGATTAGAAATAATACTTAATGGTACCCCATGCCGGCTTACGATTTCGTTGATATAAATACGAGCAAGCTTTTCATTCTTGAAATCTTCTCGAATAGGAATAAAGTGAGCTAATTTTGTAAGTCGGTCTATAATCACCCATGTAGTGTCATACCCACCAGAAGTGCGAGGTAACCCGGTAATGAAATCCATGGTTATATTTTCCCACTTCCATACAGGTATTTCCGGTTGGACTAGAAGTCCTGAGGGTCTTTGGTGTTCAGCCTTCACCTTAGCACATGTGAGACACTTGGAAACAAACACGGCAATATCTTTCTTCATTCCAGGCCACCAATAGGTGTATCGTAGGTCTTGATACATCTTATCGGCTCCTGGGTGTATAGAATATCGCGTTTTGTGAGCTTCATTCATAAGAGTTTCACGAAGATTGTTGTGGTTAGGAATCCAGATACGATCTAGGTAATACAGAATACCGTCCGATTTAGTTTCAAGTTTTAGCTCGGCTCCACAGGACATCTCTTTTCGTACATCATCTTCTGTTATCGAAACGTGTTGAGCTTCTCGAATTTGATCTTTAATATCGGTTATAATTTGCGAACATAGAAGATGAATGGAGTTCGCATAACCCTTTCGACTAAGTGCATCAGCCACCACATTTGCTTTACCAGGGTGGTATCTAATTTCACAGTCGTAATCATTTAGGAGTTCGACCCATCTTCGTTGCCTCATATTTAACTCTTTTTGATTGAAGATATGTTGAAGACTCTTGTGGTCAGTGTATATTTCACACTTAGTACCATAGAGATAATGTCTCCATATCTTAAGAGCGAATACAACGGCTCCAAGTTCTAGGTCATGAGTGGTGTAGTTCTTTTCATGTGTCTTGAGTTGCCTCGAGGCATAAGCTATGACTTTTCCTCTTTGCATGAGAACGCAGCCTAATCCTTGCCCTGACGCGTCGCAATAGACTACAAAATCATCACAACCTTCAGGAAGAGTGAGGATTGGTGCATCACAAAGCTTTTGTTTAAGAGTTTGAAAAGCTTCTTCTTGCTTGGGTCCCCATACGAATGGTTTTCCCTTATGGGTTAAAGCCGTGAGTGGCATAGCAATGCGAGAGAAGTTTGAAATGAACCGACGATAATAGCCAGCTAGTCCAAGAAAAGACCTTACTTCAGTTGGTGTACGTGGGGCTTGCCATTCTTGAACTGCTTTGATCTTTGAAGGGTCAACATGTATTCCTTTATCATTGACTACATGTCCGAGAAATTGCACCTCTTTTAACCAGAATTCACATTTAGAGAACTTGGCATAAAGCTTTTCCTTTTCTAGAAGTGCAAGAACGAGTCGAAGATGACGCTCATGATCAGCTTTAGATTTTGAATAAATAAGAATATCTTCGATGAAAACTATAACAAATCGATCAAGGTAAGGTTTGCAGACTCTGTTCATTAGGTCCATGAAGACAGCTGGTGCGTTGGTTAATCCAAACGGCATAACCATGAATTCATAGTGGCCATAACGAGTTCGAAAAGCAGTCTTAGGGACGTCTTCTTCATGCACTCTAAGCTGATGATAGCCAGATCGAAGATCGATTTTTGAAAAGCAACTGGCACCTTGTAGTTGGTCAAGAAGATCATCTATGCGAGGTAAAGGATAGCGATTTTCAATGGTTAACTTGTTGAGCTCTCTGTAGTCGATGCACATACGAAAAGATCCATCTTTCTTCTTTACAAAAAGGACAGGTGCACCCCAAGGCGATGAGCTGGGACGTATGAATCCCTTATCAGTCAACTCTTGCAATTGACTGGCTAGCTCTTGCATTTCAGAGGGGGCTAACCTATATGGAGATTTTGCAACTGGTGTAGCACCAGGTATAAGATCAACACGAAATTCGACATCTCTGATTGGAGGCAGTCCTGAAATGTCGTCAGGAAAAACTTGTGGAAAATCTTTTACTACAGGAATATCTTCAAGTTTCTTCTCTGCGGTCCCCTTCTTGATGATATGGGCTAAAAACGCGACATAATTCTTGCGAAGTTATTTTTGAGCTTGAAGACAAGACACTAAGTTGAGCCCTTTCGACGAGGTTTCTCCAATGATTCGAAGAGTCTGACCGTTTGAAAGAGGAATACGAATAAATTTTTCACGACATACAACTTCCGCATGATATTGATTGAGCCAATCCATACCGATTATGATGTCGAAACTTCCCAGCTTCATAGGAATAAGGTCGACTGAGAAATCGTGGTCGTTTAAGGTGAGTGTACAGTTGCGTAAAATAGAGTCTAATGAAACTGGTTTTCCGTCCGCAACTTCCACCGTTATGGGTTCCGCGAGCTTATCCCGATTTTTGCTTAAGATAGGTTCAAATTCTAATGACACGAAACTTCTATCCGCACCAGTATCAAATAACATAGAGGCATATCTACCATTTATAAGAAACGTACCGTTGACCACATTGCCGTCAGCTCTGGCCTGGTTCGCGTTAATATTGAAAGCTCTTCCTCTAGCAGGTGGAGGAGCTTGGTTCGCTTGATTCACAGGGTTGGCTTGGGCCTGAGCATGAATAATATTAACCAGCCTTGGACATGTGTTTCTGAAATGACTTGGGTCGCCGCAATTGAAACAAGCCCGCATAGGTTGGCCCATAGGGTAATTGGGTTGATAGTATGTTTGGGCTAAATGTTGGGTGGGTGGAAATGGTAGTTGTTCTTGTGCTTGACCCATTAACTGTTGGTGGGTTTGGGTTAAAGGTTGGTGGCGGTTTGTTCGTTGAGGCATGCGGCAGTTTTGAACAGTATGTCCTGCACGACCGCAGCCGGTGCAGTATTGGCAAGGATGATCAGGGGAGTGGTGATACTGACAACGGTTACATTTTGGTAATGGGCCTGTGTAGGGTCTTCTGTATGGCGCGGGTGAAGGAGTGACTTGAGTGATGGGTGCAGCAGGAATAGGGGTGTTGGTTTGGGTGACTGCAAAATTCCTGGGGTTACGCTTCCTCTTGTTAGCAAACTTAGAGGAAGGAATGGGGTGGTTTGAGGTTTGTCCCTCAGCAGGGGCTTTCTTCTTCTCTTCTTTGAACTTCCCATTGCGAATTTGGTTTTCGGTCAGTTCAGTTGCCAACTCCATGGCAGCTTCGAGTGTTACCGGTGAAACGCTGAGAACCGAATCTGGAATTTTCGAGGGAAGTCCTCGAATATAATTTTCGATCAGACGATAGGTTGGAGTAAATAAATTTGGAACCATCTGGTTCAACTCCAAAAACCTCTTGTTGTAAGTAGAGTGATCACCCTCCTTTTGCCGTAGAGCATGAAATTCATCCTCCAACTTCTTAATTTCACTTCTAGGACAGAAACGCCTAGTCATGATTTCCCTTAACTCCTCCCAAGTTAAGGCCATCGCATCTTCAGTTCCCCTCTTTCCTTTATCAGTATTCCACCAAGTGAGAGCTACACCAAGTAGTCTCCCGGTGGCGTAACAAACCTTGCGATCCTCAGGACAATCGCAGTTTAAGAAAACGTTTTCCATCTCCTCGAACCAATGTAGGAGAGCAGTGACTCCCTCAGTCCCTTCGAATTTTGGAGGATCACAGGACTTAAAATGTTTGTAAGAGCACTTGATGGTAGGAGGGTTGTCGATGTTCTGGTCCTGTTGTTGAGGAGGGTTAGTAGGATTTGTAGCAAGGGCTTGTTGTACTTGTACCACGATGTCAGGCAATATCGTGGCCATTTGTTTCGCGATATGTATGGCCAAACGTTCCTGAGTCTTTCCCGATCTTTTACCCCTTCGATGCTGTCTAGATGACATCTACAGGATCATAAAATGAGAAGATTGTGAGTTTATGGTGTCTTTTTAGGTGTCATGTGTCTTTAAGAAAATGAAAATAACATAAATATCAATAATGCAACTACATCCATAGGATGTCTTGGGTTCGCTCATGTTGGGCCTCAAATGTCCCCCATACCTTCACCTACATAGTCATGTGGGCCCCCATGGCTATTGGCTTGGTAGGATTCACATTAGTATTGGCAATTTAACACTCGCATCCCCCGAATGCAAACCACAAAATATGTTCATGAGATGTTTGGTCGGAACGTGTCCAGGTGTAGACACAATGACAACTCAAAGTGGGATTAGTTCACACGACGTTTGGTATAGCATGCTTTGGCCTAATAAGTACTTCGTACTCTCATCGTTAGTCCCCAGGTAGGCAAACTGGTCCTTTATTTTGGATTTATATGAATGCCAGCCTAGACAGGACGTTCCGACTACCGGTACTAGTACCCTTCCAGTTACTACATGCCCGTCATGAGAACTCACTTTGATGAGATTTGAAAACACGAAAATCATTGTAAAATCAATCATGATGTGGTGTGTGCTTTCATGGATGTGATATGTTATGAGCATACGATTTCATGATAAGCATTATTTGATAATACATACTTATGAACATGCTTGCACAATATCAAATGTAACATTTAACATAAAACACATAAACATCATGAAATTTGGCATATAACACACAAAATTCTTATAAGTTTCTAATCGACTATAGTATAGGCTCTAAGGGTCTAATAACCTATCCTATATCCCTATAGTCATGGCTCTGATACCAATCTGTCACACCCTGACCCGCAGCGGAAATAAGAGTCGGGGCATAATTGGGTTATCACCAAAGCACATGACATTTACTATTATGTTTCATAATTAATAAAGTCAAAGTTACATTTTCAAACATCCAAACATGTTCATTCAATACAAAGGAAATAAACAAACATAACAATCCCAATACTAAATCGTTTTATTCTTCTAATCCAGGTCCTATGTGTTCCTAGCTGCTGCTGGTTCACCTGTATCATGTGTAAAATGGGAGTTTTTGGGTCAACATAAGTTGGCGAGTGAACCTTATTAGATAAACATTTGATAATGATTTTATGGTTAGTTTATCAATGAAATATTGTGCATAATCATAAAAGAGCAAATGTAAGTAATCAAGCATTGGCAAATAGCAGTTACAATTATAACATACAATAACACTTGATAGCATTCATGAACATACCAATATCATACGATAACTAACATAAATGAACTGTGCGATCAAGGCTCAATCAAACGGAGCCGATCGTATTGCATGAACTGGAAATGTAAAATGAACTGTGCGATCAAGGCTCAATCAAACGGAGCCGATCGTATTGCATGTACTGAAAATGTAAAATGAACTGTGCGATCAAGGCTCAATCAAACGGAGCCGATCGTATGCGGGCACGCCAGGTTCAACCGCATAATAAAATGGGGAACAAGCTCAAACCTCATAAATGGGGAGCGGCGGCCTCGGCAATTGCATGTACTGAAATAATAAATTTCATCCAATAATAACTACTTAACAGCAACAAACTAAATACACATGTCATGATATGTTGTATGCACAATAGTTTAGTTATAATATGTATATAAACAAAGACACATGATACACCCCAAAAACGTGATTAAAACGGGGAATTTGAAAGGTTCACTCACATTGGGTGCGTTGAATTGGAGATGGTGAGATGCGCACGATTTAGATGAGCGGATCGACGAGGAATACTAACCTAAATAATAATGGAAAAATATATTAGATGGATGGATTTTATTAAGGATTTTAATGAAATTTTTAGATATATTTTTGTGAGTTTATGGCTATTTTCTATCTTTAAAAATGTTATTTTTAAGTATTTTTAATTGATTTTTAAATTAAATTAAATAAATAAAAATATAAAAAAATATTATTTTTTTTAGGTGTTGACCGTTGACCGTTGACCGGTTCGGTCAGCGGATAATTCTGCGCCGGGTGGGATTCGAACCGGCGACCTTCCGTTCGCGTGCACGCAGCTCTACCAACTGAGCTCGTGCCTAACCCATTATAAACTCGTTTTTAATTATATTTATACACTTATTTGAATCAACCGAAAATTCCTTTATTTGCAAAAACGTTTTAATTCAATTGGACCGGTGCTCGTGACGAGATTCGAACGCGCGACGTGTAGTTCATGATGCACACAGTCCACCGCTGGACTGTGTGTCTAACCCGGTTATATTCTTGGTTTTTATTATACTTAACAACTATCTGTTTTAACCCGGTTTAGTTCTTGATCAAAAAGGCATGTTATTACACAAGGCGTGCGTGTAGCAAGGATCGAACTCGGGACGTGTGTGTGAAATTTGCACACAGTCCACCGCTGGACTGTGTGTCTGACCCGTTTAAAATACCGTTTTTAATTAATCTTATATTCTGTTATGACTTCATCTTCTTCGCCGATTTACACAGACAGCATAATTCGACTGGTTATGATTGATTTGTGATTTATACAATTCTCAGACATTAACAGTAATTCAAAAGTAGAGAATGGAGAGAGTTTAAGGAACAGAATATACCGATTGATGTTATTCACAGAAATCCGGCGGAGGTTCGTCGGTACTGGAAATGAACTCCGGCTGTTGAAACCAATTAACAGCGTTGATCGATTATTCATAAAGTTGAGTCACTTAAACAAGGTTTAAAAGAAGTTTAGGATATCATACCAGTTCACAGTGTGATTCCGACAGTCTCAGAGATTTTCCGGCGAAGATAAGATTTTTGATAAACGTTGACTAGGATCGATTCTGATGATGGAGTTGTGTTAGAGACTGATTAATCACATGTTTTAAACAGAAAGAGTCGGAGGAATTACCGTGAGAATGTGAGTCCCGGTTTCTGGTGACTTGCAGAAATTTTCCGGCGAACTGATTCAGATGATCTTATGGTTCAAAAATGCGACGAAAATGAAATTGAGTATTGATATGATAGTTCTGAATTGCGAGAATGATCTGAAGCTTGAGTTAAATCAGAACTTTAATGAATTTTTGGTTTCAAAAGCCGAAAATGATAAGACTTAAAGTTTCAATCAATTTTAACTTGATTAGAAACCGTAATACATCGGTTATAAGCTGAACAAGTGAATTAACAACGATTTGACGATTGGTTTGCCGATTACCGTTATTCAGATGGCGCCATCGGTTCAACTGAGTTTGTGTATAAGTTTCTTTTATGTTCCTAGAGTTAACAGAAAACACATTGTGGCGGAGTGGTTTAGGGAATGATTGTTAAGTCGTTGTAGCGACTCAGCTGACCCGGGTTCGAGTCCCGGCAGCTTCATATATTTTTTATTTATTTTATTTTAACTTTTTATCAAATATAATTTTTATAGTTTAGTTTATTTATTAATTATGTATCGTTTTAACTCAAAATAACCATAAATAATTAATGCACTTTATAACTTGGTACTTGATTACAAAACGGAGCGGGTTTTGAAGACCCGATTTTTACAAATGTTACAGTATCCCCTACTTTTAGGAATTTCGTCCCGAAATTTTAATAGTTGAAGTAGTAGGAAGAAGATGCGGGTATTTTTCACGCATTGAGTCTTCACGTTCCCAAGTAAACTCAGGACCCCGTTTCGACTCCCAGCGTACCCTATTTATTATTATCTCAATCGCATTTGGATTCCCAGTCGTGATAATATTCGTAAGTTGCTAATGGACGAAGCTCATAAATCCCGATATTCCGTTCACCCCGGTGCCGACAAGATGTACCAGGACCTTCGTTCTAAGTATTGGTGGCCGGGCATGAAAAAGGATATCGCCTTGTACGTCTCAAAATGCTTAACTTGTTCGAAAGTTAAAGCCGAACATCAAAGGCCCTCTGGTTTACTCGAACAACCCGAAATCCCGATATGGAAGTGGGAGAGTATAGCTATGGACTTCGTTACTAAACTCCCGCGTACTTCATCTGGTCACGATAGCAATTTGGGTTATCGTTGATCGTCTTACCAAATCTGCGTACTTTATTGCTATACGAGAAGACTTTAAGGTCGAACGGTTAGCCCGAATCTATACTGACGAAGTCATTTGTCGACACGGGACGCCTCGTGACATCATTTATGACCGTGACGGTCGCTTTACCTCGCGTCTCTAGGAGACTTTTCAATTCGCTCTCGGTACTACTCTCAATCTTAGTACCGCTTTTCACCCTCAAACCGACGGACAGACCGAGCGCACGATGCGCGCATTTACCTTTAATCGAATTCTCGTACAATAATAGTTATCATACCAGCATTCAAATCACTCCTTTTGAGGCATTGTATGGGAGGAAATATCGACCGCCTATTGCATGGCACGAGATCGAAGAAGCACAAATCACCGGTCCCGAGCTAATTCAAGAAACAACCGACAAGATCCTCCAAATCAGAGACAATCTCTTGAAAGCTCGGAGTCGTCAAAAGAGTTACGCCGATAAACACCGCAAGCCCCTACAGTTCGGAGTGGGAGATCACGTTCTCCTAAAGGTTGCACCTTGGAAGGGAGTGGTCCACTTCGGCAAGAAAGGAAAGCTAGCACCTCGATACGTTGGTCCCTTTAAGATTCTGGAAAGAATCGGTAAAGTAGCCTATCATCTCGAATTACCGGAAGAACTCAATAATGTACATCCGACTTTCCACGTGTCTAACCTCAAGAAATGCCTCGCCGAAGAAAATTTGCATGTTCCTCTCGAAGATGTGCAAATCAACGAGACTCTCCATTTCGTGGAAAAGCCTGTGGAAATCATGGACCGAGAGACCAAGAAACTCCGACGCTCTCGCATCCCTATCGTGAAGGTCCGATGGGAGGGTAAACGCGGCGCCGAGTTCACCTGGGAATTGGAAAGTTATATGAAGGCCAAGTACCCGCATCTATTTGTTACAGCTACTGCCTAATTTCGGGACGAAATTCCCTAAAGTAGGGGAGACTGTAACAACTCGGAAATTCGTTGTTATCTTTTTCCTTGTTTTTATCGCTGTACTTCTTTTGTAATCCTGAGATTCGGTTAATAATAAAGTTTATTTTAATTAACTATGGTGTTGTACATTATTATCGCATCTAATCGCTTATTAAATCGCATCGCTGATCTCATCGCATTGCAAATCGCAATTATTTATGTGGTTTTTATATTATTTATGTGTTATGTGTGTTTGTGGTTATGTTTACGCTCGCTATCGCATCGCTCTTTCACTCTCGATTCGCTAAATCGCACTATTATATCAACTATAACGCTTAACGCTTTAATTTAACGCTTAATATAACCAGCTAATGCGAAAAGAATAACCAAACGAACTCTTAACGCGAAACAAACAAAGAAAACCCAACATTTGGGTCAAGTTCGCTCAAACTTGGTGACTCCAAGTTCGGCCGAACTTGACTGGCCAAAACAAATTCTCCTTTTTAATCTCAAGTTCGCTTGAACTTGTCTGAATCCTTAGAGATTCAGCAAGTTCGGCCGAAGTTGACTAAATTCTCTTGAAAATCTAGCAAGTTCGCCCGAACTTGCATGAATCTCATGCAAGTTCGACCGAACTTGGTCTCCATCAGCTCTCTTTTTGCCTTCTCCTATAAATACCAAGCTCTGTTCTCTCATTTGAACTTGCTGTAAATTCGCCCAAAGCTCTCTCAACCCGAAACCTTCGCGTTCTAAGTAAGAATCGACCCGATTTCACTGCAACAACGTTTATCAACGATCTACAAAGGTTTACAATGATTTTGGCACAAGGCATAGCCTTCGTTTTCATTAAAACTCATTCTTTTACGAAAACCTTCATCTTTTTCTTCAAAAACTTCTGTTTTAAGCTTAGATCTACACAATACGAGTTCGTTTGGTGATAGTAGAGGCTTCCCAAACACGAGATCTGCAAGATCTCGGCTTGTAAGTGATGGATCTGAGAAAAACCTTTGATAACCATTGATTTCACACCAAATACGGACTTTTGATGATGTTTTGTTCATTTTCTGGTATGAAACGAAGCATCTATCATTCAAGATCCCTGATCTGGAGCACAAGGACGTTTATGTTGGTTTACACAAGCCGGACTTATCCGAACGAACCTCGAGTTTGCCCGGATTAGCCCACGCTTTTGTAAAACGACTAAAACAGCTCTAAAAGACCTCTCCGACCTAAGTTTGCTCAGTAGCACACTCAATTTTCCTCAGCAAACGACGCGAAAACGCAAGATTTTGGACCCGAAAACATCAAGTTCGCTCGAGAATCACCAGCTTATCAGGTCAAGTTCGACCGAACTTGTACCCATTTGGGTCAAGTTCGACCGAACTTGAGTGTTTCTTCACCAAATTTCTTGCAAGTTCGCCTGAACTTGCCTGGTTTCTTAGGAAACCATACAAGTTCGACCGAACTTGCCAAATCAGTAAGGTTTCCCTACAAGTTCGCCCGAACTTGACTCTAAACCACCAAAACCCAGCGAGTTCTCTCGAACTTGTGTGTTACACACAAGTTTGCCCGAACTTGGCTACTGCCCTACCAAAACTTAGCCGTTTCAGCTTACGGAGACTGATGCACTTCCGTTCGCGTATGCAGGCTGATCCGACGCTCTTCTCGACTCTCCTCAGATCCCGAACTCTTACCTAAACGCACCCACAGTGAGTATACTTGACCCATTTTCGCTTTAACGCACTTTTTGGGTGTTACATACGTTCCTATATCAAAATCACAACACAAATCAAAACTGTTTATCACACGCGAATGATCTGATTGTATATGCTCTATACGTGATACTAGAAACATGTGACTAGGACTTGTTTTCGTTAACTTGCCTCCTTAGCTAGTATGGTACTATAGTGTGGCTTACACCCGACGGGGTCTAGTTAGGATGGACGCGTAAGCCTTCTCGCGGTAGTTAGCATGAGAAATGAGCCTATGTTATGTTAAGTGTTTTGGTGTATCATGATATGTCATTAGATTATTTCGCAAACGTTTTCTCGACTATGCTAGTATTATTCAAACTCGTATGCTCACCTTTACTTAATTGTATTGACTTGTATTTTAACGTATGTAACAGGATGAGGATATTGTAGCTTGGATGCTTGGATGTGGCTTGCGTAGTTTAGTTTTGTTTTATTTTGTCTAGTTCCAAGTGTAATGAATCTAGGAGAGATCGGATCAAATTTTACTGTTTAAGGGATTTTGTTAATGTAATGATTGTGTAAGGATATTATGAGTTTAATAGTATGGGATGTTAAACGTTGATTTATTATTTTTAAATAATTGTTATGGAATCTCTTGAGACAATCTGGTTCACCTAGTGCCACTACCCCGATGATTACGCCCTCGGTTGGGGTGTGACAGTTTCAACTTGTATTCCCATGATATTGTTATGCTTAGGTGGTTACGCATGCTAGTTAAAGATTTGAATTATATACTATTTGCTATGCGTAAGTTGTTTATGTATGCTCGCTTTTACTTGAATGTAAAATGCCATGTGGATTTGAGACAAACTTTTATACATATACTTATATTCAAACTTGTATGCTCGCCAGTGCTTTTGTACTGATCCATGCTTTTATTACATGTTGCATGATTGTGACAGATGAATCAAGTAGGATTGCCTAGAAACGCATTTAAATTTTAATGTTCCTTGTATTGTAATTTATTTTCAATCCTGTTGTATCTCGATTCCAAAACTTGTACAAAAATCATTTTAATGAAATGAAATTATTTATTTGAATACTTATTATATATTCTTCATTTTAAACTTGTGGTGTTCTTTGTTCAAGCAACGTAAAAAGCAATTATTAAATACTTGTCACAATTAGTGTTATGAAGTCTCTTGCAATCTCGTTTTCGTCTCATCCCGATGTTTCCGCCATCGGTTGGGGTGTGACAATTTGGCCTAAAGGACATAACATGCAAGATTTAGAAGGTTAACGACACCGCCTGTAAAATTTTGGAAAAAAGGATAGCGCCTGCAATTTGGTGTAATCATAAAGGACAAAACTTGTAATTTACTCTGTCTTTTATTCCAGTTTTTAGGATGTTCGTTGTTTTTATTATCAAAATAGGGTTTATTTCTTGAATCGGAGATTCCCCATCTCGAATTGGGTTGTTTAGAATCAAGCTTTTAACTTCGTTTCAAATTCCAGATTCTATCATTGGTTCCATTGTCGGGAATCTTTCAATCGAAAATTCCAGTTTCATCACCATCTCCTGTTCAATTGGAAATCCGATTAAATTACAAATCCAGTCCTTTTCCATTTGATTTTGCAATCGTATACCCGTACTCAATCCGATCAATGGGTAACCAGATCCAAACTCTTCGAACCCTGACCCCGTGAGTGCTCAACTGGCGGCCATTGCATCTTCCATGGAATCCTTACAACATGAAGTTGCTGCACTCAAAACGCAAGCTAAAAATAAACAAAAATCAGGCAATGGTTTCAACAGGTTTGACGATGAAGATTCATTAGGCAGCAGACAATGTCGTCCTTATAACAAAATTGACTTCCTTGCCTATAGCGATGGTGATCCACTAGGGTAGATACTTAGCGGATAAGTATTTTCATTACTATAACATACCATATGAGGAGAAGGTGGACGTGGCCTCGATGCATTTGGAGGGGGATGAGTTAGACCTATACTCTTGGCTATCCACTGATCAAGAAATATGTTATTGAGAGGAGCTCACTCGCGTCTTACACAAAATTTTTAGACCTGTTGATTTTCAGAACCCTGACGAACACTTGTGTAGCATCCGACAAACCAGTACTGTGCAGGAATATCGCCAATAAATTGTGAAACGTTCCACTAGGGTCACGAATTGACCCGAGCACTATCTCTTAGGGGTATTTTAATGGCTTCAAAGAGGAACTAAAAGCTGATGTAAGAATTCACAAACCCAAAACAGTGTACAAGGCCATGAGCATCGCCCTTGAGTTTGAATCGAAGGTTAGAACCACCTATTCTGGTATAACCTGAACCTGCAACCACTCTTCAAACTCAAACAGTAGTCACCAGCAAACCTCCTGTTCGTATCTCAGATTCAGAAAAACATAACCAGTTTTTAAGGGGAGAATGCTTTAGGTGTGGTGACAAATAAGAGTCAGGCCACAAGTGCAAAACTGGAAACTTCAAAATGCTTGAACTTGCTAATGATGCAGAAAACCAGAACAAGGAAGACTATCCTGATGATTCAGCTAAGATCAACCTTCACGCTCTCTTTTGTCAGTCAATAACATTAACCATGCAGCTTCAAGGACTTCTAGGGAACACTAAGGTACTAGTTCCAATTAACAATGGGTCAATACATAACTTTATCTCGGAATAGTTAGTACATGACCTAAAGATCCATTCCCAGTTGATACCTCCCTTTGGTTTGCGAATCGGCAATGGCGACATTATTAGTTGTAACAAAGTTTTTAAAGATGTTGTGTTACAAATATCAGACTTCCATATCACCTAAGATTTCTACCAGTTCTCATTGGAAGGAGCTAAAGTAGTACTTGGCGTCCAGTGGTTAGCTACCTTAGGCACAATCCAAGCTAATTGAAACAAGACGTTCCTTAGTTTCATTATTGATGGCAAGGAATTCAAGCTGCAGGGAGTACCACCAGATATAATCAATTCAACAACTTTTCATCACCTCACCATCGAGTCACTCAAGGAAGATCCATCAGGAGGTTCGGGTCAGCGATCTAGTAAACGACTTGAGGACAAGTCACTTGTCCAGGGAGGATGCATTGATACGTACCCATGTCTAGATCGTGTGGGGCTTTGTAATGGGTCAAAGGAGTTATTGGCAGAGTGGGCTACTGGGTAACATGGTACTATGGTAGTTGAAATTTTGGAGCAATATTTTACTTTATGTACATTTATTAATATCTTTTGTTCTAGTTTTTAGGATGGTCGTTTTTATTATCAAAATTAAGGTTTATTCCTTGTAATCGAAGATTCACCCATCTCGAAGTGGGTTGTTTATTTCAGAATCAAGTTTTCAATTTCGTCTCAATTTCCAGATTCTATCAATGATCACTTAGCTGATGCGTCTGTTGGCGACACGAGGTGGAGATGGCTTTGTATATTTGTAATTTCATATAAAATTAACTGAAAGGTTAAGTGTTTGCTAACGACAGGAACCGTCCATCTATGTTATCCATGAGCAAAGATGGAAGATTAAAGGTGTGATTTCAAAAAAATATATAATCACGAGACAAAACCAATGGCGAACGGAACCAATAAAATAGCTATAAAAGAATTCACATCCATTCCACCATATTTTCATCCTAAATTACATCAAAAACACTATATTTTCTCTCTCCTTTTCAATTAAATAATATTTTTTATACCTTTATCATTATCTTTTCTCTCTCCTCCACTCACAACCACTTTCAAAATATATTAAAAAATTATAGGGTGAACAATGTCCCCAAAATATACAAACAAACAGTAACATTTTCTATCTCCTCCACCCACAACCACTTTTTATACTCTTTATATTATAAAAACCTCACTCATAAAATTTGGTAGAAGTGATGTGAATGCTCTAAAATGTGATAGAAAGTTGCACCTCTCCATTGCCCATGATTAATAAAACGTGTAGAAGTAAAACCATCGCATGTGTGAGTTATCTCAAAACATAAAAACTTATGGGCTATGTATGTTAGAATGAAATACTAAAGGGTCTTTAAAAAAATATTAGATACCCGAAGTGAAAAAAGTTGGAAACAAATACATCTCAATTCTCCAAACTTCAAACCAAACCAAAACAATGGCTACTTTTGGGTGCTACCCACCCCCCCCAAATCACCATACCACCCCAAGCAGTCCTCAACAAAGAGTGCAAGATGAAAGTACCATACAAGCTAAAACAAGGGCAATCTCGTCTTTTTCACCAACTCCCATCTGGTCTAAACATGGAGGTTATCTACCAAAAGGGTGTACAAACCAAAATCCTAGATGAAAAACAACCTCCATTAGTGTTTGTTCATGGCAGCTTTCATGCAGCTTGGTGTTGGTCTGAACATTGGTTGCCATTCTTTTCTATAAATGGGTTTGATTCCTACGCTGTTAGTTTGTTGGGTCAGGTTTGATTCATTCTACATTTGTGTTTGTGTTTCTAATGTGTGATTTTGTTGTTAGGGTTGGGTTTTAGTTGTTGGTTTTACAAGCCTTGTGTGTGATTATTTGTCAATTGGGTTGAGGTAATTGGTTATGAAAATTCAATCGGATAATTCGAAGAGAATTAAAAATAAATAAAATAAACAATTGGTAATCATTGCAACGTGCATTACATGGGGCATTATACAATCCCGAGGCGGAATTAAAAAATAAATATAAAATTATATAGAGTTAAATGCCATTTTAGTCCCGTGGTTTGGACAATTTTGTCAGTTTAGTCCAAAGGTTTGAAACGTTGCTATTTTAGTCCAAACAATTTCAAACGTTGCAGTTTTAGTCCACTGAGTTAACTCCATCCATTTTTTATGTTAGCTAAAGGGCAATTCGGTCACTTTATATGTAATTTTGTTAACTAGAAAGGCAATTCGGCCTATAAAATGACCAAAGTGCCCTTCTAGCTAATAAAAAAAATGGATGGAGTTAACCAAGTGGACTAAAATGGCAACGTTTGAAACTATTTGGACTAAAATGACATTTAACTCAATTATATATCTTACAAAAATAATAATACTAGCTAAATTCATCATCAAAAACACACATAAAAAAGACATAAATTGTTTGAAATTGACACAAAAAGTCAAAAACAAATATCAAAAACCCCTAAGGCACACCTGAGGCGCAGCCTTTTTAGCGCTTCAGCCCTTCTAAGACGCACATACAATAAAAACCCCCTGAGGCGCGCCTCAGAAGCGATTTTTGGGTGTTTCACCTCGAGGCGCGTTTTGAGGCGCACGCCTCAACCATTTTGTAAAACCATGGCTGACTAGGCAGCCACATATTGGATCATGCCCAAGGGAGGGGCTTAAAGTTCACCCACCACTACACATGGTCTAAGAATGAATATGCAAGTTGTGTTCTGAAAATCTGTACTGGCTTTAGATAAAAAAGAGTTGGTGGTTATAATTGTAGTTAGACGATTATTATTTGTTAATTAATTTATATCCATTTTTATATGTATTCATGGTTACAATTTTTATATATAACATAAACAAACAGCAACAAATTATAATCAGATAAATATATATTAAATAAAAATTATATAAAGGGTAAGCTCTTTTAGGCTCACGAGCCAGCTCGAACTCAGTAAAGCTTGTGTTCGGGCTTGTTTATTCAACAAGCTTATTTTTTTGGCTTGGGCTCAAGCTCGTTTAAGATCAACTCAATTCGAGCATTTAGCCACCCAATCTTTTCTTGGCTCGTTAACACCCCTGGTTGCTACGGACAACCAGTTTACCGCTGACTAGTTAGTTACTACTGATCATGATAAGTAGCACTAATTAAGTAAATGATCATGATAACACAAGAATCACAATTGGGGTGGTGGTTCGTCACTTATACATGTAATTTGTAGCCCTAATTCTAATACAAGTCATGATTTGGAACTTTTCAGGGGAAAGCGATGACCCAGAAGGTTCAGTTGCAGGTTCTCTTCAGGTTATCATCCATTCTTGAATAATCTGTTCTTCACAATGAATTTAGTAAATAAATTAAACTGTCCAACAGACACACGCAGCCGATATTGCTGATTTCATCAAGAATCAAACCACATTATCACCGGTGTTGATCGGACATTCATTTGGAGGGCTCATTGTCCAGTACTACATTGCAAATCTTGAAAAAGATTCAAGTGGAAGTAAGTTTAAGATTTTATCCTTGAAATCGGAGGGATTTTCATATATATATATATTTTTGGCGTTGTGCGCTTTTGACCATAGTTGTTAATGGTGAATAGCGACAAATAGCGATAAGGTACCTATATGCTACATAACGAATAGCGGCGCTATTTTATAATACACTAGAATAAAAATTTTAAAAAATTATATGTATATTTTATCAAAATATCCTAGAATATATGCTATTTTACATGTATATTTAACAAAAACCTAAAATCCAACAATTTTATAGCTATATTTAGTTGCTATTTATATTAAAATAAAAAAATAAGGTGTTGTATTCTCGCTATCCATCGCTACAACCCCAACAACGACCATATACCTATACGCTACATAGCGCGCTATAGCGATAGCTACGATCGCTATGGACAACTATGCTTTTGACAACATAAAAGTAGAGAATGCGTAAGCTGGTTTATATATAGACTTCTGCTAGACATGATTAATACCGGAATATGCACGCAGATCTTGCTGGAGCTGTGCTTATCTGCTCTGTGCCGCCTACTGGGAATAGGTGCTGTTGATGTTTTATTCTCTCTTCCCTGTTGACACATCAGAAAGCTAACAAGTTATGTTTTGGTGGTCAGTGGCTTAGTATGGCGGTATCTCTTTACAAAACCTGTTGCTGCTTAAAAGGTACACTATATGCCCTCTTCTCCATAACTCGAAAAACATATATTTACTCTAAAATGTTTGTTTTGGTCCAAACATTGTATAAAAAAATCGGAAAGTAGCCATTTTTTCAAGTGTGTATGTTACAAGCATGGGATACGCGGATCTTTGGTCGTGTATCTACTTTTACTTGCTTATCTGTCTTACTTTTTCTTTTATAGATTCTAGAGTTAAATGCCATTTTAGTCCCTGTGGTTTGGGTCATTTTGCCAGTTTAGTCCAAAGGTTTCATTTTTCGCCTGTGGGTCCAAAAAGGTTTCACCATTGCCATTTTAGTCCACTAGGCTAACTTCATCCATTAATTCTGTTAACGAGAAGGGCAATTCGGTCATTTTATATGGTCGATTGCCCTCTAGTTAACAAAATTACATATAAAATGACCAAATTGTCCTTCTCGTTAATAGAATTAATGGATAATGTTAACCCAGTGGACTAAAATGGCAATGGTGAAACCTTTTCGGACCCATATGCGAAAAATGAAACCTTTGGACTAAACTGGCAAAATGGCCCAAACCACAGGGACTAAATGGCATTTAACTCTAGATTCTATATACATATAGCAAAATGTTCAGATCTATACGCAAATAACATATATACACAAATCTGTATATGGTACGGTGTATTACATTAATTTAAGTTATTATTGTTGGGAAAAGTTTGATACACAGGTAAAACCAAGCGTATCTCATGGCTAAATGAGTGATTTCTTTCTGACATTGCTACATAGGTATAAGCGTATAATGCACCCAATAAATGATTATTTTTGTGGTTTTATCTACATTATGATATATACTTGTGAAGTCGTTATTGATGCGAAAAATTGTGATCCATGGCTAAAAGTGGATACGAGTCGGTCTAAATGAGTGCTTACTTTAAACATGGTTGTATATTTGTATATATCACACCCAAAAAAATGATTATGTTTATGATATTCTTAACATTGTATTATACTTGTGTTATCTCAGGTCACTATGAGCTTAGCGGCAAAAGCTTTTCAGACATCGTTATCCCTTTGCAAGGAAACATTTTTCTCCCAGCAAATGGATGATAATCTCGTCCTACGGTTTGCCCCTATTCGTCGATACTTTGCGATCTAATAAAATAAATCCCGTTTTATTAGTCATTTGGAAAATAATTTTAAACATAATATTAGAAAAGGGTCTTGTTACTTACAGTTATTAAGAATTGATGACAGAAAGTTCAAGACTGCCATTGTTTGATCTGAGAAAGCTTAATGCGTCACTTCCGGTTGCATCAGTGCCAAACCCGTCTACCCGAGTTCTGGTCATGGGTGCAGCCGACGACTTTATCGTGGTAAGCATGATCTTTATTACATTTTTGACATGGTAAGATCATTCGGTGTGCAATTTGAGGGCAAATTAAACGATATGTTTTTTTTGTGATTTTGACTTTTTAATTTCATCAGTCGAACTCTGTGTATGTGTGTGCTTGTGTGTGTGCATTTTAAGGAAGTAAACGAGCCGGGCCCAAGCTTTATATCCAAAGCTCAAACTTGTCTCGTCAGAAAATTTTCAAGCTCGAGCTCTTCTCGTTTATTATTTATTATTAGTTTTTTTTAAATTTTATATACACATGTAATTACATTTATATATCTATAAATGTTAATTTTATATGTATAATTACCAATATAATTTAGTTAATTATTATCCCAATTATATATACGTTTATTATGTAATATATATATGTATTATATTTAATAAAATTTATTATCTTTATTTATATAAATAAATGACATGTTTAGGCTTGTGAGCCTAGCCAAGCTCGTTATAGGAAACTCATGCTTGTTTTAAGCTCGGCTCAAATTTGAGCTTTTAGCAAGCCAGTCCCGAGTAGCTCACAAGCACCTCGGCTAGTGTGAGCACACATTTATTTTTATAATTGAATGTTATAGGATGCAAAAGGGCTACAGGAGACAGGGAGTTTCTATGGTGTGCAACCAGTGTGTGTTGAAGGGGTTGCTCACGACATGATGTTGGACTCTTCGTGGGAAAAAGGCGCGCAAATGATACTATCATGGATACAAAATTTAGATAAAAAGATTTAACATGAAACAGTCCTCGAGAAGCATCAATTCTTCTTCGTGATCAAGCAACTCTAAAGCCCGGAATTTGTATGATAAAAGATGCTTGTTTGACACCAACTAGAGCGTAGATTGGAACCTTTTTGTGAAGATTGCGGTTCGATGTCGGGTTGAGGTTACAAGTGGTTTGTTGGGAGCAACTGTAGGCTGTAGTGATTTAGGTGGTGTTTTTTTGCACATGATGTTTCATAATTCATGCACATTTGTTTTGGCTTTTGTTCTTGACTGTGAGCCCTTTGTTTATTCGATACGATCTAGTCATAACATTAATTTTTTTTGAACGGTGACTTTCTTTTTGAGTGACCCAATGTCACACCGTCTAAACGGCGGCCCTAGCCAAGATCTAGACTACGTTGTCTTAACCGGGCCCGCGCTGGGTTGGTCAGACTTGGTTGAATTGGATTTTGATATTTTATGAACTTACTAAATAAACTTCTGATAGTTAATTAAGAGATGAGCAAATATAAATATGCTCATACAACTTTAAATTAGGTCTACACACCAACACTTGGTCAAATGTAAACCCCATATAGGCTAAAAACATCATTGAGTCTCGGTTTTTGATGTTTTGATAAATGCCTTGGTGATGGCATGGATGAGTATTCCAATTGGACAACATAAGAGGCAAAGAAAAACTGAATGGCGAGTCTCGATCTTGTTCTCCAAACCGTCGTGATACACCTGTCTGTTTAGATCAATACAAAACACTACGGGTTAGCTTTCGGTTCGAACCATGGTCCAGTTGTCGACCAAGAAAAAGGATAGTGAGCTAGCTAAGTTACCTTGCAGCAAAGAGGTCAATGGCTAATAAGTGGATCCAAGCAGAGGCTAAAGTCATCTCCTTAGAAAACATCTTAGCTATGCTAGGAAGCTGTGAATAGAACATAGGTAGATTTACAAATTTGTGTTAACCCAAGCGGTAAGATGGGTGGGTTGGGTAATAGACTTCTGTTAAACGTAGCCATTTTTTTAACGACAAATTTGGATCACTGACGGACCACTAGAGTATCATCGTGTCACCAACGGAACCACCCGATCATATCCATCTCCACTAGGTATAATGCCTATACACCAATTTCCCGCAACCACTTATTTGACCATTTACTTGTTATAAATAAATAATATCTTTATTATGGCTACATAAATTGATTTAAGAGGTTATTTACATTAAAATTCAAAAATATACTACAAACCCGTATATCCCATTTGACTTGTTTCTTTTTTATTAAATAGTTTCTGGCCAATTTAACTCGTTTGATATAAGATACACCTGATTGGTAAGTAGATAGATAAATGTGTAGAGGCATGTACCATACCTCCGGAAGCCAATATTTGCTTGCAAACAGAAGCCGAATTGTATCGGGAGTCCACGAGAGGTAAACAAGATACGTGTATAAAATCCCGAGCACGACATATGGTAGGCTACTTCTCATACACTTTTTCGTCTGCGTCAAGTTTTTCCCAATAAGTTATCTTTATGTTATTGTCTCAACTTGAAAACCAGTTAATTCGGTTTGGTTTAGAGAAGTTGGAATCACAAACTAGTGCCAAACCGCTTACAACTGTATAGGTAGCATAACACCATAAAATCTTACCAATTCGGCTTTTGGAGCGGCAACCATGAGGGTGTAGAATGGAAGAACCGCAATTGTTCCGTATGTAAAAGCATCTCCTGCTAGTTGCATACTTGCAAACCCTAACACAAACAACAACTTAGTCCCATTAGGTAAGAAAGAATGTCCAACTAAACTATAGAACCAATTTTTATAAAAAGACCAAAAATCGCATGCCTGTAGGGCAGAACCAGAGGTGAGTCAAGAGGGTCCACTGACCCTCTAATTTCCGAAAGTTAGTTTTTTAAATATAAAGTATGAGTCTTTTTAATAAAAACATGCGATGGACCCTCTAATTTACCAATAATATAACAACCTTATGATGACCCCCGACTATAATGTTCTGGTTCCGCCACTGCATGCTTACACGGTTCTCACAACTCTCTAACTAATATTGTTTCGTACTGAACACTAAGGGAACATATAATTACATGAGGCGTGTAAGCGTAAGCTTCTTCGATGATGATTGAAGCTTCTAGAGTTTGGTATGCAAATGGCTTGGCCTCCGGCTGCAAAACTCCATTCGCTCGCTAGCTTCAATCCAATACGCATACCATCGAATTCCGTGTTCAAAGCTTTTAGAGGAGATGTAAATTTCGAGTGTTTAGCGGCACGCGCTAGGAGGTTAATCTAGAAAACAGAGGAAGTTATATATCCATGAGATCATTTAAGCTGAATCCATCTATTAAATAAAGACATCATACGATTAAAAATCCTTTTACAAAACCAAATACATCTATTAAAATGAGATTTATAATAAAATGAAGACATAATAATAATTCTTTAAACAACCATGAACCATAAATTGCAATTCTAAAACAAATTAAAACCCAAAACAGCAATGTTTTCACACCCGGAAGGGACTGGTAGGTCGGACCGGTTGGGCCGGGAACCAGAGGTTGAGCCGGTCCGGGTCATAGTATTGGACCGGAAATACATTGAACTGGAGGTTGGGCCGGAAAACCGGCCGGTCGAACCGGTTTTTAGAACGGTTGGACCAGTTTTTTTATATTTTTTCACTTTTAAACCTATTAAATTTTATAATATTTATGACACCTTTCGGTTCTTACGTCCGAACCATTGAACCAGTAAGGAGACCAGTTCAATGTCCGCCTGGTTCTGAAAATATTGCAAAATAGACTTAATTGGGAGAAACAAACAAAAAAGAAGAGTCAAATATGCAAAAGTAACCAAATACTAATAAAGCAAATTAAATCATACCCAGATCATAAAATGTCTACTTGATCATGAAGATGCAAAGTGATAAGAACATGAGCAACCCAAAAATTGGATAAAAATCGACCAAATTCAGTACAAAAATCGCAAAATAACGCGTACCCAGATCATTAAAATAGTGATTAACGATGAAAACAGAAACAAAAAAGCAGAAAAATGGATTAGTAGCAATAACCTTGAGTGGCAAATGATGGTAAGAACAGAAAGCCATAAGTGGAAGGTGTAACAAAGTAGCAGAAACAGAGTAGGAGATATATTAATGTTCATGAGGGTGTAGTTGTTATATATGATCATTTGAAGAAATTCGAAGTGGTAGTAGGGTGTACGAAAGAGAAGAGATGAATATTCATCTCAACCTGTTTTTTTACAAAAATCCGGATTTTTATTTTTAATATAATAATTAGAATGATGAATATATTTAGGTATTTTCAATATTCAGTTTCAAAATTTAATTCCAAAATTGTACCGGAAAGAAACCGTGTAAAACTGAAATTGGAAACAAATAATGGAGGCTTGACAAATTGGAAACTTCTAATCCCCGTGACTTCTTGATCATGATTCGATCTCCAAAACTAAAAAACATCCGTAGGCTAGTTATGAAAAAGTTTTTTTTTTAACGGTGAATTTCTTTTTGAGTGACTCAATGTTACACCACCTAAACGGTGGCCCTAGTCAAGATCTACCCAGACTATGTTGTCTTAATCGAGCCCACGCTGGGTTAGTCAGACTTGGTTACAGCGTTCCCCGGAAACCGTACTGCCTCTACACGAGTTGCCTCGCTGAAGTAACAGCCTGATGAAAACCAGGGTGCGGCTCAGATCGAACCCTCCTCGGTGGGTTTGTCACCATCATTCCCAATATCCACACCAATATGACACAAGTGGGAATTGAATTTTAGTCTCCATTAGAAGACCCAAGTCTCCTACCACTAGGCCACAAGTGGATAGATTGGAGGTTTTTCTCGTAACCACCCCTGACATAAGAATAAATAACATCTTTGATGAGAAAAAGAGACTGGGGTTCCGAGGCCATATTTTTTCTAAGATTATACGGTGTGGGTGTGATCAACGGCGTTTATGCCTTTCCATGCTGCACACACCACACCGTCGATGGCGTTTTGAGTGCCGTTTATGGATAGGGGTGCAATTCTCCACCGGCGTTGTGAATAAATGTGTGTCAACGTGTCGTGTTATGAATGGGGTGGCATATAGCCATTGGACCTCATGACGTTATTTAAAAAAAAAAGATTCTTGATTTTAAAAAATATTTTACCACGTCTATATAAAAACTCAACACTTTTCACCTCATTCTCTTCTCAATCTTAATTTTTAAAAAATCTCTCAACATTTTATTAAAAATAATGCATCCACACAAAAACCTGACATAAGAAATAAAGGCAAAATATTGTACTTAGGTCTATTTTTTAGCTTTTCCTTTTGTTTTTTTTTAATTTATGTAGTTTTTTTATTTAAATTACGTAACCTTTTTTTTTTAATTTATGTATTTTTTGTTTACATTTTATGTTCTTTTTTATTATTGTTATACAGGTATTTAAAAAAAATTAAACACATTTTATACAAAAATAATAACAAAAAATAGGAACCACGTGTCGAATAAAGCCACTGTTTCACGCCTTTTCTTACACCCGCGTTTTGGCACAACGCCCATTTCTGATGCGTGCTAACGTGTCGAATAACACTCACTTTTCAAGCCCCTCCACACCATATGATCTGATGGTTATTTAAGTTTTGGTGTTTCGTATAATCTAGAAATTATTTTAGCTCAATCTTATTTGGCACAACCCAACCTAATAACAAAGTGAATATCTACCTAAATGATGAACACCCTACGCTGAATAACTTTTTAAATCTTTATAGTTTTTTAAATATGTAAACAAATTTTGGTGTATATATAAACCAGAAAATTTACCAAGTTATTATTTATGTTCACGCATAACAAAATATTCAAACAAACTCAGTGTACTCGTTAATACGTATTAACGAACCAACGATGAACATCAAATGCCGAATAACTTTTTAAATTTTTATAGTTTTGAAATATGTAAACAAATTTTGTGTATTCCTTATGTTGATGTATAATAAAAAATGTCTCGAAAAGTCGAAATGTATAAATCTGACCCATATTTAAAAAGAATAAGAGACAAAAGAGTAGAAAATGTTTATATGTTCTGATACATTAATTATAATATGTGAGTATAAAATATATACACAAGATAATTTTATGTATATTGTAACTATACACATAAATTTCTAAACTACAATTTAAATTGTGTACACTTCTTTTTCACAATTGGTTCTCGAAATATTATTTTTATATTTAGAATTTTGTAGTTTTATTATACAAAATAATTTTATATATTATCTTTTAAGAGTTAATAGCCCGGGTAGTCCCCGTGGTTTATTGTTTTTCACCTTTAGTCTCCAACTTTTTAAAATAGCATGTTTGTTCCCTGTGGTTTGATCGTTGATTACTCGTATAGTCCCCAAATGGATGGCCATTAGTTTAGTTAGTTAATATCTATGTTAAATGACTAAATTGCCTTTAATAATAAAACAAATTAAACTAAATAATATAATTATTAAATACATATACATGTGTTTGGGGCCCACTTATACATGTTTTCTGTTTCCCACAATCCCACAATTGTTCAGGCCGACCAACCCCACCCTTCCACCCCTTCCTCTTTGCAACAACCATTCACCACCATCACAATTATCTAGCCCCACCCACCCTCACACTCACACACCTTACCCACCTGCAACCACGCGTCATACCCGGCTAGCAGCTACCGTCCACCCGTCACAGCCGGCAGTTGGTTTCAAGGTTGTCGGGGTCGGGGTAGGGTGACTAAAAATGGAGATGAAGGTTAGGGTGGGCGGTTGGTGGTTTTGTGACGATGGAATGTCACCGAAATGCACAGGTTCGCCGGAAGAAAAGGATATGCTCACCGGAAAAGTATGAAAATCGTGATTGGGTGGTTCGGGTTCACGTACGTCATACTATTCCACTGATCTTGGAACCTCTATTTCGGATCAATTGTGAAGGGCAGCGACGCCATCAGAAAAAAAAACACAATATTGTTATGATTGTATATCAGTTGTTGCACAACTCCATTCCACCGGGTGGCTCAGGTTCACGTCAGTAAAAAGGAAAGTGGAGGTTCAGCTTCGTGGGGATCAGTATAGGTAGGAGGTTGCCGGCAAGGTGGACGGGTGTGGTCGCCGGCAAGGTGCAGTGACCGGAAAAACGCAAGTGGGCGGAAAAACGCAAGTGGCCGGAAAGGTGAGGAGGCTGGCGTTATAAAGTCGCCGGAGAAGGATATGGGTGGAGGGTAAGTTTTTAATTTTCATTTTTAAATATATAGGTGGGCCTCATGTTTTAATGATTTCTTTAAGTTTTATTAATATTCTAATTATTTTTTCTTCCTCATGTTTTAAATGATTTCTTTAAGTTTTATTAATATTCTAATTATTTTTTAACAAGAAAGAGTAACTTGGTCATTTCATATCAACTTAGCCGAAAAAACTAATGCTCATCTGGTCTAGGGACTATCAGAGTAACAAGTGAGCAAACCACAGAGAACAAACATGCTATTTTAAAAAGTTGGGGACTAAAGGTGAAAAAATGGTAAACCACAAAGACTATCCGAACAATTAATTCTTATTTTTAATGTCAAAACTTCCGTGTTATTAAAGGTAATCAATAACATGTTTACAATTTTAAATTAAACCAAAAGCAAACAAAACAAGAATGATTTTTTTCTTTTTGTTGTGAATATAATGTTTAGCATTATAAATTAACAACATTGTAATGCATAGAGTGGTTGTACTCTTAGCTTAGGGAGATTTTCAAAAAAGTTTGATATAATTACACTTTTAACCTAAAATTATTTTGGTTTTTTATTTTTAACCCAAAGCTTTCTAACTTTGTCAATTTAATCTCATAATTTTTTACTTTCAACTTTGGTCCCTCTATACTCTTTAATTTCACAAAAAATCCGATTTACGTTTTTTTCTAAATTTTGTGATTTAACACAACGCAACGTTCATGTGTGATTCAACGTTTTATCGTTTTGTTTTAGGCTTCGTTCTAAATTTTGCAAGTTAACATTACGCAACGTGCATGTGTGGTTCAACGTTTTTATGGTCTCTATTTTTTCCCGTTTGATAGGTTTATCATGACGCACGTGTCCTAAATCGACTTAGTTATTATTTTATATGTTTTATGTTTCGGTCTAATTTTTCTGCATTAACACTCGTCACTTCATTGTTGGTGGTCGTTGGCGATGTTGTGGCTTTGGTACTATTTGTCACGGTTTTACGTCCCCACCGCAACGCTGGGGGATTAGTACTAGTAACATTCAAAAAAGATTAGATGGTTCTATAAGCAAATAAGACTAACCCATATTCCCATTAGAGTTGGATGTTTCACGTGGAGTAAACTCTATCCATGTCATTTTTCAATGAAAGTTGTTTGTTTTTTCAAAGGTAGAATGTCTGTAAGAAGAATACTGTTTGTTTTTAACTTTTTAAGGTTGCTGAAATAAACTGAAATTTAAATAAAATGATTTTTAAACTTAAAAGAGTTTCTCAAATTTCAAATTTAAATAATAGTTATATAATACTGAGATAATATTCATAAAACACAATACCATTTTTTTAAATCATTTATTCCACACTTTGCATTAACTGCTCAACAATCTCATCTTATAACCGAGTCATATATTCCCGATCCGATGCAATACCATGCGCTTCAACCTCGTCTTCATCAGCATCAACGTGCACTTTCCTATTACGTAACGACACATTGGGTTGATCGTATTCTAAAAAAAATCATCGCTCAAACCGTCTTTCCTTACAAATTATGTAGCGCGAAACATGCAATGGTAATGTTCCTTTGTGTTACCAATGGGTATGGTGCCATCCTTTTCAATATAGGGAATCATGCTTTCAAGACTCCAAAAGCACGCTCAATGACATTCCGAAGTTTTACATGTGCATGGTTGAATCTTTCTTTATTCGTCAATACACGTCTCCGACGAAAATCTCCAAACCAATACCTCACATTACGATATGGAGCTATAAATCCTCGTTTGTGTGCATACGTGGCATCACAAAGATAATATTTGTCTGTAAAGATATACAATTAATTAGAATATTAAACTAAGATAAGAATAATTAACAAACCATAAATATACTTGGTGGTGGAAATGGGGGTAGGCTCATGAGTAGGCTCGAAAATATGCTCTAGAGTAGGCTTGAAAGTATGCTCAGGAGTAGGCTCAAAAGTGTTGGCATCATCTTCTGTGTCATGAAAATGGGTGTCCATAATAATAAGTGACTGGACACGATAACAAGAAGATCCAACCCCTGATGTTGTTTGGGTTGAGGTCCACTTGCATTTCCCAGGAATTACCATCAACAATTTTGCACAAAGTTCTGGAAAAGGCAATGAAACTGTTTTCAATGATGCAGCTTCGGATGCCCCTAAACCCAAAGTAAAAAAATGTTATAATTTTTTGTTTATAGGTAGATGTTAAAAAGTTATATAAATGGACATACCATCTTAAAATTTTCCATTCCTCGTTCGTTAAGGTAAAAGTATTTATTTGAGCATTGTATATGTTGTCAATTTTGTTTTTCAAATACACCCAACCTACTTATTTGGCTTTAAGATTATCATAGGAATTCTTCATATGTTTTTGAAGCAAATCCAAGCCAAACTTTTCCTAACTTATTCCATGAGTCTTTATGCAAACAAATACTTTTCTACCCACTGTGTTTATCTCTTCAATGCAAGTCTCTAATAAGCATTTTAGATGCTCATTTGACCATTGTTAATCAACAAACAAGCAATGAACCTAAACCTAAACATAAACAATGAACATAAACATTAACAAAGGAGTAAATTTCAAGTTTTGTCCTTTATGTTTACACCAAATTACAGGCGCTGTCCTTTTTTTCCAAAAGTTTACAGGCGGTGTCCTTAACCTTCCAAAATCTTGCACGTTATGTCCTTTAGGCCAAACCCATTAGATTTTTAGTTAAATCTGAACATGTGCCTTGCACATGAGGGTATTATTGTCATTTCACCTCACCAGGGACTATTGAGTAAATGATTTGTATTAAGGGACTAATTACGTAAAAAATAAAAGATTAAATTATAAATAAAAAAAACCTTGCCTCTCTCTCTAACTCCCTCTTTCCCTCCAACATTCCACCACAACTAGTCAACCACCACCGTTACCACGTACCACACACCTGCCGCCACCCACCCCAACCACCACCATCACCCACACACCCATAATCAACCCCTTATTCACCTATAAACACCAACACAAACCCTGTCACTATTGTAACCACCAACTCCATCACCGTCTTCACCATACACCACCTACCCCCATCTAATCTCCACCGTCGAAAACCCACTAAAAACCCACCATTAAACACCTCTGAAACTTACCCCCATCAGGATGGTTTTCGATTTGTGTTTCTACCTGATTTAACGAATGAGGGTTTTTGGTTTGTGTTTGTACCAGATTTAACGAGGGACAGTTTCTGATTTGTGTACGATTTGGTTGAGGATGCGATGGAGAATCACAGGCAACAGATTGTGTTGGTGGCCGGAGTAGGTATGACGGTGATGCCGGAGGTTGTTGCAGTTGCTTCTATTTAGATCTGACCATCGTGCTTATTTCAAACCCTTTAAGGACCGCCACAACACAAGTTCGATTCAATCCATTTTAACCATAACCAACCCGTTTGATATGAAGCGATTTGATTGCAAAGAATTTCTTTAGAGAGAGAGAAGAAAGAGGGGAGAGAGTGAGAGAGAGAGTGTAGGGTTTTTTATTTATACTTTAATCTTTTTTTACATAATTAGTCCCTTAATATAAATCATTTACTCAATAGTCTCCGGTGAGGTGAAATGACAAGAATACCCTCATGTGCAAGGTACATGACCAGATTTAACTAAAAAATCTAACTGAGTTTGGCCTAAAGGACATAACGTGCAAGATTTTGGAAGGTTAAGGACACCGTCTGTAAACTTTTGGAAAAAAAGGACATCGCCTGCAATTTGGTGTAAACATAAAGGACAAAACTTATAATTTACTCTTAACAAAGATAATAAACAATGAACATAAACATAAAACAATGATCATAAATAATGAACCTAAAGAATGAGTATAAGCCTAAATATAAACAATGAACATAAACCATAAACAATCAACCTAAACCTAAACATAAATTTGAAACGATAAACATTACCTAAACATAACTCTACACAATAGATATTCCCCATACATGAATCTTAAAAATTATAAACATTGCCCAAACAAAAATCCTGAAAAATAAAATTACCTGATGTGGGGCGCCGGCTGTGGTTGGATTTGAGTTGGAGGCGGTGGCTATGGGTGGAGGCGACGGTTGTAGGTTGAGACGGCGGCTATGGGGTGGATGAGAGGGTGGAGGCCGCGGTTGTGGGGTGGATGAGAGGGTCGAGGCGACGGTTGTGTGGTGGAGTAGAGGGATGAGAGTTGGCGGTGTTGGTGGAGGTGAGAGGTGGAGGCTGCAGATGTGGGGTGGAAGCATGTTACACTTCTAACCCGCGAGATTTGTTATTTGTTGTATTTGATATACTAGTGGGGTTGTCCACACGATGTGACGGCAAACACAAAAAAATTGGTTTGTTGGGTTTTGAGTCTCCACCATCACCCAAACCAAAATTATGGTCAAGGGGATTTTAAAACCATTCGGTTTCGTTATTGGTGACCACATCTCTGGAAATTGAAGTTGTTACAAGAATGATTAAAAATGGCTGCTGATATCAACAAGATAAACATTCTCGTTCTTGCCAACTACAATATTCATACTTGTTTTTGAGTATTCTTACGTATTGCATTTTTTCAATTGTTCAAATCCCATTTCTATATTATATCAATCCGATGTGCTAACTCAATGCCTGCCTGAAAATGCTAATTGGACTTCTTAACAAGATATACAAATACCTTGATGGGAACTTGCTACTGCTATGACCTTAAACACAAGATCAATTTAATCACATTCAACTGCAAACTTCATAGACAGAAATTAGGGGAAAGTTTACATGGATCAAGCGACTTTAGGGCAGCGATATTCGTGAAATTGCAGGTATCTTCTGTCATTCCGTTCTTAGTATAGTAATCAATGAACACGTACGACGCGGATGTCTGACGCATCGTAACAAGGGTCGCCCTTCTTGTTAACGTACAATTGGCTCCACCGGTCCACACGCCCAATCGATGGCGGATTGAACGGCGGAGTCCTCGGCGTTGTTCTAGGTCGTCGTCGAAGGTTGGTCGGTCGTTAGGACGGTCGTCTAAAACGTCGGCCATAGGTTGGGAGGGTTTAAAATATATATTTTATTTTTATAAAATCCACCTAATCCAAATAATACCCATCCAATTAAGCATTAAAAGAAAATAAAAATAATAAGAAAAAGAAATGGTAAGACCTGATAATTACATAGTATTAGAATATTAAATCAAAGTTTAGTTATTTTATTTAGAAAAAAAGATTTAGTGACTTAATTAAAACACTTGACAAACTTGGTTAAATATATGTGACATTTTCTCTGTCTTAAAACGCCTTTGTCTCATGCACTATATATGGTATAAATAAACATTTTTTTTACTTTATAACAAGGTGAAGAGGAACACCTTTATTTCTTTCAGTATGATATCACACTGTATGAATACATATGTGTGACACATAATTACCATGATCGTCAAATAAAAAACGCCAAAAGATCATGTAATGGATATACCAATATATTGTAGGTATAAATAGAAACATAATGATGTATTTATACATGAATCCTTATACAATGTATAAAATATGAAAAAATTAAAATACTAAAGAACTAAATAGGTATAAATAGAAACATAATGATGTATTTATACATGAATCCTTATACAATGTATAAAAATGTGAAAAAAATAAAATACTAAAGAACTAAAAGACTAGAAAACAACAATATTTTACATACCTCAGTGGAAAGGTACTAGAATACAGTGAGTAAAACATGTGAAGGAAAGCCTTTAGTAAAGATAGTTACAATCTCATTCATTGAGAAAATAAGCAATGCAAGAACCTTAACAAAGGCAACATATTTTCTAACAGTGTCTAATTCACTTTCAACATGTTTGATATGTTGGTGTTGTACTAGGTTAGAGTTTAAATAAAGGGCAACTACATTATTTAAACAGACAACAATAGCACAAGCTATACAACAAATATTCAAATAATGCAAGTCTAAATGCAAATTACAAAGACAAGTTGCTTCCGTCATAACATTAGCGACACTTCTATATATACTTGTTTTAAGTATTAGAGTGAGACACCATCATTGGCGGACCTATGATTTTTTTCCCAGTGTGGTTCATTTTTTCAGTATTCAAAATTTTCATAACAAAACATTAAATTTTCGGGTGGGGTCAAAGCGAGGTTTGAATCAGATTTTAGACAAACAAACAAAATCAGGCTATACAAGATTGAACCCATGACCTCTTGTTGGTAAATTAAGAGGGGGGGGGGGGGGGGGGGGGGTTTATCACTACTACACCAACTTTCTTTTTCTTTCTATAGTGTTTACCTAATTGTATTTGTTAGATCCTTATAAAATTTAATATACCGAATCTACTAATTTTTTTAAAAACACTGGGGTCCGGGA
Organism: Scalesia atractyloides; assembly: GCA_947069175.1. Taxonomy (NCBI): domain Eukaryota; kingdom Viridiplantae; phylum Streptophyta; class Magnoliopsida; order Asterales; family Asteraceae; genus Scalesia; species Scalesia atractyloides. The sequence continues at coordinate 57,995,550 of CAMTDV010000019.1, forward strand.
CCCCCGACTGCTCTATATGGGTCCACCCGTGGACATCATGTTAGCATTTGGAGGAGCACGTGACAAGATTGTTTATGGGAATACACAATACTCAAATATACAACGATTTATGTAACCTACTTGAGTATGTACAAGATTATTGTGTGGCAATCAACTTAAGTGAGTTTCACTTAGTTTTGAGATGTCACACCCCGAACCGCAGCGGAATAGAAGTTGGGGCATGATTGGGTTATCACCAAAGCTCTTGATATTTACTAACAAGTTTCATATTTATTAAATTCAAATTAAAATTCAAATATCCAACAAAAGTTCATACAAACACAAATAATAATCTAAATGCTTGTTCCAACGAAATAACTTGATTATTCTTCTAGGCCATCATAGGTGTTTCTTTCCTCAACTTGATCACCTGTATCATGCGTAAAACAGGGGAAATTTTGGGTCAACAAAAGTTGGCGAGTGAACCTTGATAAAACATTTAAGTAAATCAATTTTATCGTTGTTTAAATAAGATTGTGCATAATCACATGTGAACAAATGTATAATGTAACAAATCACAAACCACATTGAATGAATATATAACATGAATGATGATGTATCTGAGATCAAGGCTCAATCGAACGGAGCCGATCTAATGAGGCACCTGATGCTCAACCCGTATCCCATGAGAAACTGATGGGCCTAATGAAATGAGTGCACTGAAATGATAAAATGTATCCACATATAAAACCACACTACAAGCAATACACATTTGATCACGAAATGATATAAGCACAAGTGTTAAATGAAATAAAGAAATGATACGACACATGATACATCCCAAAACGTGATTAAAACGGGGAGTTTGTAGAGATTCACTCATAGTGGGTGCGTATTCTTGAGAGCGCACGAGTTGCGAATTTAACCGACGAAGAAGTTCTAACCTAAAATAATAACGCGATAACTCGGTAAATAAATAAACTAATATTTTGGTTAAAAACCTTTGTTTAGATTTTTAAGTTAATTTTTATGGGTTTTATTGATATTTTAAACCCCTTGAAAATGTATTTTTAAACATTTTATTCGATTTTTCATTTAAATAATAAGCCATAAAATCAATTATTAGAAAAATAAAAATAATATATATTAAAAAATAAAAAAAACCTGTCAGACTGACAAGGCTGGCAGTCGGCCGGTTAGATTGTGTTTTAAGCATGCGTGTGGTGAGGCTCGAACCCGTGACCTCTTGGTTGCGTGCACGCAGCTCTTCCAACTGAGCTACGTGTCTAACCCGAAAGAATCTGGATTTTACATTTTAGGTTTAACCAAATTTAGTTAAATTCAAAAAGGTTATATTGGATCGAACCGGACGCGCACCAAGGGTTTCGAACCCGAGACCTCTTCTGTAACTTGCACACAGCCCAACCAACTGGGCTGGGTGTCTAACCCGTTAATACTTGAAATTTAATTTATATACTGAATAAGTGTATACAGAAGTGATAGATTAAAAAGGGGGTTTAAATCAATCGAGCCGGTGTGTGCGTGGAATCGAACCAGTGATCCCGGGTTCAATTTGCACCCGGTCCAACCAGTTGGGCTGAGTGCTTAACCCATTCAAGATTCGTATTTTAATAATTATAACAACATTCTGACGTCGTCTTCTTCATTTCACATTTGAACCGACTGTATACCCGCCCAAATTAACTCATTTTAATTCTGATAAACCGATGCACATTCAGATAAATAAATAGAATTCAAAAGGAAGGAATGAGAGTCTACCGAATACTGAAATGGAGGATCACGATTTTCCGGCGGTGGAATTCCGGCGGTTGGCAGCGTTTTCCGGCGAACAGGGGGGTTTGAGCAGAGGAACAATGAGAGTAGAAAGGGGCGAGTTTTGATTGAGGAAAACAATTAGTATTTATAGGCGAGGACAGGGTGCTTGGTTTCGGCTTTTTTTTTGGAAACTACTGATTGGCAATTTGCCAAGAAGATGACAGCCAGATTGATTCCGGTTTGCCAAAATAGCCCGGCGCCAGTTGTCGGAGGAATTCAAAAAGAAAGGGAAAAGCGCGTCTTTGATTCGCTGCCAATTGTTGCAGGTTTGGTTAACATATATATATATATATATATATATATATATATATATATATATATATATATATATGCTTTGATAGTTGAGTTCTAGCACATAATGTATGTGCAGTGCAGTGGTGCTGAGTGTGTGTGTTAACCGGGGGAACCCGGGTTCGATCCCGGTTCACCCTATCTCTTTTAATTATTATTATTTTTTTATTAAACCTTCTTTAATTATTTACTAATTATGAATATTTATTATTTAATTATGTCATCTTATTTTAAACATTGATTATTATTATTATATATGTATTATTGTAAACAAACAAAATAATAACACGACGTAATATAAAATATACTTCGGTTGATAAATTGGGGCGGGTTTTCGAAACCCGATTTACACAAATGTTACAGAATCCCCTACTTTTAGAAATTTCGTCCCGAAATTTAAGTAGTAGTGGTAACCGGAAAGAGATGCGGGTACTTTTCGCGCATTGAGTCTTCACGTTCCCAAGTAAACTCGGGTCCTCGTTTTGACTCCCAACGCACCCTGACGATTGGAATACGACTTCGCCTTAAACGCTTCTCACCGAAATCCATGATTTCCACTGGTCTTTCAACGAAGTGCATTGATTCATCGACTTGAATGTCTTCTAGAGGGATATGGAGGTTCTCGTCGGCGAGGCCCTTTTTCAGGTTTGATACGTGGAACGTGGAATGTATTCTGTTGAGTTCTTCTGGTAGGTCAAGCTTGTAGGCTAGAGCTCCTACTCTTTCGAGTATCTTGAAAGGTCCTACGTAGCGTAGTGCTAGCTTGCCCTTTTGGCCAAAACGAACCACTCCCTTCCACGGTGATACTTTCAAAAGTACTTTATCACCACACAAAACTCCAAGGGCTTTCGTCGTTTGTCAGCATAACTCCTTTGACGACTTTGAGCCGCTAGAAGATTGTTTCGAATTTGAAGGATTTTGTCGGTTGTTTCTTGAATCAATTCAGGTCCGGTGTCTTCACCAATTTCGTGCCAACATACTGGAGATCGGCATTTACGACCATATAAAGCTTCGAAAGGAGCCATGCTGATACTTGAATGATAGCTATTGTTGTACGAAAACTCGACTAACGGCAGATGAGCTTCCCAGTTCCCTTTGAAGTCTATGACACATGCTCGAAGCATGTCTTCAAGGGTTTGGATGGTGCGTTCAGATTGACCATCAGTTTGAGGGTGAAAGGCGGTGCTAAGGTCTAACCGTGTACCCAAAGCGGTTTGTACGGCTCGCCATGTTCATGAAGTGAAACGACCATCACGGTCTGAAATGATGCTTAACAGTACACCATGACGGCTTACGATCTCGTTAATGTAGATACGAGCTAACTTCTCGTTCTTGAAGTCCTCGTGAATCGGAATGAAGTGAGCTGATTTTGTAAGACGATCAATGATTACCCATATGGTGTCATACCCACTGGAGGTGCGAGGTAACCCGGTAATGAAGTCCATGGTTATGTTTTCCCACTTCCATACAGGTATTTCGGGTTGGACTAGAAGTCCTGAAGGTCTTTGATGTTCAGTTTTTACTTTGGAACATGTAAGGCACTTGGAAACAAAAACAGCGATATCCTTTTTCATGCCAGGCCACCAGTAGGTGTATCGTAGGTCTTGATACATCTTATCGGCTCCTGGGTGTACAGAGTATCGTGTTTTGTGTGCCTCATTAATGAGGAAATCATGAAGGTTGTCGCGATCGGGAATCCATATGCGGTTTAAATAATATAGAATACCGTCGGATTTGGTTTCAATTTTGAGTTCAGCTCCACATGACAGCTCATCGCGTACGTCATTTTCCGTTACAGAGATATGTTGAGCTGCCCGGATTCGATCCTTGATATCGGTTATGATTTGCGAACATAGAAGACGAATAGAGTTCGCATATCCCTTTCGACTGAGCGCATCAGCCACCACGTTTGCCTTGACACATCTTCGTTGCCTCATATTCAACTCTTTTTGATTGAAGATATGTTGGAGACTCTTGTGGTCAGTGTATATTTCACACTTGGTACCGTAAAGATAATGTCTCCATATCTTGAGAGCGAACACAACGGCTCCAAGTTACAGGTCGTGGGTGGTGTAATTTTTCTCATGAACTTTGAGTTGCCTAGAGGCATAGGCTATCACCTTTCCTCTTTGCATCAATACACAGCCTAGACCTTGCCCTGATGCGTCGCAATAAACCACAAAGTCATCGCAACCCTCAGGGAGTGTAAGGATAGGTGCGTTACAAAGCTTTTGCTTTAAAGTTTGGAAGGCCTCCTCTTGCTTAGGTCCCCAAATAAAGGGTTTTCCCTTGTGAGTCAAGGCCGTGAGCGGAACGGCGATACGGGAAAAATTTGCAATGAAGCGTCGGTAATAACCAGCCAAGCCAAGAAATGACCTAACTTCGGTAGGGGTGCTTGGCGCTTGCCATTCTTGTACTGCCTTGATTTTCGAAGGATCGATATGAATCCCTTTGTCATTGATGACATGACCAAGAAATTGTACTTCTCTTAACCAGAATTCGCATTTTGAGAACTTAGCGTAAAGCTTTTCAGTCCTTAAGAGTGTAAGAATGAGTCAAAGGTGTCGCTCATGATCGGATTTTGACTTGGAGTAGATAAGAATGTCGTCAATGAAGACTATGACGAAACAGTCGAGATAGAGTTTGCATACCCTATTCATCAAATCCATGAAGACAGCTGTCACACCCCGACCCGCAGCGGAAAAGGTGATCGGGCATGATTGGGTTATCATCAAAGCTCATGACATTTATTAAGCGTTTCATATTCATTAATACAAATTAAATGGAAATTTACAATAAATGTTACAACATGATCTAACTAACAATCTAAACTTCTTTGTTCTCTTCTAAGGCATATCCTATGTTTTCCTTGCTTCAACCTGTTCACCTGTATCATGTGTAAAAGGGTTTTTGGATCAACATAATGTTGGCGAGTGAATCCTATGGAAAACATTTGAACAAATTTATTTAAATTGATTATGAAATAGGTGCACAACCAAACATGAGTAAAGTTAGATGTAACTTAATCAACAATCATAAGATATTAAATGAAACACTCATGAACAATAATGGAACAATTAGAGGCACGCGATGCTCAACTCGTCTCTCACGAGAAACTGAGGGGCCTGATGAATAAATTGCATAAACATGATAATATGAATGACACAACTACAAACAATATAAACTCAATGATACACACATGAACAATAATGAATTTGATTTGAAGCACGCGATGTTCTACTCGTCTCCCACGAGGAACTGATGGGCTTAATGTAGGAGTTTCATATAATTTGACAAAAGGAAATAAGTAAATCACAACAATAAAAACAATCTAAGTTTAGGTCATGATGTGGTATGGCACAAGTTTAAATAAATAAATTAATTATTTTCATAACACATGACACACCCCAAAACGTGTAATTTAAAAGGGGGAGTTGTAAGATTCACTCACAATGGGTGCGTTCGGTTGATGACGTTGAATGCACGCGAAGTGGTTTTAACCACGAGTGAGATTTAACCTAGATAAATCGCATTATGGTTTGGTAAGTAAACGGATTTTATTAATCTATTTTAGTAGGATTGTTGGGTGTATTTTTGTGAGTTTAAGGCTATTTTCTAACCTTAAAAATGTTATTTTTAAGTATTTTTAATTGATTTTTAATTAAAATAATTAAATAAAATAAAAAAATTGATTTTTTTCTGACCGTTGACCGTTTGACTGACCGTTGACCTGACCGTTGACCGGTTCGATTCGGAATATAGGTGCGCTGAGTGAGGCTCGAACCCGAGACCTCCCGTACGCGTGCACGCAGCTCTACCAACTGAGCTACGTGTCTAACACGTTATAAATCTGATTTTAATTATATATATATATATTAATTAGTTTAAACCGAAAATCATTTTATTTTAAAAACAGTTTTAAGCGAACCGGACGTGCACTCCACAGGTCTCGAACCCGGGACCTGTGGTTTAATCTAACACACAGTCCACCGCTGGACTTTGTGTTTAACATGTTATATAATTTGATTTTTATTATACTTAAATACAATTTAGTTATTTCCTTTTCTGCCTTATTAAAAAGAATGGATAATTGTTCGAGTCGGTGCAGTAGACCGGACTCGAACTCGTGACCTGTGATATAAACAAACACACAGTCCACCGCTGGACTGTGTGTCTAACTTGGTTATTATTCCGATTATTAATATACTTAATATATAACTGTGGCGACTCCGGTTCAGTTTAACAAAAAAATGATTTTTATTAAGGCAGCGTGTGTGAAACGGGATTCGAACTCGAGACCTTTGCGTTATGTGTGCACACAGTCCACCGCTGGACTGTGTGTCTAACCCGAGTAATATCCTGATTTATATTATACATATATGATCCGGATACATCGTCTTCTTCATCAAGTGTTATCAAGATATAAGGTCTGACTGGTTCGAGTTTTTATTCAAGTTTCATTAGTGTTTTACAGTCCATTAAGGTAAGATAAGGGTGAAAAGATAAAGAAAATAAGCGAAGAGGTATACCGACTGGACCCTCTGTTTTCCGGCAGAACTCCGGCGACAGCAATTCCTTCCGGCGACGAGTTCCTTGTAGCAGCGAGTCTCCAGGAAGCTTACAAAGGGTGTGGGTATCTCCGGTATAAGCTCAGAGGCTCAGTGAGGTTCAGAAATAAGGAAATCGGTTTTCCGGCGACGAACAGAAAAGTTCCGGCGAGGGAGTTTTCGCCGAGAAAGAGTGTGGTTTTGAGCGAAAAGGTTTTCAATGGGTTGAGGGTGAATTTATAGGGGAAAATCGAGATACACTTGGTCTGATTTCCGACTGTATTCGTAAATCATAAAAACTCTGGCGGTTATGGTTTGGTCGCGGACTTCAAACATCGGTTATAACCGATGTTCTAATAATAATTTACGTTATAACTGAAAATGGTGTTAAAAACTCGCGAGATTTCCGGGATTCCGACGACTGAACTAATGGGCGCCGATTTTGAATTCGTAACGTTATTATATCAATTAAATGATTTCAATAAATAACAAACAAAACAAGTGGCGCAGTGGTTTGTGTGTTGTGTGTTAAGACTGATGGCTGGTTCGGTACTGACCCGGGTTCGAAACCCGGCAGAGGTATTTTATTTTTATTTTGCGATTTTCAACAGTTTTTCAAAAACTAAATATATATTCCCGTATAATAATCGATTACGTATCGTTTAAAAATATTTTGGGCATTTAATTCGCAACGAAATTTTTGACTGACTGTTCGGTTGATAAACGGAGCGGGTTTGGTAAATCCGTTTTTGACGGATGTTACAGTATCCCCTGCTTTTTAGAAATTTCGTCCCGAAATTTAAATAATGATATATTTTGACTAAAAGGATGATGATGTTTAGTTTGACAGTTGTATGCTTAGAAAAATAAGGGTTTAAGTTTTTGTTCGAGGCGGTAACGTTCCTTGTAAGGGTTAAGTACCCTATTCAGGAATCGCTTTTTGTTGCCTACTGTATAAGTATTGATAAACAGGAATGATTCGCTAAAAATGATATCATGCATAAGAGTTTAGATACGTTTGGGAAAGTATGGTTATATCCTAAGGCAAAACTTCTAACACTACAATTTACATGGAATATAAATAAAAACACAACAACTGATATTTGAACATAAATAAACACAACAGCTAATATTCAAACATGAATAAACACAACAGCAAATATTTGAATCCACATTCTGATAGCATATATGTTTGAATGGTGGAAGTTCCTCTCTCGTTTGTTATGATGGAGAGGTTTGTTTATGTAGAAATGGAACACAATCCAATCTCTTTAAATAACATGATGATATAAATGTAACACAAATTCCAACCAAGGCAATACTAAATCCTACATGGAACTTCTCATAACCGCATGATAATGCCTCTGATCCTTTGGCAAGAATACTTATATATAGGAAGTACCAGCGGCGTATCCACCATATTCTTGCCAAATTTTCATTAGTTTTATCCACAAGTTATGATTGGTTACCAAGAAACTAATAAATCCTACATAGAACTTCTCATAACCGTCCGATAATGCCTCTGATCCTTTGACAAGAATACTTATATATAGGAAGTACCAGCGGCGTATCCACCATATTCTTGTCAAATTTTCATTGGTTTTATCATTGAATTATGATTAGTCCTATAATTCTACAACCAATACAACAAACATAAAATACTGAAATGAAATATATCTGTGCGATCAAGGCTCAATCGAACGGAGCCGATCGTATTGCATGTACTGAAAATGAAATGGATGTGCGCTCAAGGCTCAATCAAACGGAGCCGAACGTATTGAATGTACTAAAATTGAAATTGTGTGCTCAAGGCTCAATCAAACGGAGCCGAGCGTATTGCATGTACTGAAAATGAATAACTTAACCACACAAACAGCCTATGCATGGAACCTCTCATAACCGCCTGATAATGCCTTGATCATTTGACAAGAATACTTATATATAGAAGTACCATCGGCGTATCCACCATATCCTTGTCAAATTTTCATTGACTTTATCCGCAAGTTATGGTTAGTTCGATGCGACTCTACTACAAACACCACAACCACAAGATACTGATAATGAAATTGTCTGTGCGCTCAAGGCTCAATCAAACGGAGCCGAACGTATTGAATGAAATTGTATGTGCGCTCAAGGCTCAATCAAACGGAGCCGAACGTATTGAATGTACTGAAATTGAACAACTTAATCTAAACAACCATCACACAATCAGCCTATGCATGGAACCTCTCATAACCGCCTGATAATGCCTCCGATCATTTGACAAGAATACTTATATATAGGAAGTACCATCGGCGTATCCACCATATCCTTGTCAAATTTTCATTGACTTTATCCGCAAGTTATGGTTAGTTCGATGCGACTCTACTACAAACACCACAACCACAAGATACTGATAATGAAATTGTCTGTGCGCTCAAGGCTCAATCAAACGGAGCCGAACGTATTGCATGAACTGGAAATGTAAATTGAAATATGCGCTCAAGGCTCAATCGAACGGAGCCGAACGTATTGCATGTATTGAAATGTAAAATGAAATAACCGATCAAGGCTCAAACAAACGGAGCCGATCGTGCGGGCACGCCCTGATCAACCGCATAATAAAATGGGGATCAAACTCAACCTCGATGGATGGGGAGCTGCGGCCTCGGCAAAAGCATATACTGAAAACAATATATAATATATAATATACCATAATTACTCTAACAGTCTACACATGTGATAAAGAAAAACATAAAACTAAACGATAGGAGTTGAATCTGGATCTTCAGCGAAGAGGACTAGTTGAGTATCTTCGTTTGGGCCGTTATTATCTTCGACAGGATTGGCGTTGATATTGAAGACTCTTCCTCTTGCTGGTGGCATAGTGGTTGGGTTTTCTTGGTTTACTTGGTTAACTGGGTTTGATTGGGCTTGAGTGTTGATAACGTTAACCAATTGAGGGCATGTGTTTCTAAAGTGGGTAGGGTCGCCACAATTGAAGCAAGCTCGAGCATATGGGAACATGGGGTATTGGGGTTGGTGATAAGTTTGGGCCATGTTTTGAGTAGGGAAAAAGGTTTGGTTTTGAAAGGTGCGACAAACATTGCTCAAATGACCATAGCGTCCACAAGTTGCACATAGACGACAAGGTAGGGTATGGGGATGGTGATAAAAACAGTTGTTGCATCGAGGGTGAGGTCCAAGATATGGTTTCTTATCTGGGTAAGCTGAGTTGGGTGCCACTTGGGTGATTGGGATAGCTCGGATGGGTATGGCGTGTAAAACTGGTTGATTTCGTTGAGTAGCAGCGAAAAGTCGCCCGACTCTTCTTCTCTTAGGATTGGGTTGAGAAGGGAATTCGGTTTGAGTGGAGTCGGAGGTTTCAGTCGATTCTTCATCCTTTGTCTTCTCCTCCTTGAAGTCTTTGTTTCGGATTCGGTTCTCGGTGAGCTCTGTTGCTAGCTCCATTGCTGCTTCCAAAGTTGCAGGCTTGGTACTTATTACAGGGTCTTGAATCTTTGACGGAAGACCACGAATGTAGTGCTCGATCAAACGGTAGAGGGGAGTAAACATGTTGGGAACCATTTGATGTAATTCGAGGAACCTTTTGTTGTAGGTGATGTGGTCTCCTTCCATTTGCTTCAATGAGTAAAATTCATCTTCTAACTTCTTGATTTCGCTCCTTGGGCAAAATCGTCTGGTCATGATTTCCTTCAATTCGTTCCAAGTTAAGGACATAGCATCTTCAACACCTCGTTTGGCCTTCTCTGTGTTCCACCAAGTAAGTGCTATCCCATATAATCGACCGGTAGCATATCGCACTTTGCGATCGTCAGGGCAATCGCGATTTAGAAATGTGTTCTCCATTTCTTCAAACCAATGGAGGAGAGCGGTGACGCCTTCAGTACCTTTGTATTTCGGAGGGTCGCATGATTTGAAATGCTTGTAGGTGCATTTAGTGGTATTTGGGGAAGAGTTGAAAATGTTTTGGTTTGCTTGATTGACAGGATTAACGGTAAGTGCTTGTTGAACTTGGATTACAATGTTGGGTATTACGGCAGCCATTTGTTGAGCGATTAAGGCAGCCATGCGTTCGCGGGCTTTTCTTGCTCTCGTCTTCCTACGGGCGAGGTTAGAAGACATCTACAAGGAATACATGACAAGAGTATGAGTTGAATGTTTTTGGGTTCATGGGTCGCATTAGGAATGAACATTCATAAAATAATTATAAAAAAAAAAAAAAACTACATCCATAGGATGTCTTGGGCTTTGCTCGCTGTTAGGCCCTACATGCCGCCATACTTTACCTGTGTAATCATGTGGGCCCCCATGAATACCGGTTTTTCATATGGTTGGCACGGGTTTTGCCAGGTTGCGTACACCAAAACCCGGAGAAAATCGAGAAATATGTATACAACGTGTGATATTCGGAATGTGTCCAGGTGTAGACACGGTGACACCTCAAAGTAGGGTTAGTTCGAACGACGTTTGGTGTGGCATGCTTTGGCCTAATAGGTCCTTCGTACTCTCATCGTTGGTCCCCAGGTAGGCAAACTGGTCCGTTATATTGGATTTATACGAATGCCAGCCTAGACAGGACGTTCCGACTACCGGTACTTGTACCCTTCCAGTTACTACATGCCCGTCGCAGAACTTACTTTGATGAGATTTGAAAATTGCATAAAATCTTTGGATAATGAGAGTATGAAAATAAATTGAATACATGAACATCGATATATGTATAATGAATATGTATATATGTATAATGAATATGTATATAAGCATGTATGTTTGACTGAAATGTAAACAAATATGAAACAAATAAATATCACAAGTTTGTATGTAACCACCTAATCAATTAAAATTTAGGCAGACTATAGTATAGGCTCTAAGGGTCTAATAACCTATCCTATATCCCTATAGTCATGGCTCTGATACCAATCTGTCACACCCCGACCCGCAGCGGAAAAGGTGATCGGGGCATGATTGGGTTATCATCAAAGCTCATGACATTTATTAAGCGTTTCATATTCATTAATACAAATTAAATGGAAATTTACAATAAATGTTACAACATGATCTAACTAACAATCTAAACTTCTTTGTTCTCTTCTAAGGCATATCCTATGTTTTCCTTGCTTCAACCTGTTCACCTGTATCACGTGTTAAAGGGTTTTTGGATCAACATAATGTTGGCGAGTGAATCCTATGGAAAACATTTGAACAAATTTATTTAAATTGATTATGAAATAGGTGCACAACCAAACATGAGTAAAGTTAGATGTAACTTAATCAACAATCATAAGATATTAAATGAAACACTCATGAACAATAATGGAACAATTAGAGGCACGCGATGCTCAACTCGTCTCTCACGAGGAACTGAGGGGCCTGATGAATAAATTGCATAAACATGATAATATGAATGACACAACTACAAACAATATAAACTCAATGATACACACATGAACAATAATGAATTTGATTTGAAGCACGCGATGTTCTACTCGTCTCCCACGAGGAACTGATGGGCTTAATGTAGGAGTTTCATATAATTTGACAAAAGGAAATAAGTAAATCACAACAATAAAAACAATCTAAGTTTAGGTCATGATGTGGTATGGCACAAGTTTAAATAAATAAATTAATTATTTTCATAACACATGACACACCCCAAAACGTGTAATTTAAAAGGGGGAGTTGTAAGATTCACTCACAATGGGTGCGTTCGGTTGATGACGTTGAATGCACGCGAAGTGGTTTTAACCACGAGTGAGATTTAACCTAGATAAATCGCATTATGGTTTGGTAAGTAAACGGATTTTATTAATCTATTTTAGTAGGATTGTTGGGTGTATTTTTGTGAGTTTGAGGCTATTTTCTAACCTTAAAAATGTTATTTTTAAGTATTTTTAATTGATTTTTAATTAAAATAATTAAATAAAAAATAATAAAAAATTGATTTTTTTCTGACCGTTGACCTGACCGTTGACCGGTTCGATTCGGAATATAGGTGCGCTGAGTGAGGCTCGAACCCGAGACCTCCCGTACGCGTGCACGCAGCTCTACCAACTGAGCTACGTGTCTAACCCGTTATAAATCTGATTTTAATTATATATATATATTAATTAGTTTAAACCGAAAATCATTTTATTTTAAAAACAGTTTTAAGCGAACCGGACGTGCACTCCACAGGTCTCGAACCCGGGACCTGTGGTTTAATCTAACACACAGTCCACCGCTGGACTTTGTGTTTAACATGTTATATAATTTGATTTTTATTATACTTAAATACAATTTAGTTATTTCCTTTTCTGCCTTATTAAAAAGAATGGATAATTGTTCGAGTCGGTGCAGTAGACCGGACTCGAACTCGTGACCTGTGATATAAACAAACACACAGTCCACCGCTGGACTGTGTGTCTAACTTGGTTATTATTCCGATTATTAATATACTTAACATATAACTGTGGCGACTCCGGTTCAGTTTAACAAAAAAATGATTTTTATTAAGGCAGCGTGTGTGAAACGGGATTCGAACTCGAGACCTTTGCGTTATGTGTGCACACAGTCCACCGCTGGACTGTGTGTCTAACCCGAGTAATATCCTGATTTATATTATACATATATGATCCGGATACATCGTCTTCTTCATTAAGTGTTATCCAGATATAAGGTCTGACTGGTTCGAGTTTTTATTCAAGTTTCATTAGTGTTTTACAGTCCATTAAGGTAAGATAAGGGTGAAAAGATAAAGAAAATAAGCGAAGAGGTATACCGACTGGACCCTCTGTTTTCCGGCAGAACTCCGGCGACAGCAATTCCTTCCGGCGACGAGTTCCTTGTAGCAGCGAGTCTCCAGGAAGCTTACAAAGGGTGTGGGTATCTCCGGTATAAGCTCAGAGGCTCAGTGAGGTTCAGAAATAAGGAAATTGGTTTTCCGGCGACGAACAGAAAAGTTCCGGCGAGGGAGTTTTCGCCGAGAAAGAGTGTGGTTTTGAGCGAAAAGGTTTTCAATGGGTTGAGGGTGAATTTATAGGGGAAAATCGAGATACACTTGGTCTGATTTCCGACTGTATTCGTAAATCATAAAAACTCCGGCGGTTATGGTTTGGTCGCGGACTTCAAACATCGGTTATAACCGATGTTCTAATAATAATTTACGTTATAACTGAAAATGGTGTTAAAAACTCGCGAGATTTCCGGGATTCCGACGACTGAACTAATGGGCGCCGATTTTGAATTCGTAACGTTATTATATCAATTAAATGATTTCAATAAATAACAAACAAAACAAGTGGCGTAGTGGTTTGTGTGTTGTGTGTTAAGACTGATGGCTGGTTCGGTACTGACCCGGGTTCGAAACCCGGCAGAGGTATTTTATTTTTATTTTGCGATTTTCAACAGTTTTTCAAAAACTAAATATATATTCCCGTATAATAATCGATTACGTATCGTTTAAAAATATTTTGGGCATTTAATTCGCAACGAAATTTTTGACTGACTGTTCGGTTGATAAACGGAGCGGGTTTGGTAAATCCGTTTTTGACGGATGTTACAACAGCGGGGGCGTTGGTTAAACCGAAGGGCATAACCATGAACTCGTAATGACCATAACGAGTTCGGAAGGCAGTTTTTGGAATATCTTCTTCGCGCACTCTAAGCTGATGATAACCAGAACGAAGGTCGATTTTGGAGAAACAGGTGGCGCCTTAAAGTTGGTCTAGAATGTCATCAATACGAGGCAGTGGATAGCGATTCTTAACCGTCAACTTGTTGAGTCCTCTATAATCAATGCACATGCGAAACGTTCCATCTTTCTTCCTCACAAAAAGAACGGGCGCACCCCAAGGCGATGAGCTAGGACGTATGAATCCTTTGTCAGTCAGCTCTTGCAGTTGACTGGCCAACTCTTGCATCTCGGATGGGGCTAACCTATTGGGATATTTTGCGACCGGTGTAGCACCAGGCACAAGATCGATTCGAAATTCGACTTCTCGCACAGAAGGAAGTCCTGAAACGTCGTCGGGAAAAACTTGCGGGAATTCTTTCACAATTGGAATATCTTCGAGCTTCCTCTCCTTACCTTCCTTCTTGATGACGTGAGCTAGAAATGTGACGTAATTCTTGCGAAGATAACTTCGGGCTTGAAGGCAGGACATCAATTTGAGCCCTTTCGAAGGAGTTTCCCCAAAGATACGTCGTGTCTGACCGTCGGCGGGAGGAATAAGAATGAACTTTTCATGGCACACCACTTCAGCGTGATGCTGGCTGAGCCAGTCCATACCGATGATAACATCGAAACTTCCCAATTTCATAGGAATGAGATCAACTGAAAAATCGTGATCATTTAGGGTGAGAGTACAATCGCGTATAATAGAATTTAATGAAGCGGGTTTGTCGTCAGCAACTTCCACCGTCAGAGATTCAACGAGATTATCACGAGGTTGGTCGAGAATAGATTCGAATTCTAAAGACACAAAGCTCTTATCCGCCCCAGTATCGAATAATATGGATGCATAACTACCATTTATGAGAAACGTACCGTTGACCACATTGTTGTCAGCCCTGGCTTGGTTGGCGTTGATATTGAAAGCTCTTCCTCTAGCAAGTGGAGGAGCTTGGTTAGCTTGGTTTACCGGGTTTGCTTGAGCTTGGGCATGGATGATGTTCACCAGGCGTGGGCAAGTATTCCTGAAGTGGTTTGGGTCCCCACAATTGAAACATGCTCGTATGGATTGCATCATGGGGTAGTTGGGTTGGTAGTAAGGTTGGGCTGCGAGTTATGCAGGTGGTAGAAGTAAGGGTTGTTGGGCTTGGCCCACCATTCGATTTTGGGTTTGGGTTGGAGGTTGACTGCGGTTCGATCGCTGAAGGGTATGACAGGTTTGGATAGTGTGACCCGCACGGCCACAACTTGTGCAATGTTGGCAAGGGTTTTCAGGAGGGTGATGGTATTGGCAACGGTTACACTTTGGGTGTGGGCCAGTGTATGGCCTTTTGAATGGTGTGGCTGGAGGGGCAACTTGGGTGATTGGAGCAGCAGTGATGGGAGGGTTGGTTTGGGTGACAGCAAAGTTCTTGCCATTTCGCTTCCTCTTACTAGCAAACTTCGAGGATGAACCTGAGTGGTTTGGAATTGGGGTCTCAATGGGTGCTTTCTTCTTCTCATATTTAAAATTGCCATTTCGAATGCGATTTTCAGTGACTTCCGTAGCTGACTCCATTGCGGCTTCGAGTGTTGTAGGCGAAGTGCTTAAAACCGAATCTTGGATTTTCGAGGGAGGCCTCGAATGTAGTGTTCAATTAAGCGGTATAATGGGGTGAATAGATTGGGAACCATTTGGTTCAACTCAAGAAACCTCTTGTTGTAGGAGGTGTGATCCCCTTCTTTTTGCTTTAGAGCATAGAATTCATCTTCAAGCTTCTTAATCTCGCTTCTAGGGCAAAAACGTCTTGTCATGACCTCTCTTAATTCTTCCCATGATAAGGCCATGGCATCATCTACACCTCGCTTACCTTTTTCCGTGTTCCACCAGGTAAGGCTACCCCAAACAATCTTCCAGTCGCGTAACGTACCTTACGGTCCTCAGGACAGTCGCAATTGAGAAAGGTGTTTTCCATTTCCTCAAACCAGTGGAGGAGAGCGGTGACACCTTCAATCCCTTCATATTTTGGGGGATCGCAAGACTTGAAGTGTTTGTAGGTGCATTTAGGGGTTTTGGGAGGAGGGTTGGCGACGCTTTGGTCTTCTTGGTTGGGAGGGTTAATGGGATTAGCGGTGAGAGCTTGCTGAACTTGTAGCACGATGTCAGGAAGCACTGCGGCCATTTGTTTAGCAATTTGCGTGGCCAAGCGTTCGTTTGACTTTCCTGACCTTCTACCTCCACGTAATTGCCTAGCAGACATCTACAGGAATATATGTAGGGAGATTGTGAGTTCAAGAATTTCCTAGGTGTCATGTGTCGTAAAAAGAATGAAAACCACATAACTGAAAATAATTTAAGTACATCCATAGGATGTCTTGGGTTTGCTCATGTTTGGGCCTCCAAATGTCCCCCATACCATTGCTTGTATAGTCATGTGGGCCCCCATGACTTTTGGGCTTGGTAGGGTTCACATTGGTGTCGGCTGGTTAACACTCGCATCACCCGAATGAAAATCGTAAAACATGATTACGAGATGTAAGGTCGGAGGGTGTCTAGGTGTAGATACAATGACAACTCAAAGTGGGGTTAGCTCACACGACGTTTGGTATAGCATGCTTTGGCCTAATAGGTCCTTCGTACTCTCATCGTTAGTCCCCAGGTAGGCAAACTGGTCCTTTATTTTTGGATTTATACGAATGCCATGCCTAGACAGGACGTTCCGACTACCGGTACTCGTACCCTTCCAGTTACTACATGCCCGTCGTGAAAAATCACTTTGATGTAATTTGAAAAACATGAAAACATTGCAAAAAGCTTTGAAACGAAAACATGGAAATTGTGAAATCGTGAGGTGTGTGCTTTCATAGATATGATATGTTATGATGATATGAACTATGATGAGCATTGCATATTAACATGTACTTGTGAGAGTGCTTGAATAATGTTGTGTGTGAAAATAAACATGAGACATATAAACATCATGAATTTTGCATGTAACACATAGACAATTAAAAGTTCTAATCAACTATAGTATAGGCTCTAAGGGTCTAATAACCTATCTTATATCCCTATAGTCACAAGCTCTGATACCAATCTGTCACACCCCGACCCGCAGCGGAATAGAAGTTGGGACATGATTAGGTTATCACCAAAGCTCATGATATTTACTAACAAGTTTCATATTTATTAAATTCAAGTTAAAATTCAAATATCCAACAAAATTTCATACAAACACAAATAATAATCTAAATGCTTGTTCCAACGAAATAACTTGATTATTCTTCTAGGCCATCCTAGGTGTTTCTTTCCTCAACTTGATCACATGTATCATGCGTAAAACATGGGAAATTTTGGGTTAACAAAAGTTGGCGAGTGAACCTTGATAAAACATTTAAGTAAATCAATTTTATGTTGTTTAAATAAGATTGTGCATAATCACATGTGAACAAATGTATAATGTAACAAATCACAAACCACATTGAATGAATATATGACATGAATGATGATGTATCTGAGATCAAGGCTCAATCGAACGGAGCCGATCTAATGAGGCACCTGATGCTCAACCCGTATCCCACGAGAAACTGATGGGCCTAATGAAATGAGTGCACTGAAATGATAAAATGTATCCACATATAAACCACACTACAAGCAATACACATTTGATCACGAAATGATATAATCACAAGTGTTAAATAAAATAAAGAAATGATACGACACATGATACACCCCAAAACGTGATTAAAACGGGGAATTTGTAGAGATTCACTCACAGTGGGTGCGTATTCTTGAGAGCGCACGAGTTGCGAATTTAACCGACGAAGAAGTTCTAACCTAAAATAATAACGCGATAACTCGGTAAATAAATAAGCTAATATTTTGGTTAAAAACCTTTGTTTAGGTTTTTAAGTTAATTTTTATGGGTTTTATTGATATTTTAAACCCCTTGAAAATGTATATTTTTAAACATTTTATTCGATTTTTCATTTAAATAATAAGCCATAAAATCAATTATTAGAAAAATAAAAATAATATATATTAAAAAAATAAAAAAAACCTGTCAGACTGACAAGGCTGTCAGTCGGCCGGTTAGATTGTGTTTTAAGCATGCGTGTGGTGAGGCTCGAACCCGTGACCTCTCGGTTTCGTGCACGTAGCTCTTCCAACTGAGCTACGTGTCTAACCAGAAAGAATCTGGATTTTAATTATTCTTATATACATTTTAGGTTTAACCAAATTTAGTTAAATTCAAAAAGGTTATATTGGATCGAACCGGACGCGCACCAAGGGTTTCGAACCCGAGACCTCTTCTGTAACTTGCACACAGCCCAACCAACTGGGCTGGGTGTCTAACCCGTTAATACTTGAAACTTATTATATTTATATACTGAATAAGTGTATACAGAAGTGATTGATTAAAAAGGGGGTTTAAATCAATCGAGCCGGTGTGTGCGTGGAATCGAACCAGTGATCCTTGGTTCAATTTGCACCCGGTCCAACCAGTTAAGCTGAGTGCTTAACCCGTTCAAGATTCGTATTTTAATAATTATAACAACATTCTGACATCGTCTTCTTCATTTCACATTTGAACCGACTGTATACTCGCCCAAATTAACTCATTTTAATTCTGATAAACCGATGCACATTCAGATAAATAAATAGAATTCAAAAGGAAGGAATGAGAGTCTACCGAATACTGAAATGGAGGATCACGATTTTCCGGCGGTTGGCAGCGTTTTCCGGCGAACAGGGGGGTTTGAGCAGAGGAACAATGAGAGTAGAAAGGGGCGAGTTTTGATTGAGGAAAATAATTAGTATTTATAGGCGAGGACAGGGTGCTTGGTTTCGGCTTTTTTTTTTGGAAACTCGATTCAGTGATTGGCAATTTGCCAAGAAGATGACAGCCGGATTGATTCCAGTTTGCCAAAAATAGCCCGGCGCCAGTTGTCGGAGGAATTCAAAAAGAAAGAGAAAAACGCGTCTTTGATTCGCTGCCAATTGTTGCAGGTTTGGCTAATATATATATAATATATATATATATATATATATGCTTTGATAGTTGAGTTCTAGCACATAATGTATGTGCAGTGCAGTGGTGCTGAGTGTGTGTGTTAACCGGGGGAACCCGGGTTCGATCCCGGTTCAACCTATCTCTTTTAATTATTATTATTTTTTTTATTAAACCTTCTTTAATTATTTACTAATTATGAATATTTATTATTTAATTATATCATCTTATTTTAAACATTGATTATTATTATTATATATGTATTATTGTAAACAAACAAAATAATAACACGACGTAAGATAAAATATACTTCGATTGATAAATTGGGGCGGGTTATCGAAACCCGATTTACACAAATGTTACATGGGATGCCTTCACCATGCACAATTAGCAAAGTAGCATGGTTGATTGTTTATTGCCGATGATGCGAAAACAAACACAATCAAATGGCTCAAGCATTATATGTAATTTAAAAGCTTTCAAAACCTACGGTTCTCATAAATTCAATATCAAAACTAATCCATCCAGTAATTACCAAAACTAGATAGAGACGTATATTATATAGAGATTTGATAATGATAATTACTTGTCATATTTAGATGTTGTTAACTACAATGATAACATGTTAATTAGCTTACACCTTTAGTAGAGATGTCAACATTCTAAAAGTTGAATTATCTATGGAGTCTGGAGTTGTCACCATCTATAAATATGGACCATCACATGGTAGGTGTGGGAAATTCACACTATGCTAGTTTACAAGTTCTAGATGCATAAGCTTTTGTGTCCTTAATCGTAGTCATATCAAAAGAGAGTTTTTCCCCTTTAGGTGGAAAACTTATTTATCAAAACGGGTGATATAAAAAGCATTTACTAAAATGAGTGTTTTTTTAAATGATAGATTTTCTCACTCTATTGGATAAAAGCACTACTATTTATAAATGTGTTTACTTAATAAGAGTTAAAGAAATTGTAGTATATTTAAAAAAATGGATCGTAGACTTTATAAGAAGTTTTTTTCAATGTTTTTTCCTAATTATTTTATTAACATTTTATTCTTTCATAGGTATTGTTTTAGTTTCCTTCAAAATATTTTACTATAAACATTTTTTTAGTTCCACGTATCTTTCAACAATTTTTTTGATTTTTAATTTTTAGGACTTTACATAATAATAAAAGAAAAAATACATCAATTTTGAAAAAAAAAAGCACATATAATATCCATTTCTGGAAAGCTAATGTATTCAATAAAACTTCATATTTAGTTTAACACACTGGTTGATGATTATTGTTAATGTTTTAGCATAAAAAGTTATATAATTATAAAGTTAGAAAATCATACAATCGCCTTCTTAATTTTTTTAACTAGATAACCTTTTATTAATCAACAGTTAAGGACCCGAATGTTTTTAGCATAAAAAGTTATATAATTATAAAGTTAGAAAATCATACAATCGCCTTCTTTAATTTTTTTTAACTAGATAACCTTTTTATTAAATCAACTAGTTTAAGGACCCGTGTGTTACACGGGTTACTCAAAGAATGTTATGTTATTTAACAGTGTTGAAATAAACTTTGAAGTGAAAGAAATGCTCTATTACTTATGTAACCGACGTGATGATTCGCTAAGGCATCGCATATGAATCAACTAATTACATAATTGAAACTACTATCATTTCCAACAAATAAGACCTCTTGGTTTGCACATTCTTTAACCTACACATTACAAAAAAAGTACATAAACTTTGGCAGTACCAATTTTTGGCGTTATCTTCATGTGCAGCATACATCATCTCGACGAAAATGGAAGTTGCAAAAATATGAATAATTAGAACACAATGGGGTCAGAATTTTCTCTCTAATCTAGATCTTACATTGGTCGAAACTCGAGGCCACATACAATAAGGCCAGGCGTTAGGGATGAGGATTTGGTACTGGTACCGGTACGGAACCGGCACCCAGTTTTGACGAATTTCGGTACCGGTATTTTCGGTACGGTACCGGTACCACACTCATCCCTACCAGACGTTACTCCTTCATAGCTTATAAGCATAAAACAGTCCCACCACGTGTTGCGCGACAGGTTGTCTATGTCACACCTAGTGGCACCAGGCGAATTAGATTGATCAAGAGATTTCCATAACAGCCATTTCAAAGATAATATTCAACATTCAATATCCCATACTATCAAACTCATAAACCTTCAAAATAACCATTACATTTCAACAAAATCTCTTAACATAAATCCAATTCGATCTCCCCTATATTTTATTACAACCATTCTAAACAAACTAACAAAACGAACTAAACTACGCATGCAACATCCAAGGCATCCAAGCTAAATCCTTAACCTGTTACATACGTTAAAATACAAGTCAATACAATTAAGTAAAGGTGGCATACGAGTTGAATAATACTAGCATATTCGAGAAAGCGTTTGCGAAACAATCTAATTACATATCATGATACACCAAAACACTTAATATAACATAGGCTCATTTCTCATGCTAACTACCACGAGAAAGCTTGCGCGACCATCCTAACTAGACCCCGTCGGGTGTTAGCTAAACTATAGTACCATACTAGCTAAGGAGGCAAGTTAACGAAAATAAGTCCTAGTCACATGTTTCTGGGATCACGTATCGAGCATATACAATCAGATTATTCGCGTGCGATAAACAGTTTTGATTTGTGAAGTGATTTTGATATGGGAACGTATGTAACACCCAAAAAGTGCATTAAAGCGAAAATGGTTCAAGTATACTCACTGTGGGTGCGTTTTAGGGAGAGTTCGGGATCTGAGGAGAGTCGCGGAGTACGCCGGATCAGCCTGTAAACGAATAGAAGTGCATCAGTCTTCTGAAAAGCCGAAACGGTGAAGTTTGAGTTGAGCAGTAGGCAAGTTCGGCGAACTTGTGTGTAAACACGCAAGTTCGAGCGAACTTGTGAGGTTTTGCTGAGTTGTGAATCAAGTTCGGGCGAATGCCTAATTTCCAAGGAAATTATGCAAGTTCGGGCAAACTTGCAAGAAGTATTGCCTGAGAAGTCAAGTTCGGGCGAACTTGTATAGTTTCTTAAGAAACTATGCAAGTTCGGTCGAACTTGTAAGGATTCTGGTGGGAATAGACCCAGGTTCGGTCGAACTTGACCCATTTGGGTACAAGTTCGGTCGAACTTGACATGGTGAGCTGATGATTCTTGAGCGAACTTGATGTTTTCGTTTCCAAAATCTTGCGTTTTCGCGTCGTTTGCTGAGAAAATCGAGTGTTCATCCCTCCAACCCTGTGCTACTGAGCAAACTTGGGTCAGAGAGGTCTTTTAGAGCAGTTTTAGCCGTTTTACAAAAGCGTGGGCTAATCCGGGCGAACTCCAGGTTCGTTCGGGTTAGTCTGGCTTGTGTAAACCAACATAAACGTCCTTGTGCTTCCAGATCTGGGATCTTGAATGATAAATGCTTCGTTTCATATTAGAAAATGAACAAAACATCATCAAAAGTCCGTATTTTGTGTCAAAATCAATGTTTAAAAGGTTTTGCTCAGATCCAAGTATGGATCTGAGTGATAAACATAAATTTTATGGAAAAGATGAAGATTTTCGTAAACAGAGAAGATTTGATGAAAACAAAGGCTAGCCTTGTGCCAAAATCGTTGTAAACCTTTGTAAATCGTTGATAGACGTTGTTGTAGTTGAAATCGGGTTGATTCTTACTTAGAACACGAAGGTTCCTGGTTTAAGAGCTCTGGGCGAAGTTGCAGCAAGTTCCAAATGAGAGGAATGAGCTGGGTATTTATAGGAGAAGGCAAAATGGTGAGTTGGTGGAGTCACGTTCGGCCGAACTTGTACAAATTTGTACAAGTTCGCGCGAACTTGTAGGGATTTCAGGAGTGGTTAGCTAAGTTCGGCCGAACTTGTACATGTATGTACAAGTTCGAGCGAACTTGTGGGAAAAACAAAAGATCCTTGTGTCTCAGGCAAGTTCGGGCGAACTTGGGGTAGTCAAGTTCGGCCGAACTTGGCCTGGTGACCAAGTTTCGTTTTCCGATTTCGCGTTAAGTGTTCGTTTGGCGGTTCGGTTCGTGTTAGTTAGTTATAGTAAGCGTTAAATTAAAGCGTTAAGCGTTATAATTGATATAATAGTGCGATTTAGCGATTCGAGAGTGCGAGAGCGATGCGATAGCGAGCATAATCATAACCACAACACACATAACACGTAAACAACATAAAACCACATAATTAACTGCGTTTTGCGATGCGATGAGATGAGCGATGCGATTTAATAAGCGATTAGATGCGATAATAACGTACAACACCATAAGTAATTAACATAAACTTTATTATAAACCGATTCTCGGGATTACAAAGGTAGATAAACAGGAAAACAAAATGGAAAGATAACAATCGAATTTCAAGTTGTTATAGTCTATACCATTGTAATTTTAGTATGCAGAAACCATCAACCGAAAAATTGATTACAAAACAAAGTCATTTGAATTCAAGCAAAAAAGGACTTAAACTTTGTGAAATTCAATTATTTATTCACCAAAGTAATTAAAAAGGACATCACTTCTATCACACTGCATATTCATCAAAAGTAATCTAACCTCATACATTTTTTTTCCTAAAGAGTTACGTGTTCACAAAAAAGGGAAACTCTCATTCCTTCATTCAATCCTCAAGCATTCATCTTCTGTTCATCCATACATCCATGTCCATAAAGTCATCATCCCCAATTATTTCCTATCAAAAATTACACACAAAAGACACATTTTTACTGTTTTCATGGCGGCATCCATGAACAAATGAACAACTGCTTAGGTTTATCTAAGGAAATTAGGAGTGAGAAATTGTAATTGTCTTATCCAATAGAATTAGAAGTGAGAAACATTTTTTAAAAAATATACCCATTTTGGTAAATACTTTTCAAATCACCTATTTTGGTAAATAATTTTTCCACCAACGCCGAATTGGGTAAAAACTCTATCAAAAGATGTAATTTCAAGTGAATTTAACAAGCTAAAATCAAGAGGTGGTAAACACTTGAGTCATGTCAAAGAGCATACTTGGGGACTAACGATGAGAGTATGATAACCTATTAGGCCAAATCATGTCACCAAACGTCACGTGAACTAACAACACTTTGATAAGTCAACATGTCCGTCCATGGACACCCTCCAAACACTATTTGATCTCGAGTTTCACAATGTTTCTTGAATTTTCTTGAGGTACGTGTACGTCAATGGGTTGGCGTATGAGAATTATGTGAAAACTCGGTAATTGCGTGAACCCATATGAATAGGAAAATGAAGCATGGAAGGCATACCAAACCTTAAGATGGGCCAACCCTAAGAATATTCAAATTTCATTTTAAATATCATTATACCATAAGTTTCATTATATTTCATGTGGTGTTATACTTTGAATTTTGAAAAAATTACACGTTTTGTCCTTTATCTTAACACCATTTTGCAGGAGGTGTCCTTTTTAACGAATTTTGACAAGTTTTGTCCTTTACAAGGAATTTTGTTGCACTTACGTCCTCTGGCTCGAACTCAGTTAGATTTTTTGGTTAAATCTAATCAAACAAGGGTAGTTTAGTCTTTGTACAATTTATCTATAAATCTTTTAATTAATAAAACAGAAAGAATTTTAGAAAACTAATATCTTTATAAAAATTATAATCTCTCTCTCTGTATATAAGCCGCACATTTATCTCTCTCAACCTTCATCTGCCATCACCACCATCTCCCACCTCCAACCACCACCACCCCAAAGATTAGCAACAAACCTACTGCCACCTCCGATCTGCTACAAATCTCGCACCACCTACCCCATCCCAAATCAGGTGATGTCGGGATGGACACTCAAACTTACACCCTTCTCTGCTCATCTACCACCACCACCATCTCCCACCACCACCACAATCAACCGCCACCACCTTATTCTTCACTGTCCACATGCCACCGCCACCACCATCAACCCGCCACCACCCCAACCCTAACCAAACACCCACAAACTTACGCCGCATTCGGTTCTTCTTTCAATGGTGTCACCTCCAAATTCTCAAACGACGTCGCTCTCTTGCTTTACGCTCTATATCAGCAGGTTCTTCACATTCAACTTTTGATTCTTGCTTCGTATCTAACTGTTCTGAATTGATGTTACACTTAGTTGTGGTTTGATATTATTGAATTGCTGGATTTTGTTTTCCATAGATATGGGTCGTTCAAATTAGGGCTCTTGTATGTTGAAGATGATTGTGAATTTTGGTGTTTTCCAATGAAAAAAGAGAGTTGAAGGACTTTTGGGCTATTGCAGGTGAATCTAGAGAGAGAGAGAGAGAAGAGATAGAGAGAGAAAGAGAAGAGAGAGGTAGAAGACTTTAGAGAGAGAGAGAGTGAATCTATTTCGTTTATTCTTTTATTTTTATATATATGTTTTTACAAAATAGTCCTTGAGATGGTGAAATGACATAAATACTCTCATGTGCAAGGCATATACCATATTTAACCAAAAAATCTAACTGGGTTAGGGCCAAAGGGCAAGACGTGCAACAAAATTCCTTGTAAAGGACAAAACCTGTCAAAATTCGTTGAAAAAGACACCGCCTATAAAATGATGTTAAGATAAACGACAAAACGTGTAATTTCCTTGAATTTTTCATTTATCACAAGTTTCATAATATTGTATTAATACTCTATTTAATTTCTCAATCTTTTATCAATAACTCACAAACTGTTTGCATTGATCCCTATAGATGTCTTCTAGACGCCACCGCACTAAAACTTCCGTTAGAAACTCCGGCCGCCATATGGTCGCCCAAATCGCGAAAGAGATGGTCGCTGTCATACCAAACACCATGGTTTAAGTCCAACAAGCCCTTGCCAATTAGGGGCCTGTCAATCAACCCAATCCCAAGAATGCTAATCATTCTAGTGCTCCTATAAGCACTTCAAGTCATGTGACCCTCCCAAATATGAGGGCGCCGAGGGTGCTACCGCTCTTCTCTGTTGGTGGAACGGCGAGAAGAACCAGGGGGTCGAACGGTAGTCGCCTTGACTTGGGAACAACTCAAGGAGATCATGACCCAACAATTCTGCCCGCGTAATGAAATCAAATTTCGAAGATGAGTTCTAGACTCTGAAGCAGGAAAGTCTATAAAACAAAGCTTACAACAAACTCCACGAGTTGAGGTAATTGGTCCCATACCTAGCTACACCTCTTACTAGACTTATCGAGAGGTACATTGGGGGTATTCCAGAAATAATCCAAGACCCAGTGATTAGCAGCTACTCTGCCACCCTTAAAGCTGCTATCCATGTATCTGCTCAACTCACTGATAACCGTGTCAAATCGGGGCATCTGAGGCGAAAATGGTACATGGGTTCAATAGATAAAGCTTTAGCCGAGAAGCCAAAAGAGACAAAGAAGCCGAGACTGAATCATCTTCACGTGTCAGCAATAAGAAATGAAAGAACTATGTTGTGACATCTACACATCCTCCTATACCAACCATTCCAATAACCTAAGTCACCCCCACTACTTACCTAACAAGAAACCCTACACTGGACCTCTCACCCAATGCAATCACTATCACCACTTACCCAACATTGTCGTCATTATATGCCTAGTAATGCTATAATTAGGGCAGTTCATGAGTCAAATGGAACCAATTCTAGCGAGCTTTTTTGATCTTTTCCAACCGAGCTCTAAGCCATAAGCTTTTTGGACAACCTAATCCTATTGTCTAGTGTATAAAACTAGTGGGGTTCCCCACACTACACAATGGGAATTCGGTCGATTTGGTTTTGGATCGTTATGTTTGGTCGGTTTTATTTCGGCTCGTTACGGTACATACACTCACTATATCAAACAAAAGAGGAGACATAAAAAGATACATGTTATATTTGTGCCAGTTCAATAACACACTATGCTCCAGAAATTTGGTTTGGTTTTGTTTTGGCTCGTTATGGTACTGGTACTCATTGTAGCAATTGAAAGAGCAAACCCCCAACAAATATAGTATATTGTACCGAGCTAGATTTTGAATAAAATTTATATCAGTGTATAGATAAAATTAAGAATATGATAATGATATATACAAAATTTTATAAAATATTATATTTTAAAAGTTATAAAGAAAAACAAAATATTTTTAAAGTAATAAAGCAAATCAATTAAAAAAACTAGGTGTAAAACACCCAGGATGGGCATCATTCCTTCTTCATTTGTATACCATTAGCAAAATGTAAGCTCCAAGTTTTGTGGATAAAATAAAAACTCAAAAAGTTATTGTGATTGAAACTTACAAATCTTATATATACATAGGGTTCAGTTCAAAGAAGAACTATCACGAGTTGTGAGAACCGTGAGAACTCCTTCTTCCTGCGTGAGTTGGGCCAACTTTTTTTCTTGCACAAACGTTGATGAAAGTATTATAAAAACATCTGAAAAAAAAGAAGTAAAAAATTGTTCAGTCGGTAGTTTTGACTGATCCAAGTTTTTTTACGTGCTGGTGTAAATTTTGTACGAAGATATGTATTTTTTACGCCTCATGTAAATGTGTGTATGCAACATTTTTTTTATTTATTTATTGCTGAAACAAATGATTTATTTTATGATTTTTGAGATTTTTTTTTCAGGAAAACGTTTTGGATGACCTAGTTCTCACAACTCAAAGTGGTTCTCATTTTAATCCATCCATTATATATATATATATATATATAGGGGAATTATAAAGAGAAAACTCACTTCGGTTAAGAAAACTCAAGAAACCCTAGGTAACAATTTTTTTTGTAAAAAAATTAGAGAAGTAAGTTATATGTTAATGTCGTTTGGTAACACAAAACAAAAAAAAAAACAAAAAGCGCCGAAGGGATTTTTTATATATTTTTTTTTAAAATTCAGTGTGTATGTATATATATATAGGAGAAAGATAAAATGAAAACACACTTGAGTTGAGAAAACTCAAGAAAACCCTTTGTAACATTTTTATTTTTTTCTAAAAAAATAGGGAATGTAAGTTACATCTTAATGAACGTTTCATAACAAAACAAACGCCTACTGGATTATTTTATAAAAAATTACAAAAATTTAGTTTTTTAGAATTTTTTGTAAACACTGAAATTTTTAAAAAAATTTATAAAATAAACCATTCGGCGCTTTTTACTTTTTTGTTTCATTAACATGTAACTTACTTCTTATTTTTTTAGAAAAAAATAAAAAATGTATACCATTGGGTTTTCTTAGTTTTCTCAATCAGTGACTTATTCTCTATACTTCTTATATATAAAAATAAAAATGTTACATAGGGTTTTCTTGAGTTTTCTCAACTCAAGTGGGTTTTCTCTCTATACTTCACCTATATATATAATATAATATATATATATATATATATATATATATATATATATATATATATATATATATATATATATATTGTAACAACTCGAAAATTCATTGTTTACTTTTTTAAGTTATATCTATCCTTGTAAATCCAAGATTCGATTAACGAAAAGGGTTATGTTAATAGAATTGTATTTTGTCACAACTATATCGCATCGAATCGCTTATTAAACGCTAATTTAACGCAATCACAAGTAACTGTGTCACTTTAATAGCCGAGTGTGTTGTTGTACAATAACCACTTGTTCCATCGCATCGCTTATCTCATCGCATCGTAAAACGCAGTTAATTATGTGGGATTATGTTTTATATGCGTTATGTTTGTTTATGTTATGGTTTATTATCGCTAAAACGCTCGCACGCTCACGTAACTCGCTCTTCTTAATTCAATGATAATATAACGCTTTACGCTTTACTAAAACGCTTAATATAACTATCTAATACGAACCGAATCGTCGAACGAACACTTAACGCGAAATAAACGAACAAAACTTGGCCAATAGGTCAAGTTCGGCCGAACTTGTGCATCACAAGTTCGCCCAAACTTGTCCAGGCCACCTGAACTCTCCTAAAACACATCAAGTCTGCCCGGACTTGCCTCCATACTCAGGAAACAAGAAAGTTCGCCCGAACTTGTAACAAGTTCGCCCGAACTTGATACAAGTTCGCCCGAACTTTATGAATCCAGCCCACTTTTAGCCTTCACCTATAAATACTCAGCTCCTCTATTATTTGGACTTTCTGCAAGTTCGTCCGGAGCTCCCCACAAACCGAAACCCTTTGTTTTCTAAGTAAGAATCAACTCGTTTTCTAGCTACAACAACGTTTTACAACGATTTTGCACGAGGTTTTACCTTTGATTTCATCGAAACTCCTCTGTTTACGAAAATCTTCATATTTTTATGCAAAACTTCTGTTTTTCACTTAGATCTATGCTTAGATCTAAGTAAAACCTTTTAAACATCGATTTTACACAATATTCGGACTAAATGAAGTATGTTTCGTTCACTTTGAAGTGGAACGAGACGTTGTCAAGCAAGATCTCAGATCCGGAAGCACAAAGACGAAATCGTTACTTTGCACAAACTGGACTAACACGTACGAACCTTCAAGTTCGCCCGGTTAGTCCGACTTTCTGTAAAATGGCTAAAACTCGCTCCAAAAGACCTCTTCAGCCTAGGTTTTGCTCAGTAGCCTAAGGTTAGAGGGATGGAAACTCGATTTCCTCAGCAAACGACGCGAAAACGCACGATTTGGATGACAAAACTGTCTAGTTCGCTTGGAAAACATCAAGTTCGGGCGAACTTAGTCACCAATTGTCAGAAATTACACAAGTTCGCCCGAACTTGTACTGCTTCCAAGGGATCAGGACAAGTTTGCCCGAACTTGTATCACCCCTCAGCACATATGACAAGTTCGCTCGAACTTGATCAACAATTGTTAGAAATTACACAAGTTCGCCCGAACTTGTACTGATTCCAATGGATTAGGACAATTTTGCCCGAACTTGTATCACCCCTCAGCACATATGACAAGTTCGCCCGAACTTGTCTAGTTTCTCAAGAAATCAGACAAGTTCGCCCGAACTTGTACCTCCAGTAAGTTTAGACAATCAAGTTCGCCCGAACTTGTACCCAAAGGTACAAGTTCGCCCGAACTTGTCTACTGCTCCTTTAACCATTAACTGTTTCAGCATTTCAGAAGACTGATGCACTTCTGTTCGCTTACAGGCTGATCCGACGCTCTCCTCAACTCATCTCAGATCCCCTACTACTTCCAAAACGCACCAACAGTGAGTATACTTGAACCCCTTTTATGCTTAAACGCACTTTTGGGTGTCACATATGTCTTATATCAAATCACATCACACAAATCAAACTCTTACTCGCAACCCGCTCAATACATGATTATACGTGAAATCTGTTGAATTGTATGTATGCTTGATTGTTAGTACGCCACCCTTAACATGATAGCTAGCTAGAGGTTGACCCGCCACCTGGAGGCTCGGGGTTGTTAAGGCTCGCATTTTTATTTCGCGTTTATTTTCTCTTTAGGATGTGGACACTTGTTCGCATGCCTCGATCAATCGCGGTTTGTTGGTTTACTTGAATCTAAGTAGTACATAGTTCACAACTCTTACGTATGTCATGTGGTGTATGCTAAACGCTTTCTCTATCTATTATGTATGCAAACCTGTATGCTCACCTTTACTGAATTGTATTGACGTTTTTTTTAACATATGTGGCAGGTTGAGGATATTTGCTATGGATGCTTTATTTCAGGATTTCGCTTAGAAAATCATGTAATAAATCTAGGGAAGATCGAATCAGATTTTATCTTTAAGAGATTGTCTAATATTGTAATGATTATTTGGGATTTTATTGTTTAATAGTATCGGATGTTAAACATTTAGATATTATCGCTTAATAGTTGTTATGATGTCTCTTGATCAATCCGATTTGCCTAGTGCCACGCCCCGATGTTTCCGCCATCGGTTGGGGTGTGACAGATTCAGAGCCATAACTATAGGGAAAATTAGGTAGAACTGCCATGTTTGACCTAGTCTATAGTTAGGATACCAAATCAGACCGTTACGCATCGATTAAACGCCGAAACTGATACCAAAAGACAAGTTCGCCCGAACTTAGGGGCAAGTTCACTCGAAATTGATCAAGTTCGCCCGAACTTGACCAAGTCCGCCCGAACTTGACTAAGTCTGCCCGAACTTGTCAGTCCCCTCTCAAACCCATAAACAAGTTCGCTCGAGGAGTCAAGTTCGCCCGAAGTTGAACAACTTCGCCCGAACTTAATCCTAAATCCTCAAATGGACTTTTAAACTACGTATGCTTTTCCTAAAGCTACCACAATACACGTGAAGAACGCCCGTATCACATAAAACGAGTGGTCAAGTCGAGAATAGGTGTGAAAACCAAGAACTCTCGATAAGATCATTCACTCCACGCATTTTCTCGCACGAGATACCTTCGTTGAGTTAGGAGTGATATCCAAACCTCGACGAAAATCTCCGTTTCTATCTAGTGGAACTCCCGATTTGATCGGTGAGCATAACCACAACTAGGAATGAAGTTGTTAAGTTAGGGGTGAAACCCGCATATTCATAACTAGTTCCACTCTTCGATTTTCAATCTCACCAAAGTCTCGATTATTTCGATGACTCGGAACACGACGTAACTGGAAGGACAAGTGCCGTTAACTGTTGTACGGCAAGAGCATTTGTCTATTAGGCCAAATCGTGTGTCCGAACTCAGAGAATTCTCGAACCACTTTGGGTAGTCGCTGTCTCAAAACCCAAGACGCTCCCAATTGATTTAAGCCTGCAATCGTCGATTTTACGCATCATCGAAATTATTTATTATTTATGAGTTTAAATTTATGGATTTTACGCTTATTTGATTTCTCGCTATTCGAATTCTCGATTTATCGCTTTTACGCTCCATCGAAATATGCACAACTCGCACAGCTCTCAAAATCACGCTAATTAATTCACCAACCAAACTAGGAACAAAGTTGTTAAGTTAGGGGTGAAACCCGCATCTTAATAACTAGTTCCACTCTTCGATTTTCAATCTCACCAAAGTCTCGATTATTTCGATGACTCGGAACACGACGTAACTGGAAGGACAAATGCCGTTAACCATTGTACGGCGAGAGCATTTGTCTATTAGGCCAAATCGTGTGCCCGAACTTAGAGAATTCTCGAACCACTTTGGGTAGTCGCTGTCTCAAAACCCAGGACACTCCCAATTGATTTAAGCCTGCAATCGTCAATTTTATGCCATCGACATTATTTATTATTTATGAGTTTAAATTTATGGATTTTACGCTTATTTGATTTCTCACTTATTCGAATTCTCGATTTATCGCTTTTACACTCCATCGAAATATGCACAACTCGCACAACTCTTAAAATCTAAAACGATAATTAATTCACCAACCAAACTAATCGCGCAACTCGCCTACGCTCGTGAGGTCATTCGTGCCTCATACGCAGCTTTATTTGCTATTTACGCTATTATATCGCATCTCGTAGCGCTACGCATTGATTTAGTTGGAAGATGAATACGTGCAAAATATGTGCTTATGTGACTACGTGCCTATGTGATTATGTGCTTACGTGCTATGTGCTTACGTGTATACGTGCTTATGTGTTCGTACTTTATGTATATAATAGTAATAATAATAAAGCTTTAAACAAAAACTTACTATAATCGAATCTCATCCAATCAAATCCTTCATGTAGATGTCTTCTATGGGATCTCACACCACGAGGAATCTCCGGCGTAACAGCGCCAACAAACGTATCGCCTTTCTTGTAGCCAAGGAAATGGCTAAGGTGATTCCGCAAATCGTCAGCGAGATCCACGCGGTCAGTAGCAACACTTCAGTGGACTCAAAGGCCGACACGCCAAGTCCTCTTTCAGCTTTAAGCAGTTCAAAGCATGTGAACCAATTACTTTCACCGGCACGGACGAGCCGGGTGCTATGTTCCACTGGTTCGATTCTATCGAGGTCACGTTCCGCCAAATGGATGTCCCGAAGCCCTGCGCACCATCAACGCTACCGCGTCTTCCAATCGAGGGCTCTTGATTGGTGGACAGCGGAGCGTAACAAGCGCGGGAACGACGAAGTTTACGTGCTCACCTGGGAGGAGCTCAAGGAAATCATGATGAAAGAGTTATGTCCCCCACATGAAGTTCAAAAGCTGGAGAACGAGTTCTGGGATATCAAACAAGACGGTCCCGATAACACTGGTCTAACAACTCGTTTCAAGGAGTTGAGCATTATCTGTTAGGTCAAGTGGACACTACCGAGAAGGCAATCAAGAAATACATGCGTGCTTTACCCGATTGCGTCGCTGATTTTGTTTAAGCAGCACGCCCTGTCACCATTGAGGAAACTTATCAGCTCACCGCAGAAATCAACGACAAAAGGGTTCAGGCTGGTTATTTTAAGAATAGCAAAGTTGCAAACAAAGCAATCACCGAGCCTACTACCGATCAGTCTCAAGAGTCAAAGTCCAGTCGCCGATGTCACAAAAGGGAAAACCCGAGCAAGAACTGTGCACTTTCCGCACCGCCAAACCCTCAGCCGCTCCAGTCTGCTTCACCAAACGCACCGCCGGCAAAGCGTGCGTATACTGGTCCTCATCCTCTGTGCTCAAAATGCACTTATCATCATGCGGTTGGAGGCAATTGCCGTTTCTGTACCAACTAGAACATTTACGACCATTTCATTGTATGTTGCCATTCAGGTCCCCGTCAGCCAGCTCCTCAAGCTCCAGCAGCACCAGATCTACCAGCTCCACCCCGTATTCCTCAGGCTAATCAGTAGCAGTTTCAGCCGCAAGCACCAGCCCCAAAGGCACGTGCTTGCTACACTTGTGGAGATCCAAACCACTTTCAGTAATGTCTGCCCAAACAGGGCCGTGAAACAAGATCCTCAGAAGCAGCCACCACCGTAGCCGCAGCAACAGCAACCATAGGTTGCGCATGGAAGAGCCTTTAACCTCAATCATCGCTAGTCTCAGAACGACAGCAAAGTTGTCAACGGTACATTCCTTTTTAATGGTATTTATGCTTCATGTTTATTTGATAAGGGTGCTGATAATTGTTTTGTATCATTAGAATTCCAAAAGGTTTTAAAAATGTAAACGCGCTAAACTCCCAAAGACTTTCGATGTGGAAGTCACCGCCGGAAGAACCGTCACTGTAAACTCTGTCTTACGTGGTTGTGCTCTCGATCTCAACAACCACATCTTCTCGATCAATCTCATACCTATGCAATTACGTAGCTTCAATATCATAGTAGGCATGGATTTTCTTCATGAAAATCGTGCTGAAGTTGTTTGCTTCGATAAAATGATTCGTTTTCCTCTCCCTAACGGTGATCAGCTACATGTCTACGGCGAGACTCCCTCAAAGAAGTTGATGCTTATGTCATGTACCCAAGCGAGCAAGCATTTGCGCAAGCAATGCGTTGCCTTCTTAGCCCACATCGTGAACCCGGAGAAAGAAAAGAAAACCTGGAAAGATGTACCTGTTGTTTGTGAATTTCCTAAGGTTTTTCCTGACGATTTACCCGGTTTACCCCCTACCCGTGATGTTGAATTCCGTATTGATCTTGTACCCGGTGCTACTCCCGTTGCTAAAACTCCTTATCGCCTTGCACCATCAGAAATGCGCGAGCTATCGAGCCAACTTCAAGAGCTTCTTGATAAAGGTTTCATACACTGGAGTACTTAGCCATGGGGTGCACCCGTTCTTTTTGTGAAAAAGAAATATGGGACGTTCCAAATGTGCATCGATTATCGTGAACTTAACAAACTCACGATAAAAACCGCTATCCTCTTCCCCGAATCGACAACTTATTTGATCAGCTCCAAGGTGCCACTTGTTTTTCCAAGATTGATCTACGTTCCGGTTATCATCTGTTACGCGTGCTAGAGCAAGATATTCCGAAAACCGCCTTTCTGAATCGTTATGGCCATTTTGAATTCGTGGACATGCCTTTTGGTCTCACAAATGCACCCGCGGTCTTCATGGATTTGATGAACCGTGTGTGTAAAGCTTTCTTAGATCGTTTCGTCATTGTGTTTGTTGATGACATCCTTATCTACTCGAAATCGAGAGACGAACACGCGCGCCATCTCCGTTTAGTCCTCGAACTTATCCAAGGTAATCGCCTTTATGCTAAGTTCTCTAAATGTGAATTCTGGCTCGAAGAAGTCCAATTTCTCGGCCACATTGTTAATAGTCAAGGAATTCACGTCGACCCTGCAAAGATTGAAGCTGTCAAGAGTTGGATTACGCCAAGAATGCATCCGAAATCCGTTCATTTCTTGGATTGGCAGGTTACTACCGTCGATTCATCGCCGACTTTTTGAAAATCGCCGATCCGCTTACCGCTTTAACTCATAAGGACAAGCCTTTCGTTTAGGATTCCAAACAAGAGGAACCTTTCAAACTCTCAAGCGTATGCTATGCAGCGCTCCTGTACTCGCTTTACCCGACGGAAACGACGATTTCGTTGTTTATTGCGATGCCTCTAATCTTGGTCTTGGTTGTGTTCTTATGCAACGAGACTAGGTTATCGCATATGCATCTCGACAACTCAAGATCCACGAGAAGAACTACACAACCCACGATCTCGAACTCGGTGCAGTTGTTTTTGCATTGAAGATATGGCGACACTACCTTTATGGTACTAAGTGTACGGTCTTCACCGACCACAAGAGCTTACATCATATCTTTAATAAAAAAGAACTGAATATGTTCCAACACAGATGTGTTGAACTTCTGAACGATTACGAATGTGAGATACGCTACCATCGTGGCAAAGCAAACGTCGTAGCCGATGCTCTAAGTCGACGAAGCTATGTGTATAGTGTTCATGACTCTCAAGCTTTGAATGATCTCGAAATCATGATTCGCTCCGCCAGTTCGCTTGTTTTAATGAGAATACTCTGGAGGAAGAAATGAAATGTGGTGCCGAAACTCAGCTCGTTGTTAAACCTAATGGTATTTATTACTATCTCGATCGTATTTGGATTCCTAACCGTGATAATCTCTGAGAATTGCTGATGACCGAAGCTCATAAATCTCGATATTCCATTCACCCCGGAGCCGAAAAAATGTACCAGGACCTTCGTCCTAAGTATTGGTGGCTGGGCATGAAAAAGGATATCGCCGTATAGGTCTCGAAGTGCTTAACCTTTCGAAAGTTAAAGCCGAACATCAAAGGCCCTCTGGTTTGCTCGAACAACCTGAAATCCCGATATGAAGTGGGAAAGCATAGCCATGGACTTCGTTACAAAACTCCCTCGAACCTCCTCTGGTCACGATAGCATTTGGGTTATCGTTGATCGTCTTACTAAATCTGCTCACTTTATTGCCATACGAGAAGACTTTAAGATAGAACGATTAGCACAAATCTATACTAACGAAGTCATATGTCGACACGGGACGCCTCGTGACATCATCTCTGACCGCGATGGTTGCTTTACCTCACGTCTCTGGGAGACTTTTCATTCCGCTCTCGATACTACACTTATTCTCGGTACCGCTTTTCACCCTCAAACCGACGGTCAGACTGAGCGCACGATCCTCACCCTCAAAGACATGCTTCGCGCGTGCATCATAGATTTCGGTGGTAATTGGGATACGCATTTACCTTTAGTTGAATTCTCGTACAATAATAGTTATCATCCCAGCATTCAAATGGCTCCTCTTGAGGCATTATATGGAAGAAAATGTCGATCGCCTATTGCATGGCATGAGATCGGAAAAGCACAAATCACCGGTCCCGAGCTAATTCAAGAGACGACAGACAAGATCCTCCAAATCAGAGGCAACCTCTTGAAAGCTCGGAGCCGGTAAAAGAGTTGTGCTGATAAACGCCGCAAGCCCCTACAGTTCGAAGTGGGAGATCATGTTCTCTTAAAGGTTGCACCTTGGAAATGAGTGATCCGCTTCGGAAAGAAAGGAAAGCTAGCGCCACGATATGTAGGTCCCTTTAAGATTCTGGAAAGAATTGGCAAAGTGGCCTATCAACTCGAACTACCGGCAGAACTTAACAACGTCCATCCGACTTTCCACGTATCGAACCTCAAGAAATGCCTAGCTGAAGAGAATCTCCATGTACCTCTCAAGAATTTGCAAATAAACGAGACTCTTCATCTCGTGGAAAAGCCAGTCGAAATCATGGACCGAGAAACCAAGAAGCTACGACGCTCTCGCATCCCTATTGTCACACCCCGACCCGCAGCGGAAAAGGTGATCGGGGCATGATTGGGTTTTCATCAAAGCTCATGACATTTATTATAACGTTTCATATTTATTATTACAATTTAAAGGAAAACATACAATCATAATTACAACATGTTCTACACATCTTTCTAGACTTCATTATTTTCTTCTAAGGCATTTCCTATGTTTTCCTTGCTTCATCCTGTTCACCTGTATCATGTGTAAAAATGGTTTTTGGATCAACAAAAGTTGGCGAGTGAACCTTGTTAGAAAACATTTATTATTTATTTCTTATTGTATTTAATATGGAAAATTTGTGCAATAATCATATATGAACAAACGTAAATAAAACATACAATAACAAACAAATAGCATACAATAACAAACCAATAGCATACAATTACAAACCACCTTGCATGAATATGTAATATGAATGACAATGTAAATGTTGGCAACGTCTCGTTCACGCTCATAGGTAATGGGGAACAGTTCACGCTCATAGGTAATGGGGAGCAGACGGCCTATGATGAAATGTATGTGCGATCAAGGCTCAATCAAACGGAGCCGATCGTATGTTGGCAACGCCTGGTTCACGCTCATAGGTAATGGGGAACAGCTCAACGCTCATAGGTAATGGGGAGCGGCGGCCTATGATAATGTATGTACTGAAAATGATAAATTTAATCTAAACAATAATCACACAAATAGATGATACATGTTGAATATACATTTAATCATGAATATGATGGATGCACAATAGTTTAAAAGTAATAAATAATAAGACACATGATACACCCCAAAAACGTGATTAAAACAGGGAATTTGTAGAGATTCACTCACATTGGGTGCGTTCGGTTGATGATGTTGAATGCGCACGAGTTTAGAGGATTGATCGACGAGGAAAAACTAGCCTAATTAATAACGAAAAAGTAAGGTAAATAAATGGATTTTATTAACAATTTTAATAGGATTTTTGGATATATTTTTGTGAGTTTAAGGCTATTTTCTAACTTTAAAAATGTTATTTTTAAGTATTTTAATTGATTTTTAATTTAAATAAATAAAAAAATAATTAAAAATGTTGACTTTTGACCGTTGACCATAAGCGTTGACTGTTTGACTGTGACTGTTGACTGTTTGACCGGTTCTATTGTGTGTATGTATGCGCCGGGCAGGACTCGAACCCGAGACCTCCCGTACGCGTGCACGCAGCTCTACCAACTGAGCTACGTGTCTAACCCGAAATATTTCTGTTTTTAATTATATTTATACACTAATTAAGTTAATCCGAAAATCATTTATTTTAAAAAGGATTTAATGTATCGACTCGGTGCTCGCCACAGGTCTCGAACCCGGGACCTGTGGTTTAGTTTGGCACACAGTCCACCGCTGGACTGTGTGTCTAACTTGGTAAATATTCTAGTTTTTATTATACTTAACATCTTACTGTGGTGGATCCGGTTCAGTCTTAAAAAAAGACATTTTATTACAGCGAATGTGCGTGTGTCAAGGATCGAACTCGGGACGTATGCATATTGTTTGCACACAGTCCACCGCTGGACTGTGTGTCTAACCCGTTTATAATACCGATTTTAATTAATCTTATAACATACACGACTTCGTCTTCTTCGTTCAAAACCTAGACATCGGTTAACTAACTGTTTCTTGTTTAATTCGGTTAACGAACATTATGAGCAATCGTAATGTATTGAACAGAAAAGGTTGGGGATTGATTGTACCAAACAGATTGTCTTCTTCAGAAATCCGGCGAAGCTCGTCGGCTCTGTTTTGGTGACCTTCGGCTGTTAGGATCAATTAACAGTTTGGAGGGATTAGATGTGAAATTGAACTACTGAGTAACGATTATCAGTAGGTTTGAATGATCATACCGGCAAACAGCGAGATTCTGGAACTTTCAGAAGTTTTCCGGCGAAAACAGAAAATCCGGCAACATCGTCTGAAATAGATTCTGATGGTTGGATTGAAGTTAGTAACATTCTAACAACGGATTGAAACAGAAAAAGTCGAGGTATTTACCGTGTAGATGAAATCTCGGTTTTCCGGCGACTTGCAGAGATTTTCCGGCGAGTGAAATTACGTCGAGAATTGGTGTGATTGTGAGCGAAAAGGTTATCAGAGGTTAGAGGGTGTATTTATAGGGAAGAACATCGACGAATTTGGTCTGATTACCGTCTTGATTCGTTGGTCAAAATTTTCCGGCGGTTATGACTAATGTCGCGGACTGGACATCGGTTATAACCGATGTCGTTGTTAATACTTACGTTAAGTCAAAGGTAACCGACGATAATTGGCGAAATCGTCGGATTTTCCGGCGTCAGCGGATTTGGGCGCGCTGTGAAACTGGGTTTGATTTCCAGATTGATTTTATGTATTAATTGTTTCAATATGTAAACAAAAATCACAAGTGGCGGAGCGGTTGGAAGGATGTGAGTTAAAACTTTGCATGATTCTCGGCTGACCCGGCTGACCCGGGTTCGAATCCCGGCAGCCTTGTTTTATTTTTATTTCACTATTTTTAATACATTTTCAAATATAAATTTTATATTCTAATATACTTATTAATTATGTATCGTTTAAAATTAATTTGAGCATTAAATATGCAATGAAATTTTTAACTGGGTGTTCGGTTAATAAATGAAGCGGGTTTGTTTAACCCGGTTTTTGACGGATGTTACACCTATCGTGAGAGTTCGATATTAAGGCAAACGCGGTGCCGAGTTCACTTGGGAATTGGAAAGTGACATGAAGGCTAAATATCCGCGTCTCTTTGTTATGACCACTACTTAAATTTCGGGACGAAAT
Organism: Scalesia atractyloides; assembly: GCA_947069175.1. NCBI lineage: Eukaryota > Viridiplantae > Streptophyta > Magnoliopsida > Asterales > Asteraceae > Scalesia > Scalesia atractyloides. The sequence goes on from CAMTDV010000019.1 coordinate 58,035,832, forward strand.
TTCTTAAAGTATGGGAGACTGTAACAACTCGAAAATTCGTTGTTTACTTTTTTCAGTTATATCTATCCTTGTAAATCCGAGATTCGATTAATGAAAAGGGTTATGTTAATAGAATTGTATTTTGTCACAACTATATCGCATATAATCGCTTATTAAACGCATATTCAACATAATCACAAGTAACTGTGTTACTTTAATAGCCGAGTGTGTTGCTGTATAATAACCACTTGTGCCATTGCATCACTTATCTAATCGCATATCAAAACGCAGTTAATTATGTGGGATTATGTTTTATATGCGTTATGTTTGTTTATGGTTATGGTTTATTATCGCTAAAACGCTCGCACGCTCAAGTAACTCGCTCTCTCTCAATTCAATGATAATATAACACTTTACGCTTTGCTAAAACGCTTAATATAACTATCTAATACGAACCGAATCGCCGAACGAAAAATTAACGCAAAATAAACGAACAAAACTTGGTCAATAGGTCAAGTTCGGCCGAACTTGTGCATCACAAGTTCGGCCGAACTTGTCCAGGCCACCTGAACTCTCCTAAAACACATCAAGTCCGCCCCGACTTGCCTCCATATTCAGGAAACAAGCAAGTTCGCCCGAACTTGTAACAAGTTCGCCCGAACTTGTAACAGTTCGCCCGAACTTGTAACAAGTTCGCCCGAACTTGATGAATCCAGCCCACTTTCAGCCTTCACCTATAAATACTCAGCTCCTCTCCTCATTTGAACTTGCTGCAAGTTCGCCCGGAGCTCCCCAAAAACCGAAACCCTTTGTTTTCTAAGTAAGAATCAACTCATTTTCAAGCTACAACAACGTTTTACAATGATTTTGTACAAGGTTTTACCTTCGATTTCCTCGAAACTCCTCTGTTTACGAAAATCATCATCTTTTTATGCAAAACTTCTGTTTTTCACTTAGATCTATGCTTAGATCTAAGTAATAAACATCGATTTTACACAATATTTGGACTAAATGATATATGTTTCGTTAAGTTTGAAGTGGAACGAGGCATTGTCAAGCAAGATGTCACACCCCAACGATGGCGGAAACATCGGAATGAGACGAAAACGAGATTGCTCATTGCGCACAATATTAATAAGTGACAATAATTAATTAAACCATATTTCATTTCATAAAATTGTCAAATACATCAATGTAACAAAACAAAGAAACAACATAACATTTTCAAAGTCATAACAAAATTGATACATCAACATTAAACCTAACGTCTAATTTGTGTGTATCTAGTCCTTGCTATATTGTTTTCATTGCATCATCTCCTTCAACCTGTAACATGTTTTAAAATAATGTCAATGTGAAAGCAAAGGCGAGTACACAAGTTTAGGCATAGCATACGTATACGAATAAGTTTAAACAATCCTCAGGGAAACTGAATCTATACAAGAGCAATATCAAGGCATGCAATACTAATAATCAAACCCTTAACACAATCACGATGTTTTAACATGACCTCACGAATAACACGATGGAGGTGGATGCGTGAATTCCTATAGCGCTAAGCATGTCAAACGAAGGCTAAAAATGGTTAATGACTAAAGCATAGCATAACGAATATCCAAGACAAGCATCAAGTATAAGATTCAAGTTTTCATGTATATAGGATCGTTTGTGTGTTTCATAAAGTTTATGTGTTCGTGATTTTTGTATATGGAAACATGTTACACCCAAAAGTGTTATAAACAAATGTGGGTCGAGTGTACTCACGGTTTGTTAGTCTTTTCTACACTTGACAATCCGTGAAGACGTTGGTTCAAGGATGACGCCGAATTATTCTACAAGAGGAAACTAGGCGTATGAGTATAGAGTTAGACGGGAGATGAGGAGTATTCGAGCATGATTAAAAGTAAGTTTGATAAAGTATTATGATACGAAAGTATACACTAAGATGTAAACTTGTTCTTGACACTATAGTAACTCTTACGAGTTGGATGTGATTTCATAGGTTCGGGACCTATTAGAATCATGACAAGGAATTACATACTTTAGCGTTAAACTTAATAACTTGATAGGTGATTATAAGATCATTATCAAGGTTTCGGTTTTAGGTTTATAATATAGTTCTATATAATTATATAATCATGTAGGAGGTGGAAGGATGAACCATCCACTTTGGAACCTCTTAGTATCATGTAAGTCAAGTAGAAGGTGGGAGGATTAACCATCCACTTTGGACCTCATATGATTGTTCACCACTTCACGAGTTACCAAAAGGTAACAAGGAGGGTCTTAGAACAAAATAATAAGATACAAGAATGTAAATGACATGAATGTAAATGTGACATCTAGATACCAAGTAGCCAAGTATAAGACAACCCGGCGAGCACACAAGGACAATCGTCAACGGCTTTGCGGGGTTGTGACACTTTAGGTCTAGCAAACTAGCTTGGGATCTTGATGAAAATCATCAAGTGATGTGTGGTCTCAAGTTAGGAAAGCCTAAGCTTCCGTGGTGGACACACATGAACAAGTCTTAAGCTTGCATCACTTGTGAGCTAAAAGCTCTTATGAAAACAGAAAGTTTGTAAGGATAAATCCTCTAAATTTGAATGTCACACCCTTGTTTTTAATCACACTTAATCATAGACTTGATTAGTGGCATAAGGACATAGGAATGTAAAAAGAAACCATAAGTTTTTTCCAAAACATGAAGATTAAAAAAAATAAAAATGAGCAGAATTTTTGGTGCACTTTGGACCTAAAAAATGGTGAGGTTTCACCTTAGTTTGCCCAAACAAACTTGTAAGAACCTTCCTAGAGCTTATACAAGTGTTGTAGAAGAAGAAACAAGAAGAAAATTAAAGTGGAAGTGAGTCAAAACTCACTTTCTATGGCTGAAACTCTAAAAAACATGGCTGAAACTCAGCTGAGTTTGGGAGAGTTTTTGAAGTGTTTGGAGGCTTGCAAAAGTGGAAAAAGGAGTGGGGAAGTGTTTATTATATAGGGAAGGGATTAGGGTTTAAGTGGGTTGGGCTTTGGACAAGATTTGGGGGAGTTTAGACTTGAAACAAGTCCACTAAACTCAGCCCAAAGCTGAATAATAGGTGTTAGGGATAGAATTTTAATATTCGTGGATCATATTCCTTCTATATGTCTGGATCATATATCCTTCTATATTTTTGTTATTTAATGTTATATATTAGGTTAATAGATGTTTTACATACATAACATGTATTATCGTGTTACAAGTTATTTCGGGAGTATGAACCTCATAAGTTAGAGTTTTATTAGCGAAAAGAGCGGGTTTTAAAGTTTTAAAGTTCCTAAGATGGTAACAAGTGTAGATTTCATAATTATAGTTTTTTTTGCGATCGAATAATCAAGTGTCTCATGTGAATGAAGCGTGTACGAATTACGAATACACGACAAGGATTTACGATTTAATTCGTGTTAGAAATTATGTAATGAATGTATGCACAAGTATAAAATGAATATGATGGAGTATGAATATCACGTTTAAGCCTTGAATTGGTATAATCATCACGTTTGCAAGTTTGTCATACGATTACGAGTATCATTGAATATGTTCCATGTGTATGCATAAGTATTGGTATAAAATGGTTTGAAATAAGCAATAAATAAAATACGAGTTTTCATTATGATAAACGATTACAACGAAAGACGATTACAAGATACAAAAATAGAAACACAATATGAGCTTGCTATAAATAGAAAGCATGGAAACGTGAGGCGTCACACAAGATCTCAGATCTAGAAGCACAAGGACGAAATCGTCACTTTGCACAAACTGGACTAACACGTACGAACCTTCAAGTTTGCCCGGATTAGTCCGAGTTTCTATAAAATGGCTAAAACTCGCTCCAAAAGACATCTTCAGCCTAGGTTTTGCTCAGTAGCCTAAGGTTGGAGGGATGGAAATTCGATTTCCTCATCAAACGACGCGAAAACGCACGATTTGGATGCCAAAACAGTCAAGTTCACTTGGAAAACATCAAGTTTGCTCGAACTTGTCACCAGATTGGTGCCAAGTTCGCCCGAACTTGATCAACAATTGTCAGAAATTACACAAGTTCGCCCGAACTTGTACTGATTCCAAGGAATCAGGACAAGTTCCTCCGAACTTATATCACCCCTCAGCAGTCAGCACATATGACAAGTTCGCCCGAACTTGTCTAGTTTCTCAAGAAATCAGACAAGTTCGCCGAACTTGTACGTCAGTAAGTTTAGACAGTCAAGTTCGCCCGAACTTGTCTACTGCTCCTTCAACCATTAACCGTTTCAGCATTTCAGACTGATGCACTTCCGTTCGCTTACAGGCTGATCCGACGCTCTCCTCAACTCATCTCAGATCCCGTACTACTTCCAAAACGCACCAACAGTGAGTATACTAGAACCCCTTTTACGCTTAAACGCACTTTTGGGTGTCACATATGTCTTATATCAAATCATATCACACAAATCAAACTCTTACTCACAACCCGCTCAATACATGATTATACGTGAAATCTGTTGAATTGTATATATATGCTAGAAACTGAATTTTTTAAAGTTTTTTTTTATAAAAAAATCCACTCTGTACTTTTTGTTTTTTTGTTACAAAACGTTCATTAACATGTAACTTACATACCCTAATTTTTTTTACAAAAAAATTGTTACATAAGGTTTTCTTGAGTTTTCTTAACTCAAGTCAACCTTCTTTCTATCCCTCCCCTATATATATAACACTAAATATTGCTGGAACACGCAAAACAAAATGAATCACTTATTTTTTCAATTCTAAAAACCTAAAAAGCAAATTAAAATGTTACACATGTAAGATTTATTATTTCTCACGTTGGAATTCAAAACAAAATATGAAAAAATTTCAGTTTTTTATATAACCTATACATATGTAAGTTATGTGTGGGTAAAAATATATGATTTTCTTACGTATATATTATACACATATGAAAGCAAGAAACATAAAATTAAATAATATGAATCTTAAATCTCAAATTTAGTGATTTAGAGTTGTTCTTTTATTCTCGCAATAAGTAGTTTTCTGTAATGTTCCTCATATATATATATATATACACACACACACACATAGAGGATGGATCATGAGAAAACTAGTTTAAATAAGAAAACCAAAAAACTAACTAAAAAAGCCAAAAAAAACATATCAATTTTTTTTTGATTTTTTTTTTATAAAAAATCGTTATATATATTATATAAAAACATTTAAAAAAAATAAAAAAGCATATAATGTACATGTGCAACATATAGTACACATATAGTGCACATGTGTAGTACAAGTTTTTTTTTTTTTGAAAAAAAATGTTTTTTTATACATAAAATGCAGCTATTTTTTATAAAAAATTGTAAAAAATTGTATGTTTTTTTTGCTTTTTTATTTAGTTTTCTAGTTTTCTCATTTATATTTAGTTTTCTAATGGTCATCTCCCTATATATATATTTATATGTAGGAGATGGGTAAAATGAAAACCACATCCAGTTGAGAGAATCGTGAAAACTACTTTCTAACCATTGAATCTTTAAAGATGGATGTATGAGATTAAAAGTATTTAAAACTAATATTAAATCATTTTTGTCTTATTATGTTTTTAATATTTTAATGTTAAAAGGTTAGTTTAGTAAATTTGCTTTTTTGTCTTTTTGTATTTGTTGTTTTTATTACTTTTTTTTCTTATTATATTACTTGTTTTTTATTAAAATCAGATTTTTTATTAAAAACATTTAAAAAACAGATTTTTTAACAAAAACCATATTTTTTTCAAAAACAATTTTACAAAAAACGCATTTTTACATGCCTTTTTTACGTAAAGTTTTTTACACGCCGTTTCTTTTTACGCCGCCGTTTAATTTACGCGTCGTTCTTTACATCCAGTTTTTACGCCCGTTTTTTACGCAACGTTTTTATCCGCGCCGTTTTTACGCCCCGTTTTTTACACCCGTTTTTCGCACGGTTTTTTTACACGTCGTTTTTTATGCCCCGCTTTTTTACGCATTTTTTCTTACGCCCCACTTTTTTTACGCGTTGTTTTTTACGCGCCGTTTTTAAACGCCCCGTTTTTTACACGCCGTTTTTTACGCCCCGCTTTTTTTTAAGCGTCTAGTTTTTTACGCGCCGTTTTTACGCTTGGTTTTCTTTATGCGCCGTTTTTATACGCCTCGTTTTTTACGCCCCGTTTTTCTACGCGCCGTTTTTTACGCCCCGCTTTTTTACGCGTTGTTTTTTACGGCTTGTTTTTTACACCCCGTATTTATGCGCCGTTTTTTACACTCCGTTTTTTGCGAACCTTTTTTACGGAAAAGTAAAAAAAAAATTAAACATTTTTCAAACCACGGTTGTAAACTTTTATTAAACCACGATTGTTAACTTTTTTTACACACCCTGGTTGTAAATTTTTTTACACCCTAGTTAAAAAAATTAAACCTTTTTTTTACACCGTGGTTGTAAACTTTTCATACACAGTTTTTTCGTGTACAGTTTTTTACGAGTAGCGTAAAATTTTTAAGTAAAGTTTTAAAAAAAGTTTTTTTTTAACTTTTCATACACAGTTTTTTTACGTGTATTGTTTTTACGGGTAGCGTAAAGTTTTTAAGTAAAGTGTTAGAAAAGTTTTTTACAGGTTTTTTATGCGTCGGTTTTTAACGTTTTTTACGCCCCTTTTTTGTATGGCTTTACAAAAACTTTTTTACAAAACTTCTTTTTGATACATAAAACCTCCAAACTTCTTTTTGACAAAAATTGTTAGCCCATTTGACACATTAACATGTAAAGATTCATTACCTTCTGAGCAAGATCATACGCTAGAGCCCATTTGACCTAACAACCGACCCCATAAACCGACCCATCCGATCCGCTCCCATGCAGTTTCCTTTAAACCCTTTCCAACCCGAACCAATCTCCCCCGAAGAACTCCTCCATTACTTCCATTTCGACGCATTTTTAACAAAACAAACAACTCATATTAAATTTTATCAAACACAAAAAATGTACCAATCGACATAAATAGGCGTAAACTTTTTTACGCACGTGTTAAAAAAAATTAAACCTTTTTTACGTGCCCGGTTGTAAACTTTTTTTAAGCCGTGATTGTTTAACTTGGCGTATTTATATAGGTTTTGCAAAAAAAAAATACATAAAGCGTCACCTCTTTAAGTAGGCGTCGACTGCAAAAATTTACGTAAAGACAACCATGTAACAAATTTCGTGTTTTGAGCAACAACGGTCGTGGTACTATATGGCATTTACAGTGAAGTTGGAGATGTTTCAGCCTTCCTGGCCCGCGGCGCAACGCATGCGGGTTAGTTTTCTAGTTATGTAATAACAACAAAATGATTGTGCCAACTACTCATAAGGATCGATTTAAACTATAGAGAAACCTAGCTGGTCACAAAACTCTTGCTATTTTTATTACACGGACTACATAATATCAAACAATTAACAAGACTCGATTACTCAAAACACTAAAAACTAAAATTAACACACTCATATTATAAGACTTTTGCATCTAAAAAAAATCACATGTAACTGAGATTACTCAAACACTAAAAACTAAAATCAATGCATTCATATTATAAGACTTTGACATATAAAAAATCCCCTATAAGTGAACAGATCTAACACCATATCCGTTCTTCTTTAGGGTGTTGTGGTTCCTTTGTTCTGGATCTTACCGATACCCATGTCCGTTTAATGCTCTGATGAACTGATTGATGACATTCAAACTTTTGCTAGTCAAACGACTATCGCAGGCTTATTAAAGGAGCTTCCAACCTATTCAAATCCAAATAGCAACAATTTAGCAATCAACAACTTAATTAAAAAATTAATAATTACAATTTATTAGTTACATCAGCCATACACAAATCTTACCAAAATCAAATCCAGATCCTAAAAAACAGAAGAATGGAAGATGAATTGCGACATTCAAATAGAACATGTTTTCTCTTCAACCGGTAGAATGGTCCCCGTCAACAAACTGTTGCCTTCAGAACCTCCCCTGCCGGAGCCTCTTCAACCGGAACCACCCTGCATACGAAGGCGCAAGACGCTACCCCGCAACAACCACCATCACCTAACCCCCCCCCCCCCCAAACAAACCACCCCACCGGACTCCCCCAAAGCCACATCGTCGCCACCGTGCACCACCATGGCACTTGATGAAAAGTTAAGTAAGGTTCGTGACAATGGTTAGGGTTGTTCATCTTGTTTCCAACTTGCGATGGTTGTTGTTCATGCAGATTCAGGGTGTATCTGAATATGGTTGTTGTTCAGATCGGTCAGATTTGCGGTGGATCTGAATACGGGTTTGGATTTGCGGTGGATCTGAGTTTAGGTTTTGTGGGTGGTTTTATATATCGTATAGATAATTTAGAGAGAGAAGAGGGAGAGGGTTAGGGTTTGAAAGAGGGGTGTAAGTGAGTGTCAGACATTTGAGGAGAGAGAAAATGGGTAGATGTGAAAGGAATAAAAAAAAAGTCTAAAATGCTGTTTTTATTTAATTTGAATGTGTGTGCCATATTCGTTTTGTATTGGTATAAAGTGATTCTTATGGTTTTTGCAATTGTTGTAGTTCTTCTTTGAACCGAATCATATATATATATATATATATATATATATATATGCTTAAAAACCTATGTATTACATGAGTTACTTATAAAATAAATTAGATTGACTATTATTTTAAGTTATAGGTGTTATAAACCTGTGTACATGGGTTGACTATCGAAAAAATGTTAATCATAAACTTCTATATAATCCTTAGGGATATAAGATTTAAATAACCTCAATTTTCATCAATTGGCCGATAGCACTCCTAACTTTCGATTTATACCACACCACTCCCAACTTTCAACTTATTTTCCTTTGCCACTCTCAAACTAATTAAACCCTAACCCATTTAAGGTAGGCTTGCAAACTTAATAATAGATAGCATGCATTTAGTGTGTCCTAGTATGTATAACAAATAGCATAATAACTAGCATGTTGATGCATTGAGTGTTTGTGTAAGTATGATTCTATGTGTGATTGTGAATTTGATAATGATACATGTTGCAACCCAAAGTATATAAAACAATAAAATGGGTCAAGTATACTCATGGTTTGTGAAGTATTTCCACAAAATGTGAGTGAGCGGTTTTGAGAGGATTTATACCACACCACTCCCAACTTTCAACTTTTTTCCCAATGTTGAAAATCTAGGATAATTGAGAGAGTTTGGAAGTGATTTAGATGTGGTGTTGGAAGGTGTTAGGGGTTTCTCTTTATAAGAGAATTAAGTGGTTGGGTTTAAAATGAAGGTGGTTGGGAGTTAGGGGGAGTATTAAATTAGTTGGTTGGAGGTTAGAAGATTGGTTTGGGGTATTAAATGAGTTGGTTGGAGGTTAGAAGGTAAGTTTGGGGTTTTAAATAAGTTGGTTGGAGGTAAGAAGGTGAGTTTGAGGTATTACATGAATTGGTTGGGGTTAAATATATGCAAACATAATAATAAAACTTATGAAATATCATTCCAAATAAATTCTTGATGTATGACTTGGTTTGGAATTAAAAATGCGTATTTGTGATTGTTTACGTATTATGCATGAATAATTAGGAAAATTAATATAAAATATGATCTCCATTATGATCAAGTCTCGAATTACAAAGGATTGAAATAAGAATACGAATTACAATAAAATGAAAAAGAATGTAAAATTATAGAACATTACAATATGGGGGAGGGGGTGTTTAGGTTTTTGGCTTGTGTGTAAGGTGGGGGGGGGGGGGGGGGTGTGGTGTTTAGGTTTTTGGGTGGTGGTGGGGTAGGTTTATTTTGGTTTTGTTCACATTGGTTCTCGTGATAAAGGTGGTTCACGTATGAACCCTACCATATATATATATATAAGGCAAGGTTCTAGATGTAACACTAGTGTATGTATGAACTGAGTGAACAAATCCTGACAATTGATTTACATCATTAAATCGTAAAATACACTAGTGTATTTTCATCATCCATCTTGGCTATTGATTTACACTTGTGTGTGTGTGTGTCTATATATATATATATATATATATATATATCCTGCAAAAAAGACTAAAAATGCGAGAAGGATAAGAAAGACTATGGTAATGACACATGTCCCTATCTATTTTATTAGTTTAAGGGTAAGATGATAATTTAACCCCTAATCCTGATTAAAGATAAAAGTAAAGATATAATCTTGTAATCGAATTCATCAGTTATTTTAGAAATTCATCATCAGTTCGTATAATAATTCTCAAGGCCATATGATCTTTTGAGATCATAGCTCATATATTCCAAGTCATTGCGACAAGCATTAGTGCTATTAATAATTTGTCCTTTGTGACAGGCTTTTATGCCATAATATATTTACCCCGTTATAGGCCGTTAGTGCCGTATCTTAAACTTAAGCCTGGCAAAAGTGACAATGCATTCACTAGCCTAAAATGGCGAAAGATTTTCAAACCCATTATAAAGTTAATATCAAGCAGATAAAATGGCAAATTCTGACGAAGCCCATAGCCGACACAATGGTAATGCGGATGACAAAATCGTCATAAGAAAGGACGATCTACAAGCCCTAGTTACCGCATAAGTTGACAAAGCAATAAAGGATCGTGCTGAGAAGAAATTAGAGTCGAGTGCTTCGTACTCCAAACATTCATCCAAGCACACCTCGAAACATACCACCAAACAATTATCTAAGCATCTTTCATATAAGAAGGAACATTCTGAACACTCCTCAAATGTGAGGAGGGAAAGGCAAGAATATTAGAAAAAAGACTCATTTTTCGAAGGAAGGCTGTTCATACAAGCACTTCGTATCGTGCAAGCCCCGTGATTTTATTGGTGAGAAAGGGGCAGTTGAAACTTTTAGGTGGTTGGACGAGATAGAAACTATAGTGGAGATCAGCGGTTGCGCTGAAAAAGATGTTTTTAAGTATGTGGCTCAGTCATTCAAGGGGATGCCCTGATATGGTGGAAGTCGATGATACAGTTTGCTGGAAAGGTGTACTTGTATAATCTAAGTTGGACCAAGTTTGTTGAATTGGTCAAGGATACCTATTTCCCACCTCACGAGGTGGAAAGGATCGAAGCTGAATTTTGGGGATTAGTAATGAGAAATTTGGATTGTAGGAAGTATGTTTCGGGCTATAATTCTATGTCTCGACTGGCACCGTATTTGATATCACCTGAGTCTAAACGCATCGCGCATTTCATTGGAGGACTAGAGCCAGAAATTAAGGGAAATGTCAGGGCTTCAAGACCGGAGACTTATAGGTCTGCTGTAGACCTAGCTATGACTTTGACCCAGGACCTAAAGAGGCATAGGTCTATCAGATCTGAATCTAACGAGAAAAGGAAGAAAGAAGATGATAGATATCACCGGTCGAACAAGAAAGGAAAATCAGGGTTCAACTGGAACAATCAAAGGTCAGATGACAGGCCTGTGTGCAAGAAGTTCAATAGGTGACACGGTGGTCAGTGTCGATTGGAATCACAAGCTAAATCATGCGGAATTTGTTGATACCCGGAAATGATGGAATCCTCATATTCAATGGACGAATTTGGATTCTAGTCCTTGGATGACTTAGGGATTTGATCCTCCAGGAAGCGCACAATTCAAGGTACTCCGTTCACCCGGGAGGTGACAAGATGTATAAGGATCTGAAACCTAATTATTGGTGGATGGGTTTGAAGAAATCCATAGCCACCTATGTAGCCAAGTGCCTGACATGTTCGCATGTTAAGGCTGAACATCAGAAACCGTCAAGACTACTACAACAACTTGAAATTCCCACATGGAAATGGGAATGTGTAACTATGGACTTCATTACCAAGCTAATCGCGGCAATGACACGATTTGGGTTATCGTGGATAGGCTGACCAAGTCGGCTCATTTCTACCTATCAAGGAAACTTTTAGCTCCGACAAATTAGCAAAGCTTTACGTGGACGAAATTGTGTCTTTGCACGGCGTGCCGGTGTCCATTGTATCCGATAGAGATACACGATATACTTCGCATTTTTGGAAAAGTTTCCAACAAGCTTTGGGCACGCGATTGAACTTTAGTATGGCTAGACGGATGGAAAAAGTGAACGTACTATATAGACTTTGGAAGATATGTTACGAGCATGTGTAATCGATCTAGGTGGAAGTTGGGATAATCACTTACCCCTACTCGAATTCTCCTACAATAACAGTTATCATACGAGTATTAAGGCTGCTCCGTTTGAAGCCTTGTACGGGAGAAAATGCAGGACGCCCGTATGCTGGGCTGAAGTTGGGGAGGCCTAATTGACAGGACCTGAGATAGTTCTGGAGACGACTGAAAAGATTTTGCAGATCCGTGATTGTCTTAAATCCGCTCGTGATCGGCAGAAAAGCTATGCAGATAAGAGGCGTAAACCTCTCTAGTTCCAAGTAGGGGACAAAGTATAACTAAAAGTGTCGCCTTGGAAGGGCGTTATGATATTCGTCAAAAGGGCAAGTTGAGTGCGAGATACATTGGACCGTTCGAGATTATTGAGCGAGTCGGTCTGTAGCTTATAAACTTTAATTACCTGAAAAGTACAACAAAATCCATAATGTATTCCACATCTCAAATTTTAAGAAGTGCCTAGCCGATGAGTTGCTAGAAATGCCGCATGAAGATGTGCAAATAGACGAAAACCTGAGGTTCATTGAGAAACCCATGGCGATTGAAGATCGACAGGTTAAGAAGCTTCGTAGGAAGCATGTGCCAATTGTAAAGGTTAAGTGGGACCCCGTCGAGGTCCTGAATACACATGGGAGGTCGAGTCCATTATGCGGCAGAAGTATCCTCATTTGTTTGATTAAATCTCTAGGTCGAGATTTATTTTAAGGGGGTGAGGATGTAATACCTCGTGTTTTTACATCCCATAAAGTTCCGACACGTGTCCCGTTAATCCTCGTATGACGTATACATGAACGAGAGGGACTAAAGTCGTCATTGCGCTAATTTATAATCACTATATGTAGTGATTAAAAGTTGAGGGGCCATTATGGGAAAATGCCAAACTTCATCTTCTGGAAGGCGGTTGCGGACCGCAAGGCTGAAGCCATACGGTCCGCAATCAAATTTGAAACTATGGGCGTCAGGAGGCCTTGCGGACCGCAAGGCTAAAGCCATACGGTGCGCAAGGATCTGCCAGCGACCAGAATTGTGGCAGCCTCATGTGTTACCACCTTTGTCGCCATTTCCACCCTTTAGCTGGTCTGGCCACGACTTGGGACACTTGTACTCGTCCAAGAACTCCCTCAAACACCTGGCATGCCCTCACACTCCTTCCTCTACTATAAAAGGGGTACTTGGTTGGCTCATTCCTTGCTCATCCCTTACATTCTCCTCTCTAGCTCACTTGGGAAGTTCCTGAAGTCTTTGGGAGCAATCTCTGAGCTTTCTAGTCTTATTTGGATCACATATAAGTGTTCCAACTCGTTCTTTTCAGTTTTTGTAGGCTTATAAGCCAAAGCCAAAGCGTTTACATAAGAACGCTTTGACCTTAGGCTAAGACCATTACGGTCCAACCATTGTTCATTACGAATATGGCTACGTGATCATAATTAGGTAGGTTTTAATTCCTTAAAAGGGCATCTCCTAATTACCATGTTTGCTTGACCAATTGACGGGTCAAAGTTATATTCATAACAAGTCAAACGGGTCAGTTTTGAAGTAAAATCATATCTAGTAATGTAGATGTTATAAAATACATTTTAACACTTTAATAACTTGGTTATAATAGTTAGAACATGTATAAACATGTTCGGCCCGTCAAGTCCAGATATAGAGTCGGTTCGTAACCGAAAGTCATGAAGTTTGACTTCTGCTTTGCCTTTCAGTTCTGACCTGATTTAGCAACCTAGGCTGCTGACTTTAAGTTGTTATAAGACCATATTATAGTATAGTATAACCTCCTAAGAATATACTATATGGTCCATTAGTAATTTGAGTTTATATTCACGTTCCGTTATTATGCCTTAACTTTTACTAAAATGCCCTTTTTGCATAAAACAAGGTTTTAAACATCAACAAACATACAGATGAGTTACAAACAGATTTGTAAACTTAATAAGATTATTTTAATGACATGATTCTGGTCATAAGCTAAGTTTTCGAAATTAATATTGCTAACAGCTGTAAAAGGACTAAAATGCCCTTTTCGGCATTTTTGAAGGTTTAAACAAAATCTCTTTATCTAAATTAAATACCTACTGGTGTAATATAACATTATGGAATATTTGGGATATTGAAAAAGTTTATGAACAGAGTTTATTACCTACTGATTTCTAAACTTATTTTGAATATTTTAACAATAGGTACAAGTCTCAAACTCAGAATCCCAAATATCGCAGCTCTGTGTAAAATAACTAAACTACCCTTACGGGACATAGTTTGTTTTAAAACCATCAACCACACATATATTTGATATCGAGTAAATTGCCATTTTCGTCCCTGAGGTTTGGGCACATTTGCCATTTTCGTCCAAAATGACACTTTGGTACCATTTTGCCCCTCACGTTTGTAACTTTTTGCCGTTTTCATCCAAATGCCTAACCTAGTTACTTTATAGCGTTAAATGAGTTATTATTGAAAGAGTAAATTGTCATTTTCGTCCATGAGGTTTGGGCACATTTTCCATTTTCGTCCAAAATGACACTTATAACTCCGGCACCGTCTCCGGAACAACCTGCAACTCCGGCATTGTTTCCGGCACAACCTGCTACTCCGGCACCACCTACAACTCCAGCACAACTTACAACTCCGGCACAAACACCGTCTCCGGCACAAAGTGCAACTCCGGCACCGTCTCCGGCACAACCTACAACTCCGGCAGTTGCAGGTTTGTGCCGGAGATGGTGCTGGACTTGCAGGTTTGTTTCGGAGTTGTAGGTAGTGCCGGAGTAGCAAGTTGTGCTAGAGACGGTGCCGGAGTTACAGGTTGTGCCGGAGATGGTGCCGGACTTACAAGTGTCATTTTGGATGAAAATGGCAAATGTGCCCAAACCTCAGGGACGAAAATGGCAATTTACTCTTTAAAAAATAACTCATCCAATATTATAAAGTAACTAGGTTAGGCATTTGGACGAAATTGGCAAAAGTTACAAACGTGGGGGGCAAAATGGTACCAAAGTGTCATTTTGGACGAAAATGACAAATGTGCCCAAACCTCAGGGACGAAAATGGCAATTTACTCTTTGATATCCTACTGATATAACATCATAAAATACATATTTTTACAGAATGTTTATGACCTTGACATCAGTTTACTTATAAGCTTCTTTATAAAGCGTAAAATGATCAAAACGCCCTTCTAAGGCGTAACTCGATTTTAAATCATAAACGGGCATTCATATTAATATCGTATTGATATTAAAACATAGTTAAAATATATTGGCAAATAGAACTTATATATGACTCATCCGGTTACCTGGATTCGCTTATACGCGAACGGTTAAGCCTACGTGACTAGTTTACGTATTTTAACCAAAACGGGTTTAACCTTATCATTTCCTTATCAAAATCTAGAATGTTATAGGATTACCCATGTAATACAAGTTTTGATACTTGTCGGGTCCAAATAACATTCTATTCCGGTCATCGCTTAATCTAGCGCATTGTACCATAATGATTTAAACGTAAGACTAGTCGGTTCAAGTCTATGACTTAACTAAGGATCCATTAGCATTCTAATTGGTTAATAATACCATCATTCCAGACTAGACGCCTTCCAGTAGATCGTGCTTGTACTTATCTCTTGTTTTGCGGACTGATTTATTATTTTCTCGAAGATTTAGCTCAGGTAAATACTTTTAACGTATTTTCCCTATACGGGCTTGGGATACGGTAAATTATTATCGATTGGTCGGGTATAGGATCATGTATTGTCTAGTTGAGATATTAACTAAATCAGATAACCCGTTCTAATATGTTTTGTCTGATAACTTAAACATTGGGGGTTGGCTTGACCATGTCTCGGATATCCTTAGGCTCATTAAAGTGCTAATGGCCACGACTTATAGCATGGGGTGTAGGCATACACCGGTCAATTGCATTATTATTATTATCTGCTTTCTGTGTGAAAGTTTAGAAGTGGTGTGTCAGTCGATCATGTCTCGGTTTTCATACTAGGCCCCATATGTATTGACAGGCTTATAAATATGTATACAAGGTAATTTGTACTGTCCCAAGTTATTTATGTAAATGTGCCTAGCGCACTTAAAATAATTTTTGAAAAGATTTTCAAATGTTTCGGTCGATTGTATTTACCAGTGAAAACTGACGTGTTTTCAAAAGATTAAGTTACAGGTACGGTACATAATAGACTGGAAGCTGCGTAGGCAACGACAGAGAGGATTTGTGACCCTTAGTTGCCTTAAAAGTCTGTTATTCATTTTGTGTACATTTGCGATCCGCCTGTGGATCCGTATTACAAACCTTGTAATTTGTATTTAAACTTTGAACACTGTTGTTTGTAATAGTTTATTTTAATTCCAAGACTTCCGCTGTGTTGCTCTGTGTTTATTGGTTATGATGATATTAACTATACGTCACGATACTCCCCACCGGGCCCACCGGGAAATCCTACATGGAAATCAGGGTGTGACAGGAAAACACCATGAATTGAATCATAATACAGTCGTGGTGTTTTAACATTTAGAATGATTCTATTGCTATTCTAGATGTTAAAACACCATGAATATAATCACAATACAATGCTACATACTCTAGATGTTAAAACACCATGACTTGAATTATAATTTATTATTTGCAATGCTATGGTGTCTTATTTACATCATGGTGTTTTACTGTAAAACACAACACCTTGAATCATAATACAATTAAAACACCATCGTATGAACATAGAAAAAACACCATGGACTAAAACATCCAATCGAAACGTAATTTTTTTCTACATAAGTATAACAATATGGTACTCATATTAAATATAAAAAAACACTCATTATTATGGTGTAATTTTTTTAAAAAAAAGAGTTACGTATAAAAAGTTATCGACGTTTAAAAAGAAGGGGGGACCTTGTATATGACTTTCTAAATTTAAAAATGTTAAATTTACCTTTATACCCTTAATCTAGAAAACTAATTATTTTAATAGTAAACACTATTTACGAGATTGCCACCAAAATCTCAGGATCTAATGGTTTAGATTGTTTCTTACATTTCTCACAAAAAAAACACTTTTTTTACAATAACCTCAACCTATATATATATATAATATATATATATATATATATATATATATATAGGGATTGGTTAAAATGAGAACCACCACGAGTTTTTTGATCCGGGGAGAGTTGGGCCAATTTTTTTACACAAACGGAGATGAAAGTATTATAAACACATCCATAAAAAAAGTAACAAAAAAATTGTCGAGGTGGTAGTTTTGACTGATGCAAGTTTTTTTACGCCTGGGCGTAAAATTTTTTCGTGAGAAAAATTTTGGCCCAACTCGTGGTGGTTCTCATTTGAACCGAATCCTATATATATATATATATATATATATATATATATATATATATAGGTTTATGATCCTGTTAAAAAATTATTTTTCGTGAGAAGTGTGAGAAGGCATAAGAATTGACATATAGACATCATGTTTTGGACTTAAGCATGATGTTTTAGGTTGTTTTGGTAAGAAAAACATCAAACATAACAATTTAAGACACAATGCAATGAATTCTACGCTTAAAACTTAAAACACCATGCCAAAAACATTAAGTACTGTGTTTTAAGTTTTAAATAGTGTTTTTTAAGTTGCACGCCTATAATACATTGCATTGTGTTTTAAATTGTTATGTTTGGTGTTTTTGTTGCCAAAACAACTCAAAACACAATGCAATGTATTATAGACGTGCAATTTAAAAAACACTATTTAACACTTAAAACACACTACTTAAATTCTTGGCATGGTATTTTAAGTTTTAAGCCTAGAAATCATTTCATTGTGTCTTAAATTGTTATGTTTGATGTTTTTCTTGACAAAACAACCCAAAACATCATGCATAAGTCGAAAACATGATGCCTACATGTCAAGTCCTAGGCCTTCTCATAATTCTCACGAAAAATGTCTTTTTTTACAGGATATTAAACCTATATATATATATATATATATATATATATTATATAGGGGATGGGTAAAATGAGAACCACCTTGAGTTGGGAGAACCGTTGGAACCAATATAAGTCATTGATTAAAAGTGTTTTAATGGATAAGATTAAAAAACAATAAAGTAGTTGTAATCATTCTGCTTTAACTAATGAGTTTTTGTTTTTAGTGGGATAATGGTAAATTGGTATTTTTACTAAGCTCTTAAATGATTGGTAATAAAAGTTGTAATCATTTTGCTTTCATTAATGTTTGTGATTTAATTAATGTTATTTTTGAATCATGCCGTAAAAAAAATTATTTTACGTAGGGGTTCAAACTTTTTTTACGCATCAGTTTTAAATATTTTTACGCGCGGGTTCAGACTTTTTTAACGTGTGGGTTCAAACTTTTTTTACGCCCGATTTTAAACTTTTTTTACGCGCCGGTTTTAGATTTTTTTTGCGCGTGATTTTAAACTTTTTTTACGCGTCGGTTTAGAACATTTTTTTACGCGCGGTTTAGAACATTTTTTATGCGCCGGTTTTAAACTTCTCTTTGCGCGCCGGTTTCAAACCTTTTTTTACTCGCGATTTCAAATTTTTTTACCCGCGGTTTTAAACTTTTTTTCACGCGTGGGTTCAAACTTTTTTTATGCGCCGTTTTAGAAACTTTTTTACGCGCGGTTTTAAACTTTTTTACGCGATGGTTTAAAACTTTTTACGCTCGGTTTAGAACATTTTTTACGCGCCGGTTTTAAACTTTTTTTACACGCGGTTGTAAGTTTTTTTACGCGCGGTTTTAAACTTTTTTATTCGCGGGTTTAAACTTTTTTTACACGTGTTTTAAACTTTACAAAAAACAAAAAATATTTTACGGCAAACTAAAACATTTTATCTTTACAAAAACTTTTTTACAATTTTTTTTAACCCCCCTGACAACCCGATTTCGTGTTTACAAAATTTGAGGATCTTACCAAACAAACTCAGCCAAAAATCACGACTCAATAGTGTCTCATGGTGAATTTTAAATAGAAGAGAAAGAAAAGATTTGACATGTTGAGTTTAAATAGAAAAGGGAGAAAAGATGTTACATGCTGACTTTTAAATAGAATTGAGAAGTAAGATGTGACATGAGAAAAGATGTGACATGCTTCTCAAGTTTCGCAATTAGAATACTGCTTCTCACATGATCCTAATATATATATATATATATATATATATATATATATATATATTGGAGAAAGATCCGTTAGGAACCACCCTTTATTGCGAGAACCAATGTGAACACAACCAAAAGTACCTAAAAAAAATCTAAAAAACCACCCAAAAATATACTTTTTTAACATTTTTTACAAAAGAAATCGTTACTTTTCGTTACAAAAAAAATAATTTTTTTTAGGTTTTTGGAGGGTTTAGCTTTGTGGTTTAATTTCTTAGCATTTAGCTTGGGTGATTAGGGGGGGGGGGGGATTCGGTTTTTTTAGTTTTTTTTTTTTGGAGGGTGGGGGTTAGGTATTTTAAGGTTTTGGGTGGTGATGTAGTGGCCTCGCGGTTCTCAGCATTAATTATAATAATATACCGCCCAAACTACGCGCCAAAAATGTCTTATAAAGAGAGACCTCTCAGCACATTCCGTTTATCACAAAAAATAAACGCCATGATTCTAAACACCACCTTATAAAACACCCAAAAAGTTAAAAAAATCAAAGATGGCAAACCACTTCTCTTGTATATTCAATATTGTTTTCAATGAAGTTTCGGTGGAATGTATTCTTAGGTGAGGGGAATGACTCAAAAGCTTTTGCTGAATGAGATGGACAATCTTAAAGGGAAAAGAGACTGATGACAGCGATATGTCATTTTGTGTGCTTTTTCTGATGAAAATTGGCATGTGGAGAAGGAGACCGGCACAGTGCAAATGCTGTTTGACCATGATGATAAAGAAGATTTGAGAGCAAATAACATCCACCCACACGACGTCGATCTTATCTCCAAAACAGCACAACAAGCCACTTCAAAACGACATTGAAAATCACGCGAAGCCAAAACGCCAGTGATTAGAACAAATATTAAATCCAGATTTTTAGAATGTAAAACCCCCAAAGCTGGAATACATATTTTTTCTGTAGTTTGTTATCTAATTCTTTTCTGTGGAATGTAAAACGCCAAGTCTATGATTTAATAAAAACGCCAAGTTGGCAATAACGCCAGCATACAAAAAAGACTAAGTTCTAAACAATGAAAACGCCTAATATTGATTCAAAGTTGAACTAAATTAAAACGCCATCTATTTAGGCGGGGGCGGATCGTGACAATCGTACCCCCGTATATCATTTAGACTACCCTGCCACGTGTTGGGCCAGGATCCGTTCTCACACCTCAAATCGTTTTCTATGGATCCCGTTTCTATATATATATATAGTGAGGTTCATTGGGGAACCGACTCAAACGAACTCCGATTGGAGTCATTCCAGCGGCGTTGGAACCGGCTCGTCGAACCCTAACTAGGATCTCTTAACCCTAAACCCTAAATACTAACCCCTAAACCCTAAATATATTAGGGTTTGGATTTAGGGTCTTATATTAGGGTTTAGCCTTAGGGTTTAGTTTTAGGGTTTAGTTTTAGAGGTAATCTTTAGTATTTAGGGTTTAGCTTTAGAGTTTAAGGTTTTAGGGTTTAGCTTTAGGGTTTAGCTTTTAGGGTTTATAGCTTAGATTTTACGATTTAGCTTATGTTTTAGCCTTATTGTTTAGCTTTAGGGGTTAGGATTTAGGGTTAAGAGATCCTAGTTAGGGTTCGACGAGCCGGTTCCAACGCCGCTGGAATGAGTCCAATCGGAGTTCGTTTGAGTCGGTTCCCCACTGTTCCCCAATGAACCTTCCCCTATATATATATATATATATATATATATACATACATATACATATATGTATGTATATACATACATATATGTATGTATATGTATGTATATATATATATATATATATATTATATATATATATAGGGTAGGGATCCTAAGAGAAGTTCACCTTATTTGAGAAACTTGAGAAGCATTCTGGACCACACATTTTTCTAAGCTTTTCGTAATATACACATATGTATAGTTTAAAATTGACTATGTACATATGTGTATATTGTTATACACATATGTATATAGTCAATTTTAAACTATACATATGTGTATATTACGAAAAGCTTTGAGAAAATGTGTGGTCCAGAATGCTTCTCAAGTTTCTCAATTACCTTAGTGTTTCTCATATGATCCCAACCCTATATATACATATATATATATATATATATATATATATATATATATATATCAATCATCGAGTTTAATCAATGCACTGTTTAGTCTTTCGGGATTTAGTTGAATACATTTAAAGCGGAGGGGTGTATGGCGAAATGTTGGTGAGATGAAGGCGGCAATAGATTACTCGTATAAGACACGATTAGATATGTTTACTAAAAAGTAAAACTGTATGATTTTTACCATTTAAAAAATAAATAAATTCAGGAGATTAGTATCTATCATTTTTTCTTCATGGTACATAAAACATACAATTGTGCTATAGACATGAGATATAAAATAGTTAATCGAGTTGCAATCATGTTTAGTATTTGTGTTATTCACGTCATCAAAGACATGTTAAACACGATTTGCCATCCCGACACGAAGCCGGAAGTCCCAAGGCATATGTATCCCACGTTTGATGGTCCTAATTAATGGGTATCGCACATGAAAACTACTTGGATCTTTCGGTACTCGTTTTTTCTACTTTAATCGTAGAAAAGAAAGGACACTTTATAATAAATTTAGGTAAGTATTGTCGGGACCGATTAAATAGCTTGTAAAAGGAACTGTTGTATAGTTTTATTCAAAGCTATTTGATATATATTTTTTTATATTTTTAGATTAATACGTGTTTGCGAACGTTTTCTTTTAATGTTTCATTTCTACAAATTCCAGTTTCTATCAAAAGCTATAAAGTATTTGCTTCTTTTGGATCCAAGAGACCATACAAAGTTTTCCATCAATTGAGCGCTTGCACTGAGTTGACGTGTTCATTTAAATCATTCTCAAAAAACATGGTATTCAAATTGAATTGGATTCGAATTTGGATCTTGAGTATTCGAATCAGGTCCTAGACCGAACCAAATTTCGAATTCGTATTTAATTCAAACGTGTGCATTTCGAAAAATAATTTTCATCAGTTCTAAAAGTAGTTTTCGTCGGAGTCCTCTAGTATACAACAGGTTTGGTCGCCCGCCGGACATTCAACTGACCCTCCTGTCCCCATTGTAAATCCGCCACTAACCCTCTAGTTTTTCATTTGAACGAACTTGTTAAACAATACTACTATCATTATTCTACAATTCACAAGTGAAGTATTTTTAGCGTTATTTGTTTGGTTTTGTTACCTTTGATATCACATTCACTAAGTTGAGCAATGCATGTTTCCTTATCTTTACGTAGCACTACATGTGTCTTTTCCCTTGATAATGTTGCATTATATTCCTCAACATAACTTATCCTCTACTCCATGGATTTTGTTGGTGCAGAATGTCTATGTCTTAGTCTTATATCGAGTCTGTATAGATTAGAGCTGCATAGGCTAGTGGTACGAAGTATTTATGTAATATAGAGCCAAGTTCGCCCATATGTGTCATGTAATGACAAGTTCGGCCGAACTTGTTAAGGCAAGTTCGGGCGAACTTAGCTCCTTCTCTGGCGAACTTGTACTACTATAAATACCTAGCTTGTGTCTCTCATTTGTAACTTTGGCATCTCTGAGGCGAAGCTCTGTCAATTTGGATTCTTGACGTTTAATCAATAAAATTGACGTTTAACTGATTAATTCTTGTCTATTGGTAAACTTGTCGTAATATTTCCGCTATTATGGACAATAGATATAAAATCTAGGTTCCTAAGCATCGAGGATCGATCCTACAAGTGGTATCAGAGCTAGAATAGCCTGATTTGATTGATATCAAGACAAGAACATTTCTATTTCTACTCCATTCTTCTGTTTTTCATAACTTTTTCTCAAAAAATGAAGAATTCACGGTCAAAATCTTTTCAATTTTGAATATATCATGTAAAATACAACAAAGATAAACTCTTGAAAGATTGGAGACCACAATCAAACGAATTGTTGACAAAATTGTGCAAAAACCATGTTTTTCAAAACCCTCATGATCGAACTTGTACCCTAAGTTCGGCCGAACTTGCCCTAGAAACACACTGAGTGTTTTTCTATCACGTTCGCTCGAACTTGAGAGATTTTGGAGTTTTTATGATAAGTCCGACCGAACTTGTATAAACTTTCTTTGATTTTCCTCAAGTTCGCTCGAACTTGAGCAGTTTCATTGGTTGTTATACTAAGTTCGACCGAACTTGCAAATTGTTCTTATAATCTTAACTACAAGTTCGATCGAAGTTCACAAGAAAATTTTTCAAATTAGAATTCACAAGTTCGACCGAACTTGTGTTTAAAAGAATGAAATTCTTCATTTCACTACAAGTTCGACCGAACTTGTAGTAAATATAACATTTTCAAAAGTTTTTAAGTGTTTTAGCGTACGAGTCTCGTTATTCGTGATGGGTGATATTTAAAGAGCTTATATGTCCGGAGTGGGTACGTCAAATGCTAACATGATCCAACAAGTCAATCTAGACAACGAGATGGGCACGCCCGTTAAACCGCCAAAGTTAATGAGCATGGATGAGTATGAAGGATGGAAGGAGAAATTTACGTATTGGGTTCAAGTCATGCATTTCCAAGGCTGGGTGTCGATTGAGAGAGGTTACACTGTTCCGTTGGACGAACATCAGCAAGTAATAGAGAAGTACAAGTACACCACAATACAGAAAGATGAGTACATTGCTGAGAAAAAGATGATAAGCCTCATTCAACAATCTGTTAAAGAAGATATTCTGGTCTTGTTGCTAGAGTATACTAATGCGAGAGATCTCTGGTTATCACTGCAAAAGAAATACCAAGGCAGCGCAGAGATGATCAAAAGTAAGAAAGTTCTCATCATGAAGGAGTTCGATATTTTCAACATGTTGAAGGGCGAGACAATGAAACAGATGATTGAGCGTTTCTGTCATCTAAAAGTCCAAATGAGAAGACATGGTCTTGAGAAGACAGAACAAGAATACATCGACAAGCTTGCAGATGCGTTACCTGACGGAGAGTGGACTACTTACCTGATGGTTCTGAAAGAAAGTGCTAATTGGGAATTCTTCAAGTTGTCTACATTCATCGACAAACTCGAAGGCCATGAAATGGAACTACTGAAGATTGCGAAGTCAAAGAATGCTAACATTTTTCAAGATGTTGGTCTGTATTACAAAACCGGAATACATGACAACATTTCAAGTCCAAAGATTCAGGGAGCATTCAATGCAAACATGAATTCTTCTCCACAGAATCAGAACCAATCATATACTCAATATGATCAAAGTCCACAAAGTTCTTCGTTCTCAAGCACAGGGTCAAATGCTTCTTATCAGAGTCAAGCAAATCAGAATCAACAAATGAATTCCGATCCGAATGTGTACAAGTGTAACATTGCTGTAAATCTAAACAATGTTGTTTATGAGAAAGTTGCAAAAAAACACATGTCACTTCTTGCCACTGTTCTAGAATCATATGAAAGTCTTGTAGCTGGAAAGAACGGCAAATCCCGAAATGACCGCCGAAGACTAAGATCAAGTGGACGAAGAAGAACTTGAGCTAATGGATATCAATTCGTCACTACTTCTATCATTCGAAGAGTCATACCGTTTGTTGCACTCACTGGCCGAGATATCGGAAATTCAAGCAACAAGCTAGGGTTCGACAAATCGAAGGTCACTTGTTTCAGATGCCGACAGAAAGGGCATTTTAATAGAGAATGCAAAAATACTGAAGCCACGGGCAATCAAAGTCCATTTGGTGGAGGCAATGAGTATTACAAGAAATCTCTTCAATACAAGCCTTTCCCAAAGAAGACACAAGTTGAGATTCAAGAAAAGCCAAACAGCAGTAACACTGATAAAGCAATGGTTGTTTCAAACGAAGATGATGGCTTCGATTGGACTTATTATATCGGTAAGAAGACCGGAGTTGCATTGATGGCTGAGATCGTTAAATATACATCTACCGAAGAAGCAGCAGCTCTATAGAATATTCTATTGGAACAATATCTGCAACAACAGGAAGAAGAGGAATATCTTCACATGAAGAACCAAGGCATATTATCTCCTAACTCGTGTGATAGTTTTGCAGGACACTTTGATGGAAGTTCTCAGGAGCAAGTGATCGAGGAGAAGTCGAATGAAGAAAGTACTGGTGTTGTTCAACAAGTAACTGCCGAAAACCTCAAGGACTTTGCAGATAAAGCTATGATGGCAAATCTAACCAAGGGGATCCAGAGATCCATACTTTCCAAGTGGATTCTGGATAGTGGAGCTTCCAGACATATGACAGGAATGAAAGCACTCTTGTTCGACATAAAAGCTATCAATGGCGGATATGTTGGATTTGCTAGAAACCAAGGTTGAAGGATTGTCGCCGAGGGAAAGCTCTCAAACGGAGTTGTTTCATTTGATCAAGTGAACTACATTGCGGAGCTTGAGAACAACCTTCTGAGTATTTCTCAAATTTGTGATAAGAAATTTACCGTCCACTTCAACGATAAAGAATGCATGATTATCAAACCGGGTTTCAAAATACCAGACGAGTGGATTCTCATGCGTGCACCAAGAGAGAATGATTTGTATGTTCTTGATACGGGAAATGCTACTACTTCTTCAAAAACGGCACAATGTTTTGTCTCGAAAGTGTTGGTGCATAATGTCTATGTCTTAGTCTTATATCGAGTCTGTATAGAATAGAGCTGAATAGACTAGCTGTATGATGTATTTATGTAATATAGAGACAAGTTCGCCCATAATGTCATGTATTGACAAGTTCGGCCGAACTTGCTAAGGCAAGTTCGGGCGAACTTATGTCTCCCACAAGCGAATTTGTTCATCTATAAATACCTAGCTTGCCTCTCTCATTTGTAACTTTGGCATTTTGGAGGCGAAGCTCTGTCATTCTGGATTCTTGACGTTTAATCAATAAAATTGACGTTTAACTGATTAATTCTTGTCTTTGGTAAACACGACGTAATATTTCAGCTATTATGGACGTTAGATATCAAATTTAGGTTCCTTAGCATTGAGGATCGGTCCTACAAGTGGTATCAGAGCTAGAACAGCCTTATTTGATAGTAATCAAGACACGAACACTTCTATTTCATCTCCATTCTTCTATTTTTCATTACTTTTTCACAAAAAATGAAGAATTCACGGTCAAAATCTTTTCAATTTTGAATATATCATGTAAAATATAACAAAGACAAACCCTTGAAAGATTGGAGATCAAATTCAACCGAATTGATGTCAAAATTTTGAAAAAACCATGTTTTGCAAAACTCTAATCATCGAACTTGTTAGCAAAGTTCGACCGAACTTGTTAGCCAAGTTCGACCGAACTTGTGCTAAAAACTCATTTTTCAGTGCCAAGTTCGCTCGAACTTGAGGTGTTTTTGAGGAAAGTTTTGCCAAGTTCGCTCGAAGTTACCAAATATTCATTGATTTCCTATCAAGTTCGACCGAACTTGATTAATATCAAGAGCGTTTAGGTTAAGTTCGCTCGAACTTACAAGATCTTTACAAAATCCATTCAACAAGTTCGACCGAACTTGTGAAAAATCTCAGAATTCTTCATTTCATCTACAAGTTCGACCGAACTTGTAGTAATTCTAACATTTTCAAAGTTTTTCAAGTGTTTTCAGTATACGTGTCTCGTTATTCACGATGGATGATCTACAAAGAGTATATATGACAGCAGCGGGTTCGTCAAATGCCAACGTGATCCAACAAGTCAATTTAGACAACGAGATGGGCACGACTGTTAAACCGCCAAAGCTATTGAGCATGGACGAGTATGAAGGATGGAAGGAGAAGTTTACATATTGGGTTCAAGCCATGCACTTCCTAGGCTGGGTGTCGATCGAGCGAGGTTATACAGTTCCGTTGGACGAACATCAGCAAGTTTTGTAGAAATACAAATATTCCACGACACAGAAAGAAGAATATATTGCTGAGAAAAAGATGATCAGTCTTATCCAACCATCCGTTAAAGAAGATATTCTTGTTTTGCTACCAGAATACACAACTGCAAGAGAACTCTGGCTCTCGCTTCAAAAGAAGTATCAAGGAAGCGCAGAGATGATCAAGAGTAAGAAAGCGCTCATCATGAAAAAGTTCGATATCTTCAACATGCTGAAGGGTGAGACCATGAAGCAAATGATTGGACGCTTCTGTCATCTTAAAGTCCAAATGCGAAGACACGGTCTTGAGAAGATGGAACAAGAGTATATCGACAAGCTTGCAGACGCGCTACCAGGTGGAGAATGGACTACTTATCTAATGGTTCTGAAGGAAGTGAAAAATGGGAATTCTTCAAGTTGTCTACATTCATCGACAAACTCGAAGGCCATGAAATGGAACTCTTGAAGATTTCAAAGTCAAAGAATGCTAATGTTGTTCAAGACGTTGGTTTGTACTACAAGAGTGGAATGCAAGATAACATTTCAAGTCCAAAGATTCAGGGAGCATTCGGTGCAAACATGAATTCTTCTCCACAGAATCAGAACCAATCATATCCTCAATATGATCAAAGTCCACAGTCTTCGTTCTCAAGCACTGGTTCAGATTCATCTCAACAGAGTCAAGCAAATCAGAACCAACAAACAAATTGTGATTCGAATGTGTTCAAGTGTAACATTGCTGTGAATCTAAACAATGTTGTTTCTGAACAAGTTGCAAAACAACATATGTCACTTCTCGCCATTGTTCTAGAATCGTACGGAAGTCTTGTAGCTGGAAAGATCGGCAATCCCGAAATGACCGCCGAAGACTACGATCAGGTGGACGAAGAAGAGCTTGAACTGATGGATATCAAGTGGTCACTAGCTTCTATAATTCGAAGAGTGACAAAGTTTATTGCACTCACTGGACGAGATATCGGAAATTCAAGCAACAAGCTAGGGTTCGACAAATCGAAGGTCACGTGTTTTAGATGCCGACAGAAAGGGCATTTCAAGAGAGAATGCAAAAATCCTGAAGCCACGGGCAATCAAAGTCCATTTGGTGGAGGCAACGAGTATTACAAGAAATCTCTTCAATACAAGCGTTTCCCAAAGAAGCACAAGTTGAAATTCAGGAGAAGCCAAACAGTAGCAACACTGAGAAAGTCATGGTTGCATCAAACGAAGATGATGATTTCGATTGGAATTCTTATATCGGTAAAAGACCGAAGTTGCATTAATGGCTGAGATTGTTGAAGATACATCAGCCAAAGAAGCAGCTGCGATAGAGAATATTTTGCTGGAACAGTATTTGCAACAACAACAGGAAGAAGAGGAGTGTATCCACATGCAGAAACAAGGAATTTTATCTCCCAACTCTTGTGATAGTTTTGCAGGTCACTTTGATGGAAGTTCTCATGAGCAAGCTGTCGAGAAGAAATATGATGAAATAGTAATTGATGTTACTCAAGAAGTGAATGCCGAAAACCTCAAGGATATTGCTGATAAAGCTTTGATGGCAAATCTAACCAAGGTAGGTTCAGAGGTAAATGAAGTTGTCAAAGTACAAGAGGCTGAGAAACCTTGTATAAAATGTACTGAACCATGTATCGAATGTGCCGAAAAATCAAAGATCATAGCTGAGATCAATGTGCATAATGAACTTTTAAAATATGATTATCGCAGAATGAAGGAAGCGTATGACAAAATGAAAGATGACTACGGCAGGCTCGATCGAAACAATATTGAACAACATGATACTGTGAGGATGCTAAAAGGGACAGTAATGGATAAACAAAAAGCGACTAAAATCTATATTAACACCATTGCTGAAACTAAGCAACAACTCCATGACATGAAAATTGAAACAGAACGCGTTCAACAACTTTTGAGAAGTTACACATGTAACGCATATGTCATTGATCACATTCTTCCGACAATTCCATCGGAAGAAAAACCTAAAAAGAAAATTGGTAAAGAATACATCAATGTTCCTCACCCCTATGCGAGAAATACTGTCGCAAATCCACTGATGGGATGGATAAGGCACTCAACATTGAGTTGTTATCTGAAAAGAAAAATGAGTTGCGAGAGAACATTGATGTAATCTATACTAAAACAGATGATGACAATGTGGTGGTTAAGAATGTGGTTGAAAATGTTCTGAATGATTCTGATGAAGGCAGCTTTAAAAGCGCCGACTCGAGTTCAAAGATTTCTGATTCACAGTCCGAAGATGATGATAAATCATCGGATAACGATCTAAGTGATGATCCTAACGTTGTTATGTACAAGGTTAAGGATTCTGATAGATTGTACTTTGATGATAGTTTTCCGATTCAGAACGTGAAGGAAGAATTGTTAGACAAATTCTTTAAACTCATGGAAGTTACATCAGATGATCTGGAGATCAATGAAAGGAAATTCTAATTCAAACCTAAAAGAAATAACTACCGAAGAAATGGTGGTGATCATCCGGAAAATCGGAGAACTGGGTTGGGATTAGAAGAATCAGATGAACCTAAAAAGAAATCGTCACCATTTCATGAATACAAGAATAAAAACATGAATTTTGTATATGGGACGAACACGGTTCATGAGGAAAGTTTCTTTGGCAAACAATCAAATGATGAGTTTAAGAAACAGAAAGAACTTCAAGATAAAGCCAAAATTGAAAGTGGTGCCAAACAAGTGGTGTAAAACCCACTAAAGGACATCCATATGATTCTCGGACTTGTTTCAAATGCAACGAAATTGGTCATATTGCACGCCAATGTCCGAAATCAAAGCCGGCTTATCTTTGAAGGAAAGAAAGTTCAAATGTTGTGAAACCGAAGCAACCAGAGTTTGTAAAACCTGTAATGATTATGAAAAGAAATGAATCAAAAGCTGAAGTTAAACCTAAAACAGAAAAGAAGTTTGTAAATTCCACTTTCAAAAAAGGTGAATCTTCAAAAGCTAATGAAAACAAGTTTTATATCAAAAAGGCTTGGGTCGCGCTGTTTATGCTGACAAATGTGAATTTGATTACGATGATGGTTATCCAGTTCAACCCAAGACCAAGAAGGCTTGGGTTGCGCTGTTTAATTAATTGTTGAAATGTGCAGGGGCTCCAGAGATCTGTACTTTCCAAGTGGATTCTGGATAGTGGAGTTTCGGACATATGACGGGAATGAAAGCGATCTTGTTCGACATAAAAGCTATCAATGGTGGATATGTTGGATTTGGTGGAAACCAAGGTGGAAGGATTGTCACCAAAGGAAAGCTCACAAACGGAGTTGTTTCATTTGATCAAGTGAACTACATTGCGGAGCTTGAGAACAACCTTCTGAGTATTTCTTAAATTTGTGATAAGAAGTTTACCGTCCACTTCAATGATAAAGAATGCATGATAATCAAACCGGGTTTCAAAATACCAGACGAGTGGATACTCATGCGTGCGCCAAGAGAGAATGATTTGTATGTTCTTGACATGGGAAATGCTACTACTACTTCAAAAACGGCACAATGTTTTGTCTTGAAAGCTACTGAGAAGGAGTCAATCTTGTGACATAGAAAGATGGGCCACATTCACTGAGAAAGATGAATCATTTGGTACATAACAATTTGGTTGAAGGTGTGAATCTGAAAAGTTTTTATATGTCAGATAATTGCCTCGAGTGTAAAAAGGGAAAGCAGATCAAGAAATCTCATCCAAGAAAGATTCTCAATTCGATAAAGTTGCCTCTCGAAAGACTTCATATGGATCTTTTTGGTCCAGTGAATGTCAGAAGCATCTCTGGAGATCTCTACTGCTTGGTAGTCACTGACAATTATTCCCGATACTCGTGGGTATTCTTCCAAGAATCAAAAGATGAGACGTTTGAAAATTTGGTGATTCTTTTCAAGAAACTTGAGAACCTGTACCATCTTCCGGTGAGACGCATTAGAAGTGACA
The DNA here is from genome assembly GCA_947069175.1 of Scalesia atractyloides. Taxonomy (NCBI): domain Eukaryota; kingdom Viridiplantae; phylum Streptophyta; class Magnoliopsida; order Asterales; family Asteraceae; genus Scalesia; species Scalesia atractyloides. The sequence goes on from CAMTDV010000019.1 coordinate 58,067,034, forward strand.
ACGGTACTGAGTTCAAAAACACCAAAATGAAGGAATTCTGCAATGCTGAAGGGATTTTGCACGAGTTTAGTGCACCCTACACTCCACAGCAAAACGGTGTAGCTGAACGGAAGAATATGACGCTTATCGAAACTGCAAGAACCATGCTTGCAGACTCAAAGCTTCAAGTCAGCTTCTGGAGTGAAGCAGTTGCAACGGCTTGTAACACACTCAACAGAGTCTTAACAGTAAAACCAACGAAAAAGACCTGTTTTGAGATGATCAACTGACGGAAACCGAATTTGAAGTTCTTAGAACCATTTGGAGCGCCATGTATTGTAATAGATCAAGATGGCAAATTTGGAGCTTTATCACTCGAAAGTTTCTTTGTCGGATATGCAAGTCCATTGCAAAGAGTTTACGTTCCTTCATTGAGAAGAGTCATTGAAGTGCAACATGTTGATTGTTTTAACTATACAGATCCTATTTAGAGAAAAGGTGACGCATGGTTATTCAACTATCAAGACTTGTGGAAATCATTTGATTTGCCTGAAGAACCATCCGATGAAGAAATTGTAGCTTTATATTACCTTCATCAATCAGCAACTCAAGAGCAAATCGTCAAACCGATTGTGGTTAATCAACCCACGTTGGGATCATCTTCTTCTGAAGCTAGTTCAAGTAATAGCAGTGGTCAAGAAGTTCAAACAAATCAAGTCACACCGACTACAAAACCAGTCAATACTACAGTAAATCCTAATCTTTCTGAAGCACAGTGTTCAAACTCGGACAAGGCTCCAACATTCGATGCCGATGGAGAATCTTCTTCAGATGAAGAAGCAGAACAGATTACAAGTTTATTGAATGAATCTGCAAGCCCGAGTAGTGCTCCCGAAGTTGAAGTAGTGGTAGAGCAACAAATCACAAATCAGGAGAATACTGTGGTTGTTCCAGGGGAAGTGATGCCATAATCATATTCTTATCATCCTTCAAATTCTATAATAGGCGAATTACAAGCTGGTGTGAGAACACGGAGTCAAATAAACAAAGCTTAGAGCTGTTTCTATACTCATGTTGCTCCAATTTCAGAGTATTGCTACTATTCATGTTTCATATCCCAGATGGAGCCAAAAAGTGTTTCTGAAGCTCTAGGCGATCAAAACTGGGTACAAGCAATGCAAGAGGAACTGTTACAGTTTGAGAAGTTAGGAGTGTGGAAGCTTGTAGACCTACCTAAAAATCAGAAAGCAATTGATACGGAATGGGTCTTTAAATGCAAGCGAGACGATCGAGGGGTTATAGTTCGAAACAAAGCTCGGCTTGTTGTCAAGGGATTTCACCAGCAGGAAAGGATAGACTACACAGAAGTCTACACACCAGTAGCTCGCTTAGAATCTATTCGAATATTCCTTGCTTTCACAGCATGGAAGGGATTTAAAGTCTATCAGTTGGATGTCAAATCAGCTTTTCTGTATGGAAAATTACGCGAGAAGGTGTATATTGGACAACCACCAGGGTTTGTCGATCCACTCAACAAAAAGAAAGCATATCTTCTTGATAAAGCTCTTTACGGTTTACACCAAGACCCGAGAGCTAGGTACGAGACGTTATCGCAACATCTTGTGGGAAACGGCTTTGTCAGGGGAACTGTGGATAGTACTCTCTTCACCAGAGAAGTTGGTAATCATCTAATTATCGTTCAAATCTATGTGGACGACATCATCTTTGGATCTACGAATGATAGTCTTTGCAAGGAGTTTGAGGGCATCATGAAGAAGAAATTCGAAATGTCTTCGATGGGCAAAATGAAATTCTTCCTCGGATTGCAAGTAGATCAACTTCCAGACGGTATTTTCATTCATCAGACCAAGTATGTGCACGACATCTTGAAGAAGTTTGATATGGAAACCTCGAAGCCGTTATCTACTCCTCTTGCTCTTAATCACGGGATTTGCATTGACGAAACTGGAGCCAAAGTTGACGAGACGCTCTACAGATCAATGATTGGATCATTAATGTATCTAACTGCATTGCGCCCAGATATCATGTATCCTACCTGCCTATGCGCCAGATACAGTCAAGCCCGAGAATTTCATACATGCAGATCGTGAAGCGAATCTTCAGATACTTGTAGGGATGCCCAAGCACCGGCTTGTGGTACCCGAAGAATGATAATTTTGATCTTGCAGGATACGCTGATTTTGATTTTGGTGTAGATAAGTTGAATTCAAAATCGACTACATCGGGATGCCAGTTCTTCGGAACAAGAATTGTTACCTGGCAGTGTAAGAAACAGACTACGGTCACTCTCTCTACCTGTGAAGCTGAGTATATCTCGGCCTCCAGCTGTTGTTCATAGATTCTGTGGATACAACAGCATATGAGAGACTATGGTCTGCAATTTCTTGACACTCAGCTGTATGTTGATAATAAGGCATCCATTGATATAACTAAAAATCCGGTTCATCACTCACGCACAAAACACATTGAAATTCGTTATCACTTCATTCGTGATTGCTACGAAAAGAAGTTGGTGCGAATAGAAAAAAACCACACCGACGAACAAAAGGCTGATTTTTATACCAAACCTTTTTCTTTATCACGGTTTAAGTACTTGTTAAGAATTAATGGTATGAAAAATTTGCTGACAGGTGCGGACGCTGAGGTTGAATACGGATCGGACGACGAGTTCGCGTGATCCACATTGGTTTGTCTATATATTTCAAGTTTAGAATTTTATTAAAAACTAAAATACAAAAAGATGTTTTTGATTTTAGGGGGAGAAATGTTTGAGAAAATACAAAAACATTTGAAAATTTTAAAAAATTCAAAAACATTTGAAAAATGCAAAAAGTAAAAAAAAAACATTGAAAAAGACAAAAAGAATTCAGTGTCACAAAAGGAAATGACAGTATATCAGTGGACTATCACAGTATGCTAAAGAAATGGAAAGTTTAAAAGTGATAAACGAGTCTTACTGTGGATGTGTCGATAGGCTTAACACGTTCAGTAAATTGTTTTCGAGATATAAACTAAATTTTACAACTGCTTAATCATGTGGATTAACATATCTTGGATGTATGGACTTAGTACTCTGAAATTTTGTTTGAGAGATTGTCAGATTCTGAGATACGAGGTCTTTATAGATAGTTGATATCTGGGGTATTATACAAGTTCTTCTGATTTTGCGGAAGCAATAGCCTAGAACTTCTATAACACTTTCGCTATAAACCATAAACTGCATGCAATCTTGAAAAATATCGAAAGATCTGATCATTTGCAGTGCTAAAAAGATTCCTTAAGTGGAACACACCTTAAAGACGAGCCTTCATCTCTTTGTCTGTACGATAGTACTAACCTGAGCTCTCAAGGTTTCGCATAACCCAGAGACAGATATCAATTATGCTATATTCACCAGTAAGATGAAATATAGGGAATCTTGATACGGGAGTACATTCAAGAAGTGGGAACCACATATAAGTCAAGTTTCATAAATCTTACATTAACATATCTTGAAACAGTTGAGAAACATGGTAAAGTTTAAGAGGATAAACATATCGACAATCTAGGTAAACGAGTTTAAAGCTTAAAGTCATCTAAAGGTCAACGGTACTTGTGATATGTCTCAATCAACTGATATAATCCTTAGACACGAATTCACAAAAACGTCTGTAAATATATATTTACATAGTTTACATTGTCCTATAAATAGTTTATCAGCTTTACAGATTAAAAACAAAAAGATTTTCAGTGTGTTTTAACATAATCTTACAAAAATACAAAAAGATTTTGTTTCTACATTGTTTTCAGCAAACCAATGTTGGAGAAAGGTTCTTCGAAGTCTGGTAAGATGCTTGAACTAGTGGGAATCTCATTGATAACGGGCTGGGAGCTAATATGTAAAATCTGAAAAGTCAAAACGATAAAAAGTTCATTAATTTGAAACTTTAATTTTGAAAATATCAACAGTTTGTTCGTAACGGGTTAAACCAGGGTCATTAACTTGGACTCGGCAGACAAATCGGTTAACCCAGGTCACTAGCTTGGACTTGGTCAATTGAGTGGATTTTCATAACTGGTAAAAGTTGGAAAGTTCAGGGGTTAAATTGTAAAATTTGAAAATTTGAATTTGCTTTTGGCAAGTTCGGCCGAACTTGTCAAACTGATCAGAGTTAAAATTTTCAGCAAGTTCGACCGAACTTGCAGTTGGTGGCTGTGTGTTTTTAAAGCCCAAACTTGCCAGGGTATAAGTACCTAGCAAGTTCGGCCAAACTCATTCATCTGCAACCTATACCCTCTGAGCGAACTTAAGTACTTGAGCGAAGTTGTGATTTTGGCAAGTTTATACCGTCATACTGCCCAAATTTCATTTGATTTTGGTGATTAGCACACCACTATCAATGGTCGAGGTGTGTATTCGAGATTTTAACCGATAAATGAACTTAAAATTTGAATTTCAGATCTAAAATGTTAAAAATGAATAGATCTAGGATGTTTTGGACCAAATTGATCATAAAATCATGATAACAAAAATTAATCGACCATGAAATCGATTGGAATTTGTTTAGAATGGTCATGATTGGAATTAGCAGGTTTGATGATTGAAGGAGATGACAAGTTCGGCCGAACTTGTTATCAAGTTTGACCGGACTTGCTAATCAATTAAAATAAATCTGAATATTTCATAAATTCGACCGAACTTCTAGAAAATCTGAAATGAAAAAGTTTTTGGAAGTTCGCCCGAACTTGAGTTGTTAAAATCTGAAATTTATAGAATATAAGTTCGCCCGAACTTATAGATTGGATAAAGAACATGTTTTGTAAAGGCATGTTCGGGCGAACTTGATAAAAGCAGAATGGTTTAACACTCATCAAGTTCGCCCGAACTTGATGAAAGTGTTTGAAAATTTTTGAAACTTTTTCTCGTATTACGTGCTAATTGTTTTGCGTCGTTTTTCATGTTCAAGAACCAGCAAGGGTGATTGCTACGGATTTCTCAAAATTCCATAACACGTGCATTACGCTCAACAAGACGATATGTCCATATCTGAAGGATTACGACAGTATCTTGAAGTTTTTAAAGGAAAGTCCTATTCATCGAGCAATCACGGAGCGTACAGTGTCGTACAGATCACACACGTATCATTTCTGGATGAACGCGAGTCTAAGTGAAGATAAGAAGTCTATTATTTCATCCGTGCAAGTTGGAAATGAAGTCAAACCAATCTTTGTTACAGAAGATGATATTCGCAGAGTTCTACAATTCAATGATGACAAAGACGATCCGATATTTCTTGATGAAAAGATGGTCAGAGGATGTTTCTTTCGAATGGGTTACAAGGGGAGTGTGAATAAGCCGACTCTGAAGAAAGGGGAAGTGCCTAACCCCTACAAGCTCCTAATGCATGCAATTATTCATACTTTCATTCACCGAAAGGCAGGCCTTGACGACGTGCAAGATTATATTACCTGTATGGCAACGGCACTAATTCTGAAGAAGCAGTTTAACTACTCAAAGCTTGTTTTCACTCTTATGTCAAAAAATATGGATGATTAAAGGTTATGTCTATAGCCGAGGTTCGTGCAAATGCTGATAGATGAGAAATACAGAAACATCGCACGAGATCCGAATGATGTGCTATATCTAAGTCACCTTGATGATACAACGATGAAGAAGCTCTTAAAGTTTCCGAAGCAAGTGTCAGCTCCTGTTGCTAAGCCAGTGTTTGGAGCGATTAAAGCTTCAAATTATGTTGCACCATCTGACAATAGGTGGAGGAAAGACGAAAGCGATGATGAGAAAGAGTTGAACGCTGAGAAAGAATGGTTCAAAGATTTCAAGCCTAAGTCTCGGAGTGAATGGTTCTTAAAGACTAAAGTTGAAAAGCCGAAAAAGAAACGAGCTACAAAGAAAGTCGATACAATGCTCATAGATGAAGAAGAACCAGAAAATATTCAAGCTGAAGCAGGTTCAAGTGCTGCGGTAGTTGTTGAAAGTCAAGAGATTGAAAAGTCAATGCAAGAAGATGTTATTTCTGCTACATCAGAAAATGATGAAGATTCTGATGAAACTCCAGTAAAAGAATCAGAAAAGTCAGAAGCTGAAAAGGAGAAAGAAATGGATGCTGATTTTGATCCGAATCTTGAGAAAGAATCTGACGAAGAAAGACCGAAGAAAAAGGCTAAACGTGTGAAGTCTGCTACCATGTCACCGACAAAGACAACAGGATCTCCACAAACAAAGGGCAAGAAGAAAAAGAAAGCCCAAAAGCCAGTTAGTAAAAGATACAAGAGTAAGCTGAAAAGCACAGAAGTTACACAAGAACCTTCTGGCGCACAGGAGAGAGGAGTTACACAAGAACCTCCTACACAAGAACCTCCTGTAGTAGTTACAAGTGAAGCTGAACGTCCAGGAGTCACACAAGAACCTCCTGTGATTATCTCATCTGAAGCTGAAAGGCAAGGAGCCACACAAGAACCTCCTGTGTCTATTCCAAGGAAGACTACACCACAGACTGCTACTCCAAAGTCTACTCCAGGGCCTAATCTGTTTGGTGATATGCAGAATGATCCAATAAGTCTTCAAGATCTGAATGATTTCTTTCTAGAAACAAATGTTGAACTTCTTGAAACGCGTGTGAATGTGTTAGAAGAAAAATATCAACACAATGAAGCAGAAAAAGCAGAGTTGATAAAGAAAGTGAATCAAAGCTCTGTAGAAAAAGAGATGTTCGACGATAAAGTAAAGGTATTGGAAAATGAACGTGAATATTTCAAAGCCCTAATCGAAAGTCTGCAAGATGCAAATGAGAAGCTGCAGACAGAAATTGCTGATCTTAAGTCAATCCAAGCCCTAAATGATCGTAGGTTCACAAGAATGCAGAAAGTGTTATCTAATACACTTGGGATTGATTTCATCACTGAATACGACCGTCTGGATCGTCAAGAGGCTAAGGAAAGATCTGAGAAAGAGCTAGCAGCGAGTGGTAAAGGTAAGAATGTTGAAGGTGAAGCACCTACTTCTTCCGAAGCTGCAGAGAAGTCTGTTGAAGATGTTACTAAAGCTTTTGAGTCCGATATTCCAAAGGTTGACGAATTTGTCAAGCCTTCTAATCCTATCGTTGCTTCTGAAGATAAGGACGATGAAGAAGCAGAGAAAGAGGATAAAGAGGATGATGAACAGAAAGATGATTCTGAGTATGAAGATTGGAATGTTGCTGATGATGACGATGATGATGATCAGGGAGGAGTTGGTATTAGAATTAGTGAAAGAAAAGTTTCTGATGATGTTGATTTTTCTTCCTTAATGGACGATGAATCTAATAAGGTGGATGATTAATTTCAGGGGGAGTCAGGGCAGACATGGCCATCAGATGATGTTTATATGGCAAATGTTGATAGATTTGCAAAGCCTGTTGCGCGACAAAGCCTTTATTGTTGATGTTAGAGCATAATGTGGAGGAAGGCGAGTATGTGCACAACTATACAAAGGAAGATCTGGTTAAGTTGATCGAAGTTGAAGCTGAGAATCTAGAGTTTGATTTTGAAGAGGATGTGTTGAATGTTAACACTTTTGAGCCAAATGATTATCAGTACGTTAGAAGATTTGAAGCTGATGAATACAACAGAGTGATTGTTGAAGATTGGTCTTCTGATGATGAAATATATCAAGATGCGAAGTACGTCGGTCCTAATACAGATAGTTTTCCTACATTTGAGGAGATGTATAAGCAACTAGACGAAGATATGTTAAAAGAAAAGATTGAGGAATCATTTCGAGAAGGTAAAGTACCAAAGCCGATCACGAAAGAAGAGATAGCTCAAGCTATGAAGTCTTGGTTTAAAGAAATGCCTCGCGAACGTAAGTTTCGACGTCCTCTAGCATTCTTTACCAGAGACAAAGATGTGTCATTGGGGGACATTCTGAGTTGGGGTTGGTTTAAGGAGCTGAACGTATATGCAATCAAAATGGAATTTGGAGTGCAATACTTCAAATATCTTGCTGATTTCAAGACTTTACCATATTGGGATGTTGAGGAGCTGGTTTAGACTATGAATGTTACATATCAGATGAAGTATATTGATTAATTGTTATGGAAGATGATCAAGTATGAAGCATTAAAAGGATTTAACTATTGGAAACCGTTCATTCCAGGTCGCCGAATCAAAACAAACAAGAAGACAAGGGAGAAAGACATAACATTGATAATGAAGCGACCTAGAGCCATGAGAAACATGTCGTTGATGCTGATTGAGCAGAATTTCTATCCATTGTTCAAGTGGTGGCAGATAGATCCAACTACTTGTGAAGCTGTTATTGTGTTACGATTCGAAGAACACTTGGATATTTCGAAGGAAAGAGTTGAAATTTTGGGATTTCAGGGCATGAGAGGATTATGGAGAACGATCAGGATTCTAGATCCAATGTGGCTTGTTAACTGTTCCAGAGAAGATATCAAAACCTTGTTCTATAGCAAGATTGTGTTTGAAGAACGTGAGAAGGTACAAGCTATGCAGTATCAGAAAGTTGTGAATGTTTGCTATGCAAGAGAAGTAAATTCAGGAAAGATGTGGCAGACAAAGTGGAGGGATCTAGAGAGAGTTGAATTTCTAAAAGAGGAGAAGCGTCTCGAGGCTATTCATGAGAAAACTAGAAAGGCAAGTGTTAGAAGATTTCAATACATGAACAAAGTGCCTCCTACAGACCAGATGCCGGATCCTAAGCAAGAACGTCGAAAGAAGCCATTCAAGAACTTCTTCGGTCATGTGCGTTAATGTTTATATGAAGATAGAGTTTTGAAGACTGATACAAGACGAAGATGATATCCAAGGGGGAGTCTGTTGGTGCATAATTTCTATGTCTTAGTCTTATATCGAGTCTGTATAGAATAGAGCTGAATAGGCTAGCTGTATGATGTATTTATGTAATATAGAGACAAGCTCGCCCATAATGTCATGTATTGACAAGTTCGGCCGAACTTGCTAAGGCAAGTTCGGGCGAACTTATGTCTCCCACAGGCGAACTTGTTCATCTATAAATACCTAGCTTGCCTATCTCATTTGTAACTTTGGCATTTTGGAGGCGAAGCTCTGTCAATCTGGATTCTTGATGTTTAATCAAGAAAATTGACGTTTAACTGATTAATTCTTGTCTTTGGTGAATACGACGTAATATTTCCGCTATTATGGACGTTAGATATCAAATTTAGGTTCCTTAGCATCAAGGATTGGGCCTACAGAAAGCTACTGAGAAGGAGTCAATATTATGGCACAGAAAGATGCGCCACATTCACCTGAGAAAGATGAATCATTTGGTGCATAACGATTTGGTAGAAGGTGTGAATCTAAAAAGTTTTCATATGTCAGATAATTGCCTCGAGTGTAAAAAGGGAAAGCATCAAGAAATCTCATCCGAAAAAGATTCTCAATTCGATAAAGTTGCCTCTCGAAAGACTTCATATGGATCTCTTTGGTCCAGTGAATGTCCGAAATATCTCTGGAGATCTCTACTACTTGGTAGACACTGATGATTATTCTCGATACTCGTGGGTATTCTTCCAAGAATCAAAGGATGAGACGTTTGAAAATTTGGTAATTCTTTTCAAGAAACTTGAGAACCTGTACCATCTTCCGGTGAGACGCATTAGAAGTGACAATGGTACCGAGTTCAGAAACACCAAAATGAGGGAATTCTGCAATGCTAAAGGGATTTTGCATGAGTTTAGTGCACCCTACACTCCGCAGCAAAACGGTGTAGCTGAACGGAAAAATAGGACGCTTATCGAAACTGCAAGAACCATGCTTGCAGACTCAAAGCTTCCAGTCAGCTTCTGGAGTGAAGCAGTTGCAATGGCTTGTTACACACTCCACATAGTCTTAACAGTAAAACCAACGAAGAAGACCTGTTTTAAGATGATTAACCGACAGAAACCGAATTTGAAGTTCTTAGAACCATTTGGAGCGCCATGTACTGTAATCGACCAAGATGGCAAATTTGGAGCTAAATCTCTCGAGGGTTTCTTTGTCGGATATGCAAGTCCATTGCGAAGAGTTTACGTTCCTTCATTGAGAAGAGTCATTGAAGTGCAGCATGTTGATTGTTTTAACTATACGGATCCTATTCAGAGAAAAGGTGAGGCATGGTTATTCAACTATCAAGACTTGTGGAAATCATTTGATTTGCCTGAAGAACCATCCGATGAAGAAATTGCAGCGTTATATTATCTTCATCAATCAGCAAATCAAGAGCAAATCGTCAGACCGATTATGGTTAATCAACCCACGTTGGGATCATCTTCTTCTGATGCTAGTTCAAATAATAGCGGTGGTCAAAAAATTCAAACAAGTCAAGTGACACCGACTACCGAACAGGTTAATACTATAGTGAATCCTAATCTTTCTGAAGCACAGAGTTCAGACTCGGACGAGGCTCTAACATTCGATGCCGATGGAGAATCTTCTTCAGATGAAGAAGCAGAGCAGATTACAAGTTTATTGAATGATTTTGCAAGCCCGAGTAGTGCTCCTGAAGTTGAAGTAGTGGTAGATCAACATATCATAAATCAAGAGAATACTGTGGTTGTTCCAGGCGAAGTGATGCCAAGATCATATTCTTATCATCCGTCAAATTCTATAATAGGCGAAATACAAGCTGGTGTGAGAACACGGAGTCAAATAAACAAAGCTTTGAGCTGTTTCTATACTCGTGTTGCTCCAATTCAAGAGTATTGCTACTATTCATGTTTCATATCACAGATGGAGCCAAAAAGCGTTTCTGAAGCTTTAGGCGATGAAAACTGGGTATAAGCAATGCAAGAGGAACTGTTACAGTTCGAGAAGTTAGGAGTGTGGAAGCTTGTAGACCTACATGAAAATCAGAAAGCAATTGATACTAAATGGGTCTTTAAATGCAAGCGAGACGATCGAGGAGTTATAGTTCGAAACAAAGCTCGACTTGTTGTCAAGGGATTTCACCAGCAGGAAGGGATAGACTACACAGAAGTCTACGCACCAGTAGCTCATTTAGAATCTATTTGAATATTTCTTGCTTTCGCAGCATGGAAGGGATTTAAAGTCTATCAGTTGGATGTCAAATCAGCTTTTATGTACGGAAAATTACGCGAGAAGGTGTACATCGGACAACCACCGGGGTTTGTCGATCCACTCAACAAAAAGAAAGCATATCTTCTTGATAAGCTCTTTATGGTTTACACTAAGCCCTGAGAGCTTGGTACGAGACGTTATCACAACATCTCGTGGGAAACGGCTTTGTCAGAGGAACTGTGGATAGTACTCTCTTCACCAGAGAAGTTGGTAATCATCTAATTATCGTTCAAATCTATGTGGACGATATCATCTTTGGATCAACGGATGATAGTCTTTGCAAGGAGTTCGAGGGCATCATGAAGAAGAAGTTCGAAATGTATTCGATGAGCGAAATGAAATTCTTCCTCCGATTGCAAGTACATCCACTTCCAGACGGTATTTTCATTCATCAGACCAAGTATGTGCATGACATCTTGAAGAAATTTGATATGGAAAGCTCGAAGCCATTATCTACTCCTCTTGCTCTTAATCACGGGATTTGCATTGACGAAACTGGAACCAAAGTTGATGAGATGCTCTACAGATCAATGATAGGATCGTTGATGTATCTGATGACATCGCGCCCAGATATCATGTATCCTACCTGCCTATACGCCAGATATCAGTCAAGCCCAAAAATTTCACACATGCAAATTGTGAAACGAATCTTCAGATAATTAAAGGGATGCCCAAACACCGGCTTGTGGTACCCGAAGAATGATAATTTCGATATTGCAGGATACGCTAATTCTGATTTTGGTGTAGATAAGTTGAATTCAAAATTGACTACAGCGGGATGCCAGTTCTTCGGAACAAGAATGGTAACCTGGCAGTGTAAGAAACAGACTACGGTCACTCTCTCTACCTGTGAAGCTGAGTATATCTCGGCCTCCAGCTGTTGTTCACAGATTCCGTGGATACAACAGCAGATGAGAGACTATGGTCTGCAATTTCTTGACACTCCGCTGTATGTTGATAATAAGGCAGCCATTGATATAACCAAAAATCGGGTTCATCACTCACGCACAAAACACATTGAAATTCGTTATCACTTCATTCGTGACTTCTAGGAAAAGAAGTTGGTGCAAATAGAAAAAAATCCACACCGACGAACAAAAGGCTGATTTTTACCAAACCATTTTCTTTATCACGGTTTAAATACTTGTTGAGAATTAATGGTATGAAAAATTTGCTAATAGGTGCGGACGCTGAGGTTGAATACGGATCGGACGACGAGTTCACGTGATCCACATTGGTTTGTCTATATCTTTCTAGTTTAGAATTTTATTAAAAACTAAAATACAAAAAGATTTAGGGGGAGAAATATTAGAAAAATACAAAAACATTTGAAAATTTTAAAATCCAAAAACATAGGAAAAATGCAAAAAGTGCAAAAACATTGAAAAAGACAAAAAGAATTCAGTGTCACAAAAAGGAAATGATAGTACATCAGTGGACTATCACAGTATGCAAAAGAGAATGTAAAGTTTAAAAGTGATAAACAAGTCTTACTGTGGATTAGGAAAAATGCAAAAAGTATAAAAACATTGAAAAAGACAAAAAGAATTCAGTGTCACAAAAAGGAAATGATAGTACATCAGTGGGCTATCACAGTATGCTAAAGAAATGTAAAGTATAAAAGTGATAAATAAGTCTTTCTGTGGATGTGTCGATAGTCTTAACACGTTTAATAAACTGTTTTTGAGATATACACTAAATTTTACAACTGCTTAATCTTGTGGATTAACACATCTTGAATATATGGACCTAGTACTCTGAAATTTCGTTTGAGAGATTGCCTAATTCTGAGATACGTGGTCTTTATAGATAGTTGATATCTGGGGTATTATACAAGTTCTTCTGAATTTGCGGAAGCAATAGCCTAGAACTTTTATAATATTTTCGCTTCACTAAGCTGCATGCAATTTTGAAAAGTATCGAAAGATCTAATCATTTGCAGAGCTAAAAGATTCCTTAATCGGAACACACCTTAAAGACGAGCCTTCATCTCTTTGTATGTACGGTAGTACTAACCTGAGCTCTCAAGGTCTCGCATTACCTAGATACAGATATCAATTACGCTATATTCACCTGTAAGATGAAATCTAGGGAATCTTGATACGGGAGTATATTCAAGAAGTGGGAACCGCAGATAAGTCAAGTTTCATAAATCATACATTAACATATCTTGAAACAGTTGAGAAACATGGTAAAGTTTAAGTGGACAAACATATTGACAATCTAGGTGAACGGGTTTAAAACTTAAAGTCATCTAAAGGTCAATGGTACTGGTGATATGTCTCATATAACTAATATGATCCTTTGAACATGAATTCACAAAAATATGTCTGTAAATATGTTTGTACATAGTTTACTTTGTTCCATACATAGTTTATCAGTTTTACAGATTAAAACCAAAAAGATTTTCAGTGTGTTTTAGCATAAATTTACAAAAATACAAAAAGATTTTGTTTCTACATTGTTTTCAGCAAACCAATGTTGGAGAACGGGTCTTCGAAGTCTGGTAAGGTGCTAGAACTGGTGGGAATTTCATTGACAACAGGCTGGGAGCTAATCTGTAAAATCTGAAAAGCCAAAAATGATGAAAAGTTCATTAATTTGAAACTTTGATTTTGAAAATATCAACTGTTTGTTCGTAACGGGTCAAACCGGGGTCATTAACTTGGACTCGGCAGACAAATCGGTTAACCAAGGTCATTAACTTGGACTTGTTCAACTGAGTGGATTTTCATAACTGGTAAAAGTTGGAAAGTTCAGGGGCTAAATTGTAAAATTTGAAAAAATTTGAATTTGAGTTTGGCAAGTTCGATCGAACTTGCTAAACTGAATCAAGTTTATCAATTAAAGCAAGTTCGACCGAACTTGTGAATTGATGGTTGTTTGTTATATAAGTTCGCCCGAAATTCTGATGGGCTTTTTAGCTTGGGCTCAGCAAGTTCGCCCAAACTTGCCAAGGTATAAGTACCTTGCAAGTTCGGCCGAACTCATTCACCTGATCCCAAATTACTCTGAGCGAACTTACTGGTCTTTGAGCGATTTTGAGAAATTGTCAATTTTACGTTGTTACTCTACTAAAATTCACGTTGATATTGGTGATTTGCACACCTGTGTCAATGGAAGAGGTGTGTATTGTTTGATTGAACCGTTAATTGAACCTTTAACTGATAAAATCAGATCTGAAAACTTAAAAATGATAGATCTAGGTTTTGTTGGACCAAATTGAAAAGAAAATCATGATCTAAAGCATAAAGCAACCACAAAAATGTCATGAATTTTATTGAAATGATTTACATCATGATGAACAGGTTTTAATATGTTGAAGAAGATAACAAGTTCGGCCGAACTTGTTATCAAGCTCGACCGAACTTGCATTCAAAGTATGTATAAACCTGATGAAAGTATGTTCGACTGAACTTAATAGTTTAACATAGAATTCTTGATTTTGGTGGAAGTTCGCTCGAACTTAAACTTTCTGGATGATATGGTATAAGTTCGCCCGAACTTATACTTGAATGATGAACATGTTATGAAAGGCATGTTCGGGTGAACTTGATAAAATCAGAATGTTATAACACACATCAAGTTCGCCCGAACTTGATGAAAATGTTGAAAAATTTTGTAACTTTTTCTCGTAATGCGTGCTAAGTATTTTGCGTCGTGTTTCAGGCTCAAGTACCAGCAAGGGTAATCTCTATGGATTTTTCTAAATTCCATAACACGTGTATTACGCTCGACAAAACGATATGTCCATCGCTGAAGGATTACGACAATATTCTGAAGTTTCTTAAGGAGTGTCCTATTCATAGAGCGATCACGGAGCGCACAGTGTCGTATAGATCTCATATATACCATTTATGGATAAATGCAGAGCTCAACGATGATAAAAAGACCATTACATCTTCTGTGCAAGTTGGAAACGAGAACAAAACTATCACAGTTACAGAAGATGATATACGACGGATCTTACAGTTCAACGATGATAAAGACGATCCGATTTTCTTGGATGAAAAGATGGTTAGAGGTTGTTTTTATCGAATGGGGTACAAGGGGAGCGTTAACAAACCGACACTGAAGAAAGGGGAAGTGCCTAATCCCTACAAGCTCCTAATGCATGCGATTATTCATACTTTCAGTCATCGCAAAGCAGGCCTAGGCGATGTTCAGGATTACATGGCCTGTATGGCAACAGCACTGATTTTGAAGAAGCCATTCAATTATTCAAAGCTTGTGTTTACACATATGTCAAGGAATATGGATGATTCAAGGTTATGTTTGTATCCAAGATTCGTGCAGATGCTAATCGATGAGAAGTTCACAAACATTGCACGAGATCCGAATGACGTCTTATATCTCAGTCACCTTGATGAAACTACTGTCAAGAAGTTGTTAAAGTTTCAAAAGCAAGACTCAGCACCGGTTGCTAAACCAATATTTGGGGCTATCAAAGACTCAAACTATATTGCGCCGTCACACAACAAATGGAGGAAAGACGGTAGTGGTGACGAGAAAGAACTGAATGATGAGAAAGAATGGTTTAAAGGTTTCAAACCAAAAGCTCGCAGTGATTGGTTCCTGAAGGCTGAAGTTGATAAGCCTAAGAAGAAACGAGCAGCAAAGAAAGTCGATACAATGCTTGTTGATGAAGATGAACCAGAAAATATTCAAGCTGAAGCTGGTTCTAGTGCAGCAGTGGTTGTTGAGAGTCAGGAAACAGTTAAAACAACTCATAAAGATGATGTGATATCAGCTACTTTAGAGAATGATGATTCTGATGATTCTCTTGAAAGAATTACAAAGAAAACAATATCAGAGAGTGAGGCAGAAAGAGCCAAAGAAACTGATGCTGATTTCGATCCGAATCTTGAAAATGAATCTGACGAGGAAAGACTCAAGAAAAAAGCAAAACATGTGAAGTCTGCTACAGTTTCATCGACAAAGACGACAGGGTCTCCTCAGACAAAAGGATGGAAGAAAGCTAAGAAAGCTCAAAAGCCAGTTAGTAAACTATATAAGGGAAAGCTGAAAAGCGCATGAGTTACACAAGAACCTTCTGGCGCACAGGAGAAAGGAGTTACACAAGTACCTCCTGTTGTTGTTACAAGTGAAGCTGAACATCCAGGAGTCACACAAGAACCTCCTGTATCTGGTTTATTGGAAGTGCCTATTATTCAGTCTCCTGTTGCTCCAACGACTTCACATTTCGAAAGTTCTACTCCAAAGAAGACTACACCACAGACTGCTACTCCAAAGTCTACTCCAAAGGCAAATCTGTTTGGTGATATGCATAATGATCCAATTAGTCTTCAAGATCTAAATGATTTCTTTCAAGAGACGAATGTTGATCTTCTCGAGAAGCGTATAAAGATCTTGGAAGAAAAAGTTGCCAAGAATGAAGAAGAAAAAGCTGAGTTGATCAATAAAATGAATCAAAGTGCAGTTGAGAAAGAAATGTTGGACAATAAAGTAAAAGTGTTAGAAAATGAACGCGTATTCTTTAAAGCGTTGATCGAAAGTTTGCAGGATGCCAATGCAAAGCTCCAAACAGAGATTGCTGATCTAAAGTCAATCCAAGCCCTAAATGATCGTAGATTCACAAGAATGCAGAAAGTGTTATCTAACACACTTGGGATTGACTTCATCTCTGAATATGATCGTCTGGATCGTCAGGAAGCTAAAGAAAGATCTGAAAAAGAGTTAGCTGCAAGTGGAAAAGGTAAAGGTGTTGAGGGTGAAGCCCTTAAATCATCTGAAGCTGCAGAGAAGTCTGTTGATGATGTTGTTATAGCTTCTGAGTCCGATATTCCAAAGATTGACGAATTTGTCAAGCCTTCTGACCCTATCGTTGCTTCTGAAGATAAGGACGATGAAGAAGCAAAAAAAGAGGATAAAGATGATGATGAAAAGAAAGACGATTATGAGTATGAAGATTGGAATGTTGCTGATGATGATGATTATGATGATCAGGGAGGAGTTGGTATAAGAATCAGTGAAGGAAAAGTTTCTGACGACGTTGATTTTTCCTCTCTAATGGATGATGAATCTAATAAGATGGATGATCAGATTCAGGGGGAGTCTGGGCAAACAGGGCCAACTGATGATGTTGATATGATTGATATTGATATGTCGAATGTTGATGGATTTGCAAAGCCTGTTGCTGCGACAAAGCCTTTAATGCTTATGCTGGAACATAATGTTGAGGAAGGCGAGTACGTGCACAACTATACCAAAGAAGATCTTGCAAAGTTGATTGAAGTTAATGCAGAATCACTAGAGTTTGATTTTGAAGAGAGAGTGTTGAACGTTAACACTTTTGAACCGAATGATTATCAGTACATTAGAAGATTTGAAGCTGATGAGTACAACATAGTTATTGTTGAAGATTGGTCTTCTGATGATGAAACAGATCAAACTGCGAAGTACGTCGGTCCTAATACAGATAGTTTTCCTACATTTGAGGAGATGTACAAGCAACTAGACGAAGATATGCTGAAAGAGAAGATTGAGGAATCTTTACGCGAAGGAAAAGTTCCAAAGCCGATGACGAAAGAGGAAATAGCTCAAGCGAAGAAATCTTGGTTTAAAGAAATGTCGCGCGAACGTAAGTTTCGATGTCCTCTAGCTTTCTTTACCAGAGATAAGGATGTGTCATTGGGGGATATTCTGAGTTGGGGTTAGTTTAAGGAGCTGAACGTATATGCAATCAAAAGGGAATTTGGAGTGCAATACTTCAAGTATCTTGCCGATTTCAAGACTTTACCGTATTGGGATGTTGAGGAGCTGGTTCAGACTGTGAATGTCACATATCATATGAAGTATATTGATCAATTATTGTGGAAGATGATCAAATTTGAAGCGACTAAAGGTTTTAAGTACTGGAAGCCATTTATTCCAGGTCGTCGCATTAAGACAAACAAGAAAACGGGAGAAAAGGATATAACGTTGATCATGAAAAGACCAAGAGCGATGAGAAATATGTCGTTGATGCCTATTGAACAGAACTTCTATCCAGTGTTCAAGTGGTGGCAGATAGATCCAACTACTTGTGAAGCTGTTATCGTGTTACGTTTTGAAGAACATTTGGATATTTCGAAGGAAAGAGTTGAGATATTGGGATTTCAAGGCATGAGGGGATCATGGAGAACGATAAGGATTATAGATCCAATGTGGCTTGTTAACTGTTCAAGAGAAGATATCAAAACTTTGTTCTACAGCAAGATTGTATTCGAAGAACGTGAAAAAGAACAAGCTATGCAGTATCAAAGAGTTGTGAATATTTGCTATGCGCATGAAGTTAATTCAGGAAAGATGTGGCAGACAAGTTGGAGGGATCCGGAACGGGTTGAGTTTTTAAAGGAAGAAAAGCGTCTAGAAGTTATTCATGAGAAAGGTAGAAAGGCAAGTATTAGAAGATTTCAGTTTATGAACAAAGTGCCTCCTACAGATCAGACGCCAGATCCAAAGCAAGAACGACGAAAGAAGCCTTACAAGAACTTCTTCGGTCATGTTCGTTAATGTTTATTTGAAGATAGAGTTTTGAAGACTGATACAAGACTGAAGACAATATCCAAGGGGGAGTCTGTTGGTGCAGAATGTCTATGTCTTAGTCTTATATCGAGTCTGTATAGATTAGAGTTGAATAGGCTAGTGGTACGAAGTATTTATGTAATGTAGAGTCAAGTTCGCCCATATGTGTCATGTAATAACAAGTTCGGCCGAAATTGCTAAGGCAAGTTCGGGGGAACTTAGCTCCTTCTCTGGCGAACTTGTACTACTATAAATATCTAGCTTGTGTCTCTCATTTGTAACTTTGGCATCTCTGAGGCGAAGCTCTGTCAATTTGGATTCTTGACGTTTAATCAATAAAATTGACGTTTAACTGATTTAATTCTTGTCTATTGGTAAACTTGTCGTAATATTTCCGCTATTATGGACAATTGATATCAAATCTAGGTTCCTAAGCATCGAGGATCCGTCCTACAGATTTGTAAGATGTTTGCTTAATTATAAGATTTGGTTGTAATTGTTTGCTTTATGGAACACCATTATTAGACTACTATGGGGAACGAGCACATCATGTACAACAAAACCATGCTTTTTTCTGATGGGAGTATGCAGGGGCGGACCTAGCTTGTTAATCGGGGTAGTCCCCGCTATTCCTTGACGCTCCGGTGGTAGTGTAAATTTTGGAAAAGATGATGTTTTTTTTTCCATTTCGTTACCCTTTTTTTGAAACGTTGCCCCTATAAAGATTTTTTAGATCCGCCATTAGGATTATGTAACGATGTAATATAAATCGATGAACTCCTCACAACCATTGTGTAATGAAAATCAAGATTCATACTATTGATGTAGAGCCGAAGCACGGAAATAAATAAAGATAATTCTCAAAGAAAATTTACGTTACTTGAGAGTACCTTTATATAATATATATATATATATATATAGAACAAGGATCCGTTAGGAACCACCCTTTATTGCGAGAACCGCGAGAACCAGTGTGAACACAAACAGTAATACCTAAAAATCCAAAAAAAAATACCAATTTTTTTTGTTTTTTTAATATTTTTTTTGAAAAAGTCGCTATATTTACTCAACAATAAAAAAAATTTTAAAAAAATTTGAGTACCAACTATCTATGCACATGTGCATTTTCGTCATTTCTTCGAAATTTCCATACTACATTACAAACATTAGACAATCGTACTTTCATTTACACTACCATGTGTAACACACTACTTTTTACGTTACCAATATTAGCAAGCGCATGTGTATCTATATATATCAACATGAAATAAGGTGTTTTGATACACTAATTTGAATACATTTTCTCTTTCATCTACCATACCATTCACAATACACTACCATGCACATTTGCATTTTCATCATTTCTTTGACAAATTACGTAATACATTACAAATATTAGACAATTGTACTTTCATTTACACTACCATGTGTAATACACTACTTTTTACGTTATGAATATAAGAAATGCACATGTGCATCTATATGTATCAACATGAAACAAAGTGTTTTGGTACACTACTTTGAATACATTTTCTCTTTCATTTATCATACCATCTATAATACACTTCCATTACCTTCTACCATCCATAATACAATACCATTACCTCCTACCATTTATAATACAATACCAATACCAATATTTTCACTTTATTACATGTATATCAACACCGTTTATACCATCCAATCAACATATTACATCATAAGGTGACAACTATAATGAACCCATCAACCACTAGATATAACTAACCAAAAACATATATATGAGCCTACTTCATCATTCAAAATCACAAACTTTTTGTATAAAAACACGGTATAATTGTTATACATAATAATGCACATGTGCATTTAATGTAAAATTGAGTGTATTATGGATGGTATTGTAAATTAAAGTGCATTTGTCTACTAGTGATAACGTATTACTGAATTTGTCGAAGTTATGATACATATGCACATGTGCATGGATAACTGTTACTCGAAAAAAAAAAGTTTTTTTTGGTAACAAAATATAATGATTTTTATTAAAAAAATATTAAAAAAAAATAAAAAATTTGAGTGCTTTTTTTATTTTTTTAGATTTTATTTTGCAATAAAGGTGGTTTTCGCGGTTCTCACAATAAAGGTGGTTCTCGCATGAACCTTACCTTATATATATATATATATATATATACCTTTGACAAGTTTTGCCAAATTTCTGAAATTATAAACTGCCAAATAGATATTGTAGTTAGAGACATCAATAAACGCGTAAATAAGAAATTCTTTAGTGACGAAATTAGATCCTTAAATAATGGAATTCAGGTTAAACAACTAGGTCAAACCACATGGACACATACTTCAGGTTCAACAACTAGGTCAAACCACTTCTAACCCAAGTTATATTTGTTTCGTGTTAGGCCCTTTAAATGTTGTTTTCTACTTTGTTGGTTCAAGTAGGAGTGGGCAACTTTTGGACCAACTTCTTATCACGCATACAATGATATAGAGATTCATGGCGCAAATCCATTAAACGTAAGTTAGTTAGAGATTCATGTTGAGGTAGCGCAAATTTATTTTCAGGTTCCGGAAGGGTAAAGATATTATTGACCGAGAAACACAATTTAAAATAATGAATGCAATAATCTTCTCATGTCTCATAGAACTTATTGAGCTATAAAGATATTTGTATAAACGAGATACCTTACTCTATACCTAGAGCATTCACAATGGAACCTCTATATGTATGTGAGTGTAACCTTTATATTTGTGAGAGTGGTTGTAAATTGTTGTGAGTTGAGGAGAGAGAAAAAGAAGAAAAAATCACTGTTCATCACTGAAGTTGGAGAAGATACTGCTCTTACCCAGATTAAAAATAGAACACTTAGAGAGTACATTCTCATAATAAATATGATTTCTAGTAAAATCATGTGTTTGAGAAACTACCAACATTTTCAGGGGTTTATATATTACATAGGATACCCCTGATTTAAAAAAAAACTGAGATACTTCTGGATTTTTGGGCTAGATTTGTCACTGTACTACACTAAGATTAGTGATAATGAACCAATATAGTCTAAACCATACGTTAATCGAGAGACATATCATTTGACAAGGCCGATTACACCATCCAAGTCCACTGAAGAATCAAAAGTTCCGGAAAGCTAATAACATTACATATCTTGCTTTTACATAATGAAAGATGATTACTCACGGCAGAGACAAATATAGGAAAAGCATCTAATAATTAATATCATGTTAATGATATAAGGGAATGTGTGTGGGCCCATGTATTTAACTTGTGAACCATTACGTATTATAAGATTTTAATGAAACATTGTTTCATTAACTACATGGTCAAATGTGTGCTTATTATCAACTCATATTCTAGATTTTTTACATTAGCTTCCAACTAATGTAAATAGCTTTGAAGAACCAGACTATGTTCGGCCGCCTTTTGAATGCAAACATCTCAAGACCTTATCGGATACTGACAGAGAGTTTTTGACAAGTCCTTTCACCCTACGAGAGGTCAAGTATGCGGTATGGGATTGTGGAGACGACAAGGCTCCTAGGCCCCAAGGATTTAATTTCAAATTCATAAAGCATTTATGGGATTTTCTAGGCAACGATTTTCTCAAGATTATGCCGAACTTCCATGATTCTGGTACCATTAATCATGCATGCTCGTCCTCCTTTATTGCCTTAATACCAAAAAATTATGGGCCACTGGGCCAATCTTGGTGCAAATCGTCTCGTTAGTGAAGTATGAGTGTCTTCAAGTGTGCATTGTGTAAGATGTCTTAGGAAAGACACGTTGTATAATTAATACAAAAGGAAAGATAGAAGCAAAATAGGAAGAATTAACAATTTAAGTAAGAATCAAGAATGGTCAAGTTTGGTACTTACTAAAGACTAGGTCGAACATGCCAATTCTACCTAATTCCGTATATTAATGGCTTTGATACTGAAGAAGCATAGAACTAACAGATCGGAATCTGATCAGATCTAGGGTTTAGTTTCTTGCATAAAGAGGTTAATCCTTCGTTTGGTTTCGAGATGACGATTACAATTACTTCCGACGATACCTACAAAACAGAAACGCCGTTAGCCTCGCCACAGGGAGAAGGGGATTCTCTCCGTGACCACCCTCCGACGTGAGAATAAGTATCAATACTTGGAGAAAAGTTTAAGTGAAGTAAGAGAGAGTGAATGACTTTCTTGTACCTGAAGTTACCTATTTATAGCCGGATTTAGGCGCCAAAAAGAGAGATGAAGATTTTAACGGAATCTTTTGCTATTCCGTTAAATGTGAGTTGTACCGTTAGTGCACACGAATCAGCTAGTCATCTAAGGCCAGGGAGATGCCACGTGGCATTATGAGATCATTCTATTTTCTTGATGCAACCATGCCATCACCGTGATCTTCCTGGTCGTCCAGATGCTTCCATGTGGCATTCGGTTATACTGAAAGATGCTCTGCACGATTGGGCATTAATGGCTTCTAGAAGGTTTTCACAGCTGTAAACCATCTATTGCTCGCCACGTGTCCAGTTTGTTACAACAGAAAAGATTCCTTTTGTTACTGCACCATATCTCGTGGACAGAAATTCTTTGCTAAGGAAAAGTCTTTCAAGTTTAACTGTTTCCTTGCGCGAGCGGCGCAAGGTAGTTAAATGATCATTTTCCCTTTTAGATGCTTGGCGCAGAATTGTAAACCTCTTCTGTTGTGCAATGGGTTGCGCAAGGTTTCTGGGAATGAAATAACACCCAAGGAAATTAATCAAGGTTAACTCTAAACCTTGTGCGAGCCCGCGCAAGGTAATTAAATGATCCGCTCCTTCTTTGGATACCTGGCGCAGAGTTTAGTGAAGTCGTTCTTTGGTAAAAATGTCTGCGCAAGGTTTCCTTGGTAGTTAATAGTGGGTATGGTTCCCTTGCTTGGCGCAAGGTTTTTGGGACCATACCCCTTCAAGTCCCCCCAGTCCAGTGTTGCTCATATGCGCAAGTAGCAAGTAGGTGGAGCACTGGACTAAATAAAAATGGTGCGTTGTATGCTGATAGATAGTTGCACTGAAGGCAAAAGGAAGCTTCATGGAGAAGAAAACCTCTGGACAAGGAGAGGCAATTTTGAATTTTGAAAAAGCTGTCTTGTGTTAGGGGTTGGTGAAAGAGCATGTGCTGCTGTGACGTTTTGAGCACTGTTTAACAGCTGTCAACAGTTGTCAATCGTACAACATTAATTGCCTGACGGCAAAAGTAACTCACATGCGCGCGTGCGGGACAGTTACTGTTCCCCACTCGCCCTGCTAGTGCCTCGGGTTTTGAAAAAGTATGGAGGCGGTTACACCTTTACCGAGACATTAATTGCGATCCCTTTAAATAGAAGATGATCAAGCACCCTTTGCCTTATGCTACCAAAATCTCTGTTTTTCTTCTTTGATATTTCCTCCATCTTAAGAAACTTATCTTCATAGATCGATGGCTACTGGTACCAGTTCTGGGAAGACCGAGATGAAGGCGACATCGTTACTTCCACCGTTAAAATGGAAGAAAGAAGATTTTGATGCTTTGATTAATAATTTCTTGTTTGCCAAATCCTGGGGAGCATTTTACCCTAAGTAGCGTGCCACGGCGGTGGATGCTCCGACCGGTTATATCACTTTATTCTTTTACTATTTTACCGAGGGCAACTTTAGGCTTCCGGTGACCCATTTTATGCTGGAAATTCTTGATTTCTACAAATTCCATATTTCTCAGTTAAATCCTATGGGAATGGTTAGAATCAGGCACTTTGAATTTGTTTGCCGATCGATGAACATTATTCTGACGGTTGAGAAGTTTCGAGTTTTTTACCAGTTGCACTGTGCTCTGGGATTCTATTCATTCCAACAACGAATTCAAGCCAAACGCTTGTTACTTGTGCCTCCCAAGTCGTACCATGACTTGAAACAAAAGTTTTTTTATGTGAAGGCGTCGGTTATCCCGATAATGATGACGTTCCGGGCCGGAGAGGAGATAGAAATGGAGACGTTGGCCATTACTAGCAACGAGGTGTGGTATCAAAATATTAAGGATCTGCCCAACATTATTTTGCTAGAAAGGGCGTTGATTGCTGCTGGGATGAGTATCCTGTGGAAGAAGGAACGTCAAGAGAAACCAGTCTATATGGAGGATGGAGTTGGTATGTTCTTTATATAACTTGTTATGATCATCTGTTATAAGTGTATATTGATGATGTTCCTTTCTGGGTGTTGTGATACAGTTGCGCCGTTATACTTGGTTTCTTTCAAGAGAGACAATGGAAAGATGGCAAATGTGCCACTTGAAGAGAATGAAGAGCCATGGTTTGATCAAATCTTGGGAAATTTTGAACTCCCCAAGAAAGAAAACCTTAACGCGCAACCCTCTTCTACTACTGGTATGTCATATGTTGTAAAGCCTGAGTTATAATTGCAATATTACTGTTAGATATTAATTCTATGTAATATTGCAATGTAACTTATGGCGCAATGTTTTCCCTTCATCATTGATAATGTAGGTGATTTGCTAAACTTGGGCGTAGGCCCTGATTCAAAGAAGAAGAAAAAACCAACTGTTGCTGCTGCGCCGCCTTCCACCAAACCAGATGCTAAAAATACTAAGACATCTGCGGCTGTAAAAACTGAGAGCAAGAAAGGTACGTGTCTCGTATCTGATTCTTGGTGTGATTACGTGGTGGTGTCAGACTCATTAGAAGGTCTTGCACCTGTAGGTTTGAAGAAACCCAAACTAGAGCCTATTGACACTTCTTCAATTCCTTTATCCAATCCTGATGAACTGGTGGATATCCCTTCGAGCCCGGAGGAGGCGTTGAAGCACACCTCAAAGAAGAGGAAAGATCCTGAGACTACACCACCTTCACCGCCGAAGAAAACTGTGCGACCGCGCATTGGCAAGAAGAGTAACCTAGATGCTCTAGCAAAGAAGTTTTCTCCTGGTAAGGCTTTAAACATTGTCCTACGATAATATGTCGCGCTTGCTGAGTAACGCTTTATGTTTTCCTTTTAGAGAAACTTGTGAAAAACTCTTCTTCTATTCCAGCCACCACTGCCTCTACCGCGCAACAAACCATGGCAGAGGGTGCTCACAAAGATGGCGAAGAGGAGTTAAGGCGCGAAGATGATGAGATGGAGGCTAATATTTTTGAGATTCCTGAGAAGGTGGCTCCGGAAGAAGAGCCAAAAAAGACTGCTACTGAGAATCTTGCTGGCGAGCAGGTTAAAGATACTGCCCCCCATCTGCGGAGACTATAATGCCGAACAAGAGACGACTACTTCTGATATTCATGCTGAGAATATCACTTCAAATATTAAGGGAGTAGGTCCTTCTACAGCTGGTCAAGGGTTCTCCTCATTTTTGACGATCCTAAAGAGGAGTCGCCTATACGTCCTGAGGAAACTCTTGGGGACTATTATTACCGTACTCACTCTGCCAAAAGAGCCTTAGCCATACATGAGCCGGCGTGGAAATTGAAACAAAATGACACCTTTTCTGATCTGCAAGCTTGCAGGGAATGGTATATGGGAATTTATCCACCGGCGGAGGTAAAGCGCCAAGAAGACCAAAATCATGACCAAATTTATCAAGCCTATTTTCTAGAGACGGCGTGGGACTCATCTATGACACACCGTATTGTGCGCGAGTCGCGCAGTATGAACAAGGAATGGGACGAGTTTGAGTCCAAAAAATTCAAAGTTGAGATTGAGAATGAGAAGGTGAAGAAGATGCTGGTTGAGCTAGAGGCTAAGCAAGCCAAATTTGAATCGGGGAAGAAAACCGAAGAATGGTCCGCCACTAGCTGGAAAAATAAGTATGAGGCCGCTGCCGCGCAGCATGCTGCAGATCGCAAGCGCTTTGTAGAGGCTTGCGATCGTGAAAATAATGAAAAATTTCTCGGCGCAACGAAATTGAGAAGCTTAAAAAAGAGAAAACCGATGCGGTTGCCGTGGTAGAGGAGGCTCGTTTGCATAGGGAGGAGCGAGCAGAATGAGGTAGCGACCAAAATGACTCTCCTCCTTAAGAATAAAGAGATTGATGAGCTAACCTCTATGTTATTTGATCAGGAGAGACTGCAGGCAGAAGTTGATTCCTTGAAAAGGGATATCAAACTTCATCGAACTGAGAAGGCCGAGTTGACACGCCGCCTGACTGAAGGTGAGCAAAAAATTAACAATACGTAAGTCGCTCGTGCCACAGCTGAAAGCCTAGCAGAGTCGCTGATGAATCAGCTCACCTGGCTGCGCGAGTATGGGATTGTGGAGGCATTATTCATATCTTGCAATATTTTGTCTTGTTTAATTACCATAGCTTATACTGATGTGCTTGTATACAGATTGCAAATGCCATCTTGAACTCTACGTAGTTTGATGAAAGAGTGGCAGAGCTGATGGTAGCGGCGCGTAAGGATGGTCATGCCGAGGGATACAAGGAGTGCACGCTGCACGTGGCTCATGCCTTGTAGACCAAATGGGATACAAGCCGAGCTGCTACTCATGGGATCAACACATCTGCCATTTATACTACTGCTAAAGAAAAATATGACCATTTGCAAATCCCTATCATGGACTTGGTGGATGCTGCGCTACAACAGGATGACTTTGTAGATAGATTGAAAGAGATCTTTGCAGTGGCGGAAAAGCAGACAGGCAAGAAAGTTGTAGAATAGGGCAGCTAGATTCTTGATGTTGCACTTATTTTTGATGCATCGTTGCGCGGCGGCGCAAGTACTTTTCAATGTGAATCTAATATATTTAGTTTACAATGTTTGCATGTGATCAGTTACTTGTTTAGGATAGACAAATGAACAATAATCAATCTCATGTGTGAGCGTAAGCGTTGTTTTATCTTGTGGCTCATGAGTATGTGTCTTTGTTTATCTAAAGGAATTGCATGCACTTGTAATAAATATATAAAAGAATGTAAGTAGCGACAGAAAGTATTTTATTTCATCGATAAAGCATAAAGCTACAACTGTCACCAAGATTACAAGCAAGAATTAATGTAAGCAGGCTCATGGAAAGCGCAAGTCTAATGAGCTCTGAGATTACATGTTACATCTGCGCAATTGTTGGGCGTTCCAGGTCCGCGGGACGCTAGAACCGTCCAATCGCTTCAAAGTGTATGCTCCTTTGCCAAGGACTTCATGGATCACATAGGGGCCTTCCCATCTTGGTGCAAGTTTACCTGGTTTTTCAGCAGTAGATGCTTCATTATCGCGGAGGACGAAATCCCCGGTACAAATGTGCAAACATGCACCGCTTGTTATAATATTTCTCCATCTAAGATTTATATTTTGCTTCGTGGATGGCTGCGTTTTCGCGTCTTTCTTCAACCAAGTCTAAATCCAAGCGGCGTTGCTCTTCATTGTTTTGTTTTTCTAATGCAAGCATTCTTGGTGATGGGAGACCTATCTCAGCAGGGATTACCGCCTCCGTACCATACACCAAACTGAATGGGGTTTCTCCCGTACTTGTCTTAGGCATTGTTCGATGCGCCCATAGAATGCTGGGCAACTCATCGACCCAACCACGCCGCGCCGAACCAAGGCGGGCTTTAATGCCGTCAACTATCTGCTTGTTAATACTTTCAAGTTGCCCGTTCGCCTGTGGGTGTGCAACGGATGAAAACAAATGTTCGATCTGCATTTCTTGCATCCATTTTTGCAGATCTTCAGATGCTAGATTGGGGCCATTATCTGTGACGATGTGCATGGGTAATCCAAAACGACAGATAATATGCTCCTAGATAAACTTCTAGATTACCATTGCTGTCATCGAGGCTAATGGTTTCACTTCGACCCACTTTGTGAAGTAATCAACGGCAACAACAATGAAATTTACTGCGCCAGGCGCATCAGGAAAAGGTCCTACAAGATCGATGGCCCACTGTTGAAAAGGCCATGCTGACGTTACTGGGACCAGAGGATTTTTTGGGCGCAAAGTTTTGGGTGCATGTCTTTGGCAAACCATGCATCTACGCAGCGTGTCTACAGCATCCACGTACATCCCAGGCCAGTAGTATCCCGCGCCCATTACCTTAGCGACGACCATGCGTGGCCCCGCATGTATGCCACATAATCCTTCATGGATTTCTCGAATCAAATATTGCGCATCATTCTTATCGACACATCTTAATAAAGGGCCCATGTACGACTTGCGATACAGGATACTGTTTTGGTCAAAAATTACCGAAGCAATTAAGTGATTAAATTAGTTTTCTAAGGTAGTGTGCTAACGATGTTTATGAAAAAAGTGTTGGTTTACTTGTTTGTAAAAAACAGTTTTTAGGATACGGCTCAGGATATCGAGCTGTATCAATAATCAAACAATGAGCAAAAATGTAAAGGTTGACAGGAGATGTACGAGGAAAACCCTTGATCAATCTAGATCTCCGGCATAAAACCTCGGGAGCTGACAATCGCAGCTGCCTTGTTCTTCTTATTACTCCAAAACTCAGGATACAGTGCAGGATAATTCCCAGATCATTGCTAAGTGTTACAAGAATTGCTAGTGTTGAGCGTTTGTGTGTAATTGTGAAAGTAAGTAACAAAATTTGAGAGTAGTGAGTGAATGTGTTGTGCCCTATCGATCTGGTTATCCAATATTTATAGTTACAAAGAAAACAAACTCTCCTAAAATGATGGGATGCCTTGGAATATTCCCTAACGAACGTTATTGACCAGGTATAGCGGCTTCAACGTCTTTCTTCTAACCATTTAGTCCGAGTCTTCAGGTGAATGAGTTTTATGAACGTTGTGATCCTGTAACTATGACCTGCACGTGTATAATTAGTAACTGCCAGGATACTGCACCAGGACGTTACTAATATCCTGGTCTGGTATCCTGATCATAATCAAAATAACAAAGT
This sequence comes from Scalesia atractyloides, assembly GCA_947069175.1. NCBI lineage: Eukaryota > Viridiplantae > Streptophyta > Magnoliopsida > Asterales > Asteraceae > Scalesia > Scalesia atractyloides. Next base: position 58,096,524 of record CAMTDV010000019.1, read on the forward strand.
CAGGATATAATTCAGGATATGGGCTCAGAATTTCACCCATAACAATTGTCCCCAAAATGTTCCGTTTGAGGATACTGAGCTCAACGGTTACATTTTTCACGAATTTAAAGGTCATTACGAGATGAGACTTTGATGTGACAACTTGCAACTACTCAGCCTATAAACACTCATCATCCCCCTATATTGACTCATTTTTATCTTCATTTAGCTTCACCGAGAAATCAAGAGGTAACCCATTTCTCTCTTTCCTCATTCTTTTCCTTCTTCCTATTCTCTAATTTCAGCGAAGATATGACAAGACAGACGAGATCAAGCACCGGTGATTCTGCACCTTCGTTCACGCCACAAAACCTTCTTCAAAATCCTGATAAAGAAGTGTGTTCATTCGACAATGCTCATCTTCCGGCCCTCAAGACTTCGGGTATCTTCCCGGAAGGGACGGTATTCCGGCCATATGACCGGGAAATCCGGTCAGATATGGTGTCCGATGAGTGGCTCTGCTTCAACGCTTATCCATTTACCTTGGGCCTTCGATTTCCCTTATCTGATTTCATCATTGATTTCTTTCACACCACCGGCCTTAGTTTCAGCCAAACCATGCCCATGCTCTGGAGGGTTTTGGCTGTTCTTGATCACATCAAGAACGAACACATTCCTAAGCTCTGTATCAATGACCTTCCCATTGCTTACCGGCTAAGATCCCATGGATCCAATCGGTTTCTTTTCTACTCCACTTCTAGCGATCCTTTGATACTCCGGGCCACCAGGAATGAAGAGGAATGGAAATCCAAGTTCTTCTTTGTAAAAAGAGATTCAATTCCTGGTGGAGCAGATTATCCGGTGAAGTGGTTAATCAAGGGTAGGAACTAGGGTTTTAGGGTTATCCTTAGATATATCCTATTCAATATCTTGCTTAATATCTTCCTTATGTTTTGTGCAGCTGACTTTAGGAAACTAGCACCTCCCTTGCTGATTCAGAGAAGAGGATCAAAGCAATCTATCAGCTTCCAGATTCCGAAAGAAGTTCCATTCCACCTCCATCATCCTCAACTCAACACTCAAGCTCTAATATGTCTGGTAAGGATCCTGTTTAATATCCTGCGTAGATCCTGTTAGTCAGGATATCAACTATTTAATTTTAAAATTACTTCCCTGTTGATGCAGGACCAACGAATATCCATGAGGTTTTCGACCTCGACGAGTTGGACAGCTATTATAAACCTGCACCAGTGAAGAAGGAGCCAAGCCCGAAGCCATCCTCTGTATTGAAGCCCTCTTCAAGCTCCAAGCCTGTGTCGTTCCTAAGCCTTCCTCCTCCTCAAGGCCCCGGGCTTCTAGTTCCCGAAAGAGGAAGGAGACAGACTCTCCCGCTGCATCTGCTGAAGTCTCTGTCTATGAGAACTTTGGGTTCGCAGAATCTAGTGGTCTGATCAATCAGGTAAATATCATGATCCTGTATCCTGCAAGCATACACTGAAGTGATATCCTGAACATATATATCGATACCTGTGTCTGGCTTCGTATGGCCTAAACCGTTTGCTGGCTGTGTATGAGGAAGCGTTGGGACAACTGTTTTTCATGAGGCTAGGGCCAAAAAAGCAGAGACAACCATCGAGGAGCTGAGGACAACGACTGCCACCAGGACCCGCTTTTACGAGGACAAACTGAAAAAAGTCTCCTAGGATGCTCAGGCCGCTCTCGAGAAAGCTACTTTGGACGTTCAGGCCAAACTGGATGCTGCACAAGCCCAACATGAGCAAGATATGGTCTCCTATCGTGATAGCCTTAAAGGGTCTATGGTAATTTCCCTCCTCCAAGCCAGATTGAAGATGGCTTATGAGGCCAAGGATGCGGGCTTCGAATGCGCTTCTTGGAACATAAGTGCTTAGGAGGCAAAGTTGAAGGATCTCGGCGGCAGTACTGTGCCATATGCTGCCAAGTCAGGAGCTGGTGAGTCTTCCAAGATGGCTGAGGTGGCGATTGAGGCTGAAAAGGATCCCGGGGTTGATGTTGGAGCGGATGCTGGTGGCGAGGCTGGTGGTGATGGTGAAGGTGTGGTTGGTGATGCTACCAAGGATGCTGCTGAAGGTGCTGCAGCATAAGGGCAGCGAAGTGGGCGATGATGGATATTGATGCCTAGGCTGGAGACCATTTTTTTAGATCTGAATGGTCTGTACCCCCTTTAAACACATTATGTTTCCTGCACTTCAAAAAATTTATATTTTCTGCACATTATGATGGCCAAAGGTGGAGGGATCCTAGGTTCCAGGACGAAGCCTTTGGTCATCAATGTTTATATGCTTTAGACTTTATCATACTCTTGGTGGATGGGTCTTGGTTTAAGACGAAACCACGAGTGTGACATTTTGGGTTGCTAATAATAGATTAATCTTTTAGCCTTATCTGTTGTTGTTATGTTTTCATTTTGAGAAATATGTTTGAAATATTCTGATCAGATATCCTGGTCGGGATACTGATAAAATAGTCAGTACTTCTATTATTTTTGAAAATATCAGACAAAAGTCTGGTTGAACATTTCTTTGTTGAAAACTTAGATTATCTAGATAGGGCTTTCAAGTATTGACAAATGGAAAGTCATACCAGAAACACTTATGCAACAATTTCCAACTCCAACCTTGGAATCCTTTGCAATGTCCCCAGCATGGATGTCCCCTGTCCGTGCAGGATATTGCATCAGTGTATGACATACTTGAGTATTTCTTCACTTAGTGAATAAGCTTTGTAGCTTTTTCTCCACAAAAGATTGTGCATGAACACAATCATAATCTGCTATATCTTTAGAGTTTGTTGCAACTTTAGTTTTACTGGGGATAAACTCTTAATATCCTGGGGTTAAACCATTAGTATCATGGGGATAAACCCTTAGTATCCTGGGGATAAACCCTTGTTCCTGGATAACCTGTTTTCGTGCGCTACATGCGAGAGTGTATAAACTCCAAGACTTAGAAAGGTGAAAACCTTTAAACCTTAGAGAGTATGAAAATACCCTTTCGCGAGAGAGGGTGATCAATCCTCATATACCTTAAGGATCCAGGATATAGCCAACAATAACGAAATTGTCAGCCACTGTTACATGAACTGGTCCCGCTATCTTGAACTATTCTGGATACTTGCGCTCCAGGCGGGGTGTTTAAACCCAATTCGGGAGAAAGGTGAATACCTTTAAACCTGTGAAGGGATCTGTATCCCTTATACGTGAGAGAGGGGGCCAATCCTCTTGTCTTTCGATCCATCTTGAGTTAATATTCTGGAGTATTATCCTAAAGCATATCTCCGATGCTTAAGTCAGTATTGGGTTTCAAAGAGTAATAAATTAAATATATTTAAAAAAGATAGAATTCATACCATCTTGAGTCAGAAATTAAATTCTAAACTCACTTGAAATAAGCCTTGAGATGTATAGCATTCTAGGATCTTGGTATCATATCCCCTTCCATGGTCTTGAGTCGAGTCACACCCCGTATTTCCAAAACAATCCCGGTGGGCCCGGGTGGCGAGTATTGTGACGTAATATTGGTATCGTCATGGTCAAACATATACAACACAGCGGAAGACTTGAATATTAAATGTTATTACAAACCATTGAGTTTCAAAGTCTATAAAAATACACGGTTTGCAATATTAGATCCACAGGCGGGTCGAAAGTACGAAAATGAAATCTTCTGACAGACTTTAGGCTTGACTAAGAACTTGCAAAATTCCCTACGTCGTTACCAAGCAGCTCCTAGCCTATTCCTTGCCGAAACCTGTCACTTAACCTTTTTGGAAAATACGTCAGTTTTCACTGGTAAATATATTTAACCGACTCATTTGAAAACATTTAAAAATTTGTTTAGGTGCATTGAGCACGAAAATCATTTATAACCTGGGACAATTCAAAATGATCTTGTTTACAGTTTTACAGATGTGTCAATACATATGGGGTCTGGTACAGAAACCGAATAACCTGATTAACTGACACACCACTTAATAAAACCCACGGAGGAGTATAATAAAATAAATTGTTTAGCATTAGCGTCTGTCGGGTGTATGCCTACACCCTGCGCTTAGGCCGTGGCCATTAGTATTTAAATGATCCAAGGATATCCAGGACACGGTCGAGTTAACCCCCAACGTTTAAGTTATCAGACAATACAGAATAAAACGGGTTATAAGATTTAGTAAATCACAATCCAATAAACATGATCCCATACCCGACCAAGCAGTAATATAATACCGTATCCCAAGCCTGTATAGGGAAAATAAGTTAAAGTATTTACCTGAGCTAGTTCTTCTAATGAATAGTAACTCAGCCGTTAATCAAGAAGACAAGTGCAAGTATCGGTCTACTGGGAGGCTTCTAGTCTGGATTGATGGTATTAATAACCAATTAAATGCTAACGGGTTTAGGTTGAGTCGTTGACTCGAACCAGTTAGCTTAAAGGATACGTAACGAAACGACACGCTAGATTAAGCAATGATTGGAAAGAATGTTGTTTCAACCTGACAAGTACTAGGACTTGTATATCTTGGGTAAACATATAACATTCTGGATTTTGATATAAAAATGATGAGGTTAGACCCGTTTCGGTAAATTAACTAGTCACGTAGATTTAACCGTAAGCATATAAGCGATACCGGGTGACCGGATGAGTCATATACAAGTTTCATGTGCCATTACACTTAAAACATGTTATAATATCAGTAAGATATTAACATGCATGCCCGTTATAGTTTTAAAACTGAATTCAGCTTCAAAAGGATAATTTGGTCATTTTACGACTTAAAAAGAAAGAGTTGGCGATAAATCTGATGTCACGGTAATATATTATTTATAAAATATTCATTTTATGATGTTACATCAGTAAGGTAGCAAATATATGTGTGGTTTATATTTAAAGACCAAACTATGCCCGAAAGGGTATTTTGGTCATTTCACACATAGATTTGAAATCCTATTTTAGAATCTGAGTTTATAACTTGTACCTACTGTAAAAATATTTAAAATATGTTTCATAATTAGTAAGTGACAAGTCTTGATGCTTAGATATGGTTTTAACCCATGCTACGTCGAAAAGGCGATAAAGTTGCTAAATGACGATTTAACCGATGTTTAAGGAAAATTATAGTTTTGATCTGGTCTATATAACCAAAATACTTTATTTATTATATAAGGTCAGTTTGTAAAACGCTTGGTTATGAAAACTCTTTAAAACTCATTTTATGCGCCATAAGGGTATTATCGTCATTTATCGATATCATGCAAGAGCCTTTACATAAACTCAGTTTATAAACCGATTTAATATCTCGAATAATTCTAAATATATTATAACATCAGTAGGTAAAGTACTTTTTTTGCAGAAGTTTTGTTTAAAACATTTTATTTTCCGAAAAAGGCATTTTGGTCCTTTAAAGCTTGATTTGCGATATTTAGGAAGAACTCAGTTTATGACCAAATTATTTACATGCATGCAAGCCAAAAAAGTTAACATATCAGTAGGTAACTTGCTGCATGTTCATTTTTAGTTTAAATCTCAATTTAAGCAAAAAGGACAAAGTAGTCAAACTTGACACATTAATGAAATTTGCGCATAAACTCGGATTATGTTTATGACCATGTAGTATGACCTTAGAGGGTTATACTACATTATATAAGGATCATAATGTAACTTAGAATTAGCCTTGAAAGATACTAAATCAGGTCAGAACCGAAAGTCAAAGCAGAAGTCAACCTTGCGACTTTCGGCTGCGAACCGACTTTTGGACCTGGATTTGATGAGCCGAACATGTTCTCACATGTTCTTATGATTATTTCCGAGCATTTAGAGTGTCAAAACCAATTTTATAGCATGCATGTTATTAATTCTGCGTTTGATACCAAATCTGACCTAGTTTGACTTTTTATGAATAAGTTTGACTCGTCAATCGGACATGCAACTTTGGTAATCAGGAGGTTCCATTATGGGGTGTTGTTACCTACCTCATTACAATCACGTAATCATGTTTAGATCAGATCATGACTGGACCGATAAGGATTTAACCGCAAGTCAGACCGTTTTTACGACAAGACTTGACTTTTGGCTAGAATGAGTAATAAATTGAGGGAGGGAGGTCAAGAACACTTACACAAGGTCCTTTCACGGAAATGAGATGAACTTGAAGGCGCATGTAGCTCCCGAACTTGCAGAGGTTGATGGGAGTGAATTCTAAGACATGTAAGTTCTTTCAATGGATGCACAAGACACCATTTATGGAGTTGGAGGATGAAGGAGGAGATTAAAGGTGTTAAGAGGGCTTGGCAGAGGAGGCAAGTGTCTAGGGTCATGTAAAATGCAGACACAAGGTGGGAATTCGCGAAAAACATGGCAAACATGCAAGCTGCCACGACATATGCAGCTTGCTGTTACTGTAACTCTCTCGTGGGCCGCGAGGGAGACAGATGAGGTTTTCGCGGGCCGCGACCACCCCGGGTCAGCCACACATACTCTCAAACAATGCCATTTCAGTCCCTGGACTTATTAAACCCATCTGAACTTTCATTTCTTGCACTATTGATCCCTCAAGATTAGTTTGGGAACAATTGATCATAGTGATGAGCATTGATGAGTACGGTTTGATTTTAAAAGTTCACTCAGAGGTATAACTAAACATGTTGACGCTTTAAATCATTCCTTTCTCGTTCAGGAGTTATAAGAATAACATGATGGTTTATTTAATCCTTCTTATTTAACACGTGGATTTTAGGACGCGTGTCAAAATTTTACATGACGGGTTTTTACGAGGTGTTATATCCTCACCCCCTTAAAAGAAATATCGACCTCGAGATTTTATTCAAAAGATAGGGATACTTCTGTCGCATGGTGGACTCGACATCCCACGTATACTCGGAACCACGACGGACATCCCATTTGACCTTTACAATAGGCATGTGCTTTCTTCGAAGCTTTTTAACCTGTCGATCTTCGATCGCTATTGGTTTCTCAATGAAACGCAGGTTTTCATCAATCTGCACATCTTGATGTGGCATTGCTAGTGACTCATCGGCTAGACATTTCTTTAAATTGCAAAGTTGAACACATTGTGAATTCGATTTAGCTACTCAGGTAATTTCAGCTTTGTAAGCTACTGACCCAACACGTTCGATGATATCGAACGGTCCTATGTATCTAGGGCTTAGCTTGCCCTTCTTCACAAAGCGCATCACACCTTTCCAAGGTGATACCTTCAACAACACCTTGTCTCCTACTTGAAACTGTAGAGGTTTACGCCTCTTATATGCGTCTTCTGCCTATCTCGGGCAGCTTTAAGACGATAAGAATTTGTCCAATCTTTTCTATCGTCTCCAGGACTATCTCAGGTCCTGATAGTTTGGCCTCCCCAACTTCCGCCCAACAAATAGGCGTTCGACATTTTCTTCCATACAAAGCTTCAAAAGGAGCAGCCTTGATGCTTGTATGATAACTGTTGTTGTAGGAGAATTCGATTAGGGGTAAGTGGTCATCCCAACTTCCACCTAAATCGATCACACAAGCGCGAAGCATATCTTCTAGTGTCTGGATGGTACGCTCACTCTGACCATCGGTCTGAGGATGGTAAGCCGTACTGAAGTTTAATCGGTGCCTAAGGATTGCTGGAAACTCTTCCAGAAGTGAGAAGTGTATCTTGTATCTCTATCAGATACAATAGATACCGGTACACCGTGCAGTGACACGATTTTATCTACATAAAGCTTGGCTAACTTGTCAGAGATATGCGTCTCCTTTATGGGCAAGAAATGTGCTGACTTAGTCAGTCTATCGACAATTACCCATATCGTGTCATTTCCACTCTTTGTTTTAGGCAACTTGGTAATGAAATCCATAGTTACCATCTCCCACTTCCATGTGGGGATTTCTAGTTGTTGTAGAAGTCCTAACGGCTTCTGATGTTCTGCCTTGACTTGCGAACATGTCAAGCACTTCGCTACATGATTGGCAATGGATTTCTTCATACCCATCCACCAACACTTCAATTTTAGATCCTGATACATTTTGTCACTTCCAGGATGCATCGTTTTTTGGAGTTATGAGCTTCCTGAAGGATTATATCTCTAAGTCCTCCAAGAATTGGAACCCAGATTCTCCCATTGAATCTAAGTATCTCATCGTTACCAGGAGTCAATTGATCAGTAGTTTTACCTAGCCCTTCCTTAGGGAGGTTCGCTTCCAACATAGCTTGCTTTTGTGCATCAAGTAGTTTCTCATTCAAACTATTTCTGAGCGCAATACTTTTGGCGTTGATCCTGATTGGCTTAACCCACTCCTTACGACTAAGTGCATCAGCAACTACGTTTGCCTTGCCAGGGTGATATCGTATTTCACAATCATAATCTTTTAATGTCTCCATCCAATGGCGTTGTCTCATGTTCAAATCCTTTTGATTGAATAGGTGTTGGAGGCTTTTGTGGTCAGTGTATATAATACACTTTGTACCATACAAATAGTGTCTCCATAACTTTAGTGCAAACACTACGGCACCAGTTCCAAGTCATGGGTCGTGTAATTCCTCTCGTGCACTTTTAATTGTCGCGATGCGTAGGCAATGACCTTTCCCCTTTGCATAAGCACACAGCCCATACCAGTGTGCGAAGCATCGCAGTAGAAAACTAAGTCTTCAGTCCCTCTGGCAGAGTAAGGACAGGAGCATTACTCAACTTATGCTTAAGAGTCTCAAAGGATTCTTGTTACTTAGGACCCCAATTAAACTTGACATTCTTACGGGTAAGGTAGTTAAAGGAGTGGCTATTCTTGAAAAGTTCTCGATGAACCTCCTATAATAATCGGCCAGTCCTAGGAAACTACGGATTTCAGAAGGAGTCTTGGGTGCTTCCCAATTCGTGATAGCTTCAATCTTAGCTGGGTCAACTTGGATACCATGTTCGCTCACCATATGTCCTAAAAACTGGATCTCTCTAAGCCAAAACTCGCACTTAGAGAACTTTGCATACAGCTTTTCCTGTCTTAGAAGTTCTAGAATGAACCTTAGATGTTTCTCGTGATCAGCTTGATTATGAGAATAGATAAGGATGTCGTCTATGAAAACGATGACAAACTTATCTAAGTATGGTTTGCAGACTCTATTCATTAGATCCATGAATGCTGCTGGTGCATTAGTGAGTCCAAAAGGCATCACTAAGAACTTATAATGACCATACCTAGTCCTAAAGGCAATTTTCGGGACGTCTTCACTTCTAACCTTCAACTGATGGTATCCAGACCTTAAATCGATCTTTGAAAAGTAGCTAGCTCCTTGCAACTGGTCGAATAAGTCGCCGATCCTGGGTAAAGGGTAACGGTTCTTAATTGTTACCTTGTTTAGCTCACGATAATTTATGCACAGACGCATTGATCCGTCCTTCTTCTTTACGAACAAATGTAGGAGCTCCCCAAGGCGATGAGCTAGGCTGTATGAAGCCTTTCTCCAAAAGCTCATCCAGTTGGGTTCTTAGTTCCTTCATTTCTGAGGGTGCTAATCGGTAAGGGGCCTTCGCAATTGGTGCAGCTCCAGGCAGGATATCAATCCTAAATTCTACTTGCCTATCAGGGGGTAAACCAGGAAATCCTCAGGAAATACGTCCACATATTCTGAGATAACTTTTAAGTCTTCTACCTTTGGTTTAGGTTCGTTGATGGTTACTTGTGCCATGTAGATGATACAACCTTTCTTCAAACATCTTGAGGCTTTCAGGAGTGACACCTTCTCAGGTAATCCATAATGATGATCTCCTAATATGGTAAGGGTTTCACCGGACGGGGTTACGATTTCGATGAGTTTCTTATTGCATGCGATGTGGCCTTGGTTATGGGATAACCAATCCATACCTAAGACTACATCAAATCCTGCCAAGTTCATTGGTAAAAGAGAGAATGGAACAGTTTGATTCTTTATGGATATCAAACATCCATCAAGAATGGTAGAAGCGGATTCTAAGGTTCCATCGGCGAGTTCTACTTCATAGGTTATATCTAAAGCTCTTAAGGGCAGATTCAACAATTTACTAAACTTATGACTTACGAAAGATTTATCAGCTCCGGAATCAAACAAAACTCTTGCAAAAAATGTCATTAATGTGAAAAGTACCTGTGATGACATTGTTGTCGTTGACGACCTCCCTAGCAGTCATCTTAAAAGCTCGGGCATTTCCCTTGTTTGCCCCTCCATTCTTGGCACCATCCTTGGTGGCCTTAGGGCAGTTGGTCTTTATGTGGCCCTTTTCGCCACATCCATAGCAAGATGCGTCCTTCAGATCCTTGCACTCCAAGGTCTTATGCCCCATTCTCTTACAGATTCCACAAGGCTTAGCCTGAGGATCGAATCAACACTGACCCTCATGGTTCTTCTTGCAAATCTTACATGCGGGTCTATCATCGGACCGACCTTGGTTCCCTTTGAAACCAGGCCTCTGCTTCTTCCTGTCAAACTTGTGGGAGTTATCATCCTCCCTTTTCCTTTTCCCTTTAGCATCATTCCTTACTGATCTTTGCCTCACTAGGTCTTGAGTAAGGGACAATGCCAGGTCTACAGCAGAACGATAAGTAGTTGGCTTTGAAGCCTTGACCATCCCTTTTATCTATGGGGCGAGCGCATTGATGAAGCGCGCGATGCGCTTTGGTTCTGGCGTAATCAGATAGGGGACTAACCTAGACAGAGAGTTGAAATCAGTAACAAACTTGCGGCAATCGAGATTTATCATGGTGAGAGTCAAGAAATCGGACTCTATCTTCTCCACCTCATGGGGAGGGCAATATGTCTCCTTGATCAAATTAACAAACCATTTCCATCCCAAATTATACAGGGCCACTTTCCCTGTAGACTACACCATTGCCTTCCACCATATCAGGGCATCACCCTTGAAAGACTGAGACACAAACTTCACCACATCATTTCTAGCACAACCGCTAATATCCACTATGGTTTCCATTTCATCCAACCACCTAAGGCATTCCACTGCACCTTTTTCACCGTTAAAGTCTCGTGGCTTACAGGAGACAAAGTATTTGTAGGTGCAACCATCTCTGACGGGACGGTCCCTCTCTCTATGCCCGTGTGACCCTTGGTCATTTGTCCTTCTAGATTCACTCCTCTTATTTGAGGAATGACCAGAGCTACTCCTCTTAGCTGAGGATCTTGGAGTAGATGTGGTTTTGGAGTTAGTAGCGCTGGTATCTTTTAGCTTCTCCAGGGCTTTGTTCATGGCCTTGCTTACAGCCTCATCAATGCAAGCTTGGAAGGCATCATCATTTTTGTTGACATTAACATGATCATTATTCTCAAGATGACTATTGGCTCCTCTAGAGTCAGCCATCTTTGTAGATCTTGGTACTACACAATTTAAAAGTCCATTAGTTGATCATTGAAGTTGATGATTCGCAGTGTATCATGGTATTCTTAACCATTTAAGTACATTAAAATCACGAATGGTGTTGGACATTGGATTTATGCTTAAAGGCATTTCATCACTAATGGATGTTTGAATTTCTTATTGTCATTATATTTCTGACAAGATTATATAAGATTGATCACTTATGATTGATGAGGTTTGAGTGTAGCCCAACTACCTCGATGACTAGTGTGGTTCTTCAAGTCACACTGCCAGGAGAGTCATCATCGCTCAGATGTTGACTAGGATTAATTGTCTTAAAATGGTTTTTGTAATAAAGCCTAGGTTGCATTTATGACCATTTTAAGAAGGTCTAGAGCGTAGCTCACTACTTTGGACAGGGAACCTTAAAGGTTACGATGCCCCTGACTCTATTGGATGATTAGGTATGGTTCACAAGCCATTCATCCTTGAGTGATATTGGAAAGTGTTTATCATTCTTGATGTACACTATGATATTGTTAACCATCAGGCTTTGAGGTGGAACATAGTTCACTACCTATGGATAGAAGGGATACTCCTCCTTAGCTATCATGATAGAAGGTCATCAGTCCTTAACTTATCATAGTTTGCTAATTTATTATGGTCTATTGCCATTTTAGCTGGGAAAACCATTAAGAAGATCTTTTGGAATTTTAACGGATCAATATAAATTTCGAGTAAAGTCGAGACGATCGCTTGAAAAAAGGATAATTCTAATACTTATATATATACACACATGTAAAATTTTGAATCCTTTCTCATCAAAATAAATAATGAATTACATTAGGGCCTTAAATAGGTCTTTTAATTAAAATTAAGATTAATTGGTCCTCACAGGGACCTAATGGAGATCACTAGTCCACACAGCGACCGAACGAATACTTGTCCACGTAGGGACTAAAGGAAAATACTTGTCCACGTAGAGACTAAAATAGAAATACTTGTCCACGCAGGGACTAAAATAGAAATACTTGTCCATGCAGGGAGTAAAATAGAAATACTTGTCCACGCATGGACTAAAATAGAAATACTTGTCCACGCAGGGACTAAAATAGAAATACTGATAGCTCAATCCCTACTCATCTTTCTTTCCCTTCCATAATTTTGTCAACTTCTTGAAGGCCTTGAAGGTTTTCTTCTCCTTTTTCTCAGTTTGGCGCTTGTAGTTGTTCTACCCTTTCTAAGGCCTGATTAATGGCCTCTAGTTGTGGCGTTGATTGCGGTGTTTGCTGCGCGGGGGTTGCGGTTGATACTGGGATATAGAAGGGTAATGGTATCCATAGTCAGGATATGATGTGGCTGAGTATGGGGGAGAAGGAGTTGGGTTATAAGCATTATATGTGGCTGCTTCCAAATATGGATCAACAGACGGTGCCGAATAGTCATAGTGTAAAGGTGTAGGTGTATGGTGGTACCCAGATACTTGTCCACGTAGAGACTAAAATAGAAATACTTGTCCACGCAGGGACTAAAATAGAAATACTTGTCCATGCAGGGAGTAAAATAGAAATACTTGTCCACGCATGGACTAAAATAGAAATACTTGTCCACGCAGGGACTAAAATAGAAATACTGATAGCTCAATCCCTACTCATCTTTCTTTCCCTTCCATAATTTTGTCAACTTCTTGAAGGCCTTGAAGGTTTTCTTCTCCTTTTTCTCAGTTTGGCGCTGTAGTTGTTCTACCCTTTCTAAGGCCTGATTAATGGCCTCTAGTTGTGGCGTTGATTGCGGTGTTTGCTGCGCGGGGGTTGCGGTTGATACTGGGATATAGAAGGGTAATGGTATCCATAGTCAGGATATGATGTGGCTGAGTATGGGGGAGAAGGAGTTGGGTTATAAGCATTATATGTGGCTGCTTCCAAATATGGATCAACAGACGGTGCCGAATAGTCATAGTGTAAAGGTGTAGGTGTATGGTGGTACCCAGATAAATCTGGATAGGAAGGAACCGGGTTTCCCGGTTCTGGCAGTGACAGCTGAATAGTAGGTCCAATGGCTGGTGGAAAAGGTGGCAATTCTGCTACAGGTGACGTGTTTGAGGGTCCACCCATTTGTGGGTCCTCAGGGATGATAGGGTAAGTTTGGGACATAGGTGGTTGCGAACTCGTCCATTGCCCTGCACGCACTGACATACGTGCTCCACGCTTTCTTCTTGGAGGTGTTTGTTGTTGTTGTGGTTGTTGTTCCTCCACTTCCATTTGTTCGGCTTCTTGGGGAGGTGATGGTGGCTTGGAAAAATGAGGAGAAGGGGTTAGTAAAACTGGTATTGGCTCCATCTTAAATCCCAACTATCGGGGCCTTCAAATGGTGATCCTGTGCGTGAAGGGGGACCACTTGACAGTTCAATGGGATATTCATACGATCCCAAGGGTGGCATTTCTTGATCTTCCTCCATGTGGGTGGGTGAGTCAACCGGTGGCGTTATGGATGGTGAACGCGCGTAGCTATTTGGGTTGGAGGCTTCTTGGTGAGGGTTGGAGTGTTGCGAATGGTACGAATGGAAAGAGTAGTGTGAGTCTTGGGAGTCTGAATGTGGGGGAGAGTACTCGCGTGGAAGCGGGTACCCAAACGGTCGCCATGATGACGAAGAATCTCCTGCTCCTTCGTATGGATTTGGGCTGACAGGATGGTCCTTGCCCGGATGCTCATCCTCTTGTTGAGCCTCCGCCTCTCCTAATGCTACCACGGCATCTTGGCGGCATTTTTCCTGCTCCAAAACAAATTAGAAAAAAAGCAAAATGGAGTAATAATTAAAATTTTAATAAGGGTTAGAGAATCCTAAATTGATGTCTAGACTCAGAGCCTAAGGAATGTGCTATTGCGTATATTCGAGATTAAACATAAAAGGCTAGTGTTTAATTCACTCGAACGTTGGCTCTGATACCAACCTGTCACACCCCGTATTTCCAACACAATCCCGGTGGGCCCGGGTGGGGAGTATTGTGACGTAAGATTGGTATCGTCATGGTCAAACATATACAGCACAGCGGAAGACTTGAATATTAAATGTTATTACAAACCATTGAGTTTCAAAGTCTATAAAAATACACGGTTTGCAATATTAGATCCACAGGCGGGTCGAAAGTACGAAAATGAAATCTTCTGACAGACTTTAGGCTTGACTAAGAACTTGCAAAATTCCCTACGTCTTTACCAAGCAGCTCCTAGCCTATTCCTTGCCGAAACCTGTCACTTAACCTTTTTGGAAAATACGTCAGTTTTCACTGGTAAATACGTTTAACCGACTCATTTGAAAACATTTAAAAATTTGTTTAGGTGCATTGAGCACGAAAATCATTTATAACCTGGGACAATTCAAAATGATCTTGTTTACAGTTTTACAGGTGTTGTCAATACATATGGGGTCTGGTACAGAAACCGAATAACCTGATTAACTGACACACCACTTAATAAAACCCACGGAGGAGTATAATAAAATAAATTGTTTAGCATTAGCGTCTGTCGGGTGTATGCCTACACCCTGCGCTTAGGTCGTGGTCATTAGTATTTAAATGAGCCAAGGATATCCAGGACACGGTTGAGTTAACCCCCAACGTTTAAGTTATCAGACAATACAGAATAAAACGGGTTATAAGATTTAGTAAATCACAATCCAATAAACATGATCCCATACCCGACCAAGCAGTAATATAATACCGTATCCCAAGCCCGTATAGGGAAAATAAGTTAAAGTATTTACCTGAGCTAGTTCTTCTAATGAATAGTAACTCAGCCGTTAATCAAGAAGACAAGTGCAAGTATCGGTCTATAGGGAGGCTTCTAGTCTGGATTGATGATATTAATAACCAATTAGAATGCTAACGGGTTTAGGTTGAGTCGTTGACTCGAACCAGTTAGCTTAAAGGATACGTAACGGAACGACACGCTAGATTAAGCGATGATTGGAAAGAATGTTGTTTCAACCTGACAAGTACTAGGACTTGTATATCTTGGGTAAACATAAAACATTCTGGATTATGATATAAAAATGATGAGATTAGACCCGTTTCGGTGAATTTACGTAAACTAGTCACGTAGACTTAACCGTAAGCATATAAGCGATACCGGGTGACCGGATGAGTCATATACAAGTTTCATGTGCCATTACACTTAAAACATGTTATAATATCAGTAAGATATTAACATGCATGCCCGTTATAGTTTTAAAACCGAATTCAGCTTCAAAAGGGTAATTTGGTTATTTTATGACTTATAAAAGAAAGAGTTAGCGATTGTCACACCCCGACCCGCAGCGGATAAGGTGATCGGGGCATGATTGGGTTATCATCAAAGCTCATGACATTTATTAAATGTTTCATATTCATTAATACAAATTAAATGAAAGTTTACAATGATTGCTACAACATGATCTAACTAACAATCTAACTCCTTTGTTCTCTTCTAAGGCATATCCTATGCTATCCTTGCTTCAACCTGTTCACCTGTATCATGTGTAAAAAGGTTTTTGGATCAACATAATGTTGGCGAGTGAATCCTATGGAAAACATTTGAACAATTTATTTAAATTGATTATGAAATATGTGCACAACCAAACATGAATAAAATTAGATGTAACTTGATCAACAATCATAAGATGTTAAATGAAACACTCATGAATAATAATGGAAACAATTAAAGGCACGCGATGCTCAACTCGTCTCTCACGAGGAACTGAGGGGCCTGATGAATGAATTGCATAAACATGATAATATGAATAACACAACTACAAACAATATGAAATCAATGAAAAACACACATAAACAATAATGAATTTGAATTGAAGCACGCGATGTTCTACTCGTTTCCCACGAGGAACTGATGGCTTAATGTATGAGTTTCATGTAATTTGACTAACGGAAATATAAATAAATCACAACAATCAATCAATCTAAGTTTATGTCATGATGTGGTACGGCACAAGTTTAAATAAATAAATTAATAAATTCATAACACATGACACACCCCAAAACGTGTAATTTAAAAGGGGGAATTGTAAGATTCACTCACAGTGGGTGCGTTCGGTTGATGATGATGAATGCACGCGAAATGGTTTTAACCACGAGTGAGATTTAACCTAGATAAATCGCATTATGGTTTGGTGAGTAAACTGATTTTATTAAACTATTTTAGTAGGATTGTTGGGTGTATTTTTGTGAGTTTGAAACTATTTTCTAATCTTAAAAATGTTATTTTTAAGTATTTATAATTGATTTTTAATTAAAATAATTAAATAAAATAAATAAAAAAAATTATTATTTTTCTGACCGTTGACCGGCCGGTTGACCGTTGACCTGACCGTTGACCGGTTCGTTGACAGTTTATTGTGCGCTGAGTGAGGCTCGAACCCGAGACCTCTCGTACGCGTGCACGCAGCTCTACCAACTGAGCTACGTGTCTAACCCGTTATATATCCGATTTTAATTATATATATACACTAATTAGATTAAACCGAAAATCATTTTTATCTTAAAAACAATTTAATCGAAACGGTCATGCACACCACAGGTCTCGAACCCGGGACCTGTGGTTCAATCCAACACACAGTCCACCGCTGGACTGTGTGTTCAACATGTTATAGTATTCGGTTTTTATTATACTTAAATACAAAATAGATATTTCCTTTTCTGCCTTATTTAAAAGAAAAGATAATTGTCCGAGTCGGTGCTGAGGACCGGACTCGAACTCGTGACCTGTGATATAAACAAACACACAGTCCACCGCTGGACTGTGTGTCTAACTTGGTTATTGTTTCGGTTATTAATATACTTAACATATATCTTAGGCGATCCGGTTCAGTAAACAAAAAAAATGGATTTTATTAAGGCAGCGTGTGTGAGACGGGATTCGAACTCGAGACGTTTTGCGTTTTATATGTGCACACAGTCCACCGCTGGACTGTGTGTCTAACCCGATTAATTTCTTGATTTATATTATACTTATATGATAACGAAAGAGCGTCGTCTTCTTCGCTGAAAAATAACCAGAATCGGCGTTCGACTAGTTCAAGATTTTAAATCAGTTTCTTAGCGTTTTAGGTTAATTTCTGGTAATATGGAAGTAAAAAGAAAGGAAAGTAAGCGTGAGATATACCGACTCGTTTCCTCTGTTTTCCGGCAGAATTCCGGCGACAGAAAAACAACTCCGGCGACGTGTTCCTTGTAGTAGTTAGTCTCCAGAAAACTTGGAAAAAGGTAAGGGTGACTTCGGTGAAGGTTTAGGGGATTCAATAAAGCTCAGGGATTAAAACACGGTTTTCCGGCGAAAAACAGGAAAGTTCCGGCGAGTGAAAATACGCCGTGAAAAGATGTGATTTTTGAGCGAAAATGTTTGTCGTCGGTTGTGGGTCAATTTATAGGGGAAAATCGCAATGTATTTGGTCTGATTTTGGACTGTATTCAACGGTTTAATTTTTCCGGCGGTTTTGAAATGTGTCGCGGACTTCAAACATCGGTTATAACCGATATGTGATTAAAGGTTTACGTTATAACGTAAATCGTAGTTAAGATTCGCGGAAAATCCGGGATTCCGACGACTGAAACGATTTGGGCGCCGGTTTTGAATTCGTAAAGTCACTATATCAATTAAATGTTTGCAATATATAACAAACAGATTAAGCGGCGCAGTGGTTTGTGTGTGTGAGGATAAAACTCTTGCTGATTCGGTACAGACCCGGGTTCGAAACCCGGCAGATGTATTTAATTTTTATTTTGCGATTTTTGACAGTTTTTCAAAAACTAAATATATATTCGCGTATAATAATTGATTACGGATCGTTTAAAAATGTTTTGGACATTTAATTCGAAACGAAAATTTTGACTGACTGTTCGGTTGATAAACGGAGCGGGTTTGGTAAATCCGTTTTTTGACGGATGTTACAGTATCCCCTGCTTTTTAGAAATTTCGTCCCGAAATTTGAATAATGATATATTTTGACTAAAAAGGATGATGACGTTTTGTTTGGCAGTTGTATGCTCAGAAAAATGAAGGTTTAAGTTTTTGTTCGAGGCGGTAACGTTCCTTGTAAAGGTTAAGTACCCTATTCAGGAATCGCTTTTTGTTGCCTACTGTATGAATATTGATAATCAGGAAATGATTCTCTAAAAATGATATCATACATAAGAGTTTAGATACATTTGGGAAAAATATGGTTATATCCTAAGGCAAAACTTCTAACACTACAATCTACATGGAACATAAATAAAAACACAACAGCTGATATCCAAACATGAATGAACACATCAGCACATATTTGAACGTGAATAAACATAACAGCAAATATTCGAACATGAATGAACACATCGGCAAATATTTGAACATGCATAAACACAACAGCAAGTATTTGAACATGAATAAACACAACAGCAAAAATTCGAACATGAATGAACACATCGGCAAATATTTGAACATGCATAAACACAACAGCAAGTATTTGAACATGAATAAACACAACAGCAAAAATTCGAACATGAATAGACACATCAGCGAATGAATAAACACAATAGCCAATATTCGAACATGAATAGACACATCAGCGAATATTTGAACATGAATAAACACAACAGCAAATATTTGAATCCACATTCTGATAACATATATGTTTGAATGATGAAAGTTCCTCTCTCGTTTGTTATGATGGAGAGGTTAATTTATGTAGAAATGGAACACAATCCAATCTCTTTAAATAACATGATGATATAAATGTATCACAAATTCCAACCAAGGGCAAAAATAAATCCTACCTGGAACTTCTCATAACCGCCTGATAATGCCTCTGATCCTTTGGCAAGAATACTTATATATAGGAAGTACCAGCGGCGTATCCACCATATTCTTGCCAAATTTTCATTAGTTTTATCCACAAGTTATGATTGGTTACCAAGAAACTAATAAATCCTACATAGAACTCCTCATAACCATCCGTTAATGCCTCTGATCCTTTGACAAGAATACTTATATATAGGAAGTACCAGCGGCGTATCCACCATATTCTTGTCAAATTTTCATTGGTTTTAACAGTGAATTATGATTAGTCCTATAACTCTACAATCAATACAACAAACATAAATTACTGAAATGAAACATATCTGTGCGATCAAGGCTCAATCGAACGGAGCCGATCGTATTGCATGTACTGAAAATGAAATTGTGTGCTCAAGGCTCAATCAAACGGAGCCGAACATATTGAATGTACTGAAATTGAAATTGTGTGCTCAAGGCTCAATCAAACGGAGCCGAACATATTGAATGTACTGAAATTGAAATTGTGTGCTCAAGGCTCAATCAAACGGAGCCGAACATATTGCATGTACTGAATATGAATAACTTAACCACACAAACAGCCTATGCATGGAACCTCTCATAATCGCCTGATAATGCCTCCGATCATTTGACAAGAATACTTATATATAGGAAGTACCATCGGCGTATCCACCATATCCTTGTCAAATTTTCGTTGACTTTATCCGAAAGTTATGGTTAGTTCGATGCGACTCTACTACAAACACCACAACCACAAGATACTGATAATGAAATTGTATGTGCGCTCAAGGCTCAATCAAACGGAGCCGAACGTATTGCATGAACTTGAAATGTAAATTGAACTGTGCACTCAAGGCTCAATCAAACGGAGCCGAGCGTATTGCATGAACTTGAAATGTAAATTGAACTGTGCACTCAAGGCTCAATCAAACGGAGCCGAGCGTATTGCATGAACTTGAAATGTAAATTGAACTGTGCACTCAAGGCTCAATCAAACGGAGCCGAGTGTATTGCATGTACTTGAAATGTAATATTACGTAACCGATCAAGGCTCAACAAACGGAGCCGATCGTGCGGGCACGCCAAGATCAACCACATAATAAAATGGGGATCCAACTCAACCTCGATGGATGGGGAGCCACGGCCTCGGCAAAATCGTATACTGAAAACAATATATAATATATAATATCCAATGATTTCTCTAACAGTCTACACATGTGATAAAGAAAGACTAAACAATAGGAGTTGAATCTGGATCCTCAGCGAACAGGACTAGCTGAGTATCTTCGTTTGGGCCGTCATTATCTTCGACAGGGTTGGCGTTGATATTGAAGACTCTTTCTCTTGCTGGCGGCATAGTGGTTGGGTTTTCTTGGTTTACTTGGTTAACTGGGTTTGATTGGGCTTGAGTGTTGATAACGTTTACCAATTGAGGGCATGTGTTTCTAAAGTGGGTAGGGTCACCACAATTGAAGCAAGCTCGAGCATATGGGAACATGGGGTGTTGGGGTTGGTGATAAGTTTGGGCCATGTTTTGAGTAGGGGAAAAGGTTTGGTCTTGAAAGGTGCGACAAACATTGCTCAAATGACCATAACGTCCACAAGTTGTACATAGCCGGCAAGGTAAAGTAAGGGGATGGTGATAAAAACAGTGGTTGCATCGAGGATGAGGTCCAAGATATGGTTTCTTATTTGGGTAAGCTGAGTTGGGTGCCTCTTGGGTGATTGGGACAGCTCGGATGGGTATAGCGTGAAAAACGGGTTGATTTCGTTGGGTCGCAGCGAAAAGTCGCCTGACTCTTCTTTTCTTAGGTTTGGGTTGAGAAGGGGATTCGGGTTGAGAAGGGGATTCGGAGGTTTCAGTTGATTCTTTATCCTTCTTCTTCTCTTCCTCGAAGTCTTTGTTTCGGATTCGGTTCTCGGTGAGCTCTATTGCTAGCTCCATTGCTGCTTCCAAAGTTGCAGGCTTGGTACTTATCACGGGGTCTTGAATCTTTGACGGAAGACCACGAATGTAGTGCTCGATCAAACGGTAGAGGGGAGTAAACATGTTGGGAACCATTTGATGTAATTCGAGGAACCTTTTGTTGTAGGTGGTGTGGTCTCCTTCCACTTGCTTTAATGAGTAAAATTCATCTTCTAGCTTCTTGATTTCGCTCCTTGGACAAAATCGTCTGGTCATGATTTCCTTCAATTCGTTCCAAGTTAGGGACATAGCATCTTCAACACCTCGTTTCGCCTTCTCTGTATTCCACCAAGTAAGTGCTATCCCATATAGTCGACTGGTAGCATAACGCGCTTTGCGATCATCAGGGCAGTCGCAATTTAGAAAAGTATTCTCCATTTCTTCAAACCAATGGAGGAGTGCGGTGACACCTTCAGTCCCTTTATATTTCGGAGGGTCGCATGATTTGAAATGCTTGTAGGTGCATTTAGTGGTGTTTGGGGAAGAGTTGAAAATGTTTTGGTTTGCTTGGTTGACAGGATTATTGGTAAGTGCTTGTTGAACTTGGATTACAATATTGGGTATTACAGCAGCCATTTGTTGAGCGATTAAGGTAGCCATGCGTTCGCGGGCTTTTCTTGCTCTCGTCTTCCTACGGGCGAGGTTGGAAGACATCTACATTGAATACATGACAAGGGTATGAGTTGGATGCTTTTGAGATCGTGGGTCGCATTCAAGAATGAACATTCATAAAATAATTATACAAAAATACTACATCCATAGGATGTCTTTGGCTTTGCTCGCTGTTAGGCCCGTCGTGCCGCCATACTTTACCTTATGTAATCATGTGGGCCCCCATGAATTACCGGTTTTTCATATGGTTCGCACGGTTTCTGCCTGGTTGCGTACACAAAACCCGGTGAAAATCGAGAAATATGTATACAACGTGTGATGTTCGGAATGTGTCCAGGTGTAGACACGGTGACACCTCAAAGTAGGGTTAGTTCGAACGACGTTTGGTGTGGCATGCTTTGGCCTAATAGGTCCTTCGTACTCTCATCGTTGGTCCCCAGGTAGGCAAACTGGTCCGTTATATTGGATTTATACGAATGCCAGCCTAGACAGGACGTTCCGACTACCGGTACTTGTACCCTTCCAGTTACTACATGCCCGTCGCAGAACTTACTTTGATGAGAATTGAAAATTGCATAAAATCTTTGGATAATGAGAATATGAAATTAAATTGAACACATGAACATCGATATATGTATAATGAATATGTATATATGTATAATGAACATGTATACGAGCATGTATGTTTGACTGAAATGTAAACAAATATGAAACAAATAAATATCATAAGTTTGTATGTAACCACCTAATCAATTTAAAATTTAGGCAGACTATAGTATAGGCTCTAAGGGTCTAATAACCTATCCTATATCCCTATAGTCATGGCTCTGATACCAATCTGTCACACCCCGACCCGCAGCGGATAAGGTGATCGGGGCATGATTGGGTTATCATCAAAGCTCATGACATTTATTAAATGTTTCATATTCATTAATACAAATTAAATGAAAGTTTACAATGATTGCTACAACATGATCTAACTAACAATCTAACTCCTTTGTTCTCTTCTAAGGCATATCCTATGCTATCCTTGCTTCAACCTGTTCACCTGTATCATGTGTAAAAAGGTTTTTGGATCAACATAATGTTGGCGAGTGAATCCTATGGAAAACATTTGAACAATTTATTTAAATTGATTATGAAATATGTGCACAACCAAACATGAATAAAATTAGATGTAACTTGATCAACAATCATAAGATGTTAAATGAAACACTCATGAATAATAATGGAAACAATTAAAGGCACGCGATGCTCAACTCGTCTCTCACGAGGAACTGAGGGGCCTGATGAATGAATTGCATAAACATGATAATATGAATAACACAACTACAAACAATATGAAATCAATGAAAAACACACATAAACAATAATGAATTTGAATTGAAGCACGCGATGTTCTACTCGTTTCCCACGAGGAACTGATGGCTTAATGTATGAGTTTCATGTAATTTGACTAACGGAAATATAAATAAATCACAACAATCAATCAATCTAAGTTTATGTCATGATGTGGTACGGCACAAGTTTAAATAAATAAATTAATAAATTCATAACACATGACACACCCCAAAACGTGTAATTTAAAAGGGGGAATTGTAAGATTCACTCACAGTGGGTGCGTTCGGTTGATGATGATGAATGCACGCGAAATGGTTTTAACCACGAGTGAGATTTAACCTAGATAAATCGCATTATGGTTTGGTGAGTAAACTGATTTTATTAAACTATTTTAGTAGGATTGTTGGGTGTATTTTTGTGAGTTTGAAACTATTTTCTAATCTTAAAAATGTTATTTTTAAGTATTTATAATTGATTTTTAATTAAAATAATTAAATAAAATAAATAAAAAAAATTATTATTTTTCTGACCGTTGACCGGCCGGTTGACCGTTGACCTGACCGTTGACCGGTTCGTTGACAGTTTATTGTGCGCTGAGTGAGGCTCGAACCCGAGACCTCTCGTACGCGTGCACGCAGCTCTACCAACTGAGCTACGTGTCTAACCCGTTATATATCCGATTTTAATTATATATATACACTAATTAGATTAAACCGAAAATCATTTTTATCTTAAAAACAATTTAATCGAAACGGTCATGCACACCACAGGTCTCGAACCCGGGACCTGTGGTTCAATCCAACACACAGTCCACCGCTGGACTGTGTGTTCAACATGTTATAGTATTCGGTTTTTATTATACTTAAATACAAAATAGATATTTCCTTTTCTGCCTTATTTAAAAGAAAAGATAATTGTCCGAGTCGGTGCTGAGGACCGGACTCGAACTCGTGACCTGTGATATAAACAAACACACAGTCCACCGCTGGACTGTGTGTCTAACTTGGTTATTGTTTCGGTTATTAATATACTTAACATATATCTTAGGCGATCCGGTTCAGTAAACAAAAAAAATGGATTTTATTAAGGCAGCGTGTGTGAGACGGGATTCGAACTCGAGACGTTTTGCGTTTTATATGTGCACACAGTCCACCGCTGGACTGTGTGTCTAACCCGATTAATTTCTTGATTTATATTATACTTATATGATAACGAAAGAGCGTCGTCTTCTTCGCTGAAAAATAACCAGAATCGGCGTTCGACTAGTTCAAGATTTTAAATCAGTTTCTTAGCGTTTTAGGTTAATTTCTGGTAATATGGAAGTAAAAAGAAAGGAAAGTAAGCGTGAGATATACCGACTCGTTTCCTCTGTTTTCCGGCAGAATTCCGGCGACAGAAAAACAACTCCGGCGACGTGTTCCTTGTAGTAGTTAGTCTCCAGAAAACTTGGAAAAAGGTAAGGGTGACTTCGGTGAAGGTTTAGGGGATTCAATAAAGCTCAGGGATTAAAACACGGTTTTCCGGCGAAAAACAGGAAAGTTCCGGCGAGTGAAAATACGCCGTGAAAAGATGTGATTTTTGAGCGAAAATGTTTGTCGTCGGTTGTGGGTCAATTTATAGGGGAAAATCGCAATGTATTTGGTCTGATTTTGGACTGTATTCAACGGTTTAATTTTTCCGGCGGTTTTGAAATGTGTCGCGGACTTCAAACATCGGTTATAACCGATATGTGATTAAAGGTTTACGTTATAACGTAAATCGTAGTTAAGATTCGCGGAAAATCCGGGATTCCGACGACTGAAACGATTTGGGCGCCGGTTTTGAATTCGTAAAGTCACTATATCAATTAAATGTTTGCAATATATAACAAACAGATTAAGCGGCGCAGTGGTTTGTGTGTGTGAGGATAAAACTCTTGCTGATTCGGTACAGACCCGGGTTCGAAACCCGGCAGATGTATTTAATTTTTATTTTGCGATTTTTGACAGTTTTTCAAAAACTAAATATATATTCGCGTATAATAATTGATTACGGATCGTTTAAAAATGTTTTGGACATTTAATTCGAAACGAAAATTTTGACTGACTGTTCGGTTGATAAACGGAGCGGGTTTGGTAAATCCGTTTTTTGACGGATGTTACAGCGATAAATCTGATGTGGTCATATATTATTTATAAAATATTCATTTTATGATGTTACATCAGTAAGGTAGCAAATATATGTGTGGTTTATTTTGAAGACCAAACTATGGCCCGAAAGGGTATTTTGGTCATTTCACACATAGATTTGAAGTCCTATTTGAGAATCTGAGTTTATAACTTGTACCTACTGTAAAAATATTTAAAATATGTTTCATAATTAGTAAGTGACAAGTCTTGATGCTTAGATATGGTTTTAACCCATGCTATGTGTCGAAAAGGCGATAAAGTCGCTAAATGACGATTTAACCGATGTTTAAGGAAAATTATAGTTTTGATCAGGTCTATATAACCAAAATACTTTATTTATTATATAAGGTCAGTTTGTAAAAGGCTTGGTTATGAAAACGTCTTTAAAACTCATTTTATGCGCCATAAGGGTATTACCGTCATTTATCGATATCATGCAAGAGCCTTTACATAAACACAGTTTATAAACCGATTTAATATCTCGAATAATTCTAAATATATTATAACATCAGTAGGTAAAGTATTTTATTGTAGGAGTTGTGTTTAAAACATTTTATTTTCCGAAAAAAGCATTTTGGTCCTTTAAAGCTTGATTTGCGATATTTAGGAAGAACTCAGTTTATGACCAAATTATTGACATGCATGCAAGCCAAACAAGTTAACATATCAGTAGGTAACTTGTTGCATGTTCATTTTTAATTTAAATCTCAATTTAAGCAAAAAGGTCAAAGTAGTCAAACTTGACACATTTATGAAACTTGCGTATAAACTCGGATTATGTTTATGACCATGTAGTATGACCTTAGAGGGTTATACTACATTATATAAGGATCATAATGCAACTTAGAATCGGCCTTGAAAGATACTAAATCAGGTCAGAACCGAAAGTCAAAGCAGAAGTCAACCTTGCGACTTTCGGCTCCAAACCGACCTTTGGACCTAGATTTGACGAGCCGAACATGTTCTCACATGTTCTTATGATTATTATCAAGCATTTAGAGTGTCAAAACCGATTTTATAGCATGCATGTCATTAATTATGCGTTTGATACCAAATCTGACCTAGTTTGACTTTTTATGAATAAGTTTAACTCGTCAATCGGACTGGCAAATGTGGTAATCAGGAGGTTCCCTTATGAGGTGTTGTTACCTACCTAATTACGATCACGTAATCATGTTTAGATCAGATCATGACTGGACCGATAAGGATTTAACCGCAAGTCAAACCTTTTTTACGACAAGCTTGACTATTGGCTAGAATGAGTAATAATCTGAAGGAGGGAGGTCAAGAACACTTACACAAGGTCCTTGCATGGAAATGAGATGAACTTGAAGGCCCTTGTAGCTCCAGAACTTGCAGAGGTTGATGGGAGTGAATTCTAAGACATGCAAGTTCTTTCAAAGGATGCACAAGACACCATTTATGGAGTTGGAGGATGAAGGAGGAGATTACAGGTGTTAAGAGGGCTTGGTAGAGGGAGGCAATTGTCTAGGGTCGTGTAAAATGCAGAGACAAGGTGGGAATTCGCGAAAAACATGGCAAACATGCAAGCTGCCACGACATATGCAGCTTGCTGTTACTGTAACTCTCTCGCGGGCCGCGAGAGAGACAGATGAGGTTTTCGCGGGCCGCGACCCGCCCCGGGTCAGCCACACATACTTTCAAACAATGCCATTTCAGTCCCTGGACTTATTAAACCCATCTGAACTTTCATTTCTTGCACTATTGATCCCTCAAGATTAGTTTGGGAACAATTGATCATAGTGATGAGCATTGATGAGCACGGGTTTGATTTTAAAAGTTCACTTAGAGGTATAATTAAACATGTTGACGCTTTAATTCATTCGTTTCTCGTTCAGGGGTTATAAGAATAACACGACGGTTTATTTAATCCTTCTTATTTAACACGTGGATTTTAGGACGCGTGTCAAAATTTTATAGGACGGGTGTTTACGAGGTGTTACAAGTCGGTATGCTCCTTTTCCTGACTCTGATTCAATTTCATATGGTCCTTCCCATTTTGGAGCTAACTTCCCGTCAGCAGGATTGGTTGTGTTCTGAAACGCTTTCCTCAAAACCCAATCTCCAATTTGGAACCTCCTAGTCCTTAAATTTTTATTATATGACTTGGCTATCCTCTGTTGATAAGCTGCCAGCCTTAGTTTTGCTGCATCCCTTGTTTCGTCAACAGTATCTAGTTCTTAACATAAGACTTCAGGATTTGCTTCAGGATCCCGTAGGCTTGATCTTGCCATAGGTATTACCATTTCTGTTGGAATTACTACTTCTGCTCCGAACACCAAAGAAAATCGGGTTTGCCCAGTAGCATTCTTCACAGTTGTTCTACCAGCCCATAGTACAAATGGTAGTTCTTCAGCCCATTGTCCTTTCTTAACACCTAACATTTTCTTCAAGTTATTGACAATTATCTTGTTGGAGGATTCTGCTTGTCCATTGGCCTGAGGATGCACCGGTGTTGACGTGATCATCTTGATTCCCCAATTTTTACAAAAATTTGTGGTTCTTTTGCTGATAAATTGAGAGCCATTATCACAAATTATCTCGCCCGGTATGTAATTTTGTCAGGATATTCCTCTTGATGAAAGATACCACTTCTTGATCCCTTACTTAGACAAAGGCTTCTACTTCAACCCACTTGGAAAAAAATTAACTAAGCAATTAAGTGATCAAATTAGTTTTGTGAGGTAGTGTGCTAACGGTGTTTATGAAAAAAGTGTCGGTTTGCTTGTTTGTAAAAACAGTTTTCAGGATACGGCTCAGGATATCGAGCTGTATCAATAATCAAATAATGAGCATAAATGTAAAGGTTGACAGGAGATGTACGAGGAAAGCCTTTGATCAATCTAGATCTCCGGCATAAAACCTCGGGAGCTGACAATCGCAGCTGCCTTGTTCTTATTATTACTCCAAAACTCATGCAGGATAATTCCCATATCGTTGCTAAGTGTTACAAGAATTGCTAATGTTGAGCGTTTGTGTGTAATTGTGAAAGTAAGTGACAAAATTTGAGAGTAGTGAGTGAATGTGTTGTGCCCTATCGATCTGTTTATCCAATATTTATAGTTACAAAGAAAACAAACTCTCCTAAAATGATGGGATGCCTTGGAATATTCCCTAACGAACGTTATTGACCAAGTATAGCGGCTTCAACGTCTTTCTTCTAACCATTTAGTCCGAGTCTTCAGGTGAATGAGTCTTTATGAACGTTGTGATCCTGTAACTATGACCTGCACGTGTATAATTAGTAACTGCCAGGATACTGCACCAGGACGTTACCAATATCGTGGCCCGGTATCCTGATCGTAATCAGAAATAACAAAGTCAGGATATAATTCAGGATATGGGCACAGAATTTCACCTATAACAGATACCATCTGCCATTTCATAGTTTAAAGCCTTGCATCGGATCTTTCGTGCCTGTGCCTTGTTGTCGGGAAGTTGGCCATGTTGTAAAAACAAGATAATCGGAGACCTCCAGGATGGACTCCCCATTTCGACCATGGTAACTTGCTTTAGCGAAACAGATTGGATTTTTTAGAACTTCGATCCTGACTTCTTTTGCTAGATGCTGAAAGCTCGTGGCTGCAAGTTTGCTTAATGGTAAGCGTGTTTGTTGTCACTTCTGTTGACGTGTACAACTTTAAATTGTCGGAACTGACTGATTAACGATTTGGCTTGTTCCAAATATAATGCCATAACATCCCCTCGCACATCATAAGTATCATTGATTTGTTCTGCTACTAGTCGAGAATCAACATGCGCTGTTAAATTTTCCGCGCCCATTTTTATAGCAAGGCGCAAACCTGCCAGAAATGCCTCATACTCAGCCTCATTGTTTGTGCTTTTGAAATCCAGGCGTATAGCATAAATGAACTCTTGGTTATCTGGATTCACTAGTCGGAGGCCTGCGCCGGCTCCATCACTATTAGATGCGCCATCCGTATGTAATAGCTACTCTCTATCATCCGTATTGGAACCGGATTTTGGATTTCTTCACATTCTTGCGCTTTATCCGCTGGAACTTCAGCTATAAAATCGGCAAGAATTTTCCCTTTAATTATTGGCCTTGGCTTGTAGACAATATTGTGACCGCCTAGCTCGATAGCCCATTTGGCTAATCGTCCTGAGACGTCTGTTTAGAAAGAATTTGACCAAGATGATAATTTGTCAAGACATTGATGACGTGCCCTGAGAAATACCTACGAAGCCTGCGCGAAGCATGAACTAGCGCAAGTACCAGTTTTTCTATCATTGAGTACCGAGATTCTGGGTCATTCAGCATTTTGCTAATGTAATAAATAGGCATTTAAACACCTTCTCTTTCAACAAGCAAAACTGCACCTACTGCCAATTCGGACGCAGCTAGATAGAGAATCAAAGGTTCTTTGTTGCGCGGAGCTGTCAAAGTTGGCAACTGAATCAAGCAATCCTTCATGTCTTGGAAAGCTTTCTCCGCGTCTGGAGTCCATTGAAACTTATCTTTCTTTACACAGTTGCGTAAGGTACGGAGGAAAGGATAAGATTTTGCCACGTGGTTCGCGAGGAAACGATTGGGAGTAGCAAATCGTCCCGCCAATCTCTGCATCTCCTTTACACTTGCTGGAGATGTCATATTTTTAATTGCTTCAACTTTCTCTGGATTGACTTTGAACCCATCTTTTGTGACGATGAATCCGAGGAACTTGCCATCTTCCATGCCAAAAGAAAACTTGCTTGGGTTTAATTTCAAATTAACACTTCGTAATGAATCAAAAGTTTTCTGAATATTTTCCAACATTTTCTTCTGTGTTACTCATGATAACCAGATCATCGATATATACTTCAACGGTTACGCCGATGTCATCACCAAAAACTGAATCCATAAGCCGTTGATAAATAGCTCCCGCATTGCGGAGCCCGAAAGGCATTTTTGTATGACAGAAAATACCTTTCTCCGTGTGAAAAACTGTCTTGTCTTCATCCTCTTGTTTCATTAGCACTTGATGGTATCCTTTGTAACAATCGAGGAAACATTTCTAGCAAAATGATGCTAAAGATTCCATTTTTTTATCGATTTCTGGAAGCGAGTAACAATCTTTGGGACATGCTTTATTCAAATCCTTAAAATCGACACACATGCGCCACCCGCCGTTATGATTTTTGACCATAACGGGGTTTGCACCCAGATTTGGTACTTAACTTCGCGCAGAATACCAGCTTTAAGTAATTCGGCGACTTGTTCGTTCATAGCTTCTATTTTTTCGGTACTCATTGCGTTAATGTTTATATGAAGACAGAGTTTTGAAGACTGATAAAAGACGAAGACGATATCCAAAGGGGAGTCTGTTGGTGCATAATGTCTATGTTTTAGTCTTATATCGAATCTGTATAGTATAGAGCTGAATAGGCTAGGTATATGAAGTATTTATGTTTGTAATAGCCAAGTTCGCCCATGAAAGTGTCATGTAAGGCATGTTCGGCCGAACTTGCAGTAGCAAGTTCGGGCGAACTTGTGTCCCCTAGGGCGAACTTGTGTCTCTATAAATACCTAGCTTGAGTCTGTCATTTGTAACTTTGGCATCTTGGAGGCGAAGCTCTATCAGTTTGTAACCAGAACGTTTGATCAATAAAACTGACGATTAACTATTAAAAAAACAAGTTTGTGGTATTGAATTGAAACAAATGGAATAGAATATATTGTTGTTGACTAAATAATAAAAAGTCACGAGAGATTTACTTATTTTGAAGTATGGATGTGACTTCATAGAAGGGTTAAATAATAACTCAAAAATCAATTGTGATAGTTCATGTTTTCTTGAATATTATTGGTGGTGTTTTTAAACATTTAAAAAAGGTGAATTGGATTGCAGATTTTGGAACAAGTGTTTAGTGTATTTCGGTTTATGTTTGGACCACTTATTTGGACTAACCAGTTTGTTGGGCTGCATAAAGCAACGTTTAAGTGGATCAAACAAAATTGAAAAATCTAGTGGGTTGTACAAAATTGGGCTTTGAGAGTTCGTTATATTTGGGTCGAAAATTTTTAATAATCATTTTGGTTAAATTTTTGGTTTCAAGTTGAACCAAGGTTAGTCAAGTGGGCCGGTAAGCTTTTGAAGTTGAACCGTGTTTGGCTAACTGGGCCAGGTTATTTGAGTATAGTTTTTGGACAATGATTGTTAGATTTTGGGCTTCTAGTGTGAAACAGTTTTGTTTAGAGGGATGCTAGCTTGTGGATTAAAAGTGGGATACAAACGTTTAGTGGGCTCGTTTAAGTTAAAATTTGTGGACTTTGAGCTAAAAATAATTTTTGAACCAAGTGGTTTAACAAAGAAATTGTGTTTAAAATGTTTGACGAAATGGAAAATGATAAGCTTGAAAGAATAAATGATTGGTTTGACGGTATTTGGTATTCGAGGAATAAAAATGATAATAAAAATACTTGGGTTAAGAGATTTGAACATTTTTTGTGTAAAAAAGATGAATCGTTGGATCAGTTAAAAAAACGGTATGATGCATTACTTGACAATTTAAAAGAATACGATATAAATATGTCAAGGGCTGAACAGATTTCAAAATTTGCAGAAGTGTTACCTTCAGAATGGGATGAATATTTGATTGAATTGAAAAAGGATTCTAGATTTTCAAAGCTTTATCCAAATGAGTTTTTCTTTGAGCTTAAAAAACACGATTTAGAAATTAAAAATAAGAAGAAAACTTTGATAGAAGAGATGCTAGATAAAATAAGCTTAGATATGGTTTTTGAAATAAGCAGAAGAATCAATATATGTCTTAAAGCAAAATCTGTTTTGAAATATTATATTAAGAGGGGTTGTTATATAGATGAAAATATGAATCATCCTGTTGATTTTACTAAGATTTTTTCTGCAGTATATTCATGACAGATTCAACTTCAAAGAATGAAGCTTCAAGTTCTGAATCTGTGTGCTCAAATTGTGAAAAATCTAATTCTGATAATGTCTAACTTTTGAAAGATGTGGAAAGTTTGACATTAAAAAACAAAAATTCTATAAAATTAGAAAATGATTTGAAAAATCAAATAAAAATTTTAGAAAATGAAAATTTTGTTTTTGAAAAAATGGATATTGAAAATCAAAAAGTAATAAATCTCATCTTGAGAAAACAACTCAACTTGAAAATGAAGTTGAGATTTCTAAAAATAAAGTTATTGATTTAGAAAAGAAATTGAAAGGTTTTGTGACCTCGTCATTGATTCTAGATCAGATATGTTCAAAACTGTTCAATGAAAATAAGAAGGAAATTCCAATAAGTGACAATGTCACAAATTATGACGATTTCATAATTGAAGATTTTGATGATGATACCGATGATAAAAATGATAAAAATGAAATATTTTTGAAACGAAAAGAAAAATGTCAAGAAACTGTTCTACAAACTACTGAGAAATGTGAATGCTCAACGCAAAAACCTTCTAAGCAGAATGGAGAACGAAAACAACATGAAAAACAAAATTCTAAAAATTTTCAAAACAAAAATAAAAGCTCATCGGCACGGTCATCCAATCATTATAAAAAATTACAAAAATTTGAACATCAAAACTCACAAAAATTTGAGAATAAGTGGTGCAGGTCGGACCACAGTGCTTCAACGTCTAATCAAGTTTACAGAAGAAGCAAGAAAGATAAATCTAGTGTATGGTTTGATAAAGAAGATAGGTATGATAATAGAGGTGTGTTACAACTGTGGAGTAAATGGACACATTATTGTTAACTGCCCAAGAAAGAGATTTGATACGAGAAGCTGCTATAATTGTCAAATCAAATGTCATGTTTCCAGAAATTGTTCGATAAATTAGAAGAAAAGATCGTCGGATAAATTTCAGGTGGAGAACAGAAAAGTTGCGAAGAAGACAATAAAAACAAAAGAAAAGCCCAAAGAACATAAAGTGAAATTATCGCAAGGGCAGAAAGACAAATTGAGGAAAAAGAGAAAGAAAGTTAGAGAGTATTTAGAAAAGATTTTGTCCTTGGATACGAGCGTTTCAGATACAAGTTCTGGAGAATCGTTTTACTCTACAAAGAGTGATCAATCAAGTAAAACGAATTCACCAGATACAAATCTGAGGACAAAAGAGAGAACTGATAACCAAACTTCAAGCAAGCGTCATTTCAGAAGCAGTGGTTGTTTGTGGAGTGGAAATGATTTGACAGGATTGGTGTACCACACAAACAAAATGGTAGTCTCGCGTTCACATTTGTAAAAAGTCGTTAAAAGGTTAAAATGGAAGATTTTTATTTTCGACTTTGAAAAGATTTTTCAATTTTAGGGGAGAAAAATTTTAAAAATGTCAAAATAAAAAATTCTTGTAAAATTGAAAAACATCATTTCAAAATCATTTTAGATAGATATAAATTTTCAAAAAGCCTAAAACAATAGAAAATCTCAAAATGTCAAAAATATTAAAAAATGAAAATGAGATTACTTGTGCGAAAAGAGGAAATGATAGCACATCAGTGGACTATCAGTGCATGCTAAAGATATGTATTGTTTAAAATGGTTAAACAATCTCACTAAAGATGTGTCAGTAGACTCAGCTAGACTAGTAGTTTTGTGAAAACGATACAAACTTAAATCGAAAAGCCCAGTTCTAGTGGGAAACATGATTGAAAGCATAGTACTTAGTTTTGTCCTTTGTGACTGTGTACCTACTCAGTAATCGCTGAATGTTGCAAAGCATAAAAACCGGTCTGTTTGTGAACTTTCACAACTTACTAAAAAGTCACTGTGATTGTGTTTTCATTTTCAAAAGATTTAAACTTGTTTTATTTCTTTATTTTGTTTAATCATTGGACATCCTCTGCGTATACGAAAGTATCGAACTGGATGTTAGTGCCTAAACGTTTCTGCTTTATTTTACTTGGTGTTTCGTTTAAATCTTGGATCACCTCTGCGTATATGTGAATATCGAACTGGTGTTTAAGATCTAAACAATTTCAACTTGTTTTTCATTTCTTATTTTGTTTAAATGTTGGACTTTCTCTGCGTATCGAAAGATCGACCTGATTGTTAATGTTTAAACATTCTGCATTATTTTCATACGTATCACAGTTGATAAAAGTTTAAAGGCATTACTTGAGTTAGTGATTACATGATGAGGGGATATGCTAAGATCGTGGGGTCCATAAGAATTTAGTGCACATTAATGTACCTAACGTATCAGTAAACATTACGAAAGTTCTTAGATTGAGTTTAAGTGGACAACAATACCGACAATCCATGTGAATTGTTTAAACAGAGTGTTTCTTAAAGATCAACGGTGCAGCTGATATGTCTCAGTAATCTGATATGATCCTCTAGCACGTTTTCTCACAAAAATATAAACTGTAAATATTACATTTCAGTTTGTGTACATTTCTGCATTCAATATTAAAAATTCAAAAAGATTTTCTTTCAAAATCTTCCATGGTAACTTGATAATGTTGAATGTGAGCCGGACCAACGAGACTGTTAAGAAATTGTTTTTGTGTGGATACGTATGTTTGTTCCTAAATGTCAAATTTTAGAAATTCGGAGCATCATTCAAGGGGGAGACTACAGTTTCACTTGAATATGTTATCCAAGGCAGTTCAAGCCTAAACATCACAGCTTCTAGCTATGTCTAAGGGGGAGACTGTTAGTGCACTAGTCGTGTGGCCATAGATAGAAATCTAATTGTACATATAATATCAAGTGTCTTGAGTCTGTATTATACCGGACAGAGGTTTCGCTAGGTTTTACTAGATAATGTTAGGAAACGTCAGGTTTCGATACGGCACGGTGCGTAAAGAGCAATCATGATCGGGAATGATGTCATCACATTTATGTGATGACATCACAAATACTGCATCATCAATACATCAACATGAGATCATCAAACTACAATATACAATATGGAGAAATCATCATACGTATAAAGTGCATGCATGGATCAAGTTCGGTCGAAGATGCATGCTCTCTCCCCATATATATCATCAGCAGCTCAACATCATTATACGAACAACAACTTGCTCAAGAATCTCTCTTAAGTTCATCATATGGTTCCGATCTAGATCGAGTCATTTTGTCACGTAGACGTCGAAACTCTGTCCGGTTGTCGATTAGAACGTAATAAACGTTGATTATTTACGATTCACTTTCACGATTATGGTTCGGTTTAATGGACTCCGCACGTTAAACTGGATTAAACACGGAGCTTGTGTTCTTCGGTGAACCGATCCGGACCTACACGCTTTTTCTGAACTACTGGTTCCGCTGATGGGAAGACATTTAAACAATGCTCCGTGATGTCGCGCGGAACACCTACCATGTCTGCAGGTGTCCAGGCAAAAATATCCATATTTCAAAACAACAATGTTTTAAGTTTTGCGCGAATTGCCATAGATATCGCAGGACCAAGAATAATTGGTTGCTTTGGATACTTGTTGTTTAGAACCCATTTCTCAGGTTCATTTGGCAACGTTGGTTTAGCAGCCTTAACCACCGGTTCTTCGATAGACATGATCTCCTTTCGAGCAAATATGATAGCTACTCCAGTTGGCGTTAGGAAACCACATGCAGCGTGAGGCACAGGCGTGATCATGCTGAAATCTCGTTGCGCTCGACGCCCTAATAACACGTCGTGACGGGAGGTTGCCGGCATTACCATAAAGTTTACTTGAATGGTTCGCGAGTGTTTATCGTCTAAAGAATCACGGGAAAACTATCTGTCTGAGAGAAAAGACAGCCTCATTGCAGAATCCAGTTAACGGGAAGTCAACTGGTTCCAGGTGTGCCTTATCTTCCAGATCTAACTGCTTGAAACATTGCTTGTATATGATATCCATAGAACTCCCCGGATCTATGAACATATAGACAGTATGGTAATGGCCGAAGATGCCTGTGATCACAACTGGTCTTTCTTCCGAGGTCCGCTAGGAACAACAGGAAAAATCACTTGTTGCTCGTGTCATTTCTCACCTCAAAATCGTTGAAAGCTGCGCTTGCACGGCGAGCCTCCTTGAATCATGGCAACTTGTTTCATCTTTTTGTTGCTTGGCCCCTCATCTCCGCGCGTGAGTTGCCTAACCTCTTTTCGAACTGATTGCACCAAGTGTGTCAACTTACCACTTTTCAATTTCAGTGCGCAGGCAAATGCAATTGTCAGTTGTGTGTCCTTTGTCTTTGTGAAAGTCACAGAAGAGGTTTGGGTCTTGACGCTTATTTTTCTTCATGGGCTGAGGTTGCTTAAATTGATAATTTTCTGTGCTCAAGACTTCCGCATGAGATTTCATTAGGGGAGACCATTGTCGATCCCTATTCTCCTGTTTGATTGCTTTTTGGGTAGTAATCTTATTAATCGTTGCGCGAGCGTCTACTTGCGAATACAGGGAATACGAGCTTTGGTTGGAGTCCTTCCATCCTTTCTTGAACTTCCGACCACCTCTACTCAGATCTTGAGGACGATTCTAAGGTAGTGGTGGCCTGTTAGAATTAAGGTTCCGCTCCGTCTGCGCATAAACCTTGGCTGCTGCCATTAGCTTATCCCAGCTCTTTGGGAGACCAGTTGTTCCAGAAAGTACTTTGATCATTTCATCGCACCTTACCGCGTATTTAAATTATGCGCGTATAAGGTCCTCATGAACATCTCCAATCTCCAAAACTTCTTTTGTAACGCGTGATAAAATCTTCAAGGTTTTCATCATCCCTCCGCCAGATGTTCATCACATCTGAGGAGTCGCGTATGTATCGCCTTTGTTGACTAAAGTGTGTAAGGAACTTCTCCTTAAGATTGTTCCAAGAAGACAGTTTACCTGTAGGTAGGTTACCAAACCAGAGGCGAGCGGTGCCGGTACGTGTTTGTACGAACACATGGCACCACATTGGTAATGTCCATCCTCCAATTAGCCCTGCGCCAGTGAAAAGGCGCATGTGATCATCAGGATCAGTTAAACCGTTAAACTTACCTACATTGGATGGTAACTTCGCTCATCCTAGCGGAGCCAGCGCTATTTCTCTTACAAATTTAGATTGTTCAGCAGTTTCAGCTGGTTGATATACCAGATTGTAATCATGCTCAGCCTCCGGATTGTATGTTGCACGTATTTTGGGCTTATAACTAACATGATCTGCAGAAAGACGATTAAAAACACTTGCACTATCTCCTTCTTCATAGGTCTTATCATACTCACCGTGTTGGGTGTCCCGCTTCTGTGATGATCGCGGGCCCAAACGTGAGTGAACAGATGTGCGACGTTGAACGTTTTCTTCTTGCTTTCTAAAACCAGAATGAACAGAATCATTCCTGTTTTAGAATACATTTCAGTTCCATCTACAGACACATGCGAAGGCGTGCGAGCATGGTTCTGAGTATTATAACTCAACACTCGAGGTACCGGCGAAGCACGGACCTGGGGAGCATTAACCGGAGCTTGAACAACTGGAGTTTCGGTCTGAGCACATAGTTGAGCATACATAACATTTAAAGCAGTTTGAGATTTGATTAACCATGACAATGGAGTTTCTCAAGGTGGTAAAATTGACGCAACATCCACATGAGGAGCTGCCGGAGTCACTGGAATGCTCGCATGATCTGGATCATACGGAGCATCAGCTTCTTCGGATGAGTCTTCAACAATTTGTCCGTCGACCTGAGGAGTGCCGCCGACGTGACGGATCTCTGATCGAGGATCTGGAAATGATGATCATCAGGCATGATGTTGAAGAACTAAGTGAAATGAAACGAAAGACGAGAAGAGAATTGAAAATCAGTGGGCGCCAATAAAGAAACGTAGAACTAATAGATCGGAATCTGGTCAGATCTAGGGTTTAGTTTCTTGCATAAAGAGGTTAATCCTTCGTTTGGTTTCGAGATGACGATTACAATTACTTTCGACGATACCTACAAAACAGAAACGCCGTCAGCCTCGCCACGGGGAGAAGGGGGATTCTCTCCGTGACCACCCTCCGACGTGAGAATAAGTATTGGTACTTAGAGAAAAGTTTAAGTGAAGTAAGAGAGAGAGTAAGTGAGAGTGAATGACTTTCTTGTACCTGAAGTTACCTATTTATAGCCGGATTTAGGCGCCAAAAAGAGAGATGAAGATTCTAACGGAATCTTTTGCTATTCCGTTAAATGTGAGTCGTACCGTTAGTGCACACGGATCAGCTAGTCATCTAAGGCCAGGGAGATGCCACGTGGCATTATGAGATCATTCTATTTTCTTGATGCAACCATGCCATCACCGTGATCTTCCTGGTCGTCCAGATGCTGCCATGTGGCATTCGGTTATAACTGAAAGATGCTCTGCACGATTGGGCGTTAGTGGCTTCTAGAAGGTTTTCACAGTTGTAAACCATCTATTGCTCGCCACGTGTCCAGTATGTTACAACACAAAAGATTCCTTTTGTTACTGCACCATATCTCGTGGACAGAAATTCTTTGCTAAGGAAAAGTCTTTCAAGTTTAACTATTTCCTTCGCGAGCGGCGCAAGGTAGTTAAATGATCATTTTCCCTTTCAGATGCTTGGCGCAAAGAATTTTAAACCTCTTCTGTTGTGCTATGGGTTGTGCAACGTTTCTTGGAATGAAACACCACCCAAGGAAATTAATCAAGGTTAACTTTGAACCTTGCGCGAGCCCACGCAAGGTAGTTAAATGATCCTCTCCTTCTTTGGATACCTGGCGCAGAGTTTAGTGAAGTCTTTCTTTGGTACAAATCGCGCAAGGTTTACTTGGTAGTTAATAATGGGTATGGTTCCCTTGCTTGGCGCAAGGTTTTTGGGACCATACCCCTTCAGATACCAATCTGTCACACCCCAATCGATGGAGAAAACATCAGGAGGGGACGAACAAGATTGCTCGAGACTTCATAACGCTAATAAGTGACAAGTATTTAAATAGCAAGCTTTCATTTAATTAATAATGATCAAGTACAACGGTTTGAAATCAAATACAACATGTTTGAAACGAGATACAAGTACAACAACATTTTTAATACAAAATTTAGATGAGTATTTAAGTCATCCTACTTGTTTCCAACGTCGTCATCATCAACAATCAACCTGCAATACATGTTAAAGTATAGTTCAACACACAAGGGCATTGGCGAGCATACAAGTTTAAATAGTAGCATAGTATAAACGTTTTAAACAAATCTTCATGCAGAAATGTCTACTCCCGAGGCTAACATACCTTAAACTATCATGCAATTATACAAGTCAACCCAAAGTTTCCCGCCAGCGTAATCTAATCATAGCAATGAAAACACCGTATGTGTTTAACTTAACATGACCTCAAGTTTACGGGCAGTGCGTTACTCCTATAGCGCTATACATGTTAAGGGAGGCTTGATCGAAGTTAATGACTAAGTATAAGCATTTCACGCATACGCATGTGTGATTTCAAGTTTAGCACAAAGAGCATGTATAAAGATTGTTTTGTGATTTATGTGTAAGGATGTTTGTGTGATCTTTGCATAAGTACATGTATTACATCTAAAGGTGTAAAAGTAAAAGGGGATCGAGTATACTCACGATTTTGCAAAGCTTCATTTGTAAGTTCCGTGAAGTGTTGGAGAGTTGGAGGATGGAACACCGAGGTTACCCTACATGGGGTAAACGAAGGTGTGTGAGTATTCGAATTTTAACGGAGGATTTGGATTTGGAATTAAAGTATGCAAAAGTATGTATACAAGAAAGTGATTATCTAGACTTAAACCTTCGTCCTTGACACTATAAGTCCCGTATGGGTTGATGTGATTTCATAGGTCTAGATTCCCATTAGAATCCTTAACGAGAGGTTCAAGACTTAGATAATATAACCTATACCATGACATGTAACCATGTTGATTATCATCAAGGATTCAGTTATGTATATATATATATATATATATATATATATATATATATATCGTGTAGTTTATATAATAAATCTAAGTTAAGTCCATCAGATTATCAAAGATTGTCATATAAGTCAAGCATGGAGGTAGGAGGATAACCGTCCTTTAACCTCATTCGTATGATTCACCAATACACAAATCGTCACATGGACTATTCAGATGGTCATGCATGAGAAAGGAAATGTACAAAATTCTTACTATTCCAAGTAGCCAAGTAAGCTTTAACCTGGGTGAGCCATTCCCGACATAGAAATAGTTAACTAAGTGTCAGACGCTAGAGGGGTTAAGTCACTTTGGGTCTAGCAAATCACTTAGGATAGCAAGATGAAAACATCAAGTGAGGATGGTTTCATCACTTGTGGGATAACCTCAGATTGGTTTCATCACTTGTGGGATAACACAAGTCTTGTCACACCTATACCAAAACACAAGTCTTGTCACATGAATCATAACAAGCTCGGATGGTTTCATCACTTGTGGGATAACCCTATCAAAAACAGAAAGTTCGGAGGTGTTTGCACCTCTTAAACCCATAAGAATCTATTCGTAACAAGTCTCATAACCTTAGATAGGTTCAAGAACAACTAGGAACACGATTAAGTCAAGAAAAATCATAATATGTAAAAGTTTAACAAAAGTTCTTCCAAAACAGAAAGTTTGGACCTCAAAACGGTGATGTACCACCTTAGATTACGATGGCAATCTTGTGGAAACAATCCTAGAGGTGTTCCAAGCTTTGTAGAGGAAGATTTGATGAAGAAAGATGAAGAAAAGTGAGTTTGAACTCACTTTTGCACTTAAAAGTAATCTGCCATTTTCTTGAAGTTCTAGAGAATTTGAGAGTTTTTGATGATTTAGAAGTGTTTGGAAAGTGGAAATGAGGGTTAGGGAGGTTGTTTATATAACGGGTGAGTTAGGTTTGGTAATAATTGAGGTTTAGAGGTGATTGGGTGTAAAAGAGGGGGAGAAAAGAGGCCAATCCGCGAGCTGAAAATAGCTGGCTGCGAATATGACTACCATTGGGAAGAGCTAGGATTGGAGCGTTGCAAAGCCTGTCCTTTAGAGTTTGAAAAGACTCCTCTTTTTCGGAACCCCAAACAAAAGGTTTATCTTTTTGAGTTAAAGCGGTGAGGGGAATGACGATTTTCAAGAAGTTGGAAATGAATCAGCGATAAGAACCAGCTAGACCAAGAAACAAACGGATTTAGGATGGAGATTTAGGAGCAATCCAGTTTTTGACGGCTTCGTTTGTCGTGGGATGGACGTGAATACCACGTTCGTTGACGACGTGACCAAGGAATTGAACCTCTTTTAGCCAAAATTCACACTTGGAGAATTTTGCGTAAAGGTGTTTAGTACGCAAAAGCTAAAGGATAAGACGCAAGTGTCGCGTGTGTTCTTCTTGTGTCTTGGAGTGAATATCGTCGATGAAAACGATTTCAAAATGGTCGAGATACGGTTTACACACGCGGTTCATTAAGTCCATGAAGACCGCAGGTGCATTGGTCAACCCAAAAGGCATGACTACGAACTCGTAGTGACCATAACATGTACGGAACACGGTTTTGGGTATGTCTTCTTCGAGGACTCGAAGTTGGTGATAACCAGAATGGAGATCAATCTTGGAAAAGCATGGATCGAAGAGATTGTCAATATGAGGAAGAGTATATCGGTTTTTGACTGTAAGCTTGTTGAGCTCTTCATAGTCAATGCACATCCGAAAGGATCCATCTTTCTTGTTGACGAATAAAACGGGAGCGCCCCAAGGAGAAGTTCTAGGGCGTATAATTCCTTTATCAAGAAGCTCTTGAAGTTGGCTAGATAGCTCTTGCATTTCGAGGGTGCTAAATGATACGGGGATTTAGCGACAGGCGTAGCGCCAGGCACTAAGTGGATACGAAAGTCAACAGAACGAGGAGGAGGAGGACCAGGGAGATCCTCTAGGAAGACGTCGGGAAACTTGCAAATGACGGGAATGTCACTTATGCTTGGACCCTTGTGTTTCTTTTCCACAATGTGAGCAAGAAAGTCGAAGAAACCCTTACGTAAGTACTTGTTCTCTTGGGTAGACGACATAAGTTTGAGATCTTTAGAAGGTTTCTCGCCATAGATGTGTAGAGAATCACCGTTAGGAAGAGGAAGGCAAATGAATTTTTCCAACAAACGACTTCAGCATGAACTTGCCTAAGCCAATTGCATGGGTATGAGGTCGATTGAAAACGAATGAGGTCGATTGAAAACGTATGATCGTTAAGATTCAAGGAACACTTAGGAAGGACAGAATCGACAGTGACGGACTTACCGTTAGCGACTTCTACTTCGTATGATTTGGGCAACTTA
Organism: Scalesia atractyloides; assembly: GCA_947069175.1. Classification (NCBI taxonomy): domain Eukaryota; kingdom Viridiplantae; phylum Streptophyta; class Magnoliopsida; order Asterales; family Asteraceae; genus Scalesia; species Scalesia atractyloides. The sequence goes on from CAMTDV010000019.1 coordinate 58,139,010, forward strand.
GAACGTCTACACTTTAACAAGGTTCGAATTCTATAGACACAAAGCTCTTATATACGCCAGTATCAAACAAACATGAAGCAAAAACGTCATTTACAAGGAAAGTACCAGTGATAATGTCGTTGCTATTCTACGTTGTGCGACGGTGAAAATGCAGGCTCTACTACGTGGAGCTTGTTGCTGTTGTGCCTAATTCTTGTTGTTGTTGACGTTGCGTTGCGCGCAGACATTGGCGAGGTGATTGGGATCACCACACTTGTAGCAAGTGTGCCTGTTGTTTGCAGGAGCTTGAACCTGGTTCTGGTTATCTTGGGGTTTTAGACCACTTTGACAGTGCGTGCTGAAGTGTCCAAACTTGTTGCAGGTGCAGCAAAGGCGACAAGGTGCATTGGCAGGATGGTGGTAAGTGCAAGTCGCGCACTTGGGTTGAGTCCCAGTGTATGCGCGCTTGGCTAGCTCAGGGTTTTGGGTGAGGGCAAGTTGTTTTCGAGGAGGGTTTGGCGGAGTAAGAACCGCACAATTCTGGTCCGAAGCCTTCTAAATCTTACCGTTTCTATTGTGTTTGGTGGGTGGTTTAGTAGGCGTGGGTTCAGGTGTTGGTTCAGCAGTGGCTTGGTGAGCTAACCTGGTTGAACCCTTCATTTCGAAGACACCTTCCATAATCAGGTTATGGTTGAATTGGGTTGCGAGGCGATATGCGTCCTCAATAGTTTTGGGTTGGGAAGATGTAACGTAATTGGAGAAAGAGGAGGGTAAGGCTCAGATGTATTTTGCAATGGCCTTCTCAGTCGAGTCGACTTGTCCAGGGCAATAAACGCTTAGTTATTTAAACCTAGCAGTTAGACTAGCGTTGTCGCTCCTAACTTGTTTTATGGTCCAAAAGTCATTCTCGAGTCATTGGACTTCATGGGGAGGACAAAACTTGTCCTGCATGAGTTTCTTGAGGTCATCCCAGGAGAGGGTGTGGGCTTCTTCGTTTCCACGAGCATTACGCTCGGGGGTCCACCAATCAAGGGCTCTTGATCGAAAGACACCTTTTGCGTTGATGGTTCACAAGTGACGGAGACAACCACTTTGGAGGAATGTCACTTCAATGGCGTCAAACCACTGGAGCAACGTGGTAGCATCCTCTTCACCAGTGAAGGGTAGGGGGTTGCAAGAACAAAATTGCTTAAAGGTGAACGTCGACTTAGGTGTTGCCACCTTGGAGTCAACGGAAGCATTGGGTGATTCGGTTCTTAGCGGGGTTGGATTTTGTTGATGATGCTAGGAATGACCATAGCTATTTGTTTCGCCATGAATCTTATGACATCTTTCTTTGGCATCGACTCGTTGTTGTTAGAATCCTTCTTGGAGCCCAAAGTTGACTTGGACTTCCTGTTGTGGTTCAACGGAATACGTAAGGGAGGCATCAAGAGGTTGAGAAAAAAATACAAGGAAGGATGAGATATAATCATAGTGGTTTCACAAAATAAGAATTTTTTGCATGTATAAGCATAGAATTTGGCATAACACATATAAATCGCATAGTTGGCGTGAGCATAACAAGTATTTCAAAGCATAACACGTATAAATGCGTAAAGGAGTATAAATTTAGTTTAGTCACGAGGATTATTAATGTTTTTTGGTTGCAAGAGACGTGCGAATTGTGTGTCGGTTTTGAAACGAACGAGGAGTATTAAAACACAAAGAAATTGAAATAGCATAAAAGATAGGCTTGATAAAATGTTGGAGTGTTTCGGGTTGGGAAACCTTGACTATTCCAAAGTGAATTGTAAGTCTTTTCGAATTAGGGAGATGTGCTTTGGCAGAATAGATAAAATACTCTCACTGAGGAGCAGTTAACTGTATTTTACGCTTCCAGTTAATACATGTCCCTAATTGATCGAGAATTCGAAACTTTGGCAAGATTGAAAATCAAGGAATGGGACTAGTTGACAAGATGCAGGTTTCACCCTAACTTGACAACATCGTACCCTAAGTATGGTTACCATTTACTAAGCAAGTAGAAAATTCCGACCCGTTAGTAAGTTCCATTAGAGTATGAAATGGAAGTTTTCCATCAAAATGCAGATATCACTCCTAACTTGATGGCGTAACTTCGTGTAAAATTGGCTACGCGGAATCAGGGGTATCACCAAAAATTGTGGGCCATTGGGCCTATCTTGGTGCAAATCGTCTTGTTGGTGAAGTATGAGTCTCTTCAAGTGTGCATTGTGTAAGATGTCTTAGGAAAGACACGTTGTATAATTAATACAAAGGAAAGATAGAAGCAAAATAGAAGAATTAATATTTTAAGCAAGAATCAAGAATGGTCAAGTTTGGTACTTACTATAGACTAGGTCGAACATGGCAATTCTACCTAATTCCATATAGTAATGGCTCTGATACCAATATGTGGCACCCAACCGATGGCGAAAACATCGGGGTGGGGCGAACGAGATTGCTCGAGACTTCATAACGCTAATAAGTGACAAGTATTTAAATAGCAAAATTTCATTTAATTAATAATGATCAAGTACAAGGGTTTGAAATCAAATACAACATGTTTGAAACGAGATACAAGTACAACAACATTTCTAATACAAAATTTAGATGAGTATCTAAGTCATCCTACTTGTTTCCAATGTCATCATCATCAACAATCAACCTGCAAATACATGTTAAAGTGTAGTTCAACACACAAGGCATTGGTGAGCATACAACTTTGAATAGTAGCATAGTATAAACGTTTTAAAAAAATCTTCACGCATAAATGTCTATTCCCGAGGCTAACATACATTAAACTATCATGCAATTATACAAGTCAACCCAAAGTTTCTGGCTAGCGTAATCTAATCATAGCAATGAAAAGACCGTATGTGTTTAACTTAACATGACCTCAAGTTTATGGGTTGTGCGTTACTCCTATAGCGTTATACATGTTAAGGGAGGCTTGATCGAAGTTAATGACTAAGTATAAGCATTTCACGTATAAGCATGTGTGATTTCAAGTTTAGCACAAAGAGCCTGTATGAAGATTGTTTTGTAATTTATGTGTAAGCATGTTTGTATGATCTTTGCATAAGTACATGTATTACATCTAAAGGTGTAAAAGTAAAAAGGGATCGAGTATACTCACGGTTTTGCAAAGCTTCCTTTGTAAGTTCCGGGAAGTGTTGGAGAGTTGGAGGATGGAACACCAAGGTTACCCTACATGGGTAAACGAAGGTGTGTGAGTATTCGAATGTTAACGGAGGATTTGGATTCGGAATTAAAGTATGCAAAAGTATGTATACAAGAAAGTAATTATCTAGACTTAAACCTTCGTCCTTGACACTATAAGTTCCGTATGGGTTGATGTCATTTCATGGGTCAAGATGCCCATTAGAATCCTTAACGAGAGGTTCAAGACTTAGATAATGTAACCTAGTACCATGACAAGTAACCATGTTGATTATCATCAAGAATTCAGTTATGTGTATATATATATATCGTATAGTTTATATAATAAATCTAAGTAATTCCTTCGAGATTATCATAGATTGTCATATAAGTCAAGCATGGAAGTAGGAGGATAACCGCCCTTTAACCTCATTTGTATGATTCACCAATACACAAATCGTCACATGGACGATTCGGATGGTCATGAATGAGAAAGGAAATGTACAAATTCTTACTATTCCAAGTAACCAAGCAAGCTTTAACCCGGGTGAGCCATTCCCCACATAGAAAGAGTTAACTAAGTGTCGGAGGCTAGAGGGGTTAAGTCACTTTGGGTCTAGCAAACCACTTAGGATAGCAAGATGAAAACATCAAGTGAGGTGGTGGAATGAAGATAGGATAGCCAAGGATTCCAAGTATTCACACATATACCAAAACACAAGTCTTGTCACAAGAATCATGACTAGCTCGGATGGTTTCATAACTTGTGGGTTGATAACCCTATCAAAATACAGAAAGTTTGGAGGTGTTTGCAACTCTTAATCCATAAGAATCTATTCCTAACAAGTCTCATAACCTTAGATAGGTTCAAGAACAAGTAGGAACAAGATTAAGTCAAGAAAATCATAATTTGTAAATGTTTAACAAAAGTTCTTCCAAAACAGAAAGTTTGGACCTCAAAATGGTGATGTTCCACCTTAGATTACCATGGTAATCTTGTAGAAACAATCATAGAGGTGTTCTAAGATTTGTAGAGGAAGATTTGATGAAGAAAAGATGAAGAAAATTGAGTTTGAACTCACTTTTGAACTTAAAAGTAATCTGCCTTGTTCTTGAAATCCATAGAATTTGTGAGTGTTTTTATGATTTAAAAGTGTTTGGAAAGTGCAAATGAGGGTTAGGGAGGTTGTTTATGTAATGGGTGGGTTAGGTTTGGTGGTAAATGATGTTTAGAGGTGATTGGGTGTAAAAGAGGTGAAGAAAAGAGGCCAATCCGCGAGCTGAAAATAGTTGGCTGCGGATACGACTCCCTCGCACCACACGAGGGAAACATGTATTCCTGGCACGTGGCATGAGGGGGAATGTTTTCAAAAATTGTTTATTTTGTTCACTTTTGGCCCCTGCACTTGGTTTTCAGGTTATTTCAAGCGCATGTAAGTATAATTCAAGTATCATGAATGAACGTATAATTTATGTAAAATGATCAAGTTTTATTACGATCAAAGTCTCGGATTACTAGGATTGGAAATGAAATACGAACATGATACGAATACAAGTTTCCAAGAATAGAATACAAGACAAACTTTCTAAATAAGGAAACTTACGAAAAGCGAGGCGTTACATCTCCTACTAGGGAGTTTAACTTTGAGAGGGGGGTTAGACAAGGAGACCCACTTTCACAGGTTATTTTCATCTTGGCAATGGAAGCTTTCTCCTCCTTTCTTACAAGTGTGGCGGAAGTTGGGTTTATTCGTGGTATTGTCATACCCAATGGCAGTCGTATTGTCTCGCACCTAACTGTTGCCAACGATTGTGAATGGTCAGATTCAAATGCTTTAAATATTAGAAGAATCATGAGATGCTTCGCCATTGTATCTGGGTTAAAGCTTAATATGCACAACTCTTGCTTATACGGTTCCGATGTTAAAAGCTCGGAAGTGGTTCGTTTGGCTGCCCTTATGCGTTGCCAAGCCGGGTCCTTCCCGTTTATTTACTTCGGCATTTAAGTAGGCGCCAACATGAATAAATTCTCTAATTGGAGTCCAGTGATCGAAGCATTTGAGACTCAGTTATCGCAATGGAAGGCATCAACTCTTTCGGTTGGTGGAAGATTAACCCGTATCAAGTCTAGTCTTCCAACATACTATTTTTCACTTTTCGAAACACCTAAATGTGTCATTGAAAAATTGGAACGATTAAGGCGAAAATCAAAGATGGCGTGGGTCAAGTGGCAAAGTGTTGTTAGGCCTCTAAAAGATGGTGGGTTGGGCTTGGGTTCTTTGTTAGATTTCAACAAAAGCCTTCTAGCCAAATGGGGCTAGAGATTCCAAACTGAGCAAAAGAGATTATGGTGAAAAGTAGTATTCGGTCTTCATATCTCCCAAAGAAAGTGGGATTTTTTCCAACAAAGACAGGTAGAACTGGTGTGTGGAATAATATAACTAAACCGGAAGGTGAACTCTGTGTAAGGAGCTTAGGTTTAAACAGTCTAATCAAAGCAATTCCTGGCGATGAGTTGGAGATCAGATTCTGGCTTGAGCGCTCAAACTTTTGCCTCTTAAAGGGTTGTGTAGATTGTTCAAGAAGTCTGTTGCAATTTACATAGGACTTGTCGTTTGCCCCTACTAATTATGTAGAAGCGATTGAACTGCATGATTGCATCGTCCTTCTGCCATCGGTCCAATTCAGTGATAGGGCTGATCATTGGGTTTGGTCTCCTAATTCGGACGATATCTTCTCCATGAAATCAATGCGGAATCTCCTTGAACCACCAAGTCTTTCCTCAGATATCGAGACTGTTCTTTGGAACAAGTGGCTCCTTAAAAATGTGAACGTGTTTTGGTGGTGTATCCGACTTGGGAGGTTACCCACGAGAACGACGCTTATTAGAAGAGGCATTGGTGTGAACAACTCTTTGTGTCCACTATGCAACGAGGGTGAAGAGACTTTGGATCATCTTATGACATCATGCTTCGTGTCGTCTATCGTATGGAAAAGAATATCTTCTTGGTGTCGTATCCCGCATGTGTTCGCATTCTCTACACTGGATATCGTCAATATGCATCTTCATGTAGGCAGTTCAGTGGTAAAAAAAAAAAAGTCGTCCACGCAGTCTTCATGTTGCATGCTGGCTTATTTGGAAATCAAGGAACGGGGTGATCTTCAGATCCAAAAGGGTGGTTATCTAGCATATTTTAGATGAGTTGTGTTTGGTTGGATTCATATGGATCAAAAACTGATCGAATTTTGCTAATCTAGAATGGGATAAATGGTTAGATTTTAGTTTATGTGTATAGTTCTAGAATGTGTTATTTGGTTAGTTTTTGTTTCTGTGCTTAGTTGTTGTTTTAGTTGTTGGCCTTGGGCTGTTTTTTGGGTTGTTTATAAATGGTTGTCTTTCAAAAAAAAAAAAAAAAGCTTCCAGCTAATACGATTAAGAAATCATAGATTTTAATTGAGCGCCATCGATTCCAACTACAAAAATTATCACTGGTAGTCCCTGCTATTAAAATATTGGCCTCTAATGGACCTTAACTAACGAAATCGTAACGCCGTTAGTTGCTAGTCGTCACATGTTTGGCCGGAAAAAAGGTTCCTAAAGGTCCGATCTAAGGTTACAAAGCCGTTTGGGACGATAATGCTGAGTTTTCTGGCAAAAAAATGTGTGTTCCTACAAAAAAAATGTGCTTTTTCTGGCGACCTTAACAATTGGGGCTTTTAACTGAAATATACAAAAAGGTTTGGGACGAAATGATTGGCTTTTTTAGCCAAAAACGTTTTCTTTTTCCGGCGACCTGCGAGTAACGGCGTTAAGGTTCTTTTTTTATCGGCAAAGAACTACTTCAATATCATCACCAAACGTTTTTACAAGCTGAATGGTAACATTGAGTAATTAACATACATGCAGCCATCACCCATGATTGTTAGTTGGGATTGCTTATGTAGTTAGGCTCCATTAAAGGCCTATATACTTAAATACGATAATAATTAATGTAGTGAATCAAACAATCTCATGTGCATTAAAACAATGTTAATTAAGGGAAATTTTATTTTATTGAATGGGGCAAATTAGGAACTTTTCCATAGAACATTTATACCTTATGTTTGGAAGAAAGTTGTAACACGCATATTTAAATTTTATAAATTTATTATATTGTCCATATAAAATGCTTTATGATGTATCTTTAAATCATGGATATAGATATAACATAATATATATTATTTAGTTATTTTTAATTATATATGTAGCAATATTTGTAAGGTAATATATATTTGTCATGTTAAATAAAAATTTATTATCATATATATATAATTAACAGTAGTCTCAGGAAACTAATCAACGCATTTCTAGTCAAACTTGGTATGTTGGAGCTCTAGTAGCAGATTGTGCTCGAGTTGAATTAATTAATTTTTTTTGACAAATTCATACATACTTATTAGGCCGTTGAGTATTCTCTAACATTTAGAGTGTTAACAATGATATGATACGTTAACTAACATTGTCAGTGGCGAAGCTTGACGTAATCGACCGGGGGGGGGGGGGAACCGTATATACCAAAAAATTTCTATAGAACCAGGGGCTCAAAAACGTATATACCCAAAAATTTCTATACGAAAACTACATATATAACACTACTGAGCGAAAAGTTCGAGGGGTCGGACGCCCCCAGGCCCCCAACTAAGCTGCGCCCCTGAACATTGCAAACCACTCACTCCTTGTGTTAAAGGACATTAAATGAGTTATGTGTTAACATGTTAACCCAATGTTAGGAATTTGAATTAATTATTATTTCTTTTTTTTTTAAAACGAAAACCACTAAAAGATAGGGTTAGATGAAGTTAATGAGATTAAACAATTTCCTTAAAGTTAAGCAAACCGACAAGGGGAAAAAAGGTTGATGTGGCACTTAGTAGAGTTAAGATAGGTTAAAGTATACCCAAAGACCTTAGATTGCACTTATTTTTCGATCCTTAGGCTATGGGGTATGGTGGGGCGGGCGTTTGGGGCAGGGCCCGACACGTGTAGTGGGGGGCCCCCACCGTCATGCAGCCATTCGGTGGGTAAGGTGGGCGTGGCTAGGCCACGTGTTATTTTATTTAATTTTTTCATTTTTACAAATAAACACAATATTAAAAAATCCTAAAAATATTATTAAAAATTCCTAAAAATTACAAAATTCTACAAAAAAAAGATTACAAATCTAAAAAAACATATATCAAAATAAAAAAAAATCATTCTTAGTTTGAATCGTCGACTTCGTCATAGTCGAACCCGAACCCAGGAATCGTTGAAACATGTTCCACCAAATCAGATCGAAGGTTGGGGATGTATATCACTTGACTTGATATAAATTCGTTTGTTGATTTCTCTTCGTCTGTAACGATTACGTTATCTACTTGGGTATCATCGTCTTCATCGTAGATAACGACCGCACTTCCTTCATCCTCCAAAATCATGTTGTGAAGAATGATGCACGCGTACATCACGTTTCCAATCTTATCCTTATCCCATAGTCGACAAGGCTATTGTCGTACGCTTACTGTCTAAGCGCGGCCGTGACCTTTTGCCAAGTACTAAATCCTAATTGGCCGGTTACATCCGGTTTTTGTTTGAAAAAATCATACTTCTCCTCGAGATCCTTAGATATTCTTAAAAATAAGTTTCTACTCATACGAAAACGACGCTTAAACATTTTTCCATCATACTTAGGTTCGGGTGAGAATTAATCGCTTACCAAGAAATCGTTAGTGGTCTGCCGTTCACGAGGGATATACCTCCTCCGTTTAGGTTGTGAAGTCTCTTCCTCATTGTCTTCCACGATAGCTTTCACCACTATCGCGATCGTTTGTAGAAATATTTCCGCACCATCGTCAGGTGATGATGACGATTCACTTAAACTTGAAGAACTCATTGTGTTTTTTGTGTTTGATATTTTTGTGAGAAAATTGTTTAATATTTTAGGGTATTTATAGGAAATAAAAGGTTTTTTTTTTAGAAAAAAAATCAGCCCCAACGGCTAGTGTTCTCCACCAATAACCTGTTGCCATGTCATTTGGCTAGCCCCGCCCAACGTCCGGTCTGAAACCCCGGCCCAACGCCCGATCTGAAACCCCCGCCCAACGGACCATGCTGAAACTCAAGCCCACCCGGGATGGTGCCTTAAGTGTTTCCCCCCAACCTACGCTGAAACCTCTGCCCCATGCCCATAGCCTTAGCTTTAATGCAAGTTTACATCACCATGTGCCTAACATTTTAAACCTGAATTTCAACATGGAACAACACTAGCACAGGTAGGTGGTCCACCTTATAAGTGCTCACCCAAAGCTTATGGTTCAAACATTGTCGTTCATACATGGGCACCCTAAATGCTTACACAATGTCCCGGCTTTCAATATTCACCACTGGTTCATGGTAAGTGTAACTCACCTGTCCAACTTCAAATAAACTAGCATTGGTTAATGGGTACTTTCCTGCCTAACCAATGTCCACCTTCCAAATATGGTTTAAACATTTAGAAAGTTAAAATAACCATATGACCTACTTAAGCTTAGGTTGTAATATAACGGATTTTTCTAAACCGGTGATCTGAAACCAACTTAGAACAATGAACAATATTTTGTTAAGGCTATCTTCAATATTATGGGCGTCCTTAGCTATTTAATTAGCTGTCACATTATATTCTTACAAATTCTTAAAAATCTTTACAGACCCTTAAAACTCCAAAATTTCACTTTTAACCTTACAAACATCATTATATATCCTTACATTTTCCACATCATCCTTAATTTTTTCTTTAAATTTTATTACTTAAGTGATTAAATAATTAATATAAGTAAATAAGTAATAAAACCAAAACTTATAAAAATATAAAAACATAGAAATTGCAAGAAAAGATGGTAAATAAATGCATGTCTTTATAAGATAGTGACTCACATCAATAGATCATGGCTTTAAAAGAAAACTTTTCTTTTTAAACGTACACTTTATTAGAACACACTAACCCACAAAAGAAGACAGCTAAACAAACAAAGATTACAAATTTATATAGTTTCACCAATCAGACCATGAAACCAACCTAGATTTAAATGTACTTCTAATCTAAAGAAACCCAGTCGATTTGTTTTCACTAATAATATTTTCCACCCAGACTTGTTTGTTCAAGAACTTCATGCCATTCCTAACACGCCATATGCTCCAACAATTTACTATCACAATCCCATAAAATATTTCTTTAGCCAATCCTTTCAAACTGATCGACATGATCACACAAATCCAAGAGGTCCTTAACTGAAGAAACATTTATCGGCACAATGTTGCACCAAACCGAAAGACGTTGCCATATGATACTTTCCACGATACAAGACGTGAGAAGATGAATAGCAGTCTCATCACTTGGTCCGCAAGGAGGACACAAGATGTCTTCAATATCTATGTTCCTATCTCCGAGTGCCATCCCTGTAGGAATCCTTCCCATTTCTGCTCTCCAAGCAAACACATTACACTTCATAGGGATCCACTTGCACCACTTTATCACATAATTTCCAGTATGATATGTCACTTTATTGAGAAGTCTTCTCACCACCTCGACCGAGAAATCTCCAGAGCTCTCCTCGATCCATGTCCATCTGTCGTGGCAGTCTTCGAGGTTAATCACGTCCACTTCTCTAAGAAGCCAGTTTAACTCCGGTATTTCAAGGAAGCTTCCTCTCCCTCGTTTTTTATGCTCCTTGGATAGATTGTTGAGAGATATATTATAAAGCAAAGAAAATGACATAATAACCTAAACATACAAAGCCCTTGTAGTCGGATATTTCTTTTAGATCTGGACAATCAAACACGTTCCATTACGTCTGAAAAGTTTGATTTACTCCATGCCATATCGGGCAAGATTTCATCTTACCTGTTGGAGACAGTCTACCAATATATAAGGATCTATGTAGAAACACTTAATTTTGTGAGAACACACAAATAACATAAAATAATTCATTTTTAAGTTCAAAATTATTAAATTAGAAGAAAGTGATAGAAATGCAATATTTATTCATCTACAATGAAACTAAATGAATATGTAAGTAACAAGGCCGACTCAATCATTTCAGAGGCCTAAAGCAAAATCTGAAAATTGGGGCCCTTTTCTAATTTAATTATGAGTCATCCCACCCATTTTACCACCCGTAAAAAATATTATATACCCTCAAAGCAGTCAGATAATAACATTAATTGAATTTCATGAGCATACAATAAGAATAATGAAGGAAAAATAGAAAAAAATCTAAACTGTGTCTATATAATCATTCACTCAAGTGGCATAGACTGGAATGAGTATGGGACCTCAAGAAAGTGGTGGCCCAAAACCAAAGCTTCATTTAACTCCCCCAAAGGCCGATATAGGTAAGTAAAGTGTATATTATCACACCTACACATGGGTCTCTAAACAGTTAAAAGTGAAAAAGTTCTTATGAAATCAGTTTTGATAATTTTTGTTTACATAAACATATATAAGTCATGTGTATATTATCCAGGGCTGGCCCTGAGCATGGTCGGGTGGGCGACGACTGAGGGCCAAAAACGTCTGGGGTCCGCAAAATTTTTACAAATTATGTAAGATCTGTTGATGAAAGTCAAAACCCAATAGATCCATCATCTCTGCCTAAAGAAATAAGTTAAAACACAGTCACAAGTCCAGCAGTTTCTCTCCACTTGAAAGTTTCTCAAAACAGCTGCCTCAACTACTGTCGCATTAAACAATTAGAATATAGAAGAATAAGTGTTGATTGTCAAAGTGCTGGTCAACAAGTTAATTAGAGTCAAAGGCTGAAGACTAGAAGATCGTGTAACGCCCTGCTTTTTCATACTTTCCATATTTAGAAGGCTCGAGTTATATTTCTATTTTTGGAAACTTTGTAATCTTGTATTCTTTCTTCGTTGTAATCGTTGTAATCCGAGACCTGAATCACAATGAAAACTCGTATTTTATTCATATTCATGTTATACATATTCATACATTCATACATATGATACATAATTCGTAATACTTGTAAACGTGTGTTAAACTTACCAATACGTGACATTCATGCTTCATATGAAACTTACACGTGATTCTTATACGTAAACATATTCGTGTTATACTTATGTAATCTTTCATACATGCTTCATATGCTTAAACACCCTAAAATAGTCCTAAAACATGTAACATGTAACAATTGGATAAGGCCTAATTAACAAAAATAATAAAAAATATATATTTGTTTCAGCCGAGCCTTGCAGACCGCAAGGACACACCCATATGGTCCGCAAGGGGTACTGGCGGGCAGACCTTTTCAAACAGCCGCGGGTTATGCACGAATCCACACATTTCCACTTACCCAATGGCCTTAAACCTCCATTAAACACCTCCAAACCAACCCTAATCATTCCCCTATAAAACCCAAGCATTCTCCAAGATTTTTACACTTACATCACTCTCTAATCTCTCTCAAACACACCATATACTCTGAATTCTCAAGAACATTGGCAGATTCATCCATCTTTACAAAAGTGAGCATAACTTACTCATTTCTTAACCTTTTTGCTTGATTCTTCTCTCATAACACTTGAATTAACCTTAGGTTTGATTTCACTGATTCTCCTTGGAGAATCTATACCTGGAAACTCACTGAAAAGGCTCCAAACTTTCTGTTGTGAACAAAATCTCTTTAAACTTATGTTTTACCTCAAACAACCTTGAGTTCTTATGATCCTAACCAAGTTTATGGTTAATGAGCCAAACCAAGCTTGTTCTACATGAAATATGGGCTATTCTAACACCCTAAACTTTATGTTTTACATAAGCTTTAAGCTCACAAGTGATGTCAAGTCTTGAACTTGAAGATAGTGTGACTACAAGGTTAGCTTGGGCTATCCTACATCTAAAAGTCCACACATCACTTGATGATTTCTCATCTCTATCCTAGGTAGCTTGCTAGTTGAAAGTAACACAACGCCGTCTAGCCTTCGACTTGTGTCGACATCGGCTCACCGGGTTGTAGATTACTTGGCTACTTAGTATAGTGATAACATGCAATTTCATTTCCATTATTATTCTTGTTCTTGACCCTCCTTGTTGTCTCTGATAACTTGGGTAGTGGTGAACTTACATGAGGTTCCTAAATGGAAGATTTATCTTCCTACCTCCTAAATGATTTATATGACATCCTTGAAGGACTTATGATATAATGTACATATAAAACTATATAATATACATAAAACTGAAACCTTGATAATGACTAAATAATCATGTGTCAAGTTACTAAGTTTAATCACTAAAGTATTTAGTTCCTCGTTAAGATTCTAATTGGTGTTATAACCTATGAAATCACATAAACCCTAACGGGTTCTCATAGTGTTAAAATGAGTGCTAGACCTTAGGGAATATTTTCGTATACGTTATTTTGTTATGGTTTATGCCAAATTTCGAATCCTCCATCAACATCCAATACTCGCACGTACATTTTCCTCTTGTAGGATAACTCGGTGTTCCCTCTACAACCAAACAACTCTTCACGGAATCGTCAAGTCGGAAAGCTTGCAAAACTGTGAGTATACTTGAACCTCCTTTTTCGTTTACCACTCTTTGGGGTGTAACATGTTAAACTATGAAAGCTTACACTTAAACTTTATTCGTAAAAGCACAAACATTCCTTATACATGCATGCATACTTGACTACTCGATACATTGAACTTAGGGTTATACTTTTTGTGTTAGACATATCATTAACTTCGTACGAGCCTATCCTTGACATATATAGCGCTATAGGATTAACGCACCGCCTGTGAACGTTGGGTTATGTTAAGAGCTTATTACATTTCAATCTTTGGTTTGATTACGTTAGACACATGCCAACTTTAATGTTTATCTTGTTTCAATAGCTTGCCATGTGGAATTGTTTAAACTCATTTCATGCTATGTATGTATGAAAACTAGTATAATCGCCTTTGCTTTTGCATTGAACTCTATTTTAAACATGTTACAGGTTGAGGAAGATGATGCTATGAAAATGAAGTAGCGTTGATGCTAGATACACATATAGACGCCTTAGGTTTATTAATGTTGTATCAATTTTGACTTTTGTTTTTGTTATTTGAAATTTCCATGTATTGTAATGACAATTTACTTATGAAATGAAATTCAGATTTAATTAAATATTGTCACCGTTAGCGTTGTGAGCAATGAGCAATCTTTTTCGTCCCGCCTCGATGTTTTCGCCATCGGTTGGGGTGTGCCAGATTGGTATCAGAGCCATGACTATAGGGAATTAGGTGGAATTTCTATGTTCGACCTAGTCTATAGTTTAAGCGTCCCGTTTTTTACCATTCTTATATCATGCTTAAAACGTTATTTTCCTACATTGCTCATTCCTTTTCTTTTGGTCTTAAAACTTACATAATGTCTATCCTAAGACATTTTACACAATACACTTGAAGACTTGAAGACACTCATAATGCAAACGAGGCGATTTGCACCAAGATAGACACAATGGCTTACAATTTTTGGTGAAATCCCTCATTCCGCGTATTCGATTTTTCACGAAGTTACACCATCAAGTTAGGAGTGATCCATACCTTGATGGAAAACTTCCCATTCAAACTCTAGAGGACCCTCATCAAAGTATCGAATTGGTTTTGACCCAACGAGTATCAACCACACTTCGGGTACGAAATTGTCAAGTTAGGGGTGAAACCCGCACCTTGTCGATTAAGTCCCATTCCTCGATTTTAATCTCGCCAAAGTCTCGATTTTTCGATCGACTAGGTACATGTAGTAACTGAAAGGGTAAAATACCATTAATCGCTTCTCGACGAGAGTATTTTACCTATTAGGCCAAAACATGTTCCCTAACTCGAAAGATCTTACGAATCACTTAGGAGTAGTCGACGTTTCTCTACCCGAAACAATCCCATGTTTTACTAAGCCTATCTTTTATGTTATCTCAATTTCTATGTGATTTTTATACTTGATACCTCGTTCAGTTCGAAACCGTTACACAATTTGCACATCAATCGCAATCAAAAACAATAATAATCCTTGTGAACAAACTAAATTTATACTCTTTATACGCATTCATACGTGATTATACATGCCAATACTTGATGAAAACATGCAACATACGTGAACATACCCATGCTTATACATGCAAAACTTATTTTTACATTATGATCAAGTCTCGTCCTTTTCCTTTCTATTTCAACCCTAGATGTCTTCTCCAAGCTCATCAAAGAAATCCAAGGGTTTCAAGAAGGGTTCCAACAACAATGGGGACTCTATATCAAAGCAGGAATTCGTAGGTTTAGTCACGGAGCAGATGGCTAAAATTATCGTCGGTATCGTTAGCCAAATTCAATCCATCCTTGACACCCCCAAATCCTCTGTCGATTCCAAGGTGGAAACACCTAAAGCATCGTTCCAATTCAAGCAATTCATGGCCTGTAAGCCTCTGGAGTTTACTAGTGAGGATGGAGCTACATCCATGATGAATTTGTTCAATGCGATCGAACTTACTTTCCTGTAAAGTGGTTGCCCCGACGAACTCCGAAACCTAAACGCCACGGGAGTCTTTCGAAAGAGAGCCCTCGAATAGTGGACCACTGAGAGAAACAAACGTGGTAATGAAGTAGCCCACGCTTTACCTTGGGAGGAGCTTAAGTAGGTCATGAAGGACCATTTCTTCCCCCCACACGAGACCCATATATTGGAGAACGAATTTTTGGAATCTCACTCAAAAGGGGAGCGACGTAGAAGGACTGGTCACGCGCTTCAAACAACTTAGTATCCTTTGTCCTGGACAAGTCGATACTGTTCCCAAGGCGATAGCAAAGTTCATTCGTTGCCTCGCACCTGTCCTGATCAACCATGTAGCCTCAGCCAGCCCTAAAACCATTGAGGACGCCTACAGTATCGCCATAGAGCTGAACAACAACTGTGTTCTTCATGGGGCCTACGACAGGGTCTCTACGAAGAACACACACTAAGCCACCACCGATACCACCGCCACCGTTGAACCCTCACCCAAACCTCCACGAAACAACAACACCGAGAACAAGAAGCGGAAGGCTTCTGTTCAAAACCATGCGGCCGTTACTCCACCGAATCCTCAACCTTTGCAAACTATGCCTACTGCACCCAATCTGGTGGATGATTTTTTTTTGAAATCCGCAAGTAAACAATTCAAAGGACAGAAGTTCTAGATTTCCAGAAGTGCTAGTTCTCAACCAGCAATCCTGTGAAATCCAGCAGTTCACTCTATCTCACACCAATAGCAGTAGTTCAATGCAACAATGTAACTTCCACCAGATTTGCCAACTGCTGGCGGTTACATCATTTAATGATGCTATTAAAGGTCGCTTTCATGGTGACGTCAACAGTAGTTCACTCCTCCTATATATAGTTGTTCATTGTAATCGTAATAGTTAACACTTAGAGCCTAAGTGCATAAGAACTGAGTGAGAGAGTGTTCACCTGGTGAGGGGGAGTACTGTTTGTACCTTTGTGATTGTATTGCATCATATGAATTCAATGAAATCATTTTTCAATCATTTCCAAATCCAATTGTTTTAGATTGATGTGTTTCTTTATTACTGCTTGATTGAATTTTTAATTTAATTAACTGTTTTATCACAAAAACACACACTACACACACTCTCAGACCGAACATTAATATATATATATATATATATATATATATATATATATTAAGACACACACGCACATTAACAAACTCTAAATAAACAACATTTTGTATGCATAGAAGTGTTTACCTCATGCTTAGGGTGGTTTTCAAAAAAAATTGAAGTTTCATTTTTAACCCAAAGTTGTTTGTTTTTCTACTTATAACACAAAAAGTTTTCATCTTTATCAATTCAACCTTAAAATTTCGTACTTTCAACTTCCCCCCACACTTTTCATATTTCGCAGTTTTTTTATTTTAAATTTTGCTAGTTAACACGGCGGAACGTGTGTGTGTGTTGTTCAAAGTTTTAACATTTCGTTTTACGCTTCGTACTAGATTTTGCGAGTTAACACGACTCAACGTGCGTGTGTGGTTCAACGTTTTTATGTCGTCTATCTTTTCCCCGTTTGACAAGTTTGTTACAACGCGCGGAGTCCTTAAATCGACTTAATTATTATTTTTATGTTTTACATTGCAGTCTAATTTCTTCACACTAATATACTGTAACTTTAGTATTGGTTGTCGCTGATGGTGGTGTGGCATTGGTGCTTTTCGGCACGGTTTTACGCCCCCGTCGCATTGTGGTGGTTGGTAAATCTAGTTTATATTCACTTTTAACATATCCTAATCTGTTTTAATACTTATAGTTACAATTAAAAACATATTAGGAAATTAGTTTATATTCACTTTTAACATAAACATATGCATTTGTATGTTAGTAATACAAAATACAATATATATATATATATATATATATATATATATATAGTTACATCCTCCTTTTCAACATTAACACCAACATTATCATGAGCATTAGTGCCATAAATATACAATTAACACGATCCTGTTCTTGAGATCGTTTTTGTAAAAACTTAAGTGCAGTCCCTACTTGATACGTTAATTCTTCACTAACTTTCTTCCTTTTTTCATTTTGACTACCGCATAGGTGTTTAGGATCCATAGCTTCTAAAAAGCACATATATATATATATATATATATAATACTTAAGAAACGTGTACCAGAAGTAGAAGTATGGATCTTCTGGATGGATTATTTTCCACAATGGCTATTAGGGGTTAGAATATGCAAAACACAATATCGTTAGGACTCGATACAGGACTGAGGTTATCTCTGTGAACATCATCCGGCGTGAGAATAAGTATTTAGATAGGAGAAAGTGTGTATATGTAAAAGTCTGAGAAAGATTGAATGAATATGTTTGTTGTTGTCTCTTGTATTTATAGCGTTTGGTGGGTTAGGGTTTCCCTTATGAATTATAATTGTATTGTAATTCTATACGAAAAGTAGGAGATATGATAGTCTTCCAAAATTTTTGGAGATCTTGTATATTTAATTATGCATATCTAAATATTTGGAATGTTACGAAACATTAAGAGTCAAGATAGATGTTGACAGATTTTTATTAACTTAATGAGTCATACCTCGTCAAATACTAAAATAGCGAAGTTAAAAATTGAAATAATCCAGCATATAGAATAAGATAAGAGATCATTTAGAAGACAAGGATTTCATAGGAAGTGTAGGAGAGAATCATGACCACACATTTGTCTTTATAAATTTAAGAAGGGAAGGGTATGATGGTCTTTTCTCGCTTAAACTAGTTTCCTCCTTGATTTTCAAACGGCTATAACTTTTTCATACGTAATATTTTTTTTAAATATTACATTGTATTAACTAGCATTTTATTCTCTTTAATTCGAGCAACCTATTTGTTGGGATTGAACCCTATCAAAGGAACAGATGATATAAAGCCAAAACTTCATTAGATGATTGATCCTAGTAGAACAGAGTTTCTAAACTCTGACCCAAGCCTCTGATGAAGCTAAAGTCTGCTATACAAGTATTTTTGAAGCAAAGGTCTGATGACACCAAGCGCTGATGAAGAATAAAGCTAAAGTCTGATGAAGAACATAGAGTTTAGAGACATCAGTGTTTAGTGTTTTCTCAGTGTTTTAATGTAACAGTACTTTGTACTATGCAAATGATAGGTTAATCAGTGGTTAGGGTTAGTTTTAGTTGTTAGCAGTCACTGTTAACCCTGACGTCATCAAAGATGCTCAGAGGTTAGACATTTTGTATAAATAGAACAGTACATCTTCTTTGCATTTCTGTACTATCAAACTTAGTTATAAAAGGCTAAAGAGGGAGTTTGTGATTCGCATGCAAAAACTATAAGTTTAAAAGCATGATGATGAAAATAATCTTCCATTATACAAAGTTTTCTATTTCCACTGCAAATTCACTTTATTTTATCTTCTTCCATTTATCAACTTTAAAACAATTACAATCAATTCAAACTCAGATCCTAACAATTGGTATCAGAGCTTGGTCAATCAAAATTTGATTTAACTATCAATTTGATTTGAAAGATCAGCACTCTCTACTAATTAGTTTGATTTTTTTTATTGGAAAATAGAGTTTTATTACGTCCAAAAGTTTTTAAAACAAAATCTGTTTAAACAATTCAGAAACACACCGGATTCCAATACTGGATCTATGTTTAAACCAGCGATGCTTAACAAATTTGATATGAATGATTGTAAACCTTGTAGCACAGCCATGGCAATCTCAAAGCTTGTCACTGTTGAGGACAAAGATGACTTGGTTGATCAAACTCTCTATAGAAGAATGATTGGGCCTTTATTGTACCTAACTGCTTCTAGGCCAGACATCATGTTTGCCACATGTGTTTGTGCCAGATCCCAGTCAGCACCTAGAAAGTCAAATCTAATTGCTGTGAAAAGGATATTCAGATACATAAAAGGTGATCCCAAACTTGGTATCCAGTATCATGCTAATGGAAACATTGAGCTTTCAGGTTACTCAGATAGTGATTTTGCTGGTTGCCACACAACAAGGAAGTCTACATCAGAAGGACTTCAGTTCCTAGGAGATTGCCTAGTGTCCTGGTAAAGTAAAAAGCAAGTTGCAGTTTCCACATCCACTGTTGAGGCCGAATACATTTTTGCTGCAAGTTGCACTGCTCAACTCTTGTGGCTTCAGAATCAACTGTTGGATTTTGGTGTAACTGCATTAAAGACTCCTCTCAAGATAGACAGTCAAGCAGCTGAAACATCATTAAAAAACCTGTCTCTCACTCCACAACAAAGAACATTGCTATGAAAAAGGTTTGATTTCTTTACAACATGTCCATACTAAAGATCAACAGGCAGATCTTCTAACCAAAGCATTAGATACATCAACCTTTGAAAGTCTGATCTCTAGGATTGGAATGCTAAACATAGATTAAAAGCAAGGTTTTGTATTCCATGTATAAATAGCAATAAAATGTTTTCAGAAAATAAAAAATTCATCCTTAAAAACAGTTCAAAATTGAAGTTTTCAATGAATCTCAAATGTTTGTTACATCCACTGTTCTCTTAAAACCAATGATGGGCTTGAAAATCAATCCATTGTAAAAAGTGTACCCTCTGGTTGGTCAAACCACTGTGTTGACCTTATCCACTGATAAGCTATCCACTGATAGTGTAAAATCGAAGCATTGTTCCCATCCACTGTTGACACTCCACAATGTTTCTCATAACACCTATCTTCCATTCACTATCAGAGGATACACGTGGACAGATGATAGCCGTCAGATCTTTGCCACATCATCATCACTTTTCACTTTATAAAACCTTGTTTATCCCAATCAGAGGTTTTTACTCTGCCGTATCGAATTCAAAATTCTAAAAGCGGTTTTCTCTCAAATGTTCTTTTTCTTTTCAATTGTTCCTCATTCACGTTCAGCATGACGACACTTATCATCAAAACACCAAACAATTACACCACCATTTTTGAAGAAACTAACTCAAATAGGAAATATCATGCTATGATAAAAGTCTTAAAAGAGTCCAAATAGAAAGACATCATGGAAATCACTGCCCAATCTATCAAGAATCATTACGTCAGTTCTAGGCAAATGCCAAAGTTCATTATACAAAGAAAACACCTTATGGCATTATTTCCACAGTGGGAAAAACACTTCTTGAAGTAACCCCTACTTCCATTTCAGAGGTCTTTAGATAAATGACCTAAATCATGCCACATCTTTTCTGATCCCTGATCTACACAACGAATTCATTGAAAGAGGGTATGAAGGTTAGCTTACAGGCAAAACCATATATAAAACTAAGTTTCCTGTTGAGATGAAGTTTTTCTTTCACACATTGTTGACATGTTTATCAGCCAAGTCAACTGCTTTTAGTAAGATACCTTTAAACATGCAATACTTGGGATATGCGATTTTGACAAAATCTGATTTTAACTTTTCTCAAGTTTTGTTAAATGACTTGGTGACAAACATTGACAACATCAAAAAGGGTCGCTCTCCTTTTCTTATGCACCCTAGATTTTTAAGTTTTATCTTTAAAAGAAAGTTGGTGATGCTGTCAAACAAGGTGTTGTGACTCCTCATGGTAGCCTAACACATGAAACTTTTACTCACATCACCAACCAATAAAAAATTTTAAAAACATAAGTAGATGGGGCTAAGCAAATTTTAGAACAAAAATCACAAGCTCAACCCTGCTACTGAGCCCACTGCTCCTGGTGATCAAAGTACTACAACCAGTGCTTTGAAACCCACACCAGCAATTTCAAAAAAGAAACCAAAGTCAAAATCCAAAAAGCCCACCAAACCAAAAACCAACAGCCGAGGAGGGTACATCCCTTGGGTTACATGTAACCATTGGTGATAATTCAAGTAGAGAAATCACTACAATTGCAAAACTCCCAAGTTCTAAATTGGACAGTGGTTACATCTATAAGACTTTCTTGAAGGCAACCACTATTGAGACTACCAAGGTAACCTCTGTTCATGTGGGAAGTCCCTAGTTCCAAGAATAAAGGGCATCTATGTCTGAAGCTATGAAGGAAACTTCTGCTAATGATGACACAGATAAAACTACCACTGGTAGGAATTCAGATGATCCTATTAAGTTAGGTGATGAGCTAAGATACAAGGAATTGACGGAGAGAATATCACACATTGACTCATCTGTTGCTGATATAAAAAATATGATGCAACAGATGTTACAAACTTCCAAAAGTCAATCCACTGGTACATCATCATCAACCATTGCTGAGCTATGGCAACTTTCGTATCCTCTGCTTCAACTACAAAGACAACATGCTGATCTTCAGCATGAGCAGCACATGCATCAGTTTTGAAATATGGTTGATGCAAGATATCAAGACACACTTGCAGACATTAAAGCCATCAAAGCTCATTTTCTTCAAACCACTATCACTTCTCCTCCTTCTGTGATACTTGTTGATACAGCTGATGCCAAAAAGGGGGAGAAAGAAAACGAAGGGGTGCTAAAGCCTGATCCTAAGGCTAAACCAGTTGTTGAAATCCCAAAGCCAGATGGTTCAAAGAAAATTGATGAGACCCTCAACTTCTTTGCTAAAGAAAAGTTAAAGAGAAAAGAGAGGTTGGAGACTAAAGGTGCAGATAGTTTGAAAAAGAAAATATTGAACAATGGAAAAGTAAGAGCTTGGTACTTCAAAGCAAAGAAGAAAGTCAACCAGAAAGGTTAACCAACCAGCATCCACCCCTTCCAAAACCATTGTTCAATCTGATAGCACAACAAAACCATCATCACCACCAAAAATTCCATCAAATCTTGAACCATCAGATGTTATAATACCTATGGTGTCAACAATTGTTGATACAACAGTGGTTACAACAGATGCTACACCATCCAGTGCCCTAATCACTTTTCCAACCACCACTCATCAAATACCTACTCCTATAAGAATTCCAAACCAACCACCATCACCCAAACTCATTTTCAAAAGAAGAAGGACAACAAATGTTATAAATGATGAAAATATCATACCTTCACCACTTCCATTATCCTCACAACCACTGACCACAACCACTATTGCTCTTCAAAAATCCACATCATCTCAAACCACTGTGAGACAAGTGCTTCCTCTTACCACACAATTCCCACTGGATCTACCTGTTGTCAAGGAAGAAATCAAGTCCTTTTATTCTGAAGAAGATCTAGAAAAGAGAAACTTTCCATCTCTGCAAGGATATCCTAAACCAAAGAACAATGATGAATACCTGCATTTGAATGCCAAACAAGCAGAGGATATCACTAAAAGGGATACAAAGGGAAGATGTGGTAGAGAAGTTCAGAACTACATGCAATATCAACTCAGCAAGGTCAGAAGACTTGAAGACTTCTCCAAAAACATGTGCAAGAGATTATCTGAGAAAGATGATGAAAACCTTAGGAAAGATTATAATGATCACATCATGGAAAACAAGCAATACAAGGCAACAAGGGCACAGTTCAAAGATTGGGTTGTGAGTGATTTGAAACAAGAGGTGGAAAGGATGCAAGAAATGTTGAAAGATCCTAACAAAAACCCCACTCCTCCAGACTAGAACAAATTCAAGAAAAATGTGCCAGACAAAGCTTAGAAACTAAGAAGGATGAAAGAAGAGTTAATAGCTGTTAATTATGGAAAAAAGAATCAAATTACAAGGTGGTCAAAGGTTAAGGTTGTGGAAGCTTACAAGGGTTTGGAACAGCTGAGAAAGAAAGATCCAACAGTGCCACAGAAGCCAAATTACTTAGTATCAGAGGTTATTGTTAATCAGACCCAACCTATTCAAAAATCAACTTCAACATCTACCCCATCCAGCCTTGCCTTAAATCAAAGAAAAAGGCAAAAGGAGATGTCTGAGGAAGATAAGAAAATGTTTGAATGTTCCTTTATTAAAGAGGGAATCATCAATTAAGCCAAATTCCACACTGATGATGCAAGTGACATGTTGAGAGAGACCTTATCCAAAGTTGCTAATCAAATTCTACCATCATTCTCAACAATAAAAAGCCATCCTAGAAAGCCATCTGATCCAAAAATTGTAAAGTGGAAGGTTGATAAAAACACCCACGAATTGACTCTGCTCAAATCAAATGGTGATGCTACCAAGATAAGCAAAGAAGATGCATATGGGTTGTGTGCAGAAGACCTCCAAGATATTATGAATCTGGAGCTCGAAAAGGATGAAGATGATATTGAATCTCTTAACTTTGAATTGCAGTTCAAAGGCCAAATAAGATAGTTCATGTTGAGAAATAAAGATCAACAAAAAATATGGGTTTTGGCATCATTTGTTCCAGGGGGAGATTGTTGGGATTGAACCCTATCAAAGGAACAGATGAAGCTAAAGTATAACATAGTTTCTAAACTCTGACCCAAGCCTCTGATGAAGCTAAAGTCTGCTATACAAGTATTACTGAAGTAAAGGTCACATGACACCAAGCGCTGATGAAGAATAAAGCTAAGGTCTGATGAAACAACAGAGTTTAGAGATATTAGTGTTTAGTGTTTTCTCACTGTTTTAATGTAACAATACTTTTTAATAAGCAGATGATAGGTTAATCAGTGGTTAGGGTTAGTTTTAGTTGTTAGCAGTCACTGTCAACCCTGACGTCATCAAAGATGCTCAGAGGTTAGACATTTTGTATAAACAGAACAGTACATTGTGTGTTCCATCGATCTATTGAAAAGATCATTCACCAATCATCTTCTTTGCATTTCTGTACTATCAAACTTAGTTATAAAAGGCTGAGGGGGAGTTTGTGATTCACATGCAAAAACTATAAGTTTAAAAGCATGATGATGAAAACAATCTTCCATTGATTCTAATAAAAGTTTTATATTCCCGCTGCAAATTCACTCTATTTTATCTTCTTTCATTTATCATCTTGAAAACAATTACAATCATTTCAAACTCAGATCCTAACACTATTGTTGTAGTTTGCCTAAAAAAAATTAAATGAATTTAAATACTCATTACGTGATTTTGAATACCCAGTACCCATTACGTGATTATATGATTTTGAATATCCGATACATGACTACGTGATTTTTTAATACCCATTACGTTATTATACATTCAACATAAATCATTAGCATACAATGTAAATTCATAAGTGATTAGACATTCAGTGTGATTTGTTATAACTAATGTTAATACAATTATGCTTATTACGTAATTACACATTCAATAATAAGAACTTAATTGTTTGTGCTTTATAACATGATTAAATCTTAAGTATACGACATTATGTTGTTATTATAGGTTCATCTGACTAATGCTTTGTATATTTATAGGTTGATTTGATTAATGTTTTGTATGTAATTTATCCTTAATACGTGATTATACCTGAAATATTAGGTATTCCATATGAAATATTATCTATTACATGTTTTGTTTTTAGTAATTACGTAATCACTCAGTGAGGGTTCACATAAATACTACAATGAAATCACGTAATCACGAAACGTGTATTAAAAATCACATAGTCATATACGTAATCAGTTAGTGTGGTCTCACATAATATACTATATGAAATCATGTAACTACATAATGGGTATTCAAAATCACGTAATCATTTACTAGGTACTCAAGATCACGTAATCGGTATTCAAAATCCCACAATTTATTTTTAAAGAAAACTATAGCAATAGGGTGCTTGAATTAAAGAGAATGAAATACTTGTTACTATGGTGTAATTTTTATAAAAAAAATATTAACGCATGAAAAAGTTATAGTCGTTTGAAACTCAAGGGAAGTGAGTTAATGAGTCAACAATATTGGATTTTTATGTTTTGCCCTTTTCTCTCCATTTGTTTCCCTTTTTTTAATCATGTGAATTCTATATTTGTGAACCACTTTATCTCAACCATTGATCTTGCAAATCAAGAGTCAAACTTTTCTCCTACAATTCGTACACTTATTTTCTTATATACAATAACCTTTCTCCACATAATAATCAACTGTAAGCCTTATAGTAATCCTTATTCAAGTTTTATATCTCTATGTTAATAATCAAGTTTTAGAACATTACCTAAATAGACAAATAGTCAAATAATCCATCCATCAAGAAATCATAATCTTCAAAATGAAAATCATAACAATTAAAATCAGAAGTTCAATAGTCATTACTTAATACATGGTTAAAGGTTTAAATGTTTAATGTTGGCTAAAAATTTAAATAATCAAAATCATAATTGTGAAGTCAGAATTGAACCTGATTGTCTTGATTCTTAAAGATTTAAACCGGTTCTTCGTGTGTGACTCCGTCATGTAATCAGGTTCGCAAAACATTAAAAAAGTTACATCAGCTTATGCCTCTAAGAGGGAAGAGGAGGTCCCAGGTTTAAAGTTGTAATTTTAGATTTATTGGTGTAATGTATAGTAGAAGGTAACATTTGCCGTTAAAAAAAATAGTTGGTTCAGCGTTCACGGCTTCAAGTAATAACGTTCACCTGACACCCGGAACTCTGGTTCACGTAAATGCGTAATCACGACTTCATTTTCGTTCGCCGAAGCCGCTACTGCTTGCTCGTTCACGTTCACCGGTTGTTCGTCGGCTATCGCGTCATCTGGTAATCTCGTTCACCAGTTGTTCATCGACAATCCTCATCGTTCAACGTTCGAATTTTTTTATTTTCTTTCAATGTTTCCGCCAAACGCCCAAGTTGACGTATTAAATTGGCTTTTTCGTGTTTCTTTAAATCATTTTACTGGTCATATTACTAGTTATTTCAATATAAACAATAGGTCAAAGCATCAGATTTATAATCCCCAATAACTAAGATTGAATGCCAATGAGGTAGTGGTGGAGTGGTTGGAAAAAGACTTGGTGTTTCTTGTGATCCAGGTAAAGGGCGAATACGGGTAGCGCCGGTTGGTCTTGGATGGGAGGCGAGGTTTTACCGATTATTCCACTGTCGTGCATTCGGACGGTGGTGGCCGGGTTTCCACGCATCTGGGAGAGCCAAGGGGCTGGCGACGGTCGAGTAGTCGACCTTGGCCACAGCACCCAACATGTAGTTCCTTGCCGTTAAAGAAAAACTAAGATTGAATAGTTCTGGACATAATCCCCCAATCTTATTCAAACAACAATTTCTTGAAGAACAACGACAACCAGGTCACCTAAGATGGACTTCGGTCTAGTAGCCCTGGCCTGCTTCTAAGGCCCAAAATGATCTTGCTTTTAGACTTTTAGTTATATTCTAAGTCATTCTTAAATAGGGCTTTTAGACTTTTAGTTATATTCCAAGACATTCTAAACAGGGTTGAGCTCGGTATTGATATCAAAATTCGTTAAATATGAGTACAGGTATCGAAATGTTTGGTATGGTACTGGTATTTAAAAGCGAAATTCGGTAAAATACTGGTACCTTACTGAACTAGTACCGTACCGGTACCGAATGTGTCGGGTACCGAATACACCAAATAGTGGGCACTGATTCGGTACCTAAAATAATTTGGTACGGAAAATTCGGTACCGGTTCAGTATTGATACCCTATACCAAATGCTCATCCCTATTGTTAAATGTTAATATTATTACCCAATCCTATCTAACATCCATTATTTCCTCACATCACCACCATCCTTCATTATTCACACACATCCTTTAACCTATATACTATTGAGCTTTTCTAATCTTTTTAATACAAACAATATTTGTAAATTTTATACATCTATAAACTAAAACTAAATAAAAGTTGAATATGTAAGATTAGTTAACACTTTTCATTAGTAATTAAAAATTATTACATAATAAAAATTAGAAGAAAAACCAACACTAGAGGTCATATTTTTATGCATTTTTTCTTAAATAATAGGGATATTGTATTTAAATAACTCCAATTTTCATCAATTGGCCATGACACTTCTAACTTTCGATTTGTACACTAGCACTCCTAACTTTCAACTTATTGGCTGGTAGCACTCCCTAACTACCGAACCCTAACCCAGTTAGATTTTGCTGTCGTGGCAGCTGATGTGGCCCGTTTTGCTGACGTGTCATATGATGTGGCAGCTGATGTGGCATTTCTGATGATGTATGGCATTTCTGATGATGTGGCGGCTGATGTGGCAGATGACATGGCATTTTTATGACGTGGCAGATGACATGGCATTTTTGATGACGTAGCAGCTCACATCAATTAACTAAGTTAGGGTTCAGTTAGTTAGGGAGTGTTATCGGCCAATAAGTTGAAAGTTGGGAGTGCTGGTGTACAGATCAAAAGTTGGGAGTGTTATCGGTCAATTGGTGAAAGTTATGATTATTCAAATCCATATCCCTAAATAATAAGGCCACTGCAAGGTCCGTCACCACTAGGCAGTGCTGGTAGTTATGATTTTGAAATCTTCCCTATTGGGCGTTTCTTAATTTGCTTAACATTTTATTTAACTTTTTTTTAAATTAAACACATGCATTAGTAGCATGACAAACATAACCTTTAACCCGAAAAAAATGTAATACTCTATAATTACAAATAAATATACAACTTGTGTTTTAGTTGTTCATAATGTAGATGGTGGTTTAAAGATATTAATTCATTCTAATGATCAATAGGGAATTCATATGTTAAAAACTATATGGAAGGTATATAATAAAAACTAATTGAAAACCAAGATATAAACTTAGGTATTAGTTGGGTTTTATTAGACATCATGTATGTCTAGAATGGTCTGTAAAGAAAGGAAGTAAGTTTTATTTTTATTTTTTTTTCTGTAATGAATTGTAACGTCCAAAAGCTTGAATGCTTAATTGACTAGTGTATTTTCTTATTATATGATATGAAGTAGTTCAACTAGTTTATATAACTTACTTAAAATATATGTTAAACAGAAAGGAGAAGAAAGTTTGATTAAATGGGAAAGACATTAAATTATGAGGGATTGTGGTGAAATGTTATTTTTTTTTAAATAGGGCCAGTGGTATATGGGGAGGGGAGGTCGACACACTTGTGCGTGTTCTTGTGTGAATCAAAGGAAGAAGGAGAAGAGATGGATTCAAATTGCATGCATAATCTGTGAAGTTTGAAGTGTCTATCATATTCTAAGAATCAAGTAAGTATACAATTCACCTCTTGAACCTTCTTGGTTGGAGTTGTTGATGGGTTTTGATGAATCAACCCTAATTTGGTAAATTAGAAGTATTAGATGGTTGAATTCTTATTTAAATGCACTAACCTAGTATCAATAATGATTTAATCATCTCAAATGATTTTGATTTAGGGTTCATTTTCAAGAAAATGTGGGATTATATATTATATATATTGTTGATGAAGGATGATGAATAATAACTTTATTTTTATAATAAAATATAGTTTTTTATTATTTTTTTATTCAAGTTTTCTATTATATTTACTTTTAATAACATATTTTTATTTTATTTTTTTAAATCATATATTTCCTTACCATTTTTAATAGTTCTTTTTTATTCAATATATTTTAATAGTTTATTGTTATATTTACATGTTTTTTTAACATATATTAATTTATCAATTAATTTTATATTTTTTTAATACTTTACGTTTATAATTTTTTTCTAAAAACTTAAGTACGTAGTTGTGCTTGATTTTTTTCTTGATATTTCGTTATATGTTTTGTTAAAAACGAAGTTGTACTCAAAATAAAGTATTTATTTGGTATCATAAAACGGTACGATGATAAACTAAGTCGTTCTAATGGTTTGGATTTCTAAACAACATGCTTTCTTTTTAAATCAGTTTTGTTTTACATTATCATTTACTCGGTTTCATCGCAACACGGACGTAAAAAAACTAGTTTTGATTAAATTTGATTTAATGTAAGTTGTTAATGTATTTGGTGATTTTGATTAAATGTGGGATTTTGATTAAATGTGATTAAATATAGTTTGATGTAAGAAAATGTGGGATTTTGATTTAGGGTTCATGCTCAACAAATCTTATTAAATAATTTTTTTTTTTAATTTTGTGGGATTATCGCTCTGTTGCTTTTGACCAATACTGTCAAATGTAATGTTTGCCTAAAATGGAAACCTACTATATTTTAGCATTAATAGTTGTAACACCTCGGAAATTTGTGTCGAATTATATGATAACACGTGTCCAGATTACTCTCAATTATGCCACATTGTTGGACGAAAGGGACTAAGCTTGTAAAAGAATGAATGTGGAGGGACTATTTATGTCAACATGCCATTTTATTGGCCTCTGGGTGGCTCTTACGGACCGTAAGCGACCGTAAGGATGTGATAATATTATAGCTGGTAGTCGGTTACGGACCGTAAGCCTTTAGTGTCTACGAAATGTAAGTAATTCAAAACCATGGGCACGTAACCAGGCTTACGGCCTGACGCCCTTACAGTCCGTAAGACTCGATGCTGGCAGATTCACTTGTAGACCAAGGCAGTCTGCATTTGCTGCCATGTATCCCGCATTCTGCTACTCTTGTTCAGCTTCTTACACATCTTCAACTATACATAGCAAACAATGTGTGCCTCATTCCTTGCTCATTCTCATTTCTTCTTCTCTATCACTCTTGGAGTGTTTCCTGGCTAAAGGAAGCCTCCTAACTGAATTCTTATTAATCTTGGATCACTAGTAAGTGTTCCTTCTCAATTCATTTCATTTATAGGCTAAGTATTTAGCCGAAAGTCAAGCAAATTGACTTTTGCTTTGTCTTTCGGTTAAGACCATTATGGTCCAGCCATTGTTCGAATTGAACATGGCTACGTGATCGTAATAAGGTAGGTGATAATCCCCTGAGAGGGCACCTCCTGAAGATCACGTTAAGTTGGTCAAATGACGGGTCAAAGTTATAATAAAAAAAAGTCAAAACACAGTTTTACGAAAAACTTATAAATTGAACTTATAAACATCTAAACTCATAATTTTGACATTATATCAGTTGCTATAACATATCTAAACATATTCAGCCCGTCATTTCCAGTTTATTTCTCAGTTCGCAACCAAAAGTAAAGTAGTTTGACTTCTGCTTTAACTTCCGATTTTGACCCGGACTTATGATCATATTTAGCTACTGGTTTAAAGTTTCATTATGATCATATTTATGTATAGGATAACTTTCTGAGGTTATACTATGTGATCATAATCAATTGTCGGGTTTTATGCAAGTTCATAAGCTATGCCATAAAAATGCCGATTTTGATGCCCTTTTGTGCATGAAATGGGTTTTAAACCATAATGTACATATAAAATGTAATACCTACTGATGTGGTAACTTAATAATCATGTTTTTGCATAATAAACTTAACAATGATTCATCTGATCACCTGATGCCGCCTATGCGCATACAGTTGACTTATGTAACTTAGTTTATATAATTTAACCGAATTGGGTTAAACTCCTTCAATTTCATTCATAATCAAAATGTATTATTATTTACCCATATTATACAAGTCTTAGTACTTGTGAGGGTTTAAACTACATTCTATCTGGTCACCGCTTAATCTAGCGTATCGTATCGTTTTCTTTATATTATAGTTAACCGGTCCAAGTTATGACTTGAATAGGACCCGTTAACATTCTAATTGGTTATTATACCATTCACTCTAGACTAGAGCGTCCAGTAAATTTCAACCTTACTTGTCATTTTGTTTGAATGGTAGTGCTTATATATATTGTCTTGGATTTTAAGATTTAAGCCAGGTAAATACTCTTAACCTATTTTCCCCATACGGACTTGGGATACGGTAAATTAGTACCGCTTGGTCGATTAGGTATACCCCATTTTGACTTTAAAACAACAGACACTCGTTCCACATCCTTTCTTTCTGCCTCGTGTTACATCTTGAACTTCTCTTCGTTCAAGATAGTATCCACGTTTGTATAAGTGATTGTTTACGTAAAATGGGCATTTTGACGCAATTCTTTTTCGTTGAGTAAGAAATAATGGAGATTGTTGGAGCACGTTGATGTAGGTCCAAATTGAGCCAAAATCTGATTTTGTATAAGAATCAAAGATGAACACAAAATAATGCTTTAAAACCCTTGAAATGATTTGAAAAAGATGAATACAATTTAGCCCCTAAATCTCTTTCTTACCCTAAAACCCTAAATCTCTATCTATTTATAGCCTAAACCACTTTAGGCTAATTACATTTAGGACCCTAGAGTTAATATCTTACCAAAAGTAGCAATAAACATGAAGACTAATTAAATAAGATAACTATGAAATCTCGATCTTCCACACGCCATATCTTTCTTCAATCTTCTCGCGTCGACTTGCGTGTTGACTTTGACTTCTTTGCGTTGACTTTGGTGACTTGATTCGTTGATAACATTAGACTACACGTTTTAGACCCAACAATCTCCCCCTTGGGCTAATGTTATCAAACTTTTGCATCATCTTTAGAACCGTCAACTTCATGGGTGTTGTGATCTTCAATTTGGCAAGCTTCAATCTCAATTTTAGAATTTTAGACCCAACAATCTCCCCCTAGACTGATGCTTTCCAAATTTCTTTTCTGAAGATCTTTTTTGACACTTTGCTCTTTGAGTGCTTTATCTGGATAAGCTCCCCTTTTTGCATATATCATCTTTGACAAGTCGGAACAAACTTTTCTACCTCTCATTTTCTTGAGTGAATCAGAAGACGTAGGAGGAGGTTTCCTAGCTCGGTATCTTCTACAATATTCAGGAAACAGATGCTTTGGTCTGGTATCTTGCTCAACTGATGATCGGCCATCATTGCAGCAAATAGTCAAAGTAACCTATTCACAATCACAAACACAACTCCGAATTTTCTTTTAGATAAATTCAACATATAGACAAAACTGTATTCATCTGTAGTATGCAATCAAATGAGTATCTCAAGCGGTTTGAGACACGACTGATGTGATATGGAAGACTTAGAAAAACAACTATACATACATCAAAATATTTTTGGATTTTAGGTTTTGATTTTTTTTGTTTTAGTGTTTTTTTTTTAACTTTCAACCTTTGAGATATAGAGCGGATCAAATACAAGATCATACCAACTTGAAAAGCCTAGGCACACTTCAACTTTCTTCAAGATAGCTACGACTCAAGAACGATTGTTAGTATGTTTGTCCATTTAAATCCATACACCATTCTTTCGACATACATTTCGGTGATTAATTATCATGTTTTAGGTAAACTTAGGATGAAGCTAGTGGACTCCACACGTGTTCGGCTAAAATTTTCTGTCCTCATGGTCTGTTGAGATGCCTACCTTAACAACTTAGAAATAGTATCTACTAGGTGATGAGATCTCCAGGTCTATGTTTCCATAAGCACAGGAGATGATCACCTTAAATCAGATGATGAGAGCTTCAGGTCTATGTTTCCATAAGCAGAGAGGATGATCATCTGATTAGAGAGCATACTAATAAAATATTTACTTAATATATGTATGCGCTTTGGCTTATCTTTTATTCCTATTGCACGGCATTAATATTGCGTGTCTTTTTGCTCTTTTTGGGCTGAACACATTGGTGTCTTTTGGTTGCACACATTAGTGTTTTTTTTAATAAATATATATATGCACAACATTATGTGTCTTTTGAACGCCTAAATTTAATCTCGCAACCCCTTTTGGACATAATCGGTTTGTGCAATCCTGTAACAAGGTGGGTATCCACATTATCATACGATCTTTATCTTTATCACCAAGATGCAGTTTACTTGTCTGATATGCTGAATCTACCGACATATCGTTAACTTGGAGCCGCACCTTCCATCAGATCCTATTCATGTGAAGACATAATCAAGTTAGTTCCTATCATTTCTCATATAAGATCATTATTATTTTGCAATAATTACATCACGTGGTCAAGGAAGTATTTTAATACTCCCCCTAAAATTTTATTTTTGTACAACCATCTACAAAAACATGAAAAATTATAAAACATGTATTTACAAAATAAAGTCTTCCAAACCAGGCACATAAACTGTATGGTAGCAAGAAAATGAATGTGATACTGCGATGTTGATTACGTGACCAGGTTAGATACCATTACCAAACCTGTGATATTCCTCTTCTAACTTGTATCTGAAAAAACGCTGATAATAACCGGTGTTACTAACAGTCCTCCTTGGATGTTCCTGCACTCATAAGCAATTCAGTTAGAGAGTGGAACCCAAGCCATCGTAGTCTTGGGTTGTCCCCTTTCATCAAAATAAGAAACCTCTTGATATGCCAAATCTTTTCCCTCATTGATATCTTTTACAACCTTTGGTTTGACTCGCCAAACCTGCGTTGGTTTAAAAATTTTGTTTGTAAAATATTTAAAGTTTGGAATATTTTTATGTTTAAGACCCGAAAGTAAAGATTGAGGTTTTGATGTGTTGGTCTTTTTCATCTTTGAGTCATGTGAAACCGGCTTCACATGTGGAGATCTGGATGGAGAGTTTTCCATCCGATCTTTCAAAGATGTGTGATTTTTACCTTTTGATCCAGAGAAGCAATACCGGTTGCCTTTATCGTCTGGATTGTGTCGCTCTGGGCATTGCTTGAGCACATGACCTTCTTTTCCACACCTAAAACAAGCCTTGAATGGCTTTTGAGACTTTGCAGTTCCGTGTGATGTAACTAGGGATGGGGATTGATTTGAGCTTGACTCAACATGTTGACAAACGTGAGGTTTGACAACTTCAGATGATCTTTTGATATTTGACTCCCCAAGAATTTCATTTGTTTTTGATTCATCATCTGAACTCGGGCAATCATCAATATGGAAGTCCTCTTCTAATGGATCTTGATTTACTAGACTTGCAGAGTCATTTGGGGTTGTTCGTTCTTGAATACCCGATGGTTCAAGGTTTTCAGCATTTGTTACTGAAGTTTCTGAGTCATTTGAGCTTTCCCATTCTTGGTAGAACTGAAAATCTGACTCGCTTTGAGAATTATTGCTGCATGATGTGTTACCCGATGATGCGATGGAGCTTGAATTCTTGATTTTCTTCATTTTCTTGTCAAGAAGACTTTCATCCATAATGCAGTCTTCATCGTGGTCGCTGTCTGATGTACAAGTTGATTCTTGATTTTCACTAGAATCGTTTGATTCTTGATCTTCACTCGAACTTTCTTCACCACTTTCTGAAATTGTTGCGTTGGAATTTTCACTGCTGCTAACTTGATTTGATTTCTTTTCAGACTCTGACATACCTGTATGACATGGCACAAACTCGGGAATTTCCTCAGTGAGGAACTTTCCAAATCTGTTTTGTTTCAATTCTAGAACAAACACAAGGGATTCAAGCACAACATTTTCATCACAAAAAGCGGATTTCAAATCCATGCATTCAACCACTACATTATCATGGTTGCGGGTCATAGATTTACGCACATGCCTGTTACAGTCATCCCGAATATAAGTATCGTTTGTTTTACCACAGTTCCAGGCGAACCAGTTAACCGTAGTATAACTGTCGCCTGAATACCCTATTCCTATTTTTGTGCCACCATTATCCTCATTGCACACAACCTCCTCATGCTCAATCACATCTGCATTGCTTTCAGAAACATTAGTAATTTTATCATTTTCGCAATTGACACATTGAGCAATTAAATCATTTTTGTCAATTAAATCATTTTCTGGATGAGGAGTTGGCATGGGAACATAGTTTTTGCTGTGTGGAGGTGGGAATATTTTTCTTTCATTTCCCAGCTTGTCTTTGTACCCAATGCCGTCTTTTACTATGTCGGTCGTTGGCTATCTTTAATATCAACCTTTGCCTTTTTGCTTACGTTCCATTTATCAATGGTGAGTTGCAGTTTAGTATTTTTGATTTTAGAATTTTCTAACCTTTTAGCTTGATCGTTGATACTTAACCGAACTAGGTTGGATAGTTTTATGTTAGATTTCAATGTTTTAGATAGTTCGGGGACTGAATATGTAATTGTTAGAACTTTTGTACTGGCCGGCGTAATTAGCGATCCAGCGTAATTATTAATTACGCTGGATGGCCAGATACTATAAATATATTGCTTAATGAAACCCTAGCTCCACGGTTCTTGGATTAGTGATTTTGGTGATTTCTTGTGTTGTGATTCTTGTGATTGTTCTTGTGCTTAATCCGTAGATCCAGGTGCTTAAATCATTATTACCATTTGGGATTCAACATACAACACTTGTATCTTCATCCAAAACAAGAATCTTCATCTTCTTCTTTGATTTTTCTTAACTTTATACATTCAAACACCTAATCTATAGGTGTTTGTATGTGAACAATGAAACCACTGTGATCCGTAGTTATTTGGGACTCACAATTTGGTATCAAAGCAGCATAAGCACGGCGGTCACGTTGAATCAGAGCTCTATCTTCATCCGTGAAGGTAGTAGGATCTTCGTTTACCACCGGAACATCATCTTCTATGATTACCGGAATGTGGGGTCCAACAGTGACAGACGTCCATTGAGTGTAGTCTGTGTACTCAAAGAACGCCCTGATGCGCGTTTTCCAACTTCTAAAGTCCTTAGATCCTTTCAACTTAGGAGGCCTAGTTGCAGTTTCCAGTTTCAAGTTCGGCTTGTGCGACAGTGGTCAATTGACTTAGAGACATTTTGCAACTTGATCAGATGCTAATTACGCTGGCAATGACGCTGAACAATTGCGGATGACTCTGAGAACTGGTCCGGCGAAGATGCTAATTACGCTGTCAAACCAACATAGACAATAACTTTGTTAAGTTCGCTGATCACCGTAATAAGGTCGCTGAGGATCCTTATTACGGTCTTCGAAGTCGCCTTTGAATTAACTACGCTGATACTATATCGCTGAAAGTTGACAATTTCGCTGGTGTATATCCAGCGTAATTGTCAATTACGCGATTAACAGATTAATTACGCAGACTTCAACCAGATTTACGCCGGATTCAAAGTTATCTACGCTATATTCAAATATATCTACGCTGGCTTCAAGATAATTACGCCCAGCAGGGTTTAAGCACGAACAAAAACCCTCAAATCACCCAAAAACGACTCAAAATCCATGATTCTTTGTACCAAAGTGACCTAAATGTTTGTCTAAACACTGATTAACAACAACCCAACAATTAAACACACCAAATCAACTCCTTTTAAGCCCAAAATTTTGAAAAACCATGAAACTTTGAAAAACCTTTGAAAAATCTTCAAAACTTGAAAATTTTCAACAAAAATCAAACAATCAAGAGCACAAAGGCTCTGATACCAAATTGTAGGTCCAAATCGAGCCAAAATCTGATTTTGTATAAGAATCAAAGATGAACACACAAAATAATGCTTTAAAACCCTTGAAATGATTTGCAAAAGATGAATACAATTTAGCCCCCAAATCTCTTTCTCAGTGTGTTACCCT
This sequence comes from Scalesia atractyloides, assembly GCA_947069175.1. Lineage (NCBI taxonomy): Eukaryota > Viridiplantae > Streptophyta > Magnoliopsida > Asterales > Asteraceae > Scalesia > Scalesia atractyloides. The sequence goes on from CAMTDV010000019.1 coordinate 58,176,025, forward strand.
AAAACCCTAAATCTCTATCTATTTATAGCCTAAACCATTTTAGGCTAATTACATTTAGGACCCTAGAGTTAATTCTTACCAAAAGTAGCAATAAACATGAAGACTAACTAAATAAGATAATAATATATTTTGTCTAAACAAAATATATTTAATTAACCAAAGCAACATAACTATGAAATCTCGATCTTCCACACGCCATATCTTTCTTCAATCTTCTAGTGTCGACTTGCGTGTTGACTTTGACTTCTTTGCGTTGACTTTGTTGACTTGATTCGTTGATAACATTAGACTACACGTTTTAGACCCAACAGTTGATGTGGTTTTGTAAACCTGGTGGACCACAAAAAGCATGCCAAATCCACAAATCTTGAGAGACTACCGCTTCGAGCATAACTGTCGGGTACATGTGATTTACTCTCTACGGGACATATTCTCCAAACAAAATGTTTCTCCTAATGAGCTTGGTACAAAAGCGCAACATCGTGGCTTGCTGGTCTACGTAAGAACTCGAGTGTATAAATTACATATTGTCGCAAAAATATTCTAGACATTCTAGGGAAGTTCTTTCGGCCATATTTAAATACTCGTCGGTCTCATCCAAGCACTCTTGAAACCACGGGTTATTCGGTTCAACGTCGCTAACAATTCTTAAGAACAACCTTTTTGACATACAGAACCTTTGACGAAAAATATCATCATTGTGTTTCGGCTCATGGGACCTGAACGATTTCATTCAATCACCGACCTCAAGAGAGGGTCGGCAGAGTGTGCCCACGTGGCATACCTAGTCACCGCCCCTCCTTGCTTACACCCCGTGTGCCCTTAAGGAAAGATCCTATATTCAAATCTAGACAAAAAGAATAACGTAGTATTATTGGTGTTTTAGAGTAGAAACAAACATTATCATTGATTGAGTGACGTAAATCAATTATCATCATGTTCTAGATGATTATCCGAGAGGTACACTTCTCCATCAAATAAGCACACCAATACTTCAATACATTTATAGTCATGACCCATAATTCAATACGGAAAAAGACAAGAGTAGTTGCCTTTAATGAGTAGCTGGCTTAACAATAGCTGTCAACATGACTACTAATGGGTTGTGCGAAATGTAATTTCCTTTAAAGGTGTTAATAGAATGCACTTCTTCTTCGCATCTTATTGAATATCGTTTTGTTTACTTTTTTTCTGTTTTAGTAACAGTTCAGTTCAGTTTTTTTGTTTTTGAAACAAAATTGGGTATATTAAAAAAAGTATAATTTAAGATTTAAGAATCTTTCTTAAATGTTTACATATAAGTTATTATATTTAATATTTTTAATTAATATTATTCATATAAACCTAACCTTTTAATCTATTTTTATGTTTTTTAAAGTTTTTATTAAGACATTTTCTTCTATGATATTTTAAAAATAGTTAAATATTAATGTTACTTTTTTTTTTCTTGTAAGCTAATAGATAAATAATTTCAAAGATAAATAAAGATGCTAATGTTTATATTATACATACTTAACATTCAAGGAATAAAACTAATAATTCTTAAATCAATATATAACAAGCATTTAAAAAATATTTTTTAGGTTATTCAATTCCATTTTTTTTGTTTTTGTTTTTATTTTATTTTTGGGTTTTCATAAAATGCAAAGCCATAACCAAACAGTAAATTTCAGTTTGGTATTTTTAGTTTTTTGTGTGGTTCGGCATTTTCGTTTTGGTTAAATTAGTTTTTTCAGTTCGTTTTTTCGTTTTTTTGTTCACCCTAAAATCCTTTACGTCACCTTTTTACTTTATTTTAATAAACTGTGTTAAGCATTAAGGTAGTGTTAGTTTCATGGATTGTAATGGAATTGGAATGGGAATTCGCGCAGAAATTGAAATTTGATTTGTAATTTGGGTGTGTTTGTTTTGCAAAATGGAATGAAATTTGGATTGAATTAGAATGTAGATTCCCTTCCTTATAATGTTGTCAATTCCATTTCATTTTCTTGTTGAAATCAACAAAATAAGGAGTGAAATCAACATTCCAATTCCCTCAAAATTTCATTCCATTATGTGAAACGAACACTACCTAAACGTATACGTTTAGCTTCTCCCGATTTAAACTCTGATTACTGTGACAAAATCAAAAAACCTAACTGAGGTCGTATTAATCTTTTTTTTTTCTCTTTTTACATTTGTAGTGCATAGAAGATATTACTTTCTACCAATTGATGTATATCCGGGAAATCTCCAATTGATAAAAAGATATATCATGTCTTGATTTATCTTTATATATTAATAAACAATTTTTTTACACATGTTACCTTGGTGTCTCCTCACCCTTAAATAATGATATTACATAATAACTTTATTTATAACATAATTAATAAGTTAGATAGGGATCAAGTGTTTTAATTTATACTATAACTAATATAAATCAAATAACAAGTGATCTGAAATATATTTATAATCTTCCGGATGTGTTATAATGTATTTTACATTTGGATTTTTTTAATATTTTTCATCAAACGGATATGTTTATGTAAGTCAATCTTTATCACCTATTTTTAAGCTTGATATAAAAAATTACTAATAAAGTATCGAACAATATGTATAAGTACTTATAGCATATAAGTTAGGAGTCTAAAATTACAAACGGATTATCTAAATAAAGTATCAAATTATATTTTGAACGAACAACACATTGTTTTTTTTTAAAGACATATTTTTTGTTATTAATTAAGTATATAGCATTATATTTACTCAAGCCGTGTAATACACGGGTTCAATATTTTCTCCCAATTTTAGTTTTAATATTATATATGTGTTTTCATCCTAAAAATGACCAAACTTTCTAATACATTAGTTGTATATATTATTCTTAATTTTAATCACTTTAAACAACTTATCATCATGCTAAACAAATAATATTATAAAATTCTAATTTAATATTTTAAATGTCGACTAATAATTAAATAAGTTGTCTAGACACTTAAAATTATAGTTTAAAACTTAGTCCTATATTTTAAACATATATTTGTTTGTAGTATTTTTCTTTTAAATATGTAATATTTTCTATCTCAAAATGTATTTAACAAAGTACTTATATATCATTAATATACATAGTAGATATTAATTACTATATATTTGGCACAACCACATAAATTTACTTATTATTATATCATTAGTATTCATAGTAGATGTTAATTACAATTTATTTGGCACAACCACATAAATTTCAATTATTTTTTAAAAATACTTAATCTTATCATCGTTTTAGTGTTACTCATTATCAGTCGTATATAATAAGATGGATTATAGTGACTAATACGAAGTGAAAACTTAGAAAACTATGTTGGATAGCTGAGAATGTATTTTTTACTATTTTATGTAACAAGTCTTTTAACTAATAAGGATTACATACAAGTTTATGATTTACATTTTTTAGATATTCCACCCGTGTAATATACGGGTTTGTAACCTAGTTATATAATTAAAGAAAATAGAAATGGCAATTGAAATGATAAGTTTTGAGTGAAATACATTAATAATTAATAAATTACTAAGTGTAAGAGAGAAGTTTAGCCATTGATTTGCAAGATCAATGGTTGAGATTAAGTGGTCCTTAAATATAGAATTCACATGAATAAAAACAAGAAAACAATTGAGGAAAAGGGTAAATTATGAAAATCAAATATTGTTGACTCATAAACCAACTTCCCCTTTGATTTTCAAACGGTTATAACTTTTTCACACGTTAATATTCTTTTATAAAAATTACACCTATTAACGAGCATTTCATTCTGTTTAATTCAAGCAGCCTATTGCTATACTTTTCTTAAAAAAATTGTAGGTTTTGAATACATATTATCTGATTACGTGATTTTGAATACTAATTACGTGATTACTTGATTTCATTATAGTATTTTATGTGAAACCCCAGTAAGTGATTACATAATTATGTAATAATAGTTGACTATGTATTATTACATGACTACATGATTTTAAATACCCATTTCGTGATTACATGATTTCATTATAGTTTTTATGTGAAACGTGATTACGTATAAACAAAACATGTAATACATAATATTTCATCTGGAGTACCTAATATTTCAGGTATAATCACGTATTAAGGATACATTATATACAAAACATTAGCCAAACAAACCTATAATAGCAACATAATGTCGTATATTAGAGATTTAACCACGTAATAAAGCATAAACAATCAAGTTCTTATTATTGAATGTGTTATCACGTAATAAGCATAATTGTATTAACATTAGTTATAACAAATCATATTGAATATGTAATCACGTAATGAATTACAGTGAATGCATAATAATTGTTGAATGTGTAATCACCTAATCATGTTTTCAAAATCACTTAATGGGTACTGGGTATTCAAAATCACGTAATGAATATTCAAAGTCATGTAAATTATTTTTAAGAACACTATAACAATATACTGCTTGAATTAAAGAGAATGAAATGCTCGTTAATACAGTGTCAAATACAAGCCTGGTTCACGCTAACGATTCTTTTTCTTTCTGTTTGTTTGTTCTCTTTGCAGTTATATTGTTTCTGTTTCGCATTCTGTCTTCATAATAGTAGCAGTTTTTTCTAACAAACTTAAACAGACTATCTGCTGTCACCACTGCTGTTTCTACACTCCTGACTGCTATCATGACTTCCGCTGTTGATGTTACGACCGTCTGGTTGCACCGCTGCCTAACACAGTAAAACATGCTGAAAAGCCAGAGAAATTCAATGGCGTGAATTTCAAACAGTGGCAGCAAAAGATGTTCTTTTATCTGACCACGCTGAATCTGGCATGGTTCTTGACTGAACCCAAACCCCATCTTGAGGAAGGGGACATAGATGCTCAATCTGTGAGCGCTATGCATGCTTGGGAGCATTCAGATTTCTTGTGCCGAAACTTCATTTTGAATGGTCTGGTGGATACACTATACAATGTGTATAATAAAGCCAAGACTGCCAAAGAACTTTGGGAATCTTTGGATCAGAAGTATAAAACTGAAAATGCGGGCACCAAGAAATTCGTGGTAGCTAAGTTCTTGGACTTTAAAATGATAGACTCTAAAACTGTCACGAGTCAAGTCTAAGAACTACAAATTATTCTTCATAATATTCATGCCTGTAACATCCGTAAAAAACGGATTTACCAAACCCGCTCCGTTTATCAACCGAACAGTCAGTCAAAAAATTTCTTTGCGAATTAAATGCCCAAAATAATTTTAAACGATACATAATCAATTATTATACGGGAATATATAATTAGTTTTTGAAAAAAAACTGTTGAAAATCGCAAAATAAAAATATTTTGCTCCTGCCGGGTTTCGAACCCAGGTCACTCGCCGAGTCGGTTCAGCAACTTAGCACACACACACAAACCACTGCGCCACTTGTTTTGTTTGTTATATATTGAAATCATTTAATTGTTATAATAACGTTACGAATTCAAAACCGGCGCCCAATAGTTCAGTCGTCGGAATCCCGGTAATCTCGCGAACTTTTAACGACAATTTACGTTATAACGTAAACCATTAACAAGACCTCGGTTAAACCGACGTCTGAGTCCGCGACCAAACCATAACCGCCGGAGTTTTTATGATTTACGAATACAGTCGGAAATCAGACCAGGTTCTTCAACAATTTGCCCTATAAATTCACCCACAACCCACTGCAAACCTTTTCACTCAAAACCACACCTTTTCTCGGCATAATTCCACTCGCCGGAATTAATCTGTTCGTCGCCGGAAAACCGGTTTCCCCATTTCTGAGCCTTACTAAAGCTTTTAAACTTATACCGAAGTCACCCACACCTTTTTCAAACTTTCTGGAGACTCGCTGCTGCAAGACACCTGACGCCGGAGCTTATTGCTTTCGCCGGAGTTCTGCCGGAAAACAGAGGAAAGCGAGCCGGTATACCTCACGCTTATTTTTCCTTCTTTATACTTATATCTCATCTATAATTAACCTAAAACACTAAAGAAAACGATTAAGACTTTGAACCAGTCGATTTCCGAATTCTGGTTATACCTTGATGAAGAAGACGATGTATTCGGTATCTTATAAGTATAATTAAAATCAGGATATTACTCGGGTTAGACACACAGCCCAGCGGTGGACTGTGTGCACAATAAACACTAACGTCTCAAGTTTGATTCCGGTTTCACACACGCTGCCTTAATAAAAATCATTTTTTTTTGTTAAACTGAACCGGAGTCGCCACAGGTATATGTTAAGTATATTAATAATCGGAATAATAACCAAGTTAGACACACAGTCCAGCGGTGGACTGTGTGTATGTTTAAGTCGCACGTCACGAGTTCGAGTCCGGTCTTCTGCATCGACCCGGACGATTATTAACCTTTTTAAATAAAGTCAGAAATGAAAACAAATAGTTTGTATTTAAGTATAATAAAAATTGGATTAATAACATGTTAAACACACAGTCCAGCGGTGGACTGTGTGTTAGTTTAAGCCACAGGTCCCGGGTTCGAGACCTGTGGAGTGCACCGTCCGATTCGCTTAAACTGTTTTTAAAATAAAATGAATTTCGGTTTAAATTAATTAATATATATATATAATTAAAATCAGATATATAACGGGTTAGACACGTAGCTCAGTTGGTAGAGCTGCGTGCACGCGTACGAGAGGTCTCGGGTTCGAGCCTCACTCAGCGCACTTGTATACATGAATCGAACCGGTCAACGGTCAGGTCAACGGTCAGAAAAAAAAATCAATTTTTTTATTATTTTTTATTTAATTATTTTAATTAAAAATCAATTAAAAATACTTAAAAATAACATTTTTAAGGTTAGAAAATAGCCTCAAACTCACAAAAATACACCCAACAATCCTACTAAAATAGATTAATAAAATCCGTTTACTTACCAAACCATAATGCGATTTATCTAGGTTAAATCTCACTCGTGGTTAAAACCACTTCGCGTGCATTCAACGTCATCAATCGAACGCACCCACTGTGAGTGAATCTTACAACTCCCCTTTTAAATTACACGTTTTGGGGTGTGTCATGTGTTATGAAAATAATTAATTTATTTATTTAAACTTGTGCCATACCACATCATGACCTAAACTTAGATTGTTTATATTGTTGTGCTTTACTTATTTCCTTATGCCAAATTATATAAACTCATTCATTAAGCCCATCAGTTCCTCGTGGGAGACGAGTTGAACAACGCGTGCTTCAAATCAAATTCATTATTGTTCATGTGTGTATCATTGAGTTTATATTGGTTGTAGTTGTGTCATTCATATTATCATGTTATGCAACTCATTTATTAGGCCCCTCAGTTCCTCGTGAGAGACGAGTTGAGCATCGCGTGCCTCTAAATGTTCCATTATTGTTCATGTGTGTTTTATTTAATATCTTATTATTGTTGATTAAGTTTACATCTATTTTTACTCATGTTTGGTTGTGCACCTATTTCATAATCAATTTAAATAAATTTGTTCAAATGTTTTCCATAGGATTCACTCGCCAACATTATGTTGATCCAAAAAACCCTTTTACACATGATACAGGTGAACAGGTTGAAGCAAGGAAAACATAATATGCCTTAGAAGAGAACAAAGAAGTTTAGATTGTTAGTTAGATCATGTTGTAACATTTATTGTAAATTTCCATTTAATTTGTATTAATGAATATGAAACGCTTAATAAATGTCATGAGCTTTGATGATAACCCAATCATGCCCCGATCACCTTTTCCGCTGCGGGTCGGGGTGTGACAGATTGGTATCAGAGCCAGGTTTATAGGGATATATGATAGGTTATTAGACCCTTAGAGCCTATACTATAGTCTGCCTAAATTTTAATTGATTAGGTGGTTACATACAAACTTGTGATATTTATTTGTTTCATATTTGTTTACATTTACAGTCAAACATACATGCTTATATACATATTCATTATACATATATACATATTCATTATACATATATCAATGTTCATGTATTCAATTTATTTTCATACTCTCATTATCCAAAGATTTTGTGCAATTTTCAAATCTCATCAAAGTAAGTTCTGCGACGGCATGTAGTAACTGGAAGGGTACAAGTACCGGTAGTCGGAACGTCCTGTCTAGGCTGGCATTCGTATAAATCCAATATAACGGACCAGTTTGCCTACCTGGGGACCAACGATGAGAGTACGAAGGACCTATTAGGCCAAAGCATGCCACACCAAACGTCGTTCGAACTAACCCTACTTTGAGGTGTCACCGTGTCTACACCTGGACACATTCCGAATATCACACGTTGTATACATATTTCTCGATTTTCTCCGGTTTTGTGTACGCAACCTGGCAAACCCGTGCGAACCATATGAAAAAACGGTATTCATGGGGCCCACATGATTACACAGGTAAAGTATGGCGGCATGTAGGGCCTAACAGCGAGCAAAGCCCAAGACATCCTATGGATGTAGTATTTTTCTATAATTATTTTATGAATGTTCATCCCTAATGCGACCCATGATCTCAAAAGCATCCAACTCATACTTTTGCCATGTATTCCTTGTAGATGTCTTCTAACCCCGCCCGTAGGAAGACGAGAGCAAGAAAAGCCCGCGAACGCATGGCTGCCTTAATCGCTCAACAAATGGCTGCCGTAATACCCAACATTGTAATCCAAGTTCAACAAGCACTTACCGCTAATCCTGTCAATCAAGCAAACCAAAACATTATCAACTCTCCCCCAAATACCACTAAATGTACCTACAAGCACTTCAAATCATGCGACCCTCCGAAATACAAAGGGACTGAAGGCGTCACCGCTCTCCTCCATTGGTTTGAAGAAATGGAGAATACTTTTCTAAATTGCGATTGCCCTGATGATCGCAAAGTGCGTTATGCTACCGGTCGACTATATGGGATAGCACTTACTTGGTGGAATACAGAGAAGGCCAAACGAGGCGTCGACGATGCTATGACCTTAACTTGGAACGAATTGAAGGAAATCATGACCAGATGATATTTGCCCAAGGAGCGAAATCAAGAAATTAGAAGATGAATTCTATTCGTTAAAGCAAATGGAAGGAGACCACATCACATACAACAAAAGGTTCCTCGAATTACATCAAATGGTTCCCAACATGTTTACTCCCCTCTACCGTTTGATCGAGCACTACATTCGTGGTCTTCCGTCAAAGATTCAAGACCCTGTAATAGGTACCAAGCCTGCAACTTTGGAAGCAGCAATGGAGCTAGCAACAGAGCTCACCGAGAACCGAATCCGAAACAAAGACTTCAAGGAGGAGAAGAAGAAGGATAAAGAATCGACTGAAACCTCCGACTCCACCCAAACCGAATCCCCTTCTCAACCCAATCCTAGGAGAAGAAGAGTCGGGCGACTTTTCGCTGCAACTCAACGAAATCAACCAGTTTTACACGCCATACCCATCCGAGCTATCCCAATCACCCAAGTGGCACCCAACTCAGCTTACCCAAATAAGAAACCATATCTTGGACCTCACCCTCGATGCAACAACTGTTTTTATCACCATCCCCTTACCTTACCTTGCCGGCTATGTACAACTTGTGGACGCTATGGTCATTTGAGCAATGTTTGTCGCACCTTTCAAGACCAAACCTTTTCCCCTACTCAAAACATGGCCCAAGCCTATCAACAACCCCAATACCCCATGTTCCCATATGCTCGAGCTTGTTTCAATTGTGGCGACCCTACCCACTTTAGAAACACATGCCCTCAATTGGTTAACGTTATCAACACTCAAGCCCAATCAAACCCAGTTAACCAAGTAAACCAAGAAAACCCAACCACTAGGCCACCAGCAAGAGGAAGAGTCTTCAATATCAACGCCAATCCTGTCGAAGATAATAACGGCCCAAACGAAGATACCCAACTAGTCCTCTTCGCCGAAGATCCAGATTCAACTCCTATCGTTTAGTTTTATGTTTTTCTTTATCACATGTGTAGACTGTTAGAGTAATTATTGTATATTATATATTGTTTTCAGTATATGCATTTGCCGAGGCCGTGGCTCCCCATCCATTGAGGTTGAGTTGGATCCCCATTTTATTATGCGGTTGATCTTGGCATGCCCGCACGATCGGCTCCGTTTGTTTGAGCCTTGATCGGTTATTTCATTTTACATTTCAATACATGCAATACGTTCGGCTCCGTTTGATTGAGCCTTGAGCGCATATTTCAATTTACATTTCCAGTTCATGCAATACGTTCGGCTCCGTTTGATTGAGCCTTGAGCGCACAGACAATTTCATTATCAGTATCTTGTGGTTGTGGTGTTTGTAGTAGAGTCGCATCGAACTAACCATAACTTACGGATAAAGTCAATGAGAATTTGACAAGAATACGGTGGATACGCCGCTAGTACTTCCTATATATAAGTATTTTTGTCAAATGATCGGAGGCATTATCAGGCGGTTATGAGAGGTTCCATTCATAGGCTGTTTGTGTGATTAAGTTATTCATTTTCATACATGCAATACGCTCGGCTCCGTTTGATTGAGCCTTGAGCACACAGACAATTTCAATTTCAGTACATTCAATACGTTCGGCTCCGTTTGATTGAGCCTTGAGCGCACATCCATTTCATTTTCAATACATGCAATACGATCGGCTCCGTTCGATTGAGCCTTGATCGCACAGATATATTTCATTTCAGTATTTTATGTTTGTTGTATTGGTTGTAGAGTTATAGGACTAATCATAATTCACTGATAAAACCAATGAAAATTTGACAAGAATATGGTGGATACGCCGCTGGTACTTCCTATATATAAGTATTCTTGTCAAAGGATCAGAGGCATTATCGGACGGTTATGAGAAGTTCTATGTAGGATTTAATTAGTTTCTTGGTAACCAATCATAACTTGTGGATAAAACTAATGAAAATTTGGTAAGAATATGGTGGATACGCCGCTGGTACTTCCTATTTATAAGTATTCTTGCCAAAGGATCAGAGGCATTATCAGACGGTTATGAGAATTCCATGTAGGATTTAGTATTGCCTTGGTTGGAATTTGTGTTACATTTATATCATCATGTTATTTAAAGAGATTGGATTGTGTTCCATTTCTACATAAACTAACCTCTCCATCATAACAAACGAGAGAGGAACTTCCACCATTCAAACATATATGCTATCAGAATGTGGATTCAAATATTTGCTGTTGTGTTTATTCATGTTCAAATATTTGCTGATGTGTTTATTCATGTTCGAATATTAGCTGTTGTGTTTACTTATGTTCAAATATCAGCTGTTGTGTTTTTATTTATGTTCCATATAGGTTGTAATGTTAGAAGTTTTGCCTTAGGATATAACCATACTTTCCCAAACGTATCTAAACTCTTATGCATGATATCATTTTTAGCAAATCATTTCTGCTTATCAATACTTATACAGTAGGCAACAAAAAGCGATTCCTGAAATAGGGTACTTAACCCTTACAAGGAACGTTACCGCCTCAAACAAAAACTTAAACCCTTATTTTCTAAGCATATAACTGTCAAACTAAACACTATCATTCTTTTCGTCAAATATATCACAATTTAAATTTCGGGGCGAAATTTCTAAAAAGCAGGGGATACTGTAACATCCGTAAAAAACGGATTTACCAAACCCGCTCCGTTTATCAACCGAACAGTCAGTCAAAAAATTTCTTTGCGAATTAAATGCCCAAAATAATTTTAAACGATACATAATCAATTATTATACGGGAATATATAATTAGTTTTTGAAAAAAACTGTTGAAAATCGCAAAATAAAAATATTTTGCTCCTGCCGGGTTTCGAACCCGGGTCACTCGCCGAGTCGGTTCAGCAACTTAGCACACACACACAAACCACTGCGCCACTTGTTTTGTTTGTTATATATTGAAATCATTTAATTGATATAATAACGTTACGAATTCAAAACCGGCGCCCAATAGTTCAGTCGTCGGAATCCCGGTAATCTCGCGAACTTTTAACGACAATTTACGTTATAACGTAAACCATTAACAAGACATCGGTTATAACCGACGTCTGAGTCCGCGACCAAACCATAACCGCCGGAGTTTTTATGATTTACGAATACAGTCGGAAATCAGACCAGGTTCTTCAACAATTTGCCCTATAAATTCACCCACAACCCACTGCAAACCTTTTCGCTCAAAACCACACCTTTTCTCGGCGTAATTCCACTCGCCGGAATTAATCTGTTCGTCGCCGGAAAACCGGTTTCCCCATTTCTGAGCCTTACTAAACCTTTTAAACTTATACCGAAGTCACCCACACCTTTTTCAAACTTTCTGGAGACTCGCTGCTGCAAGACACCTGACGCCGGAGCTTATTGTTGTCGCCGGAGTTCTGCCGGAAAACAGAGGAAAGCGAGCCGGTATACCTCACGCTTATTTTTCCTTCTTTATACTTATATCTCATCTATAATTAACCTAAAACACTAAAGAAAACGATTAAGACTTTGAACCAGTCGATTTCCGAATTCTGGTTATACCTTGATGAAGAAGACGATGTATTCGGTATCTTATAAGTATAATTAAAATCAGGATATTACTCGGGTTAGACACACAGTCCAGCGGTGGACTGTGTGCACAATAAACACTAACGTCTCACGTTCGATTCCGGTTTCACACACGCTGCCTTAATAAAAATCATTTTTTTTGTTAAACTGAACCGGAGTCGCCACAGGTATATGTTAAGTATATTAATAATCGGAATAATAACCAAGTTAGACACACAGTCCAGCGGTGGAGTGTGTGTATGTTTAAGTCGCACGTCACGAGTTACGAGTCCGGTCTTCTGCATCGACCCGGACGATTATTAACCTTTTTAAATAAAGTCAGAAATGAAAACAAATAGTTTGTATTTAAGTATAATAAAAATTGGATTATATAACATGTTAAACACACAGTCCAGCGGTGGACTGTGTGTTAGTTTAAGCCACAGGTCCCGGGTTCGAGACCTGTGGAGTGCACCGTCCGATTCGCTTAAACTGTTTTTAAAATAAAATGAATTTCGGTTTAAATTAATTAATATATATATATAATTAAAATCAGATATATAACGGGTTAGACACGTAGCTCAGTTGGTAGAGCTGCGTGCACGCGTACGAGAGGTCTCGGGTTCGAGCCTCACTCAGCGCACTTGTATACATGAATCGAACCGGTCAACGGTCAGGTCAACGGTCAGGAAAAAAAAATCAATTTTTTTATTATTTTTTATTTAATTATTTTAATTAAAAATCAATTAAAAATACTTAAAAATAACATTTTTAAGGTTAGAAAATAGCCTCAAACTCACAAAAATACACCCAACAATCCTACTAAAATAGATTAATAAAATCCGTTTACTTACCAAACCATAATGCGATTTATCTAGGTTAAATCTCACTCGTGGTTAAAACCACTTCGCGTGCATTCAACGTCATCAACCGAACGCACCCACTGTGAGTAAATCTTACAACTCTCCTTTTAAATTACACGTTTTGGGGTGTGTCATGTGTTATGAAAATAATTAATTTATTTATTTAAACTTGTGCCATACCACATCATGACCTAAACTTAGATTGTTTATATTGTTGTGCTTTACTTATTTCCTTATGCCAAATTATATGAAACTCATTCATTAAGCCCATCAGTTCCTCGTGGGAGACGAGTTGAACAACGCGTGCTTCAAATCAAATTCATTATTGTTCATGTGTGTATCATTGAGTTTATATTGGTTGTAGTTGTGTCATTCATATTATCATGTTATGCAATTCATTCATTAGGCCCCTCAGTTCCTCGTGAGAGACGAGTTGAGCATCGCGTGCCTCTAAATGTTCCATTATTGTTCATAGTGTGTTTTATTTAATATCTTATGATTGTTGATTAAGTTTACATCTATTTTTACTCATGTTTGGTTGTGCACATATTTCATAATCAATTTAAATAAATTTGTTCAAATGTTTTCCATAGGATTCACTCGCCAACATTATGTTGATCCAGAAACCCTTTTACACATGATACAGGTGAACAGGTTGAAGCAAGGAAAACGTAGGATATGCCTTAGAAGAGAACAAAGAAGTTTAGATTGTTAGTTAGATCATGTTGTAACATTTATTGTAAATTTCCATTTAATTTGTATTAATGAATATGAAACGCTTAATAAATGTCATGAGCTTTGATGATAACCCAATCATGCCCCGATCACCTTTTCCGCTGCGGGTCTGGGTGTGACAATGCCGAAGGAATGGTGCTTAGCGAGACATTCCAAGTTGCGGCGATGATCGAGAAGCTACCACCAAGTTGGGTTGATTTCAAGAACTATCTCAAGCACAAGCTAAAAGAGATGACCATTAAAGATCTCGTTGTTCGTCTTTGTATTGAAGAAGATAACAAAGTGGCCTTGAAAAAGATTGATGGTCCTGAAACAGTGAAGGCCAATCTTGTTGAACATGGCCAATCTTCAAAGGGAAGAAACAAAGACAGTGGAAAAGGTGGAAAGAAGAATCATGGGAAACGCCCCAACCTTGGCCCGAAAGGGGGCATTGGAAAAAGAAGTTTATGGGAACTTGTTAGAATTGTCAGAAACAAGGCCACAAGGCCAGTGAATGTAAGCTTCCCAAGAAAGAAACTGCTCGACAAGTGAACATGGTTCATGAAGTCGACAACCTTGTTGCCATGGTCACGGATCTTTCGATTCTGGTGACTGAAGTTAATTTGGTTGGGCAAAATAACAAGGATTGGTGGGTCGATACGGGGGCTACCCGTCATGTGTGTTCTGACAAAAGCCTTTTCAACACCTTCAAGGAGGTGACTAGTGGCGAAAAGGTTTTTATGGGAAACTCTGCCACGGCAGAGATTAAAGGCGAGGGTAATGTGATTTTGAAGATGACTTCTGGAAAAGAGCTCACGTCGACCAATGTGTTGTATGTTCCAGAAATTCGTAAGAACCTTGTGTCGGGATGGCAGTTGAACAAGTTTGGGTTCAAAATGGTGATTGAGTCGGATAAGGTCGTGTTGACCAAAAATGATGTGTATGTTGGTAAGGGCTATGCCCTCAATGCAATGTTCAAACTCAATGTATTGGTTGTGAACGCAATGAATGAAAACGCTACTAGTTCTACTTACTTGATTGAGTCTTCTAATCTTTGGCATGGTAGACTAGGTCATTTTAATTTTAATTCCATTCGTCGTTTAATTAAACTTGATTGCATACCAACATTCGATATCTACTCAATTAATAAATGTGAAACATGCGTAGAAGCAAAACAAACGAAAACGTCATTCAAAAAGGTCGAACGAATCACCGAACCCCTCAAAATGATCCATACTAATGTATGTGATCTAAAAGCAATTCCTACTTGTCGTGGGAACAAGTACTTCATCACGTTTACTGATGATAGTACAAGGTATTGCTACGTGTACTTACTTAAGAGTAAGGACGAGGCGATTGACAAGTTCATCTTGTTCAAGCCGAAGTTGAGAATCAACTAAATCGGAAAATCAAAATCGTAAGGAGCGACCGAGGAGGTGAATATGTTTCACATTTCATTGATGTGTGTGCAAAAAATGGAATCATACATGAATTCACGGCTCCTTACTCCCCTCAATCAAATGGCATAGCGGAACGGAAAAATCGCACATTGAAAGAAATGATGAATGCCATGATGATAAGTTCTGGTGTAAACCAAAACATGTGGGGGAAGCAATCTTATCGGCGAATTATGTGTTGAACATGATACCAAATAAGAAAAAGGATGTATCGCCGTACGAATTGTGGACGGGCAAGAAACCACCATATAAATACTTGAAAGTGTGGGGGTGCCTAGCTAAGATGGTGGTCACACCACCAAAGCGGCTACTAATTGGACCCAAAATAGTTGATTGTGTGTTTATTGGATATACTCGTCCTTATGGTCCTTATCGTTTTCTTGTGCATAATTCTAAGAACCCTGGAATATGCAAAGGCACCATATGGAATCTAAGGATGCATCATGGTTTGAACATGTGTTCGCTCGTTTAGATAAAATTGAACCGAGTTCTTCTAGACCGGTTGAGGAAAGTGTTCCTGAGCGTGAGGTTGAAAACGATGAACCTCTAGAACAATCTATGACTGAGGAAGTTGAAATCAGGAAAAGTAAACGGCAAAGGACTGAAAAATCCTTTGGCCCTGAGTTTCTTACCTATATGGTAGAAGATGAACCTCAAACGTACCAACAAGCGGTGCATTCCTCAGAAGGACCTCAGTGGAGGGAGGCAATCAAAAGTGAGATAGACTCTATCTTACAAAACTATACTTGGGAACTAGTGGATCTTCCTCAAGGATGTAAACCACTAGGATATCGATGGATCTTCAAGAAGAAGATGAAGCCAGATGGAACCATCGATAAGTACAAGTCAAGGTTGGTTATCAAAGGATATAAGCAACGAGAAGGTTTAGATTACTTCGATACATATTCGCCAGTTACGCGAATAACATCCATCAGGTTGGTGCTTGCCATTGCCGCCATTAGAAATTTGGAAGTTCACCAAATGGATGTGAAAACAGCTTTTCTGAATGGAAATCTAGAGGAATAAATCTATATGGAGCAACCCGAAGGCTTTACAGCTGTTGGGCAAGAAAAGAAAGTGTGTAAACTTGTAAAATCCTTGTATGGATTGAAACAAGCTCCAAAAAAATGGCACCAAAAGTTTGATCATGTCATGCTTGATGTTGGGTTCAAAATCAATGAATGTGACAAGTGTGTATATGTGAAGGACACCTCTGATGGATATGTCATTTTGTGTCTATATGTAGATGATATGCTCATTGCTGGTAGTGATGACAAAATCATAAAATCTACAAAGAACATGCTAAAGGCAAGATTTGACATGAAAGACATGGGTCTTGCGGATGTTATATCACACGAACCCAAAGTAGACTTGTTTTAAGTCAATCCCACTATGTGGACAAAATTCTTGAGAAGTTCAATGCAAATGACTCTAATGAAGCTAGAACTCCACTTGACACGAGTCAACATCTAGCCAAGAATAGAGGTGAACCTGTAAACCAGTTGGAATACTCAAGAATTATTGGTAGCTTGATGTATCTCATGAGTTGTACTAGACCCGACATAGCATATGCTGTGAGCAAATTAAGTAGATACACGAGCAACCCAAGTTCAATGCATTGGAACTGTATCACTCGGTTGCTTCGCTACTTAAGATATACTCGAGAATACGGGTTGCATTATGAAAGATATCCTGCAGTTATAGAAGGACACTGCGATGCAAATTGGATATCTGACACGAATGATTCCAGAGCAACAAGTGGGTATGTATTCACACTTGGAGGTGCTGCTATATCGTGGAAATTGTAACATTCGTCGTAAAATGGGTTTCGAAACCCGCTTCGTTTAATAATCAAATATTCGGTTGAAAGTTTGTTGCGTATTTATTGTGCCGGTTATTTTTGATTCATAACTAATAAATATTTTAGAATTTAAAAACCATAATTAATAAATAATAATAATAATAATAATAATAATAAGTAAATCAAATTAAAAAAAAATAAAACAGAACAGAGTAGCCGGGTCTCGAACCCGGGTCTACCGCGTAGACACACACACATCACACCACTCCGCCACACACATATTTGTGTTCAATACTTAAACAAATAACATTTATGGTAAAACCGAAAATCAAAACCTGTAAATCAGCAAACCCAGAACCCGAAATCGCCGGCAAACTGAAACTCCGCAAATGTTGCTACTTTCCCCATGATCGAAACGCGTAAACTTGATTTCGACATCAGTTATAACCGTTACTTAACACACAATTGAGTCAAAACCGTTTCTTTTGAGAATTGAAATCATTGACCATGATTTTGGTCTCTAAATCGAAACCGATCAGCCGGTCCACCTTATAAATACCCCACCAATCCCTTGTAAACATTTCGCTCAGAACCGCACTCTCTTCCTGAAATTTTTTTCCTTTCAAAGCACATTGCCAGAGACTTTCGCACTCGCCGGAATATCGCCGGAATCTCTAACCAGAAAACCGTAGTTGCTCTCCAAACCGGTATAATTATCTAAACCTCCTTGCTATCTCTTGATTAGTAATTTATTAGCTCCAAACAGTAATCAAAACTGTTTAATCAGTTTATTCAGTCGGAATCATTGTCGGGATTTTTGAATGGTGAAAAAGATGAAGTTGAGTTAGTGTTTAAATATAAATAAAAACGGGTATTTAACCGGGTTAGACACGCAGTCCAGCGGTGGACTGTGTGCAATTACAAAACACACGTCCCGGGTTCGAGTCGCACATGTTTCCGATTTTCTGAAATAAAACCAACACTTTTTAAACTTATTCAGATCAACTCATAGCATATTTATAAAATTAATATATCCAGTGTTTATGCAGATTAGACACACAGCCCAACTGGTTGGGCTGTGTGCACTCGAACCATAGGTCCCGCGTTCGATTCCGGGTTCTGTAACCAGTTTCGGCCATATTAAATCCTTTTTAATAAAAACTAAAGAAGGTTAAAGCTAGTTAGTATATATATATAATTAAAATAGAGAATATTTCGGGTTAGACACGTAGCTCAGTTGGTAGAGCTGCGTGCACGTATACGAGAGGTCACGGGTTCGAACCTCACACGCTGCCTGAATTACATGCTATCCGACGGTCAGACCCGGTGAGACTGACAAGGTCAACTTATTTTTAACTTTGTTATCTCATTTTTTTTTTATTAAATTGAAAAATTATTTAAAAATACTTAAAAATAAGATTTCCTAAGGTTAAAAATTTGCATTAAACTCACAAAAATAAATCTAAAAATCTCATTAAGAGCACTAATTAAAAATATTAATCTCAAATAAAATTTATTTATTTATCGAATTATTTCGTCATTATTTAGGTTAGTTTTCCCTCGTCGGTTGAATCATAAATTCGTGCGCATTCATCATTATCAAGGAACGCACCCACTATGAGTGAATTCTTACAAATTCCCCTTTTTGTTCACGTTTTAGGGTGTATCATGTGCCGTACTATTCTTTTATTTTATTAAACACTTGTGCATATATCATTTCTGTGATCAAATGTGTATTGATTGTTGTGTGAATTATGTAGATTAAATTTATCATTTCAATGCACGCATTTCATTAGGCCCATCAGTTCACCGTGGGATACGGGTTGAGCATCAGGAGCCTCATTAGATTGGCTCCGTTTGATTGAGCCTTGATCTCAAATACATCATCATTTATGGCATATATTCATCCAAAGTGGTTTGTGATTGTTTACATATATATGTTTGCTCACATGTGATTAATGCATGAATTTTCTTTAATAAATAAAACAAGCAATTAGTTAAAATGTTTTATCAAGGTTCACTCGCCAACTTTTGTTGACCAAAAATCTCCCCTGTTTTACACATGATACAGGTGATCCAGTCGAGACAGGAAACACTTAGGATGGCCTAGAAGAATAAACAAGTTAATGCTTTGGAATAAACATATAGTTTCGTTTTCCTTTGTAATTGTATGAATTTTGTTTTTTGATATTTAAGTTTGTAATTTGAATTTAATAAATATGGAACTTCTTAATAAATATCATGAGCTTTGGTGATAACCCAATTATGCCCCAACTTTTATTCCGCTGCGGGTCGGTGTGTGACAGATTGGTATCAGAGCTTGTGACTATAGGGATATAGGATAGGTTATTAGACCCTTAGAGCCTATACTATAGTTGATTAAATTTTAATTGTTTATGCGTTACATGCAAAATTCATGATGTTTATATGTTTCATGTTTATTTTCACACCCAATATTATGCAAGCACGCTCACAAGTACATGTTAATATGCAATGCTCATTATAATTCATATCCTCATAACATATCATGTCTATAAGAGCACACACCTCACGATTTCCATGATTTTTGCAATGATTTTGTATTTTTCAAATCACATCAAAGTGAGTTCTCACGACGGGCATGTAGTAACTGGAAGGGTACGAGTACCGGTAGTCGGAACGTCCTGTCTAGGCTTGGCATTCGTATAAATCCAAAATAAAGGACCAGTTTGCCTACCTGGGGACTAACGATGAGAGTACGAAGGACCTACTAGGCCAAAGCATGCCATACCAAACGTCGTGTGAACTAACCCCATTTTGAGATGTCATTGTGTCTACACCTGGACACCCTCCTACCATACATCTCGCAATCATGTTTTACGATTTTCATTCGGGTGGTGCGAGTGTTAACCCGCTGACACCAATGTGAATCCTACCAAGCCCAATAGTCATGGGGGCCCACATGACTACACCGGCAATGGTATAGGGGACATTTGGAGGCCCAAACATGAGCAAACCCAAGACATCCTATGGATGTAGTTAAAGTATTTTCAATTATGTTGTTTTCATTTTTTTACGGCATATGACACCTAGGAAATTCTTAAACTCGCAATCTTCCTACATATGTTCCTGTAGATGTCGGCTAGGCAATTACGTGGAGGTAGAAAGTTAGGAAAGTCAAACGAACGCTTGGCCACGCACATTGCTAAATAAATGGCCGCAGTACTTCCCGACATCGTTCTACAAGTTCAACAAGCTCTCACCGCTAATCCTATCAACCCTCCCAACCAAGAAGACTAGAGCGTCGCCAACCCTCCTTCCAAAACCCCCAAGTGCACCTACAAACACTTCAAGTCCTGCAATCCCCCAAAATATGAAGGGACTGAAGGTGTCACCGCTCTCCTTCACTGGTTTGAAGAGATGGAAAACACTTTCCTCAATTGCGACTGTCCCGAGGACCGTAAGGTACGTTACGCGACTGGAAGACTGTTTGGGGTAGCCCTTACCTGGTGGAACATGGAAAAGGGTAAGCGAGGAGTTGAAGATGCCATGGCCTTAACATGGGAAGAGTTAAGGGAAATCATGACAAGACGTTTATGTCCAAGAAGCGAAATCAAAAGGCTGGAAGACGAATTCCACGCATTAAAACAAAAGGAAGGAGACCACACTTCAGATAATAAGAGATTTCTCGAATTGAACCAGATGATCCCCAATTTGTTCACCCCCTTGTACCGCTTAGTCGAACACTACATTCGAGGCCTCCCCTCGAAAATCCAAGATTCGGTTTTAAGCACTTCACCTGCAACACTTGAAGCCGCAATGGAGTTAGCCACAGAACTCACTGAAAATCGCATTCGAAACGGCAAGTTCAAAGATGAGAAGAAGAAGAAAGCACCCATTGAGACCCCAACTCTAAACCACCCCGTCTCATCCTCGAAATTTGCTGGTAAGAGGAAGCGAAATAGCAAGAATTTTGTTGTCACTCAAACCAACCCTCCTATCACTGTTGCACCAATCACCCAAATTGCTCCTCCAGCTGCACCATTCAAAAAGCCATACACTGGCCCACACCCAAAGTGCAACCGTTGTCAATACCATCACCCTCCCGAAAACCCCTGCCAACATTGCACAAGTTGTGGCCGTGCGGGTCACACCATCCAAACCTGCCGTACCCTTCATCGAATGAACCGCAATCAACCTCCAACCCAAACCCAAAATCAGATAGTGGGCCAAGCCCAACAACCCTTACTTCTACCACCTGCACAACTCGGAGACCCAACCTTACTACCAACCCAACTACCCCATTATGCAACCCATGCGAGCTTGTTTCAACTGTGGGGACCCAAACCACTTCAAGAACACTTGTCCACGCCTAGTGAACATCATCCATGCCCAAGCTTAAGCAAACCCGGTAAACCAAGCTAACCAAGCTCCCCTACCTGCCAGAGGAAGAGCTTTCAATATCAATGCCAACCAAGCCAGGGCTGACAACAACGTGGTCAACGGTACGTTTCTCATCAATGGTAGTTATGCATCCATATTATTCGATACTGGTGCGGATAAGAGCTTTGTGTCCTTAGAATTCGAACCTATCCTTGACCAACCTCGTGTTAATCTCATGGAATCTCTAACGGTGGAAGTTGCTGACGGAAAACCCACTTCATTAAATTCTATTATACGCAATTGTACTCTCACTCTAAACGATCACGATTTCCCAATTGACCTCATTCCCATAAAGTTGGGAAGTTTCGATGTTATAATCGGTATGGACTGGCTCAGTCAGCATCACGCTGAAGTAGTGTGCCACGAAAAATTCATTCGCATTCCTCTTGCAGACGGTCAGACACTACGTATTTTTGGGGAAACCCCTTCGAAGGGACTCAAATTGATGTCCCTGCCTTCAAGGGGAAGTTATCTCCGCAAGAACTATGTCGCATTTCTAACTCACGTCGTCAAGAAGGGAGGCAAGGAAAGGAAACTCGAAGATATTCCAATTGTGAAGGAATTTCCACAAGTTTTTCCCGATGACGTTTCAGGACTTCCTCCTGTCAGAGAATCAAATTTCGCATTGATCTTGTACCTGGCGCTACACCAGTTGCAAAATCTCCTTATAGGTTAGCCCCATCTGAGATGCAAGAGCTGGCCAGTCAACTGCAAGAGCTGACTGACAAAGGATTCATACGTCCTAGCTCATCGCCTTGGGGTGCACCTGTTCTTTTTGTGAAGAAGAAAGATGGAACGTTTCGCATGTGCATTGATTATAGAGAACTCAACAAGTTGACGGTTAAAAATCACTATCCACTGCCTCGCATTGATGACCTCCTAGATCAACTTCAAGGTGCCACCTGCTTTTCAAAAATCGACCTTCCGTTCTGGTTATCATCAGCTTAGAGTTTGCGAAGAAGATATCCCAAAAACCGCCTTCCGGACTCGTTATGGTCATTACGAGTTCATGGTCATGCCCTTCGGTTTAACCAACGCCCCCGCTGTCTTCATGGATTTGATGAATAGGGTATGCAAACCCTACCTCGACCGTTTCGTCATAGTCTTCATCGACGACATCCTTATCTACTCCAAGTCTAAATCCGATCATGACGACACCTTCGACTCATTCTTACACTCTTAAGGACTGAAAAGCTTTACGCTAAGTTCTCAAAATGCGAATTCTGGTTAGGAGAAGTACAATTCCTTGGTCATGTCATCAATGACAAGGGGATTCATGTCGATCCTTCAAAAATCAAGGCAGTACAAGAATGGCAAGCGCCACGTACCCCTACCGAAGTTAGGTCATTTCTTGGTTTGGCTGGTTACTATCGACGCTTCATTGCCAATTTTTCCCGTATTGCTGTACCACTCACGGCTTTGACTCACAAAGGAAAACCCTTCCTTTGGGGACCTAAGCAAGAAGAGGCTTTCCAAACTTTAAAGCGAAGGCTTTGTGACCACCTGTCCTTACACTCCCTGAGGGTTGCGATGACTTTGTGGTTTATTGCGACGCGTCAGGGCAAGGACTAGGCTGTGTATTGATGCAAAGAGGAAAAGTGATAGCCTATGCCTCTAGGCAACTCAAAGTTCATGAGAAGAATTACACCACCCACGACCTAGAACTTGGAGCCGTTGTGTTCGCTCTCAAGATATGAGACATTACCTCTACGGTACCAAGTGTGAAATATACACTGACCACAAGAGTCTCCAACATATCTTCAACCAGAAAGAGTTGAATATGAGGCAACGAAGATGGGTCGAACTTCCAACGACTACTACTGTGAAATTCGGTATCATCCTGGCAAGGCAAACATGGTGGCCGATGCGCTCAGTCGAAAAGGTTATGCGAACTCCATTCGTCTTCTATGTTCTCAAATCATAACCGACATCAAAGATTCGAATCCGGGCAGCTCAACATGTTTCTGTAACAGAAAATGAGTACGCGATAGCTGTCATGTGGAGCTGAACTCAAAATAATCAAAACAAACCGCATATGGATTCCTGATCGCGATAACCTTCGTGATTTCCTCATGAATGAGGCGCACAAAACATGATACTCTGTACACCCAGGAGCCGACAAGATGTATCAAGACCTACGATACACCTACTGGTGGCCTGGCATGAAAAAGGATATCGCTGTTTTTGTTTCCAAGTGCCTTACTGTTCCAAAGTAAAAGCTGAATATCAAAGACCTTCAGGACTTCTAGTCCAACCCGAAATACCTGTATGGAATGGGAAAACATAACCATGGATTTCATTACCGGGTTACCTCGCACCTCCAGTGGGTATGACACCATATGGGTAATAATCGATCGTCTTACAAAGTCATCTCACTTCATTCCGATTCGCGAGGACTTCAAGAACGAGAAGTTAGCTCGTATCTACATCAGTGAGATCGTAAGCCGTCATGGTGTACCATTAAGCATCATTTCAGACCGTGATGGTCGTTTCACTTCACAACATGGCGAGCCGTAAAAACCGCTTTGGGTACACGATTAGACCTCAGTACCGCCTTTCATCCTCAAACTAATGGTCAATCTGAACGACCATCCAAACCCTTGAAGACATGCTACGAGCATGTGTCATAGACTTCAAAGGGAACTGGGACGCTCACCTACCATTAGTTGAGTTTTCGTACGAACAATAGCTATCATTCAAGTATCGCATGGCTCCTTTCGAAGCTTTATATGGTCGTAAGTGCCGATCTCCAGTATGTTGGCACGAAATTGGGGAAGCGCAAATCACCGGACCAGAATTGATTCAAGAGACAACCGACAAGATCCTTCAAATTCGAAACAATCTTCTAGCGGCTCAAAGTCGTCAAAAAAGTTATGCTGAAAAACGACGAAAACCCTTGGAGTTTGACATTGGTGATCAAGTACTTTTAAATGTATCACCGTGGAAGGGAGTGTTTCGTTTTGGCAAGAAGGGCAAGTTAGCACCACCTATGTAGGACCTTTCAAGATACTTGAAAGAGTAGGTCCTGTAGCATACAAGCTTGACCTACCAGAAGAGCTTAACAGAATCCATCCCACATTCCACGTATCAAACTTGAAAAAGTGCCTCGCCCGATGAAAACCTCCATATTCCTCTAGAAGACATTCAAGTCGATGAATCGATGCACTTCGTTGAAAGACCAGTGGAAATCGTGGATTTCGGAGAGAAGCGTTTAAGGCGAAGTCGTATTCCAATTGTCAGGGTACGTTGGGAGTCAAAACGAGGACCCGAGTTTACTTGGGAACGTGAAGACTCAATGCGCGAAAAATACCCGCATCTTTTTCCGGTTACCACTACTGCTTAAATTTCGGGACGAAATTTCTAAAAGTAGGGGATACTGTAACATTCGTCGTAAAACGGGTTTCGAAACCCGCTTCGTTTAATAATCAAATATTCGGTTGAAAGTTCGTTGCGTATTTATTGTGCCGGTTATTTTTGATTCATAACTAATAAATATTTAGAATTTAAAAACCATAATTAATAAATAATAATAAAAGTAAATCAAATAAAAAAAAATAAAACAGAACAGAGTAGCCGGGTCTCGAACCCGGGTCTACCGCGTAGACACACACACATCACACCACTCCGCCACACACATATTTGTGTTCAATACTTAAACAAATAACATTTATGGTAAAACCGAAAATCAAAACCTGTAAATCAGCAGAGCCCAAACCGACGGCAAACTGAAACTCCGCAAATGTTGCTACTTTCCCCATGATCGAAATGCGTAAACTTGATTTCGACATCAGTTATAACCGTTACTTAACACACAATTGAGTCAAAACCGTTTCTTTTGGAATTGAAATCATTGACCATGATTTTGGTCTCTAAATCGAAACCGAATAGCCTGTCCACCTTATAAATACCCACCCAATTCCTTGTAAACATTTCGCTCAGAACCGCACTCTCTTCCTGAAATTTTTTTCCTTTCAAAGCACATTGCCGGAGACTTTCGCACTCGCCGGAATATCGCCGGAATCTCTAACCAGAAAACCGTAGTTGTTCTCCAAACCGGTATAATTATCTAAACCTCCTTGCTATCTCTTGATTAGTAATTTATTAGCTCCAAACAGTAATCAAAACTGTTTAATCAGTTTATTCAGTCGGAATCATTGTCGGGATTTTTGAATGGTGAAAAAGATGAAGTTGAGTTAGTGTTTAAATATAAATAAAAACGGGTATTTAACCGGGTTAGACACGCAGTCTCAGCGGTGGACTGTGTGCAATTACAAAACACACGTCCCGGGTTCGAGTCGCACATGTTTCCGATTTTCTGAAATAAAACCAACACTTTTTAAACTTATTCAGATCAACTCATAGCATATATATAAAATTAATATAATCCAGTGTTTATGCAGATTAGACACACAGCCCAACTGGTTGGGCTGTGTGCACTCGAACCATAGGTCCCGAGTTCGATTCCGGGTTCTGTAACCAGTTTCGGCCATATTAAATCCTTTTTAATAAAAACTAAATAAGGTTAAAGCTAGTTAGTATATATATGTAATTAAAATATAGAATATTTCGGGTTAGACACGTAGCTCAGTTGGTAGAGCTGCATGCACGTATACGAGAGGTCACGGGTTCGAACCTCACACGCTGCCTGAATTACACGCTATCCGACCGGTCAGACCCGGTCAGACCTGACAAGGTCAACTTATTTTTAATTTTGTTTTCTTATTTTTTTTATTTATTAAATTGAAAAATTATTTAAAAATACTTAAAAATAAGATTTCCAAAGGTTAAAAATTTGCATTAAACTCAAAAAAATAAATCTAAAAATCTCATTAAGAGCACTAGTTAAAAATATTAATCTCAAATAAAATTTATTTATTTATCGAATTATTTCGTCATTATTTAGGTTAGTTTTCCCTCGTCGGTTGAATCATAAATTCGTGCGCATTCATCATTATCAAGGAACGCACCCACTGTGAGTGAATTCTTATAAATTCCCCTTTTTATTCACGTTTTGGGGTGTATCATGTGCCGTACTATTCTTTTATTTTATTTAAACACTTGTGCATATATCATTTCTGTGATCAAATGTGTATTGATTGTTGTGTGAATTATATGTAGATTAAATTTATCATTTCAGTGCACGCATTTCATTAGGCCCATCAGTTCCCCGTGGGATACAGGTTGAGCATCAGGAGCCTCATTAGATCGGATCCGTTTGATTGAGCCTTGATCTCAAATACATCATCATTTATGGCATATATTCATCCAAAGTGGTTTGTGATTGTTTACATATATATGTTTGCTCACATGTGATTAATGCACGAATTTTCTTTAATAATAAAACAAGCAATTAGTTAAAATGTTTTATCAAGGTTCACTCGCCAACTTTTGTTGACCAAAATCTCCCCTGTTTACACATGATACAGGTGATCAGTCGAGACAGGAAACACTTAGGATGGCCTAGAAGAATAAACAAGTTAATGCTTTGGAATAAACATATAGTTTCGTTTTCCTTTGTAATTGTATGAATTTTGTTTTTGGATATTTAAGTTTGTAATTTGAATTTAATAAATATGGAACTTCTTAGTAAATATCATGAGCTTTGGTGACAACCCAATTATGCCCCGACTTTTATTCCGCTGCGGGTCGGGGTGTGACAGAAATCGTCAAAACAAATGGTTATTGCTAGATCCACGATGGAATCAGAGTTCATCGCTTCAGATAAAGTAGGTGAAGAGGCAGAGTGGCTACGTTAATTTGCTGAGGATATACCAAGATGGCCTAAGCCGGCATCGGCCATTTGTATACATTGTGATAACAAATCGGCACTTGGCAGAGCTCGTAGCACAATGTATAATGGTAGGAACAGACATATCAGACGTAGACATAACACGATACGACAACTAATCTCTACAGGAATTATCACTGTTGACTACGTAAGGTCAAAGGATAATATCGCGGATCCGCTAACAAAAGGCCTAAGTAGAGAGTTAGTACAGAAGTCGTCCATGGGGATGGGACTGAAGCCCTTGAAAATGTAAGTTCATATGATGGAAACCTAACTCAGTAGACTGGAGATCCCAAGAGCTGAGTTCAATAGGAAAACCTAATTGTATGAATTAGTGAGGTCACTGTGGGGGGATTACCCTACGTATATATGTAAGGGAGTGTACTATAAATGCTTAGTAAACTTCCTAGTCCATTCCTAAAAGTGACAAGTGTGAGGCTAAGCCTATGGCTTTTAATGATTCGACTAAAGTAATCATACATAGTGAATCACCTATGTGAGAGAGAAGTGGGGTCGCTTCGAAGGGTATTGTTGGGGCACAATACCTAATGGCTCTCGCAGAACCAGGCATCATGTTCATGAGCATAACGAACATAACTATGAGGACTTGACTTTGTCAGGGAGAGTCTTGTGTGAAATGTATTGTCGTCCACACAAACGGTAGACGAGTTCAAAGACATCAACGTCTACTCAGAACCAGTGGGCTAAGTGCACTTCATGAGCGAAGGTTCAAAGGGTAACACCTACCTATCGTATGCGAGACTCAACTGCTGAAATTTAATGGGAATAATGTTGTTTGAGATCGACCTCCATTCATGTGGGGGATTGTTGGAAATTTGGGTGTGTGAATGAAGTCTCAAATTGGTAAAACCACCTTGTCCCACATAGGTGTGGGAACAAAAGGAATTGTTATTTATAAGGTAAAGCATTTACCTAGTTAACATAACTTTGAACATGTTTTACCAAAAGACCTACACGCGTGCGCGCAGGGGGGTGCAAAATTGGAACCGGAATTTAGTCGAACTCGTGTGCGCCCGCACGTCCTGCAGACACGAATGCAGTTCCAAAAACCTGGGGCCCGCGTGTGCCTGTTTTTGCACTCTTCACACGAGACTGTAGCGGTTGAATTCTAATGGGTTTTTGAAACCGAAATTAATAATGAGAATATCATTGGTTTCGGTTATGATTGTCATCAGTTTCGAAACTGAATAGTTTTAATTCATTTCGGTTATGATTGACTGCAGTGATGAGGCTAGAATCAGTTATGATCTGTGGCTATAAAACCCAATGCAGACAACCAGTTTCGACACACCACAACAATCTCTCATCTCTTCTGTCTCGAACTCTGCAGCATCGCCTCCTGTTTCGTTTCAGGCAAGTGTGCAAGTCCGGCAGTGCGCTGCTTCGAACCGGCGTACCCTGGGAACAAACGACGAATCTGTTTAAGGGAATTGTGTCAAACACAAGCCCGGTTCACGCTAACGATTCTTTTTCTTTCTGTTTGTTTATTCTCTTTGCAGTTATATTGTTTCTGTTTCGCATTCTGTCTTCGAACAGTAGCAGTTTTTTCTAACACATTAATGTCGGTTCGGTCATGTGCAAATTGCGTGGAGAATATGAAGAAATGAGCAACCACATCATGACCTCATGCTACTTTGCCACTGTAGTCTGGCAAGCCATCTCGAATTGGTGTTGGATTGCTCCATTTATGCATACTCAGTCCGTGATTTTCTTATGGCTCACAAGGACATTGACAAAGATAAAAGGATCAAGAAAGTCATTCAAGGTATCTTAATTGCAGTTTTTTGGTGTATTTGGAAGGCAAGAAACGAAGCGATCTTCAACACTAAAACATCGCCTATCCCAAATACGGTGGTAGAGATTAAGTCTTTGACCTACCTATGGATCAAGGATAGATCGTCGTTTAATAATGTAAACTGCCACAATTGGTATATATTTATGTTTTAAGTTGGCTTTTGCCGTGTCTAGCTGCTTGCTAATTTTATGAAATTTGGTCGTTCCAAAAAATCAAAGGATAAAAGAAAATAAAAAAAGGAATGTTTTCGGGCATAATTCAGGTTTCGGATATGATTTTTTCAGATAATCATGTCATATATGATTTGATATCGTACCCATCTCATACTAATAAAAAAATTTAAAACTAATTTATACCCGAGTATCTATCTTATTTATTTATTTTTTTGTTTAAAAGGGAAATACCTATCCAAGGTTTTGCCTTTTAATTCTATATTGTGCATAGCAATATAGCATTGAAAGTCATGTTAGTTGGCAGATGAGTAATGTCCTTAACTCAAGTAGTTGTGTAGTCAAAAGTCTCCTCGAAACCTACTTGTGTAGTCAAAGTCTCCTCCAACCTCTAAATGCATTGCACAATTGCACTGCAGCTAATTGCATAGTTGAAGTGACTTGCCACGGAGAAATTCTTAATATACTCCACGGCCATGAATTAATTAGGCTTTTGGGTGTGGGGCCGTCCAGGACGTCGGGATCCGGCTACACAGCCCCTCTCTGGCTCGGCACGTCATCATCGTCGACCTCCTGCCGTTCTCGACGGGCCACATTCAAAAAATCCAGCCGTTGCATAATGGCTATTTCCCTAAAAAAATTAATCAATTTTTTTTTATAAATACCTCAAATTTAAATCCATTTTTTCACACTATCTCCACTCAAATCTCTCACATTTATAAAAATTCTCTTTATTTTTTTGTTTTTTTTTACAAAAGCAATGGATCCCTACAACCCAAATCCAAACCCGAATCTTAAAAAAATAAGGGGAGCCTCATCCTCCACACTATTGGTTCATCCTTGGAGGGGCATCACCCTTACTTGATGACGTAACGGGCGACGTAGAGATGCATCCCAGAACATCACCACACCCAGTAACCTTTGACTCCACCTAAAGATTTGACTATAAACTTTATCACATCACATCATCTTAAACTACGTTGTATAGCAAACTTTCATTACAGGTGTCTTCTACTGTTTTTTACAAGTGGGTAAGCTAAATGTACCAACATTCATGCAATGCTTTTAAATGTTACATAATTGTTCTTTAAATTTTAAAATGCGGCTAGCTCCCTTCAGTTTAGTTAACTTTCCTTATAAACCCTAGACTTTTTTCAAAAATTTATTTTAACATTCTTTTAATCAATTACAAGTTGACTAGTGTTTCACTCATAAGATTTTTTATAACATTGATGATGTTTTATAAAATTATGTAAAAAGCGTTGTGACGTACTTATTTTTATCCACATTTCAATGTAATTGTCGCTTAAAATTGAGTTTTGCATGATAATGAACAAATCATCTAAGTACCTATGTAGATATCATTAAAGTTGTAAAGTTGCGACACATGAGTTTACCAGAAGGTTTCTTCTTGTTATGTAAAGTTTTGAATTTTATCGTCTCTGTTGTAATGCGTGAAAATTCAATTTATTTTACCAACATTTTGAAGGCATTTTTTTATGGTTTCACTCCACACGGGTCATAATAGCTAGTTTAACCTTCTGTTTTTTTTTTTTTGAAATAATGCGTTTTTAGGAAATTGTTTTTAACTAGTATAGAGCCCGCATGTTTTTGCATAGGGGTGGGGGATAAAATCGTGCCAACTAACACCAATGCTACACCACCGTCAGTGGCCACCAACACCGAAAACATGAGTAAAACAATAGAAATAAAAAAAAAAAGAATAACCGAACAAAAAGAACACGTAAAAGTGTTGAACAATGCACGCGCGTTGAGACGTGTAAATGCGTAAAAATCAGACTAAAACGTATAACATAGAAAAGAATAATTAAGACGATCTAGGCCCCACGTGTTGCAACGGGGTCGTTAAACGAGAAAATTAGACGTAAAAATGTTGAATCACACATGCACGTTGAAGCGTGTTGACATGCAAAATTTAGACTAAAACGTAAAACATAGAAAAGAATTAATTAAGACGATCTAGGCCCCACATGTTGCGACGCGGTCATTAAATAGACGTAAAAAATTTTGAACCACACACGCACGTTGAAGCGTGTTGACTTGCAAAATTTAGACTTGAAATGTAAAAAAAAAATTCTAAATGATGAAAAGTATGAGGGACCAAAGTTTAAAATGAAAAAGAGTTAGAGTTAAATTATAAAAAAGATAAAAAAAAGTATAGTAATTAAAAGTAAAAATAAAATAAAATTAGAAAAGATAGAAAAATATTCACAAAGCATGATGTACTACCATGAATGCATATCAAATTTTCAATATTATCGTAACTATAATTAAGCACCCCTGTGTTGCGGTGGGAGCTTAAAACTATGTTAAATAACATCAATATCACACTGCTGGTAGCAAACACAACACTGAAGTTGTGGTGTGTTGATGCGAAGCAATAAGACTGAAACATATAAAAAATAACTTTTGTCGATTTAGGACCCAGCATTGTGACGAACTTGTTAAATGAAAAAATAGACATAAAGACATTGAACCACACTTGCGTTACGCCGTGTTAACTCGCAAAATAACATAGAAAAGAATAACTAAGTCGATACAGGATCTGCCCGTTCCGGTGAACTTGCCAAAGGGGGGAAATATACACGTTGTGACAAACCTGTCAAACGTGAAAAAATAGACCAAAAACGTTGAACCATACATGCACGCTACGACGTATTAACTCACAAAATTTAGAACGAAACGTAAAACAAAAAACTTGCGAAAGATAAAAAGTATGGGGAACCAAAGTTGTAAATAAAAAAGTTTTAGGTTAAATTACAAAAGATGCTAATTTTGGGTTAAAAGTAAACAAACTAAAAGTGTTAAAATACAAAAGATGAAAACATTTGAGTTAAAAGTGAAAATCACAACTTTTTTTTGAAAAACTCTCCATACTTATGGTACAACAACATAATGCAACAATGTGTTGCTAATTTATATTATGGAAATTACTCTAATTATAAGGTTACTGATAATTACTATAGAGTAATAATGTAATTATTGTAGTTAGTTATTGTTATTTAGTGTAGTTACATAATTACTTAGTATTATATGCTTTAGTTGAATCATAATATATGCTTGAGTTGAATCATAATATTACATATAAAAATAATTACCCTTGTTCTACATTTCCACTTATAAAAAAGATTACTCTACAACTACAAATATTTAACAAAAGTATTTATATAAAAGTAATTACGCTAGTTATAAATATATATAATTATGTTAATTATGTGTAGTAGAGTAATTTTTATAATTACTCTTCAACAACTTTGTAGGTCCCTCTAGGAGGATCAAGATTAAACCTACTTCCTTGTTGTTTAACACACATACGAGTGTCGAATCCAAGTGCATGTGTAAACCAAAGAAAGGCACAACCAACACAAGAAATATATAACACTTAAAGCTCAAGTATTGATTTCAGCAGAGTAACATTACAAGGTTTACAATATTTGCCCTAACTCTCTGAACTGTGCTCACTATCTAAACTGGAGTGGTAACCATGTGTCTGTTTATATAGGCAAAGTACCCAGCTAACTGTCACAAAGGATTAACAAGGTCCATAAAGAACCAACAAGTCCCACGAAGAATAGGTTCTTGGTGGCCTACTTCAATGAACAACCATGATGAAACATGAAAAATGTTCTTCGTGAATATGTATTCTCTTGAAGAATACATTCTTGTGAGTGCCCAAAACTACACAATTAATAACATATCATAATAATATCATTATATAATCATAATATCATTAGATTATCATGACATCACTAATGATGTTATGACAATCTTGTCGTTGATCTCGCATCGCAAGCGCCAGTTTGTACGACGGAGGAACGTCGTCAACTTCGATCTCGAGCCGAACCGAGCCCAGCCGAACCGAGCTGCATCCACACAAATATGCATCAACAAGCTCCTCCTTGGATGTTGCTCGTGATGGTTCGTTCTTCACGCTGTCGGATCTTCAGATGTCTTCACTTGTCACAGTCAGGAGGTGTATCAACAAGCTCCCCTTGAATGTAGCTTGTGAGACGTTGATCTTCAATCTTTAGATCCTTGTGGTGTTGATGAGTAGTCAGCTATGAATTGATCTTCTTGATCCACGGCTTGCATTCATGTTGTGTCTTACTCCAAACTTTTCTTCAAACGTTCATTGCCTTTAGCTTGCTTGGATGCCACATCTGCACACACGACAAAGTTAAACGCCTAATGAGAACAACCGCTAGAGATTTAATCAACCTTAGAGAATTTTCATTTGAAAATTTCATGAAGGATTGATTTGAAACAAAATTAGCAAATGACACACATGAGACCAACTCTCATTCAACTACCAATCGACAACACTTTGAAAGTTTTAAAATTGTTCAGCTTTAATCCTTGAACATTCAAAACTTGTCAACTTTGACCATTTATGAAGATGCAATTTTTTTCCGGCTTACAATCAGGATTTTAGGTAGGATAGACTCGAGTTCTAACATCGGCCAATCAAAAATAAACTAGAAGCAAAATCTTTTTGAATTTTATAAAATTTATATTAAAACTCATCTAAAATCTTTTGACATTTTTCAATTTTTAAATGTAAAGACAAAACAACATATAAATATTTACAGACAATCTTTTTGTGAATTTCGAGGGTAAGATAACCATATCATAAACGGTCATGGCAAAACACACTTTTTATTCGATTAGATAGCATTTTGATAAGTATCCTATAACAATTATTGGTATTGTTGTCCATATAAGCTCAACTTATCAGATGTACTTGCGGTTAGGGGATATGATTAATGTATGATTTATACTTACCGACCGGTGTTCATCTACCCACGACACATTCCCGTATCAAGGTACGCACGAGAGTTCGTCTTACTGTGAGTATACCATTTATCATCTGCTTTGACGTATATGATGTGAGATACTCACTTATTTGAGGATGAAAACAAGCCCTATGTGATAAAATTACTTATTAAAGAGGAACTTGATTTTCAATGCATGCAGGGCACGAGAGCAAGTCCGTGAACAGGTTACTACCATCGTACCGACAAAGAGACGAACTTGACTCTTGGATGATAGATGTGATTTAAATTCACTTATTGTGACACCTTGAAAATTTCGTCTAATAAAATCCCAACACGTGTCCCGCAAATTCTTGGTTGCCACGTGTAGCCGAGAGGGACTAAAAAAATGCTATTATGTTATTTAAATAACCTCTGAACGAGCATCGGAAAAAGTCGGAGGACCAAAATTTTAAATATGCCAAATTCTCATTTCCTGGAAGGCGGTTACGGACCGCAAGCCTATATGGTTACGGTCTGTAGCCAATTCAATTTCCGTGGGTGCGCCAGGTCCTTACGGACCGTAAGCATTCACCCATTTGGTCCGTAAGGGTGTCGTTGGCAGTGAAGTGCAGCTGGCAACTGCAGCCTGCATTATTGCCACCTATGTCGCGTTTTTGCCACTCTTCTCTAGTTCTTACACCTTGGTACATACTTGTTATCATCTGAGGAGCCTTGGTAACACATGGCATGATCTTGGGTGCTTGGCTCAAGTATAAATAGCACCTTTGTGCTACCAAGTCACTTGCTCATTTCCATTTTATCTCTATCTTGCTCTTCTGGATTCCCATCTGAAGGGAGCTTCCAATCTAGTCTTATTTCGTGCTAAGGACCTTGTGTAAGTGTTCTTATCCCTCCTTTTCAGTTTTGTTAAGTTTTAAGCCAAAGTCAAAGCGTTGACGTAAAAATGCTTTGACCTTGAGCTAAGACCATTATGGTCCAGCCAATGTTCGTAACGAACATGGCTACGTGATCGTAATTAGGTAGGTGTTAATCCCTTAAGAGGGCACCTCCTGATTACCACGATTGCTTGGTCAATTGACAGGTCAAAGTTATGTTAATAAAAAGTCAAACGAGTCAGTTTTGAAATAAATTCATAACTAGTAATGTAGGTACTATAAAATCTGTTTTGACACTCTAATAACTTGGTAATAATTATAAGAACATGTGGGAACATGTTCGGCTCGTCAATTCCAGGTCTAAGGTCGGTTCACAACCGAAAGTCGCAAAAGTT
This sequence comes from Scalesia atractyloides, assembly GCA_947069175.1. NCBI lineage: Eukaryota > Viridiplantae > Streptophyta > Magnoliopsida > Asterales > Asteraceae > Scalesia > Scalesia atractyloides. Next base: position 58,211,641 of record CAMTDV010000019.1, read on the forward strand.
GACTTTTGCTTTGACTTTCAGTTCTGACCCGATTTAGCAAGCTTAGTTACTATTTCTAAGTTGCAATATGACCATGTTATAGTATACTATAACCCTCTGGAGTTATAGGACATGACCATGTAGTACTCCGAGCTTTTTTACAAGTATCCGTTAAATATGTCAAATTTTGCAAAAAGGCTCTTAATGCATAAAAATGAGGTTTTAACCATTAACAAACATATAAATGAGTTGTAAACTGATTTGTTAAATTAATAAACTCATTGTGAAGCTAATAATCTGGTCATAAACCAAGTTTTGATTATTTAACACATAAACGCGTTTAAAGTGACCAAATCGCCCTTTTGGCGTATAAAATAGTTTAAACATAATTTTGACATCAAAACTCATTACCTACTAATGTAATATCATTATTAGGATTATTTGGGAAATTTAATCAGATTGCAAACTGAGTTTAAACTTTAGTTTGCATATTATGTCCTTAAATGACGATATTGCCCTTCCGGCACTTTAAATGGGTTTTAAGCATTGTAATGGAACTAAACTATATACTTATGATAAAATATATATTAACATATTTTGACTATACAAATCTGGTCACAACAACAGTTTCACTTAAATACCATTTAAATTGTCATTTAGCGACTTAATCGCCGTTTCGACGTATAATTTGGTTTAAAACCATATTAGAGCATCAAGGCTAGATACCTACTGATTTCAAAACATATTTTCAAATTATTAATAGTAGGTACATGCCCCAAACTCATATTCCCAAATAAGTTATCAAATTATATGTGAAATGACCAAAATGCCCTTTTGGGACATAGTTTGGTCTTAAACTATAAACCACACATATAATTGATATCCTACTGATATAACATCATAAAATAAGTGTTGTTACAGAATGTTTATGACCATAACATCAGTTTACATATAAACTCATTTATTACATTGTAAAATGACAAAATTGCCCTTTTAAGGCATAATTCACGTTTAAAAACATAACGGGCTGAATTATAGATATCTTACTGATATTTTAACATATTTTAAACATAATGGCATATGGAACTTGTATATAACTTACTTGATTACCCGGTTTCGTTTATATGCATACGGTTCGGCCTACGTAACTATTTTACGTAATTTAACTGAAACGGGTTTAACCATATCAAATCATTCTCAAATTCCAGAATGTAAAATGGTAACCCATATTATACAGGTCCTAGTACTTGTTGGGTCCAAAATACATTCTTTTCCGGTCATCGCTTAATCTAGCATTTCGCATCGTTATCTTTATTTCTAGTTAGCCGGTATAAGTCAATGACTAAATAAAGACCCGCTAGCTAGCTAATCGGTTAATAATACCATCCATTCCAGACTAGAGACTTCCGGTAGATTGTCACCAAGCTATTTAATTGATTATGGCTGTGCTTTGCTTATTTTCTTATTTTAAAGATTTGCTAGCCAGGTAAATACTTTTAACTCATTTTCCCTTATACGGGCTTGGGATACGACATAATAATGCCGTATGGTTGGATATGGGATCAAAGACCAATGAGTCGGGAATTCAAATAATCCATTTTATTTCGTATTGCTTAATATTAAACATTTGGGGGTTAAAACGACCATGTCTTGGATATCCACGGCTCATTTAATTGTAAATGGCCACGACCTAAGCACGGGTGTAGGCATACACCCGACTGATGCTAAAATAAACTAAAACCCATTAGGGGTGTACCTATTAAAGGTATTAAAGTGGTGTGTCGATTAATCATGTTCCCGACATAGTTTTCAGGCTCTAAATGTATTATTAGCATGTAAACTGATAACATGAATATAATTTATCCCAAGTTATTTATTAAACAAAAGTACCATTGTGTACACTAAATGTTTTCAAATGTTTTAAAATGAGTCGGTTAAATTGTATTTACCAGATTTATCTGACGTATTTTCAAAAGACTAAGCGCAGGTGACGAATGTACGTAAATAGGCTGGAAGTACTTGGCAAGCTTAAGAGGAATTTGCAACTCCTTTGCTTAGAAGGCCTTAGTCTGTTAAACATCTATTGTAATCACATTTCGATCCGCCTGTGGATCTATTTACAAGCTTTGTATTTATTTTTGAACTTTGAACATTCAAACGTTTGTAATAGTAATTATCCAGACTTCCGCTGTGTTATTTTGTATTGTTTGGTAATGATGATATCAACTTGCGTCACTATATTCCCCCACCGGGCCCGCCGGGTTACATGTGGAAATTAGGGGTGTGACAGGTTGGTATCAAAGCCAACTTCCGAGTGAATTAAACATCAGCCTTTTGTGTTTAATCTCGTGAATACATATTAACACATATCTTTTAGACTTCCGCTGTGTTATTTTGTTTGTTTGGTAATGATGATATCAACTTGCGTCACGATATTCCCCACCGGCCCACTGGGTTACACATGGAATTAGGGGTGTGACATTATTCAGGGGTGACTGTGGTATTTTTATCACTTATTGATGGTCATATGCATCATGTATAACATACATATATGTATCGTATGAACACGTATGTATGGTATCGTGGAAGTTCTAGATTTGCGTCCCGTTGTTTTCGGTAAAAGAAACAACCATGATACCCAGATGATAAACGTCATAAACACCACGTATTTCAGAACCTCAACAATATATCAAATCAAATTTTCGGTACCAAGACCATATGCCAATGAGCGGTTCCCAACGGTCTTCAGTCGATTATGTTTATATCGCCCTGCACACCTTAAAATGATTGTGAGCCTACCGATACACCGAATATAAGCTACCTATCCTTTTTCATTTTATGTTCAAAGAGGTTTTGACTGACCACTGATTTACTATCATTTTCTCGCCTGGAAACTCATTTTTGTTTTTCTCTTGTGTTTGTATTTTTCTGATTTGTTTGAATTTACTCTCCCTAAAATGCAAAGTAAATTTAAACTTTTAAATAACATCTTTTTGGATTTTCTTCAAGAAAATATTCACAAAATGATATTCCGATGTGGATTAACTCATGTTTTACATCAATGCCATTTACCAAAATGAATTTAATCAAAAATGATTTATGAAAATTTTTGGAAAATGAGTTGGTACGTTGGTTATCGGTGTGGACCAAAACAACATTGACGAGTTTCATATTGAAACGATCACATGTGAGGTGATATTCGAAATCAACGTGTCTGGCAAAAGAGTGTTGTATGAGATTTTTGTAATTCGTAAAGCAGCTTAAATATCGACAAAAATAGGAGAGATTAGAAATTTAAAACCATAATCCTGCAATTTCTACGTGCATTGCCAGGAATCTGTGTGCTCTCCCAACTGGATATCCACCTGGTGTGGATTTCAAGGTCGATTTTGTAGCTACTTCAGATATCTGAGAATTTTCTCTACAGCAACAAGAACAAAATCCTCCGGGTCCGGCTAGTAAGAAGCAAGAGAGCATGTGGGGAAGCTTGTACACATCATCTTTGGACAGTCCATACATGATGTGGTCCACATGCTTTTGCACCAGCAAAGGTTTTCGTCTTTCTCCTTGAGAAGTAGTGTACGGTTGTTCAATCCACGCCAAGGCATCCGCACACCCGGTTGATTTGTTCAACAAACACATTTTCTTCAATCACACCGTGTATAAATGTACACTGCATGTTCAACTTGTAGACTTTGAACTTCTTGTGGAAGAATAAGCTATGAATCTTTCGAAAAGCTTCAGACGTGTTGCAGGCGCGTACACTTCTTTTGAATCTATCCAGTTTACCCGATCCAAACCTTAAACAAACAAATTGTTGCTCATGAATTTTCGTGTCGAAGTTATCAACTTCTTTCATCATAATTCTTTAATCGGACATTTTGTCTTCTTTTCTTTTTCTCTCTCCATCAAAGGCAACAATATTCTCCTAATGTAACAGTGTTTCGGAGCCTTATGTCTCCGATCTTGTGCATGGATGCTCCACTATCAACAATCCTAAGACTATCAATAGTTCCTCCTGGAACATCCTGCACACTCATTTAGAGATTATTTGGAGAGGGGGACCCAAGCCTTCGTTGACTTGGGTCGTCCGGCGTCATCGAGAATTGTTACTTCGATTTCCCGATGATTCGGAAATGATTCAACTCCCCCTGAAACAGTTACCGGTTTTGGTTTCCAATTTTGTTTCTGTTTTTCATTTTTAAGTTCTGGTTTAACAGACTGTGTTTGGATAACATTGGGTTTCAAAGCATTTTCAATTTCTTTTCTTTGTTTCTTTTTTGTTTCATTTTTTGCTGTTTAACAAGACGAGGGTCCTGTTTTGGTGAAACAGATCTTGTATGGTAACCATTACCGTGGGGCACATCAAATTTTGCTTTTCCCTTTGTGAGATATGGACAGTTCTTGACAATGTGCCCATACTCACCACACTCAAAGCACGATCTCCGCTCAACAAACCTTGGAGTATCATAACTGACGAGCTTGATGATGAACTTCGCGATCTTGAGGTACTTGGTCCTACATCACAACAGTTTGTGTGTGTGTGTAATTTTTTTGACTGTTTCTTTTCAAAATTTGTGTATGAAAAAATCTGTGTTGGATTTGTTTTCAAAAGATTCAGTTTTATCAGTCCCTCGGGATTTCACAAAGTTCACCTTCTGAACCTTCTTCTTTTGCTTTCGTTAATTGTTTTGAGTTGCAATTTTTATTCCCGTATTTCTTTCTAACTTCGGATTTTGGATTAGGAACACACTGAGTTACAACAACTCTTGGGCTCGACTTTCCCAAAAACTTACTAGTAGAATCTTCGAAAACTTTATCAATCAAGGATTGATTGACATTTTTGATTGGGAAATCTTTATCTGAATATATTTTGTCAGAACCAATTAATGTGTAAAGCAAGTTCACGCTTTCACCACTCGTAGATGAAGATTCAACATACTTGAATGTAGCAGTCACAAACGGTTTTGTGATTGGATCACAAAGAATGTGATTTTCGAGAGGTATATTTTCCTCTTTTGTTACCATATCTGACTGCTTAGGTTTGTCCTCATCCGACTCATCATCCGAACTATCATAATCCTCAACAATGGGAGGACTTTGATCATTCACAGAGTTTGAGTCATTGATGTCATCCGTATTGACCTTGACTTGAAGATGTGCCCTAGTGAACCCTAGACCAGCTGTAAATTCAGCTAGATCCAATGGAACGTGGGTTCAAACTGTGGTATATCTCCGTCATCTGGCATTTTGGTGTAATTGTGTCTAACCGAAGGGGACAAGCCTGTATCCAATGCATTTCACATCACTCTTCTTCTTTTGAACATCGATGATGTGATCCAAGACATATCTTGAGTTGGAGTAATTTGTCCAACTTGAGTTTGATCGCATCGTGCTCACACTTTGCACAGGTTAACTCCTTTTTCGTTTCTTCAAGCATGTTAATATAGTTATTAATGGTTGTTTGTTTTCTCAAAACATTCTTTGTTAATTCAGAATCATCTTTCTTTAAGGTTTCAATTGCGTTTTAAATTCCTTTTCGTTTTTCTTAAGAGCTGTGTTTGCCTCAGTGCCCTTTGTCAGATCTACATCAAACTCTGATGATGTTTCTTCTTATGATCAAATTTACCTACAAGTTCTAAGTATTTGCCTTTTAAACTACTCTTTCATTATTAGACACTTGATTTCTATTGAAAGGATATTGATTCCCTTGCTGTGGAGGCTTCGTGCATTCTCTTTTAAAATGCCCCTTCTGTCTGCAGTTGAAACAGGTAACCTTCTGTTTGTCAAAACCATATGGAGTATCCTTGTTGCTCTCCAGATTAGTTCTTCCCGTTTTCTCCATAAAATCTTTTGCTCTTCTCACTACACTTTCAAACGCCCATTTGATACGATCAACTCCATCTCCTCCTTATCAATTTGTGCGTAGGCTTCACTGGTTATATGGATGTTGCCAATTTACCCATCTACTAATCCAAAGTAAGAACTCACCAAAGTGTTAAGAAGCTCCATGTGTTCCCGGGCAACTTCCATAGTGACCTTAGAAAGGTTGGATGTATCGAGTCTCAAAGTGTTAGGGTTTGAGGATTAAAAGTTGTTACCATAGAAAGCTTGTTGTGGAACTTGTGGTTAAGGAAGAAAGGCTTTTGGATCAAATGCCTGTCCATAGACTTGAGCATTTGTTGATGTAGCAACTTGTGGTTGAGGAAGAAAGGCTTTTGGATTAAATACTTGTCCATAGACTTAAGGACTTGAACCAACAGACTGATCTGGTTGAAACTTGTTGTAGAAAAGGGTTTGCATTTGATACAAATGTTGTCTGAAGCTTCGGTTGCTGACTTGAACTTACACCTATGTTAATACCTCCAAAATACATCTCTAGGTTTTTTGGAAATGGAATTCGTTTTGCTTTATGAATTTCTTCTTCATTTTTGTTTTCAAGTTTCTGAAACAAATTCGTAATGTTGATTACATCCAAAACACTGGTATGCTTCAGCAACTCAATGAATTGACTCCACTTAGGTGGCAAAGCATCAGCAAAATGCATAACGATATCTTGTGGCGATACGTTAACCTTGTAAGAGTACATTTCACTAAACAGGTGATAAAAATGAGTTGTCATGTCGCTTAGTGTCTCATTCTCCATAAATAAAAACCCTTCAAACCCTTTCTTTAGAAGATCATGTCGGTTCTTTCTTGTCGCTGCATTTCCTTCCCCTCTTGATTCCAAAGTGTCCCATAAGTCTTCGTAGTGGTACGATACCTAAATTGATGATAAATATCCTTGTGAAGAGTTTGTGTAAGGATAGCAAAAGCTTTCTTCTCTAGATCATAAGCCTTCTTATCATTCTCGTCCAAACCAGCTAAAGAGGTCGAATTTGATACTACTTCTTCGAGAGATTCTTTGTACGCAGTAGTAAAACAAGTCCATAACTCATATTCTGACCAAGAACATAGGTATAAAAACGACTTTTCCATGATGGATAATCGTTCATGTGATTTAACTTTGGTGGACGATTGTTGCTTCCTGTCTCACTCTCGCTAATGAGGAGAGTTTGAACCCTTTGATTTTTATTTGTAACACATGCCCATTGATTTGCGGTAATCATTCCCGTTTGTTGAGGCATTAAAGATTGTACACATGGGGTTGCAGAGCTAGTTTCTGATGGACCATGGCTTGTACTTGAGCTACTACCCTAATCCCAAGGATTTGAACCCATTTTAATTGATTAACTATGAAGGTATGTTTGAAACCACAAAATTAACAAGTTACATATGAAATAAAACCTTATGTGAAAAAATTACAAGTTTAATACCCATGAACTTCTTATGTTAAAAGTCTGGAACACCATATTCACGAAACACTAGGTTTTTCGTTCACCCCTTTTTATCCCCTTTTTTATGAACAATTACTAAAAGTTACTAAGAACAAATAAATGTTAAGAACAACATATGCACGAAAGACTATGTTCTTCGTGTGAACCAAGTTAACAAAAGACTAGGTTTTTCGTTCAACTTTTTTTATGAGACAATAATCTTTCGTGATAATTGTTCTTCGTAGCTTCTGGTTCTTCATGAAAAGAGTGTTTCGCGAATAACAGTTGTTCATGAAAGGGTAGGTGAAATCTTTCCTTTCACAGAGGAATCTGGTTTCCATTTTGTGAAAGTTGAAAGCTGGTTATCCAGATATGGTTAAAGAATAAACAATAAACATTCAAAATTCACCATCTCAGACAATTTTAAGGTTATCCTTTCACTAAGAATATTCCGGTGACTTTTCCGGCCAAAACTCCATAGCGGAAAAGATAGCGTTCAAATTTTTGATTGAAATTTTTAACAAGAACCATATTTTAACATGTCTCCTATGGGTTTTAACAAGGTTTTTATAAAAATTTTCTGCAAGCCATTAGTTTTTCGCAAGTTTTAGACCACTTTTTCTTTCTAAAACTTCACTCAAAACTCACTAAAATGCTTGGTTTTCAACAAGGAAGAGAGCCAAAGCTCTGATACCACTTGTAGGTCCATCTTGGAGGATCAAGATTAAACCTACTTCGTTGTTTTTTAACACACATACGAGTGCGGAATCTAAATGTATACACAAACCAAAGCAAGAGCACAACCAACACAAGAAATATATAACACTTAAAGCTCAAGTATTGATTTCAGCAGAGTAACATTACAAGGTTTACAATATTTGCCCTAACTCTCTGAACTATACTCATTATCTAAACTGGACTGGTAACCATGTGTGTTTATATAGGCGAAGTACCCAGCTAACTGTCACGAAGGATCAACATGGTCCATGAAGAACCAACAAGTCCCACGAAGAAAAAGTTCTTCGTGGCCTACTTCAATGAACAACCATGATGAAACATTAAAAAGGTTCTTCGTGAATATGTATTCTCATGAAGAATACATTCTTCGTGAGTGCCCAAAACTACACATTTAATAACATATCATAATATAAAATTATATATCATAATATCATTAGATTATCATAACATCACTAATGATGTTATGACAATCTTGTCTTTATCTCACATCGCAAGTGTCGGTTTGTATGACGGAGGAATGTCGTCAACTTCGGTCTCGAACCAAGCCGAACTTAGCCGAGCCAAGCCGAAACCGAACCGAACCAAGCTGCATCCACACAAATATGCATCAACAAACTCCCCCTTCGATGTTGCTTGTGATGGTTCGTTCTTCACACTGTCGGATCTTCAGATGTCTTTACTTGTCATAGTCAGGAGGTGCATCAACAAGCTCCCCCTTGATGTAGCTTGTGAGACGTTGATCTTCAAATCTTTAGATCCTTGTGGTGTTGATGAGTAGTAAGCTATTGTAACACTACACATTTTTTACGTCCAATTACGTTCTGACACGTGTCCCAGTAATCCTCGTATGCCGTGTGCTTAAACGAGAAGGACCAAAGTCGTTGAAACTATAAGTTATATTCATGTTATCTAGGGAATGAAGTTGAGGGACTAAAGTTGTAAATATGCCAAAATTTAGTTCTGGGAGGTGTAACATCCGTCGAAAAACGGGTTTTCAAAACCCGCTTCGTTTATTAATCGAATAGTCAGTTTCAAATTTTCGTTGCTTATTTAATGCTCATTTTAATTTTAAACAATACATAACTAATAAACATTTTAGAATATGGAAACTAAATTGTTAAAAAGTAAAAATAAAGTAAATAAAAAAGAAAATAGGCTGCCGGGTTTCGAACCCAGGTCAGCCGGAAGACACAACCAGCACACAACTTAACCACTCCGCCACTTGCTTCTTATGTGTAATCAATGAAACAAATAAAACTTAACTTCTACCCGTGAACTCATCTGTTTGCGCCAAAACTGAAACCGCTCATCGGCTTTCAACTATCCAGACTGTTAAGTGATCGCTAATTACTGATTATAACCGATAAATCAATTGCTGCCCACGTTCTTAATCAATTCGGTCATCAATTGTCTCGATTCATATGATTTTTGGGAGTTGAAAACCGAAATCATATTCCTCCTGTTTTACACTGATAATTTCATCGTCTCATAACTTAGAAACACTCGCAGAACCTTCAATTTCATTTGCGCTCCAATTTCTGTTCGTCGGAAACACTATCTGCTATCGCCGGACTTTCGCCGGAAAACCGAGACATACATCAAATCGGTAATTTTCTCGATTCTTTCATTTTCAATCCATTGTTAGACTTTTACTAACTCAAATCCTTCAATCAGAATCGGTCCCAGACGACGTTGTCGGATATTCAGCACTCGCCAGAAAATCTCTTAAAATTCCGAAATCACGCTGTGAATCGGTACAAACATCTAAACTCTCTGATAATTCTTGTTTAGTCATTTAATTTCACAATTAGTTAATCAAAACTGTTAATTGGTCCGCTCAGACGGAATTCATAAAACAGAGCCGACGACTTTGCCGGAGTTCTGAGAAAAACATCTTTCCGGTACATTCATTTCCAAAACCTTCTTTATCCATTACATTTTAATCATTTATATGTTCGTTAATCGAATTAAACAAGAACTGTCGAACATCGATTGTCTGTGTCTTTGAACGAAGAAGATGAAGTCGAACCTTATGTATAAATTTAATTAAAACAAGATATTAAACCGGGTTAGACACACAGTCCAGCGGTGGACTGTGTGCAAACACATAGCGCACGTCACGAGTTCGAATCTTACAAACGCACCGGCTTTCCGAATTAAAACCAATTTTTTTGTTACTGAATCAGAGTAGGACCCAGGATGTTTTTAAGATTAATAAAAACTGTAAGTTTAACAGATAAGTCACACAGCCCAACTGGTTGGGCTGTGCGCTTACAAACCGAAGGACCCGAGTTCGATCCGGCTCCCTGCAAACCGGTTCAACCATTTAAATTCTTTTAATATAAACCGAATAATTAAACATTTAATTAGTATATATATATAATTAAAACATAGAATATTTCGGGTTAGACACGTAGCTCAGTTGGTAGAGCTGCGTGCACGCGTACGGGAGGTCACAAGTTCGAACCTCACTCAGCGCAAACAAACACAAAGTCCGAACCGGTCAACAGTCAAAGTCAACGGTCAACGGTCAACCCAAAAAGTCAACATTTTTTTTATATTTTTATTTATTTATTTAATTTAAAAATCAATTAAAAATAATTAAAATTAATATTTTTAAAGTTAGAAAATGACCTTAAACTCACAAAAATAAATCTAAAAATCCTATTAAAATTGTTAATAAAATCCACTTATTTACCGTACCTTTTCGTTATTATTTAGGTTAGTTATTCCTCGTCGATCAACTCTCTAAACTCGTGCGCATTCAACATCATCAAACGAACGCACCCAATGTGAGTGAATCTCTACAAATTCCCCGTTTTAATCACATTTTGGAGTGTACCATGTGTCAATTATTATTTATTACATTTAAACACTTGTGCATCCATCATATCCATGATCAAATGTGTATCCAATATGTATCAATTGTTTGTGTGGTTAATGTTTAGATTTAATTTATCATTTTCAGTACATACATCATCATAGGCTCGTCGGTTCCCCATTACCTATGAGCGGAACCGTTCCCGATTACCTATGAGCGGAACGTGGCGTTGCCAACATACGATCGGCTCTGTTTGATTGAGCCTTGATCGCACATACATCATCATAGGCCGTCCGTTCCCCATTACCTATGAGCGGAACGTGATGTTGCCAACATATACATTATCATTCATGTCATATACTCATGCAAGGTGGTTTGTTATTGTATGATTATTTACGTTTGCTCACATATGATTATTGCATAATTTTTCCTTATTAAATACAACAAGAAATCAATAATAAATGTTTTCTAACAAGGTTCACTCGCCAACTTTTGTTGACCCAAAAACCCCCATTTTACACATGATACAGGTGATCCAGTTGCAGCAAGAAACATATAGGACGGCCTAGAAGAATAAATCAATTTAGGCTTTGGATTGTTTGCTTAGTTACTTTTTCCTTGTAATTGTATGAACTTGTTTGGAATATTGAAGTTGTAATTTTGAATTTAATAAATATGAAACATATTAGTAAACATCAGGAGCTTTGGTGATAACCCAATTATGCCCCGACTCTTATTCCGCTGTGGGTCGGGGTGTGACAGATTGGTATCAGAGCCCTGACTATAGGGATATAGGATAGGTTATTAGACCCTTAGAGCCTATACTATAGTTGATTAGAATTTTAAAATTGTTTATGTGTTACATACAAAATTCATGATGTTTATATGCTTTATGTTTATTGTTACATTCAATGTTATGCAAGCATGTTCATAAGTACATATTACTATACAATGCTCATCATGAATCATATCCTCATAACATATCATATCCATGAGAGCACACACCACACAATTTCCATGATTTTTGCAACGATTTTTGTATTTTTTTCAAATCACATCAAAGTGAGTTCTCATGACGGGCATGTAGTAACTGGAAGGGTACAAGTACCGGTAGTCGGAACGTCCTGTCTAGGCTTGGCATTCGTATAAATCCAAAATAAAGGACCAGTTTGCCTACCTGGGGACTAACGATGAGAGTACGAAGGACCTATTAGGCCAAAGCATGCTATGCCAAACGTCGTGTGAGCTAACCCCACTTTGAGTTGTCATTGTGTCTACACCTGGACACCCTCCGACCATACATCTCGCAAACATATTTCATGGTTTTCATTCGGGTGATGCGAGTGTTAAACCGCCAACACCAATGTGAATCCTACTAAGCCAATAGTCATGGGGGCCCACATGACTATACAGGTGATGGTATGGGGGACATTGGAGGCCCAAACATGAGCAAACCCAAGACATCCTATGGATGTAGTTGCATTATTTATGATTATGTTATTTTGTTACTTTTAACGACACATGACACCTAAAAAGACTCCTTAAACTCACAATCTTCATATGTATGTTCCTGTAGATGTCGGCTAGGCAACAACGTGGGGGTAGAAGGTCAGGAAGGTCAAACGAACGCTTGGCCACTCAAATCGCAAAACAAATGGCCGCGGTGCTTCCTGACATCGTAATTCAAGTCCAACAAGCTCTCGCCGCAAATCCCATCAACCCTCCCAATCAAGAAGACCAGAACGTTGACAACCCTCCCTCCAAAAAGTGCTCTTACAAACACTTCAAGTCTTGCGATCCCCCGAAATTTGAAGGGACCGAAGGTGTCACTGCTCTCCTCCACTGGTTTGAGGAAATGGAAAACACCTTCCTCAATTGCGATTGTCCCGAGGATCGGAAGGTACGTTACGCAACCGGGAGACTATTTGGAGTAGCTCTTACCTGGTGGAATACAGAAAAAGGTAAGAGAGGAATCGAAGATGCAATGGCCTTAACATGGGAGGAGTTAAGGGAAATCATGACGAGACGCTTCTGTCCAAGAAGCGAGATCAAAAAGTTAGAGGATGAATTTCACTCGTTAAAGCAAAAGGAGGGAGATCATACTTCCTACAACAAAAGGTTTCTAGAGTTGAACCAAATGATCCCCAACTTGTTCACCCCAGTATACCACTTAGTCGAACACTATATTCGAGGCCTCCCCTCGAAAATTCAAGACTCAGTTCTAAGCACTTCGCCTGCAACACTTGAAGCTGCTATGGAACTAGCTACCGAGCTTACCGAGAATCGCATCCGAAACGGAAAATTTAAGGATGAGAAAAAGAAAGCCCCCATTGAGGGCCAAACTTCAAACCATTCCAGCTCCCCCTCAAAGTTTGCTAGTAAGAGGAAACGAAACACCAGAAACTTTGTGGTCACACAAACAAACTTCCCTATCCCTGCTGCACCCATCACTCAAGTTGCCCCCTCAGCTGCACCATATAAAAAGCCATACTCTGGCCCATACCCAAAATGCAACCGTTGCCAATACCATCACTTTCCTGATCATCCATGCCAACATTGCACCGGCTGTGGCCGCGCAGGTCACACCATACAAACCTGTCGCGCACTTCAGCGAACGAACCGCAATCAACCCTCAACCCAAACCCACCATCAGATAGTGGGTCAAGCCCAACAACCTTTACTCCTACCACCTGCCCAACATGTAGCCCAATCCTACTACCAACCCAACTATCCCATGGTGCAACCTATGCGGGCTTGTTACAACTGTGGAGACCCGAACCACTTCAGGAACACCTGTCCACGCTTGGTGAACATCATCCATGCCCAAGCTCAAGCTAATCCGGTAAACCAGGCTAACCAAGCTCCTCCACCTGCAAGAGGAAGAGCTTTCAACATCAACGCTAATCAAGCTAGGGCTGACAACAATGTGGTTAACGGTACGTTTCTCATCAATGGTAGTTATGCATCCATGTTATTTGATACTGGCGCGGATAAGAGTTTTGTGTCCTTAGAATTTGAACCCATCCTCAACCAAACTCGTGATAAACTCATGGAATCCATAACGGTAGAAGTTGCTGATGGAAAACCGGTCTCATTAAACTCTATTATACGCAATTGTACTCTCACCCTAAACGATCACGATTTTCCAGTTGACCTCATACCTATGAAGTTGGGAATTTTCGACATTATAATTGGTATGGACTGGCTCAGCCAACATCATGCTGAAGTTGTATGCCGCGAAAAGTTTATTCGCATTCCTCTTACAAACGGTCAGACTCTACGAATCTTTGGAGAAACCCCTTCGAAAGGACTCAAATTAATGTCCTGTCTTCAAGCCCGAAAATATCTCCGCAAGAACTATGTCGCATTCCTAACTCATGTCGTCAAAAAGGGAATCAAGGAGAAGAAACTCGAAGACATCCCAGTAGTAAAAGATTTTCTGCAAGTTTTTCCTGACGACATTTCAGGACTTCCTCCCGTGAGAGAAGTCGAATTCCGCATTGATCTTATACCTGGAGCTACACCAGTTGCAAAATCTCCGTATAGGTTAGCCCCATCCGAAATGCAAGAGCTGGCCAGTCAACTGCAAGAGCTGACTGACAAAGGATTCATACGTCCTAGCTCATCGCCTTGGGGTGCACCTGTCCTTTTTGTGAAGAAAAAAGATGGAACGTTTCGCATGTGTATCGACTACAGAGAACTCAACAAGTTAATGGTCAAGAACCGCTACCCATTACCTCGCATCGATGATCTTCTAGAACAACTTCAAGGCGCCACCTGTTTTTCAAAAATCGACCTTCGTTCTGGTTATCATCAACTCAGAGTACATGAAGAAGACGTCCGAAAGACCGCCTTCCGAACTCGTTATGGTCATTATGAATTCATGGTCATGCCATTTGGTTTAACCAACGCCCCAGCTGTCTTCATGGATCTAATGAACAGAGTCTGCAAACCTTATCTCGACCGTTTTGTTATAGTCTTCATCGACGACATCCTCATCTACTCAAAGTCTAAGTCTGATCATGAACGACACCTTCGACTCATCCTTACACTCTTAAGGACAGAAAAGCTATACGCTAAGTTTTCGAAATGTGAATTCTGGTTAAGGGAAGTACAATTCCTTGGACACGTCGTCAATGACAAGGGAATTCATGTTGATCCCTCAAAAATCAAGGCAGTACAGGAATGGCAAGCGCCACGTACACCTACCGAAGTAAGATCATTTCTTGGTTTGGCTGGTTATTATCGCCGTTTCATTGCAAATTTCTCCCGTATCGCTGTACCACTCACAGCTTTAACACATAAAGGAAAACCCTTCATATGGGGACCCAAACAAGAAGAAGCCTTCCAAACCCTTAAACAAAAACTCTGTGACGCACCTATCCTCACACTTCCTGAAGGTTGTGATGACTTCGTGGTTTATTGCGACGCGTCAGGGCAAGGACTAGGCTGTGTACTGATGCAAAGAGGAAAAGTGATAGCTTATGCTTCTAGACAACTCAAAATTCATGAGAAGAATTACACCACCCATGACCTGGAACTTGGAGCCGTTGTGTTCGCTCTTAATATATGGAGACATTACCTCTACAGTACTAAGTGTGAAATATACACTGATCACAAGAGCCTCCAACATATCTTTAACCAAAAAGAGTTGAATATGAGGCAACGAAGATGGGTCGAACTTCTTAATGACTACGACTGTGAAATTCGGTATCATCCTGGCAAGGCAAACGTGGTGGCCGATGCGCTCAGTCGAAAGGGTTATGCGAACTCCATTCGTCTTCTATGTTCGCAAATCATAACCGACATCAAAGATCAAATCCGAGAAGCCCAACATGTTTCAGTAACGGAAAACGACGTACGCAAGGAGCTGTCTTGTGGAGCTGACCTTAAAATCGAAACTAAATCCGACGGTATTCTGTACTATCTAGATCGCATATGGATTCCCGATCACAATAACCTTCGTGATTTCCTTATGAATGAGGCGCACAAAACACGATACTCTGTACACCCAGGAGCTGACAAGATGTATCAAGACCTTCGATACACCTACTGTTGGCCTGGCATGAAGAAGGATATCGCTGTTTTTGTTTCCAAGTGCCTTACATGTTCCAAAGTAAAAGTTGAACATCAAAGACCCTCAGGACTTCTAGTCCAACCTGAAATACCTGTATGGAAGTGGGAAAACATAACCATGGACTTCATTACCGGGTTACCTCGCAGCTCCAGTGGGTATGACACTATATGGGTAATCATTGATCGTCTTACAAAATCAGCTCACTTCATTCCGATTCGCGAGGACTTCAAGAACGAGAAGTTAGCTCGTATCTACATCAGCGAGATCGTAAGCCGTCATGGTGTACCTTTAAGCATTATTTCAGACCGCGATGGTCGTTTCACTTCACGAACATGGCAAGCCGTACAAGCCGCTTTGGGTACACGATTAGACCTCAGTACCGCTTATCATCCTCAAACTGATGGACAATCTGAACGCACCATCCAAACTCTTTAAGATATGCTTCGAGCATGTGTCATAGACTTCAAAGGAAATTGGGACGCTCATCTACCATTAGTTGAATTTCGTACAACAACAGCTATCATTCAAGTATCGGCATGGCACCTTTCGAAGCTTTATATGGTCGTAAGTGCCGATCACCAATATGTTGGCACGAAATTGGGGAAGCTCAAATCACCAGTCCAGAATTGATTCAGGAAACAACAGACAAGATCCATCAGATTCGAAACAATCTTCTAGCGGCACAAAGTCGTCAAAAGAGTTATGCAGACAAACGACAAAAGCCCTTGGAGTTTAACATTGGTGATCATGTACTTTTAAAAGTATCACCGTGGAAAGGAGTAGTTCGTTTTGGTCAGAAGGGCAAGCTAGCACCACGCTACGTAGGACCTTTCAAGATACTCGAAAGAGTAGGACCTATAGCATACAAGCTTGACCTACCAGAAGAACTCAACAGAATTCCCCCACATTCCACGTATCAAACTTGAAGAAGTGCCTCGCCGATGAAAACCTCCATATTCCCCTAGAAGATATTCAGATCGATGAATCTATGCACTTCATTGAAAGACCAGTAGAGATCATGGACTTTGGAGAAAAACGTTTAAGACGGAGTCGTATTCCAATTGTTAGGGTACGCTGGGAGTCGAAACGAGGACCTGAGTATACTTGGAAACGTGAAGACTCGATACGCGAAAAATACCCGCATCTTTTTCCTGTTACCACTACTACTTAAATTTCGGGACGAAATTTCTAAAAGTAGGGGATACTGTAACATCCGTCGAAAAACGGGTTTTCAAAACCCGCTTCGTTTATTAATCGAATAGTCAGTTTCAAATTTTCGTTGCTTATTTAATGCTCATTTTAATTTTAAACAATACATAACTAATAAACATTTTAGAATATGGAAACTAAAATTGTTAAAAAGTAAAAATAAAGTAAATAAAAAAGAAAATAGGCTGCCGGGTTTCGAACCCGGTCAGCCGGAAGACACAACCAGCAAACAACTTAACCACTCCGCCACTTGCTTCTTATGTGTAATCAATGAAACAAATAAAACTTAACTTCTACCCGTGAACTCATCTGTTTGCGCCAAAACTGAAACCGCTCATCGGCTTTCAACTATCCAGACTGTTGAGTGATCGCTAATTACTGATTATAACCGATAAATCAATTGCTGCCCACGTTCTTAATCAATTCGGTCATCAATTGTCTCGATTCATATGATTTTTGGGAGTTGAAAACCGAAATCATATTCCTCCTGTTTTACACTGATAATTTCATCGTCTCATAACTTAGAAACACTCGCAGAACCTTCAATTTCATTTGCGCTCTAATTTCTGTTCGTCGGAAACACTATCTGCTATCGCCGGACTTTCGCCGGAAAACCGAGACATACATCAAATCGGTAATTTTCTCGATTCTTTCATTTTCAATCCATTGTTAGACTTTTACTAACTCAAATCCTTCAATCAGAATCGGTCCCAGACGACGTTGTCGGATATTCAGCACTCGCCAGAAAATCTCTTAAAATTCCGAAATCACGCTGTGAATCGGTACAAACATCTAAACTCTCTGATAATTCTTGTTTAGTCATTTAATTTCACAATTAGTTAATCAAAACTGTTAATTGGTCCGCTCAGACGGAATTCATAAAACAGAGCCGACGACTTTGCCGGAGTTCTGAGAAAAACATCTTTCCGGTACATTCATTTCCAAAACCTTCTTTATCCATTACATTTTAATCATTTATATGTTCGTTAATCGAATTAAACAAGAACTGTCGAACATCGATTGTCTGTGTCTTTGAACGAAGAAGATGAAGTCGAACCTTATGTATAAATTTAATTAAAACAAGATATTAAACCGGGTTAGACACAAAAGTCCAGCGGTGGACTGTGTGCAAACACATAGCGCACGTCACGAGTTCGAATCTTACAAACGCACCGGCTTTCCGAATTAAAACCAATTTTTTTGTTACTGAATCAGAGTAGGACCCAGGATGTTTTTAAGATTAATAAAAACTGTAAGTTTAACAGATAAGTCACACAGCCCAACTGTTGGGCTGTGCGCTTACAAACCGAAGGACCCGAGTTCGATCCGGCTCCCTGCAAAACCGGTTCAACCATTTAAATTCTTTTAATATAAACCGAATAAATTAAACATTTAATTAGTATATATATATAATTAAAACATAGAATATTTCGGGTTAGACACGTAGCTCAGTTGGTAAGCTGCGGCACGCGTACGGGAGGTCACAAGTTCGAACCTCACTCAGCGCAAACAAAACAAAGTCCGAACCGGTCAACAGTCAAAGTCAACGGTCAACGGTCAACCCAAAAAGTCAACATTTTTTTATATTTTTTATTTATTTATTTAATTTAAAAATCAATTAAAAATAATTAAAAATAATATTTTTAAAGTTAGAAAATGACCTTAAACTCACAAAAATAAATCTAAAAATCCTATTAAAATTGTTAATAAAATCCACTTATTTACCGTACCTTTTCGTTATTATTTAGGTTAGTTATTCCTCGTCGATCAACTCTCTAAACTCGTGCGCATTCAACATCATCAAACGAACGCACCCAATGTGAGTGAATCTCTACAAATTCCCCGTTTTAATCACATTTTGGAGGTGTACATGTGTCATTTATTATTTATTACATTTAAACACTTGTGCATCCATCATATCCATGATCAAATGTGTATCCAATATGTATCAATTGTTTGTGTGGTTAATGTTTAGATTTAATTTATCATTTTCATACATACATCATCATAGGCTCGTCTGTTCCCATTACCTATGAGCGGAACCGTTCCCCATTACCTATGAGCGGAACGTGGCGTTGCCAACATACGATCGGCTCCGTTTGATTGAGCCTTGATCGCACATACATCATCATAGGCCTCCTTTCCCCATTACCTATGAGCGGAACGTGATGTTGCCAACATATACATTATCAGTCATGTCATATACTCATGCAAGGTGGTTTATTATTGTATGATTATTTACGTTTGCTCACATATGATTATTGCACAATTTTTCCTATTAAATATAACAAGAAATCAATAATAAATGTTTTCTAACAAGGTTCACTCGCCAACTTTTGTTGACCCAAAAACCCCCATTTTTACATATGATACAGGTGATCCAGTTGCAGCAAGAAACATATAGGACGGCCTAGAAGAATAAATCAGTTTAGGCTTTGGATTTTTGCTTAGTTACTTTTTCCTTGTAATTGTATGAACTTGTTTGGAATATTGAAGTTGTAATTTTGAATTTAATAAATATGAAACATATTAGTAAACATCATGAGCTTTGGTAATAACCCAAATTATGCCCCGACTCTTATTCCGCTGCGGGTCGGGGTGTGCGGCGAGGCGGTTATGGACCGCAAGCCTATCCGGTTACGGTCCGTAACCAACTCAAATGCTGTGGGCGCCAGAGGTCCTTATGGACCGCAAGGCTCTTCCCTTACGGACCGTAAGGGACCGCCAGCGAACAAAAATGTGGCAGCTTGTTGTTCTGCCACATTTGTCGCCATTGCTACCTTTTCTTGCATGTTGCGATGACTTGGGACACTTGTTTACATCCACCAACACCTGGCAACACCTCCTAACTCCTCAAAAACTATTAAAGGATGCTTTTTATGTGTTGCAACTTGCTCACATTCATTTTAACCCATCAAGTTCACTTAGAGGAGTTCCTGGCCATCTTGAAGCATTCCTCTGTGTTCTTAGCAACCCCTGGACCTTGTGTAAGTGTTCCATTTTCGAAAGTCATTTCATTAGGCTTTAAGCTAAGGTCAAAGTCTTGTCGTAAAAACGCCTTGACTTTGAGCTAAGACCATGATGGTCCAGCCATTGATCGTAACGAAAGTGGCTATGTGATCATAATAAGGTAGGTCTTAATCCCTCAAAAGGGCACCTCCATATTACCACGAATTCTTGACCAATTGACGAGTCAAAGTAAAAGTCAACAAAAGTCAAACTGGCCAGATTTCATAAAAATTCACAACTTATTATATAGATGTTATAAAATATGTTTTGATGCATAAACAACTTAAAATAAGTATTAGAACTTGTATAAACTGATTCGACTCATCAACTCTCGGTCAGAGTCAGTTCGCAACCGAAAGTCGCAAAGTTTGACTTTTTGACTTTCAGTTCTGACTCGATTTAGCCGCTTAGGCTACTGACCTTAGGTCATTTTAAGACCATTTTTAAGTATAGCATAACCTCCTAAGGTTACGCTACATGGTTCATTAGCAATCTTAGTTTATATGTAAGTTCCGCTAAGTTACTTAAACTTTGCAAAAAAGGTCCTTTTCGATACAAAACATGGTTTTAATCATGAACCAATATAAAAATGAATCACATACTGATTTGTAAACATAAGTAAAATATATTAATGTCAAGAATCTGATCATGAACTAAGTTTTAATTAAAAGAATAATATATGCTTTTAAAAGACTAAAATGCCCTTTCCGGCATTTTAGAAAGGATAAGTATGGTTTTATCACCAAGATGAAATACCTAATGATGTAATATGATATGTAGGACATATTGGGATATTTATTCAGATTATAAACTGAATAAAGGCCTAAGATTCGTTAAATGCCAATAAAAGACCAAATTACCCTTTTACGTGTAAAGTGACTTAAACCAAACTTTTTATAACCAAATCTTTTGTTTACTGATGAAACATGTTAAATAACTATTTGGTTATATAAAACTAGTCATAACTTCAGATTACTTTAAACATTGAAATTAACGGCATTTATCGACTATTTACGACTTTCCGCGCATAGTATGGTTTAAGACCATAGATATGAGCCAAGACTTGTTATCTACTGATTTATAAACTTATTTTCAACAAATTTACAGTAAGTACAAGTCCCAAACTCAAATCCTAAATATCCTTCAAGACTATGTGTGAAATGACAAAAAATGCCCATACGAGACATAGTTTGGTTTAAAATTTCAAGCACACATATACTTGATATCCTACTGATATAACATCATGAAATTTGTATTTTTACTGAATAATAATGATCTTGACATCATATTTCTTATAAACTTCGATTAATAAACTATAAAATGACCAAAATGCCCTTATGAGGCATAATTCAGTTTTAAAATCACTAAGAGCATATATATTGATATCTTACTTATATCAAATCATATTTTAAACATAATAGCATAGGAACTTGTATATGAGTCTTTCGGTTACCCGGTTTCGCTTATACACTTAAGGTTAAGCGTACGTGACTAGTTTACGTAATCTAACCGAAACGGGTTTAACTTTGTCATTCTTATTCAAAATCCAGAATGTTATCGGTATACCATATTATACAAGTCTTGATACTTGTCGGGTCCAGTTATCCTTCTATTCCGGTCACCGCTTAATATAGCGTATCGTACCGTACTTGTTTATACGTAAGACTAGCTGGTTCAAGTCTAAGACTTAACTAAGGACCCGTTAGCATTCTAATTTGGTTAATAATACCATCATTCCAGACTAAACGCCTTCCCGGTAAATTGTACCTGTACTTATCTTTGATTTGCGGCTGAGTTTTGGATTTCTTGAAGACTTAAGCTCAGGTAAATAATTTAACTTATTTTCCCTATACGGGCTTGGGATACGGTAAATTATTACCGGTTGGTCGGGTATGGAAATTACGTTTTGTCTAGTTGTGATAATTAACTAAATTACGTAACCCGGTTTTAATCTGTTTTGTCTGAAACTCAAACATTGGGGGTGGGCTTGACCGTGTCTAGGATATCCTTGGCTCACTAAAGTGTTAGTGGCCACAACTTAAGCATTGTTTTAGGCATACATCGGTAACTGCTATTATTATTATTTTCTGCTTTCTGTATGAAAGTTCAGAAGTGGTGTGTTAGTCGATCATGTCTCGGTTTCTATATTGGTCCCATATGTAAAAGACAGACATGTAAAATTGTCTACAAGGTCAATTGTACTGTCCCAAGTTATTTATAAATATGTGCCTAGCGCACCTAAAACCATTTCAAAAGGATTTTCAAAACGAGTCGGTTGATTGTATTTACTAGTGTAAACTGACGTACTTTCAAAAGATTAAGTTACAGGTACAAGTACGAAATAGGCCGGAAGCTGCGGGGCATTAATACTAAGGAGTTGCGTCCTTATAGTTGTGTCTGTAGAGACTGTTATCCTTTTGTGTATATTTATTTCTGATCCCCTGTGGATCTTATTACAAGCCTTGTTTGTATATTTGTGTTTCGAACACTTGGAACTTATGGTTTGTAATAGTTTTATTTTACTCCAAGAGTTCCGCTGTGTTACTCTGTGTTTATTCGTTATGATGATATCAACTATACGTCACAATACTCCCCACCGGGCCCACCGGGATACACGTGGAAATCAGGGTGTGACAGGTTGGTATCAGAGCCAACGTTTGAGGGAATTCAACACTAGTCTTTAGTGTTTGATTTCAAACGACACAGTAACACATTCCTTAGACTCTCGAGTCTAGGCTATGACCTAGGATTGTTCATTACCTTATTTTATATTATTTTCTGTCTTGCTATGTTTTAACTTATTTTGAAGCATGAAACATGCCACCCAAATTTTGTCGTGGAGCCAAAGGAAAAGGCCTGATGCGTGGCGGGTCATCTGGACAAGGACCATCGAATATACACAACTTACAACCCGTATGAAGGATCGGGTGATTCTTCATCACCGTGGGAACCATACCGCCATTCCATCTCCCATGAATACTCACCACCATCAGATTCCCATCATTCCCAACACTCCCACCATATGCAACACTCTCACCACTCCCATAAAACCACCAATCCCACCACTCCCACTCACATTCTTTCCATGGAAATTACAACCCAAACATTTACCTACGTTCACCCTCTGTTTCTCTTCCTGAAGACTCCCCTGAACCTATGGAAGAAGATTCCGACCCTGAGATGCCTCAAACAGGTCAATGGGACACCCTATCGAACTGTCCAATGGTTCAAATTCACAAGCTGGAACCCCACACCACTACCAGATGACTTTCAAGAGAGATGGGGACAATATGTCTTCTACAATACCCCATCTTACCACAACACACCTTCCTATCATACTCCTCAGCAGGAATTACCTCCGCTTAAGGAAATACAAATGCAATAGGTGGAGCAACCGCAACCACCACTCGAACCACAACTGCCAAGAAGTCGCGGGGCGCGCATGTCGTGCGCCTAGGACCAAGAGTAGGTCACATTCACCCCTACCTAACTCTTACCCAACTATCCCCGAGGACCCACAAATGGGTGGACCCTCTCACACTTCACCATTTGTGGAACACCCACCACAACCAACCATTGAGCCTTCGTCTCAACCACCACAATCTACTGTTGGGCCTTCGACCCAACTACCACCACTACCACCATCGGGTTTTGAAAACCCAATTCCCTCATATCCAGATACGTCTAGATATAACCCATTTGTTTCTTCTTCTGGCTTGCCTAACTATATTCACCAGGCACCATCACAGGATCCCTATGTTGAAGCAGCTGCTCACAATGATCTTTACCCTTCTCCTTTTCCACCATATCCATACCTCTCAGCTGGTGGATATCCCTTTTATGGGTACCATCCTTCAGGTGCACCTCCGCCATATGTATATCAATATTCGGGTGCGCTACAACCGCAGCCTCAACCACCACAGCAACAACAACCTCAACATCAAACACCAGTACTTGAGGCTATGCAAGAAACGCTAGAGCAAATGAAGGAAATTCAGCGGAAGGCTGAAAAATCTGGGAATAAGAACAGCAAATATTTGAATAAGTTTATAAGAATTGGTTAAAGGGAAAAGGGTGATTAAACCCTTGTATTTTATTATGTAAATTTTATTTTCCAAGAAGTCCCTACATGGACATTGTTTTTTTATTAAGTCCCTGATGTTGACACCTTTATTTTAAGTATTAGTCCATGCGAGGACAAGTTTTGTTATTTAAAAGTCCTAATTTTTAGGCATTTGTTGTAATGGCAATGCTTTAATTTAATGAAGAGATTATGAAATTTATTTTATTTATTACATCCACTGTTCAAGCGAACGTCTCGATTTTAATTTGAAATTTATGATCTGCGAAATATTTCAAAAAGTTCTTCTTGATGGTTTATGCCCGCCAAATGATGAGGTCACATATATTGGCAAAACGGTAGATTAAAATTTATTGGTCCTCTACCATGATAGTTAAGGTTGAGATTTTCCCTTCTATCCAGAGGTGGTGAACTACGTTCTAAGCCTCCTAGTCTGCCTGATCGAGACTAGCTTCTTAAACCATTTTAAGACTTTAATCTAAAAGTTAACATCCTTAAAGGTGTTAACACTCTTTGACTGTGTGACTTGAGGAACCACACGAGCCATCAAGGTAATGGATTATGTCCAAAACCTAATAAGCCTAAGTGATCAATTTGATCCTGGTTTAATATCATCTGTGCGATAACTATGAAATTTAAACATCCATTAATGGTGTAATACCTGCGGGCCACATTGTAAACATCCATTAGTGATGTGTTACTTATAACAGCCATTAGTGATGTACTGCCTACAAGTTATATTTTGTCCATTAGTGACAGTGACAGATGTAGTCTACGACTCCCTATCTCGAGGTAATAGATTTCGTTCAAACCTCGAAGCCATTTGTGCTACTTTTATTTTGTCCTTTTAGACAGGCCTTTTTGTGCCATATTAATTCACCCCCATAAACTTTACAAGCTTACATGGTTTTATTATACCATGCCGCACATTATATGACAGGTCATCAAGCATGTATGACTAATTAAAACTTATATTATTATTATTATTTAGCTTCAAGCGGACAAAATGGAAGATTCTAATGTAGTGAATAGTCAAAGAAAGGACGATAATGCAGATGAAATGTAGTTATAACTAAAGGTGATCTACAAGCACTTATTGCTAGGAAGTCGATAAAGCCATAAATAACCATGTTGAGAAAGCAAATAAATCGAGTGCTTCGCACTCCAAGAATTCGTCCAAGCACACCTCAAAACATACCACCAAGAATTCTCAAAGCCTCCTTCAGAAAAGAAGGAATATTCTGAACACTCCTCAAATGTGAGGAGAGAGAGGGAGGAATACCAGAAAAAGACTCATTTCTCAAAAGAGGGTTGCTCGTATAAATATTTCGTGTCTTGTAAACCCCGTGATTTCACCAGTGAAAAAGGGGCGGTTGAAACCCTTAGATGGTTAGATGAGATTGAACCGGTGGTGGAGATAAGTGGGTGCGCTGAGAAGGACGTAGTGAAGTATGTTGAACAATCTTTTAAGGGCGATGCCCTGATTTGGTGGAAGTCATGATACAGTCTATGGGAAAATGTATCTGTATATCTTAAGCGGACCAAATTTATGGATTTGATAAAGGAAACGTACTGCCCACCTCACGAGGTGGAAAGGATTGAAACAGACTTTCTGGGGTTACAAATGAAGAACTTAGATTGTAGAAAGTATTTGTCTGATTACAACTCCCTGTCAAGATTGGTACCCTACCTAATCACCCCTGAATCTTAACGCATCACACGTTTTATCGGTGGTTTGGAACCAGAGATCAAAGGAAATGTTAGGGCCTCAAGGCCAGAAACTTTTAGATCTACAACAGAACTGGCCTTGACACTTACACAGGACATGAAAAGGCAACGGTCCATCAAATCTGAAGCAGAAGGGAAGAGGAAGAGAGAGGATGACCAAAACCATCGGTCAAACAAGAATAGGAGGTTTGGATCCAACCGGAATCACCAGAGGTCAGATGATAGACCTAAGTGTAGGAAATGTAACCGACGACATTATGGCTCGTTTCGAGATGAGTTTCAGTCTAAACCATGTGGTATATGTAAAAAGATGGGGCACAAGGCCCTAGATTGCAAGGATTTGAAGGAAACCACATGTTATAACTATGGTGAGAAAGGGCATATCAAATCTAATTGCCCTATGTATAAGAAAGATGATGTGGTCAAGGAAGAAGGATCAACGAACGGAAAAGCTCGTGCTTTTCAAATGGGTGCAAAGGAAGCTGTCAAGGATGAAACGTGATAACTGGTACGTTTCTTATTAATGATATTTATGCTAGAGTTCTGTTTGTCATAAGTTTAGTGCCTTACTAAATTTTCCCATAAGAACTCTAGACATAGCTTACGATGTAGAGCTCGTCGATACAACACCGAAACTGCTTCTACGATTCTAGATGGATGCTCCATATCCATTAAGAATCATCTTGTTCCTATTTCTCTTCTGCCAATGAAACTGGCAGGATTCGATATAGTTTTGGGCATGGATTGGTTGTCTCACAATCAAGCCCGCATCTCTTGCGATAAAAAGCTAATCGAAATCAAAACCCCAGCTGGAGATGTGCTTACTATTCAAAGAGATTTACAATATGGATTACCAGAGAAGGCTTCATTACTTAAAGCATCGAAATGTTTGAAGAAAGGATGTGTCATCTATATGGCACAAGTTACTATCGATCAGCCGAAGCCAAAGATTGAAGATTTGCTCCTGAAGACTTGCCTGGACTGCCCCCGGACAGGCAAGTGGAGTTTAGGATTGACATCCTACCAGGTGCAGCTCCTGTTGCTGAGAGCACCATACCGTCTGGCACCTATTGAGATGAAGGAATTAAGGACGCAGCTCGATGAACTTTTAGAGAAAGTTTTATACAACCTAACTCTTCACCTTGGGGAGCTCCAATTTTGTTTGTAAAGAAAAATGATTGTTCGATGCGGATGTGCATTAATTACCGTGAGTTAAATAAGCTAACGATCAAGAACCGTTACCCATTACCCAGGATCGATGATTTATTCGACCAGCTTCAAGGATCAAGCTACTTTTCCAAGATTGATTTGAGGTCAGGATATCATAGCTTAAGGTTAGAACGGAGGATGTTCCGAAGACAACATTCAGAACAAGATATGGTCATTTTTAGTTTCTAGTAATGCCTTTTAGACTCACAAATGACCTACAGCTTTTATGGATTTGATGAATAGGGTCTACAAAACCTTACTTAGATAAGTTTGTCATTGTCTTCATGGACGACATACTTATCTATTCTTGTATTCAAGCTGACCACGAGAAACATCTAAGGTGTATACTAGGATTGTTAAGACGAGAGAAGCTTTATGCGAAATTTTCAAAGTGTGAGTTCTAGTTACGGGAAGTTCAGTTTGGGACATGTTGTTAGTGAACGTGGGATACAAGTGGATACCGCAAAGATTGAAGCCATCATGAACTGGTAAGAACCTAAGACACCGTCTGAAATCCGAAGCTTTTTGGGATTAGCTGGTTATTATCGAAGATTTATCGAGAATTTTTCAAGAATAGCTACTCCATTAACCACACTGACCCGCAAGGATGTTAAGTTTATTTGGGGTCCGAAGCAGCAGGAAGCCTTTGAGACATTGAAACAAAAGTTGAGCAACGCTCCGGTGTTAACGCTACCTAAAGGTATTGAAGAATTTGTTGTTTATTGTGATGCATCGCACACCGGTATGGGATGTGTGCTTATGCAACGAGGTAAGGTCATCGCTTATGCTTCAAGACAACTAAAAGTGCTTGAAAGAAACTACACCACGCACGATTTGGAGCTGGGTGCCGTGGTATTTGTACTTAAACTTTGGAGACATTACCTTTACGGGACGAAGTGTATTATATACACGGATCATAAAAGTCTCCAACACCTATTTAACCAGAAGGATTTGAACATGCGACATCGTCGGTGGATGGAAACGCTTAACGATTATGATTGCGAGATCCGCTATCATCCAGGCAAGGTAAATGTGGTTGCCGCTTCCTTAAGTCGTAAGGAAAGAGTTAAACCTATTCGGATTAACGCCAAAAGTATGGAGGTGAGAAATAGCTTGAACGAAAAGATCTTAGATGTGCAGAAACAAGCCTTGTTAGAGGAAAATCTTCCAAGTGAAGAGGGTCTTGAGCAATTGACAACTGGTAGTGACGGAATCCGTAGACTTAATGGACGAGTTTGGATTCCAGGTTTTGGAGGACTTAGAGATTTGATCCTCCAAGAAGCGCATAGTTCTAGTTATTCTGTTCACCCGGGAGGTGACAAAATGTATAAAGATCTAAAACCCAATTACTGGTGGATGGGTTTGAAGAAAGATATAGCTACTTATGTGGCTAAGTGTCTGACGTGTTCACAAGTTAAGGCTGAACATCAAAGCCGTCAGGACTACTGCAACAACTGAAAATTCCTACTTGGAAGTGGGAATGCGTAACTATGGATTTCATTACAAAGAACTAACCGCGGCAATGACACGATTTGGGTTATTGTAGATAGGTTGACTAAGTCTGCTCACTTTCTGCCTATCAAAGAAACTTTCAGCTCTGACAAGCTGGTAAAACTGTACGTGGATGAGATTGTATCCTTACACGGTGTGCCCGGTTTCCATTGTGTCGGATAGGGACACAAGGTACACCTCTATTTTTGGAGAAGCTTTCAGCAAGCATTGGGCACGCGATTGAATTTCAGTACGGCCTTATTATCCACAGACGGATGGGCAGAGCAAGCGCACGATACAAACATTGGAGGATATGTTGCGCGCATGTGTAATTGATTTAGGTGGTAGTTGGGATAGTCATTTACCGTTGATTGAATTCTCCTACAGCAATAGCTATCACACGAGTATTAAGGCTGCTCCATTTGAAGCCTTATACGGGAGAGAGTGTCGAACGCCAGTTTGCTGGGCGGAAGTTGGGGAAGCCCAACTGACAGGACCAGAAATTGTCCTGGAGACGACAGAAAAGATCTTGCAGATTCGACATCGTCTTAAAGATGCCAGGGATCGGCAGAAGAGTTATGCGGATAAGAGGCGTAAACCTCTTCAATTTCAAATAGGGGACAAAGTTTTATTAAAAGTGTCGCCTTGGAAAGGCGTTATTCGTTTTGGCAAAAAGGGCAAGTTAAGCCCAAGGTATATTGGACCGTTCGAGATTGTCAAACGTGTCGGTCCGTAGCATATAAGCTCAAGCTGCCTGAAAAGTTCGGCGGAATTCACGATGTGTTTCACATTTCAAATTTGAAGAATTGTTTGGCTGATGAATCCTTGGCTATGCCACATGATGATGTGCAGATTGATGAGAACCTACGGTTCGTCAAAAATCCTGTGGCGATCGAAGATCGACAAGTCAAGAAGCTTCGCAAGAAGCATGTGCCGATTGTGAAAGTTAGATGGGACGCTCGTCGAGGTCCCGAATATAATTGGGAAGTTGAGTCCGTAATGCGGCAGAAATACCCATATTTGTTTAATTAAAATCTCGAGGTCGAGATTTATTTTAATGGGGTGAGGATGTAAACACTACATGTTTTTACGTCCAATTATGTTCCGACACATGTCCAGTAATCGTCGTATGCCATGTGCTTTAAACGAGAAGGACCAAAGTCGTTGAAACGATAAGTTATATCCATGTTATGCTAGGGAATGAAGTTGAGGGACTAAAGTTGTAAATATGCCAAACTTTAGTTCTGAAAGGCGGTTACGAACGCAAGCCTATCCGGTTACGGTCCGTAACCAACTCAAATGTTGTGGGCGACAGAGGTCCTTACGAACCGCAAGGCTCTTTCCTTACGGTCTATAAGGGACCGCCAACGAACAAAAATGTGGCAGCTTGTTGTTCTGCCACATTTGTCGCCATTGCCACCTTTTCTTGCATGTTGCCACGACTTGGGATACTTGTTTACGTCCACCAACACCTGGCAACACCTCCTAACTCCTCAACAACTATTAAAGGATGCTTTTTATGTGTTGCAACTTGCTCACATTCACTTTAACCCATCAAGTTCACTTAGAGGAGTTTCTGGCCATCTTGAAGCATTCCTCTATGTTCTTAGCAACCTCTGGACCTTGTGTAAGTGTTCCATTTTCGTGCTAAGTCATTTCATTAGGCTTTAAGCTAAGGTCAAAGTCTTGTTGTAAAAACGCCTTGACTTTGAGCTACGACCATGATGGTCCAGCCATTGATCGTAACAAAAGTGGTTACGTGATCGTAATAAGGTAGGTGTTAATCCTCAAAAGGGCACCTCCAGATTACCACGAATTCTTGACCAATTGACGAGTCAACGTAAATGTCAACAAAAGTCAAACTGGCCAGATTCATAAAAATTCATAACTGATTATATAGATGTTATAGAATATGTTTTAATGCATAAACAACTTAAAAAGTAAGTATTAGAACTTGTATAAACTCATTCGACTCGTCAACCCTCGATCTAGAGTCGGTTCGCAACCGAAAGTCGCAAAGTTTGACTTCTGCTTTGACTTTCAGTTCTGACCCGATTTCGCCGTTTAGCCTACTGACCTTAGGTCATTTTAAGACCATGTTTAAGTATAGCATAACCTCCTAAGGTTACGCTACATGGTTCATTAGCAACCTTAGTTTACATGCAAGTTCCGCTAAGTTACTTAAACTTTGCAAAAAGTCCTTTTCGATATAAATTATGGTTTTAATCATGAATTAATATAAAAATGAATCACATACTGATTTGTAAACATAAGTAAAATATATTAATGTCATGAATCTGATCATGAACCAAGTTTTAATAAAAAGACATAATATATGCTTTTAAAAGACTAAAATGCCTTTCCAGCATTTTAGAAAGGATAAGTATGGTTTTATCACCAAGATGAAATACCTAATGATGTAATATGATATGTAGGACATATTGGGATATTTATTCAAATTATAAACTGAATAAAGGCCTAAGATTCGTTAAATGCCAATAAAAGACCAAATTACCCTTTTACGTGTAAAGTGACTAAACCAAACTTTTTATAACCAAATCTTTTGTTTACTGATGAAACATGTTAAGTAACATATTTTATTTATATAAAACTGGTCATAACCTCAGATTACTTTAAACATTGAAATTAATGGCATTTATCGACTTTTACGACTTTTCGCGCATAGTATGGTTTAAGACATAGATATGAGCCAAGACTTGTTACCTACTGATTTATAAACTTATTTTCAACAACTTTGTAGTAAGTACAAGTCCCGAACTCAGAATCCTAAATATGCCTTCAAGACTATGTGTGAAATGACAAAAAATGCCCATACGAGACATAGTTTGGTTTAAAACTTTCAAGCACACATATACTTGATATCCTACTGATATAACATCATGAAAGCTTGTATTTTTACTGAATAATAATGATCTTGACATCAGATTTCTTATAAACTTCATTTATAAACATAAAATGACCAAAATGCCCTTATGAGGCATAATTCAGTTTTAAAATCACTAAGAGCATATATATTGATATCTTACTGATATCAAATCATATTTTAAACATAATAGCATATGGAACTTGTATATGACTCTTTCGGTTACCCGGTTTCGCTTATACACTTAGGTTAAGCGTATGTGACTAGTTTACGTAATCTAACCAAAACGGGTTTAACTTTGTCATTCTTATTCAAAATCCAGAATGTTATCGAAATACCCATATTATACAAGTCTTGATACTTGTTGGGTCCAGTTATCCTTCTATTCCGGTCACCGCTTAATATAGCGTATCGTACCATACTTGTTTATACGTAAGACTAGCCGGTTCAAGTCTAAGACTTAACTAAGGACCCGTTAGCATTCTAATTTGGTTAATAATACCATCATTCCAGACTAAACGCCTTCCTGGTAAATTGTACCTGTACTTATCTTTGATTTGCGGCTGAGTTTTGGATTTCTTGAAGACTTAAGTCCAGTTGTGATAATTAACTAAATTACATAACACGGTTTTAATTTGTTTTGTCTGAAACTCAAACATTAGGGGTGGGCTTGACCGTGTCTGTGATATCCTTGGCTTACTAAAGTGTTAGTGGCCACAACTTAAGCATTGGTGTAAGCATACATTGGTAACTGCTATTATCATTATTATCTGCTTTTTGTGTGAAAGTTCAGAAGTGGTATGTCAGTCGATCATGTCTCGGTTTCTTTACTGGGCCCCATATGTAAAAGACAGACATGTAAAACTGTATACAAAGTCAATTGTATTGTGCCAATTTATTTATAAAAATGTGCCTACCGCACCTAAAACCATTTCAAAAGGATTTTTAAAATAAGTTGGTTGATTGTACTTACCAGTGTAAACTGACGTATTTTCAAAAGATTAAGTTACAGGTACAAGTACGAAATAGGCTGGAAGCTGCGGGGCATTAATACTAAGGAGTTGCGACCTTATAGTTGTGCCTGTAGAGTCTGTTATCCTTTTGTGTATATTTATTCCGATCCGCCTGTGGATCTTATTACAAGCCTTGTTTGTATATTTGTTTTTCCGAACACTTGGACACTTATGGTTTGTAAAAGTTTTTTTTACTCCAAGACTTCCGCTGTGTTGCTCTGTGTTTATTGGTTATGATGATATCAATTATACGTCCCAATACTCCCCACCGGGATACACATGGAAATCGGGGTGTGACGGCTATGAATTGATCTTCTTGATCCATGGCTTGCATTCATGTTGTGTCTTCACTCCCATAACTTTTCTTTAAATATGTTCTCATCGCCTTTTAGCTTGCTTGGATGTCACGTCTGCACACACAACAAAGCTAAACACGTAATGAGAACAACCGCTAGGGATTTAATCAACCTTAGAGAATTTTCATTTAAAAATTTCATGAAGGATTGATTTTAAACAGAATTAGCAAATGACACACATGAGACCAACTCTCATTCAACTACCAACCGACAAAACTTTGAAAGTTTTAAAATTGTTCAGCTTTAATCCTTTAACATTCAAAACTTGTCAACTTCGACCATTTATGAAGATGCAATTGTTTTCCGGCTTACAATCAGGATTTTAGGTAGGATAAACTCGAGTTCCAACATCGGTCAATCAAAAATAAACTAGAAGCAAAATCTTTTTGATTTTATAAAATTTATATTAAAACTCACCTAAAATGTTTTTGAATGTTTCATTTTTTAAATGTAAAGACAGAAAACAATAAATAAATATTTACAGACAATATTTTTTGTGAATTTCGAGGTAATAGAATCATATCAGTATACGGTCATGCCAAAACACACTTTTTGTTCGATTAGATAGCATTTTGATAAGTATCCTATAACAATGATCGGTATTGTTATCCACATAAGCTCAACTTATCAGATGTACTCGCGGTTAGGGGATACGATTAATGTATGATTTATACTTACCGATCGGTGTACATCCACTCACGACAGCTTCCCGTATCAAGGTATGCACGAGAGTTCATCTTACTGGTAAGTATACCATTTATCATCTCATCTGTTTTGACGTATATGATGTGAGATACTCACTTATTTGAGGATGAAAACAAGCCCTATGTGATAAAATCACTTATTAATGAGGAACGTGATTTTCAATGCATAAAGGGCACGAGAGCAAGTCTGTGAACAGGTTAGTACCATCGTACCGACAAAGAGACGAACTTGACTCTTGGATGATAGATGTATTTTTAATATCACTTATTCAGGGGTGACTGTGATATTTTTATGACTTATTGATGGTCATATGCATCATGTATAATATACATATATGTACCGTATGAACATGTATGTATGGTATCGTGGATGTTCTAGACTTGCATCCTCGTTGTTTTCGTAAAAGAAACAACCATGATACCAGATGATAAACAGCATAAAGACCACGTATCTCAGAACCTCGACAATCTATCAAACGAAATTTCGGTACCAAAACCATATGCCAATGAGCGGTTCCTACACGGTCTTCAGTCGATTATGTTTATATCGCCCTGCACACCTTAAAATGATTGTGAGCCTACTGATACACCGAATATAGAGCTACCTATCCTTTTTCATTTTACATTCAAAGAGGTTTTGACTGACACAGGATTTACTATCATTTTCTCTTTTTCTCGCCAGGAAACTCATTTTTGTTTTTCTAGATTTGTTTGAATTTACTCCCCCTAAAATGCAAAAAGTAAATTAAACTTTTAAATAACATTTTTTTGGATTTTCTTCAAGAAAATATTCACAAAAATGATTTCCCGGTGTGGATTAATTCATGTTTTACTTCAATTCCATTTACCAAAATGAATTTAATCAAAAATGATTTACTTGGGAAAATGAGTTGGCACGTTGGTTTGGACGTTAAAAATAATAAAAACAACATAAAAATATATGTAAATTGACGAGCTACATGTATGTAACTCGTGAATCTACATATCTATAGCTCATATGAGGTATACATAGGTAGTTCACGAGCTACATATTTGTAGCTCATCGATCTTTAGTGTGTTAGAGCGTGTTGTTTTTAATTGTGCGTCAACACTTTATTGCTATCTGAGTTTCCTTTGTAATTTTTATTACTTAAAATGAAAACTCACTCGAGTTGCGAGAACTTGAGAACTCCTTGAAGAAAAAGATTTTTCTTTTAGTTTTTCGTCAATTTTTTTTAAAAGTATTTAACTTTTAAAAAAAATCGCACGTAATTAAAATTTACCTCAATGTAAAAAAATTTACGCAAGTACACCGCCAAAAAAGGTGATGTCATGTGCTTTTGTAAAAAAATTATAGCAGTGTAGATGACGATTACATGACGCAAGAAACTACGAAAACATAAAACACATGTTAACACACAACTGAAAACAACACGCGCTGTCACGTCATTAAAAAAAACATGTCGCATCATTATATATATTTTTAAATACTATAAGTACTTTGTTCACATTATAAACCAATCATGATTTTTTTCTTTTCGTTCATTTATTTATTTAATTAAAAGTTTAGCTGTCATTCAGACACCTTTTGTATTATTATTTTTTTTGAAAACATCTTTTTTCAAGGATAAAAAAGTTATCGATCAAATCATTAAGATTAGTCCCTCTCAAAACTTGTTCATCGGTCAAAAAATTCGCCGATCAAATCAAGAAGCGATGAAGAAACAAAGAACATCTATGGGGGAGTACCAAATGACCTTAGGTGAGTTCTAGACAATTTTGGGGTGATGTGCCACCTACCTCAGAGACCGACATCATGTCTTATTGTTGATCCTCTACCTTCGTTTGAGGATTATGTATTCGACTTAGATGTTATGCGGTTTTATGTTTGAATGTTTCCTACTGCATTTATTGATTTTTCAAGTTTACAGACTATGATATTCAATGTGTAAACCCAACAGATGAGACCCTTGGGCTTGAATTGAAGACGGGATGAAGACAATGATGCTATGATAGTATAGTAAATTTCAAGTTTACGGACTAGGATTGAATGTATAAACTCAACAGATGAGACCCTTGGGCTTAAATTGAAGACGGGATGAAGACAATGATGCTAGTAGGGGTAACCAATACCAATGCCCTTAAAAGGGTTACTTAGATTTTGACTGGATTGCAAAGTTTTTGAACACTTCTAGTTTATCGTTACAACGCATATCATCATTTTGCCCATTTATTAATGGTGATAAATCAAGCTTCCTTTAAAAGATGCCTATCGTATCTGAAGGAGTAGATTGGCCCGTGTTCATATATTTTGGAACTACACAAGCATATATAAATCACAACTGTTATGAACTTTTGACAATCATGATTTGAGATAGGGATGAGCATTTGTTTTTCGGTTTACGAGTAAAACACCGGTAAATACCGGTACCGGTACCGCTTTTCCCTTTTTTGGTACATGTACTTTTGCACTGAATGGGTACCGTGCTCATCCCTAATTGGAGATAGTCTTAGAAACAAAACTTCCCAACACTTTGAAACATGGTAAGTTATGTTGATTTTTTAAAAATTGACTCTTCCAAAGTTGAGATTTTAATGAATCCAAATAAACACAAACATTTTCTAAACATTTGTTTCAGCTGACCTTGATACTACTTATTAAGAATACTTAAGAAAAATAATAATAACCCAAAATGGAGAGTCAAAACTACAATTTGAAGTGTCAAAATCATGTTATTTTCACTCTCCTTTCTTCACTATTACTCTTCTAAATAATAATAACTAGGTGAATGGCCTCGCACGATGCGGCGGGAATTCGATCGGGATCTGTTTGGTTCATTACACAGAGGAATTTGGTCGGTACCAGTTCGGTTCTTTACGTATTGGTACGGTATCAGCATTCAATTTAAAGTTATGATTTGTCCAAAAATTGTGTTTTATATTGAAAACCATAAAAATGAATACCAATACCGATTTTGATAATAACTATATTGGTTTCAATTTCGGTATCAACTTGATTTGTCATGGTACTATTTTGAAAAATAAACTCTTTTTTCAATAAAGATTTTATTGGAGCAGCGGGAAAAAAAATATTAGACACATTCGATATTCAATTTTACAAAAAAGATAATGGATGTGAGTTATAAAACAAAAATCAAAAGTCAAATCAAATAAACTAAATGGTTTCAAATTGTATATACTTTAAAGTGTATCCAATAATATCGATACTGGTATGGTTGTTATCCGGTTGGCATCAGTTTCATTCAACATGATACCGCAATGACGACATCGACACTTGATCTAGCCTACGATACAATATAAGACTCTGTTTTGAACATAACCCTTTTTAGTGAATTTATACTAGGGGTGTTCATGAGCCGATCCGATCGGAGCGAGGGTTTGCTCGTACTCGGATTGAATTACAACCGATCCGATCCGATCGGATCGAATTTGCAAACCCGAGCACAAAACTGATGCTCGTGCTCTGATTGAATTTGAATCGGGCGGATCGTTTTTGCTCGGTTTCGCTCGGTTTTTCTCAGTACCGAAATTAAAACATGTGTAGCAACACAAAAAAAACTGAAATCAAGACTATTACAAGGTTGCATTCAACAAAAATAAATCCTAACTTAATTAAAACATGTCTAACACCTTACTAACAAAAGTAATACATAACTAAAATCATGATTCTAAAAATGTTCTTAACACTAACAAGAAACACAAAATAAAGTGCGAAATACAAATTGTCATTTAGCTCAAAAGCCATAAACTTCTTCTTTAAGCTTGATCATCTCCATCCACAAAATACAACTTCAAATCAACATATATAACCTATCTATATAACTTTTTTGGTATTGAGTTGGGCAAGTATGTTTCTTGGGCTTTTAATTTTTCTTAGGTTACTTATCTATATAAATATATATATATATATATATATATATATTAATTATTTAATAAAAATAATTCGAGCGAAACCGAGGGATCGACGAGCGAGCGGACCTTTGCTCATGTTTGGCTCGTTTTCAAATCGAGCCGAGCCGAGCCGAGCGGCTGATTTACAAACTGAACGGGAATCGAACAAGCATTTTTCAGGCATTTTTCGAGCGATCGTCGAGTGATCCTCGATCGTCGAGCAATTCGGACAACCCTAATTTATACAGGAACGTCGAGAAAAGCAATCGAACACAACTATATATTTAGTTTTTTCTTAAGCCAACGAATGCAAGTGATAGAAGAAAAACCAAATTAAGTAGGTTAATTAAATAAATTAAATAGGTTAAATGTATGTTTCATATAAAACAATAGGAATTAATTAATTAAATAAATTTATTTATGAAATAACTATGAATAATAATAAAATTATAATTATATTAAAATTTCTATGTATAGCTACTGTTCATGGAAACTTTCTATTCATATATAATAGTCAATTTTCCCCTGCGCTTCACGGCAGGAATTCCGTCAGTATATATTCGGTTCGTTACGGTACTTGCACTCGCTATAGTAATCTAAAGAGAAAATCTTACATCGATCAAAAACAATATAAACAAATATGATGTTGTTTAGTTGATATCGGTTCAGTTGGTTTGCGTTCTATGTTTATTTTTTTCAAAACTACAATGTAAATGTTATTGCAAACAAATATTGTTCCACTGTCATAACAAACCTAACTAAAACTGACTGGACAACATCTGTATTGGTACCAATTATATTATTAATGTTTTTGTCTTCGATAAACTAACACCGTATCGCTAGCTAACTATGTCAAACCGAACAACATCAGTATCGTATTGCTACCATAGTAAACCGAAACAAACCTAAACGAACACCATTGGTTCGGTACCAATATTTATTTTATTGTTTTTTCTTTCGATAAACTGACACCGTATCGCTATCGTACAATACCATACCGTACAACATCAATACCATTACTGTATTCCTTATTTATTTTTATGATTTCCGGTTTTGAAAATTCTTCATTTATACAACTTCGTATGTAACGATAAATGAATATCGGTACATGTACCGTGACAATCTAAACCAATCGATATCGTTCGAACAACATCAATGCCGCTCTACCGGTGTTCGTTTTTATCGTTTTCAAGTGATGTAAAACACGTGTTGGTTTCTATACCTAGTGCATTTTTTGTACCGCTGTTGTAACGAACCGTATCGATACCTATCAAATGCATATTCAACTTCGTATGTGACGATAAATGAATATCGGTACATGTATCGTGACAATCGAAACCAATTGATAGCATTCGAACAACATCAATGCCGCTCTACTTGGTGTTCGTTTTTATAGTTTTTTCTGCTGATATTAAACACGTGTTGATTTATATATAGTGCATGATTGTACCGCTACTGTAACGAACCGTATCGACACCAATCAAATGCCCGCGGAATGTTAAAACTAAACAATCTTAGACGGGGATTTAGATTTTTTTTAATTGATGGACGCAAGTTATTATTATACCATAATTGTAACGAACCGTACTGATACCGATCAAATGCCCACAAAATGTTAAAAAATCAACATACACGCGAATTTTAATTTTATTTTTAAAATTAAGAAACACAAGTTATTACTAAAATATCAAATCTAATAATATATAAATACTATTAATAAAAATAAAAAAAACAAACACTAGGTTCAATAGCCGGATAGAGTAAGAAAACAACTAAATAGAAATGAGTACTTGCTACGGGTTACAAATTAAAAATCAGAAACACTGTTCATGAGAAGTTCAAAATCATATGTATAATAAATAACACATAAACATATTACTAAAAATTAAAATACTTACAAATTAAAAATCAGAAACACTGTTCATGAGAAGTTCAAAATCATATGTATAATGTATAATATACCTAGAGTATTTGACCGCGCCTTGCGGCGGTACGGTACCGCGAGCACTGTATCAGTATCGCTTTGGTCTCCTATAGTAAAAAATCAACATGTGTTATACATGCACTAGGTACATAAATCAACATGTGTTATACATCGATCCAAAAAGATAGAAGCGAACACTGGTACCGGCATTGGTGATGTTCGAACAGTATCGACCAGTTCAAATCATCACGGTACTAATATTTATATACCATTGCGAATAGAGTTGTATAAGTGAAAAATTATCGAAACCAAAAACAATAAAAGTGAGTATGGTCCTGGTACTAATGTTGTTCGGTACGATACGATATAAGTTTATTGAAAGCAAAAACAATAAAATACATATTGGTACCGAAACTGATATTGTTCCTTCGGTTTTGGCACGATTAGCGGCAGCGACACAGTATCCATTATTAAATATGAATCCATAAAAATAGTTACAAGTACTGTCACCGATCTTGTTCGGTGTGGTACAGTACGGTATGATAGCGATACGGGGTTAGTTCACCGAAAGCAAAAAACAATAAAACTAAATACCAACATCGGTACAAATGTTCTTCGGTCGTTTCAGCTCAGTCTAGTATGATAACGGCACAATACTCGTATTCAATAAAATTTATATCACAATGTTGAAAAAAATAAACATTGAACAGATAATAAATTATCATTCATCGTCCATTTTGGTTCGTTTTAATACGATAACAACACAATATCCATTTTCAATAAAACCTATATAGCAATGTTTATTAGACTAAATAATGAATAAAGATTCATCAAAAAATTAAATACTAAAAACTTAGAATTAATAAATCAATAAATGCTAAAAAATAGAAAAAATAAACAAATACTTTAAAAATATAGGTCACTTTTCATGAAGAGTTATATTAATATGTATATAGGGTTTTTTCGTCGCTCGTTGCGGCGAAACGGAGAAAATGATAATGTAAAACAAACGTTATTTGAAAATGTAGCATGTTGTTTAGAAAGCCAAACCATTAGAATCGGTTGAGTTTATCATCGCATCATTTTACGATACCAAATAAATACTTTATTTTGAATATAAATTTACTTTTAATAAAACTTATGCCGATTAAGGAAAAAAATTAAGCACAACTACGTACTTAACTTTTAAAAAAAAATTAACGAACATAAATTATTAAAGAAATATCAAATTAATTGATAAAGTAAAGATAATTAAAAAAGAAAAAAAGAATCATTAAAAACAAAAACAAATGATAAAGGAAATATGATTTTAAAAAAGGAAAAAGTGAAAATACAAGCTAAAAAGTAAATAGAAAAAAATGAAAATATGTTAAAGTTAAAATAAAATATTAAAAATAATATATTGATATAATAAAATATTAAAAATCTATATATATTATTTTAAATCTAAATTACTATTCATGGTACTTCGTAAACTGATTATATAAAATATTGGTTTACCCGCGCTTCGCGGCGGGTATCGGTTTGCTTTATTACAAAACCGGCATAATACGGGCACTTGATATAGAAATCGAAAGAAACAAAAACGAATACATAAGCGAATACAACTTCGTCTACGACTTAACCTATACTGGTTATGAACAGTAACAACCAGCAACGGTTTTACCGATGCCAATGTTATTCGGTCGGTATCAAATCGGTTCATCACTAAACCAGAAGGAATATCGAGAAAAGCATAGAAACGAATATCGATACCTATGATGTTCTTATGGTATCTATTCAATTCATCATGGTAAAAAACAATTATATATAATATATATATATAACTTTTTTATAACTGAATAAAAATATATAACTTGATTGAAATTCAAAAAAAATAAAAATAAGTGATTTAATATATTTTGAAGAATTTAACATTTAAATGAAACTAAAAATAAGACACTACTCTTTTAATTATATATTTATTTAATGTCACTATTCATCATGAGTTACTATATATATATATATATATAACTTTTTAAATAAAAATATATAACTTGATTGAAATTCAACAAAAATAAAAATAAAAATACGTGATTTAATATATTTTGAAGAATTTAACATTAAAAATGAAACCAAAAATAAGACACTACTCTTTTAATTATTTATTTAATGTCACTATTCATCATGAGTTAGTATTAATACTAAAATAAAATAAAATTATAATATTATAATAATAATAATAATTGGAGGGTCAATTACCTGTAAAAATGATCTGTAAGAGTGACTATGACCTCTACTATGGGGTGTGCATTTTTTATAGGCCTCACATCACCCTTCCTTTAATGTTATCAGTTTCCCTTAAGAGTGTGGTGTGGTTCTTCTTCCCCTTTCATTTTTAATATTTTTTACTTAATGTATTTTATTTTTACACACATTTTTTATTTATTTAATGTATTTTATTTATAATAAATACGAATATTTAAAAAAATTAATTTTAAATAAAAATTTTAGAAAAATTACAAATAAAAAAACACAAATTATATTTTTTTCCTAAACTACGAACACCCTACTCATCATCAACGGGATCGGCACGAAAGTTATTCCAAATATAGTCGATTAAATCCGCACATAGGTTTCCATGCACGTGCTCACTGCGTAGTGGCCACAAATTTGAGTGTTGTTGCTCCTCGTCAATTGGCTCAACATCGTATTCGTATTCGCATATTGCTTGACCATCACACTCAACAATCAAGTTATGAAGTATTAAACAAGCATATATAATGTATCTTAAATTTTTTGGTTCATATGCATGAGCCGGTTGTTGTATTATCCTCCATTTTGCCTTTATCACACCAAACAACCGTTCGACATATTTCCTTGTCGATTCTTGGCACTTCGCATTCTTTTCATTACCGGGTTCAGGAATGGTTTTAACAATAGCCGTATAGGATGGGTATATACCGTCGGCTAGGTAACACCCATGCTTGTATGACACCCCGTTGAACAAGAAAGAAGAATCAGGGCCTGTACCTCTAATGATATCGTTGAAAATCTGAGATCTTGCAAGAACGTTTAAATAATTATTTGAACCTGCAACCCCAAAAAAGGCGTGCCAAATCCATAAATATTATGAGCAAACGGCTTCTAAGATTATTGAGGGATAACCTATATCACCACACATAAATTGACTCCGCCAAGCAGTAGGGCAATTACGCCATTACCAATGCGTACAATCAATGCTTGCTAGCATCCTAGGAAATCCATGCCTCTCTTCATGGAATGCATAAAGCTTTCCGATATCCTTCTTTGTTGGTGTACTTAAATACACTTTGCTATACAGGTTCACAATACCTTTGGAAAATTCATACAAACACTCCCGACTCATTCTAGCGGACATCCTTAAATATTATCTCATAAACCACTAGCAGTGCCATACGCTAATTGACAAAGTGCGGAAGTGCATTTTTGAAACGTAGTAGAACCTCTTCTCTCTCTAGCATCGTAGCGCAATGTGAAAAAGTCACCATAATTAGCCAAATCATTGGCAATACGTACGAACAATCATCGACTCATTCGAAATCGATGCCTAAATTGTTCGTCAGCGTACACACAATTTTCAGAAGATAGTCACCAACCAAAAGTTAATGAGCACCTTAAATAAAGGTTGGAAACAAAGTTTAATAAATTATTCAAAAAAATCCTAAAAATAAATAACAAAACTTTAAATATTTAAATTGTATAAAAATAATATACCTCTACGATCTATATTACACAGTGGCCCTCGTTCTTGGTTGTGAAGTTCCTTCGTTTTCGCCATCTTCTTCCATCTCCGCA
The DNA here is from genome assembly GCA_947069175.1 of Scalesia atractyloides. Classification (NCBI taxonomy): domain Eukaryota; kingdom Viridiplantae; phylum Streptophyta; class Magnoliopsida; order Asterales; family Asteraceae; genus Scalesia; species Scalesia atractyloides. Next base: position 58,254,887 of record CAMTDV010000019.1, read on the forward strand.
ATAATTTCCTTCGTCTCAAGCATCACGCTAAGAAAAAAATTCCCAACATTTTCCTCGTCCGATGAAGAACTCATGGTGACTATTTTTTTAAAAGATATAGACGAAGAAGAAAAGAATATATAAAAGATGGAGAGGTGGTGAGTTTATTGAAAGATATAAATGATGAGAGAAGAATAAATATAATATGTAGAGTGTAGTGATTTTTTGGGTATAAAATGAGGTTTATATAGTGTTTAAAATAAAAAGTAATTGAATTTTTTACATAGCCGTTGAATAACGGACATAATTCTACATATGCTGAGTACAAGAAGGAACTGTGCCTGTCATGTAACTAAGACACATTCGGTGTATAACATTAAAGGGTTAACATCATTTGCAGAGTTTGAACGAAAACCCGTGGTCTTGAACTCTCAAAATTCAAATCGGTGGGGTTGATCTCTTTAAGATCCAATATTTCATGCTAAAAAAATTAAAAATTTTCATTAAACTAAAACTAACACTATGAGCGAAAATTTTTAGCAGTGAGGGCAACCCTCAGCAAAGCTTCAGCCCTGGTTAACATGGTAGATGAAAATAAGTTTAAAAAAAATATTTATGTAATTCTAGTTATTATCCATGTATTAATTATCAAAATTTTGCTTCCTCGTGATCAATTTTCTCTCTTCGCATTAGTTCATCTATCCTGACAGCTTATTCATTAGCCAAGTTCATGTTCCTTTACACAACCCTCTCTTTCTCTCTCTTCTTTTGCACACAAACTCTCTTGCTTCGGCAGGTGTCGATATACACAAAGGAAAAACTCATATACGGATGGTGTCTGTGGTTTACGTATACGATTACCGCCGCAACACGTGGTTTGTGATTACTAGTAGTGGCAAAGTGGGTAAGCTGGATGGGTTTGAGTAATGGGTCAAGATGTGTTTTGTTTAGGATGGGTATAGGTCAGAATGGTATTTTAAAAAAATGGTCGGATGGGTAATGGGTAAAGATGGGTTTGAGTCAGGATGAGTATATAAGTAGTTGTGGCAAAGTGGGCAAATTGGATGGGTATGAAATAATCAAAATAGAATGAATGAGCTTGTTTTACTGTAAAGATGAGATGAAAAAGTTATAGAAAATTAAAAAAATATAATATAAAAAATAATAATAAATATAAATTTTAAAAATTCAAAATATTCGAAAAAAGTCGAAAAAAATTCTAAAATAAAAAAAATCCGAAAAATAAAAAAAAGATAAAAAATAAAAGAAATTCAAAAAAAAAATCTAAAAAAACAACTAAAAACAAAAAATTTGTAAAAAAATCAAAAATTTCTAAAAAGTCAAAAAAGATCTAAAAAATAGAGAAAATAGAAGTAAAAAATAATCAACGAAACTATAAAAACTTCAAAAAAAAATTAATCTAAATAATTAAAAAATTCAAATAAAAAAGTTTTTGAGTTTTTAGTTTTTTTGTTTTTGAAATTTTACAATTTTTTAGAATTTTTTTAGTTTTTTAGAGTTTTTTTTTTGTTTTTTGGAATTTTCTTGAGTTTTTAGAATTTTCAATTGATTTTTTAGAATCTTTTAGAGTTTTTAGAATTTTCAATTGATTTTTTAGAATCTTTTAGAGTTTTTTGAATTTTTTAAAGATTTTAAATGCTTTGTTGGTCCCTGTGTGTTTGCGAAAATTACAGACTTGGCCTATGGTTACTAATTACAGTGTCCTAGTAGTTGTAATTTTTGCACTCGAGTGATCTTTATCACTAACTTTTGTTAAAGTTTCCAGTTAAATCTTATTAAATGACAAAAATACCCTTGTTTATTAAGATAGACAAAATAAAAAGTAAAACAACCCACCGCCACCGCCACCGCCACCACCACTTATTCTTCTAGCCCACTTCACCTTTAACCACCACCTCCACCTTAACAAACCACAAACTCCCTCCACAAATTAATGTATCAGTTAACTTATATATGGTATCATTAATTAGATTTAACAGATTTGAGAAGAAGCTTTAGCTATTGAAGATGAAGCTTCAGCAATGGAACCACCGTGTAACTCCGGCGTTGAAGCTTCAACTGTTGAAGAGGAAATTCCAGTAATGGAGCCACAAGTGAATGGTAGTGATGGCGAGGAGGCAGTGATGGTAATAGGAGATCATCAATCAGAGATTACCGTCTTATTTGAGTGAACTTACTGGTCAGAAATGATTGGTTCGATTGGGGTGGTTTTCTGATGGTCTAGGGTGGTTGTGTGGTAGAGATTGATGGGTGTCGATGGTGGAGTCGTGGAGGTGGGTGTTTAGTGGTGGATGTGCAGTTTTCTGCTTTAACTTCGCTTGATCCGAGTAATGTATTTCCCCAGTTTTTGTTCATGAAGTTTGTTACATTGCTGCTGAATTTAATTAAGTTGAACTTTTGTGTTTCTAGGTCATAGCTGGTTTCAGGTGGGTGGTTCACAATGGTGAATGTAGTGTTCGGAGGTGGTGGTTGTGGTGGCCTAAAGATGATGGCTTATGGTGGTTAATGGTGTTTTAGAGAGAGGGGGGGGGGGGGGGGGGGGGGGGGGGGAAGAAGAAGATGATGGGGTGGACCCATCTTCTTTTGTTTTTTTATTTTTTATAATTTTAATCATTGAGGGCAATTTGGTCATTTAACATCCACTTAACTGAGAAATTTGATAGAGGTTAGTGATAGGAATCACCCGAGTGCAAAAATCACAACTATTAGGACCAACTCTGTAATTAGTGAACCATTGGGACCAAGTCTCCAATTTTCGCAAACCACAGGGACCAACCAAGCATTTAAATCTTTTTAAAATTTTTAGAGTTTTTTTGATCTTTTAGAATTTTTAGATTTTTTTTAGTTTTCTACAATTTTTTTTGACCTTTTTTGTTTTTTTTTTAAGTTTTTGAATTTTTTGATTTTTCGGAATTTTTGAATTTTTAATTTGTATTTGAATTTTTTTTACATTTTTTGTTTTTTTTTTTATTTTTCTTAGATTTTTTTAGAATTTTTAGTATTTTTTTAGATTTTTTTTAGATTTTTTTATGTTTTAGAATTTGTTTTTAGTTTTTTTGGTTTTTCAGGATTTTTTAGATTTTTATATTTTTATATTTTTTTGAATTTTTTTACCATTTTTTTATTTTTTTAAATTTTTTTGATTATATTTATTTTTTTATTATTTTTTAAATTTTTAAACGAAGAACGACGGGAGAGTACTACGGCGGCGATTGGTGAAGTCACAGTTGTGAAGAGATATCTACGAGTCGTAATTAGTTTAGTGACTTTATCTCATACCTCATCCTGACCTACTCTTTTTTTATCCACCACTTCATAACCCATCTTAACCTAGTGACTAATTTTGTTTGGCTCATCTTAACCCATCTTAAAATTTAAATATCTATATCAACCTAAAATAGAATGGATTGACTTGTTTGACCAGCTCTATTATTATTATTATTATTATTATTATTATTACTACTATTATTATATATGTATTAATTCATAACATACATGAGAAATAGTATCCATTTTGTCTTTTATGAGTTTGTAGGATTTTTTATTTTTGAACTTTAATGTTTTTCATTTTTATTATAAAAATTTAGATTTTTATAACTTTTTCACAAAAGTTGAAATGAGTTTAGTCTTTTTTATTAGTTTTTCTTTAAGCATTTTCTCGGATATGATCGTCGTTCAGTTGCTACTTAGTACGGTGTTTGGTGTTCACATTTGATTCGTCAAGTTTTTTTACCCCCTCGATTTTCTAATACGTGTCATATAAATTCTACTTCGTCTATGTGCCACGTTACGTGAGTCACTTGGTGTTAGAATTCATATTTTTATATTATATTGATCGTCGTTCGATTTGTCACACCCCGAAATATCAGAGCTGGCGTGACTGGACTGGTATCTTCATTGCACAGCGGAAGTAAATGATAGCTAAGACTTATTTAAAGTTGAACGCCTGCTAAGTACTCGAGTTCCAAATAGGTTCTCCTATTCCAACCGTACCATAGTTTGACAATATAACTTGAGAAAGAAACATGCGAAAAATCAACATAAAGTTGAGCGAGTTCATAGTTTGTTTGTTTTGTTTCAAATGAATCTTAAAACATTTGAGAATCTTGCTTTTGAAAACCGGTTTGTGAGATCATAGTATCTCAAAGCATTTGAAATGTCATAATTGTATATCGGTATTAAAATGTTTTCCATTATGTGTTGTAAACCGATGCATGTAACTGTTGTGTTTGTAAACCGGTAATAGAATCATAGTATGTAGAATGCCTATGGAATCTAAGGATCAATCAGTGGGTAGCGAACCCCCTAACATTATGTACCATAAGTAAATAACCAAACCGAGACAACTTTATTCTCAATTGGGCTCACAAAAGCACCCCACGGTTAACAAACTAGGAGTGAAGCGTGTCTCAAGCTCAGTAGATCTACACCTTTTGCACCTTGGTCACTAAGTGATTAATGGTTACCAATGTCAAATCCTACTTACGTACATAGATCTATTGTCATCTAATTCCATAGCTACATACCCAATGTCATAATCTGTGTCGTTGGGCCTAGCACATGTTATCTTGTCATCCGTGTTATTGGGCCTAGCACATGTTATCTTGTTATCCATCTTGTTGGGCCTAGCCCATGTTATAAATTCAAGTATGTTTGGAAAACGCGTATAGTTTTGTAAAAACTGATATGTTTGGCATAAACTTTTCATAAACCATTTGTGTTAACTGAAATACGTTTGTAATATGGTTTAGAAATATATGATTTGCGTTTATCGAAATATTGTGTGCTTTCGCAAAACTTGCATATCTTTCCACCCCGAAAACATTTATAAAATGTAAAATGGTAAAAAGTGGGGGTTATGAACTCACCTTGATATCCCTGTGCAAAGCTAGCTTAACGTGATTCCGTGATGTCGTTCCAAGAACGTGAACTTGCTAGCGCACAACTATAGCCTTCCTATTAAGAAATCGAGCTTATAAGTTTCTAATAAGACAACGTAATCAAATTACGTGTCCGAGCTCTACCGAATCGTTAACAACGATCCTAAAAGGGTGTTATCTTAACTTAGAATAACCAACCAACGGTTATTGGATTTCATTAGTAGTCGAATAAAACTAAGTCTTTAAAAGTGCCTTAGTCTCCGTGTAACACCCCAACCGATGGCGGAAACATCGGGATGAGACGAAAACGAGATTGCTCATTGCTCACAACATTATTAAGTGACAATAATTAATTAAACCATATTTCATTTCATAAGAATTGTCAAATACATCAATGTAACAAAACAAAGAACAATCTAACATTTGCAAAGTTATAACAAAATTGATACGTCGACATTAAACCTAACGTCTAATTTGTGTGTATCTAGTCCTTGCTATATTGTTTTCATAGCGTCATCTTCTTCAACCTGTAACATGTTTTAAAATAAAGTCAATGCAAAAGCAAAGGCGAGTACACAAGTTTAGGCATAGCATACGTATACGAATAAAGTTTGAACAATCCTCATGGCAACTAAATCTATACAAGAGCAATATCAAGGCATGCAATGCTAATAATCAAACCGTAACGCAATCACGTTGTTTTAACATGACCTCACGTGTAAATCGATGGAGGTGGATGCGTGAATTCCTATAGCGCTAAGCATGTCAAACAAGGCTAAAAATAGTTAATGACTAAAGCACAGCACAACGTTTATCCCCAGACAAGCAACAAGTATACGATTCAAGTAGTCATGTGTATAGGATTGTTTGTGCGTTTCATAAAGTTTAAGTGTTTGTGATTTTTGTATATGGAAACATGTTACACCCAAAAAGTGATATAAAACAAATGTGGGTCGAGTGTACTCACAAAATTGCTAAGTCTTCTTTGGAAATTCCACGACGAATTGATGAGTGGGAGAAAGGGGACATCGAGGTCACCTTAAACATGGCAAACGAATGTTCATGAATAATAGAAGTTACGACGAAGGATTCGAATTAGAGTTGAAAGTACGTATATAGTTAACATCGTTTAAGAAAGGAATTTCTAAATTAAATTCATCAAAAGGATTGTAGGAGTGTTGTCAAATAATTAATATATATATTTGACGAAAAGCATATTGGGTATATATATATTTATATTCCAACGAATTATATGAGATATATATGTATATTGTCGAATAGTGTGCAAATATATTTGTCGAAAGTAAAATAAATATGTTTTGTCGAAAGTAAAATAAATAAGTATATTTGTCGAGAGATATGATAAATATATCTACATTTGTCGATGAATATAATAAGTAAACATGTTTTGTCAAAAGTTTAGTAAATAAGTATGTTTGTCGAGAATTGTAATAAATAAATTTATATTTTGTCGAAAAGCATAATAAAGAAAGTAAGTATATTTTTGTCGACAAAAACTAATATCGATAAATATATTCCGTCGGATAGTTCAAATAATAAATATATTTTATCGAATAGTTTAATAAATATATCTTGTCGAATAGTTTAATAAATATATTACTTGTAGAAAATCGGGCAGAGTTTCCTCTTGTTTTTGGACGATCCCGACACACAAGTGTCGATATTATTTGTCAAAACGCAATAATTACGAAACAATATATATATTTATGTCTACAAATTTTATAAGGTTCGGTTACGTGACTACAAAACAATATAAATAATAACATAAAAATTTGCGGCGCTAAAAGTATACCGTGACGTGTTTTGATTGGGTTGACTAAAGCATTGACTGAACTTGGCCCCGAATACCGAACCGAACATCGAATCTGACTGGTTTGACTGGCGTTGACTGTTTGACCAGGTTTGACTTTCGTTGACCAAGTTGACCAGGTTTGACCGAACACCAAACGAGACACGAAACGAACATGGTCTGAACCGAAACCCGAACAGGAACTGTCGTTTACTGATGTTGTCTCGAACCCGCGACTGTTTGACCACAGTTGACCAGGTTTGACCTGGTTTGACCGAACGCCAAACTGAAACGAGACCCGAACCGATTGAACCAAATCTGTCTGTTGACTGATGTTGACCAGGTTTGACTGTTCTTGGCCGAAACCCGAGCCAAACAGGAACTAAAATCTGAGCCGAGACCGAACCGAATCTGAAACAATAACCACTGAACTTGAATCGAAAAATACACAAACAAAACTTGAACCAAGAAACCGAAACCTGAACCGAAACTGAGAGAACCGAACCGAGGCTGAGCCGAACGACTGACCTGACCGGGAACTCAAGATACCGCAGCCGCCGCTGAGACGCAGCGACTTCCGCCGCCGCTAGTCCGATGCGCCGTTGCAGCCGCGACGCTGCTCCGCCGCCACGCCGTCGTTCTATCTTCCACTTGAATCACCCACCATCGCCATCGATCGAAACCAACCCAACCCGACGAACCCAAGCCCGAATCTGCCTTAACCGAGCCGGCGAGGGTGGTCGAGACAGCCACTGCCGCCATCGATCTGTTTGTATCTCTCTCTCTATACTATCTAGATGGGTGTAAGTGTGTGGCGATACAAGAGAGGGCGGCGCCGGATGTTTATCGGAGAGAGAGAGGACAGTTGAGGGTGTGTGTGTGCAGCCAGGGAAGGAGTGTCCGCCGGAGAAGAAAGGTCAGCGCCGGAAACCGCAGGGAAAGGGGGGGTGGCGGCTGGTGTTGAGGGTTGGATGGTTTGTGTGCAGGCGGGTAAAGGAGAAGGCAGGATGATGAGCGTAAAGTGTGAGGGTGGGGGGGGTTTTATTTATTTGAAATTAGGTTTAGGGTTTAGTTAGGTTTAGGTAGTGTGTTGGGCCAAGGCCTGTTAACCCGATCTAACGTTTTTGAGTGGCCCGAACGTACCGACGAGATCCGATTTCAAGTACAAGTTTCATAAAACGTCGAATTTATTTTGTTTATTATTATTATTATTATCTAGATAAATAATAAAATACGAGGCGTTACACTCCGAATGAATTTAGATATATATATTTATATTTTTAATATAAATATACTTACGAGGTCGTGTTAGTTGTCGTCGATAGGAAAACGTAGAAGAAATCATGTCGCGACTCGTCGTAATCTTCGTAGTAAATAAATATATATTACAAGTATATATACATATATGTAAAACATTTCGTATCCGAACAATAGTTGGCGTATCGTTTATAATTAATAAAACAATTATATAGTGGTACGCTTGTTATAGTCTTTCAATAAAGTGTCGTGCTTCATTTAGACCTTGGGAAATAAATATAAATAATAATTATATTTTTTTATATAGTCTCCGAATACTAAACGTTTGAAATATGAATTCGGAATCGTTGACATTTGGAATAAGTATAAAACATTATATTTAATTTGGTAAAACTGTTCGGAGACGTCATTGTTTGAAATAAATATAGACATCATATTTATTTGTAAAAACGTGATGTTCGAAATAAATATAAATATAAATAATTATATTTATTTTAAATAAGTGTCGAATTTCGTTAACTTATAGCGTCGTTGAGGTGAATGTCTTTATATTTATTTTATAAGAAAAACTCGGATTCGATAAATGTCGTTTTTAGGATATAGGTTTGTATTTGTATCTCGGGTTTTTACGAAAAACGGGCAAAGTTTCCTCTATTTGTGGACGATCCCGACAATATAAATTGTCGATATAAATTTTCAAAACGCAATAAACAATGTAGTCATAACTCACATATTTTTCAAAACACATCAATCCAAGCAACAACAATATTCAATCATAATATATCTATATATATATATATATAATATCTCTTGTCGGTTCGCTTTTATTTAACATATGCCACCTTATATATGGAATCCATAAAACGAAATACAAATGATTTTTATTATGACGTTTTATATTGATCGGTTCGGTTGGTGAAATAATTAGATATTAATATCTCAAAAATGTTGACAACGTATAATTTTTAATCGGTCGGGTCGAGCTCGGTTTCGCGTAAAGACGATATTAAAATAAACGATGTAATGTAATTTGCGTTGTTATAATTTTACCGAGAGTCGTGTCGACCCATTGCTCGGGTTTGACCATGTTTGACCAGGTTTGACCAGTCAACCCGCTGTGTTGACTGGGTTGACCGGGTGGAACCGAGGCGACTCGTCTGACCTGTGTCGACCCGCTTGACTGACTTTGACCGGGTTTGACCCGCACCCATCTGAACCGAGACCTGATCATTGAACATGAACCGAAACATGAACCCGTAACAATCCTGACTCGAACCCGAAACTTGTGTTTAACCACAATTGACCGAACCGAACGTGAACTAAATATGCCCGAAACCGAGCGAACCAAGTTGAACAGAGTGACTCGGACTCGAGCCAAGACCCGAAATGTAAACCACCACCACCACTACCACCGCCGGCCAGCCCCCAGCACCGCTGGCTGTGGCAGTTTGCTGCTGTCCCCAGGACTGCCGTTGTCGGCTGTCGCCGTACGATCTCCACCACCATTATCACGGCCCGAACCGCCACCATCTCTACCTGAAACGAAAATCGAACGGAGATAGATGGGATCTTCACAGATCTGAAAGAAGGAAAGAGATGGATAGGAGTTATGGAAGCTTACCGGAGAAGAAAGCTCAAACCGCGGTTGCCGGTGCTCGAAATCGTCATTTTGTTGCTTGAATCGGAAAATAGATGCTGGAATCTTGTTCGGGAGGTACGATTTAGGGGGGTCCGCCGGATCTCCGCCGTGAAAAACGCCACCGGAGCACCGCCGCCGGCGGTCGCGCCGCGGTGCTGCCGCCGCGGTTCCGCCGTGGTGGCCGGAGGTCTTCACCGGAGAGAGAGAAAGAGAGATATGGGTGTGTGCGGCTAGGGTTAGAGGATGAAAATGAGGGGTGTGAGTTATGAGGAGTATTTATACTAGGGTTTTAAGTAGGCTTGGGCCTTAGGCCCAAAAACCCGTTTCTTGTGTTTTGTGCGGCCGGTAAATGTTTCTGAAGCCCATTTTCGCACCCGGACGTCGCTTAATGCCATATAGCTGAGTTTTATGGTCGAAGCTATGCAAAATAGCGTCGTTAGTCGTCGTTTGACGTGTTTGTTCGTCGGTTGCGTTAAAACGCGACACGTTTGTCGTTTCTTGTCCGTTTTTCGATCCGATTTCATCTACGAATGTTAAAATTTAATTACGAAGCTAAATTTGTCATAATATTTCCATTTTGAAGGCGATACACGTGTCTGATGCCTTCGTTTCGTTGCCGGTGCGTTCCTACAGTCGCGTTTTTCGTATACGTAAGCATTCGGTGCCATTCGAAGCACCATAAATTCGCAAAACCAAGTTCGTATGCATAAATTATACGTATAAAATTTGTATTTGTCGGCCTTGTCAGTATTTTGTCCGGTGTTAGTTCGTTGTCGCTTATCGTTCAGTAGCTTTTCCGAAAATCACCATGCGCGTAATGTAAGGTCGAATAGGCGTTTCTAAGAATTACAAAAGGCTAATTAAGTTAGTACGTGTCTTAAACACTATGTATCATCACCTTAATGTTTGTTAATCGCGTAATTAAAAGCCGAAAAGTACCGGTTGTCAAACGATTGCTACTTAGCATTGTTTTACGTCCCCTCTCCACAATACTGGTAGCATAGTTTTACAACACCTCCCCGCAACGCGGGAGGCTAATGACTAGTTATTATCAAAAATCATGGGTAAGAGTCTATACAACCCCAACCTAGACTATAACTTGACCATGTGGAGTACAAGAACGAATTGTTTACAAAGATGTATTCAATGCATCCTAGTTGAAAGCAACTAAAAAAAACTAGTAAATATTTTCGCACGTTATGGCGGCATCTAAACATAAAATAACTTGAATTTATATCGTCTAATGAAAACGTATTATGTTTAACCTAACTTGTTTCCAAATAAAATTTACGTCAAAACGCAATCAACTGAAAACGTACATAATAACAAGCACAAAAACATATTATATTAGATATGACTTATTTGCGAAAGAAATTTATGTCAAAAACTAAACTGACTTGAATGTATACCGATATCTACATAAAAATAAGCACGTCAAAAATAATGTTTTTTTTAAGTTAAACAATGGTTCAACCCGTTGTGGCGCATCGAACCATAAGGTAACTCGAATTTATACCTTCTAATGAAAATGTATTATATTTGATACGATTCGTGTTCTTACAAAAAAAAAAACTAAGCACGGAAGCGTATTATACTTGACCCGACTCATTCCCCCTCCCCCCCAAAAAAAACTAAGTCGAAAGTAAATCAGCTTGAATGTATACCGACACGTATATAAAAATAAGTACGTAAAACTCGATTACAAAGTTTTTAAAAAGTTGAGAAGGTTACAAGTTTTAGTGCTGAAAGCTCAGGGATAAAGTTACACAAAATGACAGAATAAAGGGGGAAATATCATAAAAACCCAACATACTTTCTCAATTTTCTCATAAAATCCCTCAACAATTTTCTACACATGAAAAACCAACATACTCTGTTTTTTTGTCTAATAAAAGTTCCTTAACAATTTTTCGGACATTAAAGTTCCTTCACATGTTAATTTTAAACAAAATTATGACAAAAAATAATTTAAACAACTTGGAACCGTTAGAGGTGTCCATCAACTATTTTCGGTTTATTGGATTATTTGATTCCTTTTATTCGGTTTGATTTTTTTGGGTTAAACCAAAAATCAAACCAAACTAAATCAAATTTAAGTACTTCAAAACTGAATTACAAACCGCATTCGAATTAGGTTTGGTTTTCGGTTCCAACCGAATACAAAGAATTCATATAATTGGATTTATTCGACTAAATATAGAGTATGGTTTACTTCCATTACTCGGTTTATTAGGCTACATATAAGCCGAAATCATTTTATTTGGTTCGGGTTTAATCATTGTTTGTTTGATTGTCATTTTTAAATGTTTCCGGTTCTGTAAGAATGAGCTATGAATTTTCAAATAAATCTTAGCTTAAAACATAACTTCAATGTAACAAGTTTTAAAAATGTTTTTGTTGTAATTTTGTTCAAATTTAGCATGTGACGGAATTTTAATGTTCAAGAAAACTGTTAAGGGACTTTTGTGAGACAAAACAGAAACTATGTTGGTCTTTTACATGCAAAAAAATATTGAGAGACTTTTATGACAAAATAAGAAAGTTTATTGGTTTTCTATGGTATTTGCCCAAATCAAAACAAAAAGAACCAAAAGAAAATCATCCAAGAGTAGTGTAGACCAAGGTATGTGTATCGAATAGGTTCGTTTACTTGCTAATTTTCTTATTAATATATACATTAACATTGAGTTTGGAAATGACTTATTATCTTATTGTTTTTTCAAAAAGTCAATAAGTTAAAAAAGTGTTTGGCAGTGATAAAGTACTTTTTATTTTGGCTTTTTCAAAAAAAGTAAAATGTTGTTTTTCAAAAGCCACAAAAACCTATATTATTTTTAATTGACTTTTTGAACATAAAATTAACAATCTAATCTCACATTTTAAAATAATAACTAAACATGGAAATATATAGTATATTTTTTGTCATTTTACTTTCCCACCACAAAAGCTAATCTAAACACTTTAAAAAAAATATTTCCAAAAAATTCTAAGTTAATAAACACTTTTAACAAAAAGCACTTTTAGAGTTAAATAAGGAATCCCAAACATCCTATAATTCACGATAAAAACATCTATACATATTTTATCATCATGTAAATCCCATTTATTTGGCTAGGAAAATCTTAAATGAAAATGTTCTTTAAACAAAAAACTAATGTGGGATTAGTTTTTTGGTGTGTTCTAATTCATACCATTCAATCAATGGTCTAATTTCGTTCACCAAAAATGTTAATTTCGATTTTGGCCTTGATATTGACTAATTTTTCCTTACACAATAAAAGTTAAATCAATGAAAGTATGAAAAATAGTTAAAAACATATTTTGGTGGTGTGCATAACCCATCAGAGGATACAAGCCCTCAAACGAAAAATGATAGCCAATATCTATATACTTAGCCCATTTATGATGGACGATATTTAGACTTAAGAAGATAGTACTAGTGCTACGGTAATCATAAAGGATCACGGGATTCGTTGGAAAAGCATGGAGTTTCTGAAAGAAATATTTGATCCACACAACATCAGCACTGTTCTTAGCCATGACATGATATTCAGACTGGCAACTCAATTGTGACATTGTTTGTTTCTTTTTAGCACTTCTAAAAATTAGATTACCACCAAGAAAAATAGAGTAGTTATGTGTTGATCGTCTAGTTTTGATATAATAAGCCCAATCTACCTTTGAATACCAAAGGAGCCATGCCATATAAGTGGTGGAAATTTAGACCATAAGAAAGAGTTCTTTTAAGTATACCCAACAGTTCGCCTAAGGAACTTATATGAGTTGTAGTAGAAACATGAGCTAATTGACTAATTTCGGTTAATGGCCTATGAGAGGTCTGAAGGAGTGATCATAAGATAGTGCAGAGCTACAAAAATTGAACGACAAAAATAGGATTATATAAAGTCGAGGCAAGACTAAAGAATGTCGTGGTAGTATCAGGCGGGTAGCCACAAATTTAGATTGTACGAAACTAACCTAAGTAAAGGTGTCATGTCATGGGCATACTTTACTTGGCTTAGAAAAGTACATTTGTTTGTGAATAAACCTTAAGTCCCATGAAGTAGTTAAGCGACCAAGATTCTTAAATTGCTTGTTTGGGCGAGAGATGAAGTTACAAATAGTTATTTCAATTTTTTTCCAGTTAGGATAATATTAGAGGCGGTAATTTGTTACACGAAATATTTTTCCGGAGGATTTCCAGAACAAGATGCCATTCGTTTGATGAGAAATAAAAAGGAATATAGCCCAAACTAGGTGATTGAGTAAATCCTCCTCTATATGTTGCCGGTAGAGGGCTCCTACTCGAAACTGGACCGGTACTTGACACGAAAAAATTAAGTTTTGGGTTGACGAACATGACCCATTTATAAAAATAGGTCAGGTTCGGTTGACCCGTTAACCTATTTAAGCAATCAAGAAAAAAAACATTTATATTTTTGTTTTGTTTATTTCAGTTTTTCAGTTTACCTGGTTATTCGTAATAGTGTCACCATAAAACATATTATTGATAACATGCTTACAACCCAATAGTAAGTCGTCAACGTATGACACATTTAAAAAAAAATGGGTTAAATGGGTCGTGTTCGGGTTGATCTGAATTTATGTGTGTGTGGGTTAAGATTGAAATCTTTAACAAAAATAGTAATATAGGTCGGGTTCGGGTTTCACTTTTCAACTCGCAAACCCGCAACCTGTCAACCCACCAAAATGATACAATTGTCACCCCTAAATAATATCGTCAATATAGACGAATTAGTATAAGACCATGTGTAGTGGATAAGTGAAGTGGCAAAGATCACGCCGGAACACCGCCCCCGACGGCGTGATTCCCTAAAAAATGAATGGCGTGTTTGTGGAAATGCCCGATCGATTTTGACATGGCCAATAATAGCCGTTTTGCAACGGTCATATTTAAAAAAAATCCAATGTCTATATATATAAACTCATACTCACAACTCTCATACATACAAACACATACCCACACCAACTTCACAAAAATGGATTCCCTCACTTATTCCTCATTTATAGCGAATTATTTTCTCAAAGAGTTTTTACCCCATGACGGTGGCAAAACCGACGAGTGAAATATCTGCAGTATTTTAAGAAAGTTTAATAGTCTTCGCGAAAGGACATCGGTGCTTTGGGATTTTTCAACAACGTTGGCATTATGTGAGAAATTCTGTCATGTATGGACCAAATAAAAAGGAGAGATACAATGTATGCTTTTATAATCATGCATAATATGATATTAAAAGATGACGGAAAAGCAATATGTCAAAAATTATATACCGGATGATGTTTAACAAAACCCGCAAGCAGCAATGGCAGAAAAAGTAAAAAATGTGCATCAAATGCGTTCCTGACTAGCACATTGCACGTTAAAGGTAGATTTAGTACAACATGTATGGTCGGTTCGGTATATTCCAAACAAGGGTGAAAATGAAGACGAGTATGGCGAAAATGAAAATTAAGACGAATAGTATTATTTGTATGTTTTTTTTAATATTAATGTAATTTTATTTATTTATTGTAATATTATTTGATGTATTTTCCTATAAAAAAGAAAAGAAATTAAAAATAAATAATTGGGTAATCATTGCAAAAGGCATTATACTACTACACCACTTTTGAACTTCAAGCCTCATAATGCCTTTGCTGACTAGGACGCCACATGTCGTATAATGCCCAAAAGAGGGCCTTGAACTTCAAACCCCATTACATATACAAGAATCACCAATGACCTCTAGCTTAAGTGGTAGGAGAGTTTGAGTTCTTCTATGAAGACTCAAGTTCAATTCCCATTTGGTGCAAAAAAAAAGAGTGAGACATTGGTGGGCATTGATAGAGACCCAGGGAAACCTGGGTTCGATCCTTGAGCCAAACGGGTTTTACCGGTAATTTCACGTCGTGCCTACGGGCTGGTGGGTTACCGGGTTTTCCCCGGAAGTGGTGGTGGATGACTCGGGTTACTCTCAGAGTACTCCGTTTGTTCAGTAAGTGTCCCGAGAGTACTCGGAATTGATTTGTTGGTCGTTAAAAAAAACAAGAACCATATTTACAAATATATTAAAAAGGTATTGGCCCAACTACACAAGAACCTAGGTGGATGAGAAAAGTACATAGTTTTTAAAACAAACACGTGGGGCTCTTTTAAGACCCTTAAAGGGCTTTTTGAGATGACAAACGTAAATTGAAAGATATGATCAATAAAGCCTAGTGGTTGTTTCTATAACACTTTTATCACATTAGTACTGTATAACGTTACTATAATTTCACTTTAGCAAACTGTAGTAATATTTTTCGTTCTTTAAAAGCGTAACACTTTACTTTAAAACACTATGTGTATGCACACCATCCGAAAACAGTACTATACGAGAGGTCTATCTCAGTTCTTTGAATTTTATTCTAGCAACTATAAACTTTGACAAATAACAATTAATAACACTTTGTTCAATTAAGCACATTCACCTGTTCACTATGCAATAGACTTTGTGCTATAACATTACAATTCTATATTGTAACTATAACATGCTTACTAATCCCTCTGTAGTTAATCAACTACCCGCAGAACAACAAATTTATTGCCTTTATATCACGGCCCCGTAGGTCACATTATGTATCATGGCCCCATAGGTAACCATCTATACCATGACCCCGTAGGTAAACCACCTATACACGACCCTGTAGGTAACTGCCAATGCTGCATGTATACTATAACATTTTATACTTATCCCTTTAGTAGTGTAAAATGTTACTATTACTCTACTTTAGCAAACTCTATTCATCTTTGTCGTATTTTAAAAGTGTAACACTTTACTTTGAAAACACCGTGAGTATGCACACCACCATTGTAAGAGGGGTCTTGAAACTTAGTTGTTTACAGTTAACTACTTCTTGCTACATTGTCTAAGCTAGAACGAACATTGCACGATCTGTGTCAAATTTAACACACGAGAACTCATCACCAAACAATCAATCTGGTAACATTGTCACCACACGGTGTCGTAGCATAGATGCATAACTTGCGTTAGGACTTGTCAAATATGTTAACGGGAGTGCCGCTACCAATTCTCAAGAGTGTCGTTGGTGCCTTGGAACCAGTGTTATCTTCCCCACTGACCTCTAACTGTCCCATAGAGTGTCGCATTATGAAGGTCCAATGACGCAAACATGGAGATTTATCTAGTTTAGTTCGTCTCCAACCCAAAATCCTAACCTTTTACGTTTAAAATGTTTGTTTAAATTCCATGAATCAAGATCTGAGGTTTTTAGGTTCAATAACACGTAAAATCCAACCTTTATGTAGAAATCCCAAGTTTTACCAAACGCTGCCATTTTCATTCAAACCGAGATTTGGACGTCGATTCTTAACTGGATTATTACCAAAATGTTGTTGTGATGATTCCAAACCCTTTGCTAATCAATTTCAAGCTTCAAATTACGATTCCTTTATCTTGGATTCCTTTTCTTCAATTTTCTCTCTCTGAAACCCCACTTTCTCTATCTAGATTTGGTGAAGACGATGCAAATAAGACTAGGGTTTCCATCTTTTCTGTATAGAGTAAGGATTAGAGGCCTAGAATCCCTCATGTACCTTCCATTCTGGGCCTAATCCATCCATAGAAGTTTATACATATTTAACCTCATTATTCATATATTTGAACTTTTCTCCATTACTTAATATTTTGGTTTTAAACGTTAAGGTTTTTATAACAAGTCCTAATGTGTGAGAGTAACCCAATCCTAAAATTTGTATTAAACCTTGTTCTAAGAGATGTGCCTTCATTCATTTAGCTGATCCGTTGAAGTGATATTCAGTAGGAAAACTCCTTTAAGTCCCATGACGTGGGAGGACTCTTGTCAAGGAACAAGATCCCAAGTGTCATTAATACCTAAAGCTAGTAATTCCTCATTGATGTCTAAGAGCTATTAAGGACCTTTTAGATGCTTTTGAAACCATTAGGATCTTTATTAGCAAAAAGAGCAAGATGAAGACCATTTATGCTAATTCGTGTGGTATGGAAAAACAATTCAAATGACAACTAAAAGTTTAATACTTTGGAGGGAAGTCTGTTGATACTATAAGTAGTGGGCCTAAAGGCTGATATGAGGGTATTTGATTTGGTTCAAACGTGTGTAATTATATGGTTTTCAATGTTTATTGGTATAAAACCAGTTTACTTTAAGAATGCTTTGATTGCAGGTACCCGGAGTTTAATGGATAAATTTTGGGAGCTTGCGAGAGTTTGGAAGAACATGGAAGGAACAAGGATCAAAGTTATGAAGAAACGGGAAAAAATTGGTATGGACATAAATTACGCTGGTAAGGGTGTAATTTACGCGCCCGACAGAAAAGGGGAACGCAAGGTGAGGCGTAAATAAGTTGATTAATGAATCAATTTTAAATGGTATGTAAATTATGTCCCATGGAGCGTAATTTACGTCTCTGGTTGGTTTATTACGCAAATCAAGGCTTTGTTACCTTATTGAAAAATAACCTCTATGGGTTACGAAGTTATTCACCTCCCATAAGCTTTTAGGCATCCCAAAGGAAATTAAGGCGTTCTAATATTTTTCATACATACTGGTTAATGCTTTCAAGATTCCCAAGAACTATTGAAGTTTCAACCATGCTGTGGAGTGGCTAATCTCATTATAACTTACTCTGGGTGGATGGTTTGTTTAGGTTAAACATTGAACTTCATTTGATTTATATTTTGGATTTAACTTTATTAAATATTATGGAACAACTTGTGCTTGGTTAATTTAAATGATTTTTTTTTAGTTTCATTTTTTTATCATTTGCATTTGGTTTTTTGTCATCATGAGCGATTTGGTAACCAGAGGGTGTTTAGAATCTATATTTGGGTAGTTGACATATGAGATAGTATCAAAAACTTGTATTTGAATATCACATCCACTAATTAATTCCAAGACCATGTTTGTGTGTTATCCAACTAACTAAACGAATTTTGTGTGAAATCTAAAACCATACATCCGAAGGGGGTTGCTTCTCCTAAGAACTGGTAGCGTCTTTAAACATGCTCTTTGCTTTGCAATCATGTTTCTCAAAACCAACTCAAAAACCAGATTTGCTTCCTTACGTTGTAAATTAGATGATTAATTTAACACTAGGCTCAACAACAACCACCACTGAGAAAGAATTGCTGGCAACTGTCTATGCGTTAGATAAGTTTTGGGGCTATATTTGGGGTAGCAAGGTTATTGTTTATTCTGATCATAGTGTTGTAGATACCTCATGGATAAAAAGGACGCTAAACTAAGGTTGATTAGATGGATTTTTTTTAGGAATTCAACCTTGAAGTCAGAAACAAGAAGGGAGGTGAGAATGTGGTGGTAGATCATTTATCCAAGTTGTTCATGAGGTTGATGAGCCTGGTGATATAAAAGAAACATTGCCATATGACCAATTATCAGCTGTTTCAACTGAACCTAACTAATTTTTCTAACTATGTAGTTGCAGGTACCATTCTAGAATTTTGGAAAATGAGGAAAAGGCCCCAATCTGTGGCCTAAGAAAAACATTACATTACATTTGGGATGATTAGGATCATTTTAGAGATGAAGCACATCAAATCATCCATAGTTACATTCCAGATAAAAAGATAAAAAGTGTTTTGTGAATGTTACATGCATCTGAATGTGGAGGACATTTTAGTAGCCAAAAGATGGGTCTCAAAGTTCTAGCTTGTGGTGTTTATTGCCCCCTCCCCCAATTTTTAGGATGTGTTTGAATACACAAAGATTTGTGTAAATTGCCAAAAGATGGGGAATATTTAAAAAGGAATGAGATGTCTGTGCAATAGATTCTGGTTGTGAATTTTTTTGATGTGTGGATATTGAATTCATGGATCTATTCTATATTTATTTGGCAATTTAAACATCTTGGTGGCAGTAGATTACATGTCTAAATGGATAGAAGCAATTGCCACCAAGATGAATGATAATAAGGTTGTTTATAAGTTTGTCCAAACCAACATTTTGCATGATTTTGATCACACGAGGGATTCAACATATATAAATATATAAAAACACAATGTTTACATAGACTTCTCACATTTTTTAGGAGTTTTGGATCATATAGCCAACTCCTAATCTCTCTCTATACATACGTACATACATACATACATATACATACATACATACATACATACATACTATGTATGTATGTATGTATAATGTATGGTTCGGCTACAAAGTCTAATATTCCTAAAAAATATACAAAGTCATAATACACCATAATTTCATCCATAACACACTCAAAACCCACAAATAACATAGTGAAGATTACTAAAACACCACATTCTAATCCTAACATTCCATAAAAACTTAAAACACCCCATCATAGATCTATGAATATAAAACAGAACATGATAATCAACATAAAACATAATATTGTTTGCAGTTCGATAATCAAAGCCTTATCATCCAAAACCAACATAAAAGCCACATATATGGTGTTTTAGTAATCTTCATTATTGTCACACCCCGACCCGCAGCGGAATAGGTGATCAGGGCATGATTGGGTTAACTCGAGAGCTTATGACTTGCTATTACTGGTTTTAAACAATCATTAATTCATATCAATGGTTTCACATAACAAATAATACAAATTACAAATAAGACATTTATCACAAACACTAAGCTACATTATCCATTCTTATTAACTAAGACCCATCCTATGTCCAAATCTTCTCTTCAAGCCTGCTCACCTGTATCATGTGTAAAAATAATTTTTGGGTCAACAAAGGTTGGCGAGTGAAATCAGGGACCAATCAGTATAAGTAAATCACAGCTCATGATCACGGTATAGATTGGGCGTTAACTATAAAGAGTATAAGTAAATCACAGCTCATGACCCGGGTTCGATCCCTGGGTTCTACAGGTTTTATATATATATATATATATATATATGTATATATATTTTTCTTCCTTTGGTTTCACTATCATAAAGGAACCACTAGTTTCCAAAAATATCACCAAAGCCCTTGTATTATTTTTTACTTTATTTTCTTTAAAAACATCTAACAAAATTAACTTTGTTATATTATGAAATGATTAATTTCAATATTAATGAAATTAACTGATTAAACAAATAAAATAACTTAATCAATATTAGGATAAATCCTTGATCAACGGTTATATATATTTCGGAAGATCAGATTCAAAGATTAGCATCTGGATCTCAAAACGGGTCGGATTTCTGGATATCCGTTTTGGCGGATGTTACAATTATTTTTTGTAGGGTTTTGCTGTGTTTTATGGTTGACATTATAGTTTTATAACTTTTTGTACGTTTTAGAAATTTTGGACCTTTTAGCCAACTCCTAGAGTTGCGAGAACCACGAAAACATTTTGATCCGGGCGAGTTGGGCCAATTTTTTTTGTTTTGCAAAAACGTAGATGTAAATATTATAAACACATCTATAAAATTGTTTTTAAAAAAATTGTCCAGTCGGTAGTTTTGACTGATGCAAGTTTTTTACGCGTGACGTAAATTTTATATTAATTTTACGTTCAGTCAAAACTACTCGCATCAACAACTTTTTTTACAGATGTGTTTATAATATTTTCATCTACGTTTGTGTAACAAATTTTGGTCCAACTCACCCTGGATCAAAAAGTTCTCACGGTTCTTGCTACTCGTGGTAGTTCTCATTTTAACCAATATATATATATATATATGTGTGTGTGTGTGTGTGTGTGTATGATCCGTTTCAAGAGAGAACCAACCCCAGTTGCGAGAACCATGAGAACTCCTATCATCCAATAGCATATTTACACATCACCCATAACCAAATTAAATCAAAAGGATATTTTAGTTTTTTACTTCCCATATCACATCTTTTCTCTCTCTTCTATTTAAAATTCAACATGAGACATCTATTGAGTCGTGATTTTTGAGGTGAGTTCGTTTGGTAAGATCCTCAAATTTCGTAAACCCGAAATCGGGGTGTCGGGGGCGTAAAAAAAATTTTGTAAAAAAGTTTTTGAAAAAAAATTGTAAAAAAGGTTTTTGTAAAAAAGTTTAAACTCGTAAAAAAATTGTTTTTTTGTAAAAAAAAATTGTTTTAAAGTTTAAAACCACGCGTAAAAAGTTTAATTAAAACCCGCGCGTAAAAAAAGTTCTAAACCGGCGCGTAAAAAGTTTTAAACCATCGCGTAAAAAAAGTTTAAAACCGCGCATAAAAAGAGTTTTTAAAACGGCACGTAAAAAAAGTTTGAACCCGTGCGTAAAAAAAGTTTAAAACCGCGCGTAAAATTTTTTTGAAACCGCGCGTAAAAAAAGTTCAAAAGCGGCGCATAAAAAAAGTTCTAAAGCGGCGCATAAAAAAGTTTAAAACAACGTTTAAAAAAAGTTGAAAACCGGCGCGTAAAAAAAGTTTAAAACCGCACGTAAAAAAATTTAAAACCCGGGCGTAAAAAAAGCAAGAACCCGCGCGTAAAAAAATTTCGAACCCTCGCGTAAAAACGTTTAAAACCGGCGCGCAAAAAAGTTTGAACCCCTACGTAAAATTATTTCCTTACTATATGGTTCAAAAATAACATTAATTAAATCACATTATTAATTCAAAAACATTAATATAAGCACAATGATTACAAATTTAATTAGCAATTATTAAAGAGCTTAGGAAAAATATCAATTTACCCTTATCTAACTAAAAACAAAAACTCATTAATTAAAGCACAATGATTACAACTACTTTATTGTCTTTTAATCTAATCAATTAAAACACTTTTGAGTAATGACTTATGTTGGTTCCTATGGTTCTCACAACTCAAGGTGGTTCTCATTTTACCCATCCCTATATGTATATATATATATAGGGTAAGGTTCATGTGAGACAAAAATTTTTTTTGCTATTTTTTTGAATTATTTTATGTATTACTGTTTGTGTTCACACTGGTTCTCGCGGTTCTCGCAATAAAGAGTGGTTCCTAACGGATCCTTGTCATATATATATATATATATATATATATATATATATATATATATATATATATATATATAGGGTAGGAGTTGGCTACAAAGCCATTTTTCCTACAAAGTGTAGGAAGCCTCCTACATGTGACATGTGGCAATTGAAGTTTTTAATCAAAAAAGTATTAAGGTAATTTGATTATTATTTTAGTTATGGATTATATTATTGGGATAACTAACTAACCAGAAAATTATGGAAACTAAATATCTCGTTTAATTTAAATCGTCAGTTTTATTTTAAATTATACAATCCATACAAACTATTCACAGAGAATTCGTACTTCATCTGGTCTTTCACAACATCTTTACTAATCAAAATCATGGCGTCAAGTGTTATGGTTGATTGCGGTGATGATAATGTATTTATGATATTGTATACACTTGATTTTTTATTTGATTTGTTGTAGAAATTGTATGATTTATCTAACAATGATTTTTGCTGGAGGATTTCTTGACATTGTGTTTTACTAGCAAACATACTAATACCATTGTGTTTTACTAGCAAACATACTAATACCATTGTGTTTTTAACTTTAATTTTTGTTTGATTTGCTGAAAGATTTCTTGACATTGCGTTTTACCAGCAACAGACTAATACCATTGTGTTTTAATAGTTTATCATTAGATTAATTAGAGGATTTTTGTCGTTGTGTTTTAAACATTTACACCGTGACATGTTGTGTTTTTCTTGTTGGAATACAATTAACATCGAATTGAATTTATGGTTTATGTTTTAAATATGTATCTCGTGTAGTGTACTGTTATGGCATGTGTTTTATGTTACTGTGTGTTTGTAGATGGTCCCTCATACGTGTATTGTTAAGTTTTGTTTAACATTTGTGTTTATATCATTTATGCATTTTAACATGTTCACATGTATTGTTATGGGCTGATTTATAGTCACAACTATTTCGGTGTGTTTTAAACATGTATCACGTGTAGTGTATTTTTTATGGCAAGTGTTTTAGCTGTGTATCTATGTTCGATGTGTTTTAAACATGTATCACGTGTAGTGTATTGTTATGGCAGGTGTATTTAAGGTGTGTTTTACAGTCACATTACGTTCAATGTGTGTTTTAATCATTTTGTTGGTCAATAATGTAGTAATGAATGTGGTATTTGTTTTATTGGTTTTTAATTTGTGTGTTTTTATAGATGGCCCCACATACCAACCGCAGGGTGTAGAACATGTTTCTCCTAGTTCGGCCAAAAAGACATACACTCCAAACTCATCATCTTCCATGACTCTAGTTGTTGGCATGTTATTTAACACAATAGATGATGCGTACAATTTCTATAAAACATATGCACTTGCAGGTGGTTGGACTAAGAAATATACCCCAAATTCATCATCGTACTTGTGGAAAATACAATATGATATTTAAGGATGCATGTAGTTCAAAGAAGGTTGATGGTGCGTTGACGATGGATTAAGACAATGGTCACGGGTCCGCGGGCGAGGATGATGTGTTTTATACCTCTGAAACAGTATATGACGCAAACGATGAAGAGATGTCAGAGTAGTTGAGTTTTATATTTGAATATTTTTGGTTTACTGAACAGGTTTGTTTTATGTTTTTTGTTTTGTTTTTTTTATTTGGTTTGTTAGAGGATCTTTCAGGATTAAAGTCTTTTATTTTTCAGTTTGTTGGGGTGTAGGATCTATCCGTTCCTTAGTTACAGTACCTAAATTTGTTATCTAGTCCATGCAAGCGGGAATTACATGTAAAAGTGACAAATACACGAGATTAGCAGATTAAATGTCAGTTTATTAAGTCCAAATCAAGTACATTGAATTTCCAGACTGACAGAGCTTCATCGTACAGTTGGCAAAAGTGTTACAAATGAAAGACCCAAGACGGCTATTTATAGGCTAACCAGTTCGCACCAAAAAGACCATTGACCTAGTTCGTACGAAGTACTACTTCGTACGAACTAGTCCATTGCACTATCACTTCGTGCGAACTAGGTCACCATCATACATAAATAACTTCAAAATCTAACATTTAAATCCTAAAACAAATAGACTCGATCTAAGACTTAGACGATAGACATCGTGTACTAACAAACTCCATCTTGGATTGCCGTAGTCTTGATCAGTCTTCAAAATCTTTTGTCTTCAAAATCTGACTTTAACGTCCAAAGAAGTGCTTGTAAGGCTTCTTCCTTCATTCTTGCTTTGGTATCAGCGTTTGATCAGTAGGAGGTACTTTCGTCATAAATTGAAACCTTCTGAGTCTCTCCTCTCTTCCTTTCTCTTGTATCTTCTCAAGAAGCCTTTTTTCTTTCAAAAACTCTTCTTTCTCTAGTTCTCTCCACTGAGATTCCCACATATGCCCTGAGTTAATTCCATGTGCATAACATACATTTATTACACCTTGGAATTTCTTGGCTTGAACTTCCTCCCTTTTATCATAACAGATTTTGTTAAAGAACAAACATCTAATATCCTCCGTTGAACAGTTGACTAGCC
Organism: Scalesia atractyloides; assembly: GCA_947069175.1. NCBI lineage: Eukaryota > Viridiplantae > Streptophyta > Magnoliopsida > Asterales > Asteraceae > Scalesia > Scalesia atractyloides. The sequence goes on from CAMTDV010000019.1 coordinate 58,279,952, forward strand.
ACATAGGGTCTAGTACTCTAATGGTTCTCCACAAACCCCATATCCTCCGTCTCTCAATCATCTCTGGAGTTAATTATTCAGTGATATCCCAGTTATCGTTAGCTCTAAGCATAATTATTGCTTCACATGTTTCTGGATCAATCTGCCACCACTTGAAAACTGAATAGAAATCCTGTTCAATCGGCATAAGCGGCATATTCTTCATCGCCCTTGGTCTTTTCATCACCAATGTCACATCCTTTTCTTTTGTTACTTTATCAAACTTTATTCAACTTTTAGGAATAAACGGCTTCCATCGATTAAATCCATTCATTGCTTCATATTTAATCACTTTCCACAACCTCTGATCATGAAACTTCATTTGATAGCTGATATTACGTGTTTGATCTAATTCTTCAATATCCCAAAATGGTAGCGTCTTCAAATCAACTAAGTATCGGAAGTGTTGAACTCTGAACTCCCTCTTGATCGCATAAACATCAAGTTCTTTCAGCCATCCCCAACTCAGAATATCACCCAAGGATTTATCTTTATCTCTGGTAAAGAACGCTAGTGGACGTTTGAACTTTTGCTGCTTCGGCATCTCTTTAAACCAGGTCTTTTTTGCCTCGGCTATTTCCTCTTTCGTCATGCGTCGTGGAATGTTTCCTTCTTTCACATTCTCCTCTACCTTGCGCTTTAACAAATCATCGTTCAATTCATCGAATATTTCATTGAACGTCGGAAAGCAATCAGTGTTAGCTCCCGAATACTTTTCAACTCCTTCTTCTTCATCAGACGCATCTTCCATAATCACTCTTCATCAATTTCTGGGACATGTTTGTAGAAATACTTTTTTCGGCTCAAAGGTGATGATGTTGACTAACTCTTCTTCAAAATCAAATTCAAAAGAATCAGTATCCATCTCAAACATTTTTGCTAACTCTTCCTTCGTGTAATTATGAACAAACTCTCCTTCCTCCATGTTACGTTCTAACATCAAAACTAGGGGCTGATAATCAGAAACAGCTGCATATGGCAAAGTTGTAAAGATTTCTGATTCTTTTGTCTCATCAGGACCTCTCTGCTCCCCCTTATTTGGTACATTCTCAGCATTAGCTTCATCATTTAACACATAATCAAAATTAAAATCAAAGTCAGATGTGAACTTCACAGAATCAACTTTCACACCAACCCCCCTGACCATCATCACCATCTTCACCGTGATCTGAATCATGATCTTTGTCGTCAGCAGGGTCATCATCTTTATCGTCATTTTCATTGCCATCATCTTCCTTTTCATCTGTTTCTTTCTCAGTTTCAGCAGCTTTAACAGGTTCATCAACTTGCTCAACTTCTTGTGCTACTACAATAGGAATTTCTTCACTGACAGGCTGCTCAGTAGACTTTGAACCTTCACCAAAAACCGGTTTAACAGTGCCTTCAACAACACCTTTTTCTTTTCCCTGCGTAGCCAATTCTTTCTCAGCTCGCTCCTTTGCATCTTGAACCTCTATTCTATTGTATTCAGGGATAAAGTCTATGCCCAGACTATTTGTCAACACACGATGCAACATGCTGAATCTTTTACTATTTTGAGCTTTCTCTGCTTGAAGTTCATCAATTACTTTTCTCAATCTTTCATTGTCCACCCCTATTTCCACGTGTACCCGGTGGGCACGGTTGGGGAATATCGTGACGTAGTTGATATTATCATAACCAAACAAACACACGCACCGCGGAAGTCTTGGATTTAAATTACTATTACAAACCGAGTGTCCAAAGTTCAAAAATAAATTACAAGGCTTGTAATGAAAAGATCCACAGGCGGATCGAATAAATATGTACAAAGTATTTGTTCAACAGACTTAAGCAACCTAGGGACTTGCAAGATCCTCTATCGTCACTATAGCGCATCTCCCGATCTATTGCATATTGCCACCTGTAACTTGATCTTTTGAAAATATGTCAGTTTTCACTGGTGAATACTAATAACCGACTCATTTTGAAAACATTCATTGAAAATGATTTTTGGTGCACTTGGCACATTTTATAAATAACTTGGGATAGTTCAAAATGACCTTGTTTACAGTTTTACATGTTTGCCAATACATATGGGGTCCGGTGCAGAAACCGAATAACCTGATTGACCGACACACCACTTTAAAAAATCCACCAACGGGATTTAATATTTTATTAGCATTAAGGCCGTGGCCATTAGTAACTTTAATGAGCCAAGGATATCCCAGACATAGTCGAATTAACCCCAATGTTTAAGTTATCAAACAATACAGAATACAACGGGTTATAAGGATTTAGTAAATCACAATCCGATAACATGATCTCATACCCGACCAAGCGTTATTATTATACCGTATCCCAAGCCCGTATAAGGGAAATAAGTTAAAAGTATTTACCTGAGCTAATTCTTCGATAAAATAATACTCAGCCGATAATTCAAGAAGACAAGTAAGGTAACAATCTACCGGGAGGATCTTAGTCTGGAAATGATGGTGTTTATAACCAATTAGAATGCTAATGGGTCCTATCTACTTTGTAGACTCGAACCGGGCAGCTTAAAGATAATAACGGTACTAGACGCTAGATTAAGGAATGACTGGAATAGAATGTAGTTTAAACCCGAAAAGCACGAAGACTTGTTTAATATGGGTAAACATGTTACATTATGGATTTTGGAAATAAAATGATAAGGTTAAACCCGTTTCGGTTAAATCACGTAAACTAGTTACGTAGGCCGAACCGTACGCATATAAGCGAAACCGGGTAACCGGGTGAGTCTTATACAAGTTCCGTATGCCATTATACTTTAAATATGTTGTAATATCAGTAGGATATCAACATGTATGCCCGTTATGATTTTAAAATCAAGTTACGCCTCAAAAGGGCGTTTTGGTCATTTTATGACTTGTAAAAGAAATTATGAGCAAACTGATTTAATGGTCATAATATTACTGTAAAAATAGTTTATATATGATGTTATATCAGTAGGATATCGAGTATGTATGTGGTTTAGAGTTTAAGACCAAACTATGCCCCGTAAGGGCATTTTGGTCATTTCACACATAGCTTGATAATTTACTTGGGAATCTGCGTTTAGTAAATGTACTTACTGTAATTATATATAAATTAGTTTTGAAATCAGTAGATATCAAGTCTTGGTGTTTAGATATGGTTTTAAACTATACTATGCGCCTAAATGGCGATAAGGTCGCTAAATGACGATTTAATCGATGTTTAAGGAAAACTGATGTTATGATCAGGTTTATATGACCAAATAATTTATTTAATATGTTATAACAGTAGGTAAAAAATTTGTTATGAAAAGTATCTTTACAATCATTTTATGCATCATAAGGGTAATATCGTCATTTATCGGCATTATACAAAGACTTGTGTATAACTCAGTTTACAATCTGATTTAACATCTCAAGTAATCCTAATTATGATATTACATCAGTAGGTAATGAGTCTTGTTGAATAATTATGTTATAACCCATTTTAGATACCGAAAGGGCATTTTGGTCCTTTAAAAGCATGATTTGCGATAGTTAAACAAACCTCAGGTTATGACCAAATTATTGACATCAAAATAAGTTAGTCATGTTTATATATCAGTACATAATTCATTTGTATGCTCATTTGTAATTAAAACCTTGTTTTTAAGTAAAAGGGCATTTTAGTCAAAATTCAGCATATTATACGGAAGCTTGCATAAGTACTCGGATTACTAAGTAACCATGTCATATAACTCCAGAGGGTTATAGTACAATATATCATGGTCACAAGGCAACCTAATTTCAGTAGCTAAGGTTGCTAAATTGGGTCAGAACTGAAAGTCAAAGCAAAAGTCAACTTTTGCAACTTTCGGTTGCGAATCGACCTTAAACCTGGAATTGTCGAGCGGAACATGTTTACACATGTTCTAGTAATTATTACCAAGTTGTTTAAGTGTTAAAACATATTTTATAACACCTACATTATCATATATGAATTTATTTTCAAATCTGACCTAGTTTGACTTTTTATTAATAACTTTGACCCATCAATTGACCAAGCAAACGTGGTAATTAGGAGGTGCCCTTTTTAGGGATTAACACCCACCTAATTACGATCACGTAGCCATGTTCGTACCGAACAATGGCTGGACCGTAATGGTCTTAGCCTAAAGTTAAAGCGTTTTTACGTCAACGCTTTAAGTTTGGCTTAAAGCCTAATAAAACTTAAAGGAAGGGTTGGAACACTTACAAGTGATCCAAAGAAAATATTAGAACTTAGGGGAGGTCTCCTTAAGCCAGGAAACAACTCCAAGAGAGAAAGAGAAGAAATGAGGTGAATGAGCAAGGAATGAAGCTCAACCTTGAGCTCTATTTATAGTTGAAGGACATGGATTTAGATCAATCCAAGTGTTGAGAGTTCACTTAGGATCATTCCAGGTGTAGTATGAGGTGTCCAATACCAGACATGAGGCCATGGTTTCGAAATTCAGGAGCTGATGTGGGTTAGGAGGTGGCAAAAACTGCAAACTGCAGCTGGCATGCAAAAATTTTGCGAAAAGGCTTCTCCCGCGCATCGCGCGGGGACACCAGGTCCCTGGCGCGTGGCACCACAGGTGCCAATTCACAAAATTTCCATTTTGGCCCCTGGACTTCTCCAAACTCCTATATTTCAACATAAAAGCATGTTTTATTCAATATGGCTCCTGTTTAGCACTCTCGGGAGTATAACCGAACATCATTAAGTTCCGGGTTCGTTAAAAGGTCACTCAGAGGCATAGTTTAAGCATGTTGACACGTTTAACCCCTCAACTTTAATATTCACCACTCAGAGGTTATAAGATAACATGTTGGCGATATTAGTCCCTCTCGTCCAGCACATGGCATACAGGGATCATCGGGATACGTGTCGAAATTTTATAGGATGTAAAAACACAGGGTGTTACATTCATTATCAGAACTTAAACTTTCAACCATAGCCTTCAAGAAACCACGATTATCTTCTAGAATTTTTACTATGTTCTCCAAAACCTCTTTTTCTACTTCATTTTGTTTGATTTTATCTTCAAGAGCTTCGATTCGCCTTTCTAACTCTTCAGGCTTTGTTTCTTTAAACATATCAGCAAAATCTTCAGAAGTGATGTTTTCAGTAAAATCATTTGGAATATCACCAAACGCATCTTTAAAATCTTTAACATTCTGTGGCGTTGAATGTTTAGACTTTGGCGGCACTCTCGGAGTAGTCTTTGGAGTAACCTGTTGTTGAGTTTTCTTTGGTGTAGATGTGCTTGCTTGATTAATCATAGGTGGTTCTTGAAAAGAAGCAGTTGGTTGCTCTTGAACTATTGAAGTTAGAGGTTCTTGTATTTCAGAAGTAGGTGGAGGTTGTTCTCGCACTGGAGATGCCTGCGATGGTGTAACAACTTTCTTTCTTTGACTGATATACCTTATCTTAGGTAACTTTCTTCCTTTCGTACTTGGAGATCCAGCCGTTCTATTGCCATCACCAGCTTTTGATTTCACGTTTTGATTTCTTTTTGGGCCTATCTTCATCGGATTCTTTGTCAAATGATACATACAAATCTTCACCAAGTTTCTTCAACCTCTCTTCCTCCAATTCTTCTCGAAGTTGCTTTTCATGTTCATCAGTAGAGTCAATCGAGTCTTCTTCGGATGTAGCACTAATCACATCGTCATTATAACCTTCAGCTGTTTCCATTTCAACTTCTTGTCTTTCTATATTTTCAACAGCTGCTCTCGAACCAGCAACATTCTCCACGTTCTCAACATTCTCAACAATCTCTGGCTCACTATCTGGTTCATCTCTTAAACCTGTCTCTACTTTCTTTAATGATCTTTTACGTTTCTTTTTCTCAGGTTCTGTCTTTATATACCACAGACTTTGTTTCTCTTTGAAATCTTTCAACATCTCAGCTTTAGCACTTTCATCTCCACTACCAGCGTTTCTCCATTTACCCTCTGGTGGAGATACATAGTCAGCTTTAACAATTGCACCAAACACTGGCTTAGCAATTGGAGCTGAATCCTACCTTTGATAAGTCTTTAATTTCTTCAGAGTATCTTCATCCATATGATGTAAGTAAAACACATCATTTGGATCCTTCGTAATATCTTTGAACTTTTCATCAATTAGCATCTGAAGGAATCGAGGATAAAGCAGAAACTTGTCTTTTCCCATATTCTTCGACATATGCTCAAAAAACAACGCGAGAATAATTGAACTTCTTGTTTAAGACCAGCGCAGTAGCCATGCACTTCATGTAATCTTGCATGTCATCTAATCCAGCTCTTCTATGACTGAAAGCATGTATCAATGTGTGTAGGAAGAACTTGTACGGCAAACCAAGACCACCCTTATTGAATGATGTAGCGTTCACGTAACCGCGGTATCCCATTCTATAGAAGCGCCCTTTCACCATACATTCATGAAATCCAGTGGGATCCGATGCGCTGTCATTGAATTCCAAAACTCTGCGTATATCTGCTTCAGTAACTGTTATCGCCTTGTCTTCATCACCAACTCTCATAGCAGATGTAATAACTTTGTCTGTTTCATTATACTCTGCTGAGTTCCAGAAGAAATTAACATGTGAACGATAGACAATGTGTTTATCCGTGATAGCCTTGGTCACCGACAAACGCTCCATGACTTCTAAAACATCAGAGAATGGTTCAAGACCAGGAAAAATCTTCTTATCCAACGTGACACACGTATTGTGAAACTTTGAATACGCAAGCTGCACAACTTGCTGCAAAAGCACACAATCAAAGTCTTAGAATTTTTTTTGACATTTTAACACTACAAAGTACAACTTCGCACAAACTGAATCATATAATCAACACATCCTAGATCATCAGTCCACTACTTCGCACGAAGTGGGACATTATATCAACATATTCAGATTAACAGGTTAATACTTCGCACGAAGTAGGACTCAAAGAAATTCAACAAGTTCATGACCTAGTTCGTACGAACTAGGTCAACTTCCCCACAACATCAACAAACCTGCAACTCGTCTTCCTTGTTCAAACATCAAATTAATGGTTTCTACATATTCTATTCAAGCCAAATCATGATTTAATCCATTCAATTTCATTACACAAGGCCTAAATCTATCAGATTTTACATTAATAGGTCCGACACAACTGTTTAACATCAAATTCATGGTTTTTAATGATTAATCTCACCTCAGCCATTGAAATAGGTGTGCCAATCACCTAGATCAAATCTTAATTCGGGCAGAGTAACGGTATTTGTTTTGCAATCTCAACTTCGTACAAAATCGCCTTTAAAGAACTCACACACAGGTAATGTTCATTTTGTCTGAAGTGAAGCTTTATATACTATAGATGTTGAACTTCGGACGAAGTAGACAAAGCAAACCCTAAAGGTTAACTTCGTCCGAAGTTGACCATTATGTTTTAAACTTTTTAAACCTTTTAAGATTTATACAATTTAACCCTTCATTTTTCTTTTATCTTTATCATTATTAAAATCCACTCATTTGACCAAATCCAAGTTAATGACCTTGGTTAACTGATTTGTCAACTGAGTCCAAGTTAATGACCCCGGTTTGACCCGTTATGAACAAACCAAAGTTTTTCAACATTGTAAAGTTTCAAATTAATGAACTTTTAATCGTTTTGAGTCATTTTTTATTTTACAGATTAGCTCCCAACCCGTTGTCATCAGTTTTCCCAGTACTTAGCACCATTCCGAACTCCGAAGATCCGATTTCCATCATTGGCTGTTGAAAACAAGATAGAAACAAAAAAGTTTTGCTTTTAAGAAAGTTTATGCTAAAATACACTGAAAATCTTCTTTTTTTATGTTTAATATGTAAGATAGTAAATCTATGTACAAAACATAATTACAGACATATTTATGTGAATTCGTGTCTAAGGATCATATCAGTTGCTTGAGACATATCACTAGTACCGTGACCTTTATAAGACTTTAAGTTTCAAAAACCAATTTCACCTAGATTGTCAGTATGTTTGTCCTTTTAAACTTCAACACATTTTTCAATTGATCCGAGATATGTTAGGTAGAATGAAGAACTTGACCTAACTGTGTTTCCCATCTCAGAATATACTTTCGTATCAAGATTCCTTAGATTTCATCTTACAGGAGAGTATAGCTTAACTGATATCTGTATCTGGGTTGTGCGAGGCCTTGAGAGCTCAGGTTAATACCACCGTATCGACAGATAGATGAAGGCTCGACTTTAAGGTGATGTTCCAATATGGAATTTTTTTACTGCAATTGATAAGATCTTACGATACTTTCAATTCGCTGCAGTTTAGGGTTTTTAGCAAAAATATTATAAAAGTTCTAGCCATTGCTTACGCAAAATCAGAAGAACTTGTATAATGCCCCAGATATCAATTATCTATAAAGACCTTGTATCTCAGAATCAGGCAATTTCTCAAACGAAATTTCGGAGTACCAAGTCCGTATATCCGGGAGATGTTGACCCACAAGTTAAGAAGTTGTAAATTTAAGTTTATATCCCAGAACAATTTACTGAACGTGCAAAGCATACCGGCACATCCAAAAAAAGATTTGTTTTCTCAACTATTAAACACTACATTTCTTTAGCATACCGTGATAGTATACTATGTACTATCATTTCCTTTTTGACATAAAATTCTTTTTGTCTTTTTCATGTTTTTGCACATTTTGCTTTTTGTATGTTTTTGTATTTTCTCGTTTCATTTCTCCCCCTAAAATCATAAATATATTTTTGGATTTTATTTTTTAAATAAAGCTGATCCTAAAAAGTAACAAACCAATGAGGATCACGAGAACTCGTCGTCTGATCCATATTCAACCTCTGATCCGCACCTGTCAAAAGAATTTTCATACCGTTAAGCCTCATTAAGTATTTAAACCTTGTTAGACTAAATGGTTTGGTATAAAAACCAGCTTTTTGTTCATCGGTGTGGATTTTCTCAATTTGTACCAATCTTTTTTCATAGCAATCACGAATAAAGTGGTAACGAATCCTGATATGCTTAGTTCGAGAGTGATGAATTGGATTTTTCGTTATGTCGATTGCTGCCTTAGTGTCTACATATAATGGAGTAACAAGATATTGCAATCCATAGTCTCTCATCTGTTGTTGAATCCACAATAACTTTGAACAACAACTGCAAGCTGAAATATATTCTGCTTCACAAGTCGAGAGAGCGACTGTGGTTTGTTTCTTGCACTGCCAAGTTACGAGTCGAGTTTCGAAGAACTGGCAACCGGCCGTCATATACTTTGCGTTCAATCTGTCAACACCGAAATCAGAGTCTACATATCCCGTCAAATCGAAGTTGTCATTCTTTGGATACCACAAGCCGGTGCTCGGGCAACCATTCAGATATCGGAATATTCTCTTCACGATCTACATATGAGATATTCTGGGACTAGACTGATATCGTGCATAGAGGCAGGTAGGATACATGATATCCGGGCACGATGCCGTTAGATACATCAACGATCCTATCATCAACCTGTAGAGAGTCTCATCAACTTTGGTTCCGAGCTCATCGATGCAGATTCCGTGGTTGAGTGCCAATGGTGTTGATAACAGCTTCGTGCTATCCATCTCAAACTTTTTCAGTATATCATGAACGTACTTAGTTTGGTGGATAAAGATACTATCCGGAAATTGATCAACCTGCAATCCCAGAAAGAATTTCATTTCACGCATTGAGCTCATTTCGAACTTTTTCTTCATAATAGCTTCCAATTCTTTGCAAAGATCGTCGTTCATTGAACCAAATATGATGTCATCCACGTAGATTTATACGATCAGCAGATGACTTCCAACTTCTCTCATGAATAGTGTACTGTCCACTGTGCCTCTGATAAAACCATTTCCGACTAGGTGCTAAGATAACGTCTCGTACCAGGCTCTCGGGGCCTGATGCAACCCATACAAGGCTTTATCCAGGAGAAATGCCTTTTGCTTGTTTAGTCGATCGATGAACCCCGGTGGTTGGCCGACATACACTTGTTTACTCAGTTTTCCATAGAGAAAAGCGGATTTAACATCTAGCTGGTACACTTTAAATCCTTTCCAAGACGCGAACGCTAGGAAAATATGGATAGACTCTGATCTCGCAACTGGTGCATACACCTCATTGTAATCAATACCTTCTTGTTGGTGGAATCCCTTGACAACAAGCCGAGCTTTGTTTCGTACAACAACTTCACGATCGTCTCACTTACACTTGAAGACCCACATTGTGTCGATTGCCTTTTGATTCTCCGGGAGGTCAACAAACTTCTATACACCCAATTTCTCGAATTGTAGTAACTCTTCTTGCATTTAAATTACTCAATTTTCATCACCTAGTGCCTCAGTAACTGACTTTGGCTCAATTTGTGATATAAAGCAACGATAATAGCAATATTCTTGAATCGGGGCCACCTTTGTGTAGAAACAGCTAAGCGCTTTATTGATCTGGCTTCTTGTCTTGATTCCTGCTTGTAATTCACCAATAATATTGTCAGATGGATGGTAAGAATAAGATCTCGGCATCACTTCATTAGGAACATCAACTGAACTTTCCAGATTAGAAATATTCAGATCTACCACCAGATCAATAGGATGATTGCTAGAAGATGCTTCATTTCTTGACCTCGGGCCAGCAGATTGATTTAACATGCTAGTTATCTGCTTAGATTCCTCATCAGAACTAGATTCTCCATCTTAATCAAAAGCCAGAGTCTCATCAGAATCAGAATCATGTGCTTGTGAAAGAATGGGTTCTGCAGTAACATTCACTGGTTCTGTGTTAGGTGTCACTTGTTCGACTGAAACACTACTTTGACCTACACCAGAATAAGATGTACCAATAGATGGTTGAGTAACCACTATCGGCCTTGCAACTTGTTCTTGGTTAGCTGACTGATATAGATGATATAGAATAGCAACTTCTTCTTCAGTCGGCTCTTCTGGAAGATCGAAAGATTTCCATAAGATGTCATAGTTGAACAACCAAGCATCACCTGTCTTTTGTGTTGGCATTGTATATCTGCGGCAGTCGACATGCTGTGCGAGAATCACTTGATTCATGCTAGGAAAATATACTCGCCTGAGTGGACTTCCGTAACCGACAAAGAAACCCTCTAATGATCTTGCACCAAACTTCCCATTAGGATCAATGAATGTGAAAGGAGATCCGAATGGTTCAAGAAATTCCAAATTAGGTTTCCTTTGGGTTAGCAATTCGAAGCATGTCTTCTTGGTAAGTTTTGACATGTAAGACTCTGTTCAAAGTATAACAAGCCGATGCAACGGCTTCACTCCAGAAACTGACAGGAAGTTTAGAATCAACAAGCATGGTCCTTGCTGTTTCAATGAGTATACGGTTCTTCCTCTCAGCCACTCCGTTTTGTTGTGGAGTGTAAGGAGCACTGAATTCATGAAGAATTCCTTTCTCGTTGCAAAATCAGTCACGCGGTTATTCTTGAATTCTATACCATTGTCACTTCGAATCCTTCTGATTGGTAAGTGGTACAGATTCTCAAGCTTCCTAAAGAGTATCATCAAATTCTGGAATGTTTCATCCTTACTCTCTTGGAAAAACACCCATGAAAAACTCGAGTAGTCGTCTGTAACAACTAGACAATATAGATCTCCAGAAATGCTTTTGACATTCACCGGTTCAAATAGATCCATATGAAGTCGTTCTAGTGGAAGCTTTATGGAGTTCAGCAGTTTTTCGGATGAGATTTTTTGATCTGCTTTCTTTTCTTGCAGCTTAAGGAGTTATCGTTCATGTGAAAGCTCTTCAGATTAACTCCTTCCACCAAATTGTTGTGAACCAGGAAATTCATCTTTGTTAAGTGAATGTGACCCATCTTTCTATGCCATAGAATCAACTCTTTTTTGTGGCCTTTGTGAAAAAGCATTGTGCCGACTTTGATGTAGTTGTGGCAATTCCCATATCAAGCACGTACAAATTATTCTCTCGCGGGGCGCGCATAAGAATCCATTCATCTGGAATCTTGAAACCCGGCTTCAATATCATGCATTCCTTGTCGTTGAAATGAGTGGTGAACTTCTTGTCACAAATCTGGAAGATACTCAGAAGATTATTTTCCAATTCAACAATGTAGTTGACCTTATCGAAAGATACCACGCCATTAGATAATTTTCCTTCACCAATGATTCTTCCACCTTGATTTCCAGCAAATCCAACGTAGCCTCCATTGATAGCTTTAATATCATATAATAAGGCTCGCATCCCTGTCATGTGCCGAGAAGCTCCACTATCCATAATCCACTTTGATAAGATAGACCTCGGAATCCCCTGCACATGTAAAAGTGATTACTTAAAAAGGGAAACCCAAGCCTTGTCGTTTTTGGGTGGATTTGGAATACCAAAGGTTGGAACATTCACATATTTCTTTGGAACCCACTACTCAGTCTTTGTTTCATTATAGTCTTTGGTTTTGACTGATCCAGTTGGTTTGACATTTTCAGATGATGATGATTTTTTTCTCGGAATCCAGGATAGAGATTTCATTCTTGCCTTTTTAATATAAAACTTTGAATCTTTATATTCATTTTGCTTCGAAGATTCTCCTTTTTCAAAATTAGAAATCTTTACAGTTTGAGGTTTCTCTTTAGATTCAGATTCATTGTTTCTTTTCAAGATTTTTGTTGGAACAATCTCTGGTTTTTTTTTAACTTTTCATCATCTAAACTCTTCTTGCTTTGATGAACAGACTTTGATTTCGGACATTTTCTTGCAATGTGACCTACTTCATTGCATTTGAAACATATCCGATTATCAACAGATTTCTCACTAGCAGATTTTTCATTGCATTTTGTGACCTACTTCATTGCATTTTTCTGTTCTCGAAGCTCCTTTTCTTTCTTAAATTCATCATTCGTTTGTTTCCCAATCGAATCTTTTTCACAAACAGTGTCAGTCCCAAACACGAACTTCATGTTTTTCTTTTTACATTCATGTTGTGGTGACTTTTTCTTCTCATTCTCTTTAGTTTCAAAACCCACACCCCCTCTCTCCTGTTTTTAGGAAAGTCCCCACCGTTTCTTCGGTAATTGTTAAACACTTTCTTGGATTTTGAATAATATTTCTTCTCATATTTATCCAGATCTTCTGTTGTAACTTCAACAAGTTTGAATAGTTTGTCAATGTGATCTTCTTTCACATTCTGAATCGGAAAACTTTCATCAAAGTATAGTCTATCAGAATCCTTAACCTTATATAATACAACGTTTAGATCATCACTTAGACTATTCTCCGAGAGAATACCATCTTCATTTTCAGATTGTGAACTTGACTCTGAACTATTCAAACTCGAATCGGCGCTTTCAAGGCTGCCATCATCAGTATCACTTGCCAACACCTTTTCAACCATGTCATTAACAAGTGCTTCAATGTCATAGTTAGATTTAGTGTAGGTTATATCAATGTTTTCAGGCAGCTCATCTTTCATTTCAGTTTTAAGTTTTAAATTGAGCGCCTTCTCCATTCCTTCTATTTTCTTTCGACAGTAGCTTTCACACAATGGAGGTGGAACATTTCTATAATCTGCACTTTTCTTTCCTTTAGACTTTTTATCATCTACTTCCGACGCAATTGTTGGAAGAATATGATCGATGACGTAAGCATTCGTTGTATAACTAAGCAACAGCTGATTTACTCTTTCAGTTTCAATTTTTATCTCTTGTAGTTCATGTTTAAGCTCAGCAATGGTGTTAATGTAAATGTTAATAGCATTTTTTTTATCCATCAATGTTGCTTTTAACATTCTGATAGTTTCATTTTGTTCCAAATTTGCTTGCTCAACCACGCTGTAAGTTTGTTTCATTATATCATAAGCTTCTTTCATGGTTCGATAATCGAATTTGAAATGTTCATTATGCTTGTTTAGTTCGCTTATGATTAATGTCTTTTCAGCACATTGTTCACATGGTTCAATGCACTTTGTGCAAGGTTTTTCAACCTCCACAATTTGCACCTTAATCACCTCTTTCTCGATTACCTTTACCTCAACCTCAGAACCTACCTCTCTTAGATTAGCCATCATAGTTTTATCTGCAATCTTGGTAAGATTCTCCACGTTCATTTCCTGTGTCACATCGATAATTTCTTCGACTTCAGCTTTCTTTTCCTCCACTGGTTGTTGCTGTGAATTAGATTCAAAACAACCTGCAAAATGAGATTGTAAGTTAGGTGGAATAATGCTCCTCATGGTCTCATGGTAGATCGTTTCTTCTTCAGATCTCTGCATGTATTCCCCTAATATTGCTTCTTCCAATGCTCCTTCGTCAAACACTAGTCCTGGCTCTTCTACAATCTCTGCCATCAATGCTACGCTTGCATTCCTGGAAATGTACTTGTTCCAGTTGAATTCTTCATCTTCCTGAGCAACTACTAGAGCCTTTTCCTTTGAGTTTGACGAACCATCTTCAATTTGTACTTTTCTTGTTTGTGGAGGAGATGGTTTGTAATGCATAGCCCTTTTGTAGTAATCATTGTTGTTTCCGAACGGATTTTGATTTCCGCTCGCTTCTTTGTTTGTGCATTCACGCTTGAAATGCCCCTTCTCTTTACATTTGAAGCACGTCACCTTGGATTTATCAAATCCTAATTTGTTGCTAGAATCTCCAATATCTCTACCAGTAAGCGTAACAAATCTTGTAGCTCTTTGAATTAGTGACTCCAAACACCACTTTATATCCATCAATTCTAACTCTTCATCATCGATTTGATCATAGTCTTCGGCTGTCATTTCTAGGTTTCCAATTCTACCCGCAATCAAACTCTCATACGACTCTATAACAGTCGCAAGTAAAGCCATGTGTTGTCTGGCAGTCTGTTCAGAGAACACATTCTTTAAGTTGACCGCGATGTTGCATTGTAACACATTTGGATCAGAACTTGATTGGTTTGAATGATTAGTTTGACTTTGGAATGAAGAGATTGAGCTTGAATGAGATGTGTTCGGTGTATTCGGATCATAATTTGAGAATGATTGAATATTCGGTTGACTTTAAAAAGGGTTTCCAGAAGAACTAGTATTCACAATGAATGTAGTTTGTATTTTAGGGCTTTGGGTTTCAGGAATTCCGCTTTTGTAATACAAACCGACATCTTGCACAATTTGAGCATTCTTTGATCTAGCAATCTTCTGCAGCTCCATCTCGTGTCCTTCAAGTTTCTCTATGAATGTTAATAGACAATAGTTACTGTACTCACTCCCATTCTTCAGCACCATTAGATAAGTAGACCACTCCCCCTCTGGTAGTGCGTCTGCTAACTTATCTACCAACTCTTCATTTGTCTTGTGAATCCCATGCCTTCTCAGTTGAACAACCAGATGACAGTAGTGTTCAATCATCTGTTTCATCGTCTCTCATTTCATCATGTTGAAGATATCAAACTCTTTCCTAAGTAGAGCCTTCTTGCTTTTCTCATTTCCGTGCTACCATGGTACTTAGCTCGTAACGCATTCCACAATGTTTGTGAATGGTTATCATGCTGTAGTAGCATCAAAATATCCTCCTTAATCGATTGTAGCAAAAAGCTCATCATTTTCTTTTCGTACACATACAAATCTCTCTCTGTAGGAGAAAATTTTGACATAGGAATCTCCAAGCCATGCTCATTCACTTGCCATTTGTACTTAGTTCTATTGCAAGCCAGCAATGAAAATGATTACCTTACACCCATTTTTCAAATTTCTCCCTCCAGCTCTCGTAATCAGCAAGACTCGGCAACTTGGGTGGTTTCACGGAAGTACCCATCTCATTCTCTAAATTGATTTGAGCAACTGCATTTGCTGTCTGAACAGTCGTAGAAGTGAAAGCATTGAAAAACTCTGATTCCATCTCGACACGCTAAAAATTATACCTGAAACACACTTTAAAAACTTGAAAATTTTATTAGTCCAAGACCTACTTCATACGAACTAGGTAACAATTTTTAACAAAAAGTTCTTGAGCTACTTCGTACGAACTAGGTAACACTATTTAACAAAATACTCTTGAGCAACTTCGTACGAAGTTACTACAAAAACAAATTGTAACCTTTTGGTCTACTTCGTGCGAAGTTGTACTAATCAATTCGGACCAAAATGTTCCCCAAATCTTGGTTTTTTTTTTTGTAAATTTCGACATGAATTTGATTGATTTTAGGTCTTAAACTCTCAGGGGTTTATCATTAGGTGATTTAACATGACATATTCAAAACGTTTTATTGTAACAAATTAAAAAAATTAACCATTCATTAAAAGGAAAAAAAGACAAAAAACTAGATGTTAACTGAAAAATCTAACCAGATTTTGCTTTTGGATGAAAATGGGAACAAAATTGAAACCATAAGGACCTAGATTCAAAAGGTTTGAGTTTTTTACTAAAGTGACAACCTACTCTTTTATTTAAGATGAGGGATTAAAGTGCAATCTAGATGAGAGGATTAATTGATGGTATTTAATCACTTGACATTCTGTAGCTATTAAACATTATGGTATAATGACTAAATGCGTTGGGTTTTAATCACTTATATACTAAGGAATTATCTACTTGTATCTTTTAATTCGCATGTCATACTGATCAAGACAACTATCGAAACGTCGACAAAAAATGAGTAGGTTGTCACGATACCTTTGAATTTTTTTAAAACATTGTAGTTTATAAGATATAGCAAGAATACGTAAAAGAAAATTATAAGTTTGTTGTGGAGGAAAAAAGTGTAACTAATTATCCATAATTTTGTTAAAACTCAGGGATTTTAAGTGTAATAAGATTGGTGCTAAAATATAGTTAGTGTTTAAAATGCCAATTTACCCTTATTTTAGAGGTGTATTTATAAATTTGGAGGGGAATTTTCTTATTTTTTTAGTATCTTGAAATGCCAATCTCTCATGCTTTATAATATATAGTAGATATATGAATATAGAGGATGGATCATAAGAAAACTAGTTTAAATGAGAAAACAAAAAAACTAACTAAAAAAGTCAAAAAAACATATCAAATTTTTTTTTTATTTTTTTATAAAAATTCGATATATATATATATATATATATATATATATATATATATATATATATATATATATATATTATATATATAACTTTAAAAAAAAAAAAAACATATAATGCACATGTGCAACATATACATATAATGCACATGTGTAGTACACATATAGTGCACATGTGCAGTACAAGTTTTTTTTTTTTTTTTGAAAAAAAAATTTATACATAAAATGCAGCGATTTTTTATAAAAAAATTTGTAAAAAAAATTGTATGTTTTTATGTTTTTTTTGGATTTTTTAGTTAGTTTTCTAATTTTCTCATTTATATCTAGCTTTCTCATGATCCTATTTATATTATTAATTTAAACAGAGTAAATAAAAAAATAAGCAAAACCTTTTACAAGCAAACCAAATTACAAATTCGATTTTCAATTTGACTTTGGAGGTAATCGTTTCTCATATCTAGAACACTCAATTCATTCAGTTAAAAAACGAGTGCTGAATTACATGTACTATAAAATTTTCTATTTGTACAGCCCATTACAAAATCTGAGGAAACTAAACTAAACTTCAGGTAGTTTGATTTGAAACCAAACCAAATTCAGGTTGATCTTTGGTTTGATATTACCAAGCTAGAATTCAGTTTGGCTGGCGGTTTCTACGTAAAGAATATTCAAACCCAACAGCGACATGTATTTATAAACGTTTTTTGGGTTGGTACTCAACACTAACTCCATAAACTTTAGTATTAACTACTCAAACCTACTTGTATACACTTAACCGACAACTAAATTGAGAAAGACACTTGTCTATTTTTGTTTGAATGCTTCAACCATTTCACATTATATCTTTCTTTTGTACTTTAATAATATCTTCTATCCCAACGGCATCAGAAAGCTATACACGTATGTTATTGATTAGTATGGTAAAGGGTTTCCTTCAATATGGGTAACGTTAACCCGCGCTTGCAGCTAGGGTTATAACTGGACCGAGCCAAGCCAAATTAAGGCCCGGACACAAAGAGCTAGCTCGACGCTTAAGTGTTGAGTTCAAGCCCGACTTTTAAGAATTCAGAGCCAACTTGTTTAGTTTTGAGATTTTTTTTATTAAATTACTAAAATGATCCTTGACTTTAGATCACTTTTCCCACTTTAGTACAAAAATAAAACTTTTTGTATCTAGGTCACCGATGTTTCATTTTTGTTGTCATTCGTCCAATTGGCAGAGTGTGTTAGAAGTTTCTGTTGTTTATGTCGTTTTCCTCATTTTAATGGAGAGTATAATCGTCATTTTATGCCTGAACTCCATCAGGAGCTCCATCATTTAAATGAGGAAAACGACAAAAACGACAAAAATTTCTAACCCATTTTGTCAATTGGATGGAAATGACAACAAAAATGAAACCTTAGAGACGCAGATATAAAAAAATATATTTTTGGATTGAAGTGACAAAAGTGACATAAACTCAGGGACCATTTTTGAGATTTTTCTCTCTTTTTACACATGTTGATGTATATAATAACAAAAGGTATTATTTTTTATCTTACACAACGCAAAAGTTATAAACCATAGAATTTATAATTTGTATTTATTGAAATTCTGCTTTCTAATTTATATTATATTTATCATTACTCATGCTCGATTTGTTTAAAAATCATTCTAGGTTCAAGCAAGTCTTGAACTGTAAGCTTTTTAAACAACCCTCATCACACACACACACACACACACACACACACACACATATATATATATATATATATATAGGACAAAGATCCGTTAGGAACCACCCTTTATTGCGAGAACCACAAGAACCAGTGTGAACACAAACAGTAATACCTAAAAAAATCCAAAAAAAATACCAATTTTTTTTTGTTTTTTTTTAATATTTTTTTTGAAAAAGCCGCTATATTTACTCAATAATAAAAAAAATTCAAAAAAAAATTTGAGTACCAACTATCCATGCACATGTGCATTTTCGTCATTTCTTTGACAAATTCCATAATACATTACAAACATTAGACAATGTACTTTCATTTACACTACCAAGTGTAACACACTATTTTTTACGTTACCAATATTAGCAATGCACATGTGTATCTATATATATCAACATGAAATAAGGTGTTTTGTTACACTAATTTAAATACATTTTCTCTTTCATCTATCATACCATCCATAATACACTACCATGCACATGTGCATTTTCATCATTTCTTTGCCAAATTCCGTAACACATTACAAACAGTAGACAATTGTACTTTCATTTACACTACCATATGTAATACACTACTTTTTACATTACGAATATAAGAAATGCACTGCATCTATATGTATCAACATGGAATAAGATGTTTTGGTACACTACTTTGAATACACTTTCTCTTTCATCTATCATACCATCCATAATACACTTCCATTACCTCCTACCATCCATAATACAATACCATTACCTTCTACCATTTATAATACAATAGCAATACCAATATTTTCACTTTATTACATGTATATCAACACCGTTTATACCATCCAATCAACATATTACATCATAAAGTGACAACTATAATGAACCCATCAACCACTAGATATAACTAACCAAAAAACATATATATGAGCCTACTTCATCATTCAAAATCACAAACTTTTTGTAACAAAACACGGTATATAATTGTTATACATAATGATGCACATTTGCATTTAATGTAAAATTGAGTGTATTATGGATGGTATTGTAAAATAAAGTGAAATTGCCTACTAGTGATAACGTATTACTGAATTTGTCGAAGTTATGATACATATGCACATGTGCATGGATAACTGTTACTCGAAAAAAAAAGTTTTTTTTTTTGGTAACGAATTATAAGATTTTTATTAAAAAAATGAGTGCTTTTTTGATTTTTTGGATTTTATTTTTGCAATAAAGGTGGTTCTTGCGTTTCTCACAATAAAGGTGGTTCTCGCATGAACCTTACCCTATATATATATATAATATATTTAATTTTGACGTGGTGTCATTGCGTCAAACAAGCGGTGCATGCTGGTCATACCAATCTGCTTACTTTCTGCTATTTGGGCTCGTCTGTTAACGTGTATGACACAATCATCCATATTGTGATTTGTACCAAATCGTATTTTTTGAACAATATTATTGCCGAACAATATTTGGAAAGAATGTGATCATCGCTTGCCACATGGTATGCATGTAGTTACGAAGGCAACATCAGTAATGATGAAATAAAATAACACCTTGAAAGGGAATTAAAATAAGAAACAGGTCAGTTTTAAGTTTTGTACTTTATGGTTTTGCATAAAAATATAGGTTTCTTGTTGTCTAGTTAATTTAAATCATGTAAGATAAACATACATACGAAATAAAATAATGATAATATTATATTATTATATATTATATAGTTTAATACAAAGTTCATGGGTGAATAGTCCATAGATTAATTTTCTTATAAGTGGTTTCACCAATTTAATTCAAGTGAAACAAGTTTAACAGGTTAGTGAACACAACAAAAAACATGACCTCTTTATTAAACAAGTTATATATTCTGTCATGTTTAGCTAAACAAGTTACCTTCAATAACCCGATACTTGATTATATTTTATCATGTAATAAGTTACCACACCTAATCACAATTCAGAGGCATGTTCAAAATGAGCAACCATAACACGGTTGAACTCGTTATCAACACTTTCCATATAAAATCGCATTTAAAATTTCTTTACAATTGTTCTCGATGTTGCTCGAGGGTCTCCATTTTGATCTCCCTGAAAAAGTCTTCATGGTTTGTATGATTTTGTTTTGCTTGCTTAATGCTACTTGGGTTAGAATGTTTTGGTTTTTTCGGTATTCTTATGTTGTGTTGCTATATGCTTATGAACCAACTCCTTAAATGCTTTTGATGGTTGGACTTGTGAAGCTACAAAACTATGAAATAGAGGAGATCTAAGGCAGTTTCGCAAACCTTGGTGAGCAACTAAGGATGATCAATTGACACTTCAGCTTATAATGAAGTGCCTCTTGTTATTATATGCGTAATATGTTTTTCTCCTGGTTTTATCTTCTAAAGTTTGTAGACTACGGTTAACATTTAACAAGAAAATTGTATCATACATCACACTAAATAAGAGAGTGAATAGATGAAATCGTCCAACACATAGGAGACCATTTGAACCGTTAAATGATGTGCGATTTCGTATCTAGACTTCTTCTACTAAATCTATTATTGGCACGATACAACTTGATCTTTAAATCAGGGCCGGCCCTGAGGGAGGGGGGGAGGACTACCGGCCAGGGTACGTTTTATCTCAGGGGCACATTTAAAAAAATCCTCCGTATAGATGTAGATAAGAAATATCAAACCCAAAATATATCAAAATAGTGATATCGATCAGCCGGTTTCATTGCTTGCTGTTTATGTTTAGAGCGCAAGTTCGAGTCCAGTAATCTGTTTTTTTTTTACTTTCTAGTATGCCCATTTACCCTGTATGTCATTGCTAATATGATCTCACATTCAAAATTGATAGCTATACTCCTAGAACTTTTGAAGATAAACCATAGGGCCCTCCAATTTACTATATACATGAAATTTCAAGGGTCTTTGTATAAAATTGTTTCTGTTGCTCTTCAGAGACTTCAGCTTTAACAAGCTTAACTGATACATCACTACAAATTTCTCTGAACTATATGACACAGATTTTATGTATGTAAATGTATTGCTATCCCACATACTTCTCATTCCAAATGTATTATTTTCCCACATACTTCTTGCTGAAATATTCATTGAGTTTTAGCTATCTTACTGGAAACTTGCTATCTGGAAGTATGCCTGATTGGATAACAAGTACTAGAAAAAAAAATGTAAGTTTATATATCTGGATAACAAATAAAGCAAAAGACCAATATACTAAATATTAAGCAAGTGTTTGCTGGGTGAATTAAAAAAAAAACATTTTTTAGCAGTTTATCATTTTCTAGTGCAACTTCAAAATGTAATGCTTAGGGTTCCAGATCAGTAGTTTATGCATAGTAAATTAATTCTTTTAAAGAGTGCTTCACGAATCAGTGGTTAGCTGTTAGCCTATTACGGCATATTATTCACTCATTCGAATACTATGATTTTATCTTTTTTGTCATTGCAATGTTTATTACTATAACTTTAATCGATGTTCGAAAAATACTTTACATCATCTATTTCGTTATTACCTAAGGGGCACGTTTTTCCGGGCTTGAACAGGGCACCTGAATTCTCAGGGCTGGCCCTGCTTTAAATCAACCACATCAATAGATTCTACATAGGCAAAATAAACTTTTTGTTTGATCCTACCCATATATATACATATAAATATATATTTAATATATTATAAATATTGAGCTGGAAAACCGTAACTTTTTTTTCAAACTAGCTGGACCGGTCTCGTTGTAGATTATTTAACAAACTAGTTGGACCAGCCTGGTTTTAGATAATTTACTAATTGTTTCAAGGCAGTTGGTGCTAGATCTTTATGTTTTCCCAACTCACTTTTTAAGTAAGGAAATAATAATGATACATTGTCCTACTTTATTCAATACAATTATAAAGAAAAATTATTGTTATTAATTAGTTGCTCAAACCCAGTGGATGTTCAGTCTTATTTATCATTTATGGATAATAATATGAAAACGTACTAACCTTAATTACAATAAATGTTTTCTCGTAACCGATTAAATCTCCATCGCTTTATATAGCCTAGCGACATATTGGAAGTTTGGCTAAGGGTGAAGTGGGTGCACCCCTCATGAGATGGGGAGAAATTTTCACACATCCAATTATGATATGCCATGTCAATTCCCCTCTCATACACCACTCTTGTCCAAAAACATGATTTCACCCAAACCATTTAAAAAAAAAGACAAGATTGGTTGAAGATAGTGGGCCCCACCATTACACCCTCTTCCTCTCTTCTTCGCATGGGCAACAACTCCCCGCCTTCCCCCTCTCTTTCCTCTTCACCGCGCGGCATAAAGGTGTTGGCGGTGGTTATCCCTTGTGGCAAACTTCTCACCGCATTGTTCCCCGCGTGTGCCCGTATCCCCTAAGTGTATACATTTGTGGAGAGAGAATGTAGTTTGTGAGAAGTGATGTGTAGAAGAAAGATAAAGAGGAAAAGAGTCAATAATGAGATGGTGTGACAATTTTTTTATAAAAAATTTGATCTTGCATTAGAGATGGTCTTAGACCATCCATAATGGTTAATTCGACTTAAGAGGCTTTTTCGCCACATTGGCATTATAACACCCCATGTGATGATGGTTAAGGCCCCGTAATACACTTTTATTCAT
Source organism: Scalesia atractyloides (assembly GCA_947069175.1). Lineage (NCBI taxonomy): Eukaryota > Viridiplantae > Streptophyta > Magnoliopsida > Asterales > Asteraceae > Scalesia > Scalesia atractyloides. The sequence goes on from CAMTDV010000019.1 coordinate 58,303,305, forward strand.
TACTCTCCAAGTTTTTCCTTCTCATTAAACATTATTCTAGAGATGAACCTCTATGTTCATGCCCTTAAAATGCCCATTAGAGATGATGGGACGGGCACCTCTATCTTCATGCCCTTATAATGCCCATTAGAGATGATGGGACGACATTATTGAACTCTTTCACGCCTTAGGACGGACGGAGCACCCGCGTTGTGAGTGATGGCCACGCGTGGTGGCTCGTGATACACTACCGCCAGCCCTAGTTTATAACGCGTGGATGTTTAAACGCGTTGTATGGAACATGCGTGATGATGATGTTGAGAGTGGAGTGGTGAGTGATGAGCCCACTAAATTCCATCATTGATGGAATTTGGTTCGATTACGTGACGTTTGATGATTGAGTGTTGTGAGTGGTGAGTAATGGACGCCCCTACCCCTTATAATGCCCTGCATCGCCTCTTCATGTCCGTGTATGAAGGCAACTTAAACTTTGTAATTTTTCCAAAATAGAAATAAGAATCTATTGAATATTGATACACAACATTATATAAGACATCAAATCTTGTTTTGCAACTACATATCTTTAATTCTGCAAAACCAATAGAAGTAAAAAACAGAAAAAATAACCAAGAAGAGGTAGAAAATAAAACATAAAATGATTGTAAAAACAACAATTTTGAACTGTGTTTATTAATATTAATTTATTAATATCAATAATATTGTCGCCTGTTAATGCAACAATTCAAAGCTTCACAACCTCCGGGATGTGTACCGGGTACCGGTCAATGCAATCTTCCCACGGTCCTGCAACCGGAGTTTTAATATTCCGGTTACATTTCCAAACCGCACTGTTACACTTGAAACCACTTCCAAATGCAATTTGCCAAACCCTATCACCTTTCTTCATCCTCCCTTTTGATTCAATGTAGCTCATTTCATACCACAATGAGGACGAAGATGTGTTCCCGAATCGGTGCAGCGTCATTCGTGAGGCTTCGACGTGCTCCGGCGAGAGCTGGAGGTTCTTTTGAAGCTCGTCGATCACTGCCCGCCCGCCTGCGTGTATGCAAAAATGCTCAAATGCTAACTTGAAGTCAGGAATGTAGGGTTTCCATTTAGGGTTGAAGATTTTCCGGCCAATGAGGGTGAAGAGGAAGAGGAGTTGTTCGGATGCCGGAAGGACTAATGGACCCATGGTGGTGATGTTTGATTTGAGTGCTTCCGCCGCGATGACCATGAGATCTTTGGATAGATTGATTCCCACGAGTCCTTGGGGATCTTCTTGTTCGTACACACAGCTGTATGCTCTGTCGTCCGAACCTTTGTGGGTCCGGACTACATGGACGAGCTTGTACTTGGCGCGACTACGTTCGCTTCGCTTGTTGGATAACAAAAGCGCAGCGGCACCCATTCGGAAAAGACAATTGGGAAGGAGCATCGCTCGCTCGTTCCCTTGATAATAGTTTGGTGTGATAATTTCGGTGCTAATTACAACCGCATTCGCATTCGGAAGAACCTGAAGCAAACAAGCAAATAAAAGTGTTTAGTCAAGTCTCACTTACAGCAAAGCTATTGGGTAATGCGTGAATTTATTACACGATACAAATCTAACACATAATTCATTAGTTTAGGTTGTCTAATCATCTTTTGGTAAGTTTTAAATCAAACCAGCAAACTTCTTATTTAGTTAGATCATCAGTCTTCGCATTTAACCCACTTAAAGCGTTAATAATATATATAAACAATTAATTTTTTTGGGTTAGACAAATCGGGTTTTTTCAACCCGCGAATAGATGGTACGTGTTTTTGTGTGTGACGATTTTCGAGTTTGTGCCGTACGGGTCCATGCCGTGTTTGAGATGCAAACTCACAAACATAACCCGGGTAAGACAAGGCCGGCCAGGAGGGGGTGCGGGGTGTGGGCGACGGCACGGGGCCCAAACCTTCTGGGGGCCCAAATATTTTTAATTTTGTATAGAATTTACGTTGTATAATCTAGAATATATATGTACTAAATCGATAGATGACACAAAAAAACTCTTGTTAGGGTGGTTATTGTCTTACTTAAACAACAAGGAGACGTGGAGTCTAATCCTGCCGTCTCAAAATTCTGTATTCTAGCTTCATTTTTTGGTTTTTATTGTTTATTGCGTTTAATGCCTAATTTTGTCAACTACATATTTTCTCTTAAATTAATAAATTACTACCTTAATTTAGTTAAAAATAACTATTTAAATTATTTTACATAAATTTTAGTGATTAAATAATTGATTAAGTTTATAATAGATGGAAATTTACGAATAGGGCCCAAAATTTGTATTTCGCAAAGGGCCATTTTTTTGTGAATTTCAAAGACGGCTCTCTGGGGTAAGATAAAGACAAACATTTCCTCTATCCATAAGTCGAGGCTGTTCCCACTGAAACCTCCGTATTCTTAAAAGAATGTTTTTATCTACATTAACTCTTGGTTCCCACTAAAACCTCCGTATTCAAAAAGACTGTTTTTATCTACATTAGCTATTGGTAATTTAGTAAAGAAACAAACCTGAAGCAAGTCTCTAGCTAGATCAATGCTGATTATTCCAGCACTACATCCCATCCCGGACAAATTATAACTCTTGATATTACTCCTTAACTTATACTTATTCACAACCATCGCCGACAACGAAGGTGTCGGCGAAAACAAGCTACAGTTCACTATAAGCACATCAATATCCTTGGGTTTCAACCCGGTTTTCGCAAACAGATTATCAATAGCCGAGAATATCACGGCTTCCACCTCACCCCGAGCAGCTTCCATGTTCGGTTTAGGCGGAATATAATGAATCGCGGGGGGCAAACTCGTCTCTTCACCTAACCCAGATCGTTCAAGAATCCTCATTTGAAACTCAACACTTTTAGGGTTATCTTTCAAGATCAACCTAGAGTGTTCCATAAACGTAGAGAACGGGACACGGCACGTGATCGGAGGCTTGTAGCACGTGTAATCAACTAGGTAAATTGATCTAGGTTTTGACATGAAGTAGATTGTTGAAACAAAGACAATTACAAAGACAAAACATGTTGTTTGCACAACATCAAGATGTATGGATGTTATGGTTGTTAGGATCGCGTCTGGGCCACGGTTCAGGAGATGGACCGCGACTGCAGACACGATCGGGATTAGTGAAAATAAGAGGATGTGGTTTATTAGGTATTGGTAACCTAGTTTAACATACTTGAGTTTGACGGATGATGAGAAGTCTGGCAAGTTTTCTGGCATTTTGAGAGAGTTGTTGAGATGAAGATGTAACAATGGTGGATGAAGAAGATGAATGGTGGAGGGAGATTTAAAGGGGTTGTAATGAATGAAGGCAGATGAGAAGATATAAATGAGGGGTCAGGTTCAACATCATGCAACGGTCTATGGGATCGGCGGTGAACTACATTAATAAAAAGCATAACCTAATAATACTTACAATAATGGTCCCTCTACTTTAATAATTTATATTTAGTGTGGTAAGGTATGATATAATATTGTAATAACTTGTATACCATACCATACATCATTTAATGGCAGTGTTTTAATGTTTGGTTTTGAATTATTGGATTTTAACAGTTAAAAACAATTTTTATCAGTTTATATCGGCATAATGAAAATCGTACTTAGTAAATCTCATAAATAAAAAATAGTTATTGAAAAAGGTCTAGAGGGTAAGAAATAGACAAACTTTCCCTTATTCATAAGGGCACTATGGGCATCCATCACATTTCATTTGAGATGACAATCAAACCCAAACCTAACGGGTAAACTGAAACCTGACACATTTGGGATGGGTTTGGGATCGGCTAACTGGGTATGGGACGGGCTGGGTATTGGTTGTTATTTTTTTCGCGGGTTTGGGACTTGAATACTCGTTTACCTGACCCAATTACCAAATAAAGTGTACTTGTTTACCCGATTGTATACCAGATATAATTTTTTATAATATGTATATACATGATATATCAAATATTGGCATAAACTATGTTTGTCATGCTTTTGGATTTGTTTTTAATATACGTTTGGTATTTGAATTATATACATTGTAGTTATTTGATACATTATATAGACAATACTAAATGAAATCGATTAGATACTTTATATATACTTTGGGTATAACCTGATAGATACTTGACGGGTTTTGTCTCGGTTATACCCAACGGTAAATTCTTTAAGTTAGCGGGTTTACTCGCAACCCGTGGGCATACCCGATACCCGATAGGTAATTAGCCGCTAGAAACCCGGTGGGTTTTGAAATGGGTTTGGGACAAGTTTAGCTAATCGGGTTTCGGGTTAGGATTACTTAAACCTGGGGATGGCAAAAATACCCAAACCCGACGGGTATACTCGAAACCGACACAAATGGGACGAGTATACCCGATACCCGATGGGTATTGGGCTGGATATGGGATTAGTTTTAAAAATTTTCACGGGTATGGGTTAGGTACGGGATTAGGTGATACCCGACCTGATTACCCGAAACCATATAACCATTTACCCGAACTATTACCCGATCATATACCCAAATTTTTTAATTTATAATTTTCTTTTTCATTAACCTTTGTCTATTAGGAATTTATTTGGTATGTTCATAATGTGAATTTTTTTTTCTTTTAGTATATGTATTTGATAATAGTATTTATATTTTGTATGTTGTGAAGTATATAAGTGTATAAGTATTAAAAGTTATTATTAATTTATGAAAAAAATTATATGTTTGTAATGTATATTTTTTTTGTTTATAATAGTTTTTTGTATAAATAAAATTATAGAATAATTATAATAGTAAAATGTATTTGGAAATCCAACGTATATCTTTTAAAAAACTGATGGACATTGAGTCGGGTATGAGACACGGTTTTAAAACCAAGTATGGGTATTGGATTACCAATACACGACCCAAACCTGACCCATTGCCATCCCTACCTAAACCTGTCCCAAATCCACCTCATTGCCATCCATACATTCCATCACCTATCCTACTATCACACTCAATCACTATTTGATACCTTATTCCATCAAATTTCACTCATCATATTCGGAACACCAATTACAATCCATTACTAACTTGTTTTTGTTTTAAATAAAATATAAATTAAATAAAATAAAAACCAACTTTCTAAAAATACATCAAATTAAATAAAGAAACAACCAAAAAGAAAAATAAATACTCATACTTAAAAACTATAATAAAAAACTACTCTTTGTCGGAATCGGGCAATTGTATATCTAAACTACCAACGTGTTCTATTAGATCATACTATAGTCGACAATGGGTGTCTTCATTTCGCAACTCCAATGGAATATCCTCGTTAACGGGTACTTGTATCACAGGATCCATAATGTAGTCTGGTGATATTGTGTGGCCCTCGTCCTTTATGATCAGGTTATGCAATATGATGCATGCGTACACTGACGTGGTCGGAACGTGGGCATAATATATAGTATATTCTAAGAACTTTTACTCGTTTATCAAATTTTAAATTTATAAAACACGATATAACACAACCACTCTCCACAAACGCTAGGGCAAGTGCAACCATCGTTGGTGTAGTATAGTGATGGTAAGATACTGAGTCGTCCAAGGACACAAGAGCTTTTAACACCAGAATATCATCCACGTCTAATCTAATCAATTTTTTTAGAGAAAATATAATTAATAAATAGAAATTAAGTAAACTGCCAAAATGGTCCCTAGGGTTTGGTCACTTTTGCCACTTTAGTCCAAAACTCTAACCTTTTGAATCTAGGTCCCTGTGATTTTAATTTTGTTGCAATTTTCATCCAAAAGCAAAATCTTGTCAGATTTGCAAACATCCAACTTTTTTTTTGTCTTTTTCCTCCTTTTTAATGAATGGAAAAGTGGTCAGATTTTTTAATTTGTTATAATAGAACGTTAAAAAACCATTTTGTCTTTATTAAAGGGGAGGAAAAAGAAAAAAAAACTGAATCTTAACTGAAAAATCTGACCAGATTTTGATTTTGGATGAAAATGGCAACATAATTGAAACCACATGGACCCAGATTCAAAAGGTTTGAGTTTTGGACTAAAGTGGCAAAAGAGATCAAACCTCAGGGACCATTTTGGCAGTTTACTCTAAAAAGAAATTGAAATGTTTAATAGAACAATAAACAAGATAGAATCACTTGGTTCCGACTTATCTTTTACGTATCCTTTGATGATTTCCGTACTTTGGGTTTTTTAAGAGATTATCTTAGTTAGAGTGGCATGTCCCTCTTTTGGAGGCAATGATACCCTCGACCATATTGGTTTAAGTCAGCAAGGATACAATAATATTGAAAGCTAATTAAATAAGTTACTAATACAAAATGTTGCATGTCCCTCTTTTGGAGGTAACACTACCCTCGGCCATATTGGTCTGAGTCAATGTAACAATACCCAAACACCCGAAAAACGAGCCTTGATTAAAACCCCAGACATGCACAACGAGACCCGGCACGAAAAAACGGGGCGATCTTATCCTGGCAGCCCAGGCGCCACGCGCCAGAATCCCTGTCATCTCCCGGCGACGCGCGGGAGAGGTCCAAGCCACGTGGCTCCATTTCGCAAAAAGTGGCAAAGCTATGCCATCGACGAGGCTGACCTATCCCTAGTTAGGTCCCGTCGCCCACGCGAGGGAGTCCCCTACTCCTCTCGCGACGCGCGGGGGAAACCCAGGTGGGCTATAAAAAGGGCAGTCGTGGGACGAAGCTCAGTGCACCAAATCGATTTCATGATCGAATTTCTTTCTATCCCGAAGCTCTGTTCGAATATTAGAAGCCCTAAAATTCCAAAACGATGCCGCAATATCAGGGTAATAACTCTAATCACTAACACGGTACTATATCCGATCAATTGAAACCAATCCGATAGATGTTTAAGTGCTACCAGTACTCGGCTATACTTTGTCATTCGTTTTGGGTTTTGATCTCGTGAATCGATTGAAACCAATCCAATGGATGTTTAAGTGTTGCCGGTACTCGGCTATACTTTGTCATTCGTTGTGGGTTTAGATCTCGTGATTATTGTAAAAGTTGAACTCAATTAATACACTAATATGTGTGCATTATGTATTTAATTAGGTATACCAACCTTAAACCAGTAGGCAAGACCTGTTAACTTAAACCTGCAAAGTAAGTCAGTCTTTCTTTTTACCAAATAATTTGCAAAACCCTAAATGTTTTACCAGTTGTACTTACAATGATTAAGTTTTTGTATTCTGAAATTATTGCCGGTATGTGGGGTTTTGTATACACTACTAGTACAGCGTTACTATTGGACGAAAGTTAGCGAATAGTAATATGACCACAGTCACCAACTTCGTGTAGGTGACAAATACTGATTTGAGTAGTTAAAAGATATAAACAAATGTAAAAACTCTTAATGCTGTAATTATAACCTTGTGCCTTTTACAAAATTTGAATCAACTCACTTGTATTTTTCGCTGACCAAATGTTTTTAAAACATGTTTCAGGTTATTTACTGTGAAATAAAGGAAAAGTGCTAGGAGGCACTCAAGCTTAAATAAGTGGCTATGAAATCCTGAATAAAACGTGTTTTGTAATCAAGGGTTTATCCCTCAAAATATCCTTCATGTAAATAATGTGTTTCATCCCACAGTTTAATAAATGACAATTTGGTGTTTTGAAAACTCTGATAAATTTTCCTGACACCCGGTCTTGATGAAAATTCCGCTGCGAAACTTTAAGTAAACAGCGGTACCACTGTATCTGGTCACGGCTCCCACCCAGGGTGGGGTCGGGGGTTGTGACAGTCAGCAGGGATATAGTCCCGCAAGGCTGGTTTAAAGGTTTCATAGTAGTATGTTTATAAGGGATTCAAGCCATTCTTACTTCCTCCGATTTGATGCTATGTGCCTCAAGGGAAGTCATAATAAGTTTGAATCAAGTCCTTGCAGGATCTGTACACTAAACGAGGCAAGAACTTTACCCAAGCCACCCTTCTAACCCCCTTCCAGGTAGTACACATGCTTTATATAGCCCATAAAGACATGAATGAGTAAATCAACAAAACATGAAGAGATGATAGAATAAAGTTCACTTTCAATATAAAAAACTAGTTATTAAATTCATTAATACATATCCAATTAAAAAGTTAACCAAATCTTGGAAATCAAAAGTAATACATAAAAGATTTGTCTTCACCAAGTGATGTAAGAAATTAGCCAAGCATGGCCTATTTTTGACAAAAAACTCTTACGATCAATCTTGGATCCCGAGACTACTACACACACTCTAGAGATGGATGCTGGAGGAATGTGGTGGATGATGGTGGTATTATGGTGGTGGAGTGGTGGCAGGTGTGAAAGAAGTGGTTTGCAAAGGGATTGATTGCAATTGAACAAGCACCCATCTTTATAGCTGAAAACAGGCCTTCCACACGACCCTATGCCCCCTTCTTTGTTGTCTTCATTTAATAAGTTGTGTCAATCCATATGCTTGCACAACCACGTGTGTCAATGGCACGACCCCATGGCCATTGCACTTGTTGTACTATCAAACATTTGCATATCTGTAAGTTGACCACGACCTGTGTCTCTTGTATGCTTTTGTTTATCTTAATGTTTCTGGAATCTGGAGTGGGGCACGACCCCTGCTTTGGTGGCACGACCCCGTGCTTGTCTTCTGATTTGTTGTTTTTGGTCTTGGGGTGAAGCTTGGAGGGTCAGTATGAAGTGTTAACTTCTCTTCTTTTGTATTTATGTTGGTTTCTGTCGTTAATTTGTTCCTTTTTGTACCTTTAAGCTTTTTTTAATCCTAAACATCAAAAGTATACAAAGAAATGCACTTTTCCAACATTAGTACATAAAAGGGTTGATTTTATATCTTATTTAATATAATTATATGTTGCATTTGGCGCATATCAACACCACGCTACTTATTTCGGTTGTTTAATTGCATGTACTGGTCGATCTTGTATATCCCATTACCTTTTAAAACACCAAGTGCTCGCTCAACTTTTCTTCTCGCTGATTCCTGTAACTTCTTGAACACTTTTTTCCTTTAGCGTCGGTCAGAAACACATAAGCCTTTACAAAGACAGACCAAGTCGGGTAAATACAATCAACAAGATAGAAGTCACAACTATAATGTCTCCCGTTGACCACAAACGGACATGGCGGTGCGATTCCTTGTAACTCGGGATTGAATAGCGATGATTGATGTCGAACATCAATTTCGTTGTTTGAACCGGGAGCATCAAAGTATGCATTCTAAATTCATAAATCATTCGACGCCACTACTTCGATCACGAACGTCGGTTTTTTGGGGTCACCTCTCATCAGTTATCCTCGCAAAATCATCGGACAACTTCTCCAAACGATGTGCCTACAATCAATGCTACTGAGCATTCCTAGAAAGTGCTTTCTAGCTTCATGTGCGGCTTACAAACGTGATATGTCGTGTCTAGTTGGCCTTCGTAAAAACTCTTTAGTGTATAACTTAATAACAACATTGCAAAAATATTCAAGAGATTCACTAGAAGTTTTAGAAGACATAGCTAAATATTCATCAAGAATGTTACCGGTTGCAAGTTGAAGAACAACGGATGTGCATTTTTGTATCGCATGGAAACTCTTTTTTCTCCTACCGTTGTAGCCTTCTTGAACTCATTCAAATTTAGTTTCAATATCTCACAAAATCTTTAAAAATAATTCTTTTGACACACAAAACTTCGCTTTATACGTCTTGACATTATACTTTGGGTTTTCAACAAAGTAATCATTCATTAAAACTTCATTTGCCGCTACCCGATTACAACGCACAACTTTTTTCTTTGCTCATCTCGTGTCTTCAAGCTTTGCGTGCTCACAAATCTTTGCAAAATTCCATAATACAACCCGAAGAGTCGGGCGAACTAGTTGAGTCGGTCGGAAATGTACTTGGGTACTCCATATCCTCCATTGGTATATTTTTCAAAAACTATAAAATTATAAAATTTTCATAGAATTTTTATAGAACTGAGAGAAGTAAATAGAGAATTTTTTTGAGTTCTGAGGTAATTTATGAATTGGATGTGTGAAAGTTGGAAGAAGATTGAATTTAAATAGGCAGGGAATGATTTTTTTTTTGTTACCAACGGTTATATAACTGGTTATATAACTGTTTGATACTCAGAAACCCAATCACAAAGTGATACACCCCGCTTGCGACGGTGTATCACGTCATTACTAGTGTGATGGTTGTGTATCATGTGATCACCCAGACTCTCTTTTGGATATTGATGCTATTTCCAAAGAGACCTCCAATGCAATAATAAATGTTTGGCAAACAAGTACGTCTACAATATAAAAATTAGTGAGTTATCAAATAGCAAAAAGAGTTGTTTATACTAGTAGTTTTATCAATAAACTATAACTTTGTTTTTGTTGCTGGGCCATTCAAGTTTGAAGGAAAAGTAACTATGTATGTGGCTTATGGACGGGTTAGGTCAAAATATGTAAAATTTCATATATAGTATTTTAATTTTTAAAAGCACCCCAACATCATTCGAGATTATTCTCCCTTAGTTAGATACAGATAAATGAAAGTACAATCCCAAATGATTAAATGTATTTTAATTTTTAAAAGCATCCCACATCATTCGAGATTATTCTCCCTTAGTTAAATACAGATAAATGAAAGTACAATCCCAAATGATTAAATTAACAATATGAATTGTTATTCATCAGTTAGTTTTTTTTAACGGTAAATTTCTTTCAATCTCTGTCGTTTGTGGAACTTGAACTCAAGACTATCCCCCCTTCCAAACTTAGATGTTTAAAGGTTTTGTCTTTGCCAATAAACCACCACTCCATTGGTTGACGAATAATTACTTATATTTTAGCTATTTGTCAGTATTATTTTATAAATACAAAATATCTAAACATGTAATTCAACCTTTTGGTCTAGGTCTAATGACATCAGGTTTTTAATTTTTATTAGGATGAATGGAGCACCCATTAAACCATGCGTAAAGGTCTCGTTCTTCGCCTAACCACGAGGCAACTACGAGGAAATACCGCCCCCTCCTCATGGTTAGTTGTTTATTCGTCTGGCACGTGCTCCAGACCACGCGTTGGGTTTGTTTATTTCAAGGTAAGTTACCGTTGAACGGTAACTACCATTAATAAAAATAAAAAAAACATGTCATTTACAATTTATATATATTTCTTATTTTTATCCAATTTATGTCGAAACGATGGACCGAGGAAGAAGATATTGCTCTGACAACGAGTTAGGTGCACGTTGTGGAGTTAGGGTACTCCAAATAATGCTACTATTTGGAAAGCGATCTTGACACACTTTCGTCATCAAGTGGGTGCAAATAATCGTACTTTGGATCACATTCCTGGAAGGTTTAGGGCGATGCGAACAAGTTGTGGGTTTTTTGAGCGACTTTTATCAGTGCCCTCAATCGCGTAGAGGGCATGTCGGAAGATCAAGCGATTGGGCAACATGTGTAGGGTACGAAACACAATATGAAACAAGCTCCTGTCATCTTGCGGCTTGCAGCTTGGAGAATTTTGCGTACGTATTTAAGCCGTGTATTCTAGTTTTTATGTATTGTTTTTAATCTAATCCCTTGTAATCTTTTAATTATAGTATAAATGAAACTCTTTATTTTTTATATATGGTTTTAAACATTATTGTGTAGTTTGTAAATAAAAAATATAAAATTGATTATTAGGTAATTAATAACTAATCATCAAAGAGGTGGGTAAACCATTAGGCTGCTCCGTGTGGGGCTCGTCCCCAGGGCGTCCAGGTGCGGCGACGAGCCGGAACACCGGCCCCGGGTCGTCCCCGTCGCAAACGACCATCCCAAGACGGGCCAACTTTCAAACCTTATAGCCGTTCAACGGCTACTTTAGTTTAAAAATTCTTTATAAAATAAACCATTTAATCCAATTTCCAAACCAAATTAACTCAATCTCTCTCACTTCTTATACATTTCTTCAAATTTTATAAAGTGTTAGCCCTATCTTCTTCTTCATGGTGTTTATCCTTCTTCGGGTGAAGACGATCTGGTTTTTGCAAATGTTGTAACGCAAGCAACACAGATGATCATTAGGGAAGAAGAAGATGAGGAAACCACGTCTGAACCGCAAACTAGGCAAGCCGCCAAAAACCGAGACCGAGAAGGTTAGGTTCTGTCGTTTTTATTTTCGGTGTTAATAATTTAGTTATTTTATTTTTGGTGTTAATAATTTATTTATATTGTATAATGTGTTAATTATTTATTTTTACGCTCACGATAGTAAGTCGTTATATCTATTTCTGTAATGTACGTGTAGGAGCCAATGATAGATTAGTGGCCGATTATTTTGCCGATGAGCACTTGTACACAACCACAATGTTTAGACGCCGGTTCTGAATGAGTCGTCGACTGTTCTTACGTATAGCAGCTGACTTGTCGCCTTTTGATCCGTTTTTACATTACGATACGACGCTGGAGGCAAAAGGAGATTCACCACTTTACATGTAACGCTCGTTTTTCGCAGCTTTCCGTTTTTAGAAATTTTTAATGTAATTTCCATTTTCGAAAATTCCGTTACCTTGTAATCGTATCTCGTCTTCAAATCGTTGCACCTTCGAGACTTTGATTGTAATTAAGTTGATCATGATATGAAATTCGCATCATTTTATACAGTTCTTATATTTATTCATACACATAATCGTTACACGGATTATAAACATAAGTTAACTCACAATCCCTTATTGTGTGTTCGTAATTCTTAGACTCTTCATTCAAACAAGTCATTTGGTTATCCAAATACGAAACTTATAATTATTTGGCACTCGCTAATCCTTTCGCATTTATATTATAGATTTAACATGCTTTCTTTTCTTTTATAACGTGAGATAATTATGTCCTTACACCTAAAATAGATTACCAAACAATATTGTATGTTATGTATATAATATATAACATCTATTAACCTAATATATAACATTAAATAATAAAAAAAATAAAAAATGGCATCCCCTATTAGACAGTTTGGGCTGAGTTTAGTGGACTTGTTTCAAGTCTAAATTCCCCCTAATCTTGTCCAAAACCCAGCCCACTTAAACCTTAATCCTTTCCCTATAAGCACCTCTTATATTCCAGCCATTTTTCCACTTTACAAATCCTCCAAGCCTCCCAAAACACTCTCTAATCACTAAATACTTCCAAAAAAAACACAGCAGCAAAATCTGAGTTTTTAGTGAGTTCTAACTCAGTTCTCCTACTATTTCTTCCTTGTTTCTTCTTTTACAACACTTGGACAACCTCTAGGAAGGTTTTCACAAGTTTGCTTGGGCAAACTAAGGTGAAACCACACCAAAATAGAGGCCAAAGTGCAGCAAAACTTTCTGCTTGTTTTTTTTATTTCTTGTAACTTCAATATTTTTATGTTTTCGTCACTTCTTCTTCCTCAACAAAGTTTGTAAAGCCTCTAGAGATGTTACCATAGGTTTTCCATGGAAAACCAAGGTGGAACAATGCCATTTTAAGGCGAAACTTTCTGTTTTGAAAGATGAACTTGTAAACTTTATTTAAACAAACTTGTGCTACTTGTGCCTCTAATCAATCCCATGATTAGTGAGCTAGCTAAGGTTGTTTCATACAAATTAGGATGCGTAAAATGCCTCTAAACTTTCTATTTTTGAAAGGGTTTTTACCCACAAGTGTTGAAACCATCCAAGCTTGACAAAGCTTGTGTTTTGGTAAAGGTGTGATTACTTGGAAGCCTTGGCTATCCTACCTTCAATCCACCACCTCACTTGATGTTTTGGTAAAGTTATTATTCTAATGGGCATGACCCATGAAACCACAATCACCTTTATGGGATTTATAGTGTCAAAACGAGAGTTAACGTCTAGATAATTACTTTCTTGAATACATACTTAAAACTCCAAATCCAAATCCTCCGATATCATTTCAATGCTCACACACCTACGTTTCCTTGTGTAGGATAACTCGGTGTTTCGTTCGCCAATCAATCAAACTCTTCACGGGATTTAACAAAGGAAGCTTTGCAAAACCGTGAGTACACTCGAACACCCTTTTTACGCTTTACACTTTTAGGTGCAATATGTTACCTATTAAATTACACAACTCACACTTAAACTTTATGCAAACACAAACAATCCATCATACATGCTAAGATACGTAATAACGTAATTTGTATACTTGGAACATTCTTATGTGATGCAATTTGTCATTAACTTCGTACGAGCCTCCCCTTAACATTATAGAGCACTATAGGAGTAGCGCACCGCCCATATTATTGTGGTCATCTTAAGTTTTCTATTATTGTGGTGACACTAAAGGATTGACTTGTATAATCGCATGCCATGTTTACATTAATCTAGTATACTATTTTGCCATGTGGAATTGTTTGAACACTTTTACATACTTATGCTATATTAAACTTGTGTACTCGCCAATGCTTTTGTGTTGAACTATACTTTTAAACATGTTGCAGGTTGATGATGTTGAATACGATGAAATCTAGTAGGGAGGACACTAGAAACGCATTTAGAATTTCTAGAATTTGTTATTTTTTATGTCAAACTTTGTTGTATTTGAATTTACCCATGTTGTATTTTGTTTCCTTGTAATGTTTTGACTTTGATTATCAATGAAATGAAATCTGTTTTGAATTCAAATGTTGTCACAATTGTGTTATGATGTCTCGAGCAATCTATTTCGTCTCACTCTGATGTTTCCGCCTTCGGTTGGGGTGTGACATTACAAAAACGCACAGTGGCCGCTCCCCAACTCGCATACGGGACGACACCCGATTCGTTGGACGAGTATTTAAGGATGTCTGAAAGAACTGCACGGGAATGTCTGTACATGCTTTACGAATGTGTGGTGAAGCTTTATAGCAAGAAATATCTGCGGAAACCAAACATAAATAGTGTCCAAAAATTGTATCAATTACATGAAGAAAGGCATGGTTTTCCAGGAATGCTCGGGAGCATTGATTGCATGACTGGCCGTGGCAGAACTGCCTTACTGCATGGCGAGGTTAATTTATGCGAGGCGATGATGGACATCCAACAATAATACTAGAGGTTGTTGCGTCACAAGATCTGTGAATTTGGCATGCTTTTTTGGGTGTTCCCGGTTCGCTTAACGACCATAACGTCATCTACAATCAGAGATCTTTAATGATGTCACAAGAGGAATTGGCCCAGACACCATGTTTACGTTTTCAGGGGTGGAATACAGGCGTGATTATTATCTTGAAGATGGAATATACCTAACCTACTCTACCACCGTTAAAAGTATTTTGCACACAGCAGACTGTAAGAGAAAGAAATTTTCCAAGTTTCAAGAGGCGGCGAGAAAAGACAATGAACGGTGTTTTGGGGTTCTACGAAAACAATGGTATATCATTGAACATCCAGCACGTGCTTTTACACCATAGAAGTTGCGATACTGTATGTATGCTTGTATCTTGCTGCATAACATGATCATCGAAGATGAAGGTATCACGATTTGTGTGTATGAAGAAAATGCGCCTAACGGGAATTCGGGTTCTCCTTACGTAACGAGTACACAAATCTAAACCTTCAAACGGACTTGCTGGAATATATTTGGAATAACGCACAAAACGAACCCAATGACGACGTGCCAAATGAAAACTAGTAGTTTTATTAATTAAGCTTTTTATTTTATTTTAAGTTTAAGTTTTTTTTAATGTAACGTAAGCATTAAAATTAATTATAGAGTTTAAATTAATTTTAGTTTTATAATATTAATTAAAAAGTTGAGGAGGCCTACCCACAACATCCTTACTCCATCCTTTGAGGGTCCTTCTCCAAGATGTGTGACATGACGGATGACGTGGAGAACCATCCTTTGAGGATGAGGCTCCTCCACACCCCATAGTCTTACACCATTTCACATTTCACCAAGTGAAATGACTTACGTGATATGGCAGCCACGTCGCGAAAAAAAGCACGTGGTTTGCCAAACCACTACTTATGGTCTCACAACCATTACTAAAAATTTATATCAGACACGATCACCATATCACATATTACTAATTACACTTGCAACACCCATCATATTCCCACTATGTTTTTTCTTTTTTTAAATAATATATAAAAAACCAACATTATTAAAATACATAAACGTAAAAATAAAAAGTAAATAAATAAAAGAAACTAAAAAAATCTGATGTGGCATTTGACGTGGCTTGTATGCTGACGTAGCATCTGATGTGGAACTTGTTTAATAACGTGACATCTGACGTCAGCTAACTGGATTAGAGTTCAGTTAGTTTTGGAGCGTCAAAAGAAAATAAGTTAAAAGGTGGGAGTGTTGTGATACAAATCGAAAGTTGAAAGTGTTATCGACCAATTGGTGAAAGTTGATGTTATTTAAACCTAATTATAAATTTTTCAAAATGAATGAAAAAGAAGTAAAAATCAAATATGCCTAATTCTAAAAGGGCTAGTTATGCTGATTTAAAACGTTGGAGACATTAATCATTTAGGCTTGAAGGACTATTGTGTAAATCTATTTTTTAAAGAAAAATTATTTTAATCTCTATTGTCTGTGGGACTTGAATTCAAGACCTCTCGCTTTCAAAGTGTTTAAAGGTTTTGCCTTTGCCAATGAACTATCTCACACCTAAAATCGATCTCATCGCTTCTTCAGCTCTTCTTCTACAATTTTAGACATTATATCTTTTATGAAATAAACAGTCACAATCAACCATTCTTCAAATCCGAACCATCTTTCACATTCGCGTGGTTGTTACGAGATAAAGCATCATGGTCGTGAAACAACTGCCTGCGACGGTGTTTCCTGGTATCACGGCCGCAATGAATCATTATCACGGGGGTGCTCGATGTGGCTTTAAAATGGTGCGAGTTTAAATCTTAGGTGAATTATTGAAGTAGATATTGGAGCTTTGTGTTCTTCACTCAAAACTTTTTTAATTCAGGTTAAATAACATATTATATATCTCAAATAATCATTGCTTTCGCTTTTAGATTCACTAGAAACCAAATAATTATAATCATTTATAATGGCTTCATAAGGTACCCAGAATCTCCTGTATTACATTACATTACATTTTATAATGGCTAGGAATAGTAAGGTACCCAAAATCTCCTAAACATTTATAATGGCTAGGAATAGTAAGGTAACATTATTGGCATTCACTAGGTTTTTAATTATTATATTTTTTGGCTATTTAGTTTTTAATATGAAAATATACATACATACCATGAGTTGCGAGAATCATGAGAACTTTTTGATCCTAGGTGAGTTGGACCAAATTTTTTTTGCACAAACGTGGACGAAAATATTATAAACACATCTGTAAAAAAATTAAAAAAATTTTCCGAGTCGGTAGTTTTGACCACCACAAGTTTTTTACGGCAGACGTAAATTTTAATTTAAATTTTACGTCAGGCGTAAAAAAAACTTGCATTAGTCAAAACTACCGACTCGACAATTTTCTTTTAAATTTCTTTTACAGATTTGTTTATAATATATTCATTTACGTTTGGGCAAAAAGTTTTTGGCCAAACTCCCCCCGGATCAAAAAGTTTTCGCGATTCTCGCAACTCGTGGTGGTTTTCAATTTAACCCATCCCTATATATATATATATATGTGTGTGTGTGTGTGTGTGTGTGTGTGTGTGGGAAGGATATCTTGAGAACGCTAAATATTGCGAGAACCGTGAGAACAAATGAAAAAACCAATCAAAATCAATTTTTTTAATACAAACCTCAATGTAATTAAAATACAACATCAAAATAAGAATTTACAACATCAAATAATTCATTTCTCCCCTTAAAATCACTCTTATTAGATTTTTTACAAATGTGTAAATATAACAATTTACACATGTGTAAAAAAATTATTACAAATTCACGTAAATTTAAACATGTAAATTAAATTTCTAACATTATATTCGAATAATAATGATAAGTGTAAAAAGAAATTTTCTCGTGAATTGTTTTTGACCAAGTTTTCGTGGTTTTTTCTTTCATTCTCACGGTTCTCGCGATATTTAGCATTCTCATTTAAACCCTCCTATATATATATATAATATATATATATATATATATATATATTATATATGGTTAAGTTTATTAGTGAACAACCCCTTCATTGTTAATACACAGGTGTAAATCAATGGGCAAGATTTGATGATGAAAATACACTAGTGTATTTTACGATATGATGATGTAAATCAATTGTCAGGATTTATTCACTCTGTTCACATATACACTAGTGTTCTCTCTAGAACCCCACTCTCTTCTCTCTCTCTCTCTCTCTATTATATATATATATATATATATATATATATATATATATATACGGGAGGGTTAAAATGAGAACGCTAAATATTGTGAGAACCGTTCCGACGAATGAAAAAACCGTAAGAACTTGGTAACAATGCAAATTCAAAAAAAAATTATGCTTATTATTATTATTCGAATACAATTTTAAAAATTTAATTTACACTTCTAAATTTACGTGATTTCGTAAATAAGGAATATATATATATATATATATATATATATATACGGGAGGGTTAAAATGAGAACGCTAAATATTGTGAGAACCGTTCCGACGAATGAAAAAACCGTAAGAAATTGGTAACAATGCAAATTCAAAAAAAAATTATGCTTCTTATTATTATTCGAATACAATTTTAAAAATTTAATTTACACTTTAAATTTACGTGATTTCGTAAATAAAGAAAATATACACACGTGTAAGTTTGTCATTTACACACGTGTAAATTTGTTATATTTACAAATATGTAAAAATTCTAATAAGAGTGATTTTGAAAGGAGAAATGAATTATTTGATTTTATTAATTCTTTTTTTAATGTTGTATTTTAATCACAATGAGGTTTGTATTAAAAAAATTGGTTTTGATTGAGTTTTTCATCCGTTCTCACGGTTCTCGCAATATTTAGCGTTATATATATATATATATATATATATATATATATATAATCTCAACTTATTACCCATTATTTTTTTAACTCAATTTACGCACTACTCCTAGACTTTAATAAAGTTATTATAGTTCCTAAAGTTTATAAATACTTTTTCCTTTAACGATGGTATTTTTATCTATGTCTCCATGTTATTTTATTACAATTGCGTCATGAGTAGTATGTACAAGTAACTGAAGCAAAGGCGTACATGCTATCAAGCTGAAAAATGTTTGTTTTGACGCCCCACAACGCAATTGGGACATTACCAATGGCGGAGCTATCCCATTAATTTAGGGGTTTCCCCCAGAAAAAAAATTGCCGCCATGATGATTTTTTTTTATAGTTCAGGTTCGACGTTTTGTTTCCACTTTTCAATTGCCGCCCATAATGAAAAAGGTTTATTTTAATGTTTTTGGTCTTGAGCTAAGCTTTGGCATTTACTAATTAGGCTCCTTTCAATTATATTATTATTCATTTAGTCTTACTTTAGAATTTGGGCTTAATTTATTGTGCCACTTTTTTGGTCGTAAATGGTTTGGGCTTATAAAAATGGAATTTTAATAACATCAGCTATTCTATTTATTTGTTAGGGGTATCCTCGTATTTATTTAAGGGTATCCTTTGTATAAAACCGAAAAAAATACATTAGAAATACGAGGTTGGGTCATAACCCGTACTACCCCTATTACTACATTGGCTCCGCCCACGGAGATAACACTAGAACTGAAGCTTAACACAAAGGGTTCATAAGGCACCCAGAATTGTTTAAATAAAAGTGAAGATGGTCTTTTGCATTTTTGTCAAAGATGAATGGTCATGTTTGTAAATTCCCCAAAAAGAAATTGAACATTCACGACAGTCATACCGGTCCCCATAAAGCACAACATTTGCCTAAACAAGAGGCTATATAATACCTCAATAAATTTAACTCAAAAGAGAAACCTGACAAGTGTTTGATTTTTACTCGACGATGTAATTTAAAAAAATATATATATATTTTAAAGTTGTAACCTAATTTAGACACTTATGCCTCAATAAGTTCATATAAATTATGTATTTAGTCATTCCAGTTAGGGTTGCAAACGAACCAAACGTTCGGCAAACAGTTCATGAATCATTCGGTGGGAAGTTCGTTTGTGTTCGTTCGTTTATTAAACAAACAAACACAGACACGAAATTTCGTTCGTTTAGTTAAATGAACAACACGAGCAAATGGCTCGTTCGTTCATTTATGTTCGTGAACGTTCGGTAACGTGTTCGTTTGTGTTCGATAGTTCATTGGTGTTGTTAGCTTTTATATTTTATTTAAATACTTCAAAATTCCGACAAATAAAATTTTTAATAAGTGTCTATGTATTGTATATTTTGTTCATGAATGTTTGTTTGTGTTCGTTTGTTACCATTTGTGTTCATGAACATTAGTTTGTGCTTATTTGTATTCATCATCGTTCGTTTTCATTCGTTGCCTAAAATTAACAAACAAACACGAACAAGTTCATTTCCTTAACAAACAAACACGAACATAAAATCTCGTTCGGTAAGCATTAATGAACAGTTCGTGAACACATATATTTCTTAACAAACGAACACGAACAAGGACTTGTTCGTGTTCGTTTGGTTTGTTTGCAACCCTAATTCCAGCTTTGATTGTCTGATAGACGTTTTTGTCTCTTGAAGAAAAAAATTGATGCTTAAATCCTGACATGAGGTTTAAAAAATATACTTATGTATTTAATAATAATGTTATCTTAAACTTTATTCAAAGGATAGTTATCTCCTCGTTTTTTTATCTTTTTCTTTTTTGATATTATCTAATATTTTGTGTTTACTATTGTGTTGATAGGTCAGGCAATTGTTCCAAACCAGATAATGATCCTCAAGATAATGTGAGGGTCAGGGCCTTAACGTTTTTGGAGACCCTAAGTAAATTATAAAGTTGGGCCCTGTTGAATTGGTATAAAGAAAATCAGTAAGTGAGACTCTGATTTGAGACATTGACTAATCATAGCGATGATTTTTCCTAATGCCAACCCTAATTTTGCCCAAGTAATGAGGGTTGGTGTGTTGTGACACTGCTTTTGATTCTGGTATGAAGTGTTTGCGGACAACGTGGACTCTTGGAGTAAAATCCTAAACCTTGGGTCTAGAAACGTTGTTTAAATGAGCCAAAACAAGTCTAATATATAAAAAAAATTGGAGGCTCTTGTTTTTATGTGGCCCTAGGCCTTAGCCTAGGTTGATAAGCCTAACGGGCCGGCCCTGGTGAGGGTCTAGCATCTTTTCTCCGAAAAAAATGTTACCGACTTTATTGAATCTAAACTTGTTGTGATTATCTTATTTAACTCCTATATATTGTCATCCACACCTAGTTGATAGTCAAAACATCCGTAATGCATTTGGTGGAATGATCAAGCCACATCATTAGTTGTAGACCATTTGAAGACGATCATCCTTTCATATTCCTAAGGCTAGTGGATATAGGATGGGCCGCCACGTAAGCGGGTGTGAGTATAGGCCTAAAGGGGATGGACCTAGGGGGTGGGGATGAACCCCTTTATATATATATATGTATGTATGTATCTATAGGTGTGTGTGAGGGGGTGAGGTCCGGCTTGGGCGGCAGTGGGCGGATGAAGAGGACGGTGACGGGCCAAGGGGGGCGGTGTGCCGGGGCGGCAACGTGCCTCGCCGGCCCTTGACGGTGCCCCATACCCACTAGTCTAAGGATGTTCGTCATTTACCAAAGATCTTTATCTTTGGTTACCTTTTCTCCTTCTTCTTCTTATAAGGACTTTTCAAAATCAAGAAGTCAGAATTTTTAACTTCTTCTTTTCTCCTTTTTGAAGACAAAAAAAGCTTCAAGAGAACTTATTTTCATAATATTTGGGATTCATTTTCTTCTTCTCATGACTTCTGGATAATGTTTGGATGGAAAAGCTCTTCTCAAAAGTCCTTTTAACCCTAAAAGACTTTTAAAAAGGAAACTCAAACACCCACTAAGAATCCTTAAATCAAGAATGTCCCCATTGTAGTTGTTGATACCTATATTTAAGTAAAGTACGGAGCTGGTTAGCATAGATAAAGACTTTCTCTTCCAACATTAACTTCACAATGCCCTAAAGTTGAGTCCCAAAGCTAAGCATCAAGCACTGAGCATCAAATCTTTATCTCACTCTATACACTTAGTTTCTTCACCAAAACCTTAAACCCTTCTACTTGTGCAACAATAGCTTGAATAAGGCTTGCAAACTGTTGAGAGTACTCTTTGCAATTAGCTAAGGCAGCCTTAGTATCTTGAAATAGATGTATAAATACATGAAATGTGTGTATAAATAAATAAAATGGAGGTATAAATGCATGAAATAGATGTTTAAGTATATGAAATGAAAGTATAAATAATTGAAATGAAGGTATAAATAAATGAAATGAAGATAGTATTACATGAAATGAAAGTATAAAACATAAAATAAATGAAATAGAGGTATAAAATCTAGAAATAAATAAAAATAAAAATGGTTTGGTTAATTTCAGTTAACCGATGGTAAAAAAAATTATCCGTTAAAAAAATTCGGTTAATTTCGGTTCGGTTTTGTCGGTTTTTGGTTCCGTTTCGGATAACGGTTCGGTTATTGCACACCCCTAATATATATAGGGTTAGGGTAAAATGAAAACCTATATGAGTTGTGATAACTTAGAGAACTCGGTCTTACGAAAGGTTTTTTCAAAAGTTTTTTTTACCAAAAATCTTAAAAAAAATCAACTTTTCCAAAAAAAGGGCTGCCGTAAACGCTGTAAAAGTGATGTCATGCTTATGTCATATTTTTTACAGCTACTGTAAGGGGTCGAAAAACACCACTTTGATTTTTTTTTAGTTTTTTTACGAAGGTCTTTTCTAACATTTTAATCTAGGGGTGTGAAAAAAATGGGGGCAAAACTCGCACGAGAAGATCGAGTTCTCTAAGTTCTCACAACTCGGAGGGGTTTTTCCTTAATCTTGATCCTACATAATTATATATATATATACAATGTATATATATAGGGTTTGGTTCATGCGAAAACCACCTTTATTGTGAGTGAACACAAAAGTAACCCACTACATCACCATCCAAAACCTAAAAAAACCTAACCCCCCCCCCCAAAAAAAAAAAAACAAAACCTAACCCCACCCCCAAAAACCTAACCCCCACCCCCTAAAGCTAAATGCTAATAACTAAACCTCCCAAAAAATCTAAAAACCATCCAAAATTTTTATTTTTTTAACATTTTTTAAGAAAAAATCGCTAGTTTTCTTCGTCAAATTTTTTTTGGTGACGAAAAGTAGCGCTTTTTTTGTAAAAATGTTTAAAAAAATTGGGTGGTTTTCAGATTTTTTAGATATTTTTGGTTGTGTTCACATTGGTTCTCGCGGTTATCACAATAAAGGGTGGTTCCTAACGGATCCTTCTCATATATATATATATATAGGATTCGGTTCAAAAGAGAACCAATCCCAGTTGCGAAAACCATGAGAACTCCTATCATCTAATAGCATATTTACAAATCATCCATAACCAAATTAAATTAAAAGGGTATTTTAGTCTTTTACTTCCTGTATCAAATCTTTTCTCTCTCTTCTATTTAAAAGTCAACATGTCACATCATTTCTCTCACTTCTATTTAAAACTCAACATGTCACATCTTTTCTTTCTCTTCTATTTAAAATTCAACATGAGACATCTATTGAGTCGTGATTTTTGGGTGAGTTCGTTTGGTAACATCCTCAAATTTCGTAAACTCGAAATCCGGATGTCAGGGGCGTCAAGAAATGTTTGGCGTAAAAAAAATTATAAAAAAGTTTTGTAAAAATAAATATTTTTGTTTGCCATAAAATATTTTTTGTTTTTTTGTAAAAAGGTTTAAACCCGTAAAAAAAAATTTGTAAAAAAAAAATTGTTTTAAAGTTTAAAACCATGCGTAAAAAAAGTTTAAATCCGCGTGTAAAAAAAGTTTAAAACCGGCGCTTAAAAAAAGTTTAAACCGTGCGTAAAAAAAGTTCTAAACCGGCGCGTAAAAAAAGTTTTAAACAATCGCGTAAAAAAGTTTAAAACGAGCGTAAAAAAAGTTGAAAACCGGCTCGTAAAAAAAGTTTAAAACAAGCGCGTAAAAAAGTTCTGAACTGGCGCGTAAAAAAGTTTTAAACCATCGCGTAAAAAAAGTTTAAAACCGCGCGTAAAAAAAGTTGAAAACCGGCGCGTAAAAAAAGTTTAAAACCAACGCGTAAAAAAAGTTTAAAACACGCGTAAAAAAAGTTTCTAAAACGGCGCGTTAAAAAACCGGCGTGTAAAAAAAGTTTAAAACCGGCGCGTAAAAAAAGTTAAAAACCGCTCGTAAAAAAATTAAAACCGGCGCGTAAAAAAAGTTTAAAATTGGCGTAAAAAAAGTTTGAACCCGGGCGTAAAAAAAGTTTGAACCCGAGCGTAAAAATATTTAAAACCGGCGCGCAAAAAAAGTTTGAACCCCTACGTAAAATAATTTTCTTACTGTATGATTCAAAAATAATATTAATTAAATCATAAATATCAATTAAAGCAAAATGATTACAACTTTAATTACCAATCATTAAAGAGCTTAGTAAAAATATCAATTTACCATTATCCCACTACAAACAAAAACTCATTAATTAAAGTAGAATGATTACAACTACTTTATTGTCTTTTGATCTCATCCATTAAAACACTTTTGATCAATGACTTATATTGGTTCCTACGGTTCTCACAACTCAATGTGGTTCTCATTTTATCATCCCATATATATATACATATATATATATATATATATATGTATGTTTGGCTAATCAATTCGGTTCGGTTATTTTCAGTTTTAGATATATGATTAACCTAAACTGAAAGTTCAGTTATTCAAAAAACAATAACCGCACCATCGGTTATTGCTTCGGTTCGGTTAATTCAGTTATTCGGTTTTGGTTTTGGTTTCGGTTAATTCGACTGTTGCGCTAATCACAAGCCTAATGATCTCTTATTTTAATAATGACTGAAACTAGTAACTTGTGTTATTATGTTGTTGATTAAGGATGGATATATACAACATACACGTCAAATGACTAAATACAATATGTAACAACAATAGTGACAATCGAGCTTACAAAGTTCAAATGTAGAAAATAAAAAACAACACACCTCCGCATGAAAGCATAACCACCAATTTAAATATGTTAAGAAATTATAGAGACCCTATTAATTGTTTTCAATTAATATAACTTATGTCATAAAAATGATTTGTTTATAATGCCATGATGTTTTTAGAATATATTTTATAAAAAAACCAAATCTCATATATATATTTTACAAAGTAGCTGATATTAATTACATGAGCTTAATAATCTAGTTTGAGTGTGAGAAATTGGGTTTATAGGCCGGATTTGACCATACATAACATTCACAACACAAAAGAGCAAAAATGGTGGATCCAGGCAATCCACAGTCGATCAAGCGACCGTGGGATCAACCGTGGATAACCCAATGGGTACTTTTCGTGTTTTTGTGTTATGCCTATATGTACAAGTCCTCTCAATCATTTTGTTCACCAACTTTGCTCTAAACACTTTTATATACGCAACAAATTCATATCTCTCCAATTCGTGTCATATTTGTTTGGGTAACAATGTATCTGGTGCTAATTGTAACAAATTAAGAAACACAAATGATCCCTTGATATGACAGAAATTAGGAACCTGTGTTATTATGTTGTTAATTAGTGCGCATATACCACATGCATGTCCCAATACACTTAATGATTCATTAAGAAGGTTGATGACATGTTAGGAGCTTAATTAGAATTAAATTAGTCAAGTATTAGTTGTTTGACAAGATCAACATTGAAGAACTGGTCAAAGATTAGGATGTATATACATCAATTAATTAAAGATTAGTGAAGATCAATGGCATTTAATTAGATCAAGAGCATGAGCAAAACAAAAGTCATTTTCCATAACTAAATCATTATTCATTCATGTGTTTGAGCTTGAGAGCATTGTTTGTTGTTGTGAGATATTTTTTAAGAGGCATAACGAAGGTTGTTTAGTCTTTAGTGATTTGAGAAAGTAGCGATTACTACCACTTGAGATTAGTGAAACATTGAAGGTGATTACTTTCTTTTAAAGAGAAATTTTTTTTACCAGGTGATAACTACCTTTGCTTAATGTGATGTTGGTGTAACGGTAATCCCTACTGGTTTAGACAACTTGTGGAGAAACTTGATAGGAGGACCAAGAAGAGGAAGTAGAGGGATTAGTTAACATCTCGTAAACCTCTATAAATCGGTTTTCTCATTCACTAAACACTTTAACAACTGCATATTTTATAGATTATTACTAACAAGTTCATTGTTTGGTTTTAACAAGTGTTTTAACAAAGAAGTTTTCAAACTAAACCTAAATACCCCCTAGTTTTCTAGAATTGGTATCGGAGCAAGTTTCTCTAATTTTCAGAACATATTGTATTACTGATAACTTGAGTTACATCCATGACTATAAACTATGTATAGGGAAACTCTTTGCGAAGACCACCTTTGCTAAACACTAATGAAGTTTTTTGTTATTGTAAACAACGTTTTAAAACTTATGTAGAAGTTAAAGATATAGATCTTTGGGAGATTCCTGAAAATAATGACATTGTTCCAACTAGGCTCGATGAGGTTACCAAAGTGGAAACTCTCGACCCTAGATGAACATGGATAAGTACGGAAAAGAAAATGATTTCAAAGAATTTTGAAGCTAAATCCATAATCTATAATGCTTTCTCCATAAAAGAATATGCTAGCTAATTAACGAGTTATTTATCATTGTCAAATTACTTCAAAAGCCAAATGAACTAAATCCAAATCAACCTTAGTATAGTTGACGAGTAATTTAAACGAGTAATCGAATGAAAAACAAAACACAAATCATGAGTTTTTTAATATAAAAAATACTATATATGTTCTTTTCAGGTTAAAAGATTTTCATATTATGTTCTTTTCAGGTTAAAAAATAAAAATATGTGAGAACACATTTATCGTCTTAAATTGATTTCACGGGTGGGTGCGGTTGGTTTCACGTTTTGAATGACGTTGGTTGTAAGTTAGTTTGGTCACAACTACCTAGTATTGTAACCCAACTGTTAAGTCATCTTTATCATCAATTCTCATAGATTAATTTAATCTTAAATGATTTTTTTTTTCTTAATACAGAAAACAAATGTAAAAGAAAGGAGTAACTATTTATGTATATCTGAATGTGAATTTATATTCCCATATTCATACATCTTATTTCTACACCTTTTTTCACTCTATCTCTCTATATATATCTATGTATGTATAGAGAGAGATAGAGAGAATGGATGTGTGAATATTAACTCACTTTAATAATTATGTATGTATATACTAGGTTATCACCCGGGATTGCTTTTCGGACTCGAGAAAATTATTTAGATTAATTATTAATTTATAAATAAAATAATACGAATAAATTGATCATACATGTATAAATATAAAGTAAATTCAAAGCAAAGTGACATAATGAATTCAAAAGCATGTTAATCAAACACAATAAATTCAAAACGCTCACTTTTAGGGCATAAATATTAGCTAATATCATCCACCTACAATTATGATATAAAAAAAGAGTTAAAAACTATATTCCGAATTCAGATCTGTAGCATACAAACATTATTGTTGAAAGTCCATGAAACTTTTAGTGAACCTTTTCATAGACTTAATAATGGAAAAAGATAAAAGGGAGGTCTTCCTTAGTCAACTTCTTTAGTATCATACCACTCATTCAAGTCACTATTTTCTTCGTTTGATTCATTTTCCAAGAACTCAAATTGGTCCTTTGGGCTCCTTTGGTATGTTGCAATATAAATGTTTTAACACAAATAATGTAGTATGGGAGGTCCCTCCAAAAATTTCTGCCAAAACCAAGAGAACACCTACAATTAAAAAGCTATATGTTCTATGGAAAGTTGGAAGATCAAGTAAAAATTAATTACTAAAAAGGTAACTTTTTGAGCATGTCATAATCGATATATACTTACCTATATGTGCTTCCATGGCGGATATGTATTGATTTCGAAATATTTTATCCTGCATTTAAAAATAGAAAGTATCGTATAAGGTTTTTATCATTTTGAAACATCAAAATCAACAATCACAGAAAAAGCATGAAACATATTTTATATAGCTAAGAAACTATATCCAATTAAGTTGAATGTCTTAACTCTATCCAAATATTAATAAAAATCTAAGAAAACATAGTTGAAAAACATGATCCCATCTTCACTCATTGTTAATGTCGCCAACATTATTGTACCAGATTTTTCCCTTTACCCCTCAACTCACACTTCCCAACCCCTTTCTTGTCTCACAACCCTAACACTAAAACAATTACACACACCGAAAGTTAGTTTGCCAGTTTAAGTAACTTATCTGGTTTTGTATGCCTTACACAATAAGTCCATTTGAAATGAAAACACACTCACCACAAAATAGATACTTGAATCGAATCCATTTGTCAACACATACTCGAATTAGAATTGGGTCACACAATACTCAGATTATCTTTAAACCAATATACACACTCCAAACACACGCCCACTCCCACGCGGTTGAGGCATGTTGCGCCAAAAACTCACTAACACCAACTTTTGTTATCCCAAATAACCCCACCCCATTAATGTTTACTAACTTCCTCCTTTTTAAATGGGTCATACCTATGCCTACACCAACCCCGCCCCTTTGAGCGAACCTCCGATCTTAACCTTCTCCACTATATTATTTTATCCATATCATATTTTGTTATTTTGTAAAACCTTTAAAAATTCTATTGATTTTATAACAATTCCACCTTAGCATTGATCTTAAGAAACACATCATTTACTCACCTGGGTCAAATACATTATGTGAGGTCGAAAGTCCGCTAGACATTGTTTCTTCCATGCACCATAAAACAAAGAAATGTAAAATTAAGTTTGAGTCAGCCATGTAACTTACTTCTGATACAGGTCAACTATAGTCACATTTTGGTGCTCTAATGTTTGGTTTTCTAGCTTTATGTTTGTTATGGGTGAAATTCTGAGCTCATATCCTGACTTATATCTTGATTAATTGATATATGTTTGCGGTCAGGATACCACGACAGGATATTGGTAGTATCCTGATGTAGTAACCTGATAGTAACTAACAGTTCATGTGCAGGAGACGGTTGCAGGACTTGCAACATATAGGAAGACCTTTTCCATAGAAGACTCGCTCCTTTCACTTGGGATATGGACGTTGAAGCCGGAAGACTAGGTCTACAACGTTGTAAAAAGAATATTCCAGAGCATCCCAAGTTTCTAGGAGAAGTTGTTTCATTTATGTAACTATATATAGGGTAAGCCAGATCATAGGAACACATTCGAACACAATTCACCATCTCTCACACTCTCTTTTTGCAGCTATAATCATTCTCGATTCACACTTACACTCACTACTCACAATTATTGCAACACTTAGTAGAGTCTGAGCTAAATCTGCACGGTATTCTGAATATTCGAGCAATAAGAAGAACAGGGCAGCCGACGATTGTCAGCTCCCGAGGTTTTATATCCGGAGATCTAAGTTGATCAAGGGCTTTCCTCGTATATCCGGCGTCCATTTTTTCTTTTCAGCTCATTGTTTGATTGTTGATATAGTCCCATATCTTGAGACTATATCCTGAAACTGTTTTACAAGCAAATAAACCAATACATTTTTTGAAAATATTTCTAGCACACTACCTCACAAAAACTAATTTGATCACTTAATTGCTTCAGTAATTTTTGACCAAAACAATTTGGCGCCTACCGTGGGGCAAGTGGTGCTATTTCTATTAAAAGCTTTGTTAAATCACTACTTGGCTTTCTATTTTCGAAACTTTTTTCACTACTGTTTTCAATGGCTTCAAAATCAAACATGAGCTCTTCCTCCATGCCTGCTACAGCCTGGTTCATTACCTCCCCCACCTTTGCAAGCTCATACTTTCCAAAGGAGGAATGAGATCTAGACATCAAGAAACACAACTACTCCTCAAAATGTCTCCAGATCCGAAAGTTTCAGGGAGAACTCCTATTTTTGCTTCTAATGATGAAATTTTGTCTTTGTTTGGTAGTATGATGAAGCAACAGCGGGAAACTAACCAGATGATAATAAGATAAATACAACTTTTGAAGTCCAACTCCAAGAAACCTGCTGAGGATGTTGTCACTCCCTTGCAGCCCAGGACGCTGAACTTTAGTTCGGCAGTATATACTGAGGATAATCAGGGCAACATCATACCGAGTCACTCCCGGAGCAATATCCCATAAATCCCCTCATCAGTCAGGATGTCGACTATCAGGGATTTAGGATACGCCCTAGGATATGGCCAAAATCGCCAAACTGGTAACTCATCTATCAACACTAATGTGCAACCGCTAACCACTTTGAACCTTCACAGGATACAAGTGCAACATCGACATTATCTAGAGAACTCCAGAAATTGAAGGATATGATATCAAGTGTGCCTGGGGTAGTTCAGCCAATACCAGAAGTATCCCAAGATAGTCACAACATATCCCGCTTTGTTTGCCATATTTGTGATGCTGAAATCCCCAAGAGATTCCAAACTCCCAATATGAAGCTTTATGACGGAACGACGGATCTTGAAGAACATATTGCTCAGTATAGGGAAGGATGGAAGTCAACCCTATTCCACCAGATCTTAAGGAAGCATGCTTATGCAAAGGCTTCGGTTCCACCCCTTAACAGGATCAGCCTTGAAATGGCTCCTAAGTGTTCCACCTTATTCCATTACGTCTTTTGCACATTTAGTTAACTTGTTAATAGTCAATTTTCTTGTAGCAGGAGCTTTGAAAAACTAACAAGTGACCTTTACAGGATAACACAAGGACCGCAAGAATCCCTGAGGGACTATGTTAACAAATTCAGCAGGGAATCCCTAGATATCCCGAATCTTGATGTTGCTACGACAGTGCAAGCATTCAAGATTGGATTACAGAAGATTCCCAATTTTATCAGGATCTTGTAATGAATCCTTGCAGGAACTTGGACGAGGCTCGAAACAGGGCTCTGAGATATATTAGGCTTGAAGACGATAGGAAGATGCAGGAGAGGATGAATACACCCTCAACATATTGAATCGACGAACAGGAAGTCGGAATCCTCATATAAACCATACCGCTCTAAGCCATATGCTAAAAACGACGACAAAAAGTGAATGCCGTTGAGGATGAAGATGCTGAAGAATATCCTGAATTATCACAATATTGTTTTTCAGTAAATATCCCTGAATTAATATATGCCATGCAGGGACTAGGGGACAAAGCAAGATGGCCAAAAAGAACCAGCCAAAGGCTGATTGGAAGGATAAGTCCAAATGGTGTGCCTTCCATGAAGATTTTGGACATGTAACAGAAGATTACATAGCCCTGAGGAAGGAAATAAGCTACCTGCTGGGCAAAGGTTATTTGAAATATCTTCTGGGTAGAAAGAAGAATAAGGGACAGGATACTGATAAGGATCCTGAACGGGCAGCATCACCTTCAGTGATGCCAAGACAATCAATTTCATATCTGGAGGATCAGATATATGTGGGACCTCTTATTCAGTAGCCAAGAGACATGCCAAGGAAGCTAAAGCAGAAAGAGGAGACAAACCAACAAGGATGACTACGCTTACAACTGACAAAATGATAACGTTTGATAACAATGACCGGGATAGCATTCAGGATCCTCATCATGATGGTCTGGTGATTACTTTATATATTGCTAATCATTTTGTGCGCAGGATACTGGTAGACAATGGGAGCTCAGTCAACATTATTCAGTTGGAAACCTTGAAGAGAATGAACATTCCAGAAATGGAGATTACTCGAAATCCACTGTGCTCGTAGGATTCAGTGGAGAAACAAAGAAACACTGTTGGAGAGATAAAGTTGCCTGTATATGTTGAAGGAGTGAATTGGATGCAGCGTTTTTGTGTTATGGATTCGTTATCCTGCTATAATATTATATTAAGCAAGCCATGGATTCATGATATGAAGGTTGTACCTTCAACCTACCATCAATGTATCAAGATCCCTACTCCTTGGGGTGTAGTCAAGGTGGAAAACGATCAACAGGAGGCGAAGGAATGTTATTCCTCTTCGATGAAGGCCTCAACAAGATCTAAAGTAGGATAGCAATTAAAGATACAAGCCCAGGATATCGTGGAAGCTTCGGAACAGGATGTCAAGAAAATTATCCTGGATCAGGATAATCCAGATATTTCGGTGCTTGTAGGGCCATTATCCCTCAGGATATTGAGAATCGACTTACTAACTTTTTGAAATGCAGGATGTCTACATTTGCATGGAAACATGAAGGCATGACAGGTATATCAAAAGATATTATAACTCGCAAGCTTGGAATTGATAAATTTTTAGGCCCGTTCAACAAAAAAGAAGGAAATTCACTCCTGAAAGAAATGCAATTATACAAGAGGAGGTTAAAAGGTTGTTCAAATCCAAGATGATTACGGAAGTCAAGTTTCCCAAGTGGCTAGCAAACGTAGTGGTGGTCCAAAAGAAGAATGGAAACTGAGAGTTTGTGTAGATTACACAGACCTCAACAAACTTGTCCAAAAGATCCATTTCCACTACCCCATATAGATTCCATGGTGGATGCAACCGCTAGACATGAAATGCTGACTTTCATGGATGCATCCTAGAATTTCAACAAATCCAAATGGAACCATCCGACCAGGAGGATACAACATTCATGACACCCACAGGTATATACTGTTATACTGCCATGCCCTTTGGTTTAAAAAATGCAAGGTGCAACGTACCAGAGGCTGGTTAATATGATGTTTAAAGATAAACTGGGGACACTATGGAGGTATATATTGATGATATGGTGGTGAAGTCCAAGAAATCGGAGGATTGCCTCCAGGATTTGGAGTGCGCCTTCAATATCATAGACCAGTATAATATGAAACTGAATCCTGCTAAGTGCCATTTTGGAGTGGGGGCAGGAAAGTTTTTAGGATACTTGGTGACCAAGAGGGGGATAGAAGCAAGTCCAGAACAGATTAAAGCTATCCTGGATCTTAAATCACCATCCAACATGAAGGATGTTCAGAGGTTAACAGGAAGAGTAGCGGCACTAAACAGGTTCATATCAAGATCCTCAGAAAATGCAAAGAATTCTATGATATTCTGGAGAAAAACAAAAAGTTTGAATGGGGTGAAAGACATGAAGCTGCCCTGCAAGAGTTGAAGCAATATCTTTCAAGTGCACCCCTGCTGATGAAGCCTGAGGATGGTGAACCCTTATCCCTATATCTTGCGGTACCAGGGAATACAGTAAGTGCTGTTTTGGTAAAGGAACATGAAGGTCATCAGTATCCTGTTTATTATGTTAGTAAAAGCTTATTAGATACTGAAACTAGATATTCACATTTAGAAAAATTGATAATAGCTCTAGTCGTGGCATCAACTAAGCTTAGACATTACTTTGAAACACATAGGATACATGTTAAAACTAATTATCCTGTGAAAAATGTGCTTAGGAAATCCGAAATGTCTGGTAGAATGGCTAAATGGTCTGTTAAACTAAGTGCCTATGATCTAGTTTATAAACCTAGAAATTGCTATAAAGTCTCAGGCTCTAGCAGATTTTGTGGCAGATTTTAGTAGTGATATTCAAAATGAAGCTGACCTAGAAGTACACTAACTAGGTAAGAGTTCAGGATGTTGGACATTATATACTGATGGTGCATCTAACATAAGAGGTGTAAGATTAGGAATACTACTAAAATCACCACATGGGGACATATTACCCCAGGCTATTAGATGTGAATTTCCTGCTACTAATAATGAAGCTGAATATGAAGCCCTGATAGCAGGATTAGAATTGGCTAAGAATATGTGAGTAAAATGTTTACAAGTGTATGTTGATTCCCTGTTAATTACTAACCATTTCAATGGATCTAATGCAGTCAAGGGTGAAAAGTTAGCTGAATATCTTGAAATTGTTAAAAAGTTAGTAGGGTATTTCGAAAATTTTACACTTGAAAAGGTACCAAGAGAAGAAAATGCTGAAGCAGATGCTCTAGCAAATCTAGGAGCTACTGTAAGGATACCGGAGGGAACTCGGATACCAATACTACATATCCTGTATCCTGCGATGGAACTCTTGAAGCCTCAGGATAAGGAGGTAACAAGTATCCAGGATCCTGGTGATGGATGTCCTGAGGAGAATCTTGAATCCTGGATGGCTCCAATCGTGAAGTATCTTGAAAAGGAGATATCCCAAAAGATGAAAACCCCAAGGCTTTCAGAATGAAGGTATCCTGTTTTATGATTATAAATAATGTTTTGTATAAGAAATCCCTTGCAGTCCATATCTGCGGTGCTTGGAAGATCCTGAGACCAAGGAGGTACTTCAGGATATACACGAAGGAGATTGTGGCAACCATACTGGGGGCAGATCTTTATTCTCGAAAGTGTTGAGAACAGGATACTATTTGGCCGACCATGAGAAAGGATGCTGCGGAATATGCTCGGAAGTGTGATACATGTCAGAGACATAACCATATACTGCATCAGCCAGCTGAACCATTATATCCTATCATATCCCCTTGGAAATTTATGAAGTGGGGTATGGATATGCAGGAATCCTATGGACCTTGGACGAAAGGTTTTTATGCTAGCAATGACGGATTATTTCTCCAAGTGGGTTGAAGCAGAAGCATTTGTTCAAGTTAGAGATTAAGAAGTAGTATCTTTCATCAAAAGGAATATCCTGACAAGATTCGGAATACCAGCTGAGATAATCTGTGATAATGGTTCCCAATTCATCAGCAAGAGGACTACTGATTTCTTCAAAAGTTGGGGAATTAAGATGATTACGTCAACATGGTGCATCCTCAAGCTAATGTGTAGGCAGAATCCTCAAACAAGATAATTGTCAACAACCTGAAAAAGAGGTTGGGTTCCAAAAAAGGAAAATGGGTAGAAGAACTACCATTTGTTCTATGGGCGGATAGAACAACTGTGAAGAATGATACTGGGCAAACCCCATTCTCATTAGTATTTGGAGCAGAAGCAGTGATTCTAACAGAAATGGTGATACCCACAGCTAGATCAAGCCTACGGGATCCTAAAGCGAATCCTGAAGCCTTATATCAGGAATTAGACACCATTGATGAAACAAGGGATGCATCAAAGCTAAGGATGGCAGCATATCAACAAAGGATAGCCAAGTCGTACAACAAGAATTTAAGAACCAGAAGATTCCAAGTCGAAGATTGGGTTTTGAGAAAAGCTTTTCAAAACACA
Organism: Scalesia atractyloides; assembly: GCA_947069175.1. Taxonomy (NCBI): domain Eukaryota; kingdom Viridiplantae; phylum Streptophyta; class Magnoliopsida; order Asterales; family Asteraceae; genus Scalesia; species Scalesia atractyloides. The sequence goes on from CAMTDV010000019.1 coordinate 58,338,651, forward strand.
ACCAACCCTGCTGACGGGAAATTAGCTCCAAAATGGGAAGGACCATACGAAATTGATTCAGAATCAGGAAATGAGCATACCGGCTCAAGAACATGGAAGGAGACATGATACCTAGATCCTGGAATGCTATACATCTAAAGCTTATTTCAAGCGAGTCTAGAATTTAATTTCTAACTCAGAATGGTATGAATTCTATCTCTATGAATACATTTAATTTAATTTATTATTTTTCTTTGAAACTCAATACTGACTTAAGCATCAGAGGGTGTTAGCAAGCTAACACCACCTTAGTCTAGAGTGTTTGTAGAAACGATTCAGGATGTTACTCCAGGATATTTGTTCAAGATGGATCGAAAGACTAGAGGATTGGCCCCCTATCTCACGATTAAGGGATTTAAATCCCTTCACAGGTTTAAAGGTATTCACCTTTCTTCCGAATTGGGTTTAAACACTCCGCCTGGAGCGCAAGTATCCGGGTTAGTTCAAGATGGCGGGACCAATTCATGTAAAAGTGGCTGACAATTTCGTTATTGTTATGAGGATTGATACCCTCTCTCGCGAAAGGGTATTTTCATACTCTCTAAGGTTTAAAGGTTTTCACCTTTCTACGTCTTAGAGTTTATACACTCCTGCCTGGAGCGCACGAAAACAAGGGTTTATCCCCAGGATACAAAGGGTTTTATCCCTAGGATACTATGGGTTTATCCCCAGTAAAACAAAAGTTTTTGGAAAAGTGCCAAGTATGACAGACTGTGATGATGTTCACACACATTCTTTTATGCATAAAACGTTATGGAGTTCAATCACTCAAGTATGCCATTCACTGATGCAAAATCCTGCACAGACAGGGGACATCCATGCTGGGGACATTCAAAGGATTCAAAGGTTGGAATCCGAAAGTTTTTGCCTAAGTATTCCTGGTATGAATTTCTTATTTATCAGGTTTTGGAGATCCTATCAGAGTACACTAAGTTTTCTATAAAAAATATATTCAACCAAGTTTTTGTTTAACATTTTTAGACGCTAAACATTATGCCAGTATTCTGGTCAGGATATTCAAAACATGTCTTTCAAAAAAACGACAACAACAGAAAATACAAAAAGATTAGTCTATTATTATTAAACTAAAATGTCACACTCTTGGTTTCGTCTCAAACCAAGACCTATCCACCAAGAGTGTGGTAAGTTCTAAACCATATGAACATTGATGACCAAGGGCTTCGTCCTGGAACCCAAGATCCCTCCACCTTTGCCAGCATATTGTGCAGGAAATGTAATGAGTGCAGGAAAAGTAAATTGTTTAAAGAGGGTATAGACCATTCAAATAAAAAAAGTGGGCTCCGGCCTAAGCAATAATATCCATCATTGCCCACTTCGATGCTCTCACGCAACAGCATCTTCACCAACCTTCACAGCCTCCTTAGCCTCAGCATCTCGACCAGCATCACCACCAGCTTCCGCTCCAGCATCAGCCCCAGAATCCTCGATAGCTTCAATCGCCTTTGGAGGCTCCTCAACCGCCGGTATGGCAATGCGCTCTACGGGTTTGCCACCAAGGTCCCTCAGTTTTGCCTCCCAGTCTTCAATGTCCAGGTAGGGCATTCAAAGCCATCTTTAGCCTGGCTTGAAGGAGGGAGATGACAACGGAACCTTGAGGCCTTCCCGGTAGGCGATCAGGTCTTTTCGTGTTCAAGTTGAGCGGCATCCAGTTTAGCCTGAGCCTCTTGAGCTACCTTCTCCTTAGCAAGCTTAGCATCCCGGGTCATAGCCTTGAGTTTGTCTTCGTAATGCTATGACATGGCCTCGATGATCTTCCTCTGATCCTCATTGGCGATCTGCCTTCTTTAGTTTGACCTCCAATGCCTTGACAGAATCACAAGCCATAACCTGGAGATGTGTCAGGCGTTCAAGACCCTACAATGTAAGGTATGAATGTCAGTATAATTAACCAGGATGTCAATTCAACATATATTTGCAGGATATAGGATATTTACCTGGTTAAGAAGGGAAGTCATGAGGTTGCTGGATTCTACAAATCCAAGGTTCTCGTAGGAAGGAGAGGCTTCAGCTGAAGCGGCGGGGGAGTCAGTATCCTTTCTCTTTCGAGAACTGGAGGCCCGAGGTCTGGAACTTGAAGAAGGCTTAGGCACAGCAGAGGGTTTGGAGCTGGAGGAGGGCTTTGATATGACAGAGGGTTTGGAGCTTGGCTCTGTCTTCATCGGAGCAGGTCTAGAATAGCTATCTAGCTCCTCAAGATCAAAGATTTCAGGGATCTTGGCTGATGCTGCATACAGGAGTAATTTCAAACCTAGTTATTTAATATTCCTATTGACAAACTGATACAGGAACTTAAAAAAAAGCAAGAACTTACCAGACATTTTGGAACTGGAGTGTTGGCTTGATGCTGTTGGGTTTGGAATGAAGCTTCGTTCAATCTCTGGCAGCTTATAGATGGCTTCGATCCTTTCTGCTGAATCAGTCAAAGGAGGTGCTAGTTTCCTGAAATCCGCTGCACAAGAAAAAACAACGATATCAGAGCAGGATATTAAGTAGAATATCGAGCAGGATATGTTAAGGATACCCTAAAACCCTAACTCCTACCCTTGGGGAGCCACTTCACCGGATAATCTGCCCCACCAGGGATTGAACTTCTTTTTAGAAAGAAGAACTTGGATTTCCATTCTCTTCGTTCCTGGTGGCTCGAAGAATCAGAGGATCGCTGGAAGTGGGGTAGAACAGGAATCTACTAGACCCATGGGATCTTAACCGATATGCTAAAGGGAGGTCATTGATAGAAAGATCTGGAATGTGAGTGTTCTTGATTTGATCAAGAACAACTAACACACGCCATAGCATTGGCATGACTTGAAAGAAACTGAGGCCGGTGGTTTTAAAGAAATCGGTGATGAAGTCAGGAAATTGAAACCTAAGACCTAAGGTAAAAGGAAAAGCGTTGAAGCAGAGCCATTCCGTGGACACCATATCTGATCAGAGTTCCCGATCGTACGGACGAAACACTGCGGTGTCCAGAAAAATACCGGAGGATTGGAGGTTTGCTATATATGCATTGTCAAACGAGCAAACTTCCTTCTCCGGGTATTGGAAAGGTTTTGTGGTATGAAGATAGTGGCTGAATCGCCAGAGCTGGATCGAGTTTGTCTTGCCATATTTCACCGGAAAACAGGAAAAGAAAGAAGGAAAAAGGGCAGAGAGAAGAGTTTTACCTTTTTCACTTTCTTGGTAAAGATTAAATGGGATAAGCTTGAGAACATATAGGGGGCGATGAGTAAATTCAGGATGAGTGGTTGCAAGTTGTCAAATCAAAGGTCTTATCTCTTAATTGCCTCTGTAAACGTAAAAATGTTACCTTTAGGATTCAGGATCCTTAACGTAAACATTTTTGGGGACAATTGTTATGGGTGAAATTCTGAGCCCATATCCTGACTTATATCTTGATTAATTGATATATGTTTGCGGCCAGGATACAACGACATGATATTGGTAGTATCCTGATAGTAACCAACAGTTCATGTGCAGGAGACGGTTGCAGGACTTGCAACGTATAGGAAGACCTTTTCTCCAGAAGACTCGCTCTTTTCAGTTGGGACATGGACGTTGAAGCCGGAAGACTAGGTCTACAACGTTCTAAAAAGAATATTTCGGAGCATCCCAAGTTTCTAGGAGAAGTTGTTTTATTTATGTAACTATATATAGGGTAAGCCAGATCGTAGGAACACATTCGAACACAATTCAGTAGCTCTCACACTCTCTTTTTGCAGCTATAATTGTTCTCGATTCCACACTTACACTCACTACTCATAATTATTGTAACACTTAGTAGAGATCTGAGCTATATCCTGCACTGTATTCTGAATATTCGAGCAATAAGAAGAACAAGGCAGCCGACGATTGTCAGCTCCCGAGATTTTATGCTGGAGATCTAAGTTGATCAAGGCTTTCCTCGTATATCCCGCGTCCATTTTTTCTTTTCAGCTCATTGATTGTTGATATAGTCCCATATCCTGAGACTATATTCTGAAACTGTTTTTACAAGCAAATAAACCAATACACTTTTTGAGAATATTTCTAGCACACTACCTCACAAAAACTAATTTGATCACTTAATTGATTCGGTAATTTTGACCAAAACAATGTTTATATTCTTATATAACCAAATAAACATTCCGATACGGGTCAACTATTGTACAATCTGATGTGGCTGCCACGTAGGCAGATTGTGCTGACACGTAGAATGCCATCTAGGTCATAAGCTTGGTGAGTAGGCAACTTCAACTGGTTTATCACATTTGACATATCTCTTTTTCAACTAAATTATATACTATTTTGGTCATTTTGAACCAGTTTTGAGAGAAAATATAACTTTTTCATAACTAAATTGATCAAAATAAAATAAGTCTCACCATTAGTCTTTTCCATGAGTTATCTGCACCAAAATGTGTAAGGAGAAAACCGCTCTTCTGGATTAAATGCACCAATCACATGTGCTTATTTGGGATTTAAAGAAGCAAGTTGTTGTTGGATGGAAGCAAATTGATATGCAACAACGGACATAAAACTTGCCTCCACCGAGAACTTGCAACCCTTACCTCAGCTCCAAATCATCAAGATCAACTCATTTAAAAACATAATAGTACTATTTACATAAACACAAATTCAAATACTGACACAAAAAAACAACTAAAGCAGCAGATGTCGCTTTTAACAATATTATTTAAAGTCACGCGTTTGCTTTAAACGTGTTAGTTAAGTTCGAGTTCGGCCGAGTCGCCTTATGCCGTTTGTTCCACACATGTGTCACACGACAATAATAATAATAACAATAATAATAATAATAATAATAATAATAATAATAATAATAATAATAATAATAATAATAATCAATTATTTAAATGGCTCAAGTGTATATTTATACCTTCTCGATGAGTACTCGTTGTCCCAAGTTTAACCTTCTAAATGGCTCAAGTAGGACTTCGATAAACACACCGGTTCGTTCATCTCTATAAATGTTGCTTACTCTGGTTGCAATTTTATTCCATAATCAAATAAATATGTTTATAATTCCATAATTAAAAATTTACCGTCTCAGTTTAGACTTTTGATCCTTTTCAATTCTTTTCAAGTTCATATTATTAATGTTCACAGGTTGGTACCATAATATGCATACCTTGTAAACTATAGTGTGCATTCTAAACAATTTGCAGTTCCGATATCACCTCGTGTTGAGAACTTAACGCCCTCCTTGGTAACAGAAATCACAACTGCAAGCAACAACCGAATCGAAAATCGTTATAATCTAAAGGCCAAATTAAACCAATCATATCACAGTGAAATAATCAAGAAATCAACTGGGATATATAAAAAAATTGACTACCTTTTACCTGTGCGAGTCAAAATGGGTACGACTTGCCCAGAACCTTGTTTTTCTTTCTTTTTTTAAATAAGTTCAGTATTAGATATGATCAAAAAGTAAATATCAATATAGTAATTTATTTTGAAATAAAACAAATCCGAAGGTTATTTGCACTTTGGGTGACTTCGCCTATTTAACCCGTCTCATTTTCAGCTAATTTAAATAAAATCAACTAATCTGACCGACCTGTTTGTGATAAAGTAATCTGAATTATACCATTTACCCATACATGGACCCGACATGACAAAGTGTGACTTCTTCTTATCCATCGATCTCACGTAAGCCAAGGCTTAACATCATGACTAATATTCAACAAACAAACAATAACAATTTCTCAATTTTGTTAAAGAATAAGCATGAAAAAGAATACAATACTCATTGTGTTAGACCATAACATGTTGATGCTCATCCTCCACCCATTCCCACCTCGATTGGCACCTTGTAGTCAATGGTATTGGGGGTTCAATACCATACCTACGAAATGGGTGAAACACAATCAAGTTCTAGTTCACCACTGATCCAATGGATAAAATGTCAAGGGAAAATTGAGGTTTTTAATATAAAAGATAAAATATACTTTTAAGTATAGATATTTAGAAATTTTGGCCATCTGAACTCAACTTATTCTGACTTGTTACCTGTATCCCCTGGCTCGTATGAAGCTTCGCCCTTGCACTTTCCATTAGTGCCATGACTCCATCAACCTGAACTAAAGAAGGGAAAATTGTCATTTATTTGGAACTGTTTCACTTAAAATTGAGAAACAATTATTAAATAGCATACCAAGTTCTTAATTATAAAAATGCATACCAAGTTAGAGACGATTGAAAAGGTCAGTTTCAACTACCATGTGCACATTGTGTTGTATTAACTCACAAAATTTAGAACGAAACCTAAAATAAAAATTTTGCAAAATATGAAAAACATAGGAGAATCAAAGTTGAAAGTAAAAAAGTTGTGAGCTTAAATTAGAAATATGAAAAACTTTGGGGTTAAAACTACAAAATCAATTGGGTTAAAAGTGTAGTATTGATTTTTTTTTTGTAAAACACCCAGAACGTGGAGTATAACACCTCAATGCATCAACATATTGATAGTTTATACTATATAAATATTAGGATACTAGGAGCACTATCCTGAGTACCTGAACACCACCAAGTTAAAAATTGCTAATAAGACATCAAAAATACCCATAATAAGTACTCCAAAGGGAGTGGGTGTTATTTTACAACGCACACGTATTCTTGAATTGAAAATCCATAAAACTAACGGCTCTTCCACCAACAACCAAACAACTCAGCCCAGTAGCATCTACCCAAAATCCCCACCCACCCACCTTATCTGAGACTACGTCGACGATATACCCGACCTGAGTGGTTCCCCTCGTACCCAAACCAAGTTTACTAAGCATACATGTCTCGAAAATTAAAAATTGGATGTCCATAAATAATATTCATATTTATGTTTTGGTTTATCTATATTCTGTTAATGCTGTTTCAAACCCGTTTTGTACTATGAGATTTATTATAATGGTTAAACTATTTTGAAACACATTTTAAATCGCTTATTTATCGCATTTGAATCGCCTAATACTCGCAACTCTCAACGCAAACTCAAATCGCAGTGTGTTATGTTTGCTTTATGTATTATGGTTGAACGCGCTATCGCAACGCTCTCGCCCACACAAATGGGTCAATCGCATTATTCTATTAACGCAACGCTTAACACCTCGCTAAAACGCTTAACATAACTATCTAATACGAATAAAACACCGAACAATAAGCCAACGGACGAAATTGGAACTTTTCCTAGCCAAAAAGGGCAAGTTCGCACGAAGTAGGCTACTACTTCGCACGAACTTGACCAAAGCTAGGAATTAGCCAAGTTCGTGCGGAGTGGTGCCCACTTCGTGCGAACTTGCGTGACCAGCCTTCAAATCCCTCTCACCTTAAATACTCAGCACCTCCATACACACTCCTCTTGCTGCCACTTCGCACCAGAACTATCCAACCTGTATTTCTCTGATTTTCAAGTAAGAAACAACTATTTTCAAGCAAACCACGACGATTTACACAACAATTTCACTAGTTTATCTCCGATTTCATCTAAAACTTCTTCTTTTAATTTAGATCTACACTTAAACGAGTATATTGGGCATTTTTTTGGCTTCCAAGCTAGGAATCTTGATGGTTTCAACTCACCAAGTGTTAGATCTGAGAATTTACACCAAAACGGATAAACCGATGTGTGTTTTGTTCACTATATAGTGGAACGAAGCATGGTCAGACAACATACTTGAAATGGATTCAAAAATACGTCTATTCCAAGTGGAAATACAGTTCTTGAAGCACAAGGACGCAAGAACAGGCAGTTCGCACGAACTAGGCTGGTTCGTGCGAACTACAAGTTCGCACGAATCACCAAGTTCCTGTGAACTGACTACACTTGCTCAAAGACCTCTCCGGCGCTAGGTTTGATCAGTAACTTGAGCCTGGAGGGATGACCACTCGATTTCCCCGACAAACGACGCGAAAACACACAGATTTTGACACTAAAATAGCCCAACTTCGCACCAAAAAGGGCAACTTCGCACGAACTTGTCACCAAGTTCGCACGAAGTGCACTTCTGGTAAACACAAGGGGCAACTTCGCACGAAGTGCACCCTGGTGAGAACTTGGTGCTACTTCGCATGAAGTACCACTTCGTGCGAACTGTCCCAAGTTCGCACGAAGTTGTCTATTAACCCTCCGCACTCCATTTCGACCGTTTCATCACTTCGGAAGACTGATGCACTTTTGTTCTCACTTACAGGCTGTCCCGACACTCCCTTCAATCCATAGCAGATTGTGTTTACTTGCTAAGCACGAACTGTGAGTATACTTGAACCCTTTTTCGCTTAAACACACTTTTGGGTGTTACATACGTTCTCTATATCAAAACACGCAACACACAACGCTAAACTCTTTAAACGCTAACCGCTATTGCCTATTATACGTGAATCGTTGAATGTTTGTTTGCTATGTGTAAATGATGAGGACTTGCAGACCACCCTTAGCAACGATAGTACTATAGTTTGGAATCAGCACCCGATTGGTTCAGGGGTTGTTAAGGCTCGCAAATTTACTTTACGTGCATGTTCGCTGTTGTGAATACATATCGCGCATACTCCACCTCGCAGTCGTGTTGGTTAGCTTGTATCATTGTTGTTAGCATATTTAGATTCACCTCTATACGTGTTCCATGCTGGTTATGCATAAACGCTTTATCACTATTATTATGCTATTAAACCTGTGTACTCACCTTTACATTATTGTATTGACTTTTATTTTAACGTATGTGACAGGTTGATGGATTAGCTTATGCTGCAAATTGGATAGGACGTTTAGAAACCCGCAAGTAAAATCTAGGTTGTCGTTTAGTGTTGTTTGGGAGACATGAAATTTTGTATTGACTATTTGAGATATTTGGTTGATTGTATGGGAAATTGGATGTTTAAAATATTGTCATTATAATAGTTGTTATGGAATTCTCTTGAACAGTCTAAATTGCCTAGTGCCACGCCCCGATGATTCCGCCATCGGTTGGGGTGTGACAGATTGGTATCAGAGCCATAATTATAGGGAATTAGGTAGAATTGCCATGTTCGACCTAGTCTATAGTCTAAGTACCCAATTAGACCGCTCTTCGACTTAAATACTTAAACTACTTGTCTTAAATGCTTACATGCCTTTCATAAGGCTAACACAATGTACACGCTTGAAAACGCTCGTATAACACAAACGAGTGATTGTGTCGGGATTAGGTGTGAAAACCAAGAACTCTCGATAAGATCACTTACTCCGCGTACTATTTATTGCATGAGATTCTTTCGTTAAGTTAGGAGTGATATCCATATCTTGACGAAAATCTCCAACTCAATTTCAGTAGAACTTCCGACATGTTCGGTGAAAACCACAAACATGGAACGAAGTTGTTAAGTTAGGGGTGAAACCCGCATCTTAATAACTAATTCCACTCCTCGATTTTCAATCTCACCAAAGTCTCGATATTTCGATGACTCGGGATACGTAGTAACCGGAAGGGTAATGCCGTAGCCGCGAGGCGGTGAGAGCATTCACCTATTAGGCCAAAGCGTGTGCCCGAACTCAAAGGAACGGTCAAATTACTTTGGGTAGTCATTGTCTCAAAACCCAGGACGCTCCAAATTGTTTTAAGCCTGCAATCGATGATTTTACGCATCATCGAGTTTATTATTAATTATATGTTTAAATTTGTGAATTTTACGCTTCGTGTCTATTTCTTGTTTTATCGCTTTTTGCTTTACGAAAATACGCACAACTCGCACAGCTCTCGTAATCTAAAACGCTAAATAATCGACGTGGTATTTCTCGCTTATTACGCATGATTTGCTGAAGGTGAATACGTGCAAAATATGTGCTTACGTGCTTATGTGCTTACGTGACTATGTGTTTACGTGCTTATATGCTTATGTGGATACGTGCTTACATGATCTTATGTCTTATGTGAATAATAATAATAAATATTATGGTGTTAAACGCAAGCTTTTAAACAAAAACCCATTATAATCGAATCTCATCTAATTTCCCTATGTGCCATTCTACAGAATCTCACTTTCGCAAATGGCATCCATGGGATCTGACACTCGCCGCACCGTCCAAAGGAACAACGCTGACAAACGCATCGCTTCCCTCGTGGCCAGGAAATGGCCAAAGTGATCCCTCAAATCGTCAGCGAAATTCAAGCTATGAGCAGCAACTCGACTGTGGACTCTAAGGGCGATGCCCCGAAATCTCGGTTCAGTTTCAAATAGTTTAAAGCCTGCGGTCCTGCAACATTCATAGGCGAAGATGGACCCATCAAGATGTTTCACTGGTTCGACGAGATCGAAGTACTTTCAGGCAAAGCGGATGTCCTAAAAATCTCCGCACTGTCAATGCCACTGGAGTCTTTCAGTCAAGGGCACTTGACTGGTGGACTACCGAGCGCAACAGGCGCGGTAATGATGAAGCTTATGCTCTCGCGTGGGAAGAACTTAAGGAGCTCATGATCAAGGAGTTCTGCCCACCGCACGAAATTCAAAAGCTGGAAAATGAGTTTGGAATATCAAGCAAATCGGTGGTGACAACGCAAGTCTCACCACCCGTTTCAAGTAGCTCAGCATCATCTGTCCAGGCCAATTGGACACTACCGAGAAAGCTATCAAGAAGTATCTCCGCGCTCTCCCCGACTGTGTCGCCGACTTTGTTCACGCAGCAAGACCAACTTCCATTGAAGAGACTTACCAACTTGTAGCCGAGATCAATGACAAGCGAGTCTTGGCTGGAGCTTTCAAGGTCTCGACAAAGAATCTTAGCCAAGCTACTGTTGAGCCAAGCGCCGATACTGCTCCATCTCAAGCCTCCAAGTCAAATCACCGGAACTGCAAGCGAAAGGGCAACAACAAGAACTGCGCAGTAGTCCCAGCACCGAACTCCCGGTCTCGCCAAACTGCAACTCCCAACGCACCAGCTGCTAAGCGTGCGTACATTGGACCTCACCCTTGTGCTCTAAGTGCACATATCATCATGCGGTTAGAGGTAACTGCCGCTTCTGCACCAACTGCAACATCTGCGGGCACTTCACGGCGCACTGCCGCACTGGTCCACGTCAGCAAGCTCTTCCCGCTCTCGCAGCATCGCCAGCTCCTCTCAATGCTATGCTAGCCAATCAAGCTTTGCAGGCACCAGCAGTTCAGGCACGGGCTTGCTACACTTGTGGTGACCCGAATCATTTAGCAATGTTGCCAGCACCGTGTTGTCAAACAAGAACCACAGCAGCAGCAGCCTTAGTAACAACCACCACAGCCACCGCAACAGCAACAACCAAAGGCTGTGCATGGAAGAGCTTTCAACATCAATCACCGCCAGGCTCAGAATGACAAAAATGTTGTCAATGGTATGTTCCTCATTAATGGTATTTATGCTTCTTACTTATTTGATACTGGAGCCGATAACTGTTTTGTATCGTTAGAATTCGAAAAACTTTTAAATGTAAACGCGCTAACCTCTCAAGTACCTTCGACTCGAAATCGCCACCGGAAGAACCGTTACCGTTAACTCCGTTCTACGTGATTGTACTCTCAATCTCAACAATCACAGCTTCTCGATCGATCTTATACCTATGCAATTAGGTAGTTTTGATGTCATAATACGCATGGATTTTCTTCCCAAGAGTCATGCCGAAGTCGTTTGTTTCGATAAAATGATTCGTTTTCCCATTCCTTGTGACATCTGTGTAATTCAATCCTGTAACGAATTTTGAACAATTTGATGATTAACGGAAACTTTATGTGGTTTACAAATTTGTGTATTTACTTATGACTTTTGTGCATTTTCAGTATTTGTTTGGTTTTGATCTTTTAAACCTTTTCTGGAAGTGGAATCGCAAAACTTTAATCAGTTTAACGCGACGAACACTCCGGAATGATGAAACAAGCTTTACATACCTTAAAATCCTTTACATAACCTAGAAATAAGTTTTGAAGGGTGTGGTATGTTAAAAACAAGCTTATTCGATCACAATGACTATTTATGACAAACTACAAAAGTCGCCGATTCTCGTAGCAACACACAATCCAGAATAATTTTATAAGCTAAACATACCCTAAATAACTTTTACATAACTTGGAATTAAGTTTGAAGGCTTTGGTATGGCAAAAACATGCTTTTTCAACTTAAGGGGCTATTTTGCGAATTTTGCGAAACTATGCCGTTTCACGTATTCCTTAATCCGGAACATGTATGCACATCCAAAAAATTTTGTGATCATTAAAATCGTGTATTTTAATGATTGGAATGCAAAAATATCATTCGTTACGATTTTACGGTCATGCACGTGTTCGTTATGATTTTCGTCGTAATTAACCAAAAACCGCAACCCTACGACCAAACGAACCGACACCCGACACATTTTTTGAGCATATTTCAAGTTCCCTATGATATTTCATCCTTATGAAGCTTGAAAATGAGGTTAACGGGTGTCAAAAGTTCCAAAACACAACAAAACATAATGCAGGGGCTAAACTGCAATTCCTGCAAACTTGCTGCCCAGACCTTAGCCTTACGGACCGTATGCAAGTTCCCTTGCGGTCCGTCAGGGGTCACCAGCTCACCAGTTTTGTTGGCAGCAGCTGGTTAATCCTTTTGTTGATTCAGCAAACGAACTTGCCACTATATCTTCTGCATCTAACAAGTGTTAGGACACTAATCTAATTCATTGATGACTCATGGACACATGTCATGGCCTTGTTGATCCAATTCATCTATAAATAGCAAGTTCTTCATCATTTTTGAACTTTTGCAACAACTCAATTTTGTTCTCACCTGCCAATCTAGAGTTGCAACCTTTTTGAAGGTCATTCTCTGAGATCCTTGGCTGCACTAAGTGTATGTAAGTGTTTCATTCAGATCTTGTTCAATTCTTTTAGCATATTTGAGCTAAAACTCAAACAGTTTGACTTTCTGTTTGACTTTCAATCTGACCATGAATTGGTCAAAACAAAGTTCAATTGAACTTTGCAACGTGATCGTGATCATGATGGTTATGGTCCTTAGTGATCATGCCTACTGATTACCACGTTTTCAAGTCACATACGAGTCAAAGTTTCGGTCAATAATGCGATAAATGCGCATTATACGACGGAATTATTTTCGAGTATCAAAACACTTGTTTTGATACCAAATCAGTTTTGTAAACTTAGTTAGACATGTTCAACATGTCAAATTCGTCACTTTTAGTTTAGTGCTTGTTAAGGATCGTTTGTCGAACGGTTTTGACCACCGCCTTGACTTTCGAATTGACCCGTTTGGTTGATCTTTGAACCCAACCAAATACATATTTCTGACCATGGTTGAATAGGGAATAACCCTCTGAGGTTATACCTTATGGTCATATCATTTGGTTAGTGTTATGATAAATAGTTGTTAAGATCTTCAATAATGACCAAAATACCCTTTTTGCAAATAAATCAACTATAAGCTTATGTAACATAAATTTGACATGTAATCTGATCAAATAACGTTTTCAAACATGTTTAAGCATTAAAGACTTATCATAACACATACCTAACCATCCGATTACATAGTTACGCAAATGACGCGTTAAAGTGGCTTAGACTACCTTAACGGGTCATAACGGTCAAAAGCACTTAGGAACCTTTCCAACTCAGAATGTTAACTTTATTTCAACCATTCATAGGAGTTCCAATACTCATTTGGTTTATAAGGTCTCATTCTATCTAAATCCTCTGATTTCAAGTCTTGTTTCTAACACAATTATCCGATTTTAGGACACGTTTGATTTCTCGGACTTTCGAGCTAGTTTGATCTTTGATTTAAGGTTACAATAGCAATCCCCAGTGAGTACATAGTCCCGTCTTTTATGTTTTATAAATGTTTTGGGGTGAAAGATATTGTGCCTATGACTACTTTCGTGTTTTCATGACATTATACATGCTTTGATTACATAGCACACATACAGTACATGATTTCAATTACGTTTTGCTATGTATGTTGACTGAGCATGCTAGCACATTGATTTCAAAGATACTTTTGCGGTATATGTTAACTTAGCATATGAGCACATTGATTTACATTGCATTTTGCTATGTATGTTGAGTGAGCATGCTAGCACATTGATTTCAAAGATACTTTTGTGGCATATATTGACTTAGCATATGAGCACATTGATTTACATTGCATTTTGCTATGTATGTTGACTGAGCATACTAGTACATTGGTTTTCAAAGATATTTCTTGCCATGTATGTTGACTGAGCGTACTAGTACATGGTTTTTAAGGACTTTTTGCTTACATTGTTCATGACTTATTGGTGCATTGGAGATTGACTTAATACATTCTTTAACATTGATCATGCAGACCGGTAGTATGTAATGGTACCATAGGATTGACAATCCTGTTCCCACTTCCCGGGTTTGTTTGGAAGCGACTTTAGGGAATGACAAAATCCAATGAAAGGATAGACTTCTATCTTTATAAGGGTCTATTTACCTGTCAACAAGGTTTGAATGTGTTTGCCAACAAACTAAATATATGTTTTAAACAATAAAAGCATGACTTATAAAACAAAACGTTTGATTATTCAAAGACATTGTTTTATACAAGACATTATGACTATTCAAGACTTTGGTTTACATTTGACATTTTGGTTTACACAAGACTATGTTTACATGACATTGGTTTACAAGACATTGGTTTATACAAGTCATTTCTCTGGTTTATACAATACTTTTTGATGGTTGGTTTATGGTGGGTGATTTAAATAACAAAACAAATGGAATGTGATAAAAGCATGGTGGATACGCCGATGGTACTTCCTATATATAAGTGCTTTTATCATATTACATATCGTGGCGTTATTTAAATCATTTCAAATAAAGTTCAAGACAAGACATTTTTATCTATGACATGACATTTTTACACAAGACATGACATATATTTCGGTTAATGATTTAACCATACATATTTTTTTATATCATTCGATTTATCTTATGAATTTTTATATAAGAAAACATTTTGTAAGTATTCATGGCCACTTTTAAACTAAGTATTCCGTTAAACATTCTAGGCCATGAATCTTAAACGCAAAACCTATGTTACTCACAAGCATTTCTTATGCTGACGTACTTTATTTTCACATATGTTTCAGGTGCGAATGCTTAAGGTTGATCATGCGACACTTGTAACATTTGTAAAAAATCGGGTTTTCAAAACCCGCTCCGTTTTGTAATCGAATATCAAGTTATAAAAGTCACGTTGAATATTTATGATTATTTTGATTTAAAATGATACATAATTAATAAATAAACTAAACTATAAAAATTATATTTGATAAAATGTTTAAAACAAAATAAATAAAAAAAATATGTTGCTGCCGGGACTCGAACCCGGGTCAGCCAAGAACAACTCCAACGACTTAACATACACTCACATCACCACTCCGCCACTTTGTGTTTTCTGTTATCTCTAGGAAACAAATGAGATTTATATACAGACTAGGTTAAACCGGTTTCGCCAACTGAGAAACGGAAATCGGCAAATCAATCGTCAAATCGTTTGATTTCTCGCGTATTCACGTTCATAACCGATGAACCGATGTCTTTAATCAATTCAGAATTGATTGAGCATCAAGTCTCATCATTATCGGTTTTCATAACCGAAAAGTAATCAAATCCAGAATACTTCAACTCAAGACCACTCCCGCGACTTAGAAATATCATACCAGCATCCCATTTCACTTTCGTCACATTTTCAGACCATCAGAACGCTTAAAACAGCTCGCCGGAATTTTCTGCAAAAGTCGCCGGAAAACCGTGTTCATCCTCAAACGGTAAATCTTTCAATATTCGTTGTAGTTCAACAATTATTAGACTATTTCTAACTTAAACCTCTCAATTGAAATCGAACTCAGGCGCTGTATTCAACTAATTCCAGTTCGCCGGAACTCCCCTGAAAGTCTTTATTTCCGTCTGTGAAACGGTAAGGACCTTCAAACACATCGTTAACGTTTGTTTATCACTTCAATTCCACAATCGACTAATCAAAGCAGTTAATTATCTTGTTCAGTTGAAGAGCATAAAAACAGGGACCGACACATTGCTGGAAATCTGAAATAAACCGTTCATCGGTATGTTCACCTCTAATTACCGTCTCTGCCATTTCATTTAAGCTTTAATAATGTTTGTAAATCGTAAAAACAAGGAATGGGTTAGTAAAGCAGTTGACTGTAATTTGAATGAAGAAGACGAAGCTAATTAAGTTATAAGTATATTTAAAACTAGTAAAATGAACGGGTTAGACACACAGTCCAGCGGTGGACTGTGTGCAAAATACATACGCATGTCCCAAGTTCGATTCCTGCTATACGCACTCCTTATATAATAAAATGCCTTTTTGTTTAAAAACTAAACCGGGTTAACTCAGTTAGTTGTTAAGTATAATAAAAACCGAGATAATAACCAGGTTAGACACACAGTCCAGCGGTGGACTGTGTGCAACATTAAGCCATACGTCGCGCGTTCGAAACCCGTCACTAGCACCGGTCCGTTGAATTAAAATGTTTTTGCAATTAAAAAAGAATTTCGGTTAAACTGAATAAGTGTATAAATATAATTAAAAACAAGATTATTTCGGGTTAGACCCGTAGCTCAGTTGGTAGAGCTGCGTGCACGCGTACGGGAGGTCTCGGATTCGAGCCTCACCCAGCGCAAACCATGTCCCTGACCGAACCGGTCAACAAGTCAACAGGTCAACGGTCAACGAACGGTCAACGCAAAATAAACAAATTTTTTTATATTTTTATTTATTTAATTTAATTTAAAAATCAATTAAAAATACTTAAAAATAACATTTTTAAAGATAGAAAATAGCCTTAAACTCACAAAAATATATCTAAAAATTTCATTAAAATCCTTAATTTAATATATTTTTCCGTTATTATTTAGGTTAGTATTTCTCGTTGTTCCGCTCATCTAATTCGTGCGCATCTCACCATCTCCAATCCAACGCACCCAATGTGAGTGAATCTTTACAAATTCCCCGTTTAATCACGTTTTGGGGTGTATCATGTGTCTGGATATATATATTATACTTAAACCATCGTGCATACATCATATCATGAACTAGTGTATTCAGTTTGTTTCTGTTGTGTAGTTATTGTTGGATGCAAGTTTATTATTTTCAGTACATGCAATTTCATAGGCCGCCGCTCCCCATTACATTATGAGCGTTGAGCATGTTCCCCATTTCATTATGAGGTTGAACCTGGCGTGCCCACATACGATCGGCTCCGTTTGATTGAGCCATGATCGCACAGACATTTTCATTTTCAGTACATGCAATACGATCGGCTCCGTTTGATTGAGCCTTGATCGCACAGTTTCATTTATGTTATTTATCGTATGATGTAGGTATGTTCATGTATGCTGTCATATGTTATTGTATGTTGTAGTTGAGACTGCTATTTGCCACTGCTTGATTATTTACATTTGCTCATCTATGATTATGCACAATTTTTCATTGATAAACTAACAAGTAATTCATTAATAAATGTTTATCTAATAAGGTTCACTCGCCAACTTATGTTGACCCAAAAACCCCCCATTTTACACATGATATAGGTGAACCAGCAGCAGCTAGGAACACATAGGACTTGGACTAGAAGAATAAAACGATTTAGAGTTGGGATTGTTATGTTTGGTTTATTTTCTTTGTATTGAATGAACATGTTTGGATATTTGGAAATGTAACTTTGACTTTATTAAATATGAAACATATTAGTAAATGTCATGAGCTTTGGTGATAACCCAATTATGCCCTGACTCTTATTCCGCTGCGGGTCGGGGTGTGACAGATTGGTATAAGAGCCATGACTATAGGGATATAGGATAGGTTATTAGACCCTTAGAGCCTATACTATAGTCGATTAGAAAGTTATAAGATTTTTGTGTGTTACATGCCAAATTTCATGATGTTTATAAGTTTTATGCTAAATGTTACATTTAATATTGTGCAAGCATGTTCATAAGTATGTATTATCATATAATGCCTATCATGAATCGTATACTCATAACATATCACATCCATGAAAGCACACACCACATCATGATTGCTTTTACAATGATTTTCGTGTTTTCAAATCTCATCAAAGTGAGTTCTCATGACGGGCATGTAGTAACTGGAAGGGTACCAGTACCGGTAGTCGGAACGTCTTGTCTAGGCTGGCATTCGTATAAATCCAAAATAAAGGACCAGTTTGCCTACCTGGGGACTAACGATGAGAGTACGAAGTACCTATTAGGCCAAAGCATGCTATACCAAACGTCGTGTGAGCTAACCCCACTTTGAGTTGTCATTGTGTCTACACCTGGACACGTTCCGACCAAACATCTCATGAACATATTTTGTGGTTTGCATTCGGGGGATGCGAGTGTTAAATTGCCAATACTAATGTGAATCCTACCAAGCCAATAGCCATGGGGGCCCACATGACTATGTAGGTGAAGGTATGGGGGACATTTGAGGCCCAACAT
This sequence comes from Scalesia atractyloides, assembly GCA_947069175.1. NCBI lineage: Eukaryota > Viridiplantae > Streptophyta > Magnoliopsida > Asterales > Asteraceae > Scalesia > Scalesia atractyloides. Next base: position 58,357,191 of record CAMTDV010000019.1, read on the forward strand.
GAGCGAACCCAAGACATCCTATGGATGTAGTTGCATTATTGATATTTATGTTATTTTCATTTTCTTAAAGACACATGACACCTAAAAAGACACTATAAACTCACAATCTTCTCATTGTATGATCCTGTAGATGTCGTCTAGACAGCAACGAAGGGGTAAAAGATCAGGAAGGTCTCAGGAACGTTTGGCCACTCAGATCGCGAAACAAATGGCCACGATACTGCCTGACATTGTGGTTCAAGTACAACAAGCCCTCGCTACAAATCCTACTAACCCTCCCCAACAACCTGACCAGAACATCGACAACCCTCCTACCAGCAAGTGCTCTTACAAACATTTTAAGTCTTGTGATCCTCCTAAATTTGAAGGGACCGAGGGTGTCACTGCTCTCCTACATTGGTTTGAGGAGATGGAAAACACTTTTCTAAACTGCGATTGTCCTGAGGATCGCAAGGTTCGATACGCCACCGGGAGACTATTTGGGGTAGCTCTCACTTGGTGGAATACTGAGAAAGGGAAGAGGGGAACTGAAGATGCAATGGCCTTAACTTGGGAGGAGTTAAGGGAAATCATGACTAGGCGTTTCTGTCCTAGGAGTGAAATTAAAAAGTTGGAGGATGAATTTCATGTTCTAAAGCAAAAGGAGGGTGATCACACTACCTATAACAAGAGGTTCTTGGAGTTGAACTAAATGGTTCCAAATTTGTTCACCCCAACCTATAATCTGATCGAGCACTATATTCGAGGACTTCCCTCAAAAATCCAAGATTCAGTTCTCAGCTTTCACCAGTAACACTTGAAGCTGCTATGGAGTTAGCAACTGAACTGACCGAAAACCGAATTCGCAACGGGAAGTTCAAAGAAGAGAAGAAGAAAGCCCCTGTTGAGGGACAAACTTCAAACCACCCCATTCTTTCCTCTAAGTTTGCTAACAAGAGGAAGCGCAACACCAGAAATTTTGCAGTTACTCAAACCAACTCCCCTATTCCTGCTGCACCCATTACTCAAGTCACTCCTTCACCCGCACCATACAGAAGACCCTACACTGGCCCGTTACCAAAACGTAACCGTTGCCAATATCACCATTCCCCTGATCATCCTTGCCAATATTGCACCGGCTGCGGTCGCGCAGGTCATACTGTTCAAACTTGCCGTATGCCTCAACGAACGAACCGCCACCAACCTTTAACCCAAACCCACCAACAAATAATGGGCCAAGCCCAACAACTCCTACTACTACCACCCACCCAACATTTAGCCCAAACATATTACCAGCCCAATTATCCTATGGGTCAACCAATGCGGGCTTGCTACAATTGCGGCGACCCAAGCCATTTCAGAAACACTTGTCCAAGGTTGGTTAATATTGTTCATGCTCAGGCCCAAGCCAACCCGGTAAATCAAGCAAACCAAGCTCCTCCACCTGCAAGAGGGAGAGCTTTCAATATCAACGCTAACCAGGCCAGAGCTGACGGCAATGTGGTTAACGGTACGTTCCTTATAAATGGTAGATATGCATCTATGTTATTTGATACTGGTGCGGATATAAGTTTTGTGTCTTTAGAATTTGAACCTATCTTAAACAAAAATCGGGATAAGCTCACGGAATCCATAACGGTAGAAGTTGCGGACGGGAAACCAGTTTCATTAGACTATATTTTACGCAACTGTACACTCACCTTAAACGGCCACGATTTCTCAGTCGACCTTATTCCTATGAGGCTGGGAAGTCTTGACATCATAATCGGTATGGATTGGCTCAGTCAACATCAGGCGGAAGTTGTATGTCGGGAAAAATTTATTCGTATTCCTCTTTCAAAGGGTCAGACTCTTCGAATCATTGGAGAAACCTCGTCGAAAGGGCTCAGCTTAATGTCTTGTCTCCAAGCTCAAAAATATCTTCGCAAGAATTATGTCGCGTTTTTAGCTCATATCATCAAAAAGGGAACCATGGAGTAAAAGACTTCCCGCAAGTTTTTCCTGACGACATTTCAGGACTTCCTCCAGTTAGAGACGTCGAATTCCGTATTGATCTTATACCTGGTGCTACACCAGTTGCAAAGTCTCATTATAGGTTAGCCCCCTCTGAAATGCAAGAGCTAGCCAGTCAACTACAAGAGTTGACTGACAAGGATTCATACGTCCTAGCTCGTCGCCTTGGGGTGCACCTATCCTTTTTGTAAAGAAGAAAGATGGATCGTTTCGTATGTGCATCACTACAGAGAGCTCAACAAGTTAACAATCAAGAATCGCTATCCTTTACCTCGCATTGATGATCTTCTTGACCAACTACAAGGTGCCAGCTGCTTTTCAAAAATCGATCTTCGATCTGGCTATCATCAACTTAGAGTGCATGAAGAAGACGTCCCTAGACTGCTTTTCGAACTCGTTATGGCCACTATGAATTCATGGTTATGCCATTTGGTTTAACCAACGTACCAGCTGTCTTCATGGACCTGATGAACAGAGTCTGCAAACCTTATCTTGATCGATTTGTTATAGTCTTCATCGACGATATTCTTATTTATTCAAAATCTAAATCTGATCATGAGCGTCATCTTCGACTCATCCTTGCACTTCTAGAAAAGGAAAAGCTTTATGCCAAATTCTCCAAATGTGAATTCTGGTTAAAAGAGGTGCAATTCCTCGGGCATGTAGTCAATGACAAGGGAATACATGTCGACCCTTCAAAGATCAAAGCGGTTCAAGAATGGCAAGCTCCACGCACACCAACTGAAGTAAGATCTTTTCTTGGTTTGGCTGGTTATTATCATCGGTTCATTTCAAACTTCTCTCGCATTGCTGTACCACTCACGGCTTTAACTCATAAGGGAAAACCTTTCATATGGGGACCCAAGCAAGAAGAAGCCTTTCAAACTCTTAAACAAAAACTTTGTGATGCACCAATCCTCACTCTTCCTGAAGGTTGTGATGATTTTGTAGTCTATTGCGACGCGTCAGGGCAAGGATTAGGCTGCGTTCTAATGCAAAGAGGAAAAGTCATAGCTTATGCTTCGAGACAACTCAAGACACATGAAAAGAAATACACCACTCATGACCTAGAACTTGGAGCCGTTGTGTTCGCTCTTAAGATATGGAGACATTATCTCTATGGTACTAAGTGTGAAATATACACTGACCACAAGAGTCTTCAACATATCTTCAATCAAAAGGAGTTAAACATGAGGCAACGAAGATGGGTCGAACTTCTAAATGACTACGATTGTGAAATTAGATACCACCCTGGTAAAGCAAATGTGGTGGCTGATGCACTTAGTCGAAAGGGTTATGCGAACTCCATTCGTCTTCTATGTTCGCAAATTATAACTGACATTAAAGATCAAATTCGAGAAGCCCAACACGTTTCAATAACGGAAGAAGATGTACGAAAGGAGATGTCCTGTGGAGCTGAGCTAAAAATTGAAACTAAATCTGACGGTATTCTGTACTACCTAGATCGTATCTGGATTCCTAACCACAACAATCTTCGTGAAACTCTTATGAATGAAGCTCACAAAACGCGACACCCAGGAGCCGATAAGATGTATCAAGACCTACGATACACCTATTGGTGGCCTGGAATGAAGAAGGATATTGCCGTTTTTGTTTCCAAGTGCCTTACATGTTCCAAAGTGAAGGCTGAACACCAAAGACCCTCAGGACTTCTAGTCCAACCGGAAATACCTGTATGGAAGTGGGAAAATATAACCATGGATTTCATTACCGGGTTACCTCGCACTTCTGGTGGGTATGACACTATATGGGTAATTATAGACCGACTTACAAAATCAACTCACTTTATTCCTATCCGCGAAGATTTCAAGAACGAAAAGCTTGCTCGTATTTATATCAACGAAATCGTAAGCCGACATGGGGTACCGTTAAGCATTATTTCTGATCGTGATGGTCGTTTCACCTCACGAACATGGCAAGCAGTACAATCCGCTATGGGCACGCGATTAGATCTTAGTACCGCCTATCATCCTCAAACTGATGGACAGTCTGAGCGCACCATTCAAACTCTTGAAGATATGCTTAGAGCATGTGTCATAGACTTCAAGGGAAATTGGGACGCCCACCTACCATTAGTTGAATTTTCGTACAACAACAGCTATCATTCAAGCATCGGCATGGCACCTTTTGAAGCCTTATATGGTCGTAAGTGCCGATCTCCTGTATGTTGGCACGAAATTGGGGAAGCACAAATTACTGGTCCAGAATTGATCCAAGAAACCACAGACAAGATCCATCAAATTCGAAACAATCTTCTAGCGGCTCAAAGTCGTCAAAAGAGTTATGCAGATAAACGACGGAAGCCCTTAGAGTTTAACATTGGTGATCATGTGCTCTTAAAAGTATCACCGTGGAAGGGAGTAGTTCGTTTTGGTCAAAAGGGCAAGCTAGCACCTCGTTACATAGGACCTTTCAAGATACTCGAAAGAGTAGGTCCTGTAGCATGCAAGCTTGACCTACCAGAAGAACTCAACAGGATTCATCCCACATTCCACGTGTCGAACTTGAAGAAGTGCCTCGCTGATGAGAATCTCCATATTCCGCTGGAAGATATTCAGATTGATGAATCTATGCATTTTATCGAAAGACCTGTAGAGATCATGGACTTCGGAGAGAAACGTCTACGACGAAGTCGCATTCCAATTGTTAGGGTACGCTGGGAGTCGAAACGGGGACCTGAGTTTACTTGGGAACGTGAAGACTCAATGCGTGAAAAATACCCGCATCTTTTTCCTACTACTTCAACTACATAAATTTCGGGACGAAATTCCTAAAAGTAGGGGATACTGTAACATTTGTAAAAATCGGGTTTTCAAAACCCGCTCCGTTTTGTAATCGAATATCAAGTTATAAAAGTCACGTTGAATATTTATGATTATTTTGATTTAAAATGATACATAATTAATAAATAAACTAAACTATAAAAATTATATTTGATAAAATGTTAAAACAAAATAAATAAAAAAAATATGTTGCTGCCGGGACTCGAACCCGGGTCAGCCAAGAACAACTCCAACGACTTAACATGCACTCACATCACCACTCCACCACTTTGTGTTTTCTGTTATCTCTAGGAAACAAATGAGATTTATATACAGACTAGGTTAAACCGGTTTCGCCAACTGAGAAACGGAAATCGGCAAATCAATCGTCAAATCGTTTGATTTCTCGCGTATTCACGTTCATAACCGATGAACCGATGTCTTTAATCAATTCAGAATTGATTGAGCATCAAGTCTCATCATTATCGGTTTTCATAACCGAAAAGTAATCAAATCCAGAATACTTCAACTCAAGACCACTCCCGCGACTCAGAAATATCATACCAGCATCCCATTTCACTTTCGTCACATTTTCAGACCATCAGAACGCTTAAAACAGCTCGCCGGAATTTTCTGCAAAAGTCGCCGGAAAACCGTATTCATCCTCAAACGGTAAATCTTTCAATATTCGTTGTAGTTCAACAATTATTAGACTATTTCTAACTTAAACCTCTCAATTGAAATCGAACTCAGGCGTTGTATTCAACTAATTCCAGTTCACCGGAACTCCCCTGAAAGTCTTTATTTCCGTCTGTGAAACGGTAAGGACCTTCAAACACATCGTTAACGTTTGTTTATCACTTCAATTCCACAATCGACTAATCAAAACAGTTAATTATCTTGTTCAGTTGAAGAGCATAAAAACAGGGACCGACACATTGCCGGAAATCTGAAATAAACCGTTCATCGGTATGTTCACCTCTAATTACCGTCTTTGCCATTTCATTTAAGCTTTAATAATGTTTGTAAATCGTAAAAACAAGGAACGGGTTAGTAAAGCAGTTGACTGTAATTTGAATGAAGAAGACGAAGCTAATTAAGTTATAAGTATATTTAAAACTAGTAAAATGAACGGGTTAGACACACAGTCCAGCGGTGGACTGTGTGCAAAATACATACGCATGTCCCGAGTTCGATTCCTGCTATACGCACTCCTTATATAATAAAATGCCTTTTTGTTTAAAAACTAAACCGGGTTAACTCAGTTAGTTGTTAAGTATATTAAAAACCGAGATAATAACCAGGTTAGACACACAGTCCAACGGTGGACTGTGTGCAACATTAAGCCATACGTCGCGCGTTCGAAAACCGTCACTAGCACCGGTCCGTTGAATTAAAATGTTTTTGCAATTAAAAAAGAATTTCGGTTAAACTGAATAAGTGTATAAATATAATTAAAAACAAGATTATTTCGGGTTAGACACGTAGCTCAGTTGGTAGAGCTGCGTGCGCTCGTACGGGAGGTCTCGGGTTCGAGCCTCACCCAGCGCAAACCATGTCCTTGACCGAACCGGTCAACAAGTCAATAGGTCAACGGTCAACGGTCAACGCAAAATAAACAATTTTTTTATATTTTTATTTATTTAATTTAATTTAAAAATCAATTAAAAATACTTAAAAATAACATTTTTAAAGATAGAAAATAGCCTTAAACTCACAAAAATATATCTAAAAATTTCATTAAAATCCTTAATTTAATATATTTTTCCGTTATTATTTAGGTTAGTATTTCTCGTTGTTCCGCTCATCTAATTCGTGCGCATCTCACCATCTCCAATCCAACGCACCCAATGTGGGTGAATCTTTACAAATTCCCCGTTTAATCACGTTTTGGGGTGTATCATGTGTCTGGATATATATATTATACTTAAACCATCGTGCATACATCATATCATGAACTAGTGTATTCAGTTTGTTTCTGTTGTGTAATTATTGTTGGATGCAAGTTTATTATTTTCAGTACATGCAATTTCATAGGCCGCCGCTCCCCATTACATTATGAGCGTTGAGCATGTTCCCCATTTCATTATGAGGTTGAACCTGGCGTGCCCACATACGATCGGCTCTGTTTGATTGAGCCTTGATCGCACAGACATTTTCATTTTCAGTACATGCAATACGATCGGCTCCGTTTGATTGAGCCTTGATCGCACAGTTTCATTTATCTTATTTATCGTATGATGTAGGTATGTTCATGTATGCTGTCATATGTTATTGTATGTTGTAGTTGAGACTGCTATTTGCCACTGCTTGATTATTTACATTTGCTCATATATGATTATGCACAATTTTTCATTGATAAACTAACAAGTAATTCATTAATAAATGTTTATCTAATAAGGTTCACTCGCCAACTTATGTTGACCGAAAAACCCCCCATTTTACACATGATACAGGTGAACCAGCAGCAGCTAGGAACACATAGGACTTGGACTAGAAGAATAAAACGATTTAGAGTTGGGATTGTTATGTTTGGTTTATTTTCTTTGTATTGAATGAACATGTTTGGATATTTGGAAATGTAACTTTGACTTTATTAAATATGAAACATATTAGTAAATGTCATGAGCTTTGGTGATAACCCAATTATGCCCCGACTCTTATTCCGCTGCGGGTCGGGGTGTGACAACACTTAGGACGGACTTTGGGCTTTAGTGACTTAAACCTGAAGACAATTTAACTTATGTTATGTTTTATGTTTAAATTACAGACAATGTAAACAAAATGTATTCAATAAAACTTAACTTATTATGCCATGGTTGTTGAAACAATAGTTCTGTTACGACACACCCCGACGATTTCGCCGTGGTTTGTTGTTTTACGCGGTCGGGATGTGACACTCCTAACGGAGATCAATTGCATGTTTATGGCGAAAAACCCTCAAAGAAGTTGATGCTTTCCTAGCCCATATTGTTAACCCGGAGAAGAAAAAGAAAACTCTGAAAGACGTACCTGTTGTTTGTGAATTTCCTAAAGTTTTTTCTGACGAATTACCTGGTTTACCCCCTACTCGTGATGTCGAATTCCGTATTGATCTATTCCCCGGTGCTACACCTGTCGCTAAGGCTCCCTATCGCCTTGCACCATCCGAAATGCGCGAGCTATCTAGCCAACTTCAAGAACTTCTTAATAAAGGCTTTATACACCCGAGCACATCACCTTGGGGCACACCCGTTCTCTTTGTGAAAAAGAAGGACGAATCGTTCCGAATGTGCATCGACTATAGAGAACTTAACAAGCTTACAATTAAGAACCGCTACCCTGTTCCTCGAATCGATGATTTTTTGACCAACTCCAAAATGCTACTTGTTTTTCGAAGATTGATTTACGTTCCGGATATCACCAGCTACGTGTACATGAGCAAGACATTCCAAAAACCGCCTTTCGTACTCGCTATGGCCATTATGAATTCGTGGTCATGCCTTTTGGACTTACAAACGCACTCGCAGTCTTCATGGATTTGATGAACCGTGTGTGCAAAGCCTTTTTGGACCATTTCGTCATTGTTTTCATCGATGATATTCTTATCTACTCGAAGTCGAGAGCCAAAGACGCACGACATCTTCGTTTACTTCTTGAACTTCTCCAAGGAAACCGTCTTTACGCCAAATTCTCCAAGTGTGAATTTTGGCTCAATGAAGTTCAATTTCTCGGTCACGTAGTCAACGACCAAGGAATCCACGTCGATCCCACAAAAATTGAAGCTGTAAAAATTGGAATACTCCAAAGAATCTGTCCGAAATCCGTTCCTTCCTCGGATTGGCAGGTTACTACCGCCGATTCATCGCCGACTTTTCGAAAATCGCCGTACCTCTCACCTCTTTGACTCATAAGGATAAACCTTTTGTTTGGGGATCTGAACAGGAGGAAGCCTTTCAGACCCTCACGCGTATGCTTTGCGACGCTCCCATTCTCGCACTTCCTGACGGAGACGACAATTTTGTTGTTTATTTCGATGCCTCTAACCTAGGTCTCGGCTGTGTTCTCATGCAACGGGGTAAGGTTATCGCATACACGTCTCGACAACTCAAAATCCACGAGAATAACTACACTACCCACGATCTCGAGCTCGGTGCAGTTGTTTTCCGTTAAAGATATGGCGACATACCTTTATGGTACAAAGTGTACGGTCTTCACCGACCATAAGAGCTTACAACACATCTTTAACCAGAAAAAAACTAAACACGCGCCAATGCAGATGGGTTGAACTTCTCAACGACTATGATTGTGAGATACGCTACCATCCCGGAAAAGCAAACGTCGTAGCCGATGCTCTTAGTGACGAAGCTATGTGTATAGCATTCGTGACGTCCAAGCCCAGAATAAACTCGAAACCTTAATTCCCGAAACCCAGCACGCATGTTTCATTGAGAATACCTTGTATGAGAAAATGAAATGTGGTGCCGAAACCCAGCTGGAGAACAAGTCTAACGGGATCATTTATTTTCTGAATCGCATTTGGATCCCTAGCCGCAATAACCTTCGAGAGTTACTATTGACCGAAGCCCATAAGTCGCGATATTCCATTCACCCCGGTGCCGACAAGATGTACCAGGACCTCCGTTCTAGGTATTGGTGGCCGGGCATGAAAAAGGATATCACTCTGTATGTTTCAAAGTGCTTAACTTGTTCGAAAGTTAAAGCCGAACATCAATGACCCTCTGGTCTACTCGAACAACCTGAAATCCCGATGTGGAAATGGGAGAGCATAGCCATGGATTTTGTTACAAAACTCCCTCACACCTCTTCTGGTCACGATAGAATTTGGGTTATCTTCGATCGCCTCATGAAATCTGCTCATTTCATTTCGATACGAGAAGACTTTAAGGTAGAACGATTAGCACGAATCTATACCGACGAAGTCATTTGTCGACACGGGACGCCTCGTGACATCATCTCTGATCGCGACGGTCACTTTACGTCACGTCTCTGGGAGACTTTCCAATCTGCACTCGGTACTAAACTTAATCTTAGTACTGCATTTCATCCTCAGACCGATGGTCAGACTGAGCGTATGATTCGCACCCTTGAAGACATGCTTCGATCATGTGTTATAGATTTCGGTGGTAATTGGGATACGCATTTACCTTTAATAGAATTTTCATACAATAATAGTTGTCATACTAGTATTCAAATGGCACCCTTTGAGGCATTATACGGCAGACAATGCGATCGTCTATTGTATGGCACAGATCGGAGACGTTCAACTCACCGGTCTCGAGTTATTACAAGAAACGACCGCAAAATCCTCCAAATCAAATACAATCTTCTGAAAGCTCGGAGTCGTCAAAAGAGTTATGGCGATAAACGTTGCAAGCCCCTACAATTCGAAGTTGGAGATCACGTTCTCTTAAAGGTTACACCTTGGAAAGGAGTGATCCGATTTGGAAAGAAAGGGAAACTAGCGCCACGATACATGGGTCCCTTTAAGATTCTAGAAAGAATTGGCAAAGTGGCTAACCGACTCGAATTACCGAAAGAACTCAGCAACGTACATCCGACTTTCTCACGTCTCGAACCTCAAGAAGTGTTTAGCTAAAGTAAATCTTCATGTGCCACTTGAATACTTGCAAATCAATGAGACCCTACACTTCGTGGAAAAGCTAGTAGAAATCATGGATCGAGATATCAAAAAACTTCGACGCTCTCGCATTCCTATTGTGAAGATCCGATGGGAAGGCAAACGCGGCGCCGAGTTCACTTGGGAACTCAAAAGTGATATGAAAACTAAATATCCTCATCACTTCGTTATAGCCGCCACCTGAATTTTGGGACGAAATTCCCTAAAGGAGGGGAGACTGTAACAACTCGATCTTTCGAATTGTTATCTGAATCCCGTTATTTTCGTTAATTATGTTTCAAACCCTTTTATACTCTGAGAATTATTATAATGGTTAAACTATTTTGAACACATTTTAAATCGCTTATTTATCGCATTTGAATCGCCTAATACTCGCAACTCTCAAGCAAACTCTAATCCAGTGGATTATGTTACTTATGTGTTATGTGTGCTTTATGTATTATGGTTGAACGCGCTATCGCAACGCTCTCGCCCAAACAAATCGCTCAATCCAATTATTCTATTAACGCAACGCTTAATACCTCGCCAAAACACTTAACATAACTATCTAATACGAATAAAACACCGAACAATAAGCCAACGAACGAAATTGAACTTTTCCTAGCCAAAAAGGGCAAGTTCACAGGAAGTAGGCTACTACTTCGCACGAACTTGACCAAAGCTGCCTTCAAATCCCTCTCACCTATAAATACTCAGCACCTCCACACACACTCCTCTTGCTGCCACTTCGCACCAGAACTCTCCAACCCGTATTTCTCTGATTTTCGAGTAAGAAACAACTATTTTCAAGCAAACCACGATGATTTACACAACGATTTTCACGAGTTTATCTCCGATTTCATCTAATACTTCTTCTTTTACGAAAATCTTCATCTTTTTCCATAAAACTTCTTATTTTAACTTAGATCTACACTTAAACGAGTATATTGGGCATTTCTTTGGCTTTCCAAGCTAGGAATCTTGATGGTTTCAACTCACCAAGTGTTAGATCTGAGAAAACCGTTCAAAACATTAATCTTTTACACCAAAACGGATAAACCGGCGTGTGTTTTGTTCACTATATAGTGGAACGAAAAATGGTCAGAAACATACTTGAAATGGATTCGAAAATACTTCTATTCCAAGTGGAAATACAGTTCTGGAAGCACAAGGACGCAAGAACAGCTAGTTCGCACGAACTAGGCTGGTTCGTGCGAACTACAAGTTCGCACGAATCATCCCAAGTTCCTGTGAACTGACTAAACTCGCTCAAAACACCTCTCTGGCGCTAGGTTTGATCAGTAACTTGAGCCTAGAGGGATGACCACTCGAATTTCCCCGACAAACGACGCGAAAACACACATGATTTTGACACCAAAACAGCCCAACTTCGCACTAAAAAGGGCAACTTCACACGAACTTGTCACCAAGTTCGCACGAAGTGCACTTCTGGTAAACACCAGGGGCAACTTCGCACGAAGTGCATCCTGGTGAGAACTTGGTGCCATTCGCACGAAGTACCACTTCGTGCGAATGGGCCAAGTTCGCACGAAGTTGTCTGTTAACCCTCCGCACTCTGTTTCGACCGTTTCAGCACTTCGAAAACGATGCACTTCTGTTCTCGCTTACAGGTTGTCCCGACGCTCCCTTCAATCCATAGCAGATTGTGTTTACTTGCTAATCACGAACTGTGAGTATACTTGAACCCTTTTTCGCTTAAACGCACTTTTGGGTGTTACATACATTCTCGGTATCAAAACACGCTATACACAACGCTAAACTCTTTAAAAGCTAACCGCTATTGCATGTTATACGTGAATCGCTGAATTTTCTTTGCTATATGTAAATGATGAGGACTTGCAGACACCCTTAACAACGATATTACTATAGTTTGGACTCAGCACCCGATTGGTTCAGGGGTTGTTAAGGCTCGCAAATTTACTTTACGTGCATGTTCACTGTTGTGAATACGTATCGCGCATACTCCACCTCGCAGTCGTGTTGGTTAGCTTGTATCATTGTTGTTAGCATATTTAGATTCACCTCTATACGTGTTGCATGCTGGTTATGCATAAACGCTTTATCATTATTATTATGCTATTAAACCATGTGTACTCACTTTACATTATTGTATTGAATTTTATTTTAACGTATGTGACAGGTTGATGGATTAGCTTATGCTGCAAATTGGATTGGACATCTAGAAACCCGCAAGTAAAATCTAGGTTCTCGGTTTATTGTTATTTGGGAGACATGAAATTTTGTATTGACTATTTTAGATATTTGGTTTGATTGTATGGGAAATTGAATGTTTAAAATATTGTCATTATAATAGTTGTTACGGAATTATCTTGAACAATCTGAATCGCCTTCTATCATCGGTTGGGGTGTGAAGGTAGAAAAGAAGAGAATTCTTATTATCTTTGATTAGGGTGTTTATGAGTCAATATAATAAACAAAAATAATGGAGAAAATAATTACAAATGGGAGTTTTGATAACCACACTAAATAATATTTATAGAACTCCCCTTTCATTATTAACTTAATACGTTTGAGACCGCCTTATTAAAAACTTTGCATGGAAAGCCTAGTGGTACAAAACTATAAATGATGGAAAAAGAGTATGCCACATATTTTATCCCCAGATGCTTTTATTCGGTTATGTTTCCATGTTAAAATCTTACTAAGAAAACCTGATGAGACAAAACTTAGTAAAGAGGAAAAGAGTGCAACGCATATGACACTCCCCTTATTTTAATAGGTATATTGTAAGTGGCACTGTTGGTATTCTATTAAAGTTACTCAAAAACTTATAGTCAATAATTTTTTGTTTATCTCTTAACGTGTAAATCCCTAAGCTAAGCAGTGATATATGATCTTCATGCAACTTCTTGTGCCTACTCTTGTAAATACATCACAAGATCAACAATCGTGATGTGTTACAATTCCTGCATCTACAAGATTAACCGAACCTTTTTAATGGGTTAGTAATTATAAATTTCTATATTTCACACCTTGAGAGTGTCGAAATATTTATTTTTAACTCATTTCGATGTCTTTACACTGAACACAAACATTGCATAACTAGTTGTGTATAACTCGCAAGAAACATCACATCATTTGCAAGTAACTATGATATTTTTGGACCAATAATCTCTATTCCTTTGATAAAGATGATAAAGGTAATTTGTTCTATAAAATGTTTTAACAGCCTTTAATTTTATTAGAGAAGAACCTTAGCCATATTAAAATGTTACATCTTCTTGATGCAGTCTAATTGATAAATAAAATATCATTATACAAATGATCAATCCGTATACCATCTCTTTGAGAGATACAATGTTATTATCAACATATATTATAATATTTCTAAAAAAGATATTTTATAAAACACATGGATCGACTACATCATATCCATATCTCGTTTTCCGATATAATCATCGATTATTATCAACATATATTATAATATTTCTAAAAAAGATATTTTATAAAACACATGGATCGACTACATCATATCCATATCTCGTTTTCCGATATAATCATCGAGTTGAATATTCCATGTTTAACTCGGCTATTTTAATCCATATATAGAACTTGTTAACTTTATAAGATATATTCCTCGATCTATTAATTTCAATGTTTCATGCATTTACAATCCATCGATGAAACAATCAACCAGTTATTTGCTTCATGTGTGGTGGCGAGTAGGATATGGCATCAAATTTCTAGATGGTGCAAGGTTGCGCCTTTTGTTGTCCACTTGGTCCGGAAGCTCTTGGATCTCCACAAACACATTGGCTTGAGAGGTTCGGTTAAAGAGATTTTCCACGAAATTGGTTTGATTAGTTGCTGGAGCATATGGCGTGCCAGGAATGAAGTCAAGTTTACTGATAATCAAGCCTTTGTGGAAGATATTTTTAGTGAAATTAGATTGGTTGGTGTTCTGTGAATTAGAAGTAGATTGAAATCTAGATCCGTGTCTTGGAGCGAGTAGTGTAATTTTGTTAATAGGTAGTGTATTCGTCTAGGCACCATGTTTTGTGGGTTGGGTGTTTCTAATAAAGTTTACTTTAAAAAAACTAAGGAGCAAATAAACAGACTTAAAGTTATCTATTTCTTAATATCATATCTTTGATATGACACGTAAAATTGAAAATATTGTATTATTTAGATTAAAATAACAATATTTAATTATATGTAATAATATTTAGTTATCTAAATGTTTAAAATATATAAAACGGGGCGACTAAAAAAAATTGAGCTATAGGGTATGCTTCTTTTTAGATTGACGGTCTCAAAATGCATTCCATTACTTGATCAGGAATATTGTATAAAATATTACCCTTGCACTAAAGCGTAGTAAAAAAAAGGCTTGTTTAATCTTATAATTCATCCAAAAAAGAACTGTAATATACGATTTGACACATTAGGTTATAAAATTTTATGATCAATAATCAAAATACCTCACTTATTCTTTTCAATATAGGAAAAGTTGTTAATAAATATAGTTTAAACATTAGTATTGATTACGTCAAACACATATAAGTTAATTTCTCATAAAAAAATGAAGTGGTCCAATTTATCATCTTCAAAGAAAAATTAATTAACTAAAAAATGAAGGGTGTCCTCTTCACAAGTCATGTCATTAGTTCCGTGTAGTGGTTTAATTATTAATTAATTAATTATTATATTAACTAGCTTTAACTATTTAATCATTTGTGCTACTTTCGTTAAATTAAGCATTAGATTTTGATAATTAATTGTGTGATTTTTCAGTTAGCTTTTTATTATCATACAGTAGTTAAATTTCTTTTAATCTTTTGATTTTCGTTAAATCATCCATTAATTTTAAAATTATTAATAAGCATTGTTAGACATTCTTTGTAAGTCAGATAGCAATTATACACACACAATGCACGTAGTGTCACATACACAAAACCCACACACACACCCATATATATATATATATATATATATATATATAATATTCATTTCAGAACTCTTAATAATTGCAGAACTTTCAGAATTTTTAATAAACAATCATTTTATATACATATTTTTATATTTAGGATCTTTTAATCATTTATTATACATATTTTTATGATTACATACATACTAAAAGTAGTTTACATATGTGTAATAGCCAAATTATATATGTGTGCCATAACTAATTACATATATGCAAAAAAAAAACTAGTTTACATATAAAAAATGATAAAATTACTCTTGACAAGCAGGTATTCATAAAAATACATATAATAAATGATAAAATTATCTTAAACATAAAAATATATAAATAAAAAAATTGTTTATTAGGAGTTCTGTAAGTTCAGTAAATATTTAGGGTTCTGAAATGATCCTTACCCTATATATATGTGTATATATATATATATATATATATATATATATATATATATATATATATAGGATTAGGATCAAGGGAAAACCATTACGAGTTGTGACAACTTAGAAAACCCAGTCTTCCTGTGCGAGTTTCGACCCCATTTTTTTCACGCCCCTGGATTAAAATGTTAGAAAAGACTGCCGTATAAAAAAATATAAAAATAATTTCGAAGTGGTATTTTTCGTCCCTTACGGCAGCTGTAAAAAAGTGATAACATAAGCATGACATCACTTTTTACAGAATTTACGGCTGCCGTAAATGAAAATTGAAAAGTTGAATTTTTTTTAGGATTTTGGTAAAAAAAATTGAAAAAACTTTTCGTAAGATCGAGTTCTCTAAGTTTTCACAATATATATATATATATAATATATATATATTATATATATACACTTTTATCCCCCTTCACGTTAAGGCTATACATAGTAATACCCAAATGTCAGAAACATCCGAATTCTATTTGAAAAAAATACAATCGACAAAGTGTAATAGTCGGGAAGATGCAGTTGGAAGCTACTTTGAATTGCATTAACATTATACTCGTGATCATCCTTTATCCTCTATGCGTTTTCTTCAGGTTCGGCTGCCATGTAAGCCTCTCAATTTTTAGAAGGATTTGCATAAGATATTCTTGGAACAGTTTGAGTGAAAGATATATGGTGTATATTGGTTGCAACTTAAGTTTTGGATACGCGTGTTGTTGACTCGATTTGGATGGTTCCTTGTTTATGCTATTACCAAGTGGTAAGTCGAACGCACTTTTATTGGTTTTCTTATTATTATTTGGGATGATTAATTGATGTAGCCGTAGGATACATTGTATTTTGGTATTTAATTATCTCAAATCTCTTATAAGAATACTCGGTCATTAATGTATTGTTAAGGATTTGCAGGTAATTGGTGAAAAGGAAGTAAATAGGATGTAAAAAGGTACTATAGAACAGAAGGAGAAAATTTGATGGAAAGGTAGGAGAGACAAAAGGGTACGACCCTAACCGACCCGGATGAATATTTTTTTTTCGATTCGTAACCGTTGCCAGTCAAAAGACAAGATCAGCATTGGGAAGTGGGCCAGACTGGGCCATGTCCAATTGAGGATGGCTCGTACCGAGTTAAAGAGGATGGCTTGTAATGTTTACAAAGCCCTTGAGAAAACTGAAATTGACTAGATAGTGGAAAAAGGTCTGAAAAACTTGGTTTTGGAGGAATCGGACGAGAAAAGGCAAAGATATTTAAAATTTAATGCGAGGGGAGCAAGATTTGATTCCCCACGTTACGTCTTTATGGTTTGCTTCTAGTCTTTGAACTTTTGTATTTAATAGTGAATTCAGTTTATGTATTGAATTTGTTTGTCATGTCCGGCTAAACACTACAAAAAAATGAGTTTTGAAGACTGAAAAAACAGTCTCTGATGCATCTTAATCAGTCCCTAATGGTTATCAGGGACTGATTTGCCAGTCCCGAGCCAGTTCCTGATACCTAGTCCTAGATAGTGGTTTTAGTAACTAAAAATCAGTCTCCAATGTATGACACCAGTAGAGACTAACGATCACTCTTCGATATATAAAAATTCAGTCTTTGATTTGTACCCTAGTACCAAGACATTTCAGTCTTCGATACTTTTCTCAGTGACTGCAAATCAGTCTTGGATAGTATGATATTTCAGTCCCCAATGTTTAACTTTGGTGACTGAAAGTCAGTCCTCTAAACATGTCGATATGGTCCTTAATACATTTCGTTAGGTTCGTGATTCCATGTTAATTCAGCCCCTAATAAAAATGTTTCAGAGACTGATAATTAGTTTCTAATGCCATGCTATTTCAGTTCATAATATGTTTATTTTGTTTATTTTAGAGACTGAAAAATCAATCTCTAATAGTGAATTTTCTAGTCTCTATTTTACTTATTAAAAGTATAAAAACTAATATCCAATATTACATGTCAAACCAAATCCAAGCAACTGATACCAAAAAAAATTACAAATTTCTATGAATTTCCAATTTATGTAGGAAATGTGCTTTAGATAGAATAATACATGTGAACAAATAAAAATGTAAAGATCTATAACTTGTGAGTTCTAGAACACAGATTAACAAAAACAACCAAGATAACATAATACTTATAAGTCATTGTCTTCATGGGTTTGTTGTGGGTATCATGAGTTCTTCCCATTTTCCGTCTTCCTCAGTTTTGTCATTGGCTTGTTTCGATTCATTAGTGCTCCAAGTTACCTGATTACCTGATGCATTATAGTCATTGGTAAATGTTGTTACAAATTACAAAAAAAAAAAAACACAAAGTCTTTTGTAAAAGTAAATTTACTTGTATTGATAAAAAAATATATTCAAACTAAATGATTTAAAAAGATATTATATATTAACCTTAAGAAGCATTGAACAAGCACCAAAATCCCAAACTTTGAAATTCTTACAGGCAAGAATCTGTTAATAACTTCCTAATACAAAACAAAAAAAAGTGACCAGATTAAATAAACAAGTGACCAGATTAAAGAGGCTCGGGCTAGAGCTCGTTTAAGCTCAACTCAATTCGAGTTTTTCGCGAGCCGAGTTCCAAGTAGTTCACAAGCGGCTTGGCTCATTTACACATGCTTAATGTATCTTAATTAAGTAAAGTAACTCTTCAATAGCAAATATAAGAAGTTTTACCTAAGTGCAAACTTCTGATCTTTTGTCTAAAAGCAATGGGTTTGTTCATGTAGAGTCAGTTGATTCTGCTGCAAATGCTTATGAGGCTCAATTCCTCCTGTAGTATCACCAGCCTTTATGAGTGTTGTCATAATCTTATTATCCAATAAGCAAATTCCAACTATAAAATAAGATAATCACCCAGCAATGAGCTACATTGAAAATATTAATGTCAATCATTATTGAAAAATAAACTTTAGGTTGGCATAACAAACTTACCAGTAGCATCAACAACTCTAATCAGCGAGTTATTGATATAAAGCTTATCTTTTTTTTAAATACAAAAATCATGACCATCATGTTTAACCACAAGAGCATCCTTCAAATAGCATTAAAATTCATTATTTAACAATTTAGTCTAGTGAAACAACTAACTTTACCTATAGTCCATCCGATAGTCATGATCTCCAAAGGCAATGCATCAATTCCCAAACAGCAAACAGGCGATCCATATGAGACTTTACTCAAATACATGTATAAAAATTGTGATTTAAAACACTAAATATGTATATGTCTATGATTTAAGATTTGATTAAGACTTTTTTAATTATTTAAAATGTATAAAACAACATCCTTTTTTAATGAGACATAAATATGCCCACCTTAACCTAATGAAAACTGAATCATCTATTTGAAATATTTTTCTAGAACAGGTATCAACCGGGAATTCCTTCAACTTCAAGGCCCTATACACAGTGGTGACACATAAAGTCGACCAACAACTTCTACCTACATTTTAGATCGCAAATCAGAAATCAGTTTCGAGTTTAGGACTTAGAAATACTTACGAATGACTCTTTGATCAACCGTTCACGGGTAGTTTGAGATTGCAATCAACGGGTAGTAAAACTCCATCTCCATCTCGTCGACGCTTCCGCTTTTTTGTAAGCTTTCCGTGAGGGGGAATGAGAAATAGTAATGAAAAACAAGGATTTTAGGGGGGAGACTGAATATTTGAGAGAAATGCGGGCATTCAACTATTTAGGAATTTTTTGAGGGATATTGAAATTTTTGTAGGCATTTTTGTAGGCGGGATATGGTGGGATATCAAAATAAATATTGCTTACGTTTTATTTTAAAATGTTTGAATAATAACTTCTTGGTATAAATTAAAACTTATATGTTTCCTTCGATGTCTCCGCTATCGAGTCACAACTAAGTTCCAAAAGTCCGAGGATGACACTAAGATTAAGGTCAAATCGTCCGAGGATGAGACTCTGGTTGAGGCAGGCGACGCGATGAGTATACAACAAAGAACAATTGTCGCATTGTGACGTATGGTCAGAGCGAGAGACGATTGACAACTAACGATTGATAAGAGAAAGATGTTAAATATTGTCGTTTTACGACTTAGAGTTTTAGTTTTAAATTTGATATTAAATTTTTTATTAGTTTGATTAGGCTACTATGGATAAATATAATTTTATATTTGACTATGGTGGTCCAAATCTTATAAAACAATATTTATAAAATATGAATATGAATATACATCTAATTTGTGTGTATATAAATTGTTAAGATTTAATTCAATCTCTAATACATTTTCATGAAATGATAGAATATGAGACAGTTTGTTTATTGAGTAGTCCTTCCTTAATTCATTGAGAAATATATTCAAAGACTAAATATTAGTCCCAAGTAATTTCCATTGCAATTTTTTTTATCTTCGAAGACTAAATTTCAGTCTCCAATACCTTTTTTTACTTGCATCAAATAATAATAAACTAAATATCGGTCTTTAATCCTTTTGGTACAAAATACGTTATAGACTAAATTCCATTCCTAAATATGATCCATTTTAGGAATCTTAAGAACTAATTTTCAGTCTTTAATACAGTTTTTCCATGTTGGTCCAAATCTAATAAAACAGTATGTATAAAATATAAATATAAATATACATCTAATTTATGTGTGTATATATCAATTGTTAAGATTTAATTTCAATCTCTAATACATTTTCATGAAATGATAGAATATGAGACAGTTTGCTTATTGAGTAGTCCTTCCTTATTTCATTGAGAAATATATTCAAAGACTGAATATTAGTCCCAAGTAATTTCCATTGCAATTTTTTTATCTTCGAAGACTAAATTTCAGTCTCCAATACCTTTTTTTTTACTTGCATCAAATAATAATAAACTAAATATCGGTCTTTAATCCTTTTGGTACAAAATACGTTATAGACTAAATTTCATTCCTAAATATGATCCATTTTAGGAATCTTAAGAACTAATTTTCAGTCTTTAATACAGTTCTTCCATGTTAGAGACTGAATATCGGTCACAATATATTTGTGTAATTTTTTATTATGTATTGGGGACTGAATATTAGTCGCCAATATGATTCCCTCCAAAACCTTGTATTGCATAAACATGTTTGCGACTGAAATTTAGTATCAAATAAGGGTCAACGTATTAGCGACTGATTATCAGTTACTAAAACATGTCGTATATGTATCAGTCCCTAATGTTATTAGTAACTGATAAATCAGTCCTAGATATTATGCATTTAAGACTGATATATTAGTCCCTGATAATTTAGTCTCTAATAGTCACTTTTCTTGTAGTGAAACTCTTTTATAACTCGGATGAGATGATCCGTTGGTTTGACTTATGATTGGTGATCGATTTACTTATTAGTATGATTTTAGTAGTTTGTTATGGATTCATCTTCTGATGCATATGAGTACATGTTTTGTCTTGATTATGATGTTAATTATGTGGTTGTGTTGATCTTTCTATTAGGTTATCATGTTAGATTTAATAGCTTTTATCTCTAGGATATATTGACGCCCATTAACTTAGGGCTTGAAACCTAAACCGGTAATAGATAATTAATCATTATAGTTGGTAAAACATGTGGGCTGCCTACGGGAAGGGTCTGAATAAACAGGTCTAGAAACTAGTTAGAGTCTTCTAAATCTGGTTAACCTAGATAGTTTGTAAATCGCTATGTTTGTTGTTCAATCTTGACACTAGTCTAGAAACCCTAAGTCATAAGAATCCATGTCAACAATAGCTTTATTAGATTAGGTCTAAAGGTGTGTCTATAGCCTTAGCCGTAGTTTAATAGGATTACCCTTAATCGGTAATTCACTTTAGCACTTCATACACTATTATCAAAGTTAAGTTTTGAAATAGTTTAATAAGTATCATACGTCAGCAATCTAGTCAATCTTTGTCGATAAGACTATTAGGTATCTTAACTCTTGATCATCTTTCATATTAATTGAAAGAGTAAATTGCCAAAATCGTCCAGGAGGTTTGAGCATGTTTGCCATTTTCATTCAAAACAACTTTTTTGTACCATATAGTCCTTCATTTTTTAGGTTTTTTTGCCATTTTCATCCAAACGTCTGATTTTTTTTGCCAAAATCGTCCCTGAAATTTGATAATTTTTGCCATTTTCATCCAAATCTTTGATAGAAAAAATAAAACAAATTAGATGTTTGGATGAAAATAGCAAAAAAATCCCAAAAGTGAAGAACTATATTGTACAAAAAGTTGTTTTGAATGAAAATGTCAAGCATGTTCAAACCTCAGGGATGATTTTGGCAATTTACTCATTGAAATGTTAGTAGTATTACTAGAGTTTAAGTTTGATTATCAACAGGTTGTATATTAGATGATGAATCTAGTACTAATAGCTTTTGTATCCTATGATTGATACTTGGTAACTAACCTAAACTGTATATTCTGATATGTATGTTTACTTGTTATGTGTGTAGTTAGTATTTAATAGGTTTATACCCTAAAACTAGTCTCTGTGTGTTTCAATCACATCATAGTTTTTACTAATTCATGATCATTTTATCGTACACAGATAATAATTTCAAGATATATTAGGATATGAGTCGTTGTAGTTATTACCAGATATTCGTATTGATTCAAGTTTCCAATTCGTGTATTTAAATCCATGTATTGGCTAATGTTTCTTTTTGATAATTTATTTCTATTTTGTTTATATTTAAATCTTGAGTATTTTTGTCCTATTTTGGTGGTAACTTTTAAATGTAAATAGAATGTTTTATATATTTATTGAGGCTAAACGAATATTGAAGTGATGTGATTAGGGCTACAAACGAACCAAACGAACACAAACAAGACCTTGTTCGTGTTCGTTTGTTAAGAAATTTATGTGTTTGCGAACCGTTCACGAACACTTACCGAACGAGATTTCATGTTCGTGTTCGTTTGTTAAGGAAATGAACTTGTTCGTGTTCGTTTGTGTTTGTTTATTAATTTTAGGCAACGAACAAAACGAACGTTGGCGAACACAAATGAGCACAAACTAATGTTCATGAACACAAATGGAAACAAACGAACACAAAAAATCGTTCATGATCAAAATATATAATACATTGACACTTATTAGATATTTAATTTGTCGGAATTTTGAAGTATTTAAATAAATATAAAAACTAAAATCACTAATTTACTATCGAACACAAACGAACATGTTACCGAACATTCACGAACATAAACGAACGAATACGACCTCTGTTCATGCTTGTTCATTTAACTAAACGAACGAAATTTCGTGTTCATGTTTGTTTGTTTAATAAACGAACAAACAAACACAAACGAACTTCCCGCCGAACGGTTCACGAACTTGTTCGTTTGTTAAGGAAATGACCTTGTTCGTGTTCGTTTGTGTTTGTTTATTAATTTTAGGCAACGAACAAAAACGAACGTTGGCGAACACAAATGAGTACAAACTAATGTTCATGAACACAAATGGAAACAAACGAACACAAATCGTTCATGATCAAAATATATAATACATTGACACTTATTAGATATTTAATTTGTCGGAATTTTGAAGTATTTAAATAAATATAAAAACTAAAATCACTAATTTACTATCGAACATAAACGAACATGTTACCTAACATTCACGAACATAAACGAACGAATACGACCTCTGTTCATGTTTGTTCATCTAACTAAACGAACAAAATTTCGTGTTCATGTTTGTTTGTTTAATAAACGAACAAACACAAACGAACTTCCCTCCGAACGGTTCACAAACTGTTCGCCGAACATTTGGTTCGTTTACAGCCTAGATGTGATATGAAACTTATATTTTAACTTCTTTGATGATAAAATAGAAAAAAATTCCCGAAAATGTCAATTGCATTAACTGAGCCTAGATATAACTCAAATTTTTTTCTCAAACCAGCCTTGGTTCAAATTGGTTTAGTTTTTTTTAAGAAGGATTAGAATCGGTTTTAGCCAAATCGGTAGGGGCTAGAAACCTGGTTGGACCGAAAATAAACCGAACCTCCTAGAACTGATTAGCGTTGGGGGAAACGAATACTTTTGAAATGTTTTTTATTTAGGTTTTCTTATTAGTGTTATTTTTACTGTTTCGTCTACATTTCCATATAAATTTCACTCAAATTTGGTGTCTCTGTTGCGAAGCGTAGTAGCTCACTTCTTGTATGTCATTAGAGGTTCTGCTTTTTTTCATCATTATTGTATCATCTCACAAAGAGTCAAGTGTTGGAACCAAGTAATATCATGTTAAGTTGGGATTGTTTAAAATATCGCTCGAAAATAGCTCGCTTGTAATTAGATCTATTGTAAGTCTGTGTGGTTCAACTCGAGTTGGGTCAGAAGGGTACATTATGGAGTATCCTCCTTTATCTATCTATGCGCACTGTATATAGGCAAACACACGGGGACATGATAAGATTAGAACCACCTGTCATGATTACAATTTCTAATGATTCTCAAACACATCTGTGAAGAAGAAGAAGTTTGTATGTTTGCTATAAGGTTATTGTAACACGGTGTGTCACATTCTCATAAGTCATTACAAACATTAATTTCTACTAACAAGTTAACTATAATTATCTACCTTACTTCATAAATCAAGGGTGCGTTTGTAGACACAATAAAAGCTGTAAAAATTGTCCATTATATAACACTATGGGGTATGGGGCGAGGTTGGGGCGTGGGTTAAGGGGAAACGTCCATGTGACCATCCCGGGTGGGCTTGGGTTTGGGCGTGGCCCTATGGGCGGGGGTTCCAGCCAGGGCGTTGGGCGGGGCTACCCATCTGAGCTGGCGGGTGGACATTGGATGCACCCTACCCTATGGTTTATCCGTTAATTTAAAAAAAAGAAAAAAATAAAAGGAATATCGCCAAGCCAAGCCACGCCCCAAACCCAAGCCCCACCATACCCTCGATTTTTTGAGTCTTGCCAGTAGAGCCCACCAGCCCACGTGTCAACCCATGCCCCAAACCCCCGCCCCACCATACTCCACGGTCTAATCATAGGGTTCATGCACAGTCCCTTAAATCTAGGGAGAATATTAAGACACAGTAGATCGCAAAACATAACAAAATGTCGAACAAGATATGACAATGACGGAAAAAGAAAACAATGTCAAATAAAAAGACACAGTGATCTTAAGCAAAAATTCTAAAATCTACAAGCTAAAAAAATCAAAAAACGAAAACTGAAATCTAAGGTCGTATAGTTTGATGAGACAGTTTCAATGCCGCTAAAATAACTACAATCAGATTCTATCTGATACCCTTTACTTTTAATTTTACGAGACTATAATTTTCCTACAATTATATTAATCATGTTTAATCAATACTCCTAATCATCATAATCAATTACGTCATTTCTCGGAAAAGTTAACATTGAAAAAGCAAAAGGATAGGGAAAAGGCCCACTATTGCAGCCTCCGAACTCGGCCCCACACAAATTGAAAGTGATATATTAGTCGTCTTGGACCTAAGCCCATGGGCTCAGGCTTTTTAATTTGGTGTGGTAGTTTATTCAGGATTTTAGGGGCACAACAATGTTATTTTTAAGGAACCAACATAGGCTTTCATTCGTCTTTTAACTCACTAATGCTATAAGAGTGTAAGTTGTGGAGAAGTCCCATTTTTAATAGGCAATCACGTCATCGGGTGGAAGGATGATACTTAAGGGATAAATCTACGGTGTAGAGGATGAGACTCCTTTCCTTTTGTTAAATAATATGCGTAAACGTAAAATTAAATAAAACATTATTAATGAGAAAGCTTACATTACATTAAAAAAAATAAAATCTAAACTTTAAGAAAAAGTTAAATAAAAAAAATACTAGCCGTCATTTTCGTCGTCATTTGGTTCGTTGTTTTCGTTGTTCCAAATGTATTCCATCAAGTCCGCCTTAAAGTTTTCATGTATGTACTCATTATGTAACAAGAACATGTTTAAATCTTGTTATTACAGACTTACCGGAACATAATTTTCGTTAACCCCATTTTTATCGTACTGATAAATCGCTCTACCTTCGTCTACGATATCATGTTATGCATCAAGAAACAGGCATACATGCAATATCGCAACTTCTTAGGTGTAAAAGCACGTGTTGGGTTCTCAATGATATGCCTTTTTTTGTAGAACCCCATAACACTGTTTAATGTCCTTTCTCGCCACCTATTGAAACTTAGCAAATTTCTTTCTTTTTTCGTCTGTTAAGTGGTGAATAATTTTAACAATTGTAGAGTATGATGGGTATATTCCATCAGCATGATAATGCCCGCACCTGTATTCCACCCCTGAAACCGTAAATTTGGTGTCTGGACCAGTTTTTTATATGGCATTGTTGAAGACCTCTGATTGATAAATGATGTTAAGGTCGTAATTCGAACTAGGAACACCAAAGAAAGCATGCCAAATCCACAGATCTTGTGACACAACAACCTCTAGTATTATTGTTGGATGTCCATGATGCCTCGCGTAAATTGACCTCGCCATGTGTTAGGGCAATTCTAGCACAACCAGTGCATGTAATCAATGCTTCCGAGCATTCCTGGAAAACCATGTTTTTCTTTATGGAATTGATACAATTTTTGGACCTTATTGGCGTTTGGTTTTCGCAAATATTTCTTGCTATACAACTTCACTACATATTTATAAAAGTTGTACAAGTATTCTCGTGCAGTTCTTTAGGACATCTTTAAATACTTGTCCCACGCATCGGTTGTCGTTCCATATGCTAGTTGGCAAATTGCCGTTGTGCATTTCTGTAAGGTGGTGAAACCCTTTTGCCTCTAGCATCGAATCGTGTTGTAAAAAAGGGGTCAAACCTCGACACGTTATCGGCTATACGTAAGAACAATGGAAGACTCATTCAGAACCGACGTTTAAACATCGCGGCCATGTACAACGGTTCGTCGACAAAGTATCGGCCACCGATCTATCATGGGCTCCTACACGTACATTACAAATAAAAATATAATGACATAAAAATATAATAACGACATAATAAGTAAGCGTAGGAATTAATCATTAATTCAAAATATAATAGGGATATAAAATCTATAAATACAAATATAAACTAACCTTCCCGGTCTCTGTTTATGGCCGTTTGTCTAGTTCGAAGTTGTGACGTGGTTTCTTCCTCTTCTTCTTCTTCCGCAATGATCATCTGAGTCGTCTACATTATGGCGTTTACCAAAAACTGTAGTAATGTTGTGACGTGGTTTCTTGTCTAGTTCGAGGTTGTAACGTGGTTTCTTGCTCTTCTTCACGGTGTTGTAGTAACGTCGTCTTTCTTTCTTCTCATGTGCATGGCTCACACACTTTCCCTCACCATATTTAAACATTAAGAATTTTTTACATGACAATTTTTTTTATTAAAGTTATATCATATTTACCAGTTTTTTTATCTTTCCAACGAGTATAATATTATTACATAAATTTGGAAAAATATTATAGGGTATGGAACTATTAGACCCACCCAATTTGCTTGAATTTGTATGTATCAACATCTTCTTGTGTCTTCCTACCCTTTTGTATGATTTTGACTCTTTGTAATCATATCTTTACCCTATGTAACTATTAGATTAAGATATATGTTAACTGTTATAAGATCAGGAATGTATGTGTTATAAATTATATGTTAACTGATATAAGCTTAAATAATTTAAAACTATATTTATAAATCCACAATATTAACAAAATATATTACGTAGGATAACTAAACATATATAGTCTGAAGTAGTAAATTAGATTTTGTAAAATAATTTAATTAGGGTTCGAACAACAATTCGATTTGTAGGTTCAACCAGTCCGACTCATAATCAACGGGTCCAAATGAAGACAATTCAAGATACCGTTCTGGCCGACCGATTATGGTAGATGGTTCCTAATCCAATTAAGTTTTGGAACAACGACTTCACTTGCTATATTAGTTGTAAAACACACATGCGCATGTGTACATTTAATATGAATAAGACAATACGAGCGATGACTTTGTGGAATGACAAGGTCCGTCACCTACACAAAGGTCCCTTAAACATGTTGGTTGATATCTTATTTATACCTCATATATTCTCTCTTAGAGACTTACAGTCCTCGATACAGTACATCAAAAGTTGTATAAATATCAAGTATCAAATATTAATAAATATTGTAAATAAGTGTGTGATAATAATAATAACTGGAATCATCTCGTAGCCCGATAAGCAAGATAGTAATTTGTATAGTCGTAAAATTACTTTTATTTTATCTTCATACCTTGGAAAGACACTTAAGACCATGTAGTGGGAGGGTAAAACCAAGTCCTCACCCTTGGGCATTTTGCGTTATGTGGCAGTCCAGTCAGCAATGGGGCATTATTGAGCGTTTTTTTTAAATGGGCGTAGTGGAATAATGTCCCATAATGCCCCAACCAATCATTAACTAATTATTTTTTTTCAAATTGAAAATAATAATATTTCATAAATTAAATAAAAATTACATAAAAATTAAAAATAAACACGTAATACTAGTCGTCTTGATTTTCGTCTTCGCTTTCACCATTATCGTCATCTTCGTCTTCCTCGTCATCCGTTTCTTCTTCACCCTCGCTTGGCCGCGAGTTCGCACGCACTCGTAACTGCCTCTTGCTCGACCTTCTCTTCGGTCGAGTCACCATCATCCGATAAAAACTCTCTATAGTAAAAATTTGCAATGGCCGAAGAGGACGTCAGGGAATCCATTTTTTATATAAATGGTTTGAAGTTTGTTGTTGTATGTGTAGATTTTGAGTTTTGGTTTGTATAAAATGCGGTTTAGTTTGAGTGTATATATATATATTTATATATTATAGGTTAAATAAGAAAATATATATAGTTATAGCCGTTTAGTTGACCGTTGGGAAACAGTCATTGGCCAAAGAAACAAGGGAGGGGCGTGGAGAAAAGAACGCCAAGTCGAATTTTTTGAAAAAAAAAAACGTCTAGAGGGCGAGTAAGAGGCTTGTTTGGGCTTTTTTTTTTAAAGAGAAAACGCTAAAAAACCCCACTGCGAGTAGTCTAATAGTAATAGACAATATCAGTGTGTTACTATGTTGAGAAGTAAACGTTTTTAAGATTAAATGTTTTATTAAAATTAACTTTTTAGAAAAGTTTTATAGTTATTGTTATTTTTGTCAAATTTATAATAAAAATTCATTTATATATAACAGCAAAAGCATATTTAAAAAAGTGCATAGATAATAGGGGTGATATGTTACTTAGTAAAAATAGTTAAAAGTAACTATTTTTTAAAATTTAATCTAATACTTCATGTTGAATTTATACAGAAACTTAACTATAGCAAATAAGAAAAAAGGGGTTGTGTGGTACTGAACCTTAAATGCAAAATGCTTGAAAGCAACCACAATTCTATTCTCATATGCTTACAACAAGGAGATAACATACTCATCATCAAACCATCATGACCTTGTGATTACACTAAGAGACAACACCTGCCTAGAGACAGCCTTTTGGAAAGGGAAGAAAGCTTTTGAAAAAGCTAGCTAATCACTAACTATATAATGGAGTACGACCAAATAAAAAGTCTGTATATATATATATATATAACATTCGGTTCAAGGGAGAATCTCCTTCAGTTGTGAGAACTGTAAGAACCAATATTAACCAATCAAATTGAGGGGTATAGTTGTAAATTAACCCAACTGACATATATGGAATTTCGAGGTATATGTTCGATCTCTTTTCACTCTCTCTCTCGTATCACGAAATTCAGCTCTCTCTCTCTCTCTCTTGCTCACTTACCAGAACCATAGGTGAGCAAGAGGTGGGTGACGGTGTTGGTGGTGCCGGCGACCGGGGGAGGGGGTGGTTTTGTGACTGGTAGTGGTGGTGTAAGGCGGAGGTGGGTGACTGTGTTGGTGGTGCCGGCGACCTGAGGTGACTCACTTGATGAGTCCGGCGACCTTCTCTTGGTCACCCTATCTCTCTCGCACCTTCTCTATGATAGGGGGGTGGTTTTTTGTGACCGGTAGTGGTGGTATGGGACACACGACCTTTTTTAATAGGGTTACCTGTCTCCCACTGACCCACCCTCACTCTCTTTCACGCGCCGCCGGTGGTGGCGGTGTTTTTTATATGGTTGCAACAGGGATAGGGGCGGTGGTGATGGTGGGGGATTTGGTCACTAGGTTGGCGGCAGGGGACGGTGGGCTTGAACGACGGTGTGGCGGCGGTGGATGTTCACTCTCACAAAATAGAGCTGCGTACGATGGCGGTCGGAAGTGGTGAGAGGACGGCTGCAATGGTGGGGGCGCGGTGGATCTCGAATCTCATTGAACAGATCAGTGGATCTCGAAAACTTGTTGAACAGATTAGTGGGTTTTGATTTTGTGAAGAAGGTGAGAAAAGAAGTGGGAAGTTAGATATGGTTGCAAGACCACAAGTAGTTGATTGGATATTAAAGGTACGTTCATCTATATCATGTTTGTTATTTGTGTTTTTATTTTTTTGATGTTAAGGTAATTAGGGATTTTTTTATGATCTGGGTTTGAAGTATCTGTCGAAATTTGTAGAAAAGGTTGTTGATTTTTGGAAAATCTTTAAAGATGCTTATACATTTGCTTATATTGGTTAAAAACGTTTGATTTGGCAGCTACTTGTTGTGGGGTTGTTGTGTTGGGAAGCAGGGGTGTTATGGCTACTGTAGAGGTTTTAAATGGAGGAAGTTTTGTGACTTTGGAGCAGATTAAAGGGTTTATGATGATTTATTTTTGCCAAAAGTGTTGATGGTTCTTAAGGTTTTGAAGGAACATGGGTTAATTTTGACTGCATTTTTTTATGGCTGACAATTCAATATCGCTCTCTGGGAAGGTATTAATTTATGTTTTTTAAATTGGTTAATATGATAAAACTATTATAACTTTCTAAGTTTTTTGTGCATTTTAATTGATGGTTACAGGTTAGAGAGTTGGCTGAGAAAGAGTCTGAGAATGGTGTGTTTAAAATGCTCTACAACGATGTTACTCGGTTCTTGACAACCATTCTTATTAGCACAACGTAAGGGGCGATGATGATGAATGCCTAGTTTGTCTGAGTGAATCGGTGGCTGGGATATACCAAATCTTGGCGGGGCGATTTTCTGGCGGTGGATACATTAGATGCCGCCGTGATTATTACAGCCTTAGAGGTTTTATCCCCTTTTCTAACGGTCATTTTTACAATTCTGAGCCCATTTAAATTAGGTGTCAGTGGTCTTTTTTGCATTGGCAGTTATAGTATAAAACATTTTTTCCAACAATTGATGATGATGGCGTGGCAAGGATGGTGGAGGGTAGGTTATTGACCCGCAACCCCGCTTTTGCAGTCATGATTTCTGAGCCAAACTGTGTTTTTTTCAAGATCCACACTTCGTTTTGATTTTTGTTTTTTTATATTGTTTTTCAGTCAATGATGATAAGTACCTATCTGAGACATCCATTTGAGTCCTAATTTTTGGGTATAAAAAGTTTAAAACGGCGTGTATAAAAAGTTTAAAACTGCGAGTAAAAAAGTTTTATGCCAACGCGTAAAAAAGTTTCGAACCGCGCGTAAAAAAAGTTTGCGTAAAAAAAGTTCTAAACCGGCACGCAACAAAAGTTCTGACCGGCGCGCAAAAAAGTTTAAAAGCGGCACACAAAATGAGTTTAAAACCGGTGCGCAAAAAAAGTTTTAAACCGCGCGCAAAAAAGTTTAAAACCGGCACGCAAAAAAAGTTTAAAACCGGCGCGCAAAAAAGTTCAAAACCGCGTGTAAAAAAGTTTAAATTCGCGCGTAAAAAAAGTTTAAAACCGGCGCGCAAAAAAGTTCTAAACCGGGGCGTAAGAAAAGTTTACAACCGGGGTGCGTAAGAAAAGTTTACAACCGCGGTTTAAAAAAAATACAACCTTGGTGTAAAAAAGGTTTAAATATTTTTTTAACATGGTTGTAAACAAATTTTTGCAACCGGGGCGTAAAAAAATTATTTTTTTACTTTTTCTTAATAGTTTGCAATTTTTACAACTTTTGTGTAAAAAGTTTGTTGCAAACCTTTTACGTCACCCGTAAAAACTTTGTTGTAAACCTTTTACGCCACATGTAAAAAATTAACAACAGGGTGTAATAAGTTTACATCCTTAAAAAGTTCACACGCGAAACCGTGCGCAAAAACTTGTTGCAAACCACATGTAAATTCGGGATTGTTACGCTTGTGAATGTTTCTTACACCCGTAAAAAATTCTGGATTTTTAACCTTGTAAATGGTTTTTACGTCCTTGCAAAAAAACTCT
The DNA here is from genome assembly GCA_947069175.1 of Scalesia atractyloides. Lineage (NCBI taxonomy): Eukaryota > Viridiplantae > Streptophyta > Magnoliopsida > Asterales > Asteraceae > Scalesia > Scalesia atractyloides. The sequence goes on from CAMTDV010000019.1 coordinate 58,389,245, forward strand.
GTATTTTTACACCTGTGAATGTTTTTTTACACGACACCGTGCGTAAAATTATTTTTTAGATGGTTCACATACGAAAAAAACAGTGATAAAAAGCTAAAAAAAACCTGTAAAAAGGTTTTTCGTAAAGAGGTTTTCGTAAAAAAAGTCTTTTGTAAAAACGGAGCGTAAAAAACAGCGGGTAAAAACGAGGTGCAAAAAAAGCGGGGCGTAAAAGTTTTTCATAAAGAGGTTTTCGTAAAAAAAGTCTTTTGTTACATAAGGTCTTTTTACGTCCCATTATCACAAAAAACCGGCTCGTAAAAAACGAGGCGTGAAAACGGGTCGTAAAAAATCAGGCGTAAAAAACGGGTCGTAAAAAATGAGGGCGGAAAAAAGATGTTTTGCCGTAAAGTTTTTTGTTTTTTTTTAATTTTGTAAATAAGTTTTTGTAAAGCCGTAAAAAACAGGGCGTAAAAAAGGGTCGTAATAAACGGGGGTAAAAATGGCTCGTAAAAACGGGGTGTAAAAAAACGCGCGTAAAACCGGGCGTTAAAAAAAACGAGTAAAATCGGGCTCATAAAACCGGGCGTAAAAATGGGTCATAAAAATCGACACGTAAAAAATGGGTCGTAAAAAACGACACGTAAAAAAGGGGTGTAAAAACGGCGTATAAAACCGGGCGTAAAAAAAAACGCACGTAAAACCGGGAGTAAAAACGGCACGTAAAACCGGGAGTAAAAACGGCGCGTAAAACCATGCGTAAAAACGACGCGTAAAACCATGCGTAAGAACGACGCGTAAAACCGGGCGTAAGAACGGCGCGTAAAACCGGGCGTAAGAACGGCGCGTAAAACCGGGCGTAAAAACGGCGCGTAAAATGGTTCGTAAAAACGGCGCGTAAAAAGGGGGCGTAAAAAAACGGCGCATAAAACCGGACGTAAAAAAAACGGCGCATAAAAAAAACGCGCGTTAAACTGGGCGTAAGAACGGCGCATAAAATCGGGCTTAAAAAAGGCGCGTAAAAATGGGTCGTAAAAAACTGTGTGTAAAAAGGGGTGTAAAAAACGCCGCATAAAACCGGACGTAAAAAAACGTGCGTAAATTCGGGCGTAAAAACGCGTGTAAAATGGGGCGTAAAAACGGCGCGTAAAAATGTGTCGTAAAAAACGACACGTAAATAGGGGGTGTAAAAAACGGCGTATAAAACCGGGCGTGAAAAAACGCGCGTAAAACCGAGAGTAAAAACGGCACGTAAAACCGGGCGTAAGAACGGCGCGTGAAATTGGGCGTAGGAACGACGCGTAAAATAGGGCCTAAAAAAACGGCGCATAAAAATGGGTCGTAAAAAACGGTGCGTAAAAAACGGGGCATAAAAAACGGCTCGTAAAATCGTTTTTTATAAAAATCCTGACAAAAATGTCTTTTTGTGAAAATAATCAGATTTTAAAATGTTTTTAATGAGTAAATCTAATTTAAAAAACAATTAATTTAATAAGAAAAAAATAATAAAAAACAATATATATAATAAGACAAAACAAGCAAATTTACTAAACTACCCTTTTGGTATTAAAATATTAAAAACATATTAAGACAAAAAGAATATAATATTTTTTATAACTTTTAATATCATCCATCCATCTCCAAGATCTAATAGTTAGAAAGTGGTTATTACGGTTCTCACAACTGGAGGTGGTTCTCAAGAGAGAACCAATCCGAGTTGCGAGAACCGCACTCGCCACCAATAAGATAATGACAATCAAAAGGGTATAATAATCATTTAATAAAAACCATCAAATAATCTCTCTCCTCATTAAAGTCACTTTTAAAGTATTTTCAGTTTCTCTCTCTTCAATTTCTCTCTCTTCTTTTTATTATTTTGTAAAAAACAAAATTATAAAAAACTTTTTGTAAAAAAAAGTTTAAAAACGGGGCGAAAAAACGGGTGAAAAAAACGGGCGTAAAAAACGAGACGTAAAAACCGGCGTAAAAAAGTTTTAAAATGCACGCGTAAAAACCGGCGTAAAAAAGTTTTAAAACCGGCGTGTAAAAAAAGTTTATAACATGCAAATGCACGCATAAAACCGCGCGTAAAAAAAGTTTTATACCGGCGCGTAAAAAAAGTTTAAAACCGCCCGAAAAATTTTTTAAATCGGCGCGTAAAAAAGTTTCTATACCGGCGTGTAAAAAAGTTTAAACCCGCGCGTAAAAAAGTTTTAAATCGGCGCGTAAAAAAGTTTTAAACCACGCGTAAAAAAAGGTTTAAACCGGCACGTAAAAAAAGTTTAAAACCGCGCGTAAAAAAGTTTCTATATCGGCGTGTAAAAAAGTTTAAACTCGCGCGTAAAAAATGTTTTAAACCGGGGCATAAAAAAAGTTTATAACCGGCGTGTAAAAAATGTAAACCGGCGCGTAAAAAAAGTTTTTTGAACCGGCGCGTTAAAAAAAATTTTAAACCGGCGCGTAAAAAAAGTTTATATACCGGCGTGTAAAAAAAGTTTAAACCCGCGTGTAAAAAACGGGGCGTAAAAAGACGGCGCAAAAAAACGAGGCGTAAAAAACGGCGATAAAACACGGCGGGAAAAAACGGGGCGTAAAAACGGCGGTAAAAAAATCGGGCGTAAAAACGGGCGCGTAATAAACAGCGCGTAAAAAAAAACTGAACGTAAAAAAGACGGGTCGTAAAAATGTTTTTTATAAAAAATCTTGAAAAACATCGTTTTTTGTTTAAAAAAACCGATTCCAAATGTTTTTTAATAAAAAATTCTGAGTTTAATAAAAAACAATAAATATAATAAAACAAAAAAGTAATAAAAAACAATAAAGAAAATAAGACAAAAAACAAATTTACCAAACTACCCTTTTAGTTGCAATCATTGTGTTTTAATTAATGAGTTTTTGTTTTTAATAGGATAAGGGTAAATTGGGATTTTTACTAAGCTTTTTAATTTTTAGTAATTAAAGTTGTAATCAATGTGCTTCAATTGATATTTGTGATTTAATTAATTTTATTTTTGAATCATGCAGTAAGAAAATTATTTCACGTACGAGTTCAAACTTTTTTGCGCACCGGTTTTAAACATTTTTACGTGCGGGTTCAAATTTTTTTTACGTGCAGGTTCAAACTTTTTACGCCCGATTTTAAACTTTTTATACGCGCCGGTCTTAATTTTTTTACGTGGGGTTTTAAACTTTTTTTACGCGCTGGTTTAAAACTTTTTTACACGCTGGTTTAGAACTTCTCTTTGCGTGCCGGTTTTAAACTTTTTAACGCGCGGTTTCAAACTTTTTTTAGGCGCGGGTTCAAACTTTTTTGCGCCGTTTTAGAAACTTTTTACGTGCGGTTTTAAATTTTTTTTACGCATCGTTTTAAACTTTTTTTACACTCGGTTTTAAATTTTTTTACACGCCGGTATAAAAGTTTTTTACGCGCCGGTTTTAAACTTTTTTACGCGCGGTTTAAACTTTTTTTATGCGTGGTTTTAAATTTTAAAACAAATTTTTTTTTACAAAAAAAAAAACAATTTTTTCACGGGTTTAAACTTTTTTAGAAAAAACAAATATATTTTATTTTTACAAAAACTTTTTTACAGTTTTTTTTCAAAAACTTTTTTACAAATTTTTTTTTACGCCAAACATCTTTTTACGCCCCCGACACCCCGATTTCGGGTTTACGAAATTTGAGAATCTTACCAAACGAACTCACCCAAAAATCACGACTCAATAAATGTCTCATGTTGAATTTTAAATAGAAAAGAGAGAAAAAATGTGACATGTTGACTTTTTAATAGAAGAGAGAGAAAATATGTGAAATGGGGTAAAAGACTAAAATACCCTTTTGATTTAATTTGGTTATTGGTGATGAGTAAATATGCTATTGGTTGAAAGGAGTTCTCATGGTTCTCGCAACTGGGATTGGTTTTCTCTTGAACCGAATCCTATATATATATATATATATATTATATATATATATATATGGGGAGGGTTCATTGAAAACACTAAAAAAGTGGGGAACCGATAAACTCTCTTAAAAATTATACTTAACATAAAATTATTTTTTTCTAAATTTCTTTCGACGCTTTCTCTTATAAATACATGTAGAAACATTTTTAATACAAAAACCAAAAATATAAAAAAATATTTAAAAAACAGTTAAAAATATATATATCTTATAAAATTAACTTAACATGTTAAAAATCATTTTTTAAAAAAATTTCAGCGCTTTTCCTTATAAAAATAGGAAGAAGCTATTCGAAATTAGAAAATAAATTTTGTAAAAATTTTTTTTACCATTTTTTATATTTTTAGTTTTTGATTTATTTTTTTAAAATGCTTCTAACAGTAATCATAAGAAGAAGCGTCGAAAAAAAATTTTAAAAATTGATTTTTAACACGTTAACTTAAAATTTTAAAAGTGTTCTGAACCTCTCACTATATATATATGTGTGTGTGTGTATATATATAGGGAGAGGATCATGAAAAAACTACATATAAATAAGAAACCTAAAAAACTAACTAAAAAAGCCTAAAAAACATACCAATTTTTTACAAAATTTTTTTATAAAAAATCGCTTGTTTTTATGTATAAAAAATCTTTTCTTCAAAAAAAAAAAAACTTGCACGTGCATTATATGTATATGCTGCACATGTGCATTATATGCTTAAACTTAGCTTTTGAGTTTAGTTTAGCTTTTAGGGTTAAGTTTTTTGAAGATTTAGGATTAGGATTAGGTTTTTTTTGTTGCGCGGGTGGGGGGGGGGGGGTTAGGTTTTTGGGGGGTGTGGATGGGGGGTTTAGGTTTTTTGAGGGGTGCGAGTGGGGGGTTTAGGTTTTATTGGGGTTTATTTTTACGGTTTAGTTTTAGGTTTTTTTGGGGGGTTGGGGGGAGGGGTGGTGGGGGTTTAGGTTTTTTGGGGGTTGGGGGCTTTAGGCTTTGGCGGGAGGGTGAATTTAGGTATTTTTTTTTTTGGGAGGTGGGGGGTTTAGTTTTTTGGGGGGTTTTGGTGGGGGTGGGTTCGGTGGTTTACGCTTTTCCGTATTAATGCACATGTGCAGTATAATTTTTTTTTGAAAAAAAAAGTCTTTATATATTATTTCTAGCGAATTTTAATAAAAAATTCAAAAAAAAATTGTGATATGTTTTTTAGCCTTTTTTAGTTAATTTTTTTTTTATTTTTTCTCATTTAAACTAGTTTTCTCATGATCCATCCCCTACATATATAGGATTGTATGAACTTAGAGAACTCGACCTTTCCGCACGAGTTTTGTCCCTATTTTTTTCACACTCTAGATTAAAATGTTTATAAAAACTGTTGTAAAACAATAAAAAAAATTCGAAGTAATGTTTTTCGGCCACTTACAGAAAGTGTAAAAATGTGATGACATATGCATGACATCATTTTTTACAGCATAAAATGTTTAAAAGATTGCTGTAAATGTTTCTTTTTTTAGAAAAGATGATTTTTCTTAAGATATTTGGTAAATTTTTTTTTTGAAAAAATCTTTCGTAAAGCCGAGTTCTCTAAGTTCTAACAACTCGTATAGGTTTTTATTTTACCCTAACCCTATATATGGAGAGAATCATGAAAAAACTAAAAAACATGTCAATTTTTTTATATTATAAAATCGCTTATTTTTATATATAAAGAAACTTTTTTTCAAAAAAATCTTTTTTTCAAAAAAATCTTTTTTTCAAAAAAAAAAAAAAAACTTGTAATGCACATGTTTATTATATTATATGCTTAAAGTTAGCTTTTAAGTTTAGTTTAGCTTTTAGGGTTAGGTTTTTTTGAAGGTTTTGGATTAGTTTTAGGTTTTTTAGGGGGGTGGGGGTGGTGGGTTTAGGTTTTTGGGGGTGGGAGGTTTAGGCTTTTGGGGGAAGGGTGGATTTAGGTTTTTGGGTGGTGGGAGGTTTAGGTTTTTGGGGAGTGTCGATGCGGGGTGGGTTAGGTGGTTTAGGCTTTTCCGTATTATTGCACATGTGAAGTACACCTTTTTTTTGAAAAAAAAACTTTTTTATACATTATTTGTAGCGATTTTTAATAAAAAAATAGGCATGTTTTTTAGGATTTTTTTAGTTAGTTTTTTAGTTTTCTCATTTAAATTAGTTTTTTCATGATCTATCCCTTATATATATATATATATATATATATATATATATATATACATATATATGTATGTATATAGGGTTAGGATCATGTGAGAAGGACTAAGCTAATTGAGAAACTTGAGAAGCATTCTGGACCACACATTTTCCTTAAGCTTTTCGTAATATACACATATGTATAGTTTAAAATTGACTATATACATATGTGTATAATTCAAGATTTGGCAATATAAATATATGTATATCGTCAATTTTAAACTATACATATGTGTATATTACGAAAAGCTTATAGAAAATGTGTGGTCCAGAATGTTTTCGAGCTTCTCAAATAGGGTGGACTTCTCTTAGGATCCCTCCATGTATATATATATATATATATATATATATATATATATATATATATATATATATATATATGTATATATATATATATAGGAGGGATAGAAAGAAAACCTAAACACAGGAACAACCCTTAATTTGAAAAAAAAAAACGCTACACTCCAATCCATGGGGTTGTCGATTGCGTTCAATCAGGTCCCTCGTTATATTTTCCCGGTTTAAATATTATGAAAAGACTAAATTACCCTCATAACTTTGATAACCATTTCGGTCCCTGTTGTAAAATTTCTTAAATTCCCTGCATGTTCAAAAGGTTTCGAAATCTACTTACAAATCACCATAATCGAGTAATTGATTAGCGACCACATCAAAAAGAAATCAACCACTTCAAGTAGTGTGAATTGTAATGCGGTTATAACATGAATAACAACGAACAACATGAACAACAACTCAAACATGAACTGATTGTAGCAAGCTTATGATGCGCGAACTGAATGAACTGATCGCAGCAAGCTTATGATACATGAACTGAATGAACTGATTGTAAGTGAATGGGTAAGAAGCTAAATGCAAGTGAATGCAAGAAGCTGAATGCAACAAGCTAAATGCAAGTGAATGCATGAAGCTGAATGCATCAAGCTAAATGCAAGAAGCAGAATGCAACAAGGTTATGATGCATGTTCAGCTTATAAGATGTTCAAACATACTGACTATCTAATCAGTCCTAATGCACAGCTAAATCAAAATGTCTAACTGAAAGTGAAACTGAGGCACAGCCTATAATCTGTGTTAAAGCACTGGATCGATGACGAACATCAACGTTGCACTTGATTCATGACGTGAAACAACATAAACAAGATAGATGGAGAAGAAGATGTAGGAGAAACTCATTCATTCATAACAATCGAAAAATACCGAACGAGTATACATCATCTTTTACAAATTGGTTTAGATCACAAAGATCTAAACCCTAGCAATCTCTCACTAACACATAGTCTCTCTCTCTAGAATGTGCACACCAAGAGGATTACAACGGGTTGTGAAAGGTGCACAAAGCTTGACCTAATCTGACCTATACACACATATATATAGACTAGGGACTAAACCCGGACAAACATATTGTCCGGGATATACAAACTCGGGCACAAACATCCTAACAAACTTGGACTACTTTAAGTCCTGACAACTCTGTCCGAATATAAACATAAGTTCGGACAATCTAAACAATATTCCAAACATTACAAACTCGGACATGGAACTTCCGAATTTACAAGTAAATTCGGACTCCTCTCTTGCTTCAACATCTTTGACCTCTTTTGACTTGGACCTTTGACTTTGTTGACCAGAACTGATAAAGCACAGTTACCCGGCAGGAACTGCACTTACAATCAGTTCAAACAACATCAAATAACAACTCAAAACGATCAGAATCAGTTACTGCACAACTTATAATCTGTTCAAATACAAACAACTGAAACATAACCTAATGCACAGCTAAGACAAATGTACATTATAACACAATGAACTGAATATGACCACAATTAGCATACATAGTCTAAGTTAATAAGGGTACATAATAGTTTAAGTTAATAGGCATACAAAAGAAGGGTAAACCCTTATCGTAAACACCAAAAACCTAAAAATGATCAGGATCAATCCCAAATTAACCCTTTTGAAGTTTTATAGTTATCCTAACAGTTACATTTATAATATGTACACCCAACCAACCACCATCGAATTCATAGTCGGCGACTAAAACATAGCTCTATCCTAAACCCTTTTCCACTCTTCAAAAGGACCCGGTATTGGATCCTAATGAGTCGTCGAGTCGTCTGCACACGAATTCCGAATAGAATTCGAAAAAAAACAAACCACATTTTCAGATGATCACGCTAATAAATCTGGCACGCATATCGAAATCAAATTAATTCAAAATTAAGACAAATGTCGTACCGGTCACGTGGAATGTAAACAAGATTACGGAGTATTGCCTTGGGGGAAATTCTCCGGTGAGTTTAAAAGGGTGGGGGGATTGAAGTTGTGCTTCTCAAAGAAGCTAGGGATTAAAAGGGTTGGACATGAGACAGGTTTGATGAATTTACCTTACTGCCCTTTAGGGTGTTAATTAAATAAAGGGAAATTAATTGGAAAATACAACGAGGGACCTGATTGAACGCAATCGACAACCCCAGGGATTGGATTGTAGCGTTTTTTTTCAAATGAGGGTTGTTCCTATGTTTTGGTGTAAACCACAGGGACGCAAATTGACATTTACTCAATAATCTATGATATTCCTTCTCCTCTCTCATTACACAAAACGTACGACATGTTAGATCTAAAAAAACACGTGGCAAGTTATAGTCCATCCATTTAGTTTGTTTGTTTTTTCTTAAACTGATAGGTATTTCTCTCTATACTTGCTATATATATATATATATATATATAATGGTAAAAATAAGAACCACCTTAAGTTTTGAGAACCATGGGAACTAGGTCTTCCAAAAGAAAAATCTTAAAAAATCACGTGTTCTAGCAAAGAAAAAAAAAGTCGCATGCAAAATGTTATATCCGGTGTAAAAATATTTTACATCCACGTAAAGAAATTTTACATCAGGCGTGAACAAAATTTACATCAGGGGTAACCATAGACTCGGCAATTTTTTTACAGATGTGTTTATAACATTTTCATCTATGTTTGTGCAAAAAATGATGGTCCAACTCGTGCGGGAAGTAGGCGTTTTCACAACTCATGGTGGTTTTTGATTGAACTGAATCACATATATATAGTGTAAGGTTCATTGGGAAACACTAAAAAAGTGGGGATCTGACTCAAAGAAACTCCGGTTTGACTCATTCCAGCAGCATTAGAGAACCCTAACTAGGATCTCTTAACCCTTTTTAGGGTTAAGAGATCCTAGTTAGGGTTCGACGAACCGATTCCAACGCCGTTGGAATGATTCCAATCAGAGTTCGTTTGAGTCGGTTCTCCACGGTTCCCCATGGTTCCACAATGACCCTCCTATATATATATATATATAACACTAAAAAAGTGGGAATATGGGGAAGTATGCTCTTAACATGTTAAAAATTAAACCTAACATGTTAACAATTCATTTTTTTCAAATTCTTTTTTGAGCTTTTGCATATAAATATATAGAAGTCTTTTTAATATAAAAATATCAAAAACGAAAAAAAACTCTTAACAACAGTGAAAGAAAGGTAATTTTTTTTACAAAAACAGTTTCTTTAATGGAATAGTTTCTACACATCTTTATATGCAAAAGGTTGTCCCTCACTGAACCTGACACTATATATATGTCGGCTACAAAGTGAGTTTTCTACAAAATGTCGGAAGTGTTTCGGTGATGACATGTGTCATATATAATATTTTAATAAAAAAGTATAATTATAATTGACTAAACAAGTTATTTATGGGAGAGATAATTTTGAATAATTAATTGAGATTTTTATGGAAACTCTTATTTCTTAAACCCACGATTGATTCGGTTATGTACACCACATTAATAGCATCCTTCATTTCACATTCGTCTCATCCTTCATCTGAAGTTCGAAACGTAAAACACAATAATTTTTTCTTGACGTTGTGTTTTATCGGTTTCTAATTTCTAACACATTGTGTTATATAAGTTTTTACAATAAAACATAGCAACCTTCATGTCACATTCATCTAATCCTTCATCTGATGAAGTTGGAAACATAAAACATCATTAATTATTTGTTGACATTGTCTTTTCATTATTTCTAGTTTTCTTTGCATTGTGTTAATCTGCATCCATGATTTTAGGAGGTTTTGGTTGTTTTTGAGTATAGAAAGTGACAAGTGAGAAAGAATGAAGTTTGCGAGATTCAATGAGTAGTTTTATAGAATAACAGTTATTTGCCTTTTGTAAAACACGCGAAATGACCTTTTTATCCTCCATGAATCAAATAATTCCTTATTTAAAACATAGATTTTACTAACATGCCACAAGGATTAGCTCAACCATTAAAAACACTCATATAATATACAAAATATTTTCCACACTTTGTACACTTCCTACACTTTGTAGAAAAAACACGCTTTGTAGAGCAACCTACACTTATACAATATTCAAACCCATTTCCCAAAATTTTGGGTGCACTTCCTACATTTTGTAGAAAAAAACACCCCTTTGTAAGCAAGAAAGGTTGCCTACAAAATTTTTTTTTTCAAACAAAGTGTGGGGAATTGCACAAATTACAAAATTGCTTTGAATATTATATTAGATAATGGAAATATTTTTAAAAAAGCTAGCTGTTAAAGGGTCAAAAAAGGCCTTTTTTAACCCGGTCACATTCTTTCCCCTCGCTCGCAAAAAAAGCTATCCTTTGGGATAGGAGATACCCAACAGTGATAAAAGTTTGAGCGAAAACTAAAGGGGGGCTAGACCCCCCAAATCTAAATCTTTTTCCCCCAAACTTTTAAAAATCCAATTTTTTTAAAACCAAAAAAAAGATTTAAAAGGGAAATTTTTTCGGTTAAATTAACACTAAAACGATAAAAAGTTTCCCCCCAGAAAACCCCCAATTATCCTCCCCAAAATTCGCCTCAAGGGGGCTTAAGAGCTAAATCAAAAAGCCTAACCTTTGGGAAATATCATTTTAAAAGCAAAGGTAAAAAGGGAAAAAGTTTTTTAAACTTCTATTTTTTTGGGTTGTCCCAACTTCTCATGCCCATTTAATGTCGCTTCTTGATGAAGGGAAACCAAAATTGATTTTAGACCTTTTTCATCCTTCTCTCTCCTTGTAAACCCTTCATTTTTCCAAAGAATTCCATCCAACGTTTTCAAAAGCTTTCGTCCTGTACTCTCATTTCTTATTCAACAAAAAATGCTTTAAAAAAAAATATTTTAATCTTTTTTTAAAAACGGGTTTTAAATTTTTAAAAAAAAATTTAAACCAAACACCAAAATTTTTTAAATTTTAAAAAATATCATGAAAGTTTTAAAAGTATAATAAAGGGCCCTTTTTGGGACGTTTTTAAAGAGATTTTTTAAGATCACAAGTTATAAAGTTGAATTGCATTTTTATAAAAAAAATCCATGTTTATAATCTGCAAAATCGCATGTTTTTTTATAAAGAAATCGCATGTTGAAGTTTAAAAAAATTCACCCTTTTTATTATTTAAAAATCACATGTTTTAAGGGAAAAAATTCACATGTTTAAAAACAAAAACTCTACGCTACGTACATTAACCCTATTTAAAAATTAACCAAACCCCCACAACAACACCCACACATTTTAAAATATATTAATTTTATAAAGTGTTTTTAGTTCAAATTAAAAAATTTTCTTTTTCATTAACTTTTTTAGGAAAAAACCTAAACCCATTTTTTATGTAAAAAATTTTAAAAAAAGATTATATAAGTTAAAAGAAAAATTTAGATTTTAAAAAATTGAATAATAATCTTGTAGGAAATATTTTTTTCCCTTAAGTTTCATCTGGAAATATGTACAAAAAATTTAAAGGGAAAATTTTCTTTCCCTATGTTTTCAATAAAACTCAGTTCCCAAAATTAGGTAAACATACATAATGAACCAAACGTTGGGTAACGCCCCTTTTTTTTTATTTTTTAAATATGTCATTTGATACTTTTTAACAATAATAATTATAAAATTTCAACAATTTAACAAAAATTTTTTTAAAAATTTAAAATAAATAAAATTTTTTTATTAGGTGTAC